>CM062812.1:448997944-450280444 GCA_031772625.1 Pinus tabuliformis | reverse complement strand
CGATCTAAGACAATGGACTGTGGGAGCCCAAAGTGTACCGATACTTGCTCCAATAAGAGCTTAGTAGTGGCCTCTATTGTGATACTCTTCCTGCACGCCACCATGATGGCCATCTTAGAGAATCTGTCGATGATCATGAAAATGCAATCGTTTCCATGCTTAGTAGAAGGAAGTCCTGACATCTAATCCATGAATCAAATTCCCAAGGGGGATAGGAGTAGGTTGAGGAGTATACAGGCCTTGCTTCTTGATGGTTGGTTTGGCAATGGCGCAGGTGGTGGAGGATCTAATGTACTTCCCAACACACTGACAAAGTTTCGGCCAATGAAAATACTTCTGCAATACCGCCATTGTTTTCTCTACTCTGACATTTCCATTGACCCGACTGTAATGTGCCTCCCAAATCATTTTGGCATGCTCACTTGAAGGAACACAGATGTCTCTCAAGTGGCATAACAGTGTATCCTGAAGGTGAAAATTTGGAACTTTCTTCCCTTCTAGGAGTGTCTAGTATATGCTGTCGAATTCTGGATCGCTCTTGTAAAGATGCAGACACTCCAATGTCTCGTGCCTACAACAGTCGAGCACAGTGATCAAAACCATGATCGGTAGTCAGCTGAGGAAATCAATGACATTATTGGTGCTACCCTTCTTATACTTAATGTTCAAATCGAACTATTGAAAATAGGTGGACCATTTCTGATGGAAACCGTTCTGCAACTTCCCTTATGTCTGTATGAACTGTAGAGGTTAGTGGTCTATGTGGATGACCATTTCCTTCCCCATAATGTAATGCATCTATTGAAGGCAGGCCTCCACAATGGAATACATTTTTTTGTCATAAGTGGGGAACTTTCGGGCTGTGTCTGAAAGTGTCTCACTTTGGTAAGCAATTGGATGCCCATGTTGAGTAAGAAATGTGCCACTAGCATAGTTGAAGGCATTAGTCTCAGTCTCAAATGGTTGTTGCAGGTCTGGTGATGTGAGCACTCGTGCAGAACATAGGAAATTCCTTAAGTCAGAGAATGCTAGTTGTTGGGTTTTCGACCAAAAAAAACTTTACTTTCACTACACCCTTGGTGACTTGACTTAAAGGCCAAGTGATACGAGAGAACCCTAACACGAACCTATAGTAGAAATTGGCAATACCCAAAAAGCCACGGAGCTCTATTAGAGTAGTTGGGGTTGGCAAATCCCGAATGACTTGTATCTTGGATGGGTCCACATGTACACCTTGCTCATCAAAGAAGTACCCCAAAAATTGAAAAGGTGCATTTCTCCAAGTTAGCACATATCTTGCGTTGGTGCAGGGTTTGAAGCACCTGTCGAATATGGTGGAGGTACTCTTCCCAACTCTGGCTCAAGATCAAGATGTCATCTAAATACACCACCTCAAGTTCATTGGTGAAGGGTCACAAGATGTATTCCATTAGTCTCATGAAGGTTGCAGGGGTGTTCATTAATCTTAATGACATGACCAACCATTCAAAAAGGCCCTCCTTGGATTTGAAGGAAGTCTTCCAAACATCGGAGGGTTCGATAGGCACCTAGTGATAACCTGACTTCAAGTCAATATTGCTAAAATATTTGGCCCCCTTGAGCTAGTCCAAAAGGTCATCAATCCATGGGATTGGGTACCTAATTTGGAAAATGATCTTGTTCAACGTCCGATAGTCAATACAAAGCCTCTAGGTCCCATCCTTCTTCTCTAACAATACAATTGTGCTCTCACAAGGTGATGAGCTTGGCCTGATGTACCCTTTCTGCAATAGTTCCTGAATCTACCTCTTCATCTTATCATTCTACAAAACATAGTGTCAATAGATTAGTCCATTGGGAAACGACACGCCCAGGGTTAGATCGATGGAGTGCTTGACCTGACAGTGCAGAGGTACCCCTATGGGTGAGGTAAAAATATCCCTGTACTCCTATACAACATTGTCCATCTACTACTGTTGTGCAGAGGAGCCTTGCGTGGAAGTCATGGCCACAACCTTCTTCTTATCCTCGGGGCGAATCATAAGGAAAAAAAATCCTAGTATGGGAAATGATCTTATTTCATTTCTTTGGAGTGATCAAAGAGATGGCAATAGGCGAGGCTACCTCCCATATCCTATACAACTTATTACCCAAAGTAATAATCATAGAGTTAGGCCTAGACTCATATACAACATGTCACTTCCACAAGTATGGTTTTCCTAACAACACATCACAAACTTCAAGAGGAGCAACGTCACAAAATACCTCATCTGTGAAGGGCTTGATGCTGTAGGGAAGGCAACATTGCTAGCTCGCGTGAAGATCTTGTCCTTGGTGAAGCCACTCAATGGTGTAACATTGCAGATGTGATGTAGTCTTTAGGCCCAGCCACTTCATGACCTCTGCTGAAATGAGGTTCTTTTAGCTCCCGTTGTCAACAAAGAACTGCAACAGAGAACCATTCACCCATATATGTGAGTGGGTTCCCCCTCCTCTGGATCTTCAGTGTCAATCTTCTGGATCTTGGTGGTGGCCACGATGGCACTAGGCTCCACATCAATGATCTACTTCCCTTTTTAAGTTCCCTTGTTGGGTTCTGATTCAGAGTTGGAACCAACGTCTGATTCGAAAGCCTTCAGTTCTGCCACTAATGACTGCTTGGCCTGACACTCACTTGTAGTGTGAGTGGAGATCTTATGGAACTCACACAATTTTCCTGTGTCCTTCTTTGTCTTCAGGGTGTTGTTCTTTTCTTGTGGCTTCGGTGGCTATCGTGGGTAGTTCCGCCTTGGCTTGGTCCTTTGTTTTCTGGTTTGGGGGCACGTTTTCCTTGCTTTAGATTCATAGATCCAAAGTCTTGCTTCTTCTGTTTAAACTTTTGCTCACTCTTGACAACGTACCCAGATGTCATGTCGAGCAAAGAAATGTCCTGGAACTCTATGTTGTCCTAGATTTACTTGTGTAAATAGTCGTAGTACTTGAGAACCAAATGTCGCTCAATATCCTTGATACCCAGCTTCATGTGAAGGGTATGGAAAGTATTTGTCAACTCTGGCACACCCCGGTCCCTTCCCTGCCGTAGCATGGTCCACTTTATGTATTTTTCTTCATAGCTCCCGACAGGGTAATATTGTTCCTTGATGGCGTCTCGGAAAGAATTCAATGTGGGTGCAGCTAGAAACATTAAGGGTTCACTCTGATCCTTGTCTTCATAGTAGGTTTCCATCCAATCCTTGATGTGTGGGGCGACTTTAAGAAGTGAAAAAGTAATATTTTCCCGATTGGAAGAGTCATGAACTGAAAAATATCCTTCCAATAGATTTAACCATTTATCTATGTCGTCTGCATCTATCAGGCCTTCGACTATGGGACTATCAAATTTAACTTGTACCTTAAAAGGAGTGGCGCCTCTAGAGTGGTTGTTGGATTAAGATGCATTGCCTATGGGTGGTTGCTAAAGAATGTAGGCAATGTTATCCATCATCACGCCCTTCTATCGCTTGCAGGCTTCCTCGAGCAACATTTTGAAAGGATCTCCTACCTCTGCATCTTTATTTCTTTACGCCATGGGAGGTCGTCACATTTTGCGAGGCTGATATTGAAATGGTTCAACGAGATCAAGCCCTATCTCCCTAAACCCTGACCTCATTGGGGACATGCAAAGAAAACCAGAGAAAGAGAATACCCCTCTGATAACACTGATCTGAACTTAAATAGGAACACAACAACTTACATATATAATAATAAACATAGAAATGCAATAGAAAAACACTTCGTTACATTAATAGAAAAATATTGAACTATGCTTACAAACAGAATGGAAATATGATAGCTCAGGTGATGGTAGCTTATCTCTGAGAAGAGATGTGGAGGCTTCATCCCTCTCAACTTTGTTACAATGAGGCTCAAGGGCCTATTTATTATTGGAAAACATTAGAAAACCCTAAAAAACCAAAACCCTAACCCTAGGAGATGTAACACCAAGTGTTTGTGGGCCCCATTGGGGTTAGTTGGGCAGCCAACTTCTCGGGGTCGTAACTTGGTCATATTATCTTCGTTTGGTGCATCTAATACCTTCTTGGAAAGGTCTCTCTAAGCACTATAGGTTTTTCTACAAGCCCTTGATTATGGCCATGATCCTGTCGTACACCCCAAAAAACACCATTTAGGGGGGTCAAAACTACTCCAAAAGTTCAGTACCCAAAAAACTGCTAAAAATAGTAAATGTTGAAATGAACCAGGAAACAGACAAAACTGAATGGGGTGTCTAGGTGGAATAGGTGAGCAGCCATCAATATCCACCTAGATAATTCATGTTCCCTTAGGAAGCAATGGTCTCCATTGCGTGCAGAGCCTCCATGGGGTGAGAAATTTTTTGTTGAACCTGGTCCCTAATGAACCACTTGCCCTAGTGAAGGTGTTGGCCTACTTTGACAACTCGATATAGTTGTATCGTATGTTGGCGATTGTTCTTGTTATTTATTTCCACGATCTAATTAGTTGCGGTATGTTCCATGGAGTCTAGGTTGAGATCTGTTGGTGTGAGTTGTTCTGCAATGTTAGACGTGTCCAACAATTGTGGAAAGTATAGCCGAAGGTGATCTACATTGAATATTGGGTGCAGGCCAAGGAACAGTGGGATGCTTAGCTCAAAGGAACTGTCACCTACATCCTTGGTGATGGTGTATGGACCATATCGGAGCGGGCGAAGCTTGCAGTGGGCTCCAGTAAGGTGTTCCTTCTACAAATGTATCCAAACTTTTTCGCCCACCTGCAACTTGTGTGACACTTGATGCTGGTCATAGCGCTACTTGTACTTAACATTGGATCTATCCAATATATCATGGACCTATTGGTGGATGTGTTGAATGCACTCAATGAAGTTGTTAGCCCTTTCAGCTTTGGACTAAATGTGAGCAAAATCTACTTGAGGGGATGCAAATGGTATGGCCAAATGAATGGGGTATAATGGTTGAAATCCAAGCCCTACCTAAAAGGATCTATGGCCTCTTGAGTTCTGGAGAGCTATGTTGTAGCTTTGTATGTGCATGCTTCTATACATACATCTTGGTCCCTTCCTTTCCATAGCGTGGTCCGCTTTATGTATTTGTCTTCATAGCTCCCGATAGGGTAATATTGTTCCTTGATGGCATCTCGGAAAGGATTCCAAGTGGGTGCGGCTAAAAAAAAACGAGGGTTTACTCTTGTCCTTTTGTTCATAGTAGTTTTCCCACCAATCCTTAACATGTGGGTGGTTTTAAGAAGTGCAAAAGTAATATTTTCCTGATTGGAAAAGTTATGAACTTAAAAATATCCTTCTAATAGATTTAACCACTTATCTATGGTGTATGCATCTATCAGGCTTTTGAATATGTGAATATCGAAGTTAACTTGTACCTTAAAAGGTGTGGCACCTCCAAAGTGGTTGTTGCATGAAGATGCATCGCCTGTGGGTAGCTGTTGAAGGATCTGGGAAAATATATCCATCATCGCATCCCTTTTTCGCTCAAGGGCTTCCTCGAGCAACATTTTGAGAGGACCTCTTGCCCCCTCATCTTTCTTTTATTCCGCCATGGGGGATCATTTGGTTTTGCAAGGTTGATATTGTAATGGTTCAACCAGATCAAGCCCTAACTCATACCATAACCTCATTGGGGACATGAAAAGAAAAACATAGAAAGAGAAGACCCATCTAATACCACTGATGTGAATGCAACAACTGACAGATATAATCATAAACACAGAGATGCAGCAAAAAAACACTTCATTTCATTAATAGAAAAATATTGAACTATGCTTACAAATAGAATGGAAATAAGATAGCTCGGGCAATGGTAGCTTATCTCTAAGAATAGATGTGGTGGCTACATGTCTCTCAATTATGTTACAATTAGGCTAAAGGGCCTATTTATTATTGGAAAACATGAGAAAACCCTAAACAACCAAAAACTTAACCTGAGGAGATGTAACACCAAGAGTTTGTGTGCCCCATTGGGGTTAGTTGGGCAACCAACTTCTCGGGGTCATAACTTGGTCATATTATCTATGTTTGGTGTGTACGATACCTTGTTTGAAAGGTCCCTATGAGTAATATAGGTAACGTGGCATGTATATTACTATGGCTACATGCATACTGCAAACTCCAAAAAAAACACCATTTAGGGGGTCAAAACTTCTCTGCAAGTTTAGGACCCAAAAAACTGCTAAAAATAGTAAATGTTGAAATGAACAAGGAAACAGAAGAAACTGACAGGGGGTCTAGGTACAATAGATGGGTGGACACCAATATCTACCTAGATCATTCCTACCCCCTTAGGAAGCAATTGTCCCCATTGTGTGCAGAGCCTCCATGAGGTGAGGAAATTTCTGTTGAACCTGGTACTTAGAGAACCACTTGCCCTGGTGAAGGAGTTGGCCTGCTTTGACAACTCGATATAGTTGTATCCTTTATTGGCACTTGTTCTTGATCTGTGTGTCCATGATTTGATCAGTTCTGTCATGTTCCATGCAGTCCGGTTTGAGCTCTATTGGTGTGAGTTGTTCTGCAATGTCAGATGTGTCCAACAAAGGTGAAAAGTGTGGCTGAAGGCGATCTAAGTTGAACACTGGGTGCAGACCAAGGAACTGTGGGATGTTGAACTCGAAGGCATTGTCACAGACAACCTTGGTGATGGTGTATGGCCCATATTGGAGTAGGCTAAGCATTCAGTGAGGTTCAACAAGGAACTCATTCTGCAAATGTTAGCCAAACTTTGTCGCCCACCTGGAACTTGTGCGACACTCGATGCTAATCATGGCGCTACTTTTACTTAGAATTGGCTCTATCCAATATATCATGGACCTATTGGTGGATTTATTGAATGTGCTCAATGAAGTTGTTAGTCCTTTCATCTTTGGACTAAACGTGAGCCCAATCTACCTGAGGGGTTGCAAATGGTATGGCCACATTAATCGGGCATAAAGGTTGAAATCCCAGGCCTACCTAAAAGGGGTTGTGGCCTGTTGAGATGTGGAGAGCTCTATTGTAGTTGTGTTAGACATAGAAGATACTTTCATCCCACAAGTGTGGATGCTTCGAGTTGTACATGGACAAAATGTGTACGATCATCTTGTTGACAAGCTCTATTTGGCCATCAGTTTGGGGATGGAAAGTTGTGGACTTAGTAAGTATTGTATCTAGCATTGATGAGAGACTTGACCAAAATACACTCAAGAATCTACTCTCCCGATATGAGACAACTGACTGTGGGATCCCAAAGTGTAACCACACTCGGTCAAAGAAGAGATTAGTAGTGGCCTCTGCTATGATACGCTTCTTGCAGGCTGCTATGATGGCCATCTTAGAGAATCTATTGATGACCATGAAAATGCAATCGTTGTCATGCTTAGTAGAATGAAGGCTCGACATGTAATCCATGGAGACAATTTCCAAAGGCCAGCTAAGAGTAGGTAGAGGATTATACAGGCCTTTCTTCTTGATGTTTGGTTTGGCAATGGCATAGGTGATGCAGGATCTAATGTACTTTCAAACATCCTGATGAAGTTTCAACCAATAAAAATACTTCTACAATACCACACTATTTTCTCTACTCCGAAATGTCCAGTGAACCGACTATAGTGTGCCTCCCAAATAATCTTGGCACACTCACTTGAAGGAACACAGATGTGTCCCAAGTGGCATAGTAGTGCATCATGAAGGTGAAAATTTGGAACTTGTTTCCCTTCCAGGAGTGCCTGGTATATGCTGCCAACTTCTGGATTGCTCTTGTAAAGATGTAGCCACTTCGATGTCTCATGCCCACAGGAATCAAGCATGGTGATTAGTGCCATGACTAGAAGTCAGCTGAGGAAATCAACGAAATTATTGGTGTTGCCCTTCTTATACTTAATGTTCAAATGGAATTGTTGCAAATAGGTGGACCATTTCTGATGGCGATCGTTCTGTAACATCCCTTGCATCTGTATGAATTGTAGAGGTCAGTGGTCTATGTGGATGACTGTTTCCTTCCCCAAAATGTAATGCTTCCATTGATGACAGGCCTTCATAATACATTTCTTTTTCGTAAGTGGGGTACTTTGGGACTGTGTCTGAAATTTTCTCATTGTGGTAAGCCACTTGATGCCCATGCTGAGTAAGAACCACACCAATAGCATAGTCAGACACATTGGTCTCAATCTGAAATGGTTGTTTCAGGTTTGGTAATGTGAGCACTGGTGCAGAATAGAGGTGATTATTTAACTCACAAAATGCTTGTTGTTGGGTTTCTGACCAAAAAAAATATGCTTTCACTCCACCCTTGGTGACTTGACTTAAAGGCCAAGTGATATGAGAGAACCCCAAGATGAACTTACGGTAGAAATTGGCAACATCCAAAAAGCTGTAGAGTTCTGTTAGAGTGGTTGCGGCTGGCCAGTCCCGCATGACTTGTATCATGGATATTGAACCCCAAATATTGAACCTGGGTCAGGCCACTGGGGCTTCACTAGGGGAGAAATACCATACCACTTGGGTTCATATTGGGGGATATATAATTTTGGAAAAAATGACACGATATATTTGAGGATATATAGGGGGTAAAGGGTTTTTATATTGATAGATATAAAAAATGGAGCCCAAAGTTAATGAAAAAATATAAGGGGGTATAAAAAATGTTAATGAAAAAATGGATATCTACAATATCTAGTGAAAGTAGGGGTTTTTTAAATTGGGAAGGGGTATTGGGTTCATATTGTTAGGGGGTTAATTAATGTGATTTTTAGAGGTATTTTCCAATATGTATTCAAATTAGGGGTACTGTTTAGTATGCCATGAACGCACGCGATATGTCATAGGTTCATTGAGTGAAGCTCCCGTGGGTCAGGCCAAAGGTGCATTTCTCCAAGTTAGCACATAGCTTGTGTTGGTGCGGGGTTTGAATGAGTTGTCGAATATGGTGGAGGTGATCTTCCCAACTCTGGTTGAAGGTCAAGTTGTCATATAAATACACCACCATGAATGCATTGGTGAAGGGTTGCAAGATGTCGTCCATTAGTCTCATGAAGGTTACAGGGGCATTCGTCAATCCAAATGGCATGACCAACCATTCGAAAATGCCCTCCTTGGATTTGAAGGCAATCTTCCACACATCAGAGGGTTGGATATCCACATGGTGATAACCTGACTTTAAGTCAATCTTGCTGAAATATTTGGCCTCGTTGAGCTAGTCCAGAAGGTCATCAATCCACAGGATTGGGTACCTATTCCAGACAGTGATATTATTCAATGCCCGATAGTCAATACAAAGCCTCCAGGTCCCATCCTTATTCTATAACAATACAATCGGGCTCCCACAAGGTGATGAGCTTGGCCTAATGTACGCATGCTTCAATAGTTCCTGAATATGCCTCTTGATTTCATCGTTTTATAAAATAGAGCATCGATAGATCAATCCATTTTTCAATGACGTGCCCTGGGTTAGATCAATGGAGTTCTTGACCTGACAGTGTAGAGGCACCCTTGTGGGTGAGGTGAAAATATCCCTGTACTCCTCCATGACCTTGTCCATCTACTACTGCTATGTAGAGGAGCCCTACCTGGAAGTCATGGCCACAACCTTCTTTTTGCCTTAGGGGCGAATCAGAAGTAAAAAAATTCCTAGTTTCGGAAATGATCTTACTACATTTCTTTGCAGTGATTAAGGAGATGGCGGTAGGAGGGGCTACCTTCGGTATCCTGTACAACTTATTAGCCAAAGTAATAATCATAGAGCGACGTCTATACTCATATAAAACATGTCACTTACACAAGTATGGTTTTCCTAACAATACATCACAAACTTCAAGATGAGCAATGTCACACAATACCTCATCCATGAAGGGCTTGATGCTGTAGGGAAGGCGGCACTGACGGCTAACGCGAAGACCTCATCCTTGGTGAAGCCACCCGACGGTGTACAGTTGTGGATGTTTTGTAGTATTTAGGCCCAGCCGATTCATGACCTTTGCTGAAATGAGGTTCTTTTTGGCTCCCACTGTCAAGAATGAAGTCTAGCGGAGAACCCTTCACCCACATCTGTGATTGGAAGAGGCGTTCCCTGGCCTCTAGATCTTCAGGCTCAATCTTCTAGATCTTGGTGGTGGCCATGGTGGTATTGGGATCCACATCAATGATCATATTTCGTTTCTAAGTTTCCTTATTGAGTTCTAATTCAGAGTCGAAACTTGCATCTGCTTTGGAAACCTTCAGCTATGCCACTAGTGACTGCTTGACCCGACACTCACTTGTATTGTGAGTGGAGCTCTTATGTAACTCACAGCATTTTCCTGTGTCCTTCTTCATCTTTGGGGTGTTTTAATTTACTTGCGACTTCGGTAGGTTGTCTTAGGTAGAGCTGCCTTGGCTTGGCCCTTTGTTCTATGGTTTGGGGGTGCCTTTTCCTTGCTTTGGATTCACAGATCCAAAGTCTCGCTTCTTCTATTTAAACTTCTGCTCAATCTTGATAGTGTACCGATACACCGTGCTAAGCAAGGAAATTTCCAAGAACTCCATCTCATCCTAGATGTACTTGTGTAGACAACCGCATACTTGAGCACGAAATGCTGCTCAGTATCCTTTATACCCAACTTTGTACGAAGGGTATGGAAAGTATTTGTGAACTCTATCACATATTGGTCCCTTCCATGTCGTAGCATTGTCCACTTTATGTATTTGACTTCATAGCTCCCAACAGGGTAATATTGTTCCTTGATGGCATATCAGAAAGAATTCCAAGTGGTTGCAGCTGAAAACAGTGAGGGTTCACTCTTGTCCTTTTGTTCACAGTAGGTTTCCCACCAATCCTTGACGTGTTGGGTGGCTTTAAGAAGTGCAAAAGTAATCTTTTCTCAATTGGAAAAGTCATTAACTGAAAAATGTCCTTCCAATAGATTTAACCATTTATCTACAACGTATGCATCTATCAGGCCTTTGAATATGGTAATATCGAATTCAACTTGTACCTTAAAAGGAGTGGCACCTCAAGAGTGGTTGTTGGATGAAGATGCATTGCCTATGGGTAGTCGTTGAAAGATTTTGGCAAAGTTATCCATCATCGAGTCCCTCTGTCGCTCGAGGGCTTCCTCGAGAAACATTTTGTAAGGATCTCCTACCCCCTAGTCTTTATTTTTTTCCACCATAGGAGGTCGTCGACTTTTGTGAGGTTGATATTGCAATGGTTGAAGTAGATCTAGCCCTAACTCCTTATACCCTGACCTCATCGGGGACATTCAAAGAAAAATAGAGAGAGGACACCCCTCTGATACCACTTATATGAACTTAAACAGGAATGAAACAACTTATAGATATAATCTTAAACACATAGATGGAACAGAAAAACACTTCATTTCATTAATAGAAAAATATTGAACTATGCCTACAAACAGAATGGAAATAAGATAGCTCGGGCAATGGTATCTTATCTCTGAGAAGAGGTGTGGAAGCTACATGCCTCTCAACTGTGTTACAATGAGGCTCAAGGGCCTATTTATTATTGTAAAACATGATAAAACCCTAAACAACCAAATCCCTAACCCGAGGAGATGTAACACCAAGAGTTTATGGGCCCCATTGGGGTTAGTTGGGCAGCCAACTTCCCGGGGTCGTAACTTGGTCATATTATCTCTGTCTGGCATGTACAATACCTTGCTGGAAAGGTTTCTCTGAATACTACAAGATTTTTCGTAGGCCCTCGCCAACAGCCATGGGCCTACCGTGGATCCCAAAAAAATTTCGTTTAGGGGGTCAAAATTGCTTCGCAAGTCCAGGACTCGAAAAACAGCTAAGAGTAGTAAATGCTGAAATGAACAAGAAAACAAATGAAACTGACTGGGGGGTTTACGTGGAATAGGCGAGTAGCCACCAATATCCACCTGGATCAAAATTGGACCTGTCTAAGGCTTATGATAGGTTCAATCAGACCTTCCTCTACCTAGTTCTTATACGACTAGTTTTTTCTTCACAAATACTAAATTGGATTATGAGATATTTGTTGCTGGATTCCTTCACTATAATGATCAATGAGACTCCTTCTAATTTTTTCCATGCCACATGTGGGCTTCATTAGGGATGTCCCCTATAACCATTATTATTCTTTATTATAGCCAATTCTTTGAACAAGTTGATCAAAGAGCATCACTCTAGTGACAATATTCATGGAATTACAATTCCAAATGAGGTGGAGGTCTGCCATCTGCTCTTTGCTGATGACTTTCTTTGCCACATTTATGGGGAAAGTAGATATTTTATCACCCTCAAGATATCCCTAGATCTCTTTTGAAAGGTTACATTAGTGGTCATCATGCTCACAAATTTTGTAGTATCCACAATGGTATTACATGTGTTTCGTTGGCTCACCTTAGAGATTTATTTTATTTTCCTTTCAATGACTTGGGCGACGGTTTGAAATATATTCGATTCTACATCAAGGAAAATAAATAGAAGATATAATATCTATTGTGGATGATAAGGAAGATTGAAAAGAGAACATCCTTATGGGGAAACATATTTCTTTTTAGAGGTGGTTAACTTATGCTAGTTAATGTAGTTTTGGAGATCATTCTAGTGTACTAGAACTCCATTGCTATCGTGCACAAAAGGTTCCTCTCAAGGATTAGGAAAGCAAACTTCCATTTCTTGTGGGCATGGAAAATGATAAAAAAAATGCACTAACTTGGTTAGTTGGACACATCTTATTGCCATAAAGGAGCTCAAAGGTTTGGGTTTAAAATATATTCATCTGTTCACTAAAGAACTGACAAGTAAAAACATCGGTGGCTCTCACTGGAAAATTATATTTGTTTCAAATTTATGTAAGGTAATTTTTTCCTTGGCATATCAATGATAGACCGGTTCAGAATTCCCAATAAATATACCAAAGGAACGAATGTGTCGAAAGCGTTGGTCTAAGCAACTCCATTAGGGGAAAAGTGGTTAGTGTGGTACATCAGGGATGGTTATCAAGTCAAAATCGGTCTACAACCTTGGTTTGGTGTTGGGGACAATTATGCGTTATCTGCTCCTCTGCATGAAGCTCTAAGGTGATCAAAGTTTTCAACCCTTGTGGATGTGAAGGCCGAAGATCCACAAGCTAGATGTTGAGCTAGTTGGGTGTTTGTGGCATCTCTAGGCTTGTTGGAGACATTTAGGGTGGAATGGAAATAAATTGTCAGGGTCCTGGTCAAGAATCATCTGTATCTCAGGGACAAATTACAAGATATAATTTGTTAGACAAAAAATCCATATGTAGGCTATTTCACTATGAAGCTCGAGTACAAAACTTGGTTTTAGGACTCCTTCATTGATCAAAATAAGTGGTGGTGGAAATTTATTTGGGGAGTAACTTCCCCTCTAAAAGTGAAGATCATTGCTTAGCCCTCAACATTGAATTACTCACCTAGGATAGCTTTCCGAGGCAAGGGTGGATTAGACCAATCGATGCCCTCTCTATAATGAACAAGAAGAATCCCACTTGCATTTATTTATGAAATGAAAATATTTTACAAATGTTCATGAATCCTTGTGGAGTCCTCACAAGCAAACAGTTATTTGAATTGGGATATCTATTTGCTATACATTTTAGGCATGATGGTTTGACAATCAGGTGATATCCTATGATGGTTTTCCATGCATTTTAATCTCATGCATTTGGAGAGCTATAAATCTCATGGTTTTTGAAGATCGTTTCACCCCTCCTAAGTTATGCACAACTAAGGTGGAAACCCTGGCCAACAAATTCAAGATAGACCCAAAGCCAACCAAAAATAGGAATATGATTATGCCGATGTTGGATTATGATACTCCCTCAGGATATTTTGATGGTGTCAATCATGGACGCCCTCATCGACGTTACATAGGCGTTGTCCTCTACTTTAGTCACTCTCACTTCATTCATTATCGCTATGCACCAAGTAGGGGTTCAAATAACAAAGATGAATTTGCAACTCTATGGTGCCTATTGGAATTGGTAAATAAAAAAGGAGCCTCCATATTACAGGTGTTTGGGGATTCCAAATTAGTCATCAACAGGGAAAACGAAAAGGTGGAGGTCCCCAATCTTGGTCTCAATTCATTGCTTCATGCCATTAGTTCTATCGCAAGTTCTTTCGACCAAGTATCCTCAATCACATCTTCCATGAACTAAACTTGAAAGTAGATGATCTCTCAAAGGATGTCCTTGTGCTCGTGTTTGGATCATTTGGTCTTTTCAAGTGACTGGATGGTGTAAAAATCCATTTCCATGGAATCCAATCCCCCTTTCTAAAAACTCTTTATATTTTTTACTCTTGTAACAAACATAATATAAGATGTACAATGTTATGGGTTCTTAAAATTTTTGAGAACCTAATGCTTCCTATATGAAGTACTAGTATTAACCTTAGGAAATTTCTATCTTGATGTCAAGAACATCATTCTACAGATTACATGCATTTTTTTCTTCCAAATATATATAGTTTTTTCTTTTGAAAAAAAAATAAAAATTTCTTGTTACATGTTTTTTTTATTGTATATATGTTTATCTCATATATTAATTATTTTTATAATTAATAATAATAATAAGAATAAGAATAAGAATAAGTATTTAAAGTAAAGTTATAATTTAGTTAATTTTTATGAATTTTTTAATCATCTTTTGATACATATTAAAAATTCACATCTATAAACATTTATTATTTCTAATATAAATAATATTTTTGGAGTTGTCTTTAGTGTGACTTTTTGGAAGCTTTTCCACTGGTTTTTCCGGTCTAATTTCTCTAAAATCCGCTAGGAATTTACTGAAATCACAAGTTTGATGGGTAATCCTGCAAAATTGAAGTGCCCTAGGGGATTTTCAGGGTGTTGAATCCATATATATAGTAAAAGAACCAATTTAAATAACACAAATCAAGATTTCACCTCAATTTTTAAGTTGGGAAAGTCCAAAAAGTCGCACTAAAGACAACTCCTATATTTCTTTTTTCAAAAAATTAAATCCATGTAAGAACTTAATATATATAGAATATTTAAATTTACTGAAAACACATAATATTTAAGGACACATATCCAACTCATTTTTCTTATTAGCCCTTGCTAGGGACTATATTGGTCAAAGCCCCTTGATTGTGCATTAGTTCGCTGAGTTTTTATTACTTTATTGTAACTTTAACCAAAGTTTTGAGTTTTTTTTTTATTAAAACAATTTTATAGTTAAAAAAATATATTTCTCAATTTTTACTTGGCCTAGAGCATTTGATGGA
Organism: Pinus tabuliformis; assembly: GCA_031772625.1. Classification (NCBI taxonomy): domain Eukaryota; kingdom Viridiplantae; phylum Streptophyta; class Pinopsida; order Pinales; family Pinaceae; genus Pinus; species Pinus tabuliformis. The sequence continues at coordinate 450,265,213 of CM062812.1, read as the reverse complement.
ACATAAAAGCCTTGGTGGAGTGCATTTTTAGTTTCCTATTTGCCTATGCTTGACAAATCATTTTAAAATGAAAAATAAATAAATTTGTAAGTGGTTATTTTGTGAGTGAGCGCTTTAACACTAACACTAACATTATACACTGGCATTATTATGTCTGATATTGCCAATACTCTTCTTAGGGCTTTTATGTAAATAGAAGTGGGGGGACTGGGGAGAGGGAAATCTAGGCATCCCTAGTTGCCATGAACTGTCTAACTAAGTGCAAAAATAGTTATGTAAAATAATAGGTGCATGAGGCGAGGGATGTGTATGGAATAAAAGATGTGCGGAAAAAAGCAGCATATATGGGAGAATGAGTGTGGGGGAGAGAATGTATGTGCAAGTAAGAACACAAACTTTTTTCAAATTGGAAACTTCAAATTTTTTTTTGTTTATTTAATCTTTCAAAATTTTAAAAAATAACTTAAACAGTCGGCAATTTATCCACAATCAAAATTCTTTCCAATTCATTAACCACCATTTCCATTTCATACTAAAACAAGCACAGTAAAATGAAAGTGTGGGTCACCTCCGTACCAACAATATAATGACAACGACTCCTCATATGGTGCATGATGAGGAGCACCATAGGCCACCCAGAGTGCACATTCCACTCATAGATCCTTCCTCTGACGCAAGTCATAGTGTCAAAGGTAGTGTTTTTTTATCTATGATGATGATCATGCTACCTATAATGGACCTTCTTCTCCCTCCTGCATTTTTAAATTCTCTTTAAACTTTATGTCTTGAAATTGTCTTTAATTTTTAAGTTGTGTTCAACTGATGTGTTTGAATTTAATGTATATGTTATTATTCTTCTCGTTTGTTAATTATATATAATAAATTATGTTTATGATTTGAATATGTCTTTAGGAAGATGATCAATTAAATATAGATAACAATGAGATGAATTCTATACTTAACATCAAAAATAAAACATTGATATTGTTTAACAAGCCAGAGTAGAGTACTGAAAGTAAATTTGGCCCTTAATATTCTTGTAACAGTTTAAGAATGAAAACATTCATGTGAAACTTGAAAGGAAATAGATTTACACAGAGGAAGACACCACCATTTACTTGACACATGAATATTGAAACCAGACTACCTCTGCATTACTAAATTTATTACTTCTAATGTACTTCACTGCTTACAATCACATACAATTCTTTGCTTCTCATATAATCCAATCCTTTCTAAGTCTTATTAAAACATATTTATAGAATCTCAATTAAACTAACTTCGGATTCCAAAAAGGAATCGATTACAAAATAAGATCTAACTAAGATATTGATATTTCTGAAACCAAACTAGAAAATAGGAATTCTGGGCAAATTTAGATGTTCTGTTGAATCTTTGAAGGAAATATGTTTCTAACTGAAGCTATTTTCCTTACTCCTTTCTGTTTTGTGACAAAATTGTAGGTATTCTGTTTGTCCTCATTTTACCAACTCCAGTAATTGGTCCCATAGCTCTTCACCTAGGATAGAAAAATTTACCATGTTTCTGAATCTTTCATCTACCTCTATGTAAGTCTGGAAAGTTGGCTTGTTTAGAAACAAGTGATGAATCTCATGACGAATGTTTAAATCAAATTGAAATCCAATAATGCTTCTCCACTGATAGCTCCATTTTCCTTTTCAAATTTAGACGTATCTGCAACTATGTTGCATAATAGGTCCTCGTCATTTTCCATAGGGATCAATTTTCCATTAGAATTTCTCAAAGTTGGAAGTCCTTTCTCCTGCAACAAAGAAAACTTCTCGTTAAATATTCTGACCTGTAGCTCAAGTTCTTTGTACTTATTATCCAGCTGTGCCATAAGACTCTTCTTAGTCAAAACTATTTTGACTTCCATCATTGTCTCTATCCTATTGTGAATATTCAGCTCTTTAATCTCATCTCTGGTTTTGGCATTTAGCATTCTTATAGTTTTTTGTGCTTCTTATGGCCTATGCTCAATATTAACTTTGGTGTTTTCCATAGTTTCTTTCACTCTTTGTACCAATTATTCTTATTAAAAAATAATTTGAATAGATGGCCACAACTTAGTAACATTTGCATTGATGTTGTGCCAAATGTCGATTTTGGATTCTGCCAACATTTGAATAATGAGGGGTTGATATTCATACTTATGAATTTGTTGAATTAATTTGAAATTATTTTGCACCTCTCCCAAATATACATTGTCTATTTTAGTCTTTCTTTCTTCCATCTTGGTGAGTGTTGTTGTCAATTTCTTCACTTATTTATTTGTCAATGATAATTCCCCCAAAGCTTGCGCTAGCTTTTCTGAGGAATCTAAAATTGATGCTTGTGTTGTTAATTGTGTTAAAGTACTTGGTGTTGATGTTCCTACTACCTCTCATTGCTCTTTTTCTTTCAGTAATTATTCCATATAATGTTCCATTTTGTGAATTTGAACATTCTTCTCCACCATTATTGTGAACAAATTTTCTTTCTCCATCTCTAGATTGGTGACTTCCTTAGCCTGAGGATGTTCTTTAGTTGGGAGTTTCATTTGTTTCCCAAGATCTTTAATATCTGCATTCTTGTTCTCGATTATCTCCTCTACTTCCTTGATGTCAATAGGATCATATCCTAGCTTGACAACCAAATCTTGTAATGTCTTAATCTTGGTGTCTTTGGCCAGATATTACGTTCTTGCAATCTTCAACCGTGACTGCATATTATTTAAAGAAACATGTAATTTAGTAGCAACCATAGTTAAGTTGGTTAGATTTGAATAGATCATATATCCTGCGTGCTTATGCAAATCGATCTGATCGATTGCATGAATATTCTTAGTATCAACTAAAAATATAGAGGCCTTATAATAATCAACACTTCTGGGAGCTAGCATTGTTGGTTCCAAAAGGGCCATATGAAACAGCCCCTTCTTTGAGTCAAATGTAGAAAACAATATGTTTTGGTTGGTGGAAGTTTGCTTTGAAAACTCTAAATATGTTGAAGCTTTGAGAGTTTCATTCTTCAATTTGATCTCCATGTACCTTGTAAAAAAACTTGTCTTTGGTGGAACTTGAGAGGTAGAAGAGATAGGAGACTCAGTTGTCTCTTCTACATATGGGGAAGAAGTGGTAGTATTGCTTGTCGAAATCATTGTAGTTTGATCCTGTACATCTTTTCCTTCTAAGGATTTTTCTAGAATAGTGATCACTTGTGGATTAGTACAGCTATCATATTTGGTAGTGGCATGTGAATCCTTCTTCCTTCTCTTGAATAAAAGAAAATATGCAACCTAAGTTTCTGAGTTTGTGGGGGACATGATTTTTCTTGGCCTCTTGATTACTTTTTCTTTAGGAATAGGAGTTTGTAAAGAAGATTGATTGACCAGTTTCTCTTCGGCCTCTTGTAATGTGTTTTTTGTCCACTTCTCTTGGTTAGCATATTGTTCTATCTCCAAATTGGGTGTGTGTGCATATGGAGTGCTCTTCTATTCAACCCTCATCTTGGAAACTATCCCTAAAGGATCATAAGACCATGTGAAACTAGGATTGAATTTCATTTGTTTTAAAACTGCCTCCACTTTGTTTGTTGCTGCTCTAATATTCACAATATAGGGACTTATAGGTCCCTTTAGTTTGAACTACGCCTTCTTCTTATTTGACACATGTAATTCATCCATGTTCAACATACATCTAGTATATTCTAAGGAAAAAATTCTTACTGGCATAAAGAATTGTAATCTATATGGAGGGAGTTCACACCGATAAATTCAAATATCTGTATAGTTATGGTATAAATACTAGTCTCCAACCTTTGACTTCTTTGAAAGGTGCAAAACCTTCTTAATTTCAGGAGAAATTCTTGGTATAACATCACTGCATATTAGACACAAACATGTGTGAATGAATTTATCTACAAAATCTATACAAGTATACTCCTTTGAATTTCTTCTGACTAGAGAAGTCCAATGAATAATTGACAATGGATTGCCTGCTCATCAATCTTCTACAATTGAAACTTGAACTTGTTTGCCTAGTAAAATAACATTAAATAAACCAAAACTGGCTGGTGTTTGAACACACCTTCAACTTTGAACTTCAAAAACTACTCATGTATGATATCTGATAAACACTGACCATAAGTGAACTGAAATCAAGGCTTCTGACCAATTGTAAAAATTGATAAAAATCCTAAAACTACCTCATCTGGCCACAAGTCTGTAGGATAACCAAATAAATAAGTAACCATAGAGATCACTTGTCTTGACATTTTTGGGAAGATAGAGGAAAAATATGGTGGGTTTGTTTTGGGCAACTTGGCATTTTCAGGTAGAAAGCATTCAAAAATGTGATCTTGTTGGGGGAAGGTAAGTTTCTTCTACAATTCCAGCAGTGCATCAATGGAAAATGGATGTAGGGAAGTCTGAGTTTTTATCTAGTAGGCTTGGAAAATACCCTCGGGGGAAATGGAAAAGAGGACCTCATTGTTATGACCAATCATTGCTTTTTGGCTTAGGAGGTTTTTGAGATGACACCAGGAAGAGAATTCAGGAAAGAAATGAGTTTCGGGAAAGGTAAAATAGGGGAGGAAAGGCTCCCATATTCTCAAATCATCACATTGGTCTAAGTAATTTTGTTTTTCCCAATTATGGAGCCCATAGAGGTCAAATTCGAATTGGGTTTCAACAATTTTATATTGGGTATCTATCAATGGATTTCTATCAAGATCAGGGAAAGGGGATACCATGGATCCTCTTCAGGCATTTTTCCTTTGCTCTTATGTGAAGACATCTCGAATTATAGAGGAAAATTGGATGAATATGGAATTACACAAGGGAAATCGAGGAATATAGAATTACATAGGAAAATTGAAGAACAGAGATACCAGACGACTTGTTTAACTAAAGTTATAGAGGGAGATGACTCACAAATTCGCGTTGGTAACTTCGCAATGGATCGATCTTGACCTGTACAATTCAAATAATGTTGAAAGGGAAAAAAATGCAGGAGCTTTATGGATTTTAGAGTGGGTTTCATAGGCGTTAAAATGAAATTGTTACTGTTTTGGGAGTGGGACATTTATTTGTAATGGATCGGTTGGCCAGAGGAATTTAATGCATAGCTTCTATTTTCAATTTAGTAGATAATTTAAGAGCTAACAGTTGAGTGACGTGGATGGTGGGAGGGGTAGATGATGGAAGGGATGACAGATGGTGGTGCGTGACTAGAGGAATAGAGGACAGGTGGATGTGAGGGAAGAGAATGGGGGCAAGATGGTGGAGAGGAGTGGGATGGTAAGTGGTAAATGGAAGGGACCCCCCAAAAATTCCCAAAATTTTACATGTAATCAAGTGGGGTTTTATTAAAAATTCTTCCCGCTCCCACCCCCCTCCTTCCGTTAGGTCTCGAAAGATTGGGGGAGAGGGGGTGCGAAAACTATCCTCCACCGTTTATCTGGGTGGGGATCATCACTGTGCGAATGTGTGCTAAATTTATCACAAATGAAAAAACACTCTTTTCATACATTTCATACCTTTATTTGAAATTAAAATTAAAATAAAATGACTTTGCCAACATTTACACTTGCACGCCCATATTTTGGGATTATTATTATATATATATATATATATATATATATATATCTATATCTATATCTATATCTATATCTATATCTATATATATATATATATATATATATATATATATATATATATATATATATATATATATATATATATATATATATATCTATATCTATATCTATATCTATATCTATATCTATATCTATATCTATATCTATATCTATATCTATATCTATATATATATATATATATATATATATATATATATATATATATATGTTTTATCCCATTTTATTTCTTTTTATTTTATTTTTATTTTCTATTTTTCTTTTCTTTTCTATTTTTTCTTTCTTTTTCTTTTTCTATTTTTTCTTTTATGAGCTAGAGAATTTAAAAGGAAACAATACTTTTTTACAATATCCCTGTGGGATAAATGATTAAATGAGCATACTGAACTACTATATTTATAGGACCCTAACAATATAAGTGGACTTTTTCTCGTAAAGCACTTGTCACTTGGACAATTTTTATGGAGTAATTAATAGCACATTGTAAGGATATGAAGAGAAATACCTTCTTTATCCAAATGATCAATCTCAAATAAAATGGTTCAGTTGGGAAGCACATTGAGGAAATCCAAATATTGAATATCAAGGTAAATTATATTCCAAAGGATCATCTCATTGTTTTCTTCATACAAATTATAAAGGATAATATCCAACATGAGGTTTTCCTTTGGGAACCTAAATAAGTGGCGAATGCATTCAGGGTGAAAAGGAATGTTGAAAGAAAAATTATGGAAACAAGTCTACCACTCACAAATACAAAGATGGAAGTGTTACAACTCCCAATTTCTCACAACCTACAAGGTTGACACCACAACAATTGGAAGAAAAAAGGGAAAAAGCGCTTTGTTACAGTTGTCATATAAAATACACTAAAGGTCGTAAGTGTGCTAAGAATAAATTATCTACATAGATTTCCAAGAGGAGGAAGAACATGAAAAAGAAACATCAAAAGAAGATATACACCAGGAAACAACCCTACGAGATAAAAAAGAAGAAATGAATCCAACCATATCTTGTAATGCATTAGAAAGAATTACTACTCAAACTCTTAAGTTAGAAGGATATATCAAGAAAAAAGGGTAATAGTGTTAATTGATTTGGGTAGTACTCATAATTTTATTCATTGTAAGATAGCCAACGATTTGAATTGCTTTTTATATCTATCCCCAAAGTTTCAAGTGATGGTTGCAAATGGAGGAACTATAAATTGCTCATGGAAGTACCATAATATCAATCTAGCCATGAGGGGTTACGTATTCAATAGTCCAATTATTTCGATTCCAATGGGTGGCGTAGATGTTGTATTAGGAGTCCAATGGCTACAAACCTTTGGGATGATAACTTATAATTTTGAAGAACTCTTCTTGATTTTTTTCTCGAAAGGAAAGGAAATTGAATCAAGGGGTATCACAGGTAAACCCAAGAAGATAATAATATCTAATGGAATGACAAATATTTTGAAGAAGGAACAATAAGGCATAATTGCACAATTAGGTTCACTAGATGTTCAAACATCTAAGTCATCCATTTCTCTAGATCTCCAAAGAGTTATTGACAATTACTCCAAGGTATTTGAGATTCACAAAGGTCTCCCAGCTATTCACATTCATTATCATGCTATTTGCTTGATTCCAAGAAGTTTTCCTCCAAACATCAAACCTTACATATATCCCTATGCCCAAAAGAGTGAAATTGAACGTATGGTTGCAAAAATGTTAGAGGCAAGTATAGTTCTACCTAACCAAAGTTATTTCTCTTCTCCAGTATTATTAGTGTATAAGAAGGATGGATCATGGAAAATGTATAAATATTATAGAGAGCTTAATAAGCTCATTATTAATGATAAATTCCACATTCATGTCATTGATGAATTGATGGAAGAACGACATGGAGCAATTTACTTCACCAAGTTGGATTTTCACTCAAGGTGTCATCAAATTAGAATCAAGACAAAAGACATTCCAAAAATAGCATTCAGAACTCATGAAGGTCATATGAATTTTAGGTCATGCCTTTTGGCCTTGCTAATGCACATTCCACATTACAAGGTTTTATGAATTCTATTTTCAAACATGTCCTAAGAAAAATTATATTAGTATTTTTTCATGATATATTAATCGACAACAAGTCTTGGAAAGATCATGTTCAACATGTTGACAGGGTGCTCAAACTATTAAAGGTGAAGAAATTGTATGTAAAAATCTCCAAATGTTTCTTTAGGCTATAGGAAGTGGAATATTTGGGTCATATTGTATCTCATGAGGGTGTTAAGGTAGACCCTAACAAAATTAAAGCCATAAAGGAATGGAAAATCCTGATAACATTAAATCATCTTCGAGGATTTCTCGGGTTGATAGGATATTATCATAAGTTTGTTAAGAATTATGGGAAAATAGTGGCACCACTTACAACATTACTAAAGAAAGATACATTTTTTTGGACTCCAGAAGTAACTAAGGCCTTTGAACATCTTAAAGAAGCAATGTGTCGAGCTTCAGTATTAGCTACGGTAGACTTCACAAAAGAATTTATTGTGGAATGTGATGCCTCAAGAAATGGCAATGGTGCTATTTTAATGCAAGGAGGAAGATAAATTGCTTTTGAAAGTCATCCAATCAAGGGAAATTATTTACACAAACCTATTTATGAGAACTAAATGTTGGAAATAATGCATTATCTAAAGAAATGGAGTCCTTACTCAATCAGAAGACACTTCAAGGTGAAATTAGATCATGATTGTCTTAAATACTTCTTGTAAAAAAAATTATGTTCATAAGAGCAGCAAAAATGGGTCACAAAGATGTTGTGTTATGACTTTGAAATCATCTACAAAGAAGTGAAGCAAAATGTTGTTCAAGACACACTCTCAAGAAGGGATGAGGATGTGGAATCATTTCTCTATTCTATTTTTGTTATCCAACCTAATTGGATAACTGAAGCAAGGGATGAATGGAAGAATGAGAAAGTGGTATGGACACTCATTCAAAAGCTGTAACAAGATCCCAGTGCATCTAATACATTTATCTGGAAAAATGAGTCATTATGGCACAAATATCACTTATATCTATGTAGGAACTCCCAACTCAAACAAAATGCTCTTTCGGAATTGCACACCTCTCTTATAGGAGGGCACTCAAGATTTTAAAAAAGTTACCATATGGTCAAGAAGGAATTATTTTTTGATGGCCTTAAATTTGATATTCAGAAGTTTTTGGCAGAATGCTTAGCTTGGCAATAAAATAAAGTGGAGACAATTAAGACACCAGGTATTTTAAAACCATTAGCAACTCCAAGGTCAACATTGGGAGGAGGTATCAATGGATTTGATCATAGGTTTATCTAATTTTGAAGGAGAGAGTGTCATCATGGTGGTTGTTGATATAATTACCAAGTATGCACACTTTTATGCACTATCTCATCCTTTCAAAGCCATTATAGTCACTATTGCATTTGTGGAAATAGTTCAAAAGATACATGGAAACCCAAATATTATTATAAGCGACAGAGATCCCATATTCAATAGAAATTTTTGGACATAATTATTTCCTTGTCCTCGTTATGAATTAGCTCACACCTCATCTTATCATCCTCAATTCGATGGGAAAACTAAGATAATGGATACATGTTTTGAAGGATATCTTTGTTGCTTTATATCTGATAAACAAACACAATGGGTCAAGTGGTCACCTCTCGTAGAATGGTGGTATAACACTTCCTTCGATACCACATAAAAAATGACCGCATTTAAGGTGCTTTATGGATATCATCAACCATCCATCACATCATATTTAAGAGAATAGTTTAAGGCTCAAGTAGTGGAATATCACATTGAGCATCAACAATAAGTTATCCAACTCTTAAATGATAACTTGACTCTCGCATATAATCAAATGAAACAACAACCAGGTCAACATTGTAGTGAAAATAATTTTTTTGTGGGCGATTAGGTATTGTTACAGCTACAACCATACAAACAAATGTCCCTCAATCAAGCTATGAAGGATAATAAATTATCACCCAAGTATTATAGTATTTATAAGGTGTTTCAAGATATTGGTGCTATGGCATATAAATTGGAGTTGTTTGCATCTTCACGAATACACCTAGTTTTCCATGTTTCATGTTTAAAGAAGGTTATAGGTGACAAGCTCCCAGTTCAAACTATATTTCTAGAACTTGACGAGGAAGGAAAAATCATATTGGAGCCTGAAGAAATCAGAAAAAAAAAAATATGACAGCAAAGAAATCTATCAATTTTAGAGTATCTCATAAAGTGGTAGAACTCACCTGTTGAGTATTCCACATGGGAGGATGAGAAATTCATAAAAAACATCCAAAACTACTCAAGCATTGAGGAGAACACTTTTTTAAAGGAGATGGGAAGGTTAGGTATCTAGAATACTAATGTAGCTCCCATATTGTTATTATTGTTCCTATGTTAGGTCCCTATAGTACTATTGTAGCCACCTTATTATTATTTTTATTGGCCCCCATAGATGCCCACTTATGTTATTGTTGAGCCCTTACATTATTATTGTTATGTAGCCCCTAATTATATTTTGACCCTTTAGACTCCTATATATACCAAGGAGGTCATTTCATTTGAATCATCCAAGAATTGTTCATTTATCTAATGTAAAAGGAGGTTTCCCCCTTGAATAGGCTTACTTTGAAGTTGTTTATATATTTTTAATTCAATGTTATAACTTTCAATGGGAGCTAGATATGAGACTAGTTATATGTGAAATATCCCCATGGTTTAATATATCAATCCTTAGTTAATATCATTTCATAAGCTCCAGGGAGATTTATTATTACAGTGTCAATTATTTGGTGAACTTAGGGGTCTATTTCCAACCTAATGAGGACTTATTCCAACTCCCTTATTGCTTTCACCTCAATTAAATAAAGCTATATGATCCTTGTCGAGTTGTTGGAATCAGTTACCCCAAGGTTTTGTTTCATTGAATAGGGCATAACTTTCATAAGTGACTAAGAATTAACGATGTAATTGTGGACATTTTGATTTAAATTTTAGAAGGTTACTAGGAATGGTACAATTTGACTCTTGATTCTCCTATTAAATTTCTAAACATTTGGGATAATGGTATTCCCCATGAAATAAAGTGGATCTTATTCTAGCACCTTAACCACCAACTACTACAATTATAGTCTCATTTTATATACATCCATGACTAAGATTTTGCATTTCATTTTCTTCAGGTTCTCTACAATATTGTATTGTATGGGTTACACACTTGGTTTTATCTTGGATGGCGACAAGGGTTAGGAATGGGGTGCAATACCCTATTATGTTCATTCTGAGTGAGATGGAAGGTGTCTTATTTGTAATCGTGGATCAGGTAACCTTCATGTTAATGAGAATTAGGGTAGGAAGTTTAATTTGCAAAGGACATCTACTTGTGATATGGGTTTGATTTATGTTTCCCTAATTTTAATCCTAGAAAACAATCATTCAAGGAGAAATTTTGAACATTCTATATGTGCATCATCATGAACTCTTCAAGAGTAAACATGATTGCTTGTTTAGGAAAACCTATGGGCTACTAATTTTGTAGATTTTTTACAATAAGGATAGGTACTCTTTGAATCATTATCCTGATAGTAATTATAGAACTCATCGACGTTGACATCATATAAATATATATTAATATTCGATAGGGGTGACTTGGTAGCTTGACCAGGAGTAATTGGTCTCTTAATGAAAGGTATATAATGCTTGGGTTTGGTTATGCCTTCCCCTCTACTTCTCTTGATATAAATTAATTCATTGGTGAATTTATTAATCATTCTTTAGAGATATCGTAATTTATGGAACTTTGTATTTCCTTCCTAAAATTTAGGTGTGGCTTTATTAAATTTTATCTGCTCCCTGTATTGATCTCTTTTCAAATTATTCTCATTGCAATCCATAATTTCTAACTTGATCTTGATAGCCTCTATAATCTTATTAGGTATGATTTCCCTAGATAATCTCTTGATCTACATGGATGTATGGGAAAGTAGAGCATTATGAAAGATTTGAAATATTTATTTCTATAGATTAATGGAATGTTGTGTACCTTCCTTGAGCCTATTTAGTGTTGACATAAAATTTTGCAAAAAGTATTTAATATTTTTTTTTGGCTTCATGGCTAGAGAAACAAAGCCTACTATCAAGGTCATTATCATGGTTGGTTCTCCAAACTTTTCTAGAAAGAAAGTTTGGAAGGTATTCTATATTTCTATACATCTAATATGTAGGTTGAAATACCATGTCAATGCCATGTTATCAAATGTATATAAGAAAATATAGTTGGTGTCATTTTCATGTTGAATATCAATTAATTGGATAGACAAGATAAACTTCTTGATGGGGTCTTTGTAATTTTTGGAAGTGTTTTTCAATTTTAGGAAACAACCTATAATGGTGTTTGGGAAAATTATGGGTGACCTCAGGGAATAGATCTTTGTCCTTATCCAACCAAGGTTCATTTATGTCTCCCATGTGGTCCTCAAAGTGAAAATTTCCTCTCAAGGATTTGAGACTCATTCTTATGCGCTTGTGGTCATATCCATAACATTTATCTTTCTCCTCTTTCCCAAAGTGATCATCCCTGGATGGGATTTTAAGGGATGGAGGGATCTAGTTCACAGGGTAATGGATATCATAGAATGATAGATATACTACATCTTCAACACTGTTACTAAGACCTAACCCCTTTAAGATATCATGGGTGCTCTTATCCTAGTTTGAAAATGGAGAAGAGGGGTAAGGGTAGAATACTAAGTGCCCTTATATATTGGGGTGTAACGTATCCAAAAATATTCTTGTTAAAAACTAGGACCTCAAACTTGGATTCATTTTCTTTTTGGTCTAGTTAAATATTATGGATAAGAAAACCTTAAACAAAAGGTGTTACAAAGTCTCCTTCTTTTTAGCGCAAGAGAATTCTTGATGGGTGGAATGTCCCCCAAATAGTCAACAGACCCAACCCTAGAGAGAGGCACAATTAGACTCCTCTATGTTTGGGCTAGATATGTAGTTTGGATTATATGGCAGAACCATGAGCTTTGATGGGATTTAATGCTAGGAATGGATAAAGAACAATGGAAACCATTCAAAATACTATTCTAAAACCAATTAAGAAATTTATTGTAATTCAACAAATAAGGATTGTCATTATCCACTAACGAACAATTCGAACATTGATTTTTAAATATGTAAAGAAAAGGAATAATGAAATTCAACAAACATGATTAGCCTAAATATGCTAAATGACAATGTTAGAAATATCTTTTAATTTGATTAGGAGAAATTACTTTACCTTGAGATAAGTGAAGAAGAATAATTAAATTTATATTGATCTGATAAATAAATAAAATGTTAATCTAACACGTGAAGGAATATGCACTTGTATAGAATAGTCTATTTCCACGAAATTTTTTACAACAAGAGTCCATTAGTCCCATATTTTTGAATGGTTCTAATATGGAAATCATGAAATGGTGTTAACAATTAAATTTTATTGACAAAAAATTGAAACAAATAAAAGTAATCCATTCTCTATAAAGGAAATCTATTCCATGCTAGAATAGTCCAACAATTATACGTGTCTCCTAAGAAAAGGAAGATATTAGAAAAATGGATCTAATCTAATTTATAGAAGGAAAATCTATTAGCTTCGAGTAGTCCAAGAAATAATTGAAAATTTTTCTTAAGGAAAAATTGGCCAAGGAATGGCTTCTTAGTATTAAGAAAAGAGCATAATAATTCTTAAAAAATTTGTGTTCCCTTCCAAGATAAAAAAATCCCAACTCTTTATCCTTGAGGAAATTCCCATATATATCATGTTACGAAATATTCTCCATCCTCTATGAGGTAGAGGGTGTTCATTCATGAAATTGAATTTGATTCTAGTTATGACATGTAATTGTTTGTAATAACTTCAACTGGCTAGAGGGGGTGAGGTAGAAATGTTGTGCATTTTAGGCATGTTCCATTCCAAAAACCATCAAGTTAGTTTGAATTATTTGGAAGATGGATTTGACCCATTGCTAATTTACTTTCTTTGATTTTTCAAGAAATCATTTCTAATTCTTTATCGCAATCTTTTGAACAATGACAATTACTGACCTCTTTTATTACCAATATTTGGTGCCCATTTTCATGTCTCTATATTCAATAGCCTTATTTACTACCCCTTGATTCATTTTTATGATTTCGTTTTTAATGGGGTGTTGCTTCAACTTTCTTAAGATATGTTATTTTTCAGTAGAAATTAATGTGTAGATTCTAAACTGCTCATGAATTTTTCTAAATGACAAGACTAGAACCTACTGTACTGATCTGTGGATGTAAATTCACAATCAAGAACACAAACAATTAACACGCATCAATATTTAACACACATACAAAGATATTTATGTAGGAGAAAGTAAATGCTCAAACCCCCTTACTATCTGTATTGCATTAATTAAAGAATCTCGATGAATACAATATGCTTTGCTCAAGCTTGAGCTGAACATGCACTTGTATTTTCTATCCTCTACCTAAATAACTGACCTTGGTCAATACTTAGAAAAAATTTGAAGCCTCCAAGTTGTTCTTTCCTTACATTGTTCCTCAAGGAATTAGCCCCCTATTATTTATGAAATTCCTCAATCTCGATTGTGTATTTCCTATAGGTCTTTCTCTAACTACATGCATGACCTATACAACTTGTAATAGTTTACATCTGATAGTACACTTCCCTTGAACTCCAATCTCAACTTGGTCACTCTAATTCTCTACATGCAACAATTATTTTGGCTTGATTTATCAGTTAACTGGATGATTACTTAGTGTGAAAAATGTTACACACCCTAAACTTTACCTCCATTAGTTCCACTAACAGTGAGAACTAGTTATACTGACAATAACTCAATTTATCTAAAATATATTGCTACAAATTAGCAATCAATCATGTAGAACTGAACCAAGTGTCACCAAATCAAACTTACTGAGTTAACTGAGTGACAAGAACCATGTCACCTCAGTTAATTACCTCCAAGTATTATGTTGAAACTAAATTCAAATTTCTCCTAATTTAATCAAGGGAAAATTAAATTAGAAATTTCTTGTTTCATTTTCAACACTCCCTGATTATCAAATACCCCAATATTGTTTCTATGGAACTAAAATTTTCCTCTTGACAAGGCCCTTGTCAAATTATTTTCATCTTGTTCCTCTGTCAAAATGTACTTCAACAACATAATCCGCCTCTGCACACAATATCGTAAATGGTGATACCAGATGTCAATATTCTTGGATCGATCATGAAATACAAGATTCTTAGAGAGTTTGATACAACTTTGATTGTCACAATAAATCACGGTAGGATCCATCTTCTAACTAAATAAACTAACAAGAATATTTCTCATCCAGATAGCCTCACATTCTTCTTGACTTGTGTTGGGTCTTGAAATTTTCATACATTTCCATTACACTTTCACTATTATGTCCATTATATCACCTCCATTTCACCTTCATTTCACTACCATGTCACTACATTCATCTCACTTTCATTATCATCGGGTCACATTTATATTTTTCCAAACTTTATTAATTCTTAGCCTTTTAAAGTGAATTTGTGGTTAAAAATTAGAAAATAATTTGCATATGCTTATACCTAACAAATGGGTTGAGATTGTTGACATGTGTAGGTCAAAAGAAGGCTTCTAGAAGACTTTTATGTGGCACCCTAAGGCCAAATTCGAATTTGAGTGGAGAGGATCATGGGATCATGAGGATCTGTGTCACATTTCCTATTTGTATTGAAACTCTAAAAAGACATGTGTCTTATCATTTCCTATTTTGACTAGAACTCTAGAGGTAGAGGGAGAGATTCATGGACTCTCATTAATGAGATGACTTCTCATCTTTTTGTATAAATAGGAGATACCTCTCCTTCATTTGTTAGCTTGAAGCTTAGAGCTTGGTAGTTTTGGAGTTATTGGAAGCTCTTGTAGCTTTTAGAGCTTTTGTAGTGTTGGAGAACTTTTGTTACTTTGTAATTTTGAAGAATTTGAATAAAGCCTTGATGTTCTCAACATGGAAGGAGATTTGAAGTAGATGCCATGGAGTATATTAGAATGTAAGGTAGAGTAGATTTTATTTTGTAGTTTTGCTTTGATTTCATTCAAGTATGTCATTTTATTGCTTTCAAGTTTGATAGTTTATATTTTCCATTCATGCAAGTTTAATTCATGCAAGTGTGTTCAACCGGTTGTTCTAGATTTATCTAACCGTGTAATCTATGCTTATCAAAATAGTCCAAGAAAAATATTTTCCAATTGGTGGTTGGAACATTAGAGCACACAGTAGATTAGTTTTCCTTTACATATTTTGTATTTTCTTTCCATAGTTTAATAACTCATGTTGTAAGTGAATATTTCCGAAAGCCCTTGGTTCAATCTGTGGTGAATTATTTCATTTATGAAAGAGTCTAGATTAGTTTTCCTTTACATGTTTTGTATTTGCTTTCCATAGTTTAATAACTCATGTTGTAAGTGAATATTTTCAAAAGCACTTGGTTCACTAAGTGGTGAAGTATTTCATTTATGAATGAGTCTAGATTAGTTTTCCTTTACATTTTTTGTATTTTCTTTCCATAGTTTAATAACTTATGTTGTAAGTGAATATTTCCGAAAGACCTTGTTTCACTAAGTGGTGAAGTATTTCATTTATGAATGAGTCCTTATCTGCATTTTTTTGTTTACTTTTTCTTAGAACAATGAAGTATTGGATCCCTCAAAATGTTATCACAAGGAGGTAGTTCTCCCAAAATTGTGTAGCAAAGTGATAAAACACTTCATTTAGCTGTTATCATTTTGCTTGCATTTCATAGAAATTTTGTTGGCTTAGATTAATCTAACTGTTCAAAGTTTTGATTTGTTTCTTTTTTTCCTTTCTTTAGAAATTACATTTTAACATTGAAAGTAATTAGATTTAGTTGACCATTAACATTTAGATATTTTCACCTAGAAAATAGCTTTTCTTTCTTATATTAATTTCTTTAAGCATAAGAAACAAAACCCCAAAAAAAAAACATAAACTATAAAACAACGAAGTAAGAAAAAGGGTTAACTAAGCACATATAGTGCACCACACTTCATTAGTTTATGATACCCAGATTGATAATTTATGTAGAGAAATTTAGGATAGTAAATTGACTACACAACTTGTAGCCATATATTCTGCTTCTGCTTCTGCTGAGTGCAACATATCTCTACTTCACGTTGTACCAAGAAAACGTAATTGACCCAACAATGAAAGTTCCTCCTGATGTGCTCTTCCTTTCCTGATGGGCTCCCTTCCCAATCTGAATCTGTGAAGCCTTGCAACTTCACTCCCTTTGTCTGTTTGTACTAAATACCAAACTGAGTAGTGCTTGCCTAAGTTAGTTAACTACATAACACATGTCTGGTCATGTGTTCACCAAATAGATAAGTGAACCCACAAGCTTCTTGTAAATGGTAGCTACCACTTCCTCACCTGAAGTGACATCCTCTTTCCTCTAGTTACCTTCTAGAGGAGTGTCCATGGGTTTGATAGTCTTCATGCATAACTTATTTAGTATCTCATTGACATACTTGCCTTGAGACAAGAAAAAAATCCCCATATCATTTCCATACTTCCAAACTGAGGAAATAATGCATGAGTCCTATGTCCTTCATCTCAAAATCTCTTGCAAGGTCCTCCTTGAAAGATCTAATCAACTACTCATCACTAGTAAGCATGAAGTCATTGACATATAACACAATAATCAATCATTTACCTTCTACCACAATGTGATAAAGGTTTTCATATGCTTCACTTTTAGTGAAGACCAAACTGGTGAGATAGCTCTCAATCCTAGTATACCAAGCACGAGGTGCTTGCTTGAGTCCATACAACGCTCGCTTGTGTCTACACACATGTGACTCTCTGTCAAAGGTCTCAAACCCCTATGAATATTCAATATAGACCTCCTAATCAATAACTCCATTAAGGAATGTTGTCTTCACATCCATATGGTGGGTCTTCCACCCCATCTGCACTGACAGTGCTAGAAATCACCTAATGGATGAGTACCTTGCTACTGGAGCAAAGGTCTACTCATAGTCAATTCCCCAACCACTTGAGAGAACCCCTTGGCCATAAATATAGCCTTGTATTTCTCTTTTCACCCATATGCTGCATGATTTACCTTGTAAATCCATCTTGAACCAACCACTGATTTGTCTACTAGTTTTGGGACCACTTCCCAAACACTGTTTTTGACATTGGAATCATATTCCTCTACCATAGCAACAACCCATAGTCGTTTCTCTGTAGCTTCCTCAATGAGGATGGATCTCTCTCTACAAGCTCACTCATCAAAGCCATGTAGCTAGTGTACTGATCCAGTGACCTCCTCTACCTGCATTGTGATGTGGGTGCTCCCACATTCTCTCTAGCATCCTGCAATAATATGTTAGCTTCCCTTGTTCACTTCCTTCCTTCTATGGATGTCTTTCTTGAGTGAATGTCTCTAGTATCTCCTCCTTTTCTTGTGGTTATTCCAGAACTTGCTGAGGTTCTTCATTTGGGTTCAAAAGCTCCTAATCAGGCTACAACCCAAGATCCCTTTCAAGAGAAAACCTCATTGACTTCTCCTCATCAAAATTCACATCCCATCTGACCGTTGTCATCCTGAGGGATGGAAAGTACACATGATAGTTATGAGGTGTATTAGTATACCACACCAATATGCCAACTCTATTGTAGGCTCTAGATTTTTCCTTGCTTCCTTGGAAACATGACTATAAAGTGATGATTCAAAGATCCTGAAGTGTCACACATATGGTTTCTTCCCTAGAAACGCTTCCTCTAGTGTACTCACGCTAAGAATCCTATGAGGAATCCTGTTCTACAAATAGACTTTTGTGTTGCATGCTTCAGCCCACAAGTGTAGTGGTATGCTTTAGTCATGCAACATTATTTGTGTTTCTCCCACAATACTTTTGTTCTTCCTTTCAGCCACCCCATTCTATTGTGGGTTATGAGGTGTTGTCAGCTCTCATCAAATTCCTTCCTTTGCACATAGATTTTTAAACTCATTCGATACGTACTCACCACCATTATCACTCCTGAGAGCCTTCACTTTCCTTATAGTCTCTTTCTCAACAAGTACTTTAAACTCAATAAATTTTGAGAATGTCTAGTCTTTCTTCTACATGAAGTAGATCCAACACTTCTATGAGAAATCATCTATAAATATAACATAATACCTATGCTTGAGATTGGAACTTGTTAACAAAGGTCCACATACATTAGAGTCGATCCTTTCAAGGATTTCATGCACCCTCTTGTCCTGATCATTGAAGATGGATTTTGTGTACTTGCCCAATGTACACCCTTTGCATGTATCTTGCTACTCTAACGATCCATTTGGGAGGCATGTAGAAATATGTTACATGATCTTCAAAGTTCCATGATGCAAATGGCCAAGCCTTCTATGCCATAATTCGCTGACATCTTGGCTCTACACCTTCTCTACTCTTTTTCTCAATGCTACACAATATTATACATCTAATTTGTAGAGTTTCTTCACTCTAACTTTGATCTAATTCACTTGTCCCTTGGTGACGTGTCTCAAGAAAACATTCCTTTCGTTGAATATCACATTGTAGCCATGGTCTTCCAACGCTGCTACAGAAATTAGTTTCTTCTTCACACCTGGTATAAAACTCACATCTTTGAGCCTAAGAGGGGAGCTAGACTCCCTCTGAAAAGTAACTATACCAATATTGGTCGTGCTATACCTTCCATCATCTCCCATCTCGATGTGCATCTGGAGATCCTTCTCCTCCAAGTCACTGAAAATTATTTGTTTCTGTCAAGTGAAATGAGGCACTGCTGTCAAGATACCACACACTACCCATCACTAGGCTTGTCATGCATGAAATGAGGGTAAAATCAAGTTTGAATTATTAAGCCAAGGCTTCACTTCCTACTCCTCCTACAAACTTATTACTTTCCTTCTTGCGTGGACATTTCGTGGCATAGTGTCCTAGTTCATGACAATGAAAGCACTTGATTTTGGACAAGTATTTGTTCTTTTCCCCTTCACCAGATTCTACTTTGGATTGTGATTTCTTCCCTTTAACTTTCTTTTCCTTTGCATCCAAGAAATAGTTATCTTCATCCTCTCCCTTGAATGAAGTCCCATCTCTTTTGATTCAAATTATTTCCTCCTATACTAGATCGAACCATAACGACTCCCATATTGTTAGTGTTTCTGTACCATTTAACGAATCTTGATAACTAAGCCAGCTCTTGGGAAGGTCGAGGGCTAGACCTACCAGGCTTTCTTCAGGAACAATAACAATGACCTAGCCAACTTCATCACGACGTTATGTAAACATGCTCAGGTAGTGTGGAATTATTTCATTCTTTTCCATCTTAATACTTCGAAGCTTTTCCTTGAGTGCCAACTTCTTGTGGTCACTATTATTCTCAAAAAACTCTGATAGTGTTTTCCACATCACGAACAAAGTCTCCTTCCCATGGAGATTCAAGAAAATATGATGCTCCCCTCTTTAGCCACATCCTTCTTCCACTAAGCAAGATCCTGGGCATCAGATGTTGGGGGTTTGTTACATCTATCTTGATGTATTCTAGCAACCCATTATCATTGAATACTACCTCCATGCGGATCTTCCATGCCAAAAGATTTGTGGTTCCTTCCAAATCATACTCAAGCCTAAGTCGATTGAAATCCATCTTCTTAGTCCTGGAGAATACTTGTAGCAATGATCTTCAAATTCAAATCTCCTGCAATGACAACTTCATAATATCTTCCCTACTGTGAAACTAATGCTAATACCATGTAGAAATTAATGTGTACATTCTAAACTGCTCATGAAAATTTCTAAATCATAAGTCTAGAATATACTCTACTGATCTACGGAAGTAAATTCATGATCGAGAAGACAAATCATTAACATGCATCAAGATTTAACAAAAATACACATAGATTTAGCTAGGGGAGAGAAACTGTTAAAAACCCTTTATTATATGTATTTCATTAATCGAAGAATCTAGATGAATACATTATGCTTTGCTCAAGCTTGAGCTCAACCTACACCTGTATCTTCTATCCTTTGCCTGACTAACTGACCTTGGTCAATACTTAGCCAAAATTTTGATCCTCTGAGCTCCTATTTCCTTGCGTCGTTCCTCAAGGGATTAGCCCCCTATTATTTAAGGAATTGCTCAATCTCGATTGCACAATTCTTATAGGTCCTTCTCTGACTGCATGCATGAGATGTAAAACTTGGAATAGTTTACAACTGATAGTACATTGCCCTTGAACTCCAATGTCAACTTGGAAACTCGAATTCTATGCATGAAAAAATTATTTTGTGTTGATTGATCAATTAACTGGATGATCACTCAATGTGAAAAAGGTAACACACCCTTAACTTGACCTCCACTAGTTCCACTATCAGTGAGAACTAGTTACACTGACATTAACTCAAAGTAGCTGAAACAGATTGCTAGAAATTAGAAATCAATCATGTAGAACTGAACTCAAGTGTCTCCTACTTGAATTTATTGAGCTAATTGAGTGAAAAGAACCATTTCACCTCAGTTAACTACCTCCAAGTATTCTACTGAAATTTTAATTGAAATTTCTCATAATTTAATGAAGGGAAAATTAAATTAGGAATTTCTTGTTGCATTTTTAACATTTTCCTATCTAGTGAAATTCTTGAATGTATTCATTTTACAACCTATTATACCACAATCACTAAATTTCATGTTGATGCATAAGATTCTACATTTGGAGGAGGACTTAAGCTAGGTATGTCGATCGACATGCAAGAGAATGTTGTGAAATTGATTCAATATGCCACCTAGATTTATGATGCTTAAATTGATGATCACTTATAAATCTTTGGGGCCCAGAAAATATGATTTTATGTCCCTCAATGGTTGAATCCAAGAAATTGATAAGGTATAATGCACATTTAAGTGGAGTGCTTCATGCGTGAATGTAAGTATTTTTCTTTGTTAAAGATGTGTTGAGCCCATAAACAACTAACATATCCTTAAAACAATCATTTTGAATTAAGTATGAGGGCATGAAACCCCTCTCACCCTTTCTTTATTGGTATGATAACTTTAGGTGAGGTGATAATCTCCGATGAAACATTTCCTAATCTATGAGAGAATTCTTAGCCTTATATTTCTTCCCATTTTTTCTTATATTTCCAAAGTGGCATCACCACCATTTGATCTTACTCTTGGGCCTAACTGATAGAAACTCCAGGATAGGTGTAGGTAATATACAGTGGCTTCGAAAATTGGGGTTAAACTTTGTGGATTTAGTGAAGGTGGCATTATTGATGGGTAACCTTCCAAATACTTGGAACTCTATGGGAAAGGAATAGAATATTTCGCTAAGGGTACATCACATTTTGAAACTTTTAATCCCAAGATATTTCATAAAGCATTGTTTGTTTGGGGATACATATATTCCCTAACGCTCTTTACTCATTTGAATATTACATTGGGCCTAGTAGAGGATTTAATTGTGTGATTTTCCATGTCCATAAGTGTTATTACTATGGATATCACATCCCTTTGGAAATATTTGGAGTCTAATTGATGTTTTAAATAACTACCACATTCATGGAGGAAACCTCGAAGGAATGTGGACTGAGTCATGGCTTGTTGTTGGTGCAATTTGTAGTCTTGTGGTTATTTAATCGAAGAAAGACCTATAAATTTGATCTATATGGTGAGGAATGCAAGGAATTCTTGAGTCAATGATACATAATATGCCCATTTTACATGAGAACATGAGATGGAGATAGTTGTGACATTGTTGACAGGTCAGAGGAAATGATAGAAGATGTCACACTACCATGTTGTATGGACCTGCATTAGAGGGGGAGGGACGAGGACATATCATGGAATTGTAACAATGTAGGAAAATAGAATTGTCATTGGGAAAAAAGGTGTACCAATCAGAGGGGAAGTGCTGGTAATATTGATGGACTACAAGAGGGAACTCAAGAATTAGAGTATTAGTTTAATGTAGCAAGTTTGCTAACATTCGATATGCTAGCAAAGTATGATAGTGGGAGTTAAACTAACCCTACATGTGGATGATCAATGACACAATTGGGAAAAATATTTCGGTTTACCAATGGGAGATGATGTAGAGAGGATAGAGGTTAGAGTGAATGACAAAACACCATGTGTTGAACAAACTCTTCAATAGAGTGGTGATTTGGGAATGGGATATCAAATATTGAGGGGGGTATCATTACCAAGAAATATCAAAAACTAAAATTTCATTATCCATACACATGGTCAATTAAGAAAGAGATGAGGAAGTAAGAGTGAGGTGATAATCATTCAGAGTAGTTATGGATATCTTGATAGCAAAATTTTTGTTGAACCTACACATGCATGACCAATGGAGATTGAAGGACAATTGTTTCTATAGGTCTAAGTGCACTTAATGAAAACCCAATAATTGGAACACCACCAACCATATGTATGAATAACCAATGGAGAATCAAATAATCGAGGAAACAAATGACTAAGCAAAAGGTTTAAGAGTAGTGAACATTGTTAAAATAACACATGGACAATCAACATAATACTAAAATCCAGAGTGCAAAATCAATCAATACTCTACACTAATCCAACATCATTGCATTCAAAGGAATATATTGGAAAGGTGGGAGGTGAAGTGAGATAAGGATCATAGTAATATATTCACAACAAAAAATCAAAAAATGCAATTTATTTTGAAAGACTATAAAAATAAAAATAAAAACAAAAGTTGATACCTTGTGCAAGAATTTTTTTTGGTAAGCTTGTTAAAAATTCAATGAATGATTCAATTTACTTTTACAACTAATTTGAATATACTCCAATAAAATAAACTATAATAAATTAAATTAGCTTACGAATGTCCATTTTTTTAAATGGAAGTTTTGTATGACTATGTAAAATTTATGTTTCTCTGGTAGTGACATGTTACTTTCCCTACAAAATATAATGCATACATTGATATAATGATTGTTGAAAAGTGTGCAACAAGAAATTCTTGTTGAGATTGCAACAAGATGATGGAGCTTAGTGAAAAGAGTCGCCTTCACTAAGTGGGCCCGTAGGCTATTTTTGGCGCAAGTCTATTTTTAGACTATGTCTATTTTTAGACATATGGATCATGTCTATGTTTATGGATGATTGATAAAGTTGGGAAAAATAGATGGACTTCTATTTTTGATGAAAGTGTGAGTGATCACAGTGTGAGTGATCAAAGTCTATTTTTAGACTGGCTGTCAAAAATAGAAAAGTCAAATATTATTATCTCACAATAATATTTGGACTATAAACTTGATCTTATTCTCTTGGAGCACTTCAGTTTGAGCTACAGAGGTGGCACATGCAGCTGTCAGAAGGAAATACGCTTTTCTTATGAGTCAGTTGAGTTGTTGCATGCATGACTTCAGTTAGAACTCCAGTGAGCTGAGTTTAGTGGACTGGAGGTACAGTTGATGGAGTTGTTTTCAGTTTGACTTAGTTAAACTAGTTGTAGTTAGTCTAACTGCAGATAGACTAATGATGAGTTGTTAAACTAATTATTAACTCATAATACAACTAAAGAATACATCAGTTAACTCAGTTGCATGTCAGTGCATGTTCAGTTCAACAGGGACAAGTGGTAGAGAATCAGATTGCTATCAGTTGTGACTATAGTTGTGCATCAGATCTTGCACAATCAAGGGATTGAGTATGCCAATGAGTTTGCTCACGTATTTGGCCCACATTTTAGCCTTTGCTCACGTACACAAAGAGTGAGTGACTATTTTGCAGGTGAAAATCAAGTTTGGGAAGCTATTCTCATCAGTTCTTGAGCAGGTATTGAGCAGTGGAGGCAGGCAAGCAGCGGGGGAGATTTGGAGATCAAATCTGAGCTGTATTGTGTGTAACAAGTGGAGCTGGTACTGGATTGCTTGTGATAAGCATTGTACTTTGTAATGTTACATGATTCAATCAATATAATATACAGATAGTGTGGGGTTTTTAGCGGGTTGCTTTCCCCGGGATACATACTGTGTTAATGAGTTTGATTGATGCTTCTATGCGTGCCTGTGAATGTTTCTGCTTCTGTAAATTGATGATCAACGTAGAGGAGATTATGTATTATACATGTTCCGCTTATAATTGTATGATCAGGATAATCTCTGTGAATATGTGTTAAATTATTCAAAATTTCTACATGGTATCGGAGCTGCTTGATTTGTAGAAGAGATTTTTACAGGATATCAAGTGAGGATTGATCATCAGATCTACTATTCAGGAAGTGTTTACATTTTATTTCTTCAGGCAGAGTCTGTAATCGGGCCAGGTAGCCTCTGGATTCATCCTTCTTTTGGAAGGTGAGATATCTAGCGAATGCCCATACAGTCGATCTTTGTACAAGAAATACTTTGTTCTCACGAATTCTAGATCAGAAGCGGTTGAGTTTTTAGCTGGTGGAATTCGAATTTAATTCCAAAGCAAGAGATAAAAACTCAGAAACATTCAGTGTGAGAATGGAGACAGTATGCCCAGGTATCTCACGAAGTTCATCTAATGCCGGGATGAGCTGGGAAGTGTGGGGGTGACTGTCGGATGAGGATGGTGAGTCTAGCACTCCTTGACCTTCCTAAGAGTTGGCATAGCTACCAGGACTCGGTGAATGGAAGGGAGAAACTGCCAAATTGGGAACGACTATGGTCGGATTTGATGCAGGAGGAGATTAGACGGAGCACCAGAGATAGTTCTTCATCCATGCAGGATGAGGAGAACTGTGCCTTAGCGAGTAAGGCGAAGAAGGGGAAGGGGAAGGTTTCTCTTTCCGAATCCAGTTCTTCCAATGATGGGAAGAAGGTTGACAAGGTGAAGTTGAGATGCTTTCGTTGTCATGAGTTGGGTCATTATGCTACTAATTGCCCAAAGAAGAAGTCCAAGAAGGGATCCGGGGAAGGATCTGAAGGTGAGGCAGCCTCACTTGCTTCACAGTTTGAGTTGGACTTCACACTCTTCGCATGCATGGTTTCATCCATGATGGGAAGTGGTTGGTTTCTTGACAGTGGAGCTTCTTTCCACATGACCGGTGACAAAAGTTTGTTCAGTACTTTGGAGGAGAAAGATCTCCAGATACTCATAGGGATGGGTAATGATGAGAAGTATAGTGTCTTAGGTGTAGGCACGGTTATTTTTCAGAGGGAGCATGGAGCTCGCCTTACCTTGACCGATGTCAAGTATGTACCAGGACTGAAGAGAAACTTGGTGTCGATCGCGATGCTGGAAGACAGAGGCTATGATGTAGTCTTCAGTAAGGGAAAGGTTTTCCTTAGACACATCATCACCAGACAGGTGAAGAAGATTGGTTCACGGGTCAAGAACCTGTATGCTCTTGAGGTTCAAGATGCATGCAAAGCCTTGAGCAGCGAGGCAACTGATGGAGACTTGGTGGTTGAGAGGGAGCGTATATTACCTCTCAACATGCAGAGCCAGAAGAAGTCTCAGACGATTGTGGAGGAGCCACGATTGGTGCAGCAGCTTCAGGAGGTTGTGGAGGAGCCACAACAGGGGAAGCTGAAAGGAGATCGAGTAGAGACATCTACTCATCCAGAGACCTCCAGTAGGGGGAAACTTCAAGCCAGGTGGGCTGAGGGATCGCATGCAGCCATACCTCCAGGTAGGAGGTGGGGTGATGTGGATTGATTGTCCCAAGGAGGAGGGGCAGGATCCTTGAGGTACCCAACCTCTTGGATGAGACCTTGCTACGGGAGCCCCAGATGTGTAGTAGCAGGAACTAACTGATTGGGTAGAGACAGATGCGGATGGAGCGGCAGAGAGAGAGACAGTGCAGGGAATCCCAGGACAGCGCATAGCTAGCAGGCTGTAGCAATGCGAGAGGCACAAGTGTTTTGCACAGTGCTAGGTGGCACAGAGAGTTGTGCAATGGTGCGAGATGCATGGAGATGTTGCAGTAGCGCAGATGTCAGAGAGGGAGCACTTGTCAGCAGCAGGTAGAGCTTCAGCATCAGAGGATGTTTCTATCCCAACAGGGAGGTCAGTTGGGAGGTGCAGTGCGGATGCAATGCTGGGAGATAGAACCAGCAGCAGCACGGATGCAGTCAGAGATCAAAGTGACAGAGGCTAGAGCAGTCAGATACTGAAGAGCACAGAGATGCAGAGTTTCAATCGACAGAGGCAATATCAATCAGAGACTTTGATGACAGAGCAAGTGGACCGGCTAGATGTGTTGCATGGAGAACATTCCAGAGTTACAGGATCAGGTTTGAAAGGAAGCCTTTCTTGTTGAGAGGGAGTGTTGAAAAGTGTGCAACAAGAAATTCTTGTTGAGATTGCAACAAGATGATGGAGCTTAGTGAAAAGAGTCGCCTTCACTAAGTGGGCCCGCAGGCTATTTTTGGCGCAAGTCTATTTTTAGACTATGTCTATTTTTAGACATATGGATCATGTCTATGTTTATGGATGATTGATCAAGTTGGGAAAAATAGATGGACTTCTATTTTTGATGAAAGTGTGAGTGATCACAGTGTGAGTGATCAAAGTCTATTTTTAGACTGGCTGTCAAAAATAGAAAAGTCAAATATTATTACCTCACAATAATATTTGGACTATAAACTTGATCTTATTCTCTTGGAGCAATTCAGTTTGAGCTACAGAGGTGGCACATGCAGCTGTCAGAAGGAAATACGCTTTTCTTATGAGTCAGTTGAGTTGTTGCATGCATGACTTCAGTTAGAACTCCAGTGAGTTGAGTTTAGTGGATTGGAGGTACAATTGATGGAGTTGTTTTCAGTTTGACTTAGTTAAACTAGTTGTAGTTAGTCTAACTGCAGATAGACTAATGATGAGTTGTTAAACTAATTATTAACTCATAATACAACTAAAGAATACATCAGTTAACTCAGTTGCATGTCAGTGCATGTTCAGTTCAACAGGGACAAGTGGTAGAGAATCAGATTGCTATCAGTTGTGACTATAGTTGTGCATCAGATCTTGCACAATCAAGGGATTGAGTATGCCAATGAGTTTGCTCACGTATTTGGCCCACATTTTAGCCTTTGCTCACGTACACAAAGAGTGAGTGACTATTTTGCAGGTGAAAATCAAGTTTGGGAAGCTATTCTCATCAGTTCTTGAGCAGGTATTGAGCAGTGGAGGCAGGCAAGCAGCGGGGGAGATTTGGAGATCAAATCTGAGCTGTATTGTGTGTAACAAGTGGAGCTGGTACTGGATTGCTTGTGATAAGCATTGTACTTTGTAATGTTACATGATTCAATCAATATAATATACAGATAGTGTGGGGTTTTTAGCGAGATGCTTTCCCCGGGATACATACTGTGTTAATGAGTTTGATTGATGCTTCTATGCGTGCCTGTGAATGTTTCTGCTTCTGTAAATTGATGATCAACGTAGAGGAGATTATGTATTATACATGTTTCGCTTATAATTGTATGATCAGGATAATCTCTGTGAATATGTGTTAAATTATTCAAAATTTCTACAATGATTTGGTATTTAAACGATGAAATTTCCTTAAATATTTTTTATAATTGTGGAGAATAATTTTTTATTTTTCACATTTTTTAATGTTAATTTTATATTTTAAATGAGAAAGTGACATATCCCTAAAATTAGGATGTCAAAATGTTGGTACAGGTTTAAGGATCCTAGCATTCATGCATATCCATATATATCATAAATCTTGGCTTGCATTGGTGTACCCTAATGGATGAAAAATATCCATACTATATATGTCAACATATACATGAAGATGATATACTTGTAATCTATATAATTGAATGTATTAATTAATAATGAATTTGTATGGCATATTTAAAATAATCATTTAATAATAATTGATAACTAAATTAAAATTTTGGAAACCTTATTCGAAATAGACACACCGATCAATTTAATAAAGATGTTTATTAGTGGAATTTAATTAGGTTAAAAAATGTGTATATTTTGGAATAGGGCTTCTAGAATTTTAATTCAATTACTAATAATTATTAGGCCGATTTTATAGATTTAACCTCCACAAAATATTATATTTTAAGTAGTAGTCCCAAATCAAATGTAGAGATTTATATTAAAAATAGTTATGTCATTTTTCCCCTTTAGATTAAATTGATTAATTAAAAAACATTCCACATGAACATGTATCCTATGAACTTAACTTATGGTTTCTTGGGCAATTGGAATTAGTAAGCCATGGTAATGTCTCATGATATTGTAAAAAAACCTATTTACAGGTTAAATCACTCCATGTTAAAGTGGGGGAAAATCTTTGTGATTGGAAATCTTGCTACATATTATTTTAAATAGTATATATGGTTAATTCATATGTTTTTTTTTAATAATTACTAATAATATTAATTTAAAATAAAGTTATAATTAAGGTTTTTTTTTTTTTAAATAGTGTGATGTATTAGAGTGATTTGAAGCCTAATAATA
Source organism: Pinus tabuliformis (assembly GCA_031772625.1). NCBI lineage: Eukaryota > Viridiplantae > Streptophyta > Pinopsida > Pinales > Pinaceae > Pinus > Pinus tabuliformis. Next base: position 450,235,983 of record CM062812.1, on the reverse strand, counting down.
TTTATCATCCATTTACTTTGGGTCTAGTATAACTTATAGATGAAATGAAATTTTTCTGAGCATTTATCTAGTTAATTTTAATGAAAATTATGTAGAGATTTTTAAAAACTTTAGTTTAGGTTGTTTAATCTATAAAATTAGAGTGTTCTAGGGGCTTTTCATGGTGTTGAATCCATTTATTCATTTAATGTTTTAAACAACAAAAAATAACAATCTTGCTTGAGATTGTATCACTAGATGTCGATGAAAATGTCATTTTGTCTCAGTAATATTAATTAATTATAGACAAACAGAGTTTTATGATATTAATCAATTGTGAATAGATAAAAATTATAAAGGAAAATACACTTTCCCGTGACTTTGAAGCCATGAATATAGGCAACCACTAATTGGTGCCTCCTAATTAGAGAGTGGAAAAAATCAACAACTCCGCATATTTTGATTAGTATGTTTTTTTTTAAATATAAAGTATAATCTAGTTTTATATAAATTATGATAATTATAGATATTAGCACAACTACATTTACTAATGTAGTTGATATAAGTTAATCAATACCATTATCATACTTCGATTATAAAAGGTGGAGAATATAGTCAATTGGCATACATCAACCACATTAGTAAATGTTGTTGTGCTAGTTATATCCCATGTGTGTGGGGTGGATTCATTGACCATGGTTGACTATGGTTCACAAGGGTTTCTAGGGTTGATCAAGGTTGACCAGGTTTACTATTTATATGGTTAGTGGGGTTGACCATAGTTCAAGAGGATTGACCATTATTGACCATATCCAACCATAAATATCTTGATTTACCGTTATGGTTGACCATATTTAATCGTAGAGACCTTAGTTAACCATGTTCAAATGTTCTAATCATGGTTGGTCATTAGGAGTTGATGGGGTTGACCATAGTTGAAGAGGCTTGACCATTATTGACCATATCCAACCATAAATATCTTGATTGACCATTATGGTTGATCATACTTAATCATAGAGACCTTAGTTGACCATGTTCAAAGGTTCAAACCATAGAATTTTAAAAATAGATATTTTTAAGATATTTAAATACCATATAATTTTTATAGAATTTACGACAATACTAGATATTAAGAAATTTTACATATGTAAATTCAATGTTTTAGTTTGGTTTAATCTTATTTATTTTTCTTATGGAAATATATTGTTGGATATGTCAATAGTGTTATAATTAATTTATAATTAATTTGATTTAAAATATATTTAGTAATTACTAAAATTTAAATAATTAATATGAAATTAATATTTTTGATATAAATTTATTTTACAATAATTCATAATTGCAAAGGCTTCTTATTATTATAGATTTTGTTAGGTTGCATTGAATTTTAATAAATTTAAAAAATTAGATTCATGCAATGTGGCTCCCCGCCCACCAATTTCCTAGGGATTTGAGATTATTCCAATTCTAATAAGTTCCTCCATGATAAGTTCCTCATTATTTTTTATAACATTCATTTATATATAAGCAAATTTTATTTATCAAAATGATCCATTATTTTTAATAAATTTAAAACATTAGATTCATGCAACGTCGCTCCCACCCACCAATTTCCTAGGGATTTGAGATTATTCCAATTCTAATAAGTCCCTTCATGATAAGTTCCTCATTATTATTTATAACATTCATTTATATATAAGCAAATTTTATTTAGAAAAATGATCCATTTTACAATAAGATGTGTAATGCCTTCTTTTTCTTAAGTTAAAGTTGACCCATAACCTTTTTATACATGGTTAATTAGGTAATTATGTGTATTAGTAAAGCATTCTTCTTGTTTCAATAGTTTTTTTTATTATATTTATGAAGTTTTTGGCTATATCAACCACATTAATATTTTTAATGTGGTTGTACTAGTAATAATTAAGGTAATTATAATGCTTATGGGGCGTAGAGTAGATGGTGATAGGGTGTTTTGTTAAGGCACTCCATTGTGTAAAGTTTGTTGGTTCGAAACTTAGTGGGCAAAACTCAGGCGGTCTTGTGGCACAAGCCAATCCTGACATAAAATTCATAGTTAGACATACTAGTCATCTCAATACTCATAAACCTAATAAATAAATAAAATAAAATAATTATAGCAAGCTATAATAAATAATTAATTTCTAAAAAAAATCATTATACATAAATAGGCTTTTGACTCATTATAAATTAATTTTATTCCGAAAACTAATAAATAAAACATAAAAACTCTAACATATCACGATTAATGACCCAGTTTTATAGTAAAATTCTATAAATAATTATATATATAAATATATATTTAATATTATTTTTTGACTCATTATAGATTAAGTTTATCTCAGTTACGAATGCATAAGCCTAAAAACTATAACATATCATCACGAATGACGAATAACCCAATTTTATGGTAGATTTTTATAAATAATTATATATGAAAGATATATTTACTAGCAACTGTCCCAAAAGGTAAAAAGAGAGGTCGATAGGATTATTAAATTAGAATTGGTGAATTTCTATAGAAGAGATGTTCGTTCAATCCTACAAGGAGCAATGAGAAAAGAGATTTGATGTTTGGAGTTCTATGCTTTTTGGACACCATATTTCTTTAAATACAACTTAATTTTAGAAAAGTTCAAGCCTAATGCAGTTCTGCCATGCAGACATACACTTAAATTGCTACTGGGCTTATGATATTGACAAATTCAAATTAAACTGGTATACAAGAGAATGTACCAAGCTAAACCACAAGTTACACATCTTCAGACTTGAAAAAGTACATAACAATGGTTTGGCAAATCAATAGCGATATCATAATCGCTTTTCTTTCCACATACATACAATTGCTCCAAAGGCAAGGACAAGAAAATTTTCAGCTCTAGTGAGCACCAGTGGGTCACTAAAACAAGTGACCACTAATGGCTTTCACATTTATACAAGGAATTGGCAAGGGATTTTACATGGACTACACTCAACTTCAGACACAGCTTCAACCAATATGCAGAGTGATTGAAATTCAACACAACTAAGTAGTGACAATGGCTCACAGTAATACACCGAGTATAAAATACTAAAGCTTTTACAGAAGCAAGGAGTAACAAAAATTATGAAGCTCAGAGAAGTAGATTTAAATCAATCAAAGCTTGTTGAACGGCTATAACGTCCATAGAAATAATCTTCCAAGGTTCTTCTCTCATGTACAAGATCTACACTTTGATCTGGACTGTTGTTTGATACCAAATCATCATTAACTCCAAGCATTGCAAGTGATAGATGAGTTTGGATGTCACAACTCCCAGAGTTTGCTCTAGATTCATCCTCAATCAATTCATCTAATTCCATGGAGATTGTCAATTGCCTCTTGGTCCAATAAGGTAGGTCATCTCCTTCTCCTCGTAGTAATTTCAAAATCTGCAATAATAAGTTACAAACAAACAACGAGGAAGAATAAGTTCACGTTCTTACATTAACATTTATCCATTGTTTGAAATTTAACAAAGCCAGTTTAATGCAAAGGTAAGCCACTTTATTTGGGGAAACCAAAGCTTTCGATTCAATTCTTACAATCCAGATTTCAGCTAGGATAGTGATTCTCAGGAAAGATATATACTCTCTTGATATTGGAGTATGTTGGCTCTTCTTGCCTATTCAGGGAGGGGTAATTTGCATACTGAAGCTCTGGTTTGAGATATGATGTAACCTCTTTTGCTAATATTCAAAGAATATTATATTTCATTAATGGAAAAAGAGGTTATTGGCAATTGAGGCTTTGAATATTTTGCCATAATCCACCATCAGCATTTAGGGCTAACCTATTTAAGGGTGATGATTTTACAAATTGAACTACTGAACAAATGTTTAGATTACAACCCTAAACACTAGATCTAAACACCCTTAACTCTATGTCAGAAGGATATCAACTCAATATTTCATGTGCCATTCTTCGTTATGGGCAAAAAAATTCTAGCACTAACTCCTCATAGGAAAGGAAATGTCTTCAAGCAACTAAATTTGACATAAGATCAGAAACTGAAACATATATACGCAACTAAAGAGAATAAGAGTAATTACTCTGTTCATTCGAGGTCGAAACTGAGCTGCCTGTCTCAGACAACATGCTGCACCAATGACCATTCTCTTCATCTTGCTCATGTCATAAGCATCTTCCAAAAGTGGATCTGCAAGTTCTTTTACAGAGCCAGCTGCCAGTAATGGCCTTGCCTAAATTTTGAAATTTACAAGAGATTAAGATTCTGAACCAAGACAAAGAAACCAAAAGAATCCAAAATTATCAAATACAAAACAAGCAAGGACACTAGAGCCCTACCCACATAACCAGGCTTTCTTGGCCTTTAGGATTCTTGTCATTGATTGGTTTTCTTCCAGTTATTAGCTCTAGAAGAACTACTCCAAAGAAATACACATCCGTCTTCTCATTAACCTTGCCATACATGAAATATTCTGGAGCCAGATACCTGAAATATGATAGCAGCTAGTTTTATGAAGTCTTCATTATAAATTACATTTATTTTCCTAAGGAAAGAGCTGGTGTAAAGAAAGAAATGGATATTTACCCAAATGTACCTACAACATCACTACATGTGATATATGCAGATGTTGTTGAAGCCCATTTGGCCAGCCCAAAATCTGACAACTATTCATAGAATATCTTTAGTTAACGATCTGATTTGCTAGTTAATGATCAAGCAAATCTTATTATAACATCTCCAACCAAAAAATACAAACAATTCAACAGAAGCTTGAGAACTTGTTTCTCTCACAAAGATCAAGATACCTGAGGTTCAAAGTCTTCAGAAAGCAAAATATTAGATGATTTCACATCTCTATGGATGATAGGATGAGAACAACCTTCATGCAGATAAGTCAAAGCTTCAGCAATTCCAATGGCCACTTTCAGCCTATCTTTCCAATGAGCCTGTGGCTTGTCCTTTCCTCCTGTAACCCAACTTTTTCTGAGAACTGGGAACAACACTTAACACTAAAAAATAATAAAAATCTCCAAGGACGTAACATGATAAATGCATGGAAATTGGCATACTCCATACCATAAAGAGTTTCTTCCAGACTTCCTCTCAGTAACAAGTTGTAGACCAAAAAGTACTCCTTCTCTTCAACACCAATTAATGAAACAATTTCTTCGTTATGGGCAAAAACAATTCTAGCACTAAATCCACCACAAGTTTAATGGAGCTTTTATCTTTATGTCCATTTAAGAATGCCTCTCTAATATAAGTGAAGGCTTCTTAGTGCCAAACAAGCTTCATTATCAGTTATTTACAGAAAACTCTGTGTCATGTACTCTGATATAATATTGTATTCTCTTAAAGAGTAGCCCCTTTTTTGTCCCAAAAGAAAATTAAAAGACATTTATTTAATCCATGGCACTTATACTGGAAGTTAAAAGCTTAAAATGTATTTCCCGGATCCTTGAACACTCTATAGCATTGTTTCAAATATCATTTCAGGGGATATATCGCAGAAGGTCCAGAAAGTAACTTAGCAGAAATATGGAGGAACATATCATAAAAAATCAACAAGAATAAACTTAGACATGAAGAATTCTGAAACCATCAAACAAATTGGCAACCTGAAAAACTCAGGAGAAATTGGAGATATTTGCAATACTGCTCAACAGAAAAATTACACTGATCTAATCAAGATTCAAGACTATGATATCCCATTACAGTCTTGTTAGATCTTTAAAAATATTTTCAATATTTGCATTTCACAGGAACAAAACACGACAAGAAAAGACAATAAAAAGGTTACTTGAAAGCTTCACTCACAAAACAGTAAATTGATACAGAAAATAAATACTGGGGGGGGCGTGGGGGAGGGCTTGGGAGAAATCAACATATAGTATTTTACATACAAATTTCGTTAAATGATTTCTGCAACTTCATTATGTTGGAATTGGTGAATATCACTATACATGCTCATCACATCAATAAAAACTGATCAAATAGACGGCACAACATTGACATAAAATCTGGCATAAGTAATGTCCCTATGTATCATATGATATATGTTGTGTTTGTTGAATTATTTCTTACAGAACACCCACAATGCGAGAGGGAAAGGTATGTACATGCAGAGAATACTGCTTTAGGTGATTCTGATGCAGGCATAAAAATATAGAGTTAACTTACAATTTAGGCACACGGATAATAATGCTCCCTCCTGAGCCTCCCCCACCCTTCAATCCTCCATCTCCTCCATCAGCACTAATAGTTCCATTGACATTCAAAATGCTCCTTGCAATAATCTTGACACGCCCACCTCCCCCACCACCAAATTCGCCTTCCCTACTTAATGTCCCACCCCTGCTTCCATGACTCCAGGGTTTCGTAAGAGTAGACCAAGCATAAGCATCTCCACCCCAAGTATCTTCCGGATCCTTGCCATCACTCTTAACGCAGCAAGCACCTCTACCTCCACCTGCACCATCAACACCGAGTGGTGTTCCACTCGTTTGGTGGGGTGGTGCACCACCTAATGCAGTTGTCTTCAGGAAAGAATTATTTTGTAAAAACAAGTTTCCTGCACGTACGATCAATGTCCCTGCCAAAAGAGATGCATACTCACCCAATAATAAGTCCCCTGAGATATTAATACTGATCAGACAACCTGCAGATGGACAGCCCACAGAAACATGCGATAGAATATCTAAATTGCCTTCTCCGGTGATCAGCACATCATTATCAAACTGCAAGCTAGTATTAAGCTGACAAGTCATATTCAATGACCCAATCCCTTTCAATTCGTCTTCACATAAAACCAATTTCTTCATGTCATGAAAACCACAGGATGAATTTCCAATGTCACATTTACTTCCAGTTTGCCCATCATCAAGAATTCCAGAAAAACCATTCAAGACAACAGATTCCTTCAATTCCATATCCTCAAGGTTAAAGACCTTGATAAGTGGACTACCAGAAGTAAGGCCAAGTAGAAAGATGATAATGAGCTCCAGAAAATATTCCCCATGTAAAATGGCCATACCGCCAGTCCAAACACGTCAAAAACCATGAGTATAAAAGGGGGAATATCTACACCTTGATGGCAATTTGGAATGTTTCATGAATTTACTTCATGACATAAAGAAAACCTGGTGAATATTATCATTTTACAACAAACCCACACTGGCAAATGTAGAGCTTGCCTTACCCAGTTCATCTAACTTTTTCCAAGTTCACAGAAACAGGCATGAACAGAGCATATCCTCCTGCAATTTTGTTTCACACCTGTTCAATGCACCTAACCACAGGCAAAATCAAAGCAATTGAAATGTCATTCACTATCGCATCTCAACATCACCAAAAGCTGGTCCCACTGTCCTCACCCTTTCTGATTTCAGTAAACATTCCAGTCTTAGAGGCACTAGTCATCCATGTATCGATGTTACCAAACGGCAGTTCCCAGTAAATCTCTGCAGTTTTGCAAACATAGAAACAGCTCTAAGTAGAATAACAATGACAGGGCTGTCTGTTTGTCGATGAAGTTTGATCCAAGGAGGCTGCCGGTAAGGTCATGGAAGCACGGAAACCGCAGAACAGGGTTTCCAAAGCACAAATTTGTTGATCGTGCATCGCAGAACAGGGGTTTCAAGCCACGAATGTGTGCACCGCAAAACAGGGACCGCATAACTGGGTTTTCGAGAGTGTTGAGCATTAATGCCACCCAGCAATAATGCTACCAAACAGGAAGTTCTCGGCGCTGTGAATAAACAGAAATGAGGACAGATGCTACCAAATTGACGGAAAGCAGGAAAGCAGGAAGTTCTCGGCGCTGAGAATAAATAGAAATCACTACAGAAGCCCGCCGAATATGGACGACGAAAGTCTGTTTCAAAGGGAGGCCTATCGGCTTAAATATTATTTTTTAATATGTGAATAATGTATTTGATATTGTTAATGAAATAAAGCTTCATATATGTGAATAATATATTTATTCATATTATTAATGAAATAGTACATTAAAAGAAAATTATTCAATATTAAAAAAATTATTTTTAAAATTAAATTTAGTGAATAAATATCCTACAAATATTTAAAACATAATTTCTAATATATTAATAGAAAGTCAAATGTCAAATTGATCTAATTACTAAGAGATTTCCATATTCAGTATGGTAGATGGATATATAACTTAGCAATTGCATCGAGAGGTGCAAAGCAACGTTGATAAGAGGAGTGATGCACAAGGAATTGAAAAATGCATGAAAGCTCACCTTGAGGGTGAAAACATGATTGAAAAATGCACGGACCAGTGAGCTAGGGTTGCGAACTTCAAAGCTGGTTCTACATGGAGGGGTGCAAGGGAGGGAGCTCCACTCCCTCCTTTAAGCAGATAGTGGCTGGCAGAGGCAAGAAACCCGTTGAGGAGGACAGAGATCCCTCTAAAGAGGTAAGGCAGAGAGATAAAGAAGAGGGAAAAAATGGCGCCAAAACCAGGGAAAACAACTACACTAAAGATAACAAGAAAGAAGACAATGAACAAAATATAAAAAACAAAGTACCAAAGGGACCATGCAAGACCAAAACCTTAATCGCGCCCAGAGTAGTATTGAATGACCTAGCACTGCGGGAGCACAGGGACCACATGTAGACGTATGCAATAATTTGTAAATTCATGGGATTATGGCCCACTAAAAAAGCTTTACAAACATGGATTAAATACAACTGGAAACCAAAAGGTAGCACAGAATTTCACCTGGGATCAAAAGGATTCTTTACTATAGTTTTTGCAAATATTGAAGACAAGGATAGAGTGTTTGAAGGAGGGCCCTACTTTTACGCAGCTGCAGGCCTATATATGTGACCATGGGTGATGAATTTTGTCCTAGAACACGAAACCTTCACCTCGGTTCCGGTCTGGGTAAGACTCTACTCTTTGCCTTTGGATTATTGGCAACTGGAATCCTTATCTACCATAGGAAATAAGCTAGGGCGTTTTGTCAAAGCCTCTGAGGCCACTAGAAGAGGAAAATACACATCCTTTGCAAGGATATGTGTGGAGATGGACCTCTCTGGAGCCCTGCCGGATGAGGTAATATTGGAAGTGCTGGATGAAGAATGGGTACAAACAGTGGATTATGAACACATCCCTTTCAGATGTCGTAAATGCCATGAGCATGGTCACCTATTCAGAGATTTCCCTCTCAGTAAAACAGGAAACATAAGTAAAACTAACATCGTGAAAGATTCAAAAAGCTTTCATAAGGTAGTCCAGAAAGGAAAAGGGAGCAAACAGGGACCGAAACTACCTCAGAGAGAAAAGCATCAGGCCAGTCAAAATAGGTTTCAAGCCCTAGAAGAAGAAGAAATGATGGAACAAGCAGATCAGGTCCAAGGAGGCAGTCCAATGGAGGAAGAAAAAGAAGAGAATGTGGAGCAAAAACAAAACAAAAATAAACACAAAGAAGATATGATGAGTGATGTAGAACTAGAAATGGATCACGAAATGACCCAGAGCGATATGGAGATGGAGGATCATGAACTGCAGGAAATTCTGGAGAAAGAGAATCTAGATTTAGAAGGCTTCTTGAAACAAGGAACCAAAGAGGGAGTGGATTTTTTACCTCAAGAGGAGTTCCACAGAGTACAATAGTTATTCATCTGGAAAACTTAGAACAAGGAATCTGAAAAGCTAAGGAAAAATGAAAAACAGGGTAGTGAGGGAGTGAAAGCTATGATAGTCACACCAGGATTAGCACCAAGAATCCTAGGAAAGAAAAGAGGACAGAAAAAATAGAACGAGCTATTGATGGAATCTGGAAAGCTAATGATAGATTCAGGTAAGATGAAAGACCTATCCAACTACTCCTTTACAAATATTTAATAATGAAGTTCACTTCTTGGAATATAAGAGGTCTAGGTAGTAAAAGAAAACAAAGACTATTAAGTAACAGAATGAAACAAGCAGTCCCGGATGTGATCTTCATTCAGGAAACTAAGTGTTCCATTCAAAAAGTAAAAGAGATTCACAGTAAATGGCTCAATAGATTGGAGTTCCTAGAAGTCAAAGCAGAGAATACAATAGGAGGACTTCTCATGCTTTGGAACCCCCAAAAGATTGATATGATAGATGTCGAAGCATCTAAAGATTATCTTTCAGTGGTCATTCAGCCAGTGGGAGATAAGGAAATGTACCTAGTTACGAATGTGTATGGACCCCAAAGGCTGGAGGGTAAACTCTTGTTTCTAGATTCATTGCAGAAGCTCAGAGAATGTCATGCAAAAATCCCCTGGATCCTAGGGGGTGATTTTAATATGATAAAAACGCTATCGGAGAAAAAAGGAGGAACCAGAATTCTAACCAAAGATTCTTGTGCTTTTCAATCCTTCATAGATAGTATGAAGCTCGTGGATATCGTTATGAATAATGGTACATTTACTTGGAACAATAAAAGAGGAGGAGAGTCTCAAGTGGCCTCCAAATTAGATAGATTTATAATTTCAGAATATCTTATGATCAAGGACAATGACATAGTTGCGAGTGTTCTTCCCTTTGGAGGCTCCGATCATTGGCTAGTGCAACTGGACATTCAGGGCATTGGCAAACCTAACAATAGACCTTTCAGATTCAAGAATATCTGGATCTCCCACCCAGATTTCCATGATAACATAGCTATTTGTTGGACAGAAGATTTAGAAATTCAAGGCACCAGAATGTTCCTTCTTCAAAAAGGACTCAAACACATTAAACTCCAGCTCAAGGAGTGGAATAAGAAGGAATATGGCAACATTTTTGAGGAAAAAAAATTGTGGAAGGAAAAATGCAGAACCTCAACCAAACCCTAATTACAGAGGGTTTTGATAAGGAGCAAAATGAACTGGCAAATAAATATCATCAAGACTGGGAGAACCTATGTAAACAAGAGGAGATTTTTTGGAGCAGAAATCCGGAGTGCAGTGGATAAAAGAAGGAGATCGCAACACTGGATTCTTCCATAGATCCACTATGGAGAACAGAGCTCACAACAGGATTTCTTCTATTAAGGACAAGAAAGGTAACATGCTCAGCACGCATGAAGAAATCAAAGCAGTACTGGTTCAGCACTTTCAAGGCATTGCTCAGGAAACCTGCTCTAATAGAGATCAATCTATCAGGGATATATCCAGACATATACCTAAGCTAGTTTCCAAAGAAGACAATTTCGACCTCAACAGACCAGTGTCAGAAGAGGAGGTTAGTGAGGTCCTTAAAGAGATGCAAAATGGTAAGGCACCAGGTCTGGATGGCTTCAATGTAGACTTCTTCAAAGCCTACTAGACTATAATAAAACAGGACATTCTGAACGTGGTGGAAGACTCAAGAAGGGATAAAACTATCCTGAAGGCGCTTAACACCACCTTTATCGCCCTGATCCCCAAACAGGAGGTAGCCCAAATACCGGAAAGATTCAGACCCATAGCCCTGTGCAATGTTGTCTACAAAATTATTTCCAAAGTGGTTGCCAATAGACTCAAACCCCTTCTTCCTACCCTGGTGTCAGCGGAACAATCAGGATATGTGGAAGGTAGACAAATCCTTGACAACATCATTCAAGCTCATGAGGTGGTTCACTCGTTGACAAACAATAAGAAAGCTGGTATGATCATGCAACTAGACATAGCCAAAGCCTATGATAAGCTAAACTGGACATACATCAGAAAATTTCTCACTTCTTTTTGGTTTGATCATAACTAGGTCAGGTGGGTCATGGCCCTTGTTACTTCACCCAGTTTTTCAATCCTAGTTAATGGATCACCCTTGGAGACTTTCACTCCTTCAAGAGGCTTAAGGCAGGGAGATCCACTCTCTCCCTTTCCTTTTATACTTATGATGGAAGGGATGGGACAAATGATCAGACATGCCAAGGTAGTGGGTGCAGTCAAAGGTCTCCAACTTTCTGAGGAGGTTCGCGCTTTAACTCATCAACAATTTGTGGATGATACCATGCTGCAAGGAATCCCCACAGTCAAGGAAACTCTTTCCTATAAGCAAATCCTGAGAGACTTTGCCATGGCTTCAGGTTTGGAGGTAAATCTCTCTAAATCTAAGATTTTTTTCTTTAACACTCACATTGCCATTCAAAGAAACATAGCCATAATTCTGGGCTTCCAAAGAGAGCTCCTCCCCTCGAAATATTTGGGATTTCCTCTTACGGCTAGACCCTTACACAAGAGTATATGGGAGCCTGTAATCAACAAATTGCTAGACATAATTAGGAAGTGGACTTTTAGATCTCTAAATTTGGTTGGTAGGTTAGTGCTAACCAAAGCTATCCTTCAATCCATCCCTGTCTTTATGCTATCTGTTCTCCCAGCTCCTCAAAGTGTCCTTCATCAGCTCAGATGCATTCAAAGGGACTTCCTTTGGGGTAAGGGGAAGGATCATAAGAAATGGGCCTTGGTAGCTTGGGATAAGATCTCCAAACCTAAGAGCTTTGGTGAGCTAGGTTTGGATGACCTTGACATACTCAACAAGGCTCTAGGAGCCAAATTATGGTGGCGATGGGTTAAAGAGCTAGAGGCGCAGTGGGCAACTGTTTGGAAAGAAAAATATGCCAACACATGGCATAACCAGGATCTAATAAGAATTTTAGGTCACAAAAAGGGCTCGCACATTTGGAACAAGGCCTGGGATAACCAGAGTTTGGTACAAGGAAACAGCTTCTGAGAAATAAGAGATGGAAATCTCAGCCTATTCTGGGAGGATAGATGGCAACAATAATCTATATTATTAAACGAAGACCTAAGGGATCTCAAAGAAAACACTGACAACAATAGACTTTCTAAGGTTAAAGACTTTTGGGAGAAAACCAATAACAATGACAAATGGAGAATTTGGAGGAATTTTGATTTCAGGGATAACAACACCCTGAAGGATAAAGAAGAAACTCTCAAGGAAATGTTAGATCAGAGGAAGATTCTAAAATCCGAGGGCCACTATCAATTGAGATGGGGCAACAATAATGAGGGGGTTTTTAACCTCAAGGAAGCAAAGCTCATTCTCCTTGACCTTAACTCTCAATTTCTGGATAAAACATGGCTTAACCTTTGGAGACACCAGGGCTGGATGAAGATTAAACTATTCATGTGGCTGGTTCAACATAGGAAAATTGTGACCTAGGAAAATATCAGGAAGAGGGGTATTTGGGACCCTCTAGATGCCAGCTCTGTGAGGGTCAAGAGGAAACTATGGAGAACCTCCTCAACAGTTGTATGTTCTCCTCTAGTCTATGGGATTCCTTTACCTTCATATTCCATCAAACGGATAGAGACAAAAATAATATCTGCAACACCCTGACCAACTGGAGGAGAGATTTTTCAGACAATGTAGTTCTCGCCACTGCTTGGACTCTCTTTCCGAGTTTCATTGTTTGGAATGTTTGGAAATAGAGGAATAACTGAATCTTCAAAGATGAAAAGAGGACTTCCCATTGCATTTTTGAGCTGATCTTAAAACAGCTCAAGGAAACGGTCAGTACCATAGTGTGAAATCTCCCTAAGAACCCCCCTTCGACTACCAACCTGGGAATTCTCTATGAACTGGGCTTGCAAGGAATATCTCCTTAGGGTCTGGATAGAAATCTTATCTCCCTGAAGAATGCAAACAATTTTTGGCATCCTCCTCCAAAGGGTTATCTGAAATACAACATAGATGGAACTTCAAAAGGTAACCAAGGAATTGCTGGTTATGGAGGGGTGTTAACAGATGAGAATGGTGGTGTCCTCTTCATCTTCCACTATCATCTGGGACAAGCTACTAATAACTTGGTGGAACTGATGGCTATGGAGCAATGTTTAGATTTCCTGAATCAGGAAAATAGGAAAAATGTGATAGTGGAGGCAGACTCTGAACTTATTATCAATTCACTCAAGAAAATCAGCGGGGGAACTAAGCCAGAAAAATCCTCAAAAAACTAGAGACTGATTTAGGGCTTTCAATGGATACAAAACCACCTACAGAGCCTTCGTACAATTGACTTTAGGCATGTTTGACGATCGACGAACAAGTTGGCAGACTTGCTAGCCAACCAAGGTGTTATCAGCACAGAGGATAGAGTGGCTTCAAGTTGGAATGAGTTGCCTCAGAGCAGGTTCAAGGCAATTTTACATGAACAGGCAGAAAATGATAGGTCGGAGTTTTGTGGAAGAGCCTTGGACCAGGAACCAAGTTGACTCGACCTTCGTAATGGACTACCTATCGAGGGGCCTTGTTTCTTTTCCGACCAGTTTTTTGGTGGATGGTTCCTCTTTCATTAGCTCGGGCTGGGTGGGAGTCTCGACTGGCACTCTCGAGGACCACTTTTCTGGGAGTTCTCCAAATAGTGTTGGCAAACCAGCTATGGAGAGGTTTCTTGGCGATCGCACACCCCGCAGGCGGAAAGCGGTTTTCTCGTTTTGGTAGCGATTCCTTTCAGGAGGAGGCACGTGGCAGTGGGGCCAGATGGAATACTGCCCCCATCGCTGGCTAACGTTCAGCATTCTTAGTAGGTGCGATATGACCCATGACCATCAAATATGTTATTGTAAATCAACGATGGCGAAAGGTCAAGTAGGTTGGTGGATTTGCCAGTTAACTGGCGTGCTTCTTCCCTCTACGATTTTGTCTGGTGTTGTCGATTAGGGCCCATGGGATCTTCTTTGTAGATTCAGGAGTACGCTTTGTTTTTCGGTGGGGTTTGCATGGGCCCACCATTGTAGATTGGTTTCTTTGGGGCACGGTTCTCTCCTTGGCTCGGAGGGCTGGTGGGGCCCTTTTTTATTTTGCTCTATTCCACTATTTAGGTTCATTTTTGGCTTTTTTCATGTTTAGCTTTGCTATGTGGAAAGGCTAGTTTGTTGAGGCTGAGAGTTTTGCCATGGCCTGGTCTCAGTTCCTTTGGAGGATCTCTATCCTGCGCCACCTATCTGGGGGGTTTTTTGTAATTTTGTGTATTATTAATGTTAAAGAAGGTCCTATTCTTGCTTCAGCAAAAAAAAACGTTGATAAGAGGAGTGGGGAATGTGGAAGGAAACTGTCTCTTTATGTGACATGTTAGACTACATCTTCAATGTTGCCTTATGGGCTACGCAATTCCACATTGAAGGGAAATAACTTTCTAGCCTCCAAACCTCAAAAATCACTCCAGTCCTTGCAATCAAAGGGGTTATGTCAAGGGAGATGTTTTATTATGTGGAAGGCGAGCAAGAAATGGTAATAGTGATGTGATTAGGGTGGTGCAAGAGTGTAACTTTCATTTAAGTGCTTACTATCGAGAGTGACCAGATGAATTTGAAGAAATTGTTAGCCCAAAGATGAAGCATATAGATAATCAATAGGGAGGTAAGAAAACACACACAATGACTTACATAGGGGTTCTTGATTCTCACTTATATGCATCATTGTGAAATGTGTTGTATGAAATACTTGTAAGTGGTGCAACCATGAATTTGTACATATATATTTTTCTTTTTATAGGTGGAACTATGAAAAAGATAGTAAAATGTTTCTCCATCGATGGTTCATCATCATAACAGACAAGCATTCCATGGAATTTGTTACTATGAGTTAGTCACTATAGGCATTGTCATACACACACATGATGTTGTTTCAAAATATCTTTTTATAAATGATTCCAAGTCTCCATCTATCGTCAAGGGTTCTATGTTTTTGGATTACTTAATTGGCCCCATTCTTCCTATTATATTTATTTTGTGATTGGAGATTTTTTATAAATGATTCCAAGTCTCCATCTCTTGTCAAGGGTGCAATGTTCTTGGAGTACTTAATTGGCCCCATTCTTCCTATTATATTTATTTTGTGATTGAAGATTAAGGTTTTTCTTGAACCATCATTGCCAAATCTCATGCCCACTTTATTTTCCAAATCGATTAGAATCAATGTGATACCATTATCTAACGTTTTTTCTCATCCTCTTTTTTGGAGGTTTTTTTCTTTGTGTTATTTTGAATAGTTTCTCTTTTCTAGATTTTCATCTAAAGTTTTGTTGAAATAATCATCAATTCAATGTAATACCATTAGCTACCCCTTCGTTTGGGCTTCATAATTCCCTCCAAAAAAATTTACAAGTTTTCCTTTTCCATCTTCAACTTTTCTCGTTGTCTCAACCTCATATGTTTACATTTATACTTTTCACTTCTTCATAATTGTATGGAATAAAGTGTCATTCTCTTTTCTAGTGTATTTTAAATATATTTTGTATTGAATTACACTCTTCCTTGAACTATGAATATAATTTAAATTATGTTAACGCTACTTTTCCTTTACTGAAGGTTTTTGCTTTATCACTTCCCCTCATTATTTTGAATCTCCTCCATTAACTTTCCACATAGATCTACTTTTTCATTTATGAATAAATTTGAATTGAAGATTTGACAAACAATATACATACAATAATAAAATAATTAATGTAATATATATTGTAATATACATTTTTGTATCTAAATCATATGCTCTATAGGCTAAGTTGAAATACAAGCCATTGATATGAAATATGGAAATCAATACTATTGGATTTGAAATGTTGAGATATATGCCATTATACAATATATATTTTATGGGTAGTTTAACTCTTCTCTATTTTTGTCATTTTTCTAGAATAGTTTCTAATTAAGTTTGGATGAAATCCAAACAAAGAATTGTTGAAATGGCAAGTTTGAGATTTGTAATTTCCATAATCTGAGCGTTATTTAGGTTTTTAAGGTTATTGAATCCATTGTTTATGGAATAAATTAAGACATTGAGTTGGGAAAATGAAACTTTGCAACTCTTTTGGGTCAGGGATACAAAACAAACTGGGGAGACATAGGATTGGAATTATCAAGAGGGGAAAAGCAGCTGATTGCAACAACGAGGGATTTCAAAAGAATCTGAGCATATTACTATTGGATGAGGAAAACAGCATTGGAGAACCAATCGGAGAAGATTGTTAAAGAGGCGCTGAATGAAATTATGTTGGGGAGAACGAGTGGTGCAACAAATCAGGATGGTTATGGCAAGAAAACGGAGGAAAACAGTGATGAAGGAAAACAATGAAAAAGCCAAGTGTCAAATTTTAATTGCAAGGAGGAAAACGAAAATGAAAACATTCTATTGGTTGGGGTGAAAATTATTTTCCCACCTGAACCTCGTAGTGAAAACTCCTTCAAAACATAATTCATTTTGGGAATGGTCATAGAAAATAATGTAGATTTTATAATGTTCAACAACATAAACTCATTTAGAATCCAATTACACATATAAATGATCTACAGATAATCAAAGAAGACATATTTTTAAGTGTTCACAATGTAAACGAGCTCAGATATATATGAATACTATGTCATCCACAACAGACAAATGTGTGTTCATAAAGTGAACAAGTTCAGAGAAAGGAAACCAAGAAATTAAAAGGCACGTGCTCCTATCATACCCTCAGCCATGGCTTTGATTTTGAGGGTGACGTCATTAATAAGAAGAACAACATTTCCATCTGCAGCTAACTTTTTAAAAAGTAGAGCACACTCAAGAATGTGAGTTTCTGTTGTCAGTGACAAACGTCAATAAAGTTTCCATAAGAAGAGAAAGCAACTGAAGAAGCAATGTCATTGCTACCATCACTTTGACGGGAATGGGGAGATGCAGGGCTGACACCGAGAGGAAAACTCTGGAAATTTTTGTACATGGATCCACCAACCAATTATCACCATGCAGTCCTCTATCCATCTCAAAACTCTTTGGACCTCATTCTATCTCTTTGATGTCTTCTGATGTTTCAGACAATCTAGCTCTCATATAACAATTATAGGGATGATCAGATGAGTCCCTTAGATGCCTTCAAGATTCTTTAAATCCTATCTAGATTTTATATCTAGTAACCAGCCAATATCTACAACCATATGCCATTTCCTTTTTGTTTCTAGTGGAGCCAAATGTTGTACCCTGCCATAGCCACGGTCAATATTGTGCACCTCATACAAGTGCGAAACCCGATTATTTTCAATACTCTTGTTAGAATTCTTTAAGAGGAAACCAACGGGTGGTCTTCCATTAGCCTTTGAGTCCTGAGAAAGAGATTGCAATGGTACCCTCTTTGTATTATTTTTAAGACGCATCTCTTCACCCGTTCTACTACAATTCTCTATTTTATCCTTGGATACTGGAGGAGTCATGTTCTCCTTGTCAGATGTATAATAATCATTATCTTCTGGCCAAAATCCAGTTGAAGAGGACCCATGAGCACTGGATTCTTGCTACAATTCTTGTAGACAGTCTCTCTTCCCCTATGCCAAAATTATGTTTTTTTTGTTATACATCACATTGTTTTCTTTCTGGATATCAACACTAGAATTCTCTTTTAAAATTCTGGTTTTCTTTCCCAACTTTACCTGTGTTTCCTGAATCTTCTTACCAATTGAGTTTGTTTCAAGGCGAGTTGTGTGCAAGCAAATAGGATTACCACTCTTTTGTCTTCTTGACCAGATGTTAACTGGTCTACCTCTATTTGCTTCCCTTAAAGGACTCTGATTCTGTTGCATTTGGGACATATTGACCCCTTTTTTCTCTTAGAGAAATCTGATTCTTCTGAATTTGAATCATATCAACCCATTTGTTTCCCTTAGAGGACTCTGATTTTGCTGCATTTCATCATATTGGCCCCTTTCTTTTCCCTTATAGGAATTTGATTCTGCTGCATTTGCATCATATTGGCATCCTTCTTTTCCCTCATAGGACTCTGATTCTCCTGCATTTGCATCGTAAATTATCTTGCATTGGGGTCATATCAGCTCCATTTGTTTCTCTCAGAGGACTTTGATTCTCCAACATTTGTTTCATATCAGCCCCATTTTGAACCCTTAAAGGGATTTGATTCTACCACATTTGGGTCATATCAGCCCCATTTATTACCCACAGAGGACTTTGATTCTCTCATATTTGTTTTTTCAACCCTTAGAGGGATTTGATTCTACCACATTTGGGTCATATCAACCCCATTTATTTCCCTCAGAGGACTCTGATTCTCTCATATTTGTTTCATGCCAGCATCATTTCTTCCCAATAGAGCACTCTGATACTCCTGAATTTTGGTCATATTGACCCTATTTTGTTTCTTCAGAGAATTCTGATTCTCCTATATTTGGGTCATATCGATTCTACTTGTTTCCCTTGGAGAATTATGATTTCCCCATGTGTGTGACACATTGGCCTCATTTTTCACTGAGAAATTTTCCATTGGGCAGAAGGAGAAGGGGAACCTCGTAATGGAGGCATTTTTGGTTGCACTGGTCGTCTATCTTATGCCACCCCACCCTCAAAGGGACAATCAATAATACAACATTTACTTGCTTTCCAAATCATTCGACCAAGTTCGGGCTCACCCACTGAGCAATAATACGAAGACAAAAGTGGTAGTCTTTCCCATTCCAAACTTCAACTTTCCCCGTCGAAGAAACAAAAACAATTGGCTTGCCCGAGTTAAAGATCTATTAAACTCCCTCTCCCCATAGCCATTAATTTATGGAAATGAACTGTAGTAATTTCTGGAAACCAACTGTAGTCATTTCCTTGAATTACATAAATCAACTGCAGTTAATTAGTTTCTTGTTGGGAGCTTCTAGAGTGGTCCATTACTCCCTTTGCAGTTCTCTACCATGATTTGTGGAACACTTGACACATAGCCAACAAAATCTTGATGGAAGCTTGGCTATAAATACTATTGTTTGGTCCCAAAGCTCGCTAACTCAATCCCCTTTAGTTTTACACCATCAAGCTAGAGTAAGTAGAGCTTGGAAGTTCCAAATATATTTTTCCTGAATTCGCCATCAAGATCTGTGTTGCTTCGCATTATCTGATTTGTGTTTGGGTTGTTTTGGGCAGATGCATGCTGAATGTTTCCAAAAGATTTTTCTGCATGTGATTTTTTGTGTGCTCTCTCTATTTCTGAAGCCCCTTCTATTTCTTAAAGTTGAGGCTATGTGTGTAGAAAGCCAAGATGTCAGCTGGGGTGTAGTGTTGCAAAGTTTGTAATTACAGATACATGTAATCGAAGGGTGTCACCTGTGCATGGGAGATTATAGCGTATCAATCTGCAGGAAGGGGCTGATCTTACCCAGAACAATGTTGTGAAATGGAGCTGCAGATGACGTTCATGATATACGTGTTGGTGAAGGTGCAGAAATTATTTTGCGTAAATCCGGAAGTGATCTCCAATAGCTGTAAATTGTACATCGTATGTTGAGGGCCGAGAAGCAGATCTATTGAGAGCAAGCATCAATGGTCGGAGGTATTTTTCTTGGGCATTAAAGTTTATTCTGCATAAAGTTCAGATTTAACATTGTTAAAGTTTTCGATTCATTATAGTACCGTTATTTATTCTATCATTTGGTATCAGAGCCCATCTTTTATCTCTGCCTTGGTGTTTACAATTAAAATGAGGGTTTTTTGGAGTTTCTTGATTTCGTGTGTTTTACCCGATTGAATGAGGTCTCTTGTTTCCATCTGTTATCATCATTTTGTATTTTGGTTTGTCTGTCAAATTAATTGTAATGAGAAAGAAATCCAAACTACATTCAAAACCCGTTTGTAAGATCTCAGGTTTCAATTTAACACCATTGTTTGGAGGATTATTTTATTTGCAAATCTCTAAATTCAAAGTCACTTGTAAAATTACAAGCTGAGTGATTGTACAATTTGTTTTTACTTGAGTAAAAAGAGGAATATAATGAAATCAATGAGTGGCTTTATAAATAATGAATTTTTTTTGACATATAAAGAATTTTCAGAATGTACAAGGGAATTCCAGACTCTTCACTAAACACTAAAATGTAATGCATTACAAATTCCCATTACAGAACCTAATTAGAGTTTTTAAGAATGTTATGCATGAATATTTTAGTTTTATCAAGAAATAATGTCTAGTGATCCATATAATTTTAATTGATTAGAGAATAACCACATCATTTCTAATTAAATAATATTATATATTATGATTGGTTAGGATCACATAAAGATTATTTAAACATTAATTGTAATTAATTATACTAAATATAATAAATTTTATCCCACATGAATTTTTATTATATTTATATAATTAATTAGGATAAAATATTCATAACTTACCCACAAGAATTATGAATTAATAGTTTTATCATAAAGTTCAAATCTAAGATAGAATTTATATCGAATTATAATCATTACCCTTTAGAATTATAAATTAAGTGAATAATTTGATAAATTTTATCATAAAGAATAATTGAATCAGTTTGAATTGAAAATTTAGTCCACAGACAATTTTTATGTCATTAGATTCAATTTTAAGCATGATTTGCATTGGTAAAGCATGAAATTTTATTTAGGCCTCAATTTTAACATAAGCATGTAATCTTTAATTTTATGCAGTTGTACAACCTGCAAATTTCTCTGGAATTCATTGTGATATCCTTGAACTTAAGGGAGATAACTATAAGGGCTGGAAGGAGAGAGTTCTCCTTCATTTGGGGTGGATGGACATAGACTATGCTATTAAGAAAGATGAACCACCAGCACTTACTAATACCAGCACTGTAGCAGACATCACGCTTTATGAACGATGGGAGCGATCTAGTCGCCTAAGCATGATGTTCATTAAGACTAAAATTTCAGCTAATATTCATGGTTCCATTAATCAGCATGAAAAGGTCCGAGACTTGCTAAAGGCCGTTGAGGATCAATTCATCACTTCAGACAAGGCACTAGCAAGCACCCTAATCATGAAGTTCTCATCCCTAAGGCTCACCAGTGTGAAAGGTGTGTGCGAGCACATCATGCAAATGAGGGACACTGTGGCTCAATTAAAGAAACTTGAGGTTGAAATATCGAAGTCTTTCCTGGTGCACTACATTCTGAACACCCTTCCGCACCAATATGGACCCTTCAAAATCTCATATAGCACACATAAGGAAAAATGGTCAATTAATGAACTCATGACCATGTGTGTTCAAGAGGAAGAGAGACTAGTGATGGAACTAGGAGAAAGTGCAATGCTAACAATGCGTGGAAAGGGAAAATCTCAAGCCAATCAGAAAGGGAAAGGTAAAGTACCTCCCCAAGATGATATCAAGAAGTATTCCAAGTGTTTATTCTGTAAAAAGAAGGGACACATGAAGAAGGAATGTGCCAAATTTCAGAAATGGCTTGCGGACAAAGGTAATCCAATCTTGTTTGTTTGTTATGAATCTAATATGGCTAATGTCAATATTAACACATGGTGGATTGATTTTGGATCAACAATTCACATTTCGAATTCCTTGCAGGGTTTGCATAACCTAAGGAAGCCAATGGGAAGTGAGCAAAGCATCTTATCAGGAAACAAGATGGGCTCGCATGTGGAAGCTATAGGAACATGCTATTTAACTTTAAGTAGTGGCTTTGTTTTAGAATTAAAAAATACCTTTTATGTTCCAAGTTTTTCTAGAAACTTGATCTCAGTTTCAGGGCTTGTACTTTTTGGATATTCCTTTAACTTTTCAGAAACATCCTTCAGTTTATTTTATAAATCTGATTATGTTGGGAATGGTATTTTGTCTAATGGTCTATACTACATTAATTTACAAAACAATGTCACTTATGATTCAATGCATGTTCACACTGGCACTAAAAGATGTGTTATTAATTAAGATTCCTTTAAATTATGGCACCGGAGACTAGGTCATATCTCCATAGAAAGAATTAAAAGATTGGTAAATGAAGGGGTACTTAATACTCTGGACTTTGCTGATTTTGAGACTTGTGTGGACTACATAAAGGGAAAGTAGACCAACAAGTCAAAGAAAGGTACCAATAGGAGTTCAGACATATTAGAGATCATACATACTCATATGTGTAGTCCAGCCATGGACTCACATGGTCAGAGATACTTCATCTCCTTTATAGATGATTACTCACGATATATGTATCTCTACATGCTTCATAAAAAGAGCAAAGCATTAGATGTCTTTAAGGTCTTTAAGGCTGAAGTAGAGAAATAATGCAGCAAGCAAATTAAGATCGTGAGATTAGATAGAAGTGGAGAATATTATGATAGATATACAGAAGATGGACAAGCACCTGGGCCATTCGCAAAATTTCTTCAAGAGCATGGGATTGTTGCCCAATACACCATGCCTGGTTCACCCAACGAGAATGGTGTAGCAGAAAGAAGAAAGCGAACATTATTGGACACAGTGCAGAGTATGCTTAGTAGCTCCAATATTCCTCAATCCTTCTGGACTGAAGCACTTAAGACGACAGTGTATATATTAAATCGAGTTCCAACCAAGGTTGTCCCTAAAATGCCATTTGAATTATCGAAAGGTTGGAAAGCGAGTTTGCAACATATGCGTGTTTGGGGATGCCCATCTGAAGTGAGAATATATAATCCACAAGAGAATAAGCTAGACCCAAGGACCATTAGTGGGTATTTCATTGGATATGCTAAAAGGTTTAAAGGTTATAGATTTTATTGTCCATCTCACAGCACTAGGATTGTAGAATCAAGAAATGAAAAGTTTCTTGAAAATGACTTGATTAGTGGGAGTGATCAAACCAGGAACATAGTTTCTGAGAAGGATCAGTCAGAATATCAACCTTCCACCTCAAGTGATAGATTGGTTATTCTTCATAGCACCCCTCATGTACAAACTGGTGTTGACCAACCAATTGTTGAAGTTCAACAAGCTGCTGATGACATTCCAGTAGATTAGGTAGTTCAAGAGTTGCCAAGAACTTTTGAACAACGAGTTGAACCACATACTTCTCAGGAAGATGATGGTACAACACTAAGAAGATCTACTAGACCAAACAGATCAGTAATTCCTGATGATTATGTTGTGTATCTGCAAGAATCTGACTACAACATTGGAACCGAAAATGATCCCGAATCTTTTTCACAAGCCATGAGTTGCAAAGAATTAGAATTATGGTACGATGCCATGAAGGAAGAGATGAATTCTATAAAGAGAAATGAAGTCTCGGAACTTATTGAGTTGCCTAATGGTGCAAAACCCATTGGATGTAAATGGGTCTTTAAGACAAAGAAAGACTCATTGGGAAACATTGAGAGATACAAGGCAAGACTTGTTGCTGAGGGATTCCCTCAAAAAGAAGGAATCGACTACACATATACTTTCTCTCATGTATCTAAGAAAGATTCCTTGCGTGTTATTATGGTATTAGTAGCCCATGTTGAATTGGAGTTGCAACAAATGGATGTGAAAACGACATTTCTCAATGGAGATCTAGAGGAGGAGGTTTACATGAAACAACCTAAAGGATTCCCCTCTAGTGATGGTGAGCAATTAGTTTGCAAGCTCAAGAAATCCTTATATGGTTTAAAACAAGCATCCCGCCAATGGTATTTAAAATTCCATAATGTAATTTCTTCTTTCGGTTTTGTAGAAAACATTATAGATCAATGTGTATACCTGAAAGCCAGTGGGAGTAAAATTTGTTTTCTTATTTTTTATGTGGATAACGTTTTGCTAGCAACCAATGATAATGGTTTGCTGCATGAGGTGAAACAATTCCTCTCTAAAATTTTTGATATGAGGGATATGGGTGAGGCATCTTATGTCATTGGCATTAAGATCCATAGAGACAGATTTCGAGGCATCTTGGGTCTGTCTCAGGAAACCTATATTAATAAAATTTTAGAGAGATTTCGGATGAAGGATTGTTCACCAACTGTAGCTCCTATTGTGAAGGGTGATAGGTTCAATTTGAACCAATGCCTGAGGAACAACTTTGAAAGGGAACAAATGAAGAACATTCCATATGCTTCCACTGTTGGAAGCCTAATGTATGTTCAGGTCTGCACAAGACCTGACATTGCATTTGTTGTGGGAATGTTGGGATGATATCGGAGTGATCCAAGTTTAGATCACTGGAGAGCTGCAAAGAAGGTAACAAGGTACCTTCAAGGAACCAAAAACTACATGCTTATGTATAGATGGATGGACAATTTGGCTACTCAGATTCTGGCTTTGCTAGATGTGTTGATTCACGCAAATCAACATCACGATACATTTTTATGATGGCCGGTGGAGCTGTATCATGGAGGAGTGCCAAGCAGACCTTGATTGCCACTTCCACTATGGAAGCCGAGTTCGTCTCTTGTTTTGAGGCTACTTTACATGGTGTATAGCTTAAGAGTTTCATTTATGGGCTTAGAATTATGGATTCTATCTCTAAGCCATTGAGAATATATTGCGACAATTCAGCTGCTATTTTTGTCACTAAAAAGAACAAAAGTGGGAGTCGAAATAAACACATAGACATCAAGTATTTAGCTATAAGAGAACGTGTTAAAGAAAAGAAAATGGTCATTGAACACGTTAGCACTGAGTTGATGATCACTAATCCTTTGACTAAGGGCATGCCACCATTTAAATTCAAGGATCATGTAATGAATATGGGACTTGGTTCCATTATGGAGTTTCTCATTGTATGGACAATGTTATTTTAATGAAATTCTTAATTATTGTGATGTTTTTCTCATATTTATGTGCACCTTAATTTGATTTGAGAAAATTCATCTGTGTAGGACCAAGAATAAACATAGGGTTTATTCATTAAGAAATTGTCGCCACATAAATTTGTATAGAAATAAATACATAGTAATACATGGAAGATAATACTTGTCATTAGAGGACTAATTGCGATGATTCATGTATCTATTACTTAATACAGATTATCAATGGGTTTTAAGATGAGACATTGAGATTGGAAGTATGGACCAAGTGGGAGAATGTTAAACTCCCTCTCCCAACGGCCGTTAATTTCTGGAAACCAACTGTAGTAATTTCTGGAAACCAACTGCAGTCATTTCCTTAAATTACGGAAATCAACTACAGTTAATTAATTTCTTGTTGGGAGCTTCTAGAGTGGTCCATTACTCCCTCTGCAGTTCTCTACCATGATTTGTGGAACACTTGACACATAGCCAACAGAAGCTTGATGGAAGCTTGGCTATAAATACTATTGTTTGGTCCCCAAGCTCACTAACTCAATCCCCTTCAGTTTTACACCATCAAGCTAGAGTAAGTAGAGTTTGGAAGTTCGAGATATATTTTTCCAGAATTCGCCATCCAGATCTATGCTTCTTCACATTATCCGATTTGCATTTGGGTTGTTTTGGGCGAATGCGTGCTGAATGTTTCCAAAATGTTTTTCTGCATGTGATTTTTGGTGTGCTCTTTCTATTTCCGGAGCCCCTTCTATTTCTTAAAGTTGAGGCTATGTGCGTAGAAAGCCAAGATGTCAGTCGGGGTGTAGTGTTGCAGAGTTTGTAATTGCAGATACATGTAGTTGAAGGGTGCCACCTGTGCATGGGAGATTATAGCGTATCAATCTGCAGGAAGGGGCCGATCTTACCCAGAACAACGTTGTGAAATGGAGCCGCAGATGACGTGCATGATATAAGTGTTGGTGCGGGTGCAGAAATTATTTGGTGTAAATCCGGAAGTGATCTCCAACAGCTGTAAATTGTACATCGTATGTTGAGAGCCGAGAAGCAGATCTATTGAGAGCAAGCATCAATGGCCGGAGGTATTTTTCTTGGGCATTAAAGTTTATTCCGCATTAAAGTTCAGATTTAACATTGTTAAAGTTTCTGATTCATTATAGAACCGTTATTTATTCTATCAAGGCTTGGTTCGACTAACCCAATCAGTTTCTACAAAACCCCGAATAAAGATTGTCCACGATAATAAAAATAAGATGATGGCCACTTTGCTTCTAAGAAGAGGATATGGGTTGACTCAAATATCCTTCAGTGTAATTTCATAGTCATAGTCTAGTATATTTCTATTGTTGTTAGAAAGACAGCCCCCAACCGATTTTATTGCTTCCAAATATCCATCCTCCTTCAAAGCTAGGGCGCTTCTGTTTTCATTATCAAATCAACATTTTTTTTGTTGGTTTCAAAAACACTGGCTGGTAAGATTCGTGCCCGAGCTTCTTTTTCTGGCAAAGCCCTAGGAGAAATTCCCATTATAATACAAGTGGTTGTTTCCTCATCCAGAATTGTTGAGGAGAATAGAACCCATTGCACCGTGTAAACCCTGCTGGAGACACCCAACTTAAAAGTATCTTTCTTCCCAAGGATTAATGGGACTTGGGGTGTAGATTTCTCTCTGCAGAACCATGTGTCGTGAACTCCAGATCCGCGAGGAATAGATGTAGAGAGGATTTGTGAAGCTAGATATGAAATTGTTGAGGAGAATAGAACCCATTGCACCGTGTAAACCCTGCTGGAGACACCCAACTTAAAAGTATCTTTCTTCCCAAGGATTAACGGGACTTGGGGTGTAGATTTCTCTCTGCAGAACCATGTGTAACTCCAGATCCGCGAGGAATAGATGTAGAGAGGATTTGTGAAGCTGGATATGAAAATGTCATCTGTTTATGCTGGGATGATCCACAACAATATGGAAATCCACATGAATTCATACCATTAAAATTTTCTCTTCCACTAAGTTTCCCTTGTTTCCCTCTGAATTTTGGGCCTGCAAAATAATAGAGCACATTCATGTTCCATTTTTGGAGACGGAAAGCACTAGAATGAGCTCTCCAGGTCTGTCTTCATCGCAAATATTCTGGCAACCTCAATCTTTCCCAACGTGATTCCAACCTTTGCCCAGGGCCTCAAGTCATGATGAATACACTTGAAATAAAAGGGACACGCTGAAGCCAAAGGGGACCCTGGCAATGGAGGTGTTATTGGTTGCACTGGATTCCATGTGACCGATTTTCAGAAACACTGGCTGGCGAGATTGGTGTTGGGTTTATTTTTTGGCAAATCCTTATGAGAAATTCCCATGATAGTATAAGTAGTTGCTTCCTCTTCTAGACTGGTCGAGGAGAATGGAACCCATTGCACAGTGTAAATCCTTCTTAAGGCGCCCAACTTAAAAGTATCACTGGGAGTTGGGGTGTAGCTCTCTCTCAGCAGACCCATCTGCCGTGAACTAATGACAGATCCATGAGGAGGAGAGGTTGAGAGGATTTGTGAAGTTGGCTTTGTAAATGCCATATGATGATGCTGTGATGATCCACAACAATATGGAAATCCGCATGCCTTCCTACCATTAAAATTTGCTCTTCCACCAAGTTCCCCTAATTTCCCTCTAAATTTGCGGCCTGCAAAAGAATAGAGCACATTCGTGGTCCATTTTTGGAGACGGAAAGCACTAGAATAGGCTCTCCAGGTCTGTCTTCGTCGCGAAGTTTCTTGCGGTTTCAACATGATGCCCACGCTTCAAAACAAACAAATAGAAAAAAAAATACACTAGTTATTTAACATATAAAAGAAGATTGCTTTACCTCCTTCCACTTCTTTTCTTTATCTGGATTAGCTCCCAAGAATGAAGCAATGACATGAAAGCCCAAGGCTAACTACTCGCTGCTACTCACAATGCTACTGCTCTTTGATAGGACAGTCTACTCCTTCGCTTCATGAGGTCTAGATATTGCTATGATGCCTCGATAAGCACTTTCTTAGGACTAAAAATTCCTCTAAGGTAACTAGCTTAAGTTGTATTGCTCCTATTCTAGATGAAAAAACCCTAAATCTATCTCACTTTTTTTCAAAATCTTATCCTTTCAAACAAAACCCTAAACCCTTATTTCTAAACCCTTGAATCTTAGAGCCATCACATCTACGATAGGTTTTGAAACTCTTTGTGCTTATAAATTAAATTATGGATTTTATACTGTATAAAAAGTGAATTTTTTCGAGCAACTCAGAAAGAAAAAAAAAAGAGAAAGAAAGATATCTTAACTAAAATGTACCATTTTGTACCCAACGACTTCAAAACAGGTCTCATATTCAATTATCGAATGGGAACATGAAGAATAATGCGTAAACGTTGTCACAGAGATCAAACAAAAGGAATCAAACAACGCCTTAAACAAATTTATTCTCAGAAGTAAATTTGCGTGTTGCAGCAAATCGGGATAGTCATGGCAAGGAAACGAAGGCAAACGGTGACAAAACCTGGAGGTAAATCGCGACCGAGGTAAACATTGACAAAGCCATTTTAATTGCATGGAGGATGACGAAAATTAAGACATTCTATTGGTTGGGGTGAACAGTTTTTACTCGCCCGAATGAAAAATGGCTCCGGCGTAATGAGAGTATGTTAGTGTGGCATTATGTAGAAAGTCGTTGTAACAATTGCAAAGAGTTTATTTTGTGAAAAGTTCATCAACGTGGCATATGATAACTCTTGATGGGACAAGGGACATGTCATTTCATTTAATGCAAAACGCGTGTTTTTGATGTCATCCATGTGTAATTACAATTGGTTTAGGAGGTAAATTGTCAATGTTAAAGGAGTTGTCAACAACAGAGTCAGACTCTACGTGTCACTGTTTTTGAAAATTTTGGTAAAGAATCTCTTTCAAAGTCAAAACGATTATGTTACGACACTATCATATAGAGAGGGTTTAAAGACAATATTTAATATAATTTTTGAGTAAATTATCTTAAGTTGAGATAAAAATAAATTGGTATATTATTTTAAATATTGTCTTTCAGTGGGTGTTTCAAATTATTGCCTTAAAAAATTGTCTCTATAAAAACAATATTAAACAAGAATTATTGTCTCTTAATAGACAATTTCATTTGTCTCATTAGAGACATTTCATATGTCTCACTAGAGACATTTCATCTCTGTCTCTCTTGAAACAATATGAAAAAATATATTAAAAAAATAAACAATTTTTTTTTAAATTTTTTAATTACATTTCTTAATAGACAATTTCATTTGTCTCACTAGAGACAATTTATTTGTCTCCCTTGAGACAATATGAAAAAATATATTAAAAAAATAAACAAATTATTTTAAATGTTTTTTTTAATTATATTTTTGTCTTTTTAGAGAGAATATGAAAAATATATTAAAAAATTAATAAAGTATTTTAAACGTTTGTTTTTTTAAGTAGATGGCTATTTCCACTATACGAAATTAGTTGTGGTATGCTTACTCAACTTCTCCATCCTCGTCTTTCACATCCTCATGTTACTTATTTTCATCTTTCCCACTCTCATGGTAATAAGAATTTTGATGTTATCTGAATTTATGTGTTTAGATCAGAGTTAAGAGGCATTATTCAAGGCTTGAGGCATTCATTTATACAAACCCTAATAATCAAGAGTCATTCATCTCCAAAGGAGCTCCTTGAATTGTTGCGATAACTCCTTAATGCTTTCTCTATCCCGCTTCCATAATACGATGCTATGGATCAACATGATTTCTTGGTTTCATCTTGTGGAAAATCTAATAGATCCTTTTCAATAGCATGGTCAACATAAGTGTGGACCCAACCTTAGCCATGAGTGAGAATGATGATTCACGAAGATAGGGTCAGTTTTGAGACTCTCCTTCAAAGGATCTAGCTCTGGCCATATGCATTTATTGAGCTTCGCTCATCATCTTTGAACACACTACTATCCCGTCATGGGGTTTAAGCACATAACCATTGAAGGTAGTTGATAAAGTTTCGTTAGTGAATTGTCGCATCAATAGCCCAAAAAATTCTTTTTGGGGCTCTATACAATGAGTCTGGCTAGGAAAATCACTTTTCAAGGCTCAGCATGGTGACTCCACTCCAAAGGTTCCTCTAGTGTGGACAAGGTAAGGCCATGGCTCTTTGTCAAATCTCCAATAAATCGAGAGACTATCAAAACTCCAACAAATCTTGGATGAACAAATGTGGGACCAAAAATTCCTATTGCTATAAACCCTCCTTACCCAACAATAAGATGTGCAACAACAACTGAAACTATGGATTTTTTTAGCATTGTTGTGCATCAATTCATATTTACTTTCATGGAAGGTATTCAACATTCATTGTGGAAAGAGCTACAAATTACAGTGTAGGTGGTCATACATAACATTCCATCCACCTAGAAGAATAGATAATGATATTTAAAATTACTAGAACTTTTGGATAAAGAAAGAGCTTGTTAAGGGTGAGATAATCTCAAAGAATATTGAGGCTTCTAAAGTACATATTAATTTTCCATAGTTCTTGTTTGAAGAATCTGAAACTCTCAACAATGAGAGTAAGAAACTAAAATTTCAAGAATTTTAACCATCTCTAGCAGCAAAAAATGTAAGAACAATAATTTACAATATATATTAGAATGACACAATGGTATGCATGTTCAAGGACTCCCAGGTTCAAATACATTGCATGGCTACAACAACTTGAACACAGTTGAAGGCTCCTTTTGTTATAATCCAAATTCAGAAAAAAGTAATGGACTTACACTACATCATCCATGAATAAGAGTGACTACATGAGATCCCCGAATATGGTGCCGTTAATTTATTTGAATCATGAAACATTGGATCATGTTGATCATGCTAACATATTTGTATTGTGGGAATCTAGTTCCAACTATATTGGGGTTGATTTAGGATATTTCAAGTGATTATACAATGGTTAAAAGTATAACCATGACATTGAAAATAGTTGAAGCTATTTGCCTCCACTTTATGATGCCATCGAAGAATCTACAACCATAGATTTAAAAGATAGTGACAACAATTCACTAAGATATATCGAACAAAACTAAAAAAATGAGATCAATATAGCCCAAGAAACATGAGCATAAAATATGAACAAAGTAATTTAAGATGCAAGAAGTGGAAGTAATGATATAACCAATAAATTCAAGATAATAAGCTAAACACTAGGAATAGAGTATTTGTCAACATACAACTTTTTGCACTACCACATTGTCCACTCTAGGAAAGATCTTTCTTGAAGATACAAAAGCTTCATTTACATCAAAATATGCCTACCAAATGATGAATACATCTAGATAGAATTACAATTTTTAATCAAATTATCTATAATATAAAACATCAATATGAAACGAATGGTCAGATGGGAAATGGGGTATATTTTAAATGCATGTAACAATGAACCCCTGAGTTCAAAAGCATAGAATGTAGCTATACCCTCATCCAAGATCTTCATGCATAGCTCACTAAAGGTGTATCAAGAGGATATGCGTCTCTTGGTGATAGAATTGGACTTTTTTTATTTGTAACTTAACAAAATGGAAAAGTTGTGGAGAGAAGTTGTATTCTTCTTCTTTCACTAGGCCATGACAAATGAATAAATAAAATAGTATCAACCCCTTGGAAAAGGAAAGTTGAGAATGCAAAATACCATGAATAGACAAAGAATCCAATGATTTGAAGGGCTAAAAAACATACCATCCATAATGAATCTTTTCATCTAAATATTATTCCATGTTTGGCCACAACAAAATATTTCGATAGAAATTTCATGTAGCCTACTACTACAAGGGAAATTCAAACCTCAACTTGTTTTTCCACTTCTAATTTTACCCAAAATTACCTCATATTTAAAGGCATTGCAATATCTTATACCAAAAAAAAATTCAAAAAATAGATATGCTTTAGAGAAATAGAATCATCAACAAAATTGAACCATACATATTAATGAACCTTAGTTTATATATATTAATATTAGGATGAATTTATTTTTATATTGGAAAGAGACAAAATTTTATAGATGATAATGAATCCTTATTAATTACCTACATTCAAATAAGTTAACAAAAATTAATGGCGCCATGAGAGCGATGATATTGTGTTTTTGGCAGAGATATTATATCTCTTCCTCCAACACCAACATTCTTCTTGTTTGTTGTAGCAAAGATGGAAATCCCCAATGGAGATCATTTCCTTCACAGCTACTCCATTTATACTGGTGTCTTGGGCATAAAATTGGACTCTTTTCCGTTAGAGCTATTAGATTCCACTTCATTGAGCTAGAGTGATAGGTGAGAGCTATGAATAGCTGACTAATGGTGTATCAAGATGTTATTAGTCTATTGGCTATAGAATTAGACCCTTTTTATTTGTAACTTAGCGAAATGCTAAAGATGTGGAGACAAGTTACATTATTCTTCTTTCACTGGGCCATGTAAAATAAATGAAGCAAATAGTATCAACCCCTTGGAGAAGGAAAATTGAGAATAACAAATAACATGAACAGACAAAGAATCCAATGAGCTGAAGGGATAAAAAGCATACATCCCATATTGAACATTCCCATCCAATGTATATTCCATGATGAGCCACAACAAAAAATTTCAATAGAAATTTATTCCAACTGTAGAGAAATCCCATCTTGATCCCACTAAATCTGTGGAAGGACATATGAAAGGGAATGTTGAAGGATAAAGGGAAAAGGAGTGATGAGATATGATCCTCCACCCACACGGAGTTATAAAGTCATCCATATTAAGCTCAAGATACAATTTAGGAAAGGAAAATGAAACGTTCTTTCCTATCAACTAAACTAAACTAATTTTCCTTTGGAAATTTCGCCAATATGTCATCCTTGTGTTGCAAGGTATACCAGAACTTTTAAGGTAATTTTTAAAAATAATAGAGTTCAAGCAATGTATAGATCTTCTTCACGTGCCTCCCCCATCTATCTTAATGTTGCAAATATTATGTTTAAGACAATATTTGGAAAACCTAGAGCCTCATAATTACTCTCCACATGTATATTACAACCAAACCATGTTTGTTTCAAGTGATTGTCTACCGTCAATGATGGATCAACACTAGTGGAGAAAGCCACTCTATACATGGATTGGGTTTAAGAAGCCATCTAGGAGATGAGATGGTCCTTTATGTACTTCAGATTTCGTTGGTCATGCAATAAATTTAAAATCATGGCTTCCCATAAAGATAAAGTTATGGAACCCTAAAACTCCCATGTAAAAGCATAAATTATGATACATTATAAGCAAAAAAGATGCGGCCATGTAATAACAAGAAAAAAAGAAATGTATAGTATAAATGTTTGATGTAGAGGACTTAAAGGAGACAATAAAGGCCATATATTTTAAAATATTTACATGGGGTTATTAAATCTTTAGAGATAATCTATAACCTATAGTTTAT
The DNA here is from genome assembly GCA_031772625.1 of Pinus tabuliformis. Lineage (NCBI taxonomy): Eukaryota > Viridiplantae > Streptophyta > Pinopsida > Pinales > Pinaceae > Pinus > Pinus tabuliformis. Next base: position 450,202,015 of record CM062812.1, on the reverse strand, counting down.
AATACAATAAGGTGAATATCTAGTTATTTTAAATACAAGGAGGTCAAGATCTAGTATAATCCAGACTTATGAAAGAACACAACATAATACAAACATCAACATAAACATAAACATAGAGATGCATCATAAATAAATCTTAATTTCATTAATATCAAAGAACTGAAATATGTTTACATACAAAATGGAAATAAACTAGCCTGGGTGATGCTAGTTTATCTCTAAGAGGAGATGTGGTGGCTACATGCCTCTAAACTATGTTATAGTGAAGCTCAAGGGCCTTTTTATTATTAAACAACAAAGGGAAATCCTAAAAAACCAAAATCCTAAACCTAGGAGAGGGAATCCCAAGAGTTTGTGGGCCCCATTCGGGTTAGTTAGGAAACCAAATTCTCATCGTTGTAACTTGGTCATATGATCTTTGTTTGGCGTGTATGATAGATCGTTAGAAATATCTCTTTGAGTACTAAAAATTTATTATAGGACCATTCTTATGGATAAGGGTCTACTTCAGAACTAAAAAAAACACTATTTAGGGGGTCAAAATAGCTCTGGAAGTTCAAGACCCGAAAAAATGGTAAAAATAGTAAATGTTGCTGTAATCAAGGAAATTGATGAAACAAACTCAATATCTAGGTGGAATTTGCGGGTGGACACCAAAATCCATCTAAGTCAATCCTCCCCCATTAAGAAGAAATGGTCCCCATTGCATGCAGAGCCTCCATGAGGTGACGAAATTTCTGTTGAACCTGGTCCTTGGTGATCCATGGTGAAGTAGTTGGCTTGCTTTAACAAATTGATATAGATGGATCCTCTATTTGCAAGCATTATTAATCTATTTTTCCATGATCCTATCAATTGTGGCATGTTCGATACAACTTGGCTTGATCTCTGTTGGTGTCATATTCTCAACAACATTGGATGTGTCCAATAATGGGGGAAAGTATGGCCATAGTTGGTCCGCATTGAATACTAGGTGTAAGAGAAGGAAAGGTGGAATATTGAGCTCAAAGGAATTACCTCCTACAACTTTAGTGATGGTGTAAGGCCCATATTGGAGCAGGTAAGGTTTGCGGTGGGGCCCAACAAGGCGTTCCTTTTAAAAATGTAACCAAACTTTGTCACCCACCCAGAACTTGTGTGGCACACGATGATGATCATGATGATGCGTGTACTTAGCATTCACTTTGTCCAATATGTCACGAACCTACTTACAAATGTGATGAATGCACTCAATGAAGTTGTTAGCCTTGTCAGCTTCGTACTAGACATGAGTCGAATCTGTCTGAGGAGTTGCAAATGGTATGACAACATCATTAAGACATAGTGGCTAAAATCCAAGCCCCACCTAAAAGGGGATGTGGCCAGTTGAGTTGTGGAGAGACCTGTTGTAGTCATGTTGGACATATAGGAGGCTCTCATCCCATGTGCATGGGTGCTTTGAGTTGTACAAGTGCACGATGTGCATGATCATATTGTTGACGACCTCTATTTGGCCATCAATTTGGGGGTGAAAGGTCGCATATTTAGTAAGCTTGGTATCCAAAAAAAACTAGATGCTTGACCAGAGCTCACATAGGAAATGATTGTACCAATCTAAGATAATGGATTGTGGGAGCCTAAAATGTGCCCATACTCATTCAAAGAAGAGTTTTTGGTAGTGGATTTTGTTGTGATACTCTTCTTGTAGGCTGTTAGAATGACCATCTTAGAGAATATGTCAACGACCATGAAAATACAATCATTTCCATGCTTTGTAAAAGGAAGTTCCGACATGTAATGCATGAATATGGATTCCTAGGGTCAGCTAGGAGTAGGAAAAGGAGTATACAAGCCTTGCTTCTTGATTGTAGGTTTGGAAATGGCACATACAATGTGGGATATGATGTACTTCCCAACATCTTGTCGAAGGTTTAACCAATAAAAATACTTCTACAACACTGTCACTATCTTCTCTACCCTAAAATGTCTAGTGACATGACTTTAGTGTGCCTCCCAAATCATCTTGTCACACTCTCTTGAAGGAACACAGAGGTGTCCTAGGTGGCATAAGAGTGTGTCCTCGAGGTGATTCTGGTACTTCCTTACCTTCTAAGAGAATTTGGTATGCGATGCCTAATTTTGGATCACTCTTGTAAAGATGTATCCATCCTACAGTCTCGTGTCCATAGGAGTCAAGCATAGTGGTCGACATTTTTACACTAAAATTTGTCACCATGACTATTTGCAGTTAGTATGGCTCCATCAAGTGTCATACTATCCTCCTTGGCAAGCCTCATACCTCTGCTCTCCATGTCAAACTCCAAGAAAGAGAGAAAGTCATTAAAAATCTATATATCTCTGGGTACGCAGTTTCTCTTAGCCTTACCTGCGTGTACGCACTCCAAGTTCACAATACCTGCGTACTTGTACGCTCTGTATGTAAAGCAATGGGTGCGTACTCCTGTAAAGGTCAAAAGGCGCAAGTTTCACTCCAAAAAAGTTACTTGTGGTCATTTCTAGAGCATTCTAGAAGCTTGTTTGACGTGTATGAAGCGCCTCCAGATGCTTCATGTATCCCTACCAAAGAGGAACTTATCCCATCAAGAGGGGAGCTATCCCATCCAAAGAGGGGCTTATCCCATTGATGGTGGACCTGAATAACTTCCTCTAGAGCACTATAAATACAGGCATTGGGCCAAAGGGAGAGAGGTTGAAAGCTGAACATTCCTAAGGGTAGATGCTGTTGGAATTAGGACTCCCTTGTAAAGCTTGAGAGGAGAGATTCCCATCCTTTCCTAGCCTTATTTGAGAGTGGGTGAGCTGATCAAAGTAAAGGAAAAATCTTGCTGGACCCTAGGAGGGACTTTCACAACACCAAGGCTCAGGTTGTAATGGTTCCTTTTGTTACCTTTTAATGCAAATGAACTTATTTTTCTCAACAGATTGTTATTCATGGTTTGTTTCATATACTCCTTGGTCTGTATGATGGATATGTATTGTTTTGTGAGTTTATCAGGTGCTATTTAATCTTTTGGCTTTTTAGTGAATGCAGGTTTCGAAGACAAGGAGGAGCTCATCCGGATCGGCGAGGCTGGACTACTACAAAGCGTTGGACTAAAGGTATGTTAAAGATCCCCTGATTACTTGTATTTGCAATGCATGTTTAGAGAAAGGTAGGATTTATTTGTCTTGTTTGTCACTAGAAAGCTTTTGCTTCTAGGGAGGTCGGTTGTGTCCGCACTAACGACTCTTTCCGCATGACAGACATCATAACTGGTGGTCGATAGAGGCAGTCTGCAACATTACTGGTGCTTCCCTTCTGGTACTTAGTGTTGAAATGGAACTGTTGCAGATATGTGGACCATACTTGATGGTGGTCATTCTGAAACTTCCTTATGTTTGTATGAACTACAAGGTTCAGTGGTCCGTGTGGATAACAATTTCCTTCCCCATAATGTAATGCTTCCATTATCAACAGGCCTACACAATGGAATACATCTCCGTGTCATAGGTGGAATAATTTCATACTATATATGAAAGTGTCTAATTGTGATATTCCACCAGATAACCCTGTCGAGTAAGAACTACACCAATAACATGGTCAGAGGCATCTATCTCAATTTCAAATGGTTGATGCAAGTCTGATAATGTGAGCACTGGTGCAGAGAAGAGGCAATGATTCAACTCTAAAAATCCTTCTATCTGGATTCAAACCAAAATAACTTTGTTTTTTCTTTACCCTTAGTGAATTGGCTCAAAGCTAAAGTGATATGAGAGATCCCAACATGAACCTGTGATAGAAATTGGTAAGGAAAATAAATTTGTGGAGCTCTGTTAGATTGGTTGGGGTTTCCTAATCCCGAATAACTTATATCTTTGCTGGGTCCATAAGCACACCTCGCTCATCAATGATGTTCCCTAGATAATGAACCTGGGCCATACCAAAAGTGAATTTCTCCAAATTTCCACACAATTTGTGTTTTCATATGGTTTCGAGGACCTATTGAATATGGTGTATGTTTTATTCCTAACTCTAGTTGAAAATCAGGAAGTCATCTAGGTACACTACCAAGAATGAGTTGGTGAAGGGACACAAGATGTCATCTATCATCCAATTGAAGGTTGCAGGGGCATTCATCAACCCGAAAGGCATGACCAACCATTTGAAATGACCCTCCTTGGATTTGAATAAATGTTTCCACACATTGAGAGTTCCATTAGTACCTGCTTCAGACTTCAAGTCAACCTTGCTGAAATATTCCCCCCCTTGAGTTGGTCCAGAAGATCATCAATCAGTGGAATTGGATATCTATTCTAGACAATTATCTTATTCAACGGTTGAGAGTCAATACAGAGGCTCTATGTTCCATCCTTCTTCTATACCAACATGATTTGGCTCCCACAAGTTATGAACTTAGCCTAATGTGCCCTTTCTACAATATCTCTGAATATTCTTCTTGAGTTTCATCATTCTCTAGAACAGAGCATTGGTAGATTGGTTCATTGGGTAGTATGAAGCATGGTGTCAAATCAATGGAGTACTTGACCTAACAGCGTAGGGGTACTCCTATGGGTGATGTGAAGATATCCCTATACTCCTCCATGACCTTATCCATTTGTTTCTTTCATGTGGAGGATCCTTGTCTTGAGGTTTTGGATTTGGCAACAATCTTCCTCTTATTCTAAAGGACAATCATAAGGAAGAAAAATTGCCCGATCTATGAAATAATATTACTACATTGTTTAGCAGAGATCAAAGAAAGGGCGATAGGTGGCACTACCTCTGGTATCCTGTATAATTTATGACCCAAAGTAATAGTAACAAAATGAGGTATAGATTCATATACAACATGAAGTTTCCATAGGTATAGATAACTTAATAAAACATCACAAACTTCCAAAAGGGTAATGTCGCACAATACCTCATCTCCAAAGGGCTTGATGCTGTAAGGAAGTCGACACTACTAGCTGACATGGAGATCTCGCCCTTAGTGGAGCCACCCAATGGTGTATGGTTGTCAGTGCATTGTTGTTGGAATGTTCAATATCTTATTGAACCTTATTGATATTAGCTTCTTCTGGCTCCCGTAGTCAGTGATGAACTGCACCAGTGAACCCTTTGCCAACATCTGCAAGTGGAAGAGGTGCTCCCCCTCCTCTGGATCCTTAGGTTCCACCTTTTGGACCTTGGAGGTGGCTACCATCACAGTGGGTTAAGAATCAATGATCTTCTTTTCTAGCTCAATGTCAAATCATGCATCCGTCTCTGAGTCTTTTAGCTGAGCCACAAGCGCCTGCTTTGTGTGACATTCATTCATGTTATGAGTCGGAGTTTTATGGAACTCACACCACTTGTCGATTTTCTTCTTTTCCTCTCCATTATTCTTGGCTTGCTACTTCAAGGAGTTGTCCTTGGGGGTCGCAACTTGACTCTGCCCTTTTCTTTGTGGCTTTGCGGCACCTTTTCTATACTTTGGGTTCACAGATGCAAAGTCTCGCTTATTCTACTTGAATTTTTGCTCAATCTTGGTAGCATATCAGTATGATACACCAAGCGAGGAGATGTCCAGGAAATCCATTTCCTCTTGAATGTATTTGTGCAATCAACTATAGTACTTGAGCACCAGATGTTTCTCATAATATATGATACTCAACTTTGTTCATAAGGTATCGAAAAGATTCATCATCTCATGCACATCTTGATCCCTTTACTACCGGAGTGTAGTGCAATGTATGTACTTGTCCTCATAGCTCCCCACAGGGTAATATTGTTCCGTGATGGCGTCTCGGAAATAATTAAAAGTGGGTGTAGCTGAAAATAGTGAGGGTTCTCTCTCGTCCCTCTGTCCACAGTAGGTTTCCCACTAGTCCTCGACATGGGGGGTGACATTGCGGAGTGAAAAAGTAATATTTTCCCACTTCGAGAAATCATGGATTGAAAGATATCCTTCCAATAGATTTAACTATCTATCTTTGGCATTTTCATTTATTTGGCCTTCAAACATGGGAATGTCAATGTTGAATTTTAGCATGAAGGGAAAGGAACCTCCAGAGTGGCTATTGGGTGAAGATGTGTCGCCTATGGGCATCCATTGAAGGATCTGGGAAAAGTTATCCATCATTGTGTTCCTTTGTCGCTCGAGGGCTTCTTCAAGAAATATCTTGAAAGGATCTCCTACTCCCTCGTCTTTATTTTCTTCTACCATGAGATGTTGTTGGGGTTTGCGAGGCTGGTCTTGCAAAGGCTCAACAAGTTCGATCCATAACCCCTTATACCCCAACCTCACTGGGGACATGCAAAGAAAAATAGAGAAAGAGCAGAGCTCTCTGATACCACTAATCTAGAATTATGCAGGAACGCAACAGAATACAAACACAAATATAAACACAAAGATGCAGTAGAAATAAATTTTGATTTCATTAATATCAAAGAACTAAAATATGCTTACATACAAAATAAAAATAAACTAGCTCGGGCGATGATAGCTTATCTCTGAGAAGAGATGTGGTGGCTACATGCCTTTCAGTTGTGTTGCAATGAGGCTCAAGGGCCTTTTTATTATTAAACAGGAAAGGGAAACCATAAACAACCAGAACCATAACCCTAAGAGATGGAACACCAAGAGTTTGTGAACCCCATTGGGGTTAGTTAGGTAGGCAACTTCCTAGGGTCATAACTTGGTCATATGATCTTTGTTTGGCACATTGATACCTCATTACAAATATCTCTCAGAGTGCTATAGGATTTGCAGTAGGCCCCTACTTATGGTTATGGGCCTTCTTAAGACCTTAACAAATTTTCATTTATGGGGTCAAAACAGCTCTATAAGTTCAGGACTCGAAAAACTGCTAAAAATACTAAATGCTATTATAATTAAGGAAACTGATGCAATCGACTAGAGACCTAAGTGGAATAGGTAGGTGGACGCCAATATCTTCCTAGGTCATGATAGTACATGGAAACCTAAAGATGATACTATTTTTTCTATATTAGTAGTTTATACTTAAACATATTTACTTAAGGTGTTGATTTCCTGTGAATGGGTGGTTTTTTTATGTATGTAATATTTGTAGTATTGTCTATTGATGGTGAATATAAAGTTTCATATGGATATGACAAAGACAAAGAGACCTGTGGAGAGACTGTACATGTAGGAATGCGCTTATTTGAACCTACACCATAATTATTGACCATGGTATCAGAAATTATTGGCTTCTTGAAAACCTCCCATAGTGATATCTTATTATGTAGATTGTGGTAAAGGTTGTTGAACAATGATTTTAGAGATGCAAGCTTTCCTTTTTTGCCATTTATCTGGGAGTGTACAGTAGGGCAAAAAAAAGGTTGTTAGACTCGATTTGGTAACATCTATTTGTTGCAACTTTAACCCTAACCCTAATATTTTAGGACTCATGAGATGGACCTTCAAAATGAATAAATGAATTCTAGTTTCTAGAATATTGACGTAGAGTAAATATGAGTGAGAGTACACTACTTGTAAGTTTGATATATGTTGTTGTGAACTAGTGTTGATAAAATTCATTGCACTGATTGGTGTCCTCATGGAAGCTGGTGATCTTGCAGGAAAGCACAAGCTTATTCTATTAGAATGTGTTAGCAACGACTATATATCCATTCCTTAATTCTCCGCAGCTATCCAATCACAACATGCTAACTAACTCTCAAAATTAGCTTAATTTTTTTTTATTGAATATGGGCATGAACAAAAATGTCTAATAGTTAAAAGACAAATCATATCAAAAAGAGTAAATATATAATTAAAAAGCAAATCATTTCAGTGCATATTTACGGGATTCATAATATATATTCATGGAAAAAGCATGGGATCTAGCTTTATGAATCCTAGATTGACAATATATACTCAATTTCTAGATTCATAAAGCTAGCACTTTAGGACCCTAAAAACCTTACTATATAGTCCTTGAGTAAAATTCCTAAATCTTGTCAGCTTGAATGATTTTGGGAGTTCCTTACGTTTTGATAATGAAAATCGTGCATCTCTTGGGTAACCTACTTTCTGTGGGTTGGCACTACAATTCTTGGGGATACCTCTGTTATGAAACTAGCTCACAAAAAGATAGAAAATATAGATTAATGTCTTATAATTCAACCTCTTCGAGGGGGCAACCTCCTTTACATTACATAAATGAACAATTCTTAGATGATACAAATGACAAAACCTCCTTTCTATATATAGGAGTCTAAGGAGTCACAATATAACCAAACCGACCTAACAATAATAATATAAAGGGAAAAAAATAACAATAGAGGGATTCTATGGGGCATAATAGTAACAATATGGGGACAATAGGGGCACAACAATATTAATAAGAGGTACAACTACAATAGTAATGGGGTAATCACTAGTATTATATGGACCTAACATGCCCCTTTCCTTCACAAAAAGTTTTGTCCTTAACGCTTGAGTAGTTTTGGATGCTTCTATATAAAATTCTCATCCTCCCATGTGGAATCTTCAGCGGATAAGTTCTTCCACTTGATGAGATACTCCGAAATTGATCGATTTCATAGCTGTCAAGTTCTTGTTTCTATGACTGCTTCCAGTTCCAATATAATTTTTCCTTCCTCGTCAAGTTCCAGAAATATTGTTTGACCTGGGAGCTTGTTGCCTATCACCTTCTTTAAACATGAAACATGGAAAACTGGGTGCACTCAAGAAGCTGCAAGAAGCTCCAATTTGTATGCCATAGTACCAATCTTTTGCAACACCTTGTACGGACCATAATACTTTGGTGATAATTTATTATCCTTCTTAGCTTGCTTGAGGGACATTTGTTTATATGGTTGTAGCTATAGGAATACCCAATCACCTACATCAAAACTTCTTTCGTTGCGATGTTGATCTACCTGTTGTTTCATTCTATTTTGTGCCAACACGAGGTTATCCTTTAAGAGTTGGAGGACTGGTTGTTGATGCTCAATGTGATGTTCCACTACTTGAACCTTAGAATTTTCTCTTAAATATGATGTGATGGATGGTGGTTGATATCCATAAAGTGCCATAAATGGGGTCATTTTTGTTGTTGTATGGAATGAAGTGTTATACCACCATTCAGCCAGAGGCAACCATTTGACCCATTGTGTCTGTTTATTAGATACAAATTAACAAAGATATTCTTCCAAAAATTTGTTTACTATCTCAATTTTCCCATCAGATTGAGGATGATAAGATGAGCTATGAGCTAACTGAGTACCAAGACAAGAAAATAATTATGTCCAAAAATTTGCAGTGAAAATGGGATCTCTGTCACTTACAAAAATCTTTGGGCTTCCATGGAGATTTTGAATCTTTCCATAAATGCAGTATAAATTGTACTGGCTTTAAATGGATGTGATAATGCACAAAAGTGTGCATACTTGGTAATTCTATCAACTACCACCATGATGACACTCTTTCCCTCAAACTTGGGTAAACCTATGATAAAATCCATTGAAACCTCCTCCCAACGCTGGCTTGGAATGGAGAAAGGTTGTAATAGACCCAATGTATTAATTGTTTCAAATTTATTTGTTGGCAAACCAAACATTCCACGACAAACTTTTGAATATCCGATTTAAGACCATCCCAAAAAAATTCCTTCTTAACCCTATGGTAAGTTTTTAAAAATCGTGAGTGCCCTCCTAAGGGAGAAGTGTGCAATTCCATAAGAATCTTTTGTTTGATTTGGGAATTTTTACAGAGGTATAAGCGATCATTGTACCGTAACAAATCATTTTGCCAGCTAAATGTATCAGATGCACTGGAATTTTGTTGTAACTTTCGAATAAGTGCCCACACTTCTTCATCATTCTTCCATTCCTCCCTTGTTTCATTTATCCTATCTGGTTGGATAATAGAAATGGCACACAAAAATGCTTCCACATCCTCATCCATTCATGAGAGTGCATCTGCCACCACATTTGGCTTCTCTTTTTTGTAGATGATTTCAAAGTCATAACCCAACATCTTTGTGACCCACTTGTGTTTCTCTTTAGAGGATAATCTTTGTTCTAAATAGTATTTAAGCCTATCATGATCCATTTTTACCTTGAAGTGTCTTTCCATTAGGTAGGGTCGCCATTTCTTAAGTGCATGTAGTATTGCCATCATTTCCTTCTCATAAATAGCTTTGTGTAAAAAGTTTCCCTTGATTGGATGACTTTAAAAAGCAATGGGCCTTTCATCTTGCATTAAAACAACATCAATTCCATTTGCTGAAGCATCACATTCCACAATAAAGGTTTTTGTGAAGTCTGGTGTAGCTAAGACCAGTACTTGGCACATTGCCTCTTTAAGATGTTCGAAGGCCTTTGTTGCTTCTGGAGTCCATGAAAATGCATCTTTCTTCAATAATGTTTTTAGAGGTGCTGCTATTCTCCCATAATTCTTAACAAACTTGTGATAATACCCTGTCAACCCAAGAAATCCTCGCAGATGCTTTATGGATGTGGGGATTTTCCATTCCTTAATGGCTTTCATTTTGCTAAGGTCTACCTTAACGCCTTCATGAGATACAATATGACCCAGATACTCCACCTCTTGTACTCCAAAGAAACATTTGGATCTTTTTTCATATAATTGTTTCTCCTCCAATAGTTGTAGCACCCTGTCAACATGTTCAACATGATCCTTCCAAGACTTGTCATAGATTAGTATATCATCCAAAAATACTAACACAAATTTTCTAAGGAAGGGTTTGAAAATGGAATTCATCAAAACTTGAAATGTACAAGGTGCATTGGTAAGGCCAAAAGGCATGACCAAAAATTCATAATGACCCTCATGAGTTCTAAATGTTGTTTTCGGAATGTCTTTAGTCTTCATTATGATTCAATGATATCCTGAACGAAGATCCAACTTGGTGAAGTAAATTGATCCATGCAATTCATTCAGTAATTCATCAATGACCGGAATGGGAAACTTATCTTTAATAATGAGCTTGTTGAGCTCCCTGTAATCGGGACACATGCACCATGATCCATCCTTATTGTGTGCCAATACTACTGGAGCAAATAAATAACTTTGACTATGTTGAATTATACCAGCCTCTAGCATTTTTGCAACCATATGTTCAATTTCACTCTTTTGGGAATAGGGATATCTGTATGGCTTAATGTTTGGAGGAACACTTCCTGGAATCAGATGAATAGAAAGATCATGATCATGAATAGGTGGGAGAACTTTGGGAGTCTCAAATACCTTGGAATGATTGTCCAGGACTTTTTGGAGATCTGGAGAAATAGATGATTTCGATGTGGAAACATCTAGTGAACATAATTGTGCAATTACACCTCTTTGTTCCTTTTTTAGAAGCTTTGTCATACTGTTAGAGTTGATTATCTTTCTTGGTTTCCCTACAATACCCCTTAATACAACTTCCTTTCCTTCTGCATAAAATTTCATGAAAAGTTCTTGAAAATTAAAAGCTATTGTACGCAAAGATTGTAGCCATTGGACTCCTAGTATGAAATCAACATCTCCCATTGGAATGGAAAGCATTGGGCTACTCAATACATATTCTCCCATGGATATCTTGATATTATGCCACTTTCCAAAGCAATTTATCGTTCCTCCACTTGCAACCATTACTTGACACTCTGGTCCTAGATATAGGAAGCAATTCAATTCTTTTGCTATCTTACAATGAATGAAATTGTGGGTACTTCTTGAATCAATCAACACTATTACCTTTTTCTTCTTGATATGTCCTTCTATCTTGACAGTTTGAGGAGTCGTAATTCTAGCCAATGCATTACAAGATATGGGTGGATTCATTACTTCTTTATCTAGGGTTTGTTCCTGGAGTATATCCTCTTCTTTTGACATTTCTTGTTCCTTTTCTTCCTCATCTTCACAATCTATGTAGAATAATTTCTTCTCAGCACACTTATGACCTTTAGTGTATTTGCTATTACAACTGTAACAAAGCCTTTTTGTTCTTTTTTCTTCCAATTTTTGTGGTGTCAACCTTATAGGTTGTGGAATGCTAGGGGCAACAACACTTCCATCTTTATAGTTGTGAGTGGTAGGCTTCCTGGTTGCCATAATTTTGCTTTCCATTTTTCTTGCTAACCTGAATGCCTTCTCCAATGAATCAGGTTCCCAAAGATGAACCTCATGTTGGATATTATCCTTTAAAGTCCCTATGAACACATCAATCCTATGCTCTTCTGGAATATCTTTTATCCTTATGTTCAATTTTTTAAAGTCCTCAATGTGATCCATCATTGAACCCTTTTGTTTGAGACTTATCGGTTGGCTAAAAAAAGTGTTGCTTTTTGTATCCTCATAATGTGTTATCAATTCTTCCATAAAAATTGCCCAAGTGACAATTTTTTTACGAGAGCAAAGCCATTGATACCATACAAACTATTTTGGTTCGAAATATCAAGTGGCAATGCATACCTTTTGTGTGTTTTGCACATTATTGAGATCGAAAAATTTCTCCATCTGTAGTATCCATGTTGTGGGATCCTTGCCATCAAACTTCCTCATTTCGATTTTTGGAATATGTTGGTTCTTAGATCCAACATTAGAGTCTATGAAATCATGATTAACATTTATTTTTTTCTCATCACGAGTTTCCTTTACTACCCTTTCACCATTAGTAAGTATTTCTTGTAGAAAATTTGTCAAATCTGTCTTCAAATCTACCATGCTTGTCTTCAAATCTATCTTCAAATCATCCATCTTTGCTTCCATGTCATTCATCTTAGCTTCTACATCTTTCTTTAAACCATCCATCTTAGATTCTGTTACCTTTTGTGCGAGTGACATTTGTTGCACTTGGTCTCATAATTTTGATATATCATGTTGCATTTCTTCCTCTTCTTCATAAGTCATTCTAGAGCTTTCAGGTTGCTTACTAGGTGTTTGTATTTTCTTTCCTCGGGGCATCAGTTATCAATAATAATGCTATACTATGCCCTTTGAATTCCTTCAAAATAATTTTTCAAATCAAGCTTAAGCGAAAATTTAAAAAAATATACACACCTTTTTTTCACTTTGTAGGAGCTCGATATTGCCTCTAATGTATCTCTGTAATTTCAGATCTTTTGGCTCTGAAATTGTGATCTTTGGTAACTCTCCACGTTCTCTTTCCAATGCCACCAGTCTGATCAAATTTAGATTCTCCAAGAAAGAGTTATGCACAATCTCCCAAGATGACCTCATTATACACCCTTTCAGAAGAGAAAACTTGTATGAAGTGCCACGTGTCACTATTTCAACCTTAGGATTTGAAAAATATATACAGGAAACTACAGTCCATTCTCTTTCTGCAACTTCTTATAAAATTTCAATATGATGCTCAAACCAAAAATTATGACTATTTTCCCCAGGTCACCTGTTGGAAATGTAATTCAGGAGTTTGCAAAAAGACCGACTTCCTCAGATCATATCTCCACAAGTATTGTGCAAAAAGCTTTTAAATTTGGACCCAAGGTTCAGCACGAAGTATTCTCAAATGGGTTCTTTTTGTAGCATCTGAAACGTTGCAGAAAAAAAAGTTATAGCACAAATTCCACAATGACCTGTTTGGAGCAGCGAAATCCTAGAATTCAAAGCTCTGATACCAAATGTTATGGAACCAACTCACAAAAAGATAGAAAAGATAGATTAATGCCCTAGAATTCAACCTCTTTGAGGGGGAAACCTCCTTTACATTACATAAATGAACAATTCTCGAATGATACAAATGAAGAAACCTCCTTTCTATATATAGGAGTCTAAGGAGTCACAATATAACCAAGCCGACCTAACAATAATAATATAAAGGCACAAAAATAACAATAGAGGGATTCTATGGGGCACAATAATAACAATATGGGGACAATAGGGGCACAGCAATATTAATAATGGGTACAACTAAAATAGTAATTGGGTAATCACTAGTATTATAGCAACCTAACAACCTATCAAAATAATTTCCTTTGTCTCTTCATCATATTGAAATAAATTCAGGAGAACACATTAGTGCAATATTATGTGGTATGTTAGCCCATACTTGTATCATGAAAACAATTCAATACCTACATACTATGTACCAAAGTCATTCAAACTCTATTATTTTTATTTAGGAAAATATTAATCAATATTTACATATAAGTTGCCATCCAAAAGAAACATCTTAAAGAATGGATAGGCTTGTTGTTAGTGTCTAGAAAAGTGAAGAGGAAAAACACTACACAAATCCATATATGGGAGAATCTTTATCATATGAAAGGATATAGTGCAATACATTCTTTCCAAGTAACCATAATCATTAGAAACCCTTTCAATATTTGCATCATAAAGCTAACACACGACAACAAAAACTCATGACGATCATTTGTAATCACTACTCTATTCTTAGAAGCCAAATCTCTGTCAGGCACATGCATATTTTCATACGATTCACTATGTTCTATTTGGAATCCATTATACTTTGATTTCTCTGACTCTATCAATCCTCTCCCCACTACACCTCTCAATAAATTCCTACTTACTATTTCTTGTAGTGGAAACACCAAAACATTAGGGATATGAATTTAGAACAATTATTGTTCCATTTGGAATAATTGATTACAATTTTGTATTGGAAAGACACTACTTATTTCAAATTCAAAGCTAGAAGATGTCTTATGTCATAATTACTAACAACCAATTTTACCCTAGATCTAGTGGTTTCTTCATAAGTACATTTAAAATCCTTTTCCAAAATATAGTGTGTAGTACATAATACATAGGGAAAGTCTTGTTCTTATTAAAACATATAAAAAAATACACTACAGACATTAACATAGTGCATAGCTATAGCCAATATATTTGTAGAAACTTACACAATTCTTTCCAGAAGATTTCCTGATGAATTCATCAATTCTAGAAGTGGGTTTATTGTCTAGTGGGAGCATATTATCTGCAATAGGGTCACTCAATAATGATCCTCACATTAGAAAACAAATTAAATTAACTTCCCCTAAATGCATATGTCCCAAAGCTAGAGAACCACAATTTCTGCAGAAAAACTTTTAAATTTGATAGGATAGATACACTGAATAAATGATGTTCATTTCTCAAAATAATCCAACCATATAAATAGATATAGTGTTTTCCGTCGGTATTAGTGTATGATACATGTATTGAGTTGCATCCAATACGAGTAAGAGCATAAGGAGTCCTAATCCTCGACTAGTCAAGCCTTCCACACCAACAATCTCCAAATCTGAGTTGGGTACTATGTGGGAGGATATGAAGGCTGATATTCTTCATTCCCTTACAATGAAAATGGACACAATGTAATAAAATATGAAAAGCGAGGAAGAAAAGATACTCAACCAATCGGGAGAGGAAGCTGAAAGATCCCTAACCATGTAAGAAGAAGCATGAGAAAAATGAATGTCCTTTGGAAACTCTTTCAATCTATGTAATATGTTCATATCGGAATGTACCTGACAAATGCATCCTTTAAAGAAATTTTGAGGGGGAAAGGCCCAAAGGATCCAATGGAAACCTTGTTCTATATGAATGAAAGAAGGGCATGACCCTCCATACATTTCCAACATTTTGACAACTAGCCATATTATTCCCCTATTTGAAATTAGTTCCAACAATCTAAATGGTTCCTATTGAATAAGCCCCACTTCTAAACTAGCTCTCTTTTCAGTGGAAAAATCCCCAAACATAACACGGTGAGGGCACCTCATTTTAGTTTCACCCCACAACTCAATTCTCTGGTTCATTTCCACCAAGCTATAGGCGTCAACTCTTGTATCTTTTTCTAATGCTTCCTCCTGTCATGCCTCCTCAAAACCCTGTCCAATAGCCACCAAGGACACCACCGATGCCAGATCAAACTGCACCAAATCCAAATAATAAACAGGCCCAACCTATCTACAATAGTGAACCCTCCAATTTTAAGACCTACTCCCTAAATTCTCTTTATATCAATGATATACACCTTCATTCAGGGAAGACAACCCAAAATCCTACACCTCTAGTAATCATTGAACACTATGAAAGTCTTCTGAAACAAGATATATATAAACATAAAAAGGAGGAAGATATTGATAAAAATAAATATGCAACAAAGTTAGCATCTCCTATTTCACCATTTCCATATAGGTTGGAAAGAAAGAATCCTGAAAAAATCACAAATTCTCTTTTATATTAGATAAAAAAATATTTGTGTAAGGAGACCTCTTCTTCAGGCAATCAAGGAGATACAGATCTACATCAAATTGATCAAGGAAACTTGTATGAAAGGGAAGGGCCAAGGAGGAATAAAATAGATCCTCTTATCATCAATGTAGTAGGACAACTTGCTAATATGATGCTTGGAAAAATCATAAATAAAAGATATTCTAACCTTCGAATCCCTATTGTGAGTGTACATATTAATGAGACCTATATTCCAAAAACACTTATAGATCTTGGAGAAGTCATCAATGCAATTAATAAGATACCATGTTGAAACTAAATATTCAGTCGACATGCTACCACTGTGTTGCAATTAGTTACCATTGTATCACCCTGTCCTACCTTTTTCGTGGATGGGTTTCGATGTTTTTTTTCAAAGTGGAAACAATTTTACGTTCGACATTGCAAGCAATGTAATCAAAGCTCACAAATTCCATTCAAAATAATACAAATTTTTGTAAAGTTTGCTCTTATGAATTTGGTTAGAGTTAGTTTGGTTCATATGAATACACAAGTTTGATTTTTTGTTGTAAATAGTTCAGGAACAAGGATGATTATGGTAAGGTCTATGTTGGTTCAAATCCCTCTTTATCTATTGGTTGTTAACTTTGCTTTAGAAAATAAAAGGCTTTATTACCTTGTTGACCCAAATATACACACTATGAATTCTTTCCATCATTTTTTCAATTTTAAGTTAACAAAGGTCAAGGCTCTAATTTTATTCCATGCTTATTAGCACTTATGTTCGCACCAAGAAGCCTATTTCTTACCATAGTCTTTAAATAGAGTCAAGATCGCCGAGAGTTTTGTCATACTTGGATGCAAGTCCATTGTTACAATTTCAACCTCGGTATGCCTTATGACGCTTGTGCAAGTCCGACCTTATTAGGTGGATTTCGTCTTTCCTACCTATATTAGCTCCCTACAGTAAGTGCCATGCAGACTCACTGGCATTGATGCACAAACAATCTGGGACTCCATGCACATCTTATCCTTTCTATCGCTAGAGGACCTGCTTCCATGAGGCCATGGATGAGTATGTAAGCTTTGAGCATGGATTGACTAGCTTATTGTAATCTCTCACTCTGGCTTCTATTGTTAGATACTTATTGACTATAAGGATAAATTCATTTATTTCTTTTACTTTCTTCCCGAGATTACCTGTCTATGCTCTTTTACTTGTTAATATTTTTCTAAGGACATCATTAGGAGTTTATTTTGCATCTTCATAGTTATTGAGAGGGAAACAAAGGCATATTTTCTCCTCTGCTACTTCATCTATAATGATAAGTAGTTATTTTTCTTTTTCTTTCTTTCAAAAACATTATTAGTCATTGCATTGGCATCTTCAGATTTATCATGGTTCTTTCTTTTCTTTTCTTTTTTAATTTTCCTCTTTAGAATGAAATTGTTACACATTACATTGGGGGTAGTAGATATTCATTCTCTCTTCTCTACTACTTCATTATTTTTGTCTTTTTGTTCTTTTGTTTTTTTTGTGACTAGATGAATTGGAAACTAGGTAGATCTCGTATGACATGAGGTTGATTCCCCCGCTATCACTATAGCCCCTAGTTGAGAGTTGGGCAAGTGGGACACTCATGGTGTTTTGAACTAGTGGCTATTATGTACGATATGCCTTAACAATCAATCCACTAACTAACTATTCTATGCCCCATGGGCTACTGGTTGTGATTTTGGTTCTCATTGACTTGCTACTTTGATTACCTGTGGACATTACTAAAACTATCTTATCTTAGTACAAGTACTATAAGTTACCATTAGACCACAATATGCTTACTAAAATGTTTAATGAATTTATCAATTTGAAATTTTTAAAGGAAGTAAGGTTTGGCATAGTTGTGCTGTATAGGGAGTGATATGCGTTGGGAAAGGAAGTTGGAAAATTTTAACTACATGAAAAAAAATATTTTTCAAGAGAAATGAGAATTCTATTAATTTAGAGAAGCTCAACCTATTCTCAACTAGAAGTGGGTAGATTTAAATATAATTAATGTTGCTCAAATGCATATGTAACGTGATGAAATTTCCTAACATCTTGAAAGGACGCTTCTAATTATTATATTTGAATTTCAATGTAGTTGGAAACATCTAATGACATACATCTCATTAAAGGACATCCTCCACTATAATATTTAAATATTCTACAAAAATAGTTGGGCTTCCTTATACCTTTTGCTTGTGTCCTTTTGTTGAGAGTCATTGGCACCAAATTTTGCTTAGTATGTGTGTTAAACCCAAAAGTTAAACCCTTGAAACATTCAACAAAAAAATGGGAAAAATTCGATTTGTTCAATGAAACTCTAGTCCCATACCTTCATGGATAAAGAACCATGTTCTTTGAGATCTATTGCTATCATCAGGCTGAAGTGAGAAGGGTGTTATTGTTGATGTAAATTAGCTACTTTTATGCTCTCTTTCTAGACCTAGGAAATGAGATCTATCACTACCATCAGGATGAAGTGAGAAGGGTGTTCTTGTTTATGTAAATTATCTATTTTTATGCTCTCTTTAGAGTCCATTTGTAGTTCCTTAAAACACTACCAAGTGGAGCTACAAGTGTAGAGGCATGTTGTTGCACTCATAAGTAATTCAAATTGACTTTAATGACTATTTTGGTGAGATATTTCTAATAGGAGAAGGTGCACTCAATGAATATTTATAAGAATGATTTGAGCCATTAAGAAGGGTGTTCCTCCAAGACATATTCTAATATTGTTTAATGGGGACTAATATTTCTTGAAAATGCATGTCTTAATCTCCATTTCTCATGGGATTCCTTATCTCGCGAGAACAACATGAGATACTTGAATTTTAGTGATAGTTAGAAGTTGCAAGGAGAGACTTGGAGGTCATGGACCCTTTTCTATCTCGCTTGAGAACTCTTCATCATCCAAGGGAATAACAAGCATATAAAAGGTATATGGTTGGCTTGATTAAGGTTGTTCTAGAGATGAAATTCAATATGAGGATCCAGTCAGGCATGTTTTGCATGTAATTCAAGGCATGGTTACATGGATTACATTATCTTTTGTCATGTCATTGATGGAGATCCTTGTTCCTAGGTTAAAACTAGGCCCTAAGACCATGTGGATGAAGGATTTGAGAAAAAAGGGAGATTTACGAGATGAACACCCAACTCGAGATCATGCCATGTAGCACTAAGTAACACATGGGTTTGTTCAAAGGGCCACTTGAGTCTTGAGGTTGGCTACCCTCTTGAAGGACGCGGCTGGGGGATGTTGCAGGTAAGAAGGTGTGATAGGTAACCCTAATGGAAGATCTTCAATGTATTTGAAGGTGTATTTCCCCATCAAGTAGAAATTTTTAGGGGTAACGACACATATTCACAAATTTGGAGCCATATTCCACCTTTTGAGCTATTTGGGGTTAAGTACATTACAAAAATTTGACCCCATGTGACTATTATCCATATGATCCTAGTTAAATAGATAAATTTCTAAATTTAATAAAATGTAGAAATTACTTTTAGATCATAGCATCAATCACACAAACAATGAAAATTTAAGTAGTGGAAGAATACAAGAGTTTTGCAAATACATACGTAATTTCTTCTTCAAAATCATCTTGGCATATGTTAATGAAACCTCTACAAGCTACTCAAATTGCAACTACATGGTCATCAAAATCATCTCAAAATGAGTTATACAGTCTGCACAAAAAAGAAATCTAGAAGTCGTAAAACTATTGTATTTCTCCATGCGGCCATACAAATCTATGTGATTGTAACTAAAAATAATTAGTGGAAAAATAAAAGAGTTTTGCAAATACATAAGTAATTTCTTCTTCAAAATCAACTTTTCATACCTTAGGGAAACCACTACAAGCTACTCAAATAACAACTGCATGTTCATCAGAAACATCTCAAAATGAGGTATACGATGTGAACAAAAAAGAAAGGAATAAGTTGTACAACTATTGTATTGTTCCATATGGCCATACAGATCTATATGATTGTAACTGTAATTTAAGTAGTGGAAGAATAAAAGATTTTTGCAAATACATAAGTAATTTCTTCTTCAAAATTAGCTTTGCATTCCTCAAAGAAACCTCTACAAGCTACTCAAACAACTACATGGTCATCAAAATCATTTCAAAATGAGGTATACGATTTGAACAAAAAAGAAAGGAAGAAGTTGTAAAACTGTTGTATTGCTCCATATGGCCATACAGATTCATATGATTGTAACTAAAAATTTAGGTAGTGTAAGAATCAAAGAGTTTTGAAAATACATAAGTAATTTCTTCTTCAAAATTGGATTTACATACATCAAGGATACCTCTACAAGCTACTTCAATAGCAACTCCAGGGTCATCAGAATCATCTCAAAATGAGGTATACCATATGCACAAAAAAGAAAGCAAGAAGTTGTACAACTGCTGTATTGGTCCATGTGGCCATACATATCCATATGATTGTAACTAAAAATTTAAGTAGTAGAGGAATAAAATAGTTTTTCAAATACCTAAGTAATTTCTTCTTCAAAATCAGCTTTTCACACCTCAAGGAAACCTCTACAAGCTACTCAAATAACAACTGCATGGTCACTAGAATCATCTCAAAATGACGTATACGATCTGCACAAAAATGAAAGCCGGAAATTTTATGTAAGGTCCCACCTTACCAACCATTAGCATTATACTAAGGCTGACTCAAAATATGATTTAAGTTTAAGTTTTTAAGACGTAAAAGTTAATGCAAGGTTATATATCTATATTTTTATTTTTATTTTTATTTTTATTGGTATTCTTTACACTACATACTAATTTCTACTAACTAACTAACCCATGGTAATATTAAACTTCTCATTAAGGCTACAGGGTCATGGTTCCTCAAGATCCAAAACTTACAACCATAAGTCTTAAAATCACATTTAAATGATAGATTCTTTAGTGGGATAAATAATATCAATATTTACAAACCACAATTTCCAATAAGCTAATTGTTCATTCTATTGCAATTAAGAGTGTTTAAGAGTGACTAATTTGATTTTGTTCTAGATAATATGCCTATGAATTATTTGGTAAAACAAAGGGAAGAAAAACAAGATAATTCAACCTCTAAAGGAGTGGTTTCCAATTATTATGAATTCATATGTGAGCTAACACTTACAACATTTCACCTAACCAATTTGCCTTCCATGGATTTTTACTTCAATGGAATCATCATGCTTATTCTTTGAGATATTTCCAAAAACAATTTTGTTGCAAATCCTAAATTTACTTAGTCATTTTTATAGACAATTCATAGATGTAATTAACTACAACCATTGAAGCATTATGTCAAACAATTTGCAAGAATGAAATGTACAGCCATTGAGGCATTTATTTAAAAACTTACAACCATAACCCTTAAGTCAATTTCACGAAAATTAACTAACATGAATCTAAGATTACATAATTTCTTTTTCTTTGTCAGTAATTCCAAGAAGTGAACCTAATACATAAGTAGAACTGTCATCCACCTTTATTGCTGCATATACAAAAATTTAGCCACATGATGACTATAAATATTTAAGAATTTTTACAAATAGCTCGAAACGATGTAGCTACAGACATTGGGAATTTTGAACAACGATTAGTAGTCACAAAAAAGGTGCTAACTATTAAACTATCAAACAAGCAGTCACAAGTTATTAAACTATAAATGTATTAACCATTGATACTTTAAAATAATAATTCCAAGTTTATATAACAAATTGATTTCATAAAAAGAGATTACCAGGTAAATCACAGCTACAAAAAATAACAGCAAGACAAACCATGAGGCAGCAGCAGCAAATCTGTAAAATATAGAATATTATAGAACTGGATTCTGAAACTCTGTTTTTTGAAATCAATGTCGGGGTGACATGGCTTAAAGGTACATATACCCCCTGAAGTTAAAATAAATCGAAACAAAAATTCCCCGAAATGCAATTATTTAAAACCACAACCAAAAACAAATTCATACTATCTCATTTATCCCTTTTGTCAAACATATACTCTGAAAACTTATCTACAGCTGTAAAAAGAGAAGGAAAACCCAAATTTGTGTTATTAACATGTTTTCATAAAACTCATGGCAGCCTGAATGCTTCATCCAATAAGACATCATGTAAATAAATTTGCAATGAAACTGTACAAATTTTTTTTTTACATAAAATAAACTATAGTTATTGCAAAATTCCTTCAACATTTAGTGTGCAACATTTAACATACATCTAAGTTTCAATTAACAACCAAATAAGCAAAACCATGTAATGAACTACAAAAAGAAACACAATATAATGTTGTCAACATACCTGGCAGTGAATTTATACAACTCAAAAAATGGGAGTATGCCCCAGCTCCAATATCCTTACCAACTCATTATGAACCACCCGATTTTCCTCCCAACCATATCCAGGAAGAACTTCTCCCCCTGGAACCCTCGAGTTGCAAAAGCTCACAAGTAGTACAAAAAGACAACAGTAGAGAGATTTGCAAGGCAAACTAAAGAAGCAAATTTTCAATTCCTCTCAATACCACTCATGGCCAACCTCAATAGCTAGAGATTTTAGAATTTAACAATAATTTCAGATTTATTATGGAAGCAATTGGCTACTCTCCATATCTCTCCCTCTCACTATT
Organism: Pinus tabuliformis; assembly: GCA_031772625.1. Lineage (NCBI taxonomy): Eukaryota > Viridiplantae > Streptophyta > Pinopsida > Pinales > Pinaceae > Pinus > Pinus tabuliformis. The sequence continues at coordinate 450,179,183 of CM062812.1, read as the reverse complement.
TTCCTCAAGTCTCTTCCACTCTTGGCCTCCTCATCCCCGAGTGAGAATACATGAGACTCATATATATGAGGAGCAACCAATTATTGTTATAAAGGAGGAGTAATGTGCATGCATTGGATTCCATTTATAGGAGTGTACTTATGCCCTTAAGGAGAGGTATGAAAGCCTTAGCTAAGGAGAGTGTAACATATGCATTAAATAGAGCGTAAGAGGAATATTTTATGACATATTTTTAATGAGTGAAAAGGAATATGCCATTCTTTGATGAGTGCATAAAATAGAGTATAATGAATTATTTAAAATAGAGAGAGAGATAGTTACATAGAGCCATGAGAGTCATGAAGGAGATGTGTAAATTGATTGAGGAGATAAAATTGACTTGTAATTCCTTTTTAATAATAATATCATAGTCTCGTAAAAGATAGTAATAATATTAATAATATTGAGGGTTCAATCAAGATTGAATTATTAGGATTGATTAATGATAAGTTAATTCACTTTTCTTCAACTCCGCTTGATTACCAATTTATGTAAAGTGATTTACTATTTGTGGAAAGTCGTGCTTGAGATGCTGCACATGACTTTGTATTTTTAGAAACTGATTCCAAAATTGTGAGAATGAAATTTTATTTAAGGAAATTCATCCATGAGTGGTATTTTTATTATGGAGAATAGGGATTCCGCACCCCTATTTCATGCATCTTTTTGCCTTATTAGATTGAGGACTCTGTGCCCTAATCTACTCCAAAGATCCAAGCATCCACAACTTGATCTTTTTAAATATTCAGGACTCCACGCCCTAAATATACAAGACTCCACGTCTTTATCTTTCTTGGATTTAGGACTCCATGCCCTAAATATACAAGACTCCACGTCTTTATCTTTCTTGGATTTAGGACTCCACGCCCTAATTTCCATGCCCTCTCATCTACTGTGCTTTGAAACTTTGTGTTTCTCCTTATGGTATTGATTTTGAGATTTTACCCATCTGATGGTTCGCTGGTAAGGCCTTGTTCAAAGACCTGCACACATTACAATCGCATAGATCAAAGGAATCAAACTAACTCCATAATGAAATTAACTTAATCACATTTTACCCGGAATGGCGCCTGGCTTTCACAGTCATTTTGGTTTTGAAGAAATGACTTCCACAGTCATTCATAATTGAACATCTTTGTTGGAAAATGACCAGGTACCCTACTACATCCTGCTTAGTACAATATTAGACATATATAATCACACAAATCATGTATCATCCATAAATCATAATTAACCATCTATTCCGCACAACCATGAGAATCCATGGGTATATGTGTCTCAATCTTGGATCACCATCCATGTCATACACCTACTTCATAAATCAGATACAAACAGAAAAACATATGTATAACATTTTGCTTAACCAAAACCATTTAATATAGATAATCAATGATGCCACATATAAGAGGAAATATAACTATATAAAACATTGTTCCCCAATCTAGTGATTAATCTATCATACATAAACATAAAAGGAAATATAACTATGTATGTAAAACATTATTCCTAAATCAAGCGATCAACATATCATACATATATAACCCTTGATAGGAGTGACAAAACTATACTAGAAATATAGGACACTACATACTCCCCCTCTTAGAGTAAACTTGGCCCAAAGTTTAACTAAACAAAAAATGAATCTCAAGACACATAGAAGATGTATCTTCCCAAGTGGCAGAACTAGGACTGTATGGGTCCCATTGGACCTTTACTTACTCCACCATGCAACATCCGAGTTGTCGAGTGCGATGGTCCAAAATGCAAACTAGCTATGCCTTAAGAGTTCCTTCATCCGTTGCCTGTAATTGACGCCAATCTAAAATGTGACAAGGATCATGAACATACTTATGTAGTACCAAAATATGAAATACATCATGCATTCAATGAAAGACTGGTGGTAAAGAAAGACGATATGCCACAGGTCCAACCCTTTCAATGATCTCAAAAGGCCCAACAAATCGAGGAGAGAGCTTAGATCCTTTTCCAAACCTAATTGAGATTTTTTGAGGTTTTACTCGAAGAAAAACAAATTCCCCTTCTTTAAAACTATGATCCACTCTATTCATATCAGCATAGCTCTTCTGTCTATCTTGTGCCTACTTTAATCTTTGCCTTATATGACACACTTTTTCTTCCATTTCTTAAAGAATTTTAGGACCTACTAAGATTTTATCCTCTAATATATCCCAACTTAAAGGTGTTCTGCATGGTCTTCCATACAATAACTCATAAGGTGCCATACCAAGGGAGCGGTGATAACTGTTATTGTAAGCAAACTCCACTAGAGGAAGATAATCTTCCCACTTAGATTGTTGATCCATTACGTACATTCTAAGCATGTCCTCTAACACTTGATTTACTCTTTCAGTTTGACCATCAGTCTCTGGATGATAAGCTGTACTGAAATTTAATTGTGTCTGAAGGGCTCCCTAGAAACTAGTCCAAAATCTTCCTGTAAATATAGAGGCCCTATCTGATATGATTTTCTTAGGAAAACCATGAAGTCTAACCACCTCCTTGATAAATACTTGTGCTATTTCAGATGCTTTGTAAGTATCTCTAACGAGTATAAAATGGGCACTCTTAGTAAGTTTATCTACCACCACCAAAATGGATTTATGCCTTTTGGTTGTCTCAGGTAATTCAACAATAAAGTCCATAGATATTAGTTCCAATTTGGACTCAGTAATGTTATGTGGCTGCAACAATCCTGCTGGATGACCATGTTCTGCTTTAACTGGCTGACATTCCAAACATTTTGCCACAAAATTTTCTACATCCTTCTTCATGCCTGCGCAAAATAATTTTTTTTTTAAATCAGCATACATCTTCTAGACTCCTGGGCAAGCCATACATGTTTCATGGTGAGCTTCTTTCAAAATGAACTCACGAATCCCATCTTGATCTGGAACTACAGTCTTTTGTGTGAATCTCACCAACCATCATCATCACAAGAATACCCTTCTACCTTGTTTTTCTTATTCCCCTCCCTAGAAAGAGAAAATTTAAATTCCTTGCACCATTCATCTACATCTTGTGCCCTCAAGATGCACTCCTGTAAATCAATCTTCAATGGAATTACTAAAAATATTCATGGTCTTCGATTAAGCGCATCGACTACTTTGTTCAATGTACCCTTGATGTAAGTTATATCAAAATCATATTCACTTAGGAGTTCTAACCACCTTCTTTGCCTAGAATTTAGATCACTTTGAGTAAATATATGTTGCAAACCTCTGTGATCTTTTTTCAATTCAAATTTCTTTCCCACCAGATAATGTCGCCAAAGTCAGAAGGCAAGAACTATAGTTGCTAGTTCTAGATCATGGGTTGCATAGTTTTCCTCATGCATCCTTAACTTCCTAAAGGCATATGCAATCACCCTACCATCTTATGATAATACACACCCAATCCATCTTTTGAGGCATCAGTACATACTATGAATGGTCTATCCATATCTGGAACCTTAAGTATCAAAGTTGTAGTCAAACATTGTTTGAGCTTGGAAAATGCTTGCTCACAATCATTTGTCCAATTAAATCGTACTCTCTTCCTAAGAAATGAAGCAATAGGGTTGGCTATTTTTGAAAACCCCTCCACAAATCTTCGATAGTATCCTACCATACCCATGAAGCTACGCACTTCATGCACATTAGAGGGTGTTGGCCATTTTGAAATTGCATTGATCTTTGTTGAGTCAACAGCAATGCCTTCACTGGAGATAATGTGTCCAAGATAATGGATTTTTTTTGGAAAAAAGAACATTTGGACATTTTTGCATAAATTTTATTTTCTCTTAAGCATTGTAACACCAATCTCAGGTGTTTCTCATGCTCTTCTAGGGACTTTGAATAGATTAGGATGTCATCGAGGAACACTTGTACAAATTTTTCCAAGTAATTCCTAAATACACCATTTATCAGACTCATAAAGACTCCTAGGGCATTAGATAACCCAAAAGGAACAACCATGAACTCATAATGACCAAAACGAGTTTGAAAAGTCGTTTTGGAAATATCCTCTTCTTTAACTCTGAGTTGATGATATCCAGATCAAAGATCTATCTTGGAGAATATGATGGATCCCTTAATTTGATCAAATAGATCATCAATGCGAGGAAAAGCATATTTATTTCTAATAGTTACTCGATTCAATTTCCTGTAGTCAACACCGAGCCAAAGGGATCCATCCTTCTTCTTTATAAATATCACTGGAGCTCCCCACGGTGAAACACTAGGTCTAAACATACCCCTGTCAATAACTCTTGAAGTTGCACTTGCAACTCACGAAGTTCAACAATAGACATTCGATAGGGAGCTTTGGATATAGGTTTGGTACTAGGCTTTAGCTCTATGGAGAAGTCAATCTCCTGCTTTGGAGGTAAACCAGGCAACTCCTCTGGAAAGACATCGGAGAATTCTGAAAGGAAATGATATTGTTCAAAGGATGAAAGCTCTCCCTCATTTGAAGTCATTACAGCATACATTTGACATATTTTCCTAAGAATTCTCTTCATCTACAAGAATGAGATAAGTCTTAAAGAAATAGGTCCCCTTTCCCCATGGATAACCATAGATTGGCCCCCATCACTCAAAAAAATGAAGGGTTTTGCTTCAACAACTAAGCACAGCCCACTGGGCTTCAAGACAGTCCATCCCAATTATCACATCATAGTGACCAAGTGGCGTCACATAAAGATTCACATTTGTGACACACACTCCCAAGTCTAAAGGGCACTCTTGCACTAAGCATTCAACCTTTTGATATTGCCCTAAGGCCATCTGAACCTGATCAAAATCATTTTTCTCTATCACCACCAATTTACATTTCAATAAAGTATTAGGAGAAATAAAACTTTCAGTTGCACCAGGATCAATCAAAATAGTAACAACCATACCATTTAGCTTACATGATGCTTCAAGCATTGTAGATTCATGCTCAACCTGGCAATTTTGCACAGCTGCATGAATCCTATGGGCGGTGCCCATATCTCTAATAGTGGCTTGTTCCTACTATGATTGTGATTTAGTATTCTTTTCAGGGTAATCTCACTCATAACAAGGTCCTCTACAAGTCCAATATCCATTAGTGGGAGCAGTTTCCATAAATTTGACCCTTTTATTAGGTGATTCTTGAGTGCGAGCATTACTTTGTTGAAGATGTTGCCTTGGGTTATTTCTTTCGTTCTTAAAAGTATGATTCTTTTGAAATCCCTGATGATGTGAACCACCTGACTTATGTCTTACATATTGGCCTCCCCTTCAAGGAGGTTTCCCATGGAATGATAGATTTGGGGTTTTATACTCCCCTTTGTTCCCCAATAATTCTTCCTCGGCTATAATTGCTTGTTGCACAACCTCCCGCAATGTAGTAGGCCTCAAAATGCACACCTTTTCCTTTATAATAGGATTCAATCCATACAAAAACTTGTTTACCTTGAGGGATTCAATATTTATATGGGTAGCATATCTAAGCAACTCCATGAATTATGCTTCGTATTCAAGGATTGTCTTAGTTCCTTGCTTAAGATCATGGAACTCATTCAATTTCCTCTCCAAGTATTCAGCAGAAAAGTACTTTGCTCGAAATTCCCCTTCAAATCATTCCCATGTCAAGGTAGACATGGAGTATCCAAATTGTGATTCTAAGTTCGTCCACCATAATAGTGCACTCTCCTTAATTTGGTATATAGCCAACTTTGCCTTTTGGTTGGTAGAATAATTTCACAACTCAAAACATAGGCACATGTTTTCCGACCAAGCTTTTGCTACTTCTCCTTTTGTGGTACACTTAAAGACAAGAAGCTTAACTTTTTCCAACTCTCTATGTACATCTCCATAAGATGGTATTTATTGCCTCTCCAATTGAGATGAAGAACCAAGCACTGAAGGATTTCCCCCAACCCTAGTAATCAAGACTTTAATCATCTTTTGGAAAGATAACATCATATCCCTTGATTCCTGATGGACATCTACATAGATTCTTTATCTTGGGGAGGTGGAGATGAGACTTCCTCCTCCTTGATGTTCTCTCCATGATTACTTAACCTGACCAAGGAAAAATTTAGGTAAGTAAATAAATATTAGCAGGCAAGCCCTAGGTCCTATAGTTATAACCTGCTCTAATACCATATGCAATGTCCCACCTTACCAACCATCAGTATTATACTAAGGCTGGCTCAAAATATGATTTAAGTTTAAGTTTTTAAGACGTAAAAGTTAATGCAAGGTTATATATCTATATTTTTATTTATTTTTATTGGTATTATTTACACCACATACTAGTTTCTACTAACTAACTAACCCATGGTAATATTAAACTTCTCATTAAAGCTACAGGGTCATGGTTCCTCAACATCCAAAACTTAAAACCATAATTCTTAAAATAACATTTAAATGATAGAGTCTTTAGTGGATAAATAATATCAATATTTACAAACCACAATTTCCATTAAGCTAATTATTCATTCTATTGCAATTAAGAGTGTTTAAGAGTGACTATTCTGATTTTGTTCTAGATAATATGCCTATGAATTCTTTGGTAAAACGATGGGAAGAAAAACAAGATAATTCAACTTCTAAAGGAGTGGTTTCCAATTATTATGAATTCATATGTGAGCTAACAATTACAGCATTTCACCTAACCAATTTGCCTTCCATGGATTTTTACTTCAATGGAATCATCATGCTTATTCTTTGAGATATTTCCAAAAACACCTTGGTTGCAAATCCTAAATTTACTTAGTCATTTTTATAGACAATTCATAGATGTAATTAACTACAACCATTGACGCATTATGTTAAACAGTTTACAAGCATGAAATGTATAGCCATTGAGGCATTTTTTCAAACACTCACAACCATAACCCTTAAGGAAATTTCACCAAAATTAACTAACATGAATCTAAGATTACATAATTTCTTTTTCTTTGTCAGTAATGCCAAGAAGTGAACCTAATACATAAGTAGAACTGTCATCCATCTTTATTGCTGAATATACAAAAATTAGCCACATAATGACTATAAATATTTAAGAATTTTTACAAATAGCTCACAGCGATGTAGCTACAGCCATTGGGAATTTTTAACAAGGGTTAGCAGTCACAAAACAAGTTGCTGACTATTAAACTATCAAACAAGAAGTCACAAGTTATTAAACTATAAATGTATTAGCCATTGATACTTTAAAATAATAATTCCAAGTTTATATAACATACTGATTTCATAAAAAGAGATTACCAAGTAAATCACAACTACAAAAAAAGAGCAGCAAGACAAACCACCAGGCAGCAACAACAAATCTGTAAAATATGGAATATTACAGAACCAGATTCTAAAACTCTATTTTTTGAAATCAAGGCTGGGGCAACATGGTCCTAAGGAACAAATACCCCATGATGTTAAAATAAGTTGAAACGGAAATGCCCCGAAATGCGATTATTTAAAACCACAACCAAAAACAAATTCATACTATCTCATTTATCCCTTTTGTCAAACATATACTCTAAAAACTTATCTACAAATGTAAAAAGAGAAGGAAAACCCAAATTTGTGCTATTAATATGTTTGTAAAATTCCTTCAATATTTAGTGTGAAGCATTTGATATACATCTAATTTTTAGTCAACAACCAAATAAGAAAAACCATGTAATGAAATACAAAAATAAATGCAATATAATGTTGTCAACATACCTAGTAGTGAATGTATACAACTCAAAAAAATGGGAGTATGCTCCAACTCCAATGAGAGTATGCTCCAACTCCAATATCCTTACCAACTCATTGTGAACCACCCGGTTTTCCTCCCAACCATATCCAGGAAGAACTTCTCCCCCTGGAACCCCCGAGCTACAAAAGCTCACAAGCAGTACCAAAAGACAACAATAGAGAGATTTGCAAGGCAAACTAAGGAAGCAAATTTTCACTTCCTCTCAATACCACTCATGGCCAACCTCAATAGCTAGAGATCTTAGGATTTTAACAATAATTTCAGATTTATTATGGAAGCAATTGGCTACTCTCCATATCTCTCCCTATCACTATTTTCCTCAAGTCTCTTCCACTCTTGGCCTCCTCATCCTCAAGTGAGAATACATGAGACTCATATATAGGAGGAGCAACCAATTATTGTCATAAAGGAGGAGTAATGTGCATGCATTGGATTCCATTTATAGGAGTGTAACTTATGCCATTAAGGAGAGGTATGCATGCCTTAGTTAAGGAGAGTGTAACATATGCATTAAAGAGAGCGTAAGAGGAATATTTTATGACATATTTTTAATGAGTGAAAAGGAATATGTCATTCTTTAATCAGTGCATAAAATAAAGTATAATGAATTATTTAAAAGAGAGAGAGAGAGAGAGAGAGAGAGAGAGAGAGAGAGAGAGAGAGAGTTACATAGAGCCATGAGAGTCATGAAGGAGATGTGTGAATTGATTGAGGAGATAAAATTGACTTGTAATTCCTTTTTAATAATAATATCATAGTCTCGTAAAAGATAATAATAATATTAATAATATTGAGGATTCAATCAAGATTGAAATATTACGATTGATTAACTATAAGTTAATTCATTTGTCTTCAACTCCACTTGATTACCAAATTGTTTAAGTTATTTACTATTTTTGGAAAGTCATGCTTGAGATGCTGCAAATGACTTTCTATTTTTAGAAAGTCATTCCAGAATTGTGAGAATGAAATTTTATTTAAGGAAATTAATCCATGAGTGGTATTTTAATTATGGAGAATAGGGATTCCACACCCCTATTTCATGCATCTTCGTGCCTTAGTAGATTGAGGACTCCGCACCTTGATCTATTCCAAAGATCCAAGCTTCCACAACTTGATCTTTTTAAATATTCATGACTCCGCGCCCTAAATATACAAGACTCCACGTCTTTATCTTTCTTGGATTTAGGACTCCACGCCCTAAATATACAAGATTCCACATCTTTATCTTTCTTGGATTTAGGACTCCACGCCCTAATTTCCATGTCCTCTCATCTACTGTGCCTTGAAACTTTGTGTTTTTCCTTATGGTACTGATTGTGAGATTTTACCCATCTGATGGTTCACTGGTAAGGCCTTGCTCAAATACCTACACACATTACAATCCCATAGATCAAAGGAATCAAATTAACTTCATAATGAAATTAACTTAATCACATTTTACCCAAAATGGTGCATGGCTTCCACAGTCATTTTGGTTTTGAAGAAATGACTTCCACAATCATTCATAATTGAACATACTTGTTGGAAAATGACCAGGTACCCTATCACATCCTACTTAGCACAATATTAGACATATATAATCACACAAATCATGTATCATCCATATATCATAATTAACCATCTATTCCGAATAACCATGAGAATCGATGGGTATATGTGTCTCAATCTTGGATCACCATCCATGTCATACACCTACTTCATAAATCAGATACAAACAAAAAAAACCTATGTATAAAATTTTACTTAACCAAAACCATCTAATACAGATAATCAATGATGCCACATATAAGAGGAAATATAACTATATAAGACATTGTTCCCCAATCTAGTGATCAATCTGTCATACATAAACATAAAAGGAAATATAACTATGTATGTAAAACATTATTCCTCAATCAAGTGATCAACCTATCATATATATATAACCCTTGATAGGAGTGACAAAACTATACTAGAAAAATAGGACACTACATATCGACATACATATCCATATGGTTTTGTTGATTCTTTATACAATTTCCTTTCAACCAATTAAAAATCTATAAGTTCATCCTTATTATGCATTTCTTTCTCTTAGTTGTTCAATGTGAGCAATACCTCTCCATCTTGTCTTATTTATGTTTCTCTGAAACATGTACAAGTTCTTTCTTTCACTACATTTCTCAATGTACATATTGTTCGAGACCTTTTCTTCATATATAGAAGAAATTTTGCATGAGGAGATGAACATAAATTTAATTAGGAGAAACATTTGTCCATGTTGACATCAAGGCTAGGAAATAAACACAAACAAAATATTCAAAGGAAATTTTGGTGGTATAGACAAGATACATTCAACTCCTCTCTATTCTAATATACCCAAGGTATATTACACAAGACTGTACAAAAAACACCACAAAATATCTTTTACAGGGAAAGATTTCAAGCTGCAGTATATATGTTGAACTGTGAACATGTTAGACTAAATAACAAACATTTGACATCTTTCAAAACATGTATTTGGCATATATGTTGATAGGATATATCATAACTCTACAACCTCATAATACTAACCTTCATGTCGTGGATGAATTTGACAGGGTATTGGCATGCCTCGATTGGAATCTACCATTTTTGACTCATTTCTAGACTGTCAATGGAACACTATCTCAAACTGCCACATAAAGCCACAATAGAAGGCATTTGCTGCTATACAGAACTTTTACAACTCAATCTTTGATTATTGATCATTTCTAATGTACATAAACGATAAGGCATCTGTAAAATTAAAATAATTGTGTAGAAGTTGAATATGTCATGTGTTTAAACATAAATAACATACCCTACATATAGAAGACTTGCATGTGGAACATTGCAGATAACACTTTTTTCTCTGCACATTCTTCAGAGGAAAGCATAGATGTGGTTGACAAAAACCGTTTTAGTAAAGTTCAAGTCTTTCCATTCTCTCACTAGTGTATTGCCAAAAATGTGAAGTATTCTTGCAAGTCTACAGTTGATCAAGCACTGTAAATACTAGTGGTGGAATCAAAAGTACTAAAATCCCTCCCTAACATCATGGTTGGGCTTCCTCTTGGAAATAAAAACATTAAGCATTAAATTAAAACAGGTCTGATCTAAAATATAATTCTTGACAAAAAAACTTCAATTATGAACTATCAATAAAAAAATGTGTACAAATCCATACAATCTAGAAGATTGTTGTAGGAGTGTCATTGAAGCAAAATCTTACTAAGCCAAAGTCACAATATATTCAATTAATCAACTAGAGTTAAGGAGTTTTTTTTTTATGACACTCACATAAAAACTAGTGTTGCAGGAAAAGAAAGTACCTTCAAAATTTGTTTTGTTCCACACAGTTCAAAAACAAAGTATCTACAAAAATTGTTTTGTTACACAAAATTAGTTTATGCTTCGACCCTCACAACCTAGTGCACTCCTTATAAGATGGAGTTATGCACATTTAAGTTATTAAACTTTAACACATGCCAATACTATTATGCTCTTGGTATGAGGCACTACTCTAATTGTGGGTGTGGATTGCTCATCACGTTGAACACCCACCTCATTATTCCTATCTCCCACTTGCTGAAATTCAACAATGGTTCCCTGCCAATGTTTAGGAATGACAATTGAATGATTATGTGTAAAAAAATATTCATCATGTGCTTGTATCTCCACCTCCTGCTCACTCCCAAATGTTTCACCTGATAATTTTTATTGTTCGGCTTCCTATACACAACACAATTTAACTTGTTAAAATAATATTATACCTCCAATTAAATTATTGCATAGTTCATAAATATTATAAACAACTAAACTTGGATTCATCACCATTGATTAATTTCTCCCTCGATCCATCATGCATTGTCAAAGACCTTGTGAACCATGTAATAAACCATATTTTAAGTCTTTCTCTAAAGCTTCCTTTTGAAATTGGTGAACCTACAATGACAAAGATAACCAGATTTATAAAGTATAATGACTAATAAGATACAATTAAATAAACATTGTCATGATTATTTTCCCTGAAATAGAAAATATAATATATGGAAATATTCATTGACCATGGCACCATGAATTCTATTATATCCACCAGAACCTAATTTATGGGATCTAATTCTTGACACCCTATCTTGGTTTGCTTTTGTTGTATCTCGAAGGCATCTCTTACCTCCTCCTTGTGTAGGTGGCATATAGTTTGGATTATTGCGGACCTTCCTTTTAAGTTCATCCCACGTTACTTCATATGTGATTTGGGTTGGACATGGATACCTCAAGTCTTTTGTCATCTTTGACCTTAAATTGTCTTTTTTGGAGTGAATGTATCTACGTGAAATCTCTAGAACAATTTCCTTATCAAAATCAAAATTACCAAATTCTATTATGACATATTTAAATAGTTCTTCCTTTTTAAATTTGGTTTTCTTCCTCTAATCCATTTGGATAGTATTGCCAAATAATTGTTCTGCACAATGAAAAATAAAGTGAATTTTTTTTAACCCCATTTCATCCTTCAAGACATTTCCTTCTAAAGTGAGAAAGATTGTAACTTCTTACATTCCTTTTGTAGTTATTGATGATATTGTTGTAGTCTTGGGGGTTGAGGTAGATGCCCTTATAGGTACATTAGGCACTTTGTCACTTATTTCCTGTATTTATACTGAAATTGTTTAACTATTAAAACCCAACCAAAATATGAAACTATTTTTATTCTAAAATAATTATCCTAAATGTAACAAATGAGATTATAAAAAATTATGATAATTTTATATACTCATATGAGGTTAGGACCTTCACTCTCCAACAATGCCATTTCCCATAACTGAATTTGTTCAATTATTTATTGTCTGAATTTGTTCAAGTATCTGGTAGGAACCTTAGCATTCTTGATTGTGAATCATTGAGACTCCTAAAAGAAGCTTGTTCTGGCCTTGGTGGGAGAATTCTAAATGAACCCACATTTGATGGATTATTTATTAATTCTAGTGTACTCCTAACAAGCGCATTCATGTGCAATTCAACAGGGATACTAGGAAAATTAGTATTTGGTGTACAGGGAATTTTATGGGATTCTAGTCTAGGTGTAGAGTGCATAACATGACCCTCTATACCAATAGATTATATACCTATTAGAGTCATGCTAGAAACATCCTGGAAAACACAAATATAAATAATAATATGGAATAATAGGTGAATAAAATAATCAAATCCACGCAAACAGATGGTTGAATTTTACATTTTGCATAAGATTGGATGCATGGGGGGGTATAAATGATTCTTGCATGCCAACAGTGGATGTATTGGGCAGAATAAATGAATCCTGCTTTCCAACAAAATGCATGCTTAGTGGATTTACTTTAGAAATACCCTCTATGGAAAAAATATAAATATTAATAAATATATAAAGTGAAATAAGTTAATTAAATGCACAAAAATATTGATCAAACTTTACCACTAGCATAACCTTAGATGTACTAAAGGGTGTGATAGGAGTTATAATGACTTTAGAGATTGCCTGCATTCCACAAACATAAATTAGCATAATATAATAGGGAACATAAGATAATTGAACCTATAAAAGACAATTTTCAAGCTTACCTCATGCACCATCATAGAAATGTCTTTCCCTCATCCATTTGTTAACATTTCAATAAAAGCATTTAAGATCATCGAATCCCCCATAGTAGAATCAATAGCACCCATGGGCACATTCTTAAAAAAACACATAATAACATAAAAATAAGAAAATATTGATTTGAGAACATATGAAAGTGACATTAATAACACAATTCAAATTCACTAGCACATGAACAATAACATACACAAATTTCAGTATGTTTCAATACATAAAAAAACATAAACAATACTCAATATGCAAAGTTTTTTTAGGTTTATGGTATTGTGTTTCTCTTGTCGAGGTGTTGATTGCATAAAGTGCCTAGGTGTTAATTATATAAAGGTTTTCAAAATTTCAATTAAGGAATTGAGGTGTGGTAGATCATGTGCCTCCACCAAATATATATAAAATTTTCTTTCAAGTAAAACCTTAAACATTCAAATTACTTAATGTTTATTACATTTTGTGTACAATTAAAAACTTAATACTTAACTTGTAAATATTTAATTATATTGCACTGAATCCTCATAACTATTTTAAACTAAGCATGGTGATAAAAAATTGTGATCCTCAAATGAAATTTCCTCATACGATAGCATAAATACCCCATCATTAATGGACCCTAAATCTACAAATAAATTAATAACATCATTTTCATAGTCTTCAGCACCTTCAGTTATAGGTAAATTAAAAATGAATAGATTCATCATTTTCATGGACTTGATGCCCATGTGGTTGCTCATGTCTTTTAGACACTTCAGTAAAATCATCGTGATCTTCAACTTGGCCATATGAATCATTGACAGTAAAAATTTTTCCATCTCCATCTTGGCCATCTATGTCTTCAGGGGGGACTTCTGCATCTTCAAGTAAATCATGGTCCTCTACATCTTGAAAAAATGTTACTCTCCATCTTCTTGGATCATAATCAATCACAAATGACCAATCAAGTTGTTCTAAATTTGGAATGAGAGAAATTTGGTCACATTGACTTGGAAACACATAAGGTTCAAAAATGGCTTCAAACCTAGATGTAATGATCATATGGAATCCATTATTGTGGACTAAGATAGTTTCTTATTCTCCCATTTTGATAAGCTTATACCATTCAACACGAAAAATAACTTTCATGAAAGACATAAAATCAAGCTCTATAATATCCTCCAACACTACATAGTAGCAAAGTGTGCTTGTGATTGGTTGTCTATTATTTGCATGTGAATGACATTCCACCTCAAATGATGTTGAAACTCCACAATCATAATTTTGTCTCTTTTCATCAACCTTTCTAGTGCAAAAATGATGACCAAAACTCCACATTCCTATTTAGTATGTTACCTAAGTTCATATTAATATTAACTAATTAGGTTCAAGGATATAAACGTTAATATACTATTTATTGAATATATCCAATATATTAAATATATTACCTCCCCATTTAGAGGTCGTTTAATAAAATTCAATTGTTGTTGTGTCACTCTATCCATCCCTTTTGTTGTCTCATGTTCAATATTGGTCTTTAGCCAATTCCACGAGCATCTCTCTGAAAACTTTCTTTTATGGCTTGTAGGCAATCCTCGAGTAGTGTTTTCACTATGTCTATTATATATATTGGCCCATGCATTTTCATCCTCTAATTTATTTTGTTCAATGTACTTATTTGTTCATTCCAACATAAAGTCATAATTATATGCAACATACAAATGCAATGCCTCCCACTCCTTAGCATCTACAATGAAAAATATATATATTCAATGAATTAATAGTTATTTAAAGCCATGTATTATAAAATTTAAGATAAAAATAACTAGTACTAACATTTTTGTATACCTTTTATCCTCTTTGAAGTCCCTTCACCCACTAATTTTTCTCCTTCAAATGATTGAGATTGGTTGTAATTCCATAATCATGGAGCTTCAAGATAAAATTGAGGTAAGTCCTCACTCAAATGAACCATTTCTAGAAAACCATATACCCCTCAACTATGGGCCCTTCTAGTTGAGCTTTTTTCCTCACAATTTTTTTTAAGACTTTCAGTTATCTCTTCACTAGCCACATTGTTTGAATATGAATAGGACCACACTATTCAATCTCTTCTACTAGGTGTACAAGGTAGTTCTCTTGAGAATTAAACAATCTTGGAGGGAAGCACATTTGAATATCATACATCAAAAGTGAATCATTCCTCTTCCAATACTTCAATTCATCTTGATGTATCTATTTAAATGAGACCCACCTAGAATTATTACCATGTATTACAATAAAGACTTGTGATTTCTTCAAAAGTAAAAGTATAACATCATATAAAGGATTAACCAATGATGCATTTCAAATGATAAGGATCATGTAAGAGTATGCATGACGGATTGAAAATACCTCAAATATTTGCATAATTTGTAAAAGTCAATGTGACATCATGGTCAAAAGTACTTGGTATTGTTGTGGGAAGCACATACTGCATGACCATTAACAAATAACCATGTTCAAATATGCATGAACTGATATTATCACTATGATATACATATTTCTAATTAAGTTTCCAACAAATATGACATGTGCCAAAGTTACCTTTATCCAATTGTGCCAATCATGTGCTTTTAGGCCTGATAACTTTGATCCATTCCTTGTGAATAAGTTTTTTAATGTCGCACCAAATCCAGAAGGAAATCTTATGATTTTCATAGTATAAATGATGTTTTCTTTCTCAATTGATGTAAAAGTTCATGGATCATGAACATATGAGTTGTCTTCATGCAACCACATGTTCTGCATGATATTACAAACTCAAAGGTCCTTTCGTAACCTTATTTATGCTTCAATATTAATTCCATTTAGATGTTTCCACAAGAACTCTTCCACATTTTTCCTGATGTGCATAGTATCAAATATGTGGGTTATTGGAAAGTTATCATAATATTCTAATTTGTAGAAAATAAAGAGTCTTTTCATTCCTAAGGGATAACTTCTCCCTTCTTTTTTTTCATACATTGCTTTCCACCTAGTAGAGTTCATCTTTCTTGGATTCCTCATTTCCATCTCCTTTCCATTGAACTTATGTTTATCACACGAGATGACTTTGTGGTAAGAATTGGCTATACTTATGATATATAGTTTTATTGATATCCTTTGATTGCCTATGCAACAATTTTGGACCACATTATGGAAAATCATGTTTCCCCTTTGTAAGTAACCCTAAAATAAGATTGGAAACCATCTCTAGTAAATGGTAAAATGAACATAATAATTATAAATGTAATTTATAATATCTTACCACAACAAATAGAGAACCCCGAGGGGTCATTAATTGTACATATTTACACCATCCCACAATTCGCGAACGTCATCAATAATGGGCTCCATGTATAGATCCATATCCTTTACTTGATATTTCCCTAAGTAAATAAAGAGATTTTTATTAGGATTAACTTAATTGAAATATTTTTTTATATTCTTCAAGAGATAATTGCATTCATATGTTCTGGTACCTGGTATGATTAGAGTTAACATTGCATGTTCCTTTTTCATTTCCATCCAAGGGAGAATATTATTGTTTATAGTTAGCTTTGGCCAAACCACATATGTTCTTCTAAGATCTACAAAATCATTGGCACCATCCATTGGTAGAGAAATTCTTGTATTCCTTAGCTCATTTATTAAATATGGCCATTTTTCCTCAATCTCTTTGTTATGCCCCTATACTACTAGTGTAACCCCTTATTGTTATTAGTATAACCCACTTATTATATTGATGTACCCATGTAGTGCCCATATTATTACTATTGTTCCCCATAGAAGCCCACTATTGTTATTATTGTGCCCTTACATTATTATTGTTATGTCGGCTCTGATTATGTTATGACCCCTTAGACTCCTATATATAGAAAGGAGGTCTTTTCATTTGTATCATCCAAGAATTGTTCATTTATGTAATGTAAAGGAGGTTGCCCCCTCAAAGAGGCTGAATGCTAAGGCGTTGATCTATCTTTTCTATCTTTTCTTGAGCTGGTTTCATAACATTTGGTATCAGAGCTTTGGATTCTAGGGTTTCGTTGCTCCAAACAGGTCACTGTGGAATTTTCGCTATAACTTTTTTTTTGTGACGTTTCAGAAGTCGCAAAAAAAACCCATTTGAGAGGAAATCGTGCTGAACCTTGGGTCCAAATTTCATAGCTTTTCGCATGATATTTGCGGAGATATGATCTGAGGAAGTTGGTCTTTTGCGAGACTCCTGAATTACATTCAAAACAGGTGACCTAAGGAAAATCGTCATAACTTTCTCTCTGGGGATCGGATTGAAATTGTGTAAGAAGGTACAGAAAGAGGACAAACTATAGTTTCTTTTATGCATTTTTAGATCCAAAGGTTGAAACAGTCACTCGTGGCACGTCGTACAAGTTAGATCTACTGAACTAGTCTATAATCAGGTCATCTTGGGAGATTGTGCATAACTCTTTCTGGGAGAATCCAATTTGGATCAGACTGGTGGCATTAGAAAGAGGACACAGAGGGCTACTACAGGTCACAATTTCAGAACTTAAAGATCTGAAAGTACAGAGTTACAATCGTTTCAATGTAGAGCTCCTAAAATCAAGAAAAAGCAAGATGAGGAAGTTTGATGGCAAGGATCCGGTAAATTGGATACTTCAGATGGAGCAATATTTTGATATACATGGTGTACAACTGTTACAAAAGGTATGTATTGCATCTTCATATTTAGAACCAGATCAATTTTTATGGTACAAAGGGCTTTGTTCTCGTAAACAACTTGTTACGTGGTCAATTTTCACGGAGGAAATGATAGCACATTATGAGGATACAAAGAGCAACACCTTCTTTAGAGAAACACCACAACAATTGGAAAGAGTAAAAGGGCTTTGTGACATATTGGAAAGAAAAATTATGGAAACCAAGAAGTGAACCCCTCACAACTATAAATATGGAAGTGTTGTTTCTCCTAGCCTTCCACAACCTACAAGGGTTACACCACAACAATTGGAAGAAAAAAGAGAAAAAGGGCTTTGTTACAATTGTGATAGCAAATGCACTAAAGGTCATAAGTGTGCTGAGAAGAAATTATTTTACATAGAATATGAAGAGGAGGAAGAAAAGGATCCAGAAACAACAAAAGAAGAAGATATACACCAGGACCCCACCCCAGAGAAAGAAGAAATGAATCAGACCATATCTTGTAAAGCATTGGCAAGAATTACCACTCCTCAAACTCTCAAGATAGAAGGACATATCAAGAAGAAAAAGGTGAAAGAAGTGAACGATCACATCGAGAAAGAAGAAATGAATCCAACCATATCTTGTAATTCATTGTTTGAAATTACCACTCCTCAAACTATCAAGATAAAAGGACATATAAAGAAGAAAAATGTTCAAGAAGTGAAATATCACATCGAGCATCAAGAAATAAATCCGACCATATCTTATAAAGGATTGGAAGAAATTACCACTCCTCAAACTCTAGAGATAGAAGGACATATCAAGAAGAAAAAGGTTCAAGAAGTGAAAGATCACATCAAGCATCAACAACAAGTTCTCCAACTTTTAAAGGATAACGCCACTTCGGTGCAAAATCAAACGAAACAACAGGCACTTAAAAATGGCGACCTTACCAAATGGGAAGACTCTTCAAGGATGAGGATGTGGAAGCATTGTTTTGTGCTATTTATATTATCCAACCAGATTGGATAAACGAAGCAAGGGATGAATGGAAGAAGGACGAAGAAGTATGGCCACTTATTCAAAAGTTGCAAAAGATCCCAATTCAAACAATATTGCTAGAAATTAAAGAGGAAGGAAAAATCATATTGGAACCTGGAGCAGTCACAGACACAAGAACCCGAGAGCTACGAAATCGATCAATTTCAAAGTATCTCATCAAGTGGAAGAACTTACCCGCTGAATATTCCACATGGGAGGACAAGAATTTTATACAGAAGCATCAAGAACTATTCAAGCATTGAGGACAACGCTTTTTGAAGGAGAGGGGAATGTTATGCCCCTATACTACCAGTGTAACCCCTTATTGTTATTAGTATAACCCACTTATTATATTGATGTACCCATGTAGTGCCCATATTATTACTATTGTGCCCCATAGAAGCCCACTATTGTTATTATTGTGCCCTTACATTATTATTGTTATGTCGGCTCTGATTATGTTATGACCCCTTAGACTCCTATATATAGAAAGGAGGTCTTTTCATTTGTATCATCCAAGAATTGTTCATTTATGTAATGTAAAGGAGGTTGCCCCCTCGAAGAGGCTAAATTCTAAGGCGTTGATCTATCTTTTCTATCTTTTCTTGAGCTGGTTTCATAACACTCTTTCCAATATTTACTATCCACAACCATACACTTGACACCATCTTAGCTCCTCCTTTGTGCATGATAATCCATATATTTTTCAAACCCCTTGCATTTGAAAATTCTCTCAAACCTTAGATTTAGTGGAATGTGCCATAGTACTTTATAAGGAACCTTCTTGGTTACTTGATCTTGACAATACCTATTTGTGTGACACACTGACCATTGTTGTAAATTTTCATTTTCTCCATAGTAAAATATATGGTCATTTGGACATGCATCATATATATTGTACTCCATTATAATGTCTTTCATTATTGAATATACTTCTCTATGAGAGCTAGGAAACTTATTGTCCTTTGGAAGTATTTTGTTTTCCAAAATTCAACATGGTGTAGCAAATTATTTTTATAAGTATACACAGTATTCAAAAGTTTTAAGACATATAGAGCATTAACTTATAGGAATATCAAATCCAACCTTTATATATCAGTAAATCATGTGTTTGTCAATCCATGTGTAACCTTCAAATTCAACAAAAACATAAGTGTCACCAACATAAAGAATGAACATTTGCAAAAAGAGGTGTCCTAGCCAACTGAGCTAGGGGTGAATCAATAACTTCTTCAAAAGATGTGTAGAATTCTTGGATAAATTCATTGGCACCAACCTCATTTATCTACGAAGTGGTTTCATCCATAAATGTGTCTTATTATTCATCTTGAGAGTGGATGTTATCAAAAATATCATCAATAACATTCGTTGGTTCTTCAGGAATGTTGGGAACCGAAAGGATTTTCATCAAAAAATCAATTGAAATGATTAATAATAATATATTAAATAATGTTCATATTTATTTATTATAAGAATAACAATTTTGATATTATAGTGTACCTCTTCAATATAAACTTCATGGTTCAATCTATGGATACCAACAAGTCTTCGCTTCTTTAGTTTCATATTTTGGCACCTTTTGCAACTGCAATATATCATTTCATTGAAGTATTCATCTATCCCTGGAGCAAGTCTTGTTGCCCATTCATCTAAATATTTAGATGATGATGTGTTATTTCCCTGAATGCACCATGTACTATAAACAATAAGAGTGCAACTTTTAACTCGAGTATTGTTTCAATACTATCATTGTCTAGTGTGTGGAGTTATTTTAGTTGTTTTTATTGCTCATTATATTATATTCTTAGTAGTCAGTGGCTTTATGGTTTTGGGTGCATTTTTTCTATTACATTCTCACTTGAAATATACTTATGCATGTTAAAAGAGTGAAATGAGAGGGTGGTGAGGACCATACTTACATTTAAACTAGAAATATGGATATATGCCACCATTTTACTCCTGAGAAATGGGCCATGAAAAACAATGGTTGAGGGTTATAGCATAAATGGTTACACCCTACACCCTCATCTGCAGTATGAAAAGACACACTAAAGGGAATATTAATTAGAATGACTAGAAGCCATTTTTTAAAACTTTTGAATGAAGGGATTTGGGAAGTTATTTACTCCCATGAAAGTGTCTATTTTTTCAATGACACTCATGATTTAAAGGGAGTGAGTACTCATAAATAACATAATATTGTTGGTCCAAAAGTGTCATATTTATTGGTTAGCAACCTTCATCTAAAATATGAAAAGATACACTAGTGGGATAATATTGATTAGAATGACTAGAAGCCATTTTTGAAACTTTTGAATGAAGGGATTTGGGAAGTTATTTACTCCCGTGAAAGTCTATTTTTCGCCAATGACACATGATTTAAAGGGAGTGAGTTCTCATAAATAACATGATTTTCTTGGGCCAACAATGACATATTTCTTGGTTAGCAAAGTCAACTATGAAACATAGCATGTACAACCCATTCTACTCTTCTAAAAAAGAATCTATAACTCACATGAAAAACCTAGGAATGAGTATAGAAAAATCCAACCTCTTAATTGACCAAGATCACCAAGGATTTCTCATATGGTGTATTGATCAATAATTTGGATTTGAGCTCAATTGTATAACACTTAGTGATCTTCAGTGATATTCTTTGAGAGGAAAATGTGTCAATATATATCATATGTCGGTAGAGAAGGAAATTTTAACGTAATGAAGGGGGTTATCCAACCCCCTTATCATTGCAAAAAACTTTGTCCATGTGACACAATACCCTACATCACTTGGTATATGTGACACAATACCCTACATCACTGGATAAATGACACCTCAATTGATACCTGTAGGCATTATTACAGTGAAGTTAACTTTTAAAATGATAATACATCTCTCTCTCTCTCTTTGTGTTTTGAGAGAAGTTGACCCTATCGCTTGTATAACACACAAGGTGTTGGGTTCATCTCAAGTGATATGTATAGCCATTATCACAAGGAATTTGACTTTTAAAGTGAGTATATATCTCTATCTCTCTCTCATTGTGCCTTTCTAGAGAGGTTGATGTTATCGCTTAGATAGCACTCAAGGTGTTGTGTTTATTATCATATATTATAACACATTACAACACTATCCTACTTTGGGGAAAAAATAGGCTTAACGATTAAAATTTTCTATGGTTTTTGTTATGGTGATGACTTGTAACTAAACACTAAATTGATTGCATTACAACATTGACAAGAAGACATAAGCATGTGCTAAGAGTACAAATGAAGATATAGCATTGACAAGACTGTACAATTCCCTGTTAACTCAACCTTAGACATCATATATAAGGAATCTAAATATAGAAGGAATGTGGAAACACCTAAGGATACAGAAGAAATAATGAGGAGCCTAAACGTGGGGATCCAAAGTTGTCAGGTAAATAAAGAAAGGATAGTTTAGGACCATGAAACTAAATTAGAATTGAATGTTGTAGTACTACATATTCTATCTAATATCTAGAAGAAATTGTAACAAGGAAACAGTTCTAGCAATGCTAAAATAAATTTCTATACGATGCTGCAAAACCCATCAAAGATTCAAAAACACGACCCAACTACCAGCAACACATGGAAAAGCTCCCATTTGAAAAAAAATTCAAGAATGTTTCTCATGACATCTCAAATGGTTATTTGATTGTTTGAAGGTTAGTGTTTCATTTCATTAAAATGATACTGCAAGTACCAAAAACAACAACATAAATACTACAAGTACCAAAAGTAACATATATACCTAATCTGCCATTTTGTATAGACACTAACAAAATAACATAATAGAAATCTACAAATAAAAGTGTATGGGTGTTAGTTAACATACTGTACCATTACATAAATAGTTGTTGAAATATATGAAAACATGCATCCCAAAAAAGCATAAAATTATTCTAAAATATGGCTTGAGAAATTGCTTTAGCAATTGAAAAAAATGAAGATTGGATTCAAAATTACCTAATTAATTGTATTTGAGAGAATTACATTGTTGAGTGAATTACAAAAAAAACCAAATACTTCCATGTGTGTTACAATGTTAAATTAGAGAAAGCCTCGTTATCCTTTATTGATGCATTTAAATGAATAAGGATTGTCATTCCTTATTATTGCTTCATAATGTACTTGGCTTTAGTACGGGTAGGGGAGATATGGGGATTCTACACATCAAACTAGAGATGACTCATAAAATGAGTAGAAGGGAAAATATTTTCATTAATTTATAACACTATACATGAATAATACAACTATAAAAATGCCTTCAATATCTCTCACACAACTGCATCTACCATACCTCAACAGTTGTCATAGTAATGTTATAAAATGTACATGTGGCCTTCAATAAAAATGTGCACACCAATTCCAAAAAATAATATACATTTTTTTTCTAAAGATGGGTGTAAGAATATAACCATCTTGGGCATAATTTGAAGGTCATAGGTAAGGCTCCAAAGTCAAGTCAAATCCTAGAACTACAATTAAAATCAATACATAGCCGAAAATAGCTAAAAATACCAATTTCTCATTTTTCGGATCTCGCTTCTCAAATATATAGTTGGTTAGCTTTGACACTGATGATTAGCTAGCTTTTGAAAATAACAATTAGTTAACTTCAACACTCTTGATCAACTAGCTTCTTATACTAATAAGAAACTATCTTCTTACAGTATAAATTAGCTAGCTTCAATAAAAACAATCAACGAGCTTTAACATTGATAGTGAGATATATTTTGACATCAATACTCAACTAACTTTTATTCTAATAAGAAATTATGAACATGAACAAAACTAGTAAGTTAAAAAATTATGTGGAAACAAAAAAATTCCAACATAGTGATATTACATTTTGCCACATTGATGTAATTATATGGTCTATCGACAAAAATGGAATTTCATAGATTCAACAATCTTTATGACAAAATATATTAGATTTTATTTAGTCTCACACTTTACCAGCTACATCAAACCAAGATCAATCATGTCTCTAAGAAAAGGAAACTAAACTATACTATGTTCAGTCATTGTATGATATGTCGATGATCTACTAAATGTAATGGCACTTTGACTGTAGCAAAAAATGTCCACATAATGTTATTTATAGATTCCTTAAGCCCTTGTAGTAGCAATGTCTTCATCCTCTACACTGGAAGAAGTCACAATTGACTACTTCTTTCCCATATAATTGATGGCTCCACAAAAAAAAAGTTGAATGCACCTGTAGACATTCTGATATCTACATCTCTAGCCTAATCAAGATCTATAAAACATCATAAACATAATTATTCATTTTTATTTTTATTTTGACATAAAACATAGTCCTTGGTCTCCTTCAAATACTAGAAATGATTTTCACGGTGACCTAATGCTCCTTCCTTGGATTAGACATAAATAGACTAACAAATCCCATTAAATATGTAATTTCAAGCCTACATAAGAAACCCTACAACTTCAATATATGGCATATTGGGTATCTATTCCCTTTCTATTTTAGTCTTAAAACATATATTCGAGGATACATAGATAGTTGAAGTACCATATTCCCCAGAGATAGACGAAAATGTACCACTAACAAAGGTAGGTGCATCTAGAGGTTGATTTTTGATGCCGACAGTTGAGGTGAAGGTAAAGAAGGTGGGGTGACTGGTATGGAAAATAGAACTTGTGTCCAACATAAGTCATTACTAGGGGTGAGTTGGCAAGTCTGTTGATATTAGTCTCTTTGGATAGCCTATGGGACATGCTAATGGAGATGGATATACCTACAATTTATAGTTTGAGAGGTGATGTTGAGACTGGTAGATAAGAAGACAAGCCAGTATTGAGAGCACCAGTGAGGTCACATAGACACTACCTCTTTCTCCACTAATATTAGAGAAACTAGGTATAGAGGTAATGCCATCATGGCTAGTGGATAGATATAGAGGCTATATTAAGCTTAGGGAGAAAATTGATTAGGATCACACTATGACGAATGAGACAAAAGATAGGCTAGAAGAGGGCCATCGAAGTAAAAACTATCTATACATCTCATATGTAGTTAGTATAGGTAATGTCATATTGGCATCTTAATAGACACACATTTTTGTTCCCATGGGGAAAGATGACACCTATGTTAGATGATGTACACTAGATCATGGGTATCCCTATAGATGGTGCCATCATAGAGGTTGAGGTTTTTGACTGAGAAGAATATCTTTCATGCAAATTAGAGGTAATATATTGGCTCTCTCCACCCACAACAAATGATATTTCTTCTCATTTTAAAGCATGCCTTAGAACCCTATGGTGACTAGATCAACACTTAAACAAGCCTCCAATGGAACACCATGTCTATGGAATTTCTGAAGTCTGGGCTTATCTATGATAAAGTCCAGTGCTTTTCTGGGATGATGCCTAAGCCCATTCTGAGGGTAAATTTGAATCCTTGTCTGTGATGATATTCGATCCCATTCAAAGTTGAAATCAGAGTCTATTATGTGGTGAAAGTCTATCCTTTTGGGATAGTAAGGAAGGCTTAAATTTGGCCCTAGTACAAATCTAAGTCAAGACTTTGATTGAGTTCATTATGGATAGTTGAAAGACAATTTGTGGAAAAATTTTGGAGGGCTGACTTGGTAGTTGTTGGACACTTATCTCTCTCACATTAGGAGAGAGATTAAAGGTATGAGTGTCTTTCATGTTATATATTTATATGCAACAAAATATTAAATGTTTCAACATGTTGTTTTAACACACATAAAATGTAGATTTCTTATCATTCTCTTAGGAAGGCTATGATGTCTTACATCCTTATATGTATAGAGATTTTCATTAGAATTTGGCCATGGAAATGGAACAATATTCTACTTTGTAGAAGTCATTTTGTTCCATCTTCTACTTTGTAGAAATCCTTTTTCCCAAGCCAATTGGACTCATTAGCATTGTAGAGGTTCCAAACTTTAGTGATACCATATTTGGCTATTATTATCTACAAGTTATTGATGCCAAGATTATGACTTATTGATCCCTAGACCTCTTCACCTAGTATTCTAGAAATATACTCATTTATCAACCTGTTGATGCCTCCAAAATCCTAGCACCAACATTGGGGATAACCACCCAGTCCAGACCTTAGTACAACTCCTTTTCCATTTGGTATGGTGGCTCCAACTAGATATTATGGGACCAGTTTCCTAGTGATGTATGGTTTGATGGATGATTGTTTTATAATGTATAATAAAGATGATAAGTGCTTTAACCTATAACTCAAAAATATACAAATATACATATTTAGCCCAAGTAATGTATTAACAATTTGATTTCTGATTATTCCTAACAGACAAATAATCATATAGATGAATTACTGATCGATAGAAAGATACATTCATAGATAATGATTACTTTGTTTAAGAAATTAAACAAATTAATTATAAAAAAAAAAAAATATCACATTCACAACAATGTATATCACTGACATATATCTTTGAAGTATAACAATTCTAAATTTTCAGAAATGAAATGATAAAGAATTGTTTGAGGAGCATACATATATCAACAATAGCAACTTTTAAAAGGAATGCTTCATCACATAAGGAAACAAGACAAAAGAACAGTGATAGAAATACCGCATGCATTTGAGTCTTTCCAATGTAAATAACACTCTGATTCCACTTTCTTATTTGAGAAAACTTCCAAGAGATACAAAAGTGCAGGTCTTGAAAAAGTTTCTTCACAAAAATGTAGAACCTTGATCCACTACTGATAAAAATATATTCAGAAGTACAAAAGTGTAACTTCTCAAGTCAAGTTTTATACAAATTGAGGACCCTTTCTTAAAAGACATGAAAGGGTTTAAATAATAAAATAAAAACTAACTATCAATAAAAATTGCTTTGAGCTGTTGAAACTGTAAACATGAAAATATGGGATTTGGTTTATGAAAATAATAGTGCGATAGCCTTTGGAAACGAGAACAATCCCAAACTAGATGAGAGGGAGAGGCGATGGCGAAGGTCTGCGATGGACGAGGGTTTTTGAAACTTTAAGGTTTACAATGGAAAGGTCGGAAGAGGAGCAACATAGGAGATAAGGGCAGGGGGTGAACATCTAAAGCACAAGCAAACCAACAACAGCGCAAAAGGGAGAAGGGAAGGCTCACAAAGCCGGGATGAGCTGAAAAGCGCCATGGCGAGGGATCTAGGGAGGGGAGAGATCACCTCCTACAAAAACATAACGGCGGGAAAAGCAAGTGGAAGCAGACTACGAAGAGAATCAGGGGGTGATAGTAGGGATGTGCCAATGATGGGAAACTAATGGAAAACAAGATTAGGAGGCAGATGCCTTCCCAGAGCCCTAAAAAAGTCAAGATTCGTGATCCCAAACAATAAACGCGAAGAGTATAGATGCTACATGAGAGATCATGCTCTGATATGTAAGTTTGTAGGGTTATGGCCGGCTGAAAAGGACCTGGCAAGGTGGATACAACAAAGATGGAAACTGAAAGGACATATTGATCTAAAGTTGGGGGCAAAGGGCTTTTTTACAGTGATATTTGCTGATCTAGAAGACAAGCAAATAACTTTTGAAGGGGGTCTGTACTTCATGAATAACGTTGGTTTATTCATGAGGCACTGGGAAGATAGCTACAATCCTGATCAAGAAAAGATGCTAGCAGCACCCGTTTGGGTTCGTTTGTTTAGCTTACCAATAGAGTTCTGGGACCCTGAAATCCTAGAAGGAATAGGCAATACGATAGGGTCATTTGTCAAAGTATCGGAGTCTACAGAGAGAGGGAGATACACATCCTATGCTAGGATATGTGTATACATGAACATATCAGAACCCCTACCGGAGTACATAGAGTTGGAATACCATGATGAAGTATGGCAGCAACCGATGGATTACGAACATATACCTTTTAGGTGTAGAAGGTGCCACGAATATGGCCATCTCTTCAAACAATGCACGTTGAACATTGCGAAGGAAACAGCAAGGAAAGCAGAAGCAGAAAGGAGAAGGAAAGAAGAAACAGAAGGAGTGGATGAGGGTTTCTAGGAAATCCCAAAAAAAAGGAGGCCTATGAAAGAAACGGTAAGCAGGCCACAAACCACTAAATCAGTATCTGTATAATATCAAAATAATTTCAATATACTCCAAGAAGAAGAAGGAGAGACAGAAAAGGAGGAAAACACAGAAGTACCTATGGACTCTACCAAAGATACAAAGGAAATAGACTCAAACCAAGGAAACATGGAAAAAGAAGGGATAGAGGAGAACGTAGAAATATTAATAGAACAATCACAGATGGAGATTGATCCTCAAAAGGAGAATGGAAATGATGAGGAGAGAGTAATGAAAAGGCTGTTACAGGACTGGAGGAACTTGGATGAGAGGTTCATCCCGGAAGAGCAAAAACAGTTATATAAAGAGATGTTTCAGAAATACAAGGAGAAGAAGGGAACCCTTATGACAAGTCCTATGGAACAAACAGGAATGCAGGAAACACAGAGTATGGGAATGGGCAGTTTTGGCAAAGGAAGTAGGAAAAGAGGAAGACGACCGATGAGTGAAACTATACAGGTGGTAGGGGAGACCCTGGTAAACTCAGGAAGAGTCATACCTCTTTCAGAGGTATTTCAACAACATCCAAAAAGTTATAAATGATTGTAACAAGCTGGAACATCAGAGCTCTCAACAGTAAAGGAAAACAGAGGCATCTGAAGGAAAGGGTGGAAAAATACAAGCCTAGTATAATGATAATCCAAGAGACTAATATAAACTCTCAAAATTTAGAAGAGATAACAAGAAAATATAAAATAAAATATGAAGTCATGGCTCAAGATGCGACCGGCATAGCTGCAGGATTGGCAATCCTATGGAACCCAGAGGAGGTGCAAGTCAAAGATTGGGTTAGTCTCCCTAGAATCCTTTTAGGCTCATTCAGAATGATAGGGTCACCGGAGTGGGTACTCATCACTGGAGTCTATGGCCCACACATCCCAAGGGAACGCAAAAATTTCCTTAAAAATATGCAAACTATCTGCAGGATTCTCCCTGGGATTCCATGGATTGTAGGAGGAGACTTTAAGATGATTAAAACCTTAGGGGAAAAGAAAGGAGGAATAAGTAGACCAGATCAAGAGATGGAGGCTTTCAGTGAAATGATAACGGAGCAAAGACTGGTAGATATTCCGACGATAAATGGAGTTCACACTTGGAATAATCGAAGGGGAGGTAGGAACCAAATAGCATCCAGGCTGGATAGATTCTTAGTATCAGAACAGATCTTAAATAGGGATGTATTTGTAGAGGCAAATATTCTACCGGCCATGGGTTTTGATCATTGGCCTATCAGATTGGAAATAGATATTAAAAAGAACCCTCACAAACGCCCATTCAGGTTTGAGGCCTTCTGGCTCAGGAATAATCAGTTCATACCAAAGGTAGAGGAATGGTGGACCCAGAGTCAACAAAGAGGGAGAAGTAAGATGCACACCTTTTAGCTAAAGCTCAAGGAACTCAAAGGGAAAATCAAAAAATGGAACAAGGAAGAGTTCAGGAACATTTTAATGGAGAAACATAGATTAGAACGGAAAATGGACGAGTTACAACAGAAAATTATAACAGAAGGATGAAATGAAGAGAAGAGCAGAGAAGAAGGAATCCTGATCAGCCAAGTAGAAGAAAGGAGAAAATAGGAAGAAATCCTATGGCGACAAAAGTCCAGAATAAACTAGCTCCGCGAAGGAGAAAGGAACACCAAGTTTTTCCACCAGGCAATGGTTCAACACAGGCAGAGGAACAGAATCTTCTACATTTTAAACAATGAAGGGCAAAGAATAACAAAACATGAAGGAATTGAACAAGTTTTAGTTGAGTAACACAGAGATTTGCTGACAAAACCAAGGGCCGACAGAGATGAGGCAATAGGAAGAATATGCAATGAAATTCCCAAGATGGTAACTGAAGACCAGAATAAAGCTTTAATGAGGGCAGAAATGCTAGAAGAAGTAGAGGAAATAGTAAAAGGAATGAAGAAAAATAAGGCACCAGGACCGGATGGATTTACGGCAAAGTTTTATCAAGCAGGTTGGCATTTCCTGGGACACGATATTCTGGAAGTGGTGGAAGAGTCACGTAGATAGCAAAAGGTATGGCCAAGTCTTAACTCTACCCTATTTACTCTTATTCCTAAATCAGCCAAATCTGAGAATGCCCAAGGTTTTCGCCCAATAGCCCTTTGTAATGTTATTTATAAAATTACCGCAACCCTGATAGCTAAAAGATTGAAGCCAATCCTTGTGAACATTATCTCCCCGGAACAAACCGGTTTTGTGGAGGGGAGACAAATCCTAGATGGGCTGGTGGTAGCTCAGGAGGTGATCCATTCCCTACAACAAAAAAAGAAGAGAGGAATGATGATAAAGCTGGATTTATCAAAAGCCTACGACCGCCTCAACTGGAACTTCCTCAAGGCAACGCTCAGGGCATTTGGTTTTAGTAATAGATGGATTGAATGGATCTATAACATGATATCAATGCCTAACTTTTCTATTCTGTTGAATGGGACTCCCACAACGACTTTCAACGCCACTAGAGGATTAAGACAGGGGGACCCCTTATCGCCCTTTTTGTTTATCATGGCGGCAGACGGTCTGGGCAGATACTTTAAAAAAGAGATGAGGGAAAGAAAGATAAAGGGACTGCGATTATGGGGAAACAACATGCCTATCTCCCACCAGCAGTTCGTAGACGACATCATGCTCTTCTGCGAGGTTTCCCTAAAGGAAGTGAAACGAGTGAAAAAGATCTTGGATCTGTTCATGGAAGCCTCGGGGATGGAAATCAATAAAGACAAATCATGCACTTTTATCTTCAACACTCCAGAACCGATTAAAAACCACTTGACCAGAACGTTGGGCTTTAGATCTGGAGAGCTACCAACAAAGTATCTGGGGAATCAACTAGCTCTAAACCCTATAAGAGTAGCAAACTGGTTTCAAACTATCGACAAACTCAAGAGCAGACTTGAGAACTGGTCCTTCCGATCGCTAAATATAGCAGGAAGATTGGTGCTCTTGAAATCAATTCTCCAGGCCATTCCAATTTACCCCCTATCAGTGATGGCAGCTCCCAAAGGAGTTTGCGCAAAAATGAATGAAATTTTTGGAAAATTCTTATGGGGAGGTCCCAAACAGGAAAAGAAATGGGCTCTAGTGTCGTGGAGGGGTATATCGAAACAAAAAGACAAAGGAGGTCTGGGTCTCAAGGATCCGGGTATTTTAAACCAAGTCTTGGGGGCAAAGCTATGGTGGAGGTGGATGAGGGGAGGAAATGATATATGGAAACAAATATGGACTCAAAAATATAACATGCCCTCAACAACAGAAGGTATCCTCAGAATGGAAGAAGTCCCAAAAGGATCCCCAATCTGGGACCTGGGAAGCCAAAACAGAGACCTCATAAACAAATTTGCCTTCTGGAAAATCAGGAACGGAAGTATAGCTCAATTCTGGGAGGAGGCATGACAAAAAAGGGACAGAATGGCTGATATTCAAACCCTTCAAAACACCTATCAGAAGGAAACAATGGAGGGATTAAAATTTGTTAAGGATTACTAGAAATAAGAAGAGCTAGATGAAACCTGGAAGATCTGGAGGAAACCTAAAGAATGGGACGAAAATATTGATGGAGATCAGAAAGAGATACCTACAAGAGAGATGGATTCAAGAAGAATTAAAAACAGTATGGGACCAGACATACTCAGATGGTGAAAATCTACAAAAGGGACCTTTACTGTCAAGGAAGCTTACTATTTAGCCACTCGACAAGAAGGAGAAGAGGAAGACATAGATTGGAAACAAATATGGAGGAATAAGTGGTGGCCAAAAGTAACAATTTTTGCATGGTTAGTAGGGAAAGGAAGAATCCTGACGTGGGACAAGCTACAGAAAAGGGGTTTCCAGGGCCCCCCCAAATGTAGCCTTTGTAAACAAGAGAATGAGACCCAGGAGCACCTCCTGAACTCCTGCCCTTTTGCCCAGCACCAATGGGATGAGGTCAGGAACCTCTTTCGAAAATATAATAGAGACCCTACTGACATAAAGCATACCATATTTCACTGGGGAAAAGGCCAATTTTCATGCTCTATAGTAAGGAGAATATGGAGTTTAGCTGTAGGATTTCTTATATGGCTTCTGTGGAAAGAACGAAATCAAAGGATATTTCGGGACAAAAACAATCCACCAGGAAAGATTTGGGAAAAAACTCAAAAAGCAATAAGAGAAACTGTTCTGGCTGAAAACTGGGAGGAAGAGGAATGGAAGACAAATCTCGAGGAGAGAAGAATCTTAGCCAAACTTAATATAGAGTACAACATGATATATCCCCGAAAGGAAAGACACCAAAGATCGTAGATTCAGAGCCAGGTGCAGTTCAGTTATCCAGGGGAAAACTTCATTTAACTAAATTTTGATGGGGCTTCTAAAGGAAACCCTGGACTTGCAGGCTTTGGGGGCATCTTCAGAGACAATATGGGTCACACTAGATGGGTGTACGCAGACAGAGGAGGCATAATGACCAACAAGGAAGCAGAAATGATGGCCGCATACCAAGGTATTAAAATAGCAATAAGAAATGGATACCGGAACCTGGAGATTGAAGGTGACTCGCAAATTGTAATAGAAATGCTCAGAAAACTTGACAATGGGAAGAACTGGGAATAGGTGGCCAAGAGCTGGAGGATGGCCGGGTTAGTTCAAGACATGGATAACATATTGAAATGTGTCGAATATAAAATTATTAGTCATGTAAAGCGAGAAGGAAACAAAGCAGCAGATTTTTTGGCAAATTGGGGATGCAAAGAAGGTAAGGTGGACAGCATCTGGCCAATAGTTATGAACAAACCTGGATGGGAGACTCTCAACCTAATAATCACTCAGGATGGAAATGAATCCATGGAAGGATAAAAAGAAGTATAAAGGACCCCCGATTGGGGTGACAAATGCAACGAGACAGGCAAGCAATAAAAGGACAAGGGGAGGCAATTATAAGCCACCTTGCATTAAGAGATCACGGCAGATGGACAGGACGTTAGGTAGACTGGGAATCATTTCAAATAGCATAAGGAAGGAAAATTTGAAAGCCAGAGGTGGTGGAGGTGATCGCAGAACGGTGATGGGACAAGGACCAGCTCGCATAAGGGCAAGCTGAAGAGGAGTGGGTTATTATGGCGAGTGCAGGAGACAGAGAAAGACGGTGCAGCAGCACAAGAGAGGGCGGCAGGTAAGAGGAAGTGGATACGGGTGGAGGCATAAGGGCAGGTATGAAGTTAATGCCCTTGAGGTGAGCAGAGATAACAGCAAAAAGGTGGCAATCAGAGCAGGAGGTAACACAGAGAGCAAGCAGCAGAGGGGTCGACTTCCTAGTTTAAGGAAAATTCAGTGTAAGAGCACTAAGGGCGGAAGGAGGAAGACTGTAACTTTTGAGAGCAGGGGAGGAGGACCTTTACGAACTGAAGGAATTAAGTCGGAACACTGAGAAGAAAAGGAACAGACTCAGGCTGACATGGAGGAGATGTATGACTCGGAACGGGATAGTCAATTGTAGACCAGGAGAAGCGGAAGAGGGAAAGGGAGAACTGTGGAGGATATACGACCGACAAAGGTTGACATCAGAGATAAGGAAATCAGAGACAGAGAAGAGGATAAAAGGAATGGATCACCCTCAAGTGCATTTGGATAGGGAAGCAGGGTAAGGTAAGGCAATGTAGGCGGTGCAGTACGAGGAAGAGGTCGCAGAGGAAGAGGAGGATGCCGTCAAGCGAGCAATCAGGAATGACGTAACCCCCAACTGGCAGGAAGCAAATGCGACAGGAGGACGATGAAGCGCCAGGTTCAGTATGTGGAGAGGGCATACAGTAAGGATATGCAGGTAGATATCAGGAGGATAATACAACACTTGGAGGAGGAGGCGACCCAGGAGCAGTCGGAATCTAAAATGGAAGATTGGGAGTATTTGCTGCTAGACACAGGAAATACAAGAGGACGTATGTCTTTGTACAAACAAGCTCTCCATGTGTATTGGGTAATGAAGCAGCTGTTAGCAAAATCCATGGAACAGGTGGCTATGGAGATGGAAAAACTGGCCCAAGGCATTCCAAACCTGAAGAAAGAGATGAATAACCTTCAAATAACCCTTATGATGCAGGATGGCAAGCTTGATGAGATACAGCAACAGCTTAAGAAGCTTATTCTGGAAGCAAAAGAGGAAAAGTACCTCCGTGTGTAATGGAAGAATGATTTCTCAAGACATGTTTATTATCTCCCTAGCTAGGAAGCTGAAGAGCATGTTTCGTTTTTGTTATATTTCATAATGCAGCTAGCAAACAATGGTAGTTTCTTTGAATGGAGAGTTTATATAGCATGGATAATTAGACTCAGTAAATTTTGTTTTTGGATGGCAATTAAAAACTTTAGACGGCCAACAGACCCGGTTTCCCTTCCGGGCGGGTTGAGGCCTTTGTATGTATGTACAGGCTTTAACTCGTTTTTAATGTGAATGCTTCCATCTTAGCCCACAAAAAAAAACAATGCAATAGCCTTTGAATTGATTCATTGTATCTACTTCTTCTCTTGCACTTGCAACTCACAAATTGAGAGCATTTCCTAAATTTCCAAAGGATGACTCAGCCTGGAATGTAGTTGACCTATGTATGTGGCATCTGAAAGTTCGGGAACCATGTGATTGATAGCGTCAGCAAGGCATTTGGTAGCCATCTATTGGCTGCATAGCTTGACTAGGAAGAACCAAAATGTATCCCAAGCCAAGTTTTGTACTTTGCCGATTTTTCTTCTCTGCTGGCCAGATCCTGTCTCCATTGATTTTCTAGCGTTCTTACCTTCGGGATATTTCTTGGGGAGCTATTGAAGATCAAATTAGCTCCATATAAGTTGTCATTTACCAACTTGATCACACTGTTCATTGTAGCCCTGGCTCTGGAAGTAGCTCTTTCGGCCTTTATTAACTATGATTGCCACTCCAAAAACAAGACTTCTTTGTGCGATTCTTGGATTTTCGGTAGATTAGCAACCATGCCTTCTTCTGTACTTTTCCAAGAGAGAAATCTTGTGACCTTATCATCTGTGTTTTCAAATTCTAACTTGGTGTCAACTGCCTATTTAATGAGTGATGAAGTGATGATGCACAATGGGTTAACCAATGATATTTTATGGCAAATGATATTCAATTGTCGAGATAAGGATTTAGTCACTTCCAGGGCTTCTTTCTTGAATTCATCAATCCTTGAATAACCTTTGAATTTATCTACCTGTAATTGCAGTTGTGCGATTTGTTCTTCTTTGGCCTTCCTTTCCTGCTGAAGTGCCACTTGAAGCTTGCTGAGTTCTTGAGACAAATTTTATTGTTTCTGGAGAGCTTGTTGATCGATCTTTTGTTTCTCCATATTTAACTATTCTTTCAGTTGCTCATTCTGTTGTTTTTGCTCTGCTAGTTGTTGCTCAAGCTGACTGATCTTCTGTTGTTCCACTATCATTTTCTCTTCAAGTTGGGTGATCCTTAGATCCTTTTCTTTGATTAGTTGGCTAACTTCGGAGGCCTTGTCCATTGTAGTGGTTGTATAGGCACCTACATATTGAGATAACTTAGTTAAATCCTCAGAAGGATTGACTTCTGAGTCTTTCCATACCACATTCATAAGTTTATCTTGAGGAGTTGAGAATGGTACCTGGTCAATTTTCCTTTTTTTCCTTTGTCTTTTGACCAAAACCCTATGCATTGGATTGTAAAAGACATCTAGGGGTGGTATTTCCTCAACCTTCAATACAATCTCTTCGGAAGGATTCTCTAGAATTATTTCAATATCATGCTGAGTGTTAACTGTGTCGACTGCCCCTTCAATTATAATACTAGTAACAATAGGCTCCTGTGTTGCTGGTGATTATGGTATAATGATGTTTTGGGAGTGATTCTTGATCTACTGATTGAATTGCTCACATTCCTTGATTAAGTTGGAATCAATATGCACATTGGTATCTAGGAGCTCGCTGGTCTTTTCATTTGTCTGCTCCTTTTCGGGAATCTTCTCAGTAGTGTGCTCTTCACTGTGGCCTTCTTGCTGCACCATAGCGGTACTGCTCAATAAATCCAGAGGTAGTGTTTGTAACCTCTGTGTCCTGAACTACATAAACTTATCCATCTCCCCTATTCCCAATTTCATCCCTGCTAGATGTTTTACCTGTGAAAACGACTCGGCCGAAGTGAACAAGTCATTATAGTCATCTTTCTCATGTTCAAATTTGGAAATTTTCACCTGAGTGGTAAAGTTGTAAGCCACTTCGTTTGGGTCATACTGTCTCTTAGGGATGACTGCTAACTTCAGAATTTTTATCTTCTTTGCTTCTTTCTTGGCATGTTTGAAATCATGCAGTGAGTAAGTACCACAACAGAGGGGAAATATAGGCCACATTTGTTTCTTGGACTCTTTGAGGTTCCTGGACATTCCTTTCTCCATTATCTGGTAAGTTATTTCTATAGCCAATAGCTTATCAGGAATGTACAATAAGAGAACATGTGGATCTGTGATGCTGCCAAAATTTCTGACATAGGTGAACTTTTCTTCACCCAACCAACTACCCATTGATGTTAGGTCAATGCTGGCCTCATCGAATAACCGAGGAGCAGGTCTGTTGAATATGGCCTGATGGACAGGTAAAACAAAACCATGGCAAATTCTATATATATGATCTTTATAATGGGCCTTCCACAAATACTTATGATAAATGTGAATAGGAGTTGGGCCTTGAGGAGTATATTTCCAACCTAGAATGGGGAAGTCAGAATTGAAACATATGGTATCCATAATGAAGGCACTCACATAGAATGGGGGTATTATCTAGGTACTTACATACCTATTTATTCTATAATAAAGGATTTGGTTGGCCATTTTATCTAATAAAATGGTTGCCCAATCCATGATAAAAGAGTTAATTACTGCTTCCATTAAAGGCACCATTTCTATGGA
Organism: Pinus tabuliformis; assembly: GCA_031772625.1. Lineage (NCBI taxonomy): Eukaryota > Viridiplantae > Streptophyta > Pinopsida > Pinales > Pinaceae > Pinus > Pinus tabuliformis. The sequence goes on along the minus strand of CM062812.1, from coordinate 450,142,033 downwards.
AAATCTAGCTGAATCATGGGCTCTAAAGAGTCTACATATCATAGCACCAGCATATAAATAGGGAGATGCTAAGGAGTCCATGGAGTACATACCAAAGGATTCATGCTTATTCTTGTTTGGTAAATGTCTCCATTTCTTGATAGGTTCTGACTCTACCTCGTTCTCCTTGGCGTAAGCTTCTAAAAATGCCTAGTTATGATGTTTTTGGGGGTCCGGAAAATGATACATCTTCTGCCTTGAATGTCCCGAACATCCTTCCATCAGCTATAAAGAATGCTCTTTTGGTTATGTTGATACTCTCTATTACCCATCTGACCAGGTCATTGTATGGTAACACTTTCACATGGGCTGCTATTTTGTGGAGGAAGGAGCTGGCTAAATCCTTAAGAGTATTTTTTAATTTATCACTTGAATCAACCATTCCTCCTTCTTCTTCAATTTCGGTTGGATCCTCAGCTTCGAGTAGATTATATATGCCCTCCCATGAAGTCTTGCCAAGGCCTAGATAGGTAGTATCAACTATCAACACCAACTTTTCTGGTTCATCTTTCGCTATGACAGGGACCTTTACTTTTCGAGATTTCTTAGACATTTTTGTTGGATTGATGATTTCATATTAGCTCTGCAAAATGAAACAGAAGGACGTAACAGTAGAAAAAACTTGTTAAATGCTAATACACAGTGCACAAGACTAAGAGTAATTAAGCATAATTGATGCTACGGATCTATTATATATTAAGCCACCACGGACGAAATCCTTGAAGGACTCAACCATAATTGCTTCTTAATGATTTCCCTGTAGCTTCCAATGTGAAACTTTAATGTGTGATGGTATGTCGCATTGCAAATTTATAACGATCCATTTTAGAATGGGTATCGTGACTTCCCGATCGGCGATTAGAGATAATCACATATCGCGGATCAGGAGTTACAAGTGCCATGCTTAAATGGTTCCTCTACATGGTTGCGATTGCGATTAGTGGTGAGCTGGCATGGGAAGGTGGCATGTTTTAAAATTGATAAATCATTTAAATTTTCTTTATAATTGACTTATAACTTTAAACCACACACGTTCACAATACTTCATATCTTACCTTTATCGAAAGCACGATATACAATAATGAAAGAGCATTGGAAGAATTCAAAGGAGCTTTTGGGATGTGTCTTATGATTTTAGCGATGCGCGATTGTGATCAGCTTATCGCATCGGAGGTTTTCCATGGAACACTTGGGACGATTTCTTAAAGGGTATCGATATGCGATTTACGATAGAGTTATCACATCGACGGATCTCAATGGAACACATTAAGTCCACCGTTGAGATAAAGGATGTGCGCAATGAAACAATTCATTTTTTATAATTATTTCCTTTGATAAAGCTTTTTACGATAAGGTTTTATTATTACTCAAATCGGATCAGATTTTCTTAAAATGACTTCCATGGGTTTAAAAGTTTTGCAAATTGCGATTGTGATCTAACCTACCCTAAAAGCAAATTTTAATATAACCTATTATAAAAATTTATTTTCAAACGTTCTATTAATTTTATTTATATTCTAAAGGGGACCGATTTCTTATTAAAGTCTTATATGAAGATTTTTGAAATGGGGAGGGTTGTTGTATAGCACAACACAACCTCACCATTATTGAAAGTGAAATTTGACATCACTCTTTTTCATCTTTTTCATGCAAATTTCACTAGATTCTAAGAGAGGTGTGTGTAAAAGGATGAAAAGGACAAGACAAGGACTTCTTCATGTTCGAAACACCAAATTATGTTCATAGAATTAGTTTTTCAATGAACTTTGATTCCATAATTTCTTCACCTGGGTTCATATGATAGCCTAACATATGGAAAAGGCTCATTCCAATTAAGGGAATTGTATGAACTTGATCCATCAAAAAAAATTGAAATATAATTGCCCCATTTGAGAAGAAGCCTTGACCACTCTAAGGGTCATTCCAGTTAAGGGAATTTTAAGGACTTGATCCAAAATTTTTTTTTTGAAATGTAATTGTTCCATTTGAGAAAAATCCTTGACCACTCTACCTTAGAACTGCTTCTCATTTAGGTGTCATTCTTGCTAAGGGAATTCCTAGCTTGTTGAAACTTGTGTTGCTTCCTAGATTGTTGAAACTTGCATTGCTTCCACCAGACATTATCAATCTTTGTGCAATGTAACTTAGATATTTTTTACTTAGTCATCATCCTTATCAAATTACTTCATATATCCAAGTTGCATGTTGGCTAATGAACAATGTAACATGTGCAACTCCATATTAAACATGTGTCCCATTTCCAAAGCTTATGAAGTCGATTGGAGCTAACGAGGAAAATGACATGGAATATTTGAGAATTTGGAATATGACCAAGGATATGTTGTGTATGCATTGAAAAAGTGACCTTTGTCTAATCATTGAGAAATAATTGGATCCAACATGGATGGCAACTGGCTTGAAATTTGACACAGAAACATTGTTTTGAATGCTCACTTCAAATTCAAAATATTTGTAGAAGAATTTATGTGGACTCATATTGTATCAAGATTTGCATCCAGATATTGCTATATTTCACATTCATTTCCCTATTTTTCTTACTTATTTTGTTTCTCTAATAGAATAGAAAAAGTTTATGGATTTTCAATTTTGGTCAGTGGCTATAACATTCTATAAACAAGATAAGAAAACTTCGATCTATGATCTTCTCATCTTTGATATGCTTCACAATGGTAGATTTTATTATCTATTAGATTTAACTTAATGGCCTTGGCCATCATTTTCAGAACATTGAAATTATGGACATTGGAGTACAGAGAAAGTTTTTTTCCTACTTCGTGGACCTCTTATGATACTATGAAATTGTATCATAAGAATACCCAAAAACCTCAAATTTGAGAGTGTAAGATACTGGGCATAGTTGGATAAAACAGTGATAGTCTAAATGGAAAATTATAAGTACCTTTAAATCCTATATTCCAAGATAAATGACTCTTAACCATAACTTAGTGGTTTAAATCTTATCTTCATTCTTCTTAATTAATTGATGTCTTGTTTAGTTGCAAGAAAGATTACAATTACAGTTAAATCTTATCTTCATTCTTTTTAATTGACTATCTTGTCTAGTAGCAAGAAAGAGGACAATGAAGTAAATGGATGCAAGGTGGCTTGGTACTTCAGAGAATATATTTCAAGAGAATTTTGATTTCTTTTTGTTAGTTAGCTTTGATGGAATGGGGCATTGCTAAGATACATTTAGATGATTGCAAAAAAGGAAAAGCACTTTGTAGTATCATTTTGCTTATAACTATTTCTTCCTACAGAGAAGAAAGTATAAATCCACATTCAAATGAAGACTCCACCAAGCTAAAATTTGGAGAGAGAATGACATATCAGCTACACATGAGCCCATGAATGTAACAATCAACAAAATCATGTTGAATATTTAATGCAATATCAAATGCATTATAACCAAAATGAATGGAACATCAAACGCCATGGTTAAAAGTGATTTCTCCACACCGAATAGTACTTTATAATTCCCTATTTTTTCCAATAATTAAGAGAATCAACATCAAATCTGGAATATGTAGGGATTGATCTCCCAAAAATGCATTGCAATTACAAATTTCTCGCATGGAAGAACACCTTAGAAACTCGCTTGATGTATTAAAAAGGAGTGTTTAAGCCCTTTTATCATAACATAAATATTCTTTAAAACAGTGTTGGACACCTTTCTTAAGACCTAAAAAATGTTGGATTGAGAAAGAATACACTGCACTAGCTATAATACCCTATTGAAACTATAAAGAGATAGTAGATCTATAATGGTCTATTGAACAAATCCTAATGTAATGATTAAATCTCCAGATCTACAAGATCCCTTAATATAGACCACATGAAATATGTGTGCATAAAGTACAATAAAATAAAGTAAAATACCACATTTAGAGTGATTTTTTTAGGGGTGCCCTTTCATAGTGAATTCACATGGATGAATTGATATGAAAAAGGAGTGTATCTTTGTAGTTATACACATTCTTTAGGGTTAGGGAACTGCATAAAAGAGGGTGACTTGGCTGACCTGATCAACATCTCCTTGATATTAACGATGACTATTTTGTGACTTACACCAAATTGGTCATGTTACCCATAATCTTGTTTGGGTAACCAATAGGATGTAATTAAGTTACCATGAAGACATTGTAGCACCAAATGAGGATGGTAAATGAGTACAATAATGTGGTCATAATCATAATAGAAAAATTTCACACTTGTTAATACTCAGAAATAGAAATAATTACAACACCTATAAAACAATGTCATATCACTTGCAATAATATAATCCCATGAAATGGAAATACCCCTGGTGCATGTCAAATGGACTGCAGTTTATATGAATCATAACGTGATCATTACAATCAAACCTTTTGAGTTTTACAAGTTAAAATTATAACGAAGAACTTATTTCTACAATCCTTCCATTGAAGCAACTCTATTGAAATAATGAAGAACCTTTTTTAATAGACTTTGAAGATTTGATTCTTAAAGGGTGAGGCAATAATCATTGCTAGATATTGAAGATCTAAAGGGATGTATCATTTCCTCTAGTGTAAATCTCGTGTGGACATATTATTTTACTTTTCCCACTATCTCAACACTTTAGGTAAGTAACCACAAGATTGCACATTGGGCTAGATGCATATGTGGCCAGGTAAAACTTCAAGGGTAGGTGTCATTGATGCTTGATATTCCATCACAACATCTAAATAGAATATGATCAAATCGCTACATATTGGGACTTGCAATTATATCTAGGAGTCCATCATCAATTAATTACCGACCACTAACACCTAAAAAATAATGGTGCATCAAAAAAACTTTTTCCCATGACATAAATAAACAGGTCCCATAAATGGACAAAAAAAGGTACTAAGTTGAAAGAAATCCATGGGACGAGACTCTAATTAATTTATAACATTTTTCCAGTAGTAACATTGTATTTGGGTAACGATTTCTCTCCTGGTTTATGTCTTCAAGATACCCTTTCAAACCCTACTTCAAAACATGATCACTGTGGCAAGCTTTAACATGGTCATGCATAAAGAGGTATTGTGAGAGTATAAATGGCTTTAATTTGTTAGTAGAGTGACAAAACAAGAGACAATAGAATTGCAGCTCAAATCGAAGGTAGAATTTCAGTCATTGCATCTCAAATATAAGGTATAAATTCCAGTCTCCACTAAAACAATGTAAAATGACATGAAACAATTACTAGGTACAACAAATGAAAATTTATTCGATAGCAAATCTACTCACTCAATTTTCATCATAAGTGAAGGAAAAGAAAAGGGAAACACTGCCAAAAGAACCTGTAAGAATGAAGGCTTTCATGGGTGGTCATGGATTTCTCAAGGGAAGGGTAGTGGAATTTCCCCTTCTAGGTCCATTCACAGTCCAGTAACTTTAGTTTCAGGGAGGAAAAGGGAGTCTGACACTCTACACTAAAGCTTCACCTTGTTGTCCAGTGGTTGGTTGTATTCTTTTAATGCCCGCTCTAAACATGAATTTGACCTTTCACAATGAATTAGGAACACCATAGACAAGAAAAATCAAACTCAAGTAAGATAAAGCATGACCAAGCCTTCTATAATAAGACAAATCAATAGAAATCCTTGCTAGGTAATACTACAAGTCCAAGGAAAAATAATTATCCAAAAATCAAATATTAACCATCAAAACTAATGCCATTCTTATTCTCTGAAACATGGAGCTCCTATTCCTGAAAGACAAGGCATTTTACTTTTAAAACTCAATTTCTGAAAAGTAAAGAGATGAATTTAAAGACAAGATATTGTGTGCCTTTTGTTCTCCCAAGGTCTGTGTCTTTTCAGCCAAGGTCTCAAATCGGAAACATGTGATAAACACAAGATCTAGGTTTTATGATGCTGACTGTTTCAAAACATCTTGGACTAAAACTGATAACTTTTTTATTTATATTTTCACTTTTTTAGCTAACACACTCTAGCATATTGAAGGATAAACAAAAAAATTATGGTAGTGTATGAAATTTCATCTGGTTCAGGGGGGTTTGAAGGAGACGAGAAGGGTTTGAAACCATAGAATACAAGTTGATCTACGAACCCTAGTTTTGCAGCTCTTAGGAGAAATAATACTAGTCAATAGTCTGACAAGTCAATTAAAGAACCTTGAATATTTTCTTGCCAAGTAATCCTCCAGATCAAATATCAGGAGAAACCGCCTCTAGTGGCACTAAATAAGAGATCCAATATCTTCTCAATAAACTGGTATGTGGAAACTATATATTAGGTTGTCTAAAGACTTTTTAAGTAGTTGTCATTGCAACAATAATTTCTCCTACAAGATCTGATCCAGGATTGTTAGTATTAATCTTCTAGCCTTTTCTTGGTGTTGTAATATCTTCTGGCCTTTTCTAAGACTAACAGTTTGAGTTACCATCACCAACCTAAGAAAAGCTCTAGGATTGGAGATGCTAAAAAAAAGAATAAACTATTGGACCATTGAGAGATTTGACAAGAGAATTAAATACATGACCCGATGGTTTAAGAAGGGGATTATGATTTTTAAAACATCGTGCAGGTAGGGAAGGGCTATATATCTCTCTTTCTTGAGAGTTGTAGCAACTACTATAGAAGGGCACACTACAGTGAAGAAATAAATGCTAAGCATTGACCCAATGAAGGAAATAACCAAAAGTAGTTAAAGGAAAGGGGTGTTAGAGCACACCCCCACCCATTAGAGGTAAACTACAAGAGAAGCTTCAAGCTGGCTCAAATTATGCCTATGATATTGTTGGTACTAGTTCCTTCAAAAGGAGAAATTTAATTAATTAAGAATGGTGAATTAGTTTGTTTTCAATAACTGGTAGTTGAGCCAAGGGCTAGACATATGATGGGGTAGTGTTTGGTGCACTAATTGAGAAAAGGTATATGTGATACAACTGCTAAGCTATGAATTGTTGTAGCTAAAGTAAGACCCCTGAACCGTGCTACAAAGATAAGAGAAATAAGTTATGAAATCATGAAATTCAAGCAAGTAGAATACATCTAACACAAAACCACACATATTGCAAAATATAATGAAGAGGAAAATATAACCTTTGTTTTGTTTCTTGCTACTAGCTCAGATGCTTCCTATGCCTTTGATGTGTGCCTTGCTACTAGCTCAAATGCTTCTCGTGCCTCCATTTCTATGATCAAACCTAGGAGAGTATAATCCCTAATTACAAAAATACCAATTGGAAGCAACCTACATATATAGACACTATGAAAATTTGGCGCACCCCTATGTCTCGTGCTCCATAAAATAATTTTCAACCTACTAGTTCCCTCCATTTTTGTGTAGTAAATGAAGAAGTGCCTAGTTCACTAGAGGAATGGTCGACCAATAGCTTTCTGTGGCGAAGTCCTTATGGCCAAGCTAGCTGCCAGAGGAATGAGATAGTTGTACTCCATGGGAAAACCCTTTGTCTTGGTGGATAGTTGTGTCAACGATCAACTGTCTTGCATGCAAGACACTTATGGAATTCACATACTAGCATGGTCACTTTAGAAATATAGATTATTGTATTTTTATTAAATATAATTATAATTGTCTAATGAAGTCTTATTTATAAAAAAAATGCTATAATTTTGAAATTCGCTTGACATTTCATCTCGTTAATGTGAAAATGGGGTATTTTTATATAGAATTATGAAAGTGACAGAGAAAGTAGAGACTATAAATAATGAAAGTGTTGGTATTTAATATAGGTGATGATAATTAATTTTTAATTAATTAATACATATAATAATAATGATAAAGTCTAAAGGAAAGTATTACAATTATAAAGATAGTTATAGGTTGTTAAAGCTACTCACTAATAGGAGAAAATATCAAAATGATATATATATATATATATATATATATATATATATATATATATATATATATATATATATATATATATATATATATATATATCTATATATATATATATATATATATATATATATATATATATATATATATATATATATATAGATATATATAAAGTGATTTTTTAGATAAAGTCTAGTAGTATAGATATATTTTTATTGAGATGAAAGTGAAGGTTAGGAGATCATTGGATAATGATAATAAATATTTTCTTATGCAATAGATAAGTGTGGTTATTATTATAAATTTTAAGAGAAAACAAAGAAATCTACTTATAAGACTTGATGAAGGATTCTAACCTAGTGAAATATATGTAAAAGAACACAAATTTCTTTCAAAACCATAGATTTCAATGAAGTTCTCTGATATGGTTAAGGATGTTTTAGGCAGGTTAGAGGATTGAAGTGGAAGGATGAGTCTTACTATTTATTTTTTAAATGATTATGAGGTGTTTTTGGGACAAGAGTTCATGCAAACAAAGAAGGTAGTCGCCTGTTCGCACTTAGACTATTTGGTTATCTTTTCATGCCCAACCCCACACTTGGTGCCTATGGAGAGTAATATGATGAGGGTAGGTGTGCAAGTGTCTTCCTTGTGACTCATTAATAGAGGAAATTATTGGCATCATAGGGACACATATGGACAAGGCGAGAAGTAGTTGAATGACGTAACACTACAAATTGAGAGAGTAGTATTAAAGTGGTTAATTGATAATCTTGAGGATGTCTTGGAGGACAGAATTATATCCATGGAGAGGCTAGTTGATGCACATGAATTTCACAGTAAGCTCAAATGAAGACTGTGGACAGTAGGATGTTAGAATGATTTGAAGACAAGATAGGTGAATATATCACAAACTCATTATGTGATGAGGTGCATTTGCAACCTTATTATATTCATGCCAAAGAGGAATTTGGATTGAGAAAAAATATTCTTGGGGGTGAGTGACCATACAATCAGGAACTTAAGTGGATCTTGAAGGAGGTTGATGGAAAAATTGGCTCCAATGTGCCTCTCCTGATGTATTTGGTATAGAGGTATGTTAGAGGTATAGAGGTATGTTAGAGCTTCCCAAATTATGGTGGACAAATTTAGGCATGGATAGGATGACTCATTTAACTATCTCACTTCATCTTCAAAATCCACAACAACAAGGTGGTTTGCGGCCACAAAGGTGAGAGTGAGGCTATCTGAGGTGTCTTGAGGGGAAGGTGTTAAGATTGATTTTTATATATTATAGATTGAGTATTTGTGAGGTTTGAACCGATGTGGAGATAAATAAGTGTGAAATTGAGGGTTGAGCACAATAATATCAGGAAATAATCTTGTACAATACTCTAAGGAAATGCTCTTGCACAATACTCTCAAAAAATACTCTTGCATAATACAATCACGAAATAAGTGCACAAATGTAGCATGCACAACATGATAAATTTTGACTTTGATAGTTACTGCATAGAAATTGGTTTACCTTGGGCATGTGGCGTGCTAAGGGGTTTATTTATGGATGTATATATAGTTTGGGGTGCACATATAATATGTGTAATCAATATGAGGACACAAGCACACATTGCATGATAGAATGAAACACACTTCATGGATACACACATCATATGGCACACCTGGATGAGGATTTCTAACACACATCATGTAATATATGAAGATGGGCTCATGGCATTGAGTTTCCACTTAATAAACCTATAGTATGTATTTGTGGGATACTAGAGAATAAGCCTAATTTTAGTATACATTGATAAACACCTCCTAAAATCGTTTCACTAAATACCCCTTCTCAATACATCATTCTAATAAAATAATTCCTATTCTAGTAGATTAAAATAAAAATATGTTTACATAATCATGCATATATCATATGTGCTAGAATAACCTCCAACGTACATATGACTGATAACATGTTACAGGATATGCACGCCCATCAAAGAAACTCCATAGGGAAACACTAGATATATCCCAAACTGTTGAAATATTTAACTAGGTTTGGACTTCATAATGGCATATGTAATCATGATTTTATGTATTTGATGTAATAAGAAAAATAAATTTGTTGCTGTTCTTGAGGTATGGAAATTTAATTTTTAGCTCATGTTGGACACCTAATCCTCAATGGGTTAGTGTGGAAGCCGAATGGACAAAAGGAGTCCAAGAGACCTTGGGATGTGAAACCCAACGGTCAAACAATGTACTATAAATGTATATCATTTGTCAATAAAAATTGTACTGCATGTTTTATCTTTCATATCTCTCTTGCTGTCCATGTGTGTTTAACATGGTATCAGAGCGGGCGATTGCTGGTCCTGCTCCAATTTCAGCCATTTGTTTTATGGCTTTTCTGTGCAAGTCAGTTCTGCATTTCATGAATGTTTTATCAGCAGTATTTTAGCTGCATTCTCTACGCACAATTCCCCAAATAGAAAATTCTGACATTATTCTCCTGCTCTGACGCTTCCACTGGCCTGAACGCTGCTCCTGAAAGCTGCTCCACCTGCATACAAAACACTGCTCTCTGCATACAAAACGCTCCTTCACTCAGCGCTATTTGTGCCATTCTTTACCTGTGCCCTCTGTCTTTTACAGTCCTGACCCTTGAAATTAGACCTGCGCACTCTGTCAGACATTCATCTGACATGGGAACATTTGCGTTGCCCTTATACCTGCGCTCTCTCCCTGACATGGTAAGCCAGCAAAACAAAACAAAACCCCAGACACGGTAAGCCAGCAAAACAAAACAAAACCCCCAAACTCAAAACAACAGTACATTTGCAAGCCCATATCTCTACAGTCTTGTGCAATCGCCATTGGTGAAGGTTCGAGCTCCAAATATTTACAGTTATTGTCTCAGCATACGTTTTGGGTAATAGCATTTGCAGCTGTATTCTCTGATCATGGAGTCGAGGGCTTTGAACGGTTGCCTTTCTGGTCTCTGTGGACTCACTGGCGGATGTTGTGCAATGCATCTTTTTCTTTGAAACCAGAAGAAGAGCATCGGGTCTTATAATGCTGCTAGTGCCTCTTAAACGTATATCTGGTATTCTGGACTTTTGCAGGTTTTGATTTTATGCTTTGGTTGTTTGCCGCTGTCGGCATGATTGTCAAAGGTGCATCTTGCGACTGTTTCAGCAAAGATTAGTGGCTTCCGGCTTGAGCTCCAGGCGAAAAGTTGGATTTTTTGCGACATGGTGGAGATGTGTTGTTGGAGTGTGCTGTTGAGAATGCCGCATTCTCTTTCGTTTGAACGCAGATAGAGTCTATCCAATTGCTGGTGATTTCAGACCCGGTTTGGATGAGTCGCAACTAAATTTCATAGACATTTATGTATTCATCACTCACCGGAAGTAGGTGTATCTGCTATCTATAAGCTAGAGTTTTATACATGTCTGCGGAATAAGGATCATTTGTCTGTTGTATTTAAAGGCTGACTATTATATGGTATCTCTGCGTGGTATTGAATGGTATCAACATTTTATGCGAATGGTATCTCTGCGTGGTATTGAATGGTATTAAATGGTAACGTTGTCCCATTTTAACGCAGCGTTTGAATTGTTGAGTAGTATCAGACATTCTAGATCATAGCATCCGTTTAAAAACTCTTGGACTCCCCCGACCTATCATGTAATGGTTATGTAATTGACAAACTGTCGTTTTTCCAACTCCAGCTTCATCACAAACTTCGCTTAGCTGTGTAACGGATACTCTCGTTGCTACCCCATTTGAAGATTGTTTCAGTTTGTCACGGGTTTGTTTTTAATATCATGGATCCACAGAGTTTTCTGCAGATTTCATAATTTCATAGGTTGCGGGGAAATTATAGTGGTGATGAGATGGGACTGAAAGACAATGGTATACAGCGTTCTCTCATGGGCGCGTACCCATAGCATTCAATTCTTCATTCCTTCTATGAAGAGGTCATTTTATTAGAGGCCAGAAGCATCGATAATGGCACATTTTTTAGTAAAAACCATGTGTGTTTAACGTCTGTGCAAAGCTTCCTTTCCAAGGCACGATTTGCAGCATTTGCTGAATGATTTGCTATTATGCCGGCTTATTTAGAATTTCGATCGGAGAAATTGCTTTTGTGAAACATTATCAGAGGGTTCTTTAACATATATGCCCTCTGGAGTTTGAAAATTTAGGTTTTTGCGTTTTTGACTTGTTATGCAGAGGCATTTGTTTGGAAAGGGCTAATTGCCGCCGAGAGTAGGGCAAGTTTGTTATATTTGTGAAAAAATAAAAAAATCCTGAGTTTGACTTAACTCGGTTTTTGGATTGGAAACGCAGAGAATAAAGAAGTATTGAATAAATCCATCTGGCTTGCAAAGCCCGTTGGATAGTTTCCCCTGTCCGCTGCAATTCAAGGGAATGGACAGCTGCTGAGATGGAATGATGAAGTCTTAAGGAGAGAAAATAGGGAATATAGATCTTTCACAGTAAATATTTGTGAATGTGTAGTTTTTCGTAAAGATTCGGCTGCAAATAGAGAACAAATCGCTGAAAGACGAAGTAATCCATGAATTCAATATGAATAAAGGAATCTTAAGATTTCTAGTTTGCTTAAAACTCATTATAGTCTCTGTCTACATATATAAACATTGATTCCTTGATTCATTTGGTGTACATTTGTAAAGGATATTGTTGTGTATTGCGAGTGGGTATTAATTTTCTGCACTGAGTAGTAGTTGTGATCAGTTTTTAAGGTGTAAATCTGACATTAAAGAAAAATGGCCAGAATCAGTGAAGTATTAGAGTTCATGAAAACTCTTATACAATATACTGTTGATGACAGATTACAAATCAGCATAGGATCTCTCTCAGAAATTCAGACATGTCTACAAAATGCACAGGAAAACATTGATTTTTTGTAGCTTGAATCACAGCTACAGCAAAAAGAGCTACATCAAAATAGACATCATTCTGAACCTATTTTTGTTCAGAACATTGAGGCAACCACCCATCAGCAGCAAGTCAATAACGTTACAGTTCATTCAAATAAAGCAACAGTTGTACATGCAGATGCAGAAACTCAGTCTGCACTTCCCAAGCCCATCATTAGACCTTGGGAACAACTTTTCCACCACAAGCACAAAACAGGTCTTGGATATGACAAGGACTTGTCCTTTCATATTCCAGACTACTCAAAGCCCATCCACTTTCATAGTGCTGGATTAATTCATGACAGTTCACTTGCTCCTCATGACAGTTCAGCTTCAGCTGTTCTAGACTCTGCCCCTCTTCCACAGCAGCAGCAACAACAACAACAACAAATTGTAAAATGCCAACACTGTGACCGAGTTGGCCATCTGAAAGATCATTGTTTTGATCTTCATCCATGTAAGCACTGTCATAAAACCAGTCATTATTCACACAGATGCTTCAGAAACAAACGTCTTGCAAGAACAACGATTCATCTTGGATGGATCGCTTCTTGGCAATGGGCATCAATAGCCAAGAAGATATTCCAAACACATGTCAGAACTTCTTCCAAAGTATTGAAAGGTCTTGCAGTTGAGTTTTCTCCATCATCTCACCTTATATCTGACAGGGGGGGAAATGATGGCCATCTACAAGCTTCAAAGCCACATCAAGCGAGCCTGAGCCACAACCTGCCACACCAGTTTCAGAGTTGTAGCCAGAAACAAAGATGCCCGTGAACATGCCTTCAGTTGGCAATCTAGGACACTTCCTCTAGCAGAAGACTTCAACTTCTTGCCAGTTTTGGAAGAATTCCAGGAGCAAAATTGAGAACACTTCCTCTAGCAGAAGACTCCAGCTTCTTGCCAGTTTTGGAAGAGTTCCAGGAATTGCATTAAGCATTCCAGAGTTGTTGGTCATCCTTAAACCATCACAGGTTGAGACTTCCCTTTTCAGGTTGAAGTTCTCCCTATTATGCGGGGTGAGACCTCTCTTTATTGGTTGAAGGTTTCCCTCTTCAAAACAATAGGAGCACTTCCTCTAGCAGAAGACTTCAGCTTCTTGCCAGTTTTGGAAGAGTTCCGGGAACTGCACTAAGCGTTCCAGTGTTGGTGGTCATCCTTAAACCACCGCCCTTTATACCAACATTTCAGAGAGCACATTCAGCCTAGTGCTTCCATGCATTTTTTCACATTTTGTATTACAGCTCTCTTCTTGGACTCATACATAACCCTTTGGATTAAGGGGGGGAATGTTGGACACCTAATCCTCAATGGGTTAGTGTGGAAGCCAAATGGACAAAAGGAGTCCAAGAGACCTTGGGATGTGAAACCCAACGGTCAAACAATATACTATAAATGTATATCATTTGTCAATAAAAATTGTACTGCATGTTTTATCTTTCATATCTCTCTTGCTGTCCATGTGTGTTTAACAGTTCAAGCTCCTATTATGAGTTGTTATGGCTTTTCATTGAGTCTACAAGTCATTTCCATGTATGAAAGACCCAATTAGGGAATGTTAATATTGTAAACAAATTTTATTTGAGTCTAAGTATAGTCAAAAGACCCTCCAAGGCCTCATCAAGTGCTAACAATCAATTTCTCCTACAAAGAAGCAAGTTGAATTATCTAGAAGGTCAAGTCAGCCTATTTGAGGACTCAAGAAAGTCTATACAAAGGAGTACTTTGTGTAATTCAAGGATCACTCACTAAAGCATCAATAAGAGTTCATTCAAGATAGAGAAAGAAGCTTAATACCTAACGAATAAAAGAGAAGGAAGCGCGAAGAACTTTAGATCTATTTTTGGGCTATATAATTCCACACACTTGATAATCAGAGCATCATTTTGCAGCAAAAGATATTGGATTGTAGTCACTCCAAGAGAGCCAAAGTTTTGGGTCAAATAAGGTCTTCCTTACAAGCCAAATTGATAAAAAGAAGATTCCATCTCAAGCGAAGAAGAAATAGTTAAAAATCATCCATATTCTAGCCACACGCATGACCTAGGGTTTTTTCAATAAGGTTGAATTTCAATCTAGAAGTTGCAGGTCCAAAAAAGACGTTGAAGGAGAAGCTACTGCTACTAAACAAGTGAGTTGCCTTTTCAAAAGAGAAGCTCATCAAGGGGAGGCATTGATTTGGTCTTGGAGGGGTCTTGGTAAAGGCTTTAGGTCTTGGAATTCATCAATTGAAGATTCTATAAGAAGAATAATTCTTGTGAGTTTTCCTCTTAGAGTTTAGAAATTTTTGGCCTTGGTTGATCACCTATACCTTATGTCCTTTATCTTATTGTTATTTATGTTTTGGTATCTTTTTTATGAAGAGAAAACTAATAATAACTACGAAGAAGAAGAAGAATATAATTTAACAAAGTAAAAATATATCACAAACAATTATCAAAGCAGAGAAATAACCTACACTTGCCGCACCCAGATTTCTCAAAATGGTATCAAAGCTAAGGTGACAAGTCAAGGAAGGGAAGCTTAAAGAAGGACACTCAAAGGCTAAAGAACTAAAATATAATCAAGAGGATCAATCATCAATAAGGACCACTCATCTCAAAGGAACTATGAGGACAAGGATTACGTCATCATCTTGAAGAAGAAATCCTCAAAACCCTAGTTCATTTAAAAGAAGGATTCTACACTCGAAGCATTCTTTGGAACCTCGCACAGTCTTCATGTCAAAGAAGGAGACCTCAAAAGAACCTACCTCTAATAAATAAAAAATAACTTAAAATTGGAGCATCTTGAAGCCTATACATTAAAGAAAAACAAGGATAAGACATTATCATCGTCATTAAGAAACCAAGGTGATCTCACTCTCTATGAAGGATCAATTTTAAAGGAAAATGTCTTCATCAGGAGGACATATTCTAGCATCGCCATCGTCATTATCAAGAAGGAAGCAAATTGAAGATTTTTTCATCAAGGAGCATATTCACAAGTATCTTCATGTCCACATCTAAATCTATCAAAATGACTTCATTTTTCAAGGAAAGCAACAAACTGTTTGGGTCACCAAACTTTCGTGCATGAAATAAGAGGACAAATTGATACTCATAGAAAATGAAGTCATTGATCATGTTAATGGTTAAATCAATAAACCTCCAAAGGAAGAAGATCAAGCTCTTGCAAATTATATGAATTGGGAAGTAAGGGATCAAATGATCCTTATAAAATCCTTCAGATATCCACTCATATCCTATGTATCAAAGCTGGAGACATCAAAAGAGATATACGAGAAGCTAGTAGAATTATTCTCTATAAGTATTGCTCGAGAAGTGATATAATTAATACAAGAACTCTAGAAGATGAATATATCAAAGGAATATTGAATATCCTCATACTTTATGAGGGTTTCATAAATAAGATATCAACTAGAAGAGTTGGGATAAATAACTTTTCATAAGGAAATGACCACCATATTTCTCAATGCACTACTAGAGGATTGGAGCAACTTCAAATAAAGCATCTATGGAAAGAAGGAAGCTACCCAATTTAATAAACTTTGGTCCTTGTGTAAAATTGAAGGAAGCAAACTCAAGGCTAAAATTAATGTAGGATCAAATGAGCAAGCACAATCATTTGTTGCCATGGCTAAGAAGAAAGGGAAAATTTTGAAGCTTTGGTCCTCATAAAAAAAACAAGAAGGATATGTCAAAAGTCCAATGCTATGGCTATCATGAATATGGGAATTACAAGAGAAATTTTCCTAAAATCAAGAAGGACAACAAAAAATAAGAAGGGAAGAAACCCATGTCACCAAATAAGTGGAAGAAGATGAAAATAAGATATCAAAGGAGGAAATAAAAGACCTCTACTATGATTGAGATAATATTCTCCACCTTGTTATTTTCAGTTTTTGTAAAATATAACTATCATGGTAGGAAACATTAGAAGCATTATAGTATGCATCATTTAGAACATGGAATCATAAGAACATATGATTGAATCAAGATCTCATGACATCATCATAAGAAGTTTGAAAGATAACTAAAGTAGAAGTCTCTAGTAGTCATCATTAAAAGGAAGTAACTCTTGGGAACCTCATTGAAAGCATAGGTAGTACTTATGGGCAGAAGAAAGTCATATAGTGTAGAGCTCATCATACATCATTAGGAAGGAGGATTTGTGGGATGTGGATAATCAATGTCCTCTGTTGGAATCTTCATTATAAGTTTCACCTCTTAGAAGAAGTAACTGTCTCACTGAGAATTCCACCTCGTATGGGAATCATAATTTGGAAGAAAGATGGTATGATGAAAAAGGAATGTAGCCTATCAATATGATCCAAAATGGATTTTGGATAGACTCCTAAGTCTAAGTGTTCCTCACAGAGGAAAATGAAAGTCCAAGGAAGTTCTTGGAAATAGCCCCATGGCAGAAATATTTTCATTTTGAATCTACTAAAACTTGAATGGGCAAAAATGGACTTAGGATGCAGAAGTGATCGTACAAAGAAGATGTCCTTTGTTCTTTGGAAAAAGAGGGAAAATCCCCTAAAAATAGCAAAAAACCCTTATAAATGGAAATTGCATCGGAGATGGTCCAAGAGGCGGACTTAAGCAGAAAGGGAAGAGACCCCCGATTGTCAATCCCCAACATATCAGGTCAAAGGCAAGCATATGCACATGACATAACATAAGGACCCCGAGCCAATGTGATATTTCGATCGCTGATATTGGTGGATGGGCATCATCGATGGCATGAGACAAGGGACGGGCCCCCAGGCCAATGCAACTTACAATTGTGATATATCTCATCACAACATCGCGTCATAGTGATATAAAGGGGCGATAACATGTTGGACCCAATGGATTTATAAGCACGACTTTATAACATTTGAGTTCCGCCATAAAGAGACTTTCCTATGTATATGTGCATTTCAGTATAAAAATCAAAATACAAAGGAAAGATGCCTGAAGAGATAAAGCCAGACCTGAAGGGGAATTATAGGCACGATTTATAAAATTTGAGTTCCGTAAGCGGGATTTCGGGTTGGCCTCAAGCGGCAAATGGTATTGGGTCGGCTCTGCCCGATCCCATACAATGAACAACGCATGGTTGGCGGAGGATAGAGGAAAACCACCTTTTCGGGCCAGTAATCTTTGTACCCTTAAGCCACCCAAAGTTGCATATTGACTGTTGGATCGGAGACCACCCAGATCAATGATGGGGCTTGTGAAAGCAACCCAAGGTGGACCCGATATGATTATAGGGTCGATGCGATAAATTTTCAAGTCCTATAGAAAGAGTTTTGTCGGGTTTTTCACGTATTTCCCGTGTATTTGGGATTTTACCGAAAATTCTTATGCGATGTGATATGCTGCCTAATGATGGACTCGACAAGGACCTTAGGGGTGATTGAATGGAATTTCACATCTAGAATTCACACCCAATAATGTATTTTCTAGAAATCTCTGTGTAATGAAATTTTCTCCGTTTTCGGGTTTTTGCCTAAGAGAAGGCCTGGAAACCTCTGTAACCGCTCCAGCTCCTCATGCCACGCTGCAAGCAAGCATTTTTACAGATAATGATGCATTTTGAAGCCACAGAGCCACATACCCAGATGGCCAATCGAACGAACAAGAAGCAGGGAAGCCGTAGAGGCGCAGAGAGATGATGATATGTAGAGAAATGGTTGGGGTAGCCAAAAAGCCAGAAAAGTACCTCAAAGGAGGCAGAGAAATCAATTGAGAGCAAGGAGATGCAAGAGAGAGCAAAAAGCTAAAGTGCAGAGCAGGTGAGGGAGTCTTTGGGGTCACTTGGAGGTCAAGTGAAAAGCCAGAGAGCTAAAAGTTGCAGGAAGCCAAAGCCATAGCCAAAGAAACCAGAGCCGAAGAGCCAGAGCCAGAGCTGAGAGCTAGAGCTAGAGCCGAGCACCAGAGCTAGAGCCAGAGCGAGAGCCTAGAGCTAGAAATACAATAGCTTCAAAACCATGGGATAAGATGGTGTTCTGAATCCATTGTGTTCTGTGTAAACCAGTGGAGTTGAGTGTGGATCTTATAAAATAACTTAGACCATAATCCTAGAGAGCCTGGTTGAGTTGACTAGAGCTCAAGGAGATGTAGCCCAAGAGTTTTAGGTGAAATTCATATTAAAATTTTCATCTTATGTGTGATGCTCATTTGCTGCATTGCTTCACTATTATATGTTTTACATCAGTTTAAGAAAATCAATTTACAACACATAAACAGTTTTAAAACAACCATAAGCATACACCTTATTTTCAAGCACATTATTAATTCTGCATTGGTTAATAACAATATCTTGGGAATATTTAAGCTTTGGAAGTGGGAGAGGTTCTTGTAAGCCCACAAGAAGCCTTTAGTGCCCCATTTTCACTTCAAGTGGTATCAGAGCTTGAGATTGATTAATCGCACCTTCAAAGAAGGTTACATCAAAATGATTGATTGACAGGGAAAAGATTGCTTGTCTAAAAGGTGTTTAAATAGTCAGAGGTTGATTGTATGCTTGTTTGCAGACTAACTATTGTCTGAGTTTGCAGAGGTGAAGGGAAAGCTAATGATAGCTCAATCCAGGAAGGACAAGAAGGAAAAAGGGCTAAAGGCATTCTTCTTATCCCAAAGGACCTTAAGGAAATCCTTGAAGCACAAGGGGTTTGTTGCAAAAGGTTGTTGAATAAGCTCTTTATTAATCTTTTCTGAAGTTCTTTTGTTCATTGGCATAATGACAACTTCTACAAGTGTATCCTCAAATTCCTCCTTCATCACAAGAGTCTTTTATGAAGACATAAAGCAAGACTTGTCCACCATGATTGATATGGTGAGAGAAATGTATGAGGATGGAAGGAAGAGAAGCATACTGAGAGAGCAGTTGAATTCCGTGGAGGAAGAGAAGCAGATGCTTTCTAACAAATTGCAGAAAATGGAGAGGCAACTTCATATTGAAAATATGAACCTGAGAAGGACGCATGATTGGAGACACAGCTCTTTGCTTCCCAAGAAGCCTTAGTCAAGTGTCAACTTGAAGAAGAGGTAAACCATTCCAGTTTGTCTTCAAATTCTTCTAAGAATGCTTATATTGGTTCTTTTGAAAAACATACTAGAGGCATAGGTTCCAAGCTATTGTCCAAGTTGGGCTATGAAGGAAAAGGCTTAGGTAAACATGCACAAGGTATTGTTGAGCCAATAATGGTTAAGGAAAGGCCTAAGTATTTGGGCCTTGGCTATGTAAAAGCTTATGGAGAGAGTTCCAAAGCTGACATGAAAGCCATTGAAACAATTCCAAGGAGATTCATTTCAAGTCCTCTACCTCAAGAGTGTGAAGATTGTATTAAGGAGGAATGCAATAGCTTGAAACATCATTTGCAGGATGCAAGTGTTCAGAAGCACACATTTGAACTAGAGAGTTGTGGAGGTATTGACAGCCTTGAAGAGATTGATGGTGTTCCAAAGGGAGCCACTTCATCATTTGCTTCAACTTCTCATGAAGGAAATAAAGGTGAAAGAGAAAGGTATAAATCTGGTTCTAAACATTTTCCTTTTGATTGTGCAAAGCATGATAAATTTCCACATAGGTATGGGAAAAGAATTGCTTGTTCCTTTTGTGGTCTGGATAACCATAATGTTTCTAGATGTGGGAAGAGAATAGCCACATACAGGAAACTTTTGAAGGAAAGGAATCAAGAAGCCAAAGTTCCATTGGACAAGGCAAATCATGATGTCAAGAGGATGCAATTGCAGTGCACTTACAGCCATAAGCAAGGGAATCTTGTTGAAAAGTGTTGGACTCTAAATCCAGCAATGCTTCCACAAAAGCTGAAGAAAGTGGAAAGAGAAGATGGCAGAAATGGAAGGGAAGATTCCATGATTGATGTGCTTTAGGATGATTCACATGATGATGCTAACGTGCAGACAAAGGTAGTACCTTTGAAAGGGATTGGTAAGAAACAGTTAGAGTTCTTATCCGATTAGGATTACATGTCCATTGATGCATCTATTTGCATTTCTTGTTAATGGAATGCAAGTTGCAGGTTTCTACCAAGAAGGTGAATGGAAAAGCTGAGTAGGAGACTCACTTCATTGTTGCAACATTATATTTCATTTCAGCTTCGAAAGTACAGTGTGCTTAAGTGAAATTTGAAGGAAGAAATGCATGCATGAGAATGATGTGCATGAACACAAGGATGTTGATAATTTCCTTGTTTTTGAACATGTATGTGTAATTAACTTGCAGGGTTGATTGTTTTGACATGCATGTGCATGCAATGTTGACTTGGGAGAAGTTAACTTGGTCTCCAATATGGAGATAATGATGAAGTGTTTCATCTTTGAAAAAGAATCCTAATGGTGTTTTTCTACATGCTTGACTTGAAGGGTCATTTGTTTAAAGGCATGTTTTGTGGGCTTGTTATGTAGTCCATCATTTGTATGTAGATGTAAGACATGGAGGTGTTCACAAGATGTGAAATCTGTTTCTTTTGTTGAAGCAAGAGTTTAGTCCATCCAGTTGTTGTCTGTGTTTATGTTGTTGTTAATAGTTGTTTTTGACAACTTTTCAAAAGGTACAAATGAAATTTTTGTGGAGCAGATGTACTTCACATTTATTTGAGCCACCTTGGATCAATGATCAAGGCAAAGAAGTTCAAACTACCTTTTGTGACCATCTCAGTGGGAGTTCTGCATGAAGTCATGCAGGAAAACAGTTCTTCCCCAAGAGGATCAGCACATCCAGGAAGGAGAGTGGTTAGAGACTTGGGTTCAGAGGCACCATGAAAGGCAAGTGTATGGAGGCTGAAAGAAGAGGGTGTTGTTACTCTCATTTACTGTTCAGATTAGTATATTAGTCTTTTGGAGACCAAAAGTTCTTTTAGTGGGAAGGCGTCATCCAAAATGGATTTTGGATAGACTCCTAAGTCTAAGTGTTCCTCACAAAGGAAAATGAAAGTCCAAGGAAGTTCCTGGAAATAGCCCCATGGCAGAGATCTTTTCATTCTGAATCTACTGCAACTTGAATGGGAAAAAATGGACTTAGGATGCAGAAGTTATCGTAGAAAGAAGATGCCCTTTGTTCTTTGGAAAAAGAGGCAAAATCCCCTAAAAATGGCAAAAAAACCCTTATAAAGGGAAATCGCATCAGAGATGGTCCAAGAGGCGGACTTGAGAGGAAAGGGAAGAGACCCCTAATTGTCGATCCCCGACATATTGGGTCGAAGGCAAGCATATGCACATGACATAAGGTAAGGACCCTGGGCCGATGTGATATTACGATCGCTGATATCGGCTGATGGGCATAAACGATGGCATGAGACAAGGGATGGGCCCCTGGGCCAATGCAACTTGCAATTGTGATATATCGCATCGAAACATCGCGTCACAACAATATAAAGCAGCGATAACATGTTGGACCCGACGGATTTATAAGCACAAATTTATAACATCTGAGTTCCGCCATAAAGGGACTTTCCTGTGTATAAGCACGTTTCGGTGTAAAAACTGAAATAGAAAGGAAAGACAATCGAAGCAGTAAAGCCAAACCCGAAGGGGAATTATAGGTGCGATTTATAAAATTTGAGTTCGTAAGCGGGATTTTGGGTGGGCCTCAAGCGGTAAATGGTATTGGGTCGGCTCCACCTGATCCCATACAATGAATGATGTGTGGTTGGCGGAGGAGAGAGGAAAACCACCTTTTCGGGCCGGTAACCTCCGTACCCTTAAGCCACCCGAAGTCGCATATTGACCGTTGGATCAGAGATCACCCAGATCGACGGTGGGGCTTGTGAAAGTGACCCAAGGCAGACCCGATATGATTATAGGGTGGATGCGATAAATTTTCAAGTCTGATAGAAAGAGTTCTGTCGGGTTTTTCACGTATTTCCCGTGTATTTGGGATTTTACCCAAAACGCTTATGCGATGCGATATGCTGCCTAATGGTGGACCTAATAGGGATTTTAGGGGCGATTGAATGGAATTTGACATTTGGAATTCATGCCCGATAGTGTATTTTCCAGAAATCTCTGTGTAATGAAATTTTCTCTGTTTTCGGGTTTTTGCCTAAGAGAAGGCCCCGAAACCTCTGTAACCACTCCAGATCCTCATGCCACACTACAAGCGAGCATTTTTACATGCAATGATGCATTTTGAAGCCACAGAGCCAAATGACCAGTTTAATTGACAAGGAGCAGGGAAGCCGCAAAGGTGTAGAGAGATGATGATACATAAAGAAATGGTTGGGGTAGCCGAAAAGCTGGAAAAGTACCTCAAAGGAGGTAGAGAGCTCAATTGAGAGCAGGGAAATACAATAGAGAAGAGAGAGCGAAAATTTAATGTGTAGAGCAACTGAGGGAGTCTTTGGGGTCACTTGGAAGTCAAGTGAAAATCCAGAGAGTTGAAAGTTGTAGAAAGCTAAAGCTAGAGCCAAAGAGGCTAGAGCCAAAGAGACAGAGCGAGAGCCGAGAGCCAAAGCCAAAGCCAAAGCTAGAGCCTAGAGCCAGAAATTCGAGAGCTTTAGAGCCAGGGGATAAGATGGTGTTCTGAACCCATTGTCTTCTGTGTAAACAAGTGAATTTGAGCATGGAGCTTGTAAAAGAACTTAGACCATAATCCCAGAGAGCCTAGTTGAGTTGACTAGAGCTCAAGGAGACGTAGCCCAAGAGTTTTGGGTGAACGCCATATTAAACTTGTCGTCTTATGTGTGATTCTCATTTGCTGCATTGTTTCACTATAATATGTTTTATATCAGTTTAAGAAAATCAATTTAAAGCACATAAACAATTTTAAAACAACCATAAGCATACACCTTATTTTCAAGCACATTATTAATTTTTCATTGGTTAATCACAATATCTTGGGAATATTTAAGCTTTGTAAGTGGGAGAGGTTCTTGTAAGCCCACAAGAAGCCTTTAGTGCCCCATTTTCAGATCACAATATGGTTTAAGTACTCTCAATCAAGGAAAGGAATTTATTGAAGGAAGCCTAGATTACCAAAGAAGATAAGTGGTATGTATTCATATGTTTAATGAATTAAGTCATATCATCATACAGTTTCAAATAGCATGGATGGATACTCTACCTCATGAGTATGGTCAAAGGAAAAGGATCTATTTCATTGGAAAAGATGCATGAAGGCATGGCTCACATATTGGCTAGATTAAATAAACATGATATGGAATCATATGGAATATGTGGTGGTTGAAAAATATGGAGGAACCATGGATAGAAATTCTTGGGGAGAAATATGTGATGAAAGGAAGAAGAGATCATGAAAAATGCAACTATGGTCACGTAGAAAAAGAAATCAACATCCAATGACTAGAATAATTTACCATGACATCTCCATGGAAAAGGTATGAAGACTCTAATGAAGTCTAGAAAGGAAGGGGGCTTTTGACATTGAATATCTTGGAGATGTGTCAATATGTATGTAGGATGTTGGTGTTGCAATAAGCAAATATCATGATGAAAGGCCATCACAAAAGGTAATTTTGATTTGATTTTGATTTTTTTGAACAATATTTTGATGGGGTGATACACGAAAATTGAAAAAGAGTTTTGGATGTCACCTACAACTAGTATTCATGTAGTGGGATAGAAGATCCTAAAGGAAACATGATGTGGAAAAGGTAGTTGTATGAAGAAAATCCAGATATGGACTAATAGATCACTCTCTAATAAAATGAAGGATGATATGAGTAACATGGTTCGTGAACGAAAGTCATGGATGGATGATGCCCTACGAAGAAGCCCCAAAATATTAAGTCTCCATATTGTTAAAGATGAATTTCATGACATCGAAAGAAGAATATCTTCAAGAAGTTGAAGGTACCATCATCTCCACCAAAGAGATGATGTTGGAAAGCAAGTCCCTCGTTAAGAGGGAGCTTGGAAACGTCCTTGGATAAGAGGGAGACTGGGTAGATTCCTTTTATAGGAATGGGTAAATTCCTTCATAGGAATGGTTATATCCTCCCTAGTTGAGAGGGAGAAATAGACAGATCATTCTCATCTTCACTTTCGAAGAAACAATGGAGGATTGGGTAAGCATATGGCATATGATACTCTTTGAGGATTATATAGGAAATACAAGATAAGAGTAGTCATAGAGGACTGATATTCTTTGAGGCTTGGGAATCCAAGATAAGAATAGGCCTGGAAGGACATACCCTGTGAACACCCAAGTGGGATATGTACCTTGAGAGATGATGATGATGGTGTACATAAGTCATTGGTCTCACCAACATTGTTTTATGATATTGTGGAGAGATAGAATTATTAGTCAAGGCATTGCTATGTAACAATGTTGGTCGATTTGATGCTAAACATATGGGTTACCAATCTGAAATTATGAATACCTCCCTAGTTAAGAGGGAGTATTGATATATGCAACTAGGTTCAGTCTTCATAACGACATATGTAATCATGATTTTACGTATTTGATGTAATAAGAAAAATAAATTTATTGTTATTCTCGAGGCATGGAAATTTATTTTTTAGGTCAAGCTCCCATTGTGAGATGCTAGAGCTTGTCATTAAGTCTACAAGTCACAGTCATGTATGAAAGACCAAAATTAGGGCATGTTACATATTGTAATGCCCTTCTCCCACATTTACCCAAGTTAACTGACCTACCAGGGTAAACATGTGATGAATAGTTACTATGATATGATTCAACATCCTAGATCACCTTAAGGAAGTGGAATCTACAAAACCAAAACCTTACTAAACTCCCTCAGGTGCTACAGGACCCCCAAGGGCTAAACCACCCTTCCAGGTGCCCAGAACCTTACTTAAATGTCTTTTTTTGTGTCTCAGAGCCCCAGATGCTGACCCAACACTATTGGAATTCAGTTGTAACCCTCCAGTCACATGCACAAGTCTGCAAGGTTGGGACTGCAGTCTTTTTCACTCAGTCCTATGTTTGTGACCACGAGATCTGAGGCACTTTTCAAGGTTAGTCTCCATAACACTACCCATAACTTAATGAAACTCTAAGTAATGATAAATGACATAGGGACAAAGCCTTCCATACAAAACTTAGACAAGAACTTGACCAAAAGGGCACAACCATGACATGAATTCCATCAAACACATCATGAACATGAAATCTATAGGTCATAAATACACATATGAACATATGGGTCTCATACTTATATGAGAATCATCAACAATGTATTATTCCTTCTCATCGTAGCTGCGATATCATCTACTAGGTCATTCATTCATTAATATTCCATTTACTAACCAAATCATGATGAGATCCATGACTAAGATCTATCTTAAAACCATGATTATAACCATCATATAACCAAAATAATAACATTGATAGAACAACCATAAAATCCACATAATAACAAACACATTTACTCATCAAATAAAAGGTAAAGAGCTCTTATTAACATATGCAGAAACCAACCAAGTCAGGGACTTCCACGTACCACCTAACCATAGATTGGGCTGAACCAAATCTTTCTTTTAGCTAATCAACCTCATGCCATATTTCAAGCATGAATGTGGGACTAAAAAAAAACCAATAAGGGCTTCCTCAAGAGTTATAATGTATCCCCACATTACCGTTTAAGGGCCCAAAACCTTCAATTATACAACCAGGATTTACTGTGTATCCCGCCATATACCAGTTAAGGGATTCATAGGCCCAAAAAATAAACATAAACTACAAAGCTTTACTGTGTATCCCACCATATACAAGTTAAGGGATTCATAGGCCCAAACAATAGACATAAACTACTAGGCTTTATTGCAATCCCACCATATACTTGTAAAAGGATCACTACGTCCTAAATAAGCATGGATGCCTTTGGATCTCCCCATCTTAGCCATGAGGAATTTTCCTATCTCCACCCTCAAGCTTTACTGTGTATCCCACCATTTACTAATCAAGGGATTTATCGGCCTTTGGGAATTTTCCTAAGACTACCCCACTCAGTTTCAAAACCATCTAGAAATCCAACGCAACGAAGTAAAAGAACCCCATCACACCATGGTTATCCTAAAATGGTAAGGTAATATTGAAAACCATTGTCACACCTAGAAAACCCCATGTTAATGACAACAAGAGAGCCAAATACACGCATGCATATGCCATGATTTCCAAAACTAGCAAGGAAACCATACATGCAACTCGATACCTACAAGTAATCCCGTTGTAGCCACTTGATCCAACTCTTCCTTGCTTGATTTTTTCTTCCCTTTTATTTCTTTTTCTTCCTTTGCATTCCTTTCTCCAATCTTAGAAAGCTCCAAGAATACTCTGTGTGCAAGAGTATGAGAGAGAGAGAGAGCTCCAAGCTATCACTATCAAAATCCATGAACTGATCCTCAAAAGCCTTTTTATTTTTGAGGCCTCTATTTTCTTTGTTTTCCATTATCTTCCTTTAATTTCCTCCTCTCACGTAACCTGTGACCTTTCATCTTCCTTTTCTCCTAATTTCCATTATTTTCATAAATAAATGCCAGTAAATGCCTCAGGCAGGTTAGGAGGCAGTGAGTTAGTCAGTAAGTTTGGATCTTTACCAATAGCACAAAGAAAGCCCAGTGTTACCAGTTATCAATACCCCTGCCCTGGAGGTAGGTTTTCGTGCCATGTGTGAACTAATTACTGTAAGCGATGATGGCAACAAGTAGCACCGGTTAGTTATTAATTGATTTCCACATTGGCTGAGTGAGCGGGGCCTACAGTTCCTTTTCAAATTCCTTTTCTATTACCTTTGCCAATTTCCTTTAGCCATAATAAACCAAATGAATACCCACTTGGATTTTTTTCCCAACATTAAGCTTGGAATACATGTCCCATGACCTTGCTATTACTTTGTCTTTATTAACTTTATTACATGGATTTTTAATTCGAGGTTGTTACAAACCCCTACCCTTTAGGGGAACATCATCCTTAGTGTTCAATGATGCCTATAAACCAGAAAAATGCTAAAAACAAAACATACTTCCCATGGAGCTTTATAACACAACTCGTTGCAGTATCTACAATGACCACTACTGAAACATGAAAACCATACCGTTTACTAGAGTTTTATAACACAACTCATTACAGTATTTACAATAACAACCACATATATAGTCATACTCATTTGCTTCAACCTCAAAATAATCATAATTTCTATGGATATTTATAAATCCAACTCAATATAGTACTTACATAATATACACATATACACATTTTCTCAACCAGCAAATAAAAGGATATGATATCTGCATCAACAACAAGGGAATCCAAAGGCTCACACCTCCATCCTCAAAAGTAGTACTAACATTCAACTCCTTCCCAAGAAGTCCAAAATCCACTGCTAACTTCAAATCTACATCAAATGTCCAGCGCTATAATCCTGCATAACTTGTCCTCTCTATGAATAGTTACCAACTCATTATTCTAGGGCACACTCCCAATGTGCATCTGATTCCATCTGGAAATGCTAATGGTGAAAAAAAATCCATCCCCAACCTTCCATTCTCTATTACACAATCCCTCGGGCAATCCGGTCACCCCCTTCCATGCAGTCACTCACCTTCCAAGTTCCCCAACATCCCCTTTCCCAAGCATTCCATCACTTCACAAGGTTTCCTTGCATCGGAAGGTTCAAAAACTAAGGCATATTCTTGCCTCAAAACCATCATACTGGTCATAGCACACATATGGAAATAAATGGACACTATTGGGTACCAATGTCCCATAATGACCCTACTCTTGAATGCTTTACCAACATATTGCTTCATGTTCCAATTCCTTTTGTCACTGTTTCTAATTCTTGCAATCAATTTCAACCATCCAAACCAGGCATTTCCCATACTTTCCTGTAACGAGCACATAGTTTCCATCAGACTCAAAATGAATTGAAATAAATTTAAATCATACCTCATTGGTGGCCCATCAATAAGGTACACTTGCGATTTTATTTACTTCCTCTCAAAACAAGTCAAACTATTTGTTTGATCAAATCATTATGAATAAACATATGACATCTAGTTAACTCAAAACCCAATCATAATAAATCACATGTAACCATAATAAATTAGAGTCATAGGTCACATGCATAATAAAAATGAAATAAAATAATGATACTTATCCTTCAATCGGTCCTTTTATTCAACCTGAGTTCTTTGTCTTTTCCATACATTCACTTAATCAGTTGTTACACCCGACAAGCACCTATTTCCTTCTTGTCTCTTCAATCAAATATATATACACATAGTGTACATCACATACATACACCCACCCACGACATATAACACCACACAATACATGCACCTACACCTGACATACAACACAACACATGCACCTACACCCAGTGTATAACACGACACATACACCTACACCCGATGTACAACATGATACATACACTTACACCCGATGTACATACACATAGTACAACACAACATAATACATATGCATACACATAGTGCAACACAATGAATACACATGCCGTGAAAATGGTCTTAACTCCACCTCCGCTCCCACCACCTATAGGTATAAAGGATTACCAACCTTCACGTCATGGATCTGCCTTGATTTGCGACTCTTCGTGTTATCACAGTAAATAAGCATGTGAGGGATTTCTCATATCAATCAAGCCCAAATAGGCCTCCAACTCTTTCACACCCCAATCGGGGATATTTATTAATTATTAATTATAATTAATAATTATAACTATAATTAATAATTATAATTATAGTTATCCTTATAACTATATGTATAATTCTTATAATTATAATTATTCTTATAATAATTATAATTATAATTATAATAATTATTCTTGATAAATTATCATAATTGGTTATTTATAAAGTATTAATTATTTTTTTAGTATGGCTGATTTATTATTAATAATTTTTTTTAATGATTTATTATTATTAATTATTAATATCAATCCATTTTTATTAATAATATTTAATCTTATTTACGGTTAACAATAATATTTAACAATCAATTATTAACAATAATATTTAATATTTTCTCTTAATAATGATTCTATTTAATTAAGAATAATATTTATTTTTTTTTAATTAAAGATAATTATAATCATTTAAAAATAGTTATTGTTATTACTAAATAAGTATTATTATTAAGATTATTATATTAATTGATATTACTATTATTATTAACTATAATTATTATTATGCCCACGGGGCTTGGGATTGATGGTGAATGGGTGCACTGTTAAGACACTCCTTGTGATAGGTCACCGTTTCAAATCCCCCGTGGGTACTTAGGTTAGTCTTAACTAGAAAAAAAAAAAAAATCATAAAAATAAAATAAAAAATAAAAAAAAAATCTATATTTATTATTATTAAATAGTTAATTTATATTACATAATTTAATATTAAATAATAATTAGTATAGATTATTAATTATAATTATAGTAATAATATTTTTTAAATACTATTTTCTATTGTTATGTATTTATTAATGGTAGATACAAATGAACCACATTAATATTTTTAAAGTATATTTATTATTATAATATCAATAATATTAATATGAAATTTATATTTATGGATGTCTATAAAGATATATCAATCTCATTTAATTATATAGTTGTGCATGTCACTGATATATGTCTATAAAAAATATATCAACCATATATATTAATGTGATTGTGCTAATTCAAATTAAAAATTATTATAACTTATTAAAAATAATAAATAATATCAATAATTGAATTCAAGGTTACCATTTGATAGATAATTTCCGAATAGTTGCTGTTTAGATTAACTTGAAAATAATTGGATTGTATATTGTAAAATATTTAGAATATTTAATAAATATGAGTTATTTTATTCATATTTATCCAATTTTCAAAATATTTTACAACCTTCAATCAACATATAAATAATTTTTCAATTACGATTTGGTAATACTCCATTAAGATGAATGATTTCAGCGGGCACTGCTACATGCTGATCAAAAGCGGATGCTGGATGACTTATGAGATAAAGTGTGAATTGAAAATCAGCATCTGTCTGCGTTGAATACAGTTTGTTTCTGGAACATTGTGGGGACTACAAATATTCCTATCAGCATCTGCCTGTGTTGAATACAGTTTGTTTCTAGAATCATGTGGGGACTATAAATATTCCTTTGTCACCTCAATTTTAAATTGAGGTCATAAGTTTATGAAAAATAAGTTCTTTTTTTCGTGACTCGTGGACTCCTGGCCAGAGCGTGTACAACGGGAAAAGTCTCCGGAACCCTTGACATTTTCCAATCACGTTTTAAATATCGCTGGCACACTCCCCAGCTCACATTTCTCCCAGAAATGACAATCAATACGCGCTTCCACCATACATATAAATATTCGCCTCCACATTTTAAGTCCGCAATACTTTGCATCGTCAGTTGGTTTGAGAATCGAGTTCAGCAATTACCAATCTCTACGGTAGCGTAAACAAACTGCGACATATCTGCTACATTGTGATTCATTGTTTTCACTGCAACCTTACAGCGTTGGCATGGCGTCGTTAGTTATGGATAAAGCCTCCCGACAGCACCTTTCAACGTCTCCATCAGACGAAGATCGCGGACAAAGTTGCCGCCGCCAATTTAAGGGAATCCGAATGCGAAAATGGGGGAGTTGGGTGTCTGAAATCCGGATGCCCAAGACCAGAGAGAAGATATGGCTGGGGTCATACAAAACCGCCGAGCAGGCCGCCCGTGCTTACGACGCCGGAATGTATTGCGTGAGAGGCCCCAACGCCAAATTCAACTTCCCCAATTCCGTGCCCGTCATTCCGTCGGCGTCTTCACTTTCCCGTCAGCAAATTCAGGTTGCTGCGGCCAAATATGCGTTGGACGAAATCCCTTCAGTTTTGCCCTCTCTGCAGAATATCACAAATATTAAGAACAAGGCGAGTGAGAAGCCGGCATCGCCATCACAACCGTCTTCGGTTTCAGAAATGGAGTGGGCATCTGACAGTGGGCAGATCTCCAAGGCGCAGGACTTGGGGTTGTGGGAGACTCCGTTTGACGATAATGGCGGCCTGAATTTGGATAAAATCCCGTCAATTGAAGAGGCGTTAGTGTGGGAGTTCATTCCAAGTTGGGAGGAGGAGCAACAAGAAGAATACGTCTTCTTTGACCCAACAGATTTGTGGAATTTTGGAGACATTTGAAAATCAGTTACAGTGAAAAGGAGGAAA
The DNA here is from genome assembly GCA_031772625.1 of Pinus tabuliformis. Taxonomy (NCBI): domain Eukaryota; kingdom Viridiplantae; phylum Streptophyta; class Pinopsida; order Pinales; family Pinaceae; genus Pinus; species Pinus tabuliformis. The sequence goes on along the minus strand of CM062812.1, from coordinate 450,110,019 downwards.
GGAAGACAGCGTGATATTTTTTTTAGTTTGTCGCGTTGTCTAGCAGGCAACGGGCTTCGACCAGAGTCAAAATATTTTTGTCCTTTTAAATGATATATTTGTATATGTACACATTAAACATTTTATGAAGGAGGTTTCCCCTGTTTTCAGTATGTGTATAGGTCTACATGGTTGACATTTATTATAAGTTTAAGAGGATGTAATTCATAAAATTTAAACGTGCTAAAAAATTATTAATATATATTAAATAATCGAAAATTACAATTGCATTAGCATTAAATTAAATTATTTCATTAAATATAAAAACAGATTTAATTAAATTTTATTAATAATTTGTATATTATATAAAAAAATATGTCATTTAAACATTTTTCTCCAAAAAAATTTCAAAGAAATTGAATAAAAAATCAAAATATACTAAATTAAAAATTTCAAAAAAATATTATCGTTATCTTCAAAAAAATATTCTGAGTTTATAAATTTATTTAAATAGTAAAAAATGTATTTGATCTAAAAAAATTTAATTCAAATATTAATTCGCCAACTAAAAATAATAAAAAAATATAATTTTACATAAAAAAATAATATTAATATACCCATACTAATTATTAGTAAGGATATCACATCCCTTTGGACACCTTTGGAGTCATTGATGTTTTAAATAAGTACCACATTCATGGGAAAACCTTGAAGGAATATGGACTGGGTGATGGCTGGTTGTTGGTGTAATGTGTAGTTTTGTGGTTACCTAATTGAAGCAAAGCTTATAATTATGATTTATATCTAATTGAAGCAAACATATAATTTGATTTATATGGTCACAAATACAAGGAATTTTTGAGCCAAAGATACATGATATCGCATAAGAAATGATAGAAGATGTTACACTACCACATTGTATGGGCATGCATTAGAGGAGAAGAGAGGGAGGAGGACATGTCATGGAATTGTATCAAATATAGGAAAAATATAATTATAATTGGAAAGAAAGGTGTAGTAACCATAAGGAAAGTGCTCGTAATACAAATAGACTACAAGAGGGAAATGATAGAAGATGTTACACAACCACATTGTATGGGAATGCATTAGAGGAGAAGAGAGGGAGGGGAACATGTCATGGAATTGTATCACACGTAAGAAAAATAGAATTATAATTAGAGAGAAAGGTACACTAACCATAAGAAAAGTGCTCGTAATACAAATAGACTACAGGAGGGAACTCAGGAATTGGAGTATTAGAAAGTCTTCAATAGAACAGTGATTTGGGATTGAGTTATCAAAGATTAAAGGGGTTTCATTATCTAGAAATATTGACAACTAAATTGCCATTATGCATACACATGGTCAATTAAGAAAAAGATGGTCAATTAAGAAGAAGATGAGTAAGTAAGAGTGAGGTGATAATCATTCAACGTAGTTATGGATATCTTGATAGCAAAAATTTTGCTGAACTCCGCCAACCACATGTAGGATGACTCGTGGAGAATCAAATAATAGAGAAATCAGATGACTAAGGAAGGTTTGAAGGTAGTCAAGACTATTAGGATAACACATGGACAATCAACATAATACTAAACACGAGGGTGCAAAAACAATCTATACCCTGCATTCAAATGTATATATTCGAAAGGTGGGAGGCGAAGCGAGATAAGGATCATAGTAATCTGTTAGCAACAAAAAATTCCAAGAACGCAAGTTATTTCAAGACACTATAAAAACCAACCAAAAAAAATGAAACGCTGATACCTTAGAAAATGCAGCTGCAATTTCTATCTTAGGTTTGTTAAAGTTTTAATGAATGATTCAATTTACTTTTACCACTAATTTGAATATACCTCGATAAGGTAAATTATAAAAAATAAAATTATCTTGTAAGTTTTTTTTTTTAATATATATATATATATATATATAAAAGTTTTGTAGTGATATGTTATTTTCAGTATAAAGTATAATGCATACTTTGATATGATGATTTGGTATTTAAATGATGAAATTATAATGCATAATTTGATATAATTATTTGGTATTTAAGTGATGAAATTTTTTTAAATAATTTTTACAATTGTGAAGAATAATTTAATTTTGTTCTCACATTGTTTTTAATGTTAATTTTATATTTTAAGCAAAAATGTGGCATATTTTTAAAATTAGCATGTCAAAATGTTGATGCAAGGTCTAAGATTGTTAGCATATATGTATATATATATATATATATATATATATATATATATATATATACATGTTTATGATAAATATTGGTGTGTATGGGTGTACCATACTATTATAGATTCATCTTAAACACGAATCTAACATGAGCTGAGAGGGATCAAATTTTTTATGCAAACTTATTTTAGACTGCAAAAAAACAACAGTTAATTTTTCATTGTTTAAATTGTTATTTTAAATTAGTTAACATAGATATTCAAATAGTTTATTTAAATCATGAAATTATATTGCGTGATATGGACAACTAATTAAACATGCATACCATATTATTTATATTATAGAAAAAAATGGAATACATATTTATAATATGTCATATATATATATATATATATATATATATATATATATATATAATCCACAAAATTGAATTTATTAATTAATAATTAATTTGTGTAGCCTATTTAAAAATAATCATCTAATGATTATTTAACTAAATTAAAATTTTGGAAACCCCTAGACACACTAATCAATGTAACAAAGATGTTTATTGGTGGTATTTAATTATTTTGATAAGTGTGTGTCTTTTGGAATACGGATTTTAGAATTTTAGTTCAATTATTAATAATTATTAGGTGGATAGTAGGGATTTAAACTCCACAAAATATTCTAGAATATTCGTACTAGTAGTTGCAAGTCAAAGATAGAGATTTATCTCAAAAGTAGTTATGTCATTTTTTCCCTTTTGATTAGATTGATTAATTAAAACAAAAATGTCACATGAGCATGTATCCTATGAACATAAGTTATGGTCTTTTGCGCATGTGGCATTAGTAAGCCATTGTATTGTCCCATGGTATTGCAACAAAACCTATTTACAAGTTAAAACACTCCTTGTTAAAGTAGGACGAATATTTATAATTAAAAATCTTGTTACAATTTTTTTAAAAGTATATATGTTTAATTCATTTTTCTAGTTAATTTTAATTAAATTCTAGTAGAGATTTTTAAAAACTTGATTTTAAGTTGTTTAATCTATAAAATTTGAGTTAGCCCACGGGGCTTTGGATTGACGGTGAATGGGTGCCTTGTTAAGGCACTCCTTGCGATAGGTCACCGGTTCAAATCCTCAGTGGGTACTTAGGTTAGTCTAATAGATAAATAAAAAAATCTATAAAATTTGAGTGCTTTAGGTTTTTGAGGATGCTGAATCTATTTATGCATTCAACAATGTGTTTTAAACAACAAATAATAACAGCCTTGCTTGAGATTGTATCAAGAGATTCCGATGAAAAGGTCATTTCCTCTGATATTAATTAATTATAGACAAAGATAATTTTTATGATATTAATCAATTGTGAACAGAGAAAAATTATAAAGGAAAAACCACTTTTTCATGGCCTTGAAGCCATGAAGATAGAAAAACCACTAATTGGTGTCACCTAATTAAAATATGGAAAAAATCAACAACTCCCCATATTTTGATAATATGTTTTTTTTTTTTTAAATATTAAAGTATCATTTAGTTTTTATATAATTTACAATAATAATAAATATTAGCACAACCACATTACTATTGTAGTTGATATAAGTTGATCAACGTTGCTTATAAAATGTGGAAAATATTGTGAGTCATACATCAACCATATTAGTAAATTCAGTTGTGCTAGTTGTTGTGCTAGTTAATCTTATGTGTGTGGCGTAGATTCAATGACCATGGTTGACTATGGTTGACAAGGATTGCTAAGGTTGATCAAGGTTAACAAGGTTGACCATGGTCAAGATTACATTAATGCTAATGTTGCATTAATGTTAAAAAAATGGTTACTTTAATGATTTAGATGATTGATGGGGTTGATCATAGTGGAAGAGGGTTGACCATCATTGACCATATCCAACCATATTATGGTTGGCGGTATCTAACCATAAACACCATAGTTGACCATGTACGAACATTCTAACCATAGTTGGCCATTAATTATTGGTAGAGAATGAGATGTTTTAAATTAACTAAACTTAATAAAAAATAACGCCAGCGCCTAACGAGCCATATATAGGGTATTAAATGCCCTTGAAGATGCACGGGACATAACCCGTTAACACAGGAATTGCGAAATTCGCCACTAAATAAAAAAAGGCAATTCGTGTGTTAGCGAGCTATGTCCCGTGCATCTTCAAAGGCATTTAATACCCTATATATGGCTCGTTAGGCGCTGCCAACTATGCTCTATCATAAATGACCATAATTAAAATAATATATATTAAGAATTTAAAAATATATATATATTTTTAAGATGATAAAATACCATCTAACTTTTATAGAATTTACCACAGTAATAGATATTAAGAAATTTTACATATGTAAATTCACTTTTTTAGTTTGGTTTAATCTAATTTATTTATCTTAGGGAAATATAATGTTGGATATCTGAATAGTGTTATAATTAAGTTATGATTTTTGTTTTTATTTTTTTATTTTTTTTAAATTTGATTTAAAATATATTTAGTAATTATTAAAATTTTAAAAATAAATTTATTTTATTATAATTTATAATAATAATTAAGAAAATTATAATGTTTATTAGGCATAGAGTAGATGATGATAGGGTGTTTTGTTAGGCGGTGTAAAGTTTACTTGTTGGAAACTTAGTGGGCAAAAATCTGACCATGATAAGGGATTGTGTTGCCCAAGCTAGGTACTATTCTAAAATGATTTTGATGGCTTAGATGCTCAAGCCAAAGTTACATATGCTAGTCATCTCAAGACTCATGTAACCTAACAAACAAGAGAAACTAAGAATTATAAGATTTAAACATGCGATTCAAACATTTTTTTATTCATTTTTTTAATTATAACTCACATTATTTTTCTATTTGTAAGATGATTTTTATTTTTTATTTTTATTTTAAAGGGACATGGAAGGACAGACGAACTTACACATCCCTTCATATTCGGTTGTAGAGTGGGCCTCTTGGCTCAATAATTATACCTTTGACTCTTTATAGATTAATTTTACCTCAATAACTAATGCATGAAACCTTAAAACTATAACATATCATGACTCATAAACCACTTTTATGATATATTTTTATAAATAAATATTTATGAAAAATATAATATTAATATGTGAATAATGTGGTTGATATTGTTAATGAAATAAAGTTTTAGGTATTTGAATAATATATTTATTTTTAGTGAAATAAGTATATTAAAATAATATGGAAGTTATATTTTATATTAAATAATTTTAATCATATTTCATTTAAAATTAATTTATTATGGTTAATCATAAAAAAATATTAAATATTAAGAAAAAAAAATTCATATTAAATTTAGGGAATAAATATTATACAAATGTTTAAAACATAATTTTTAATAGTTGTTTTAATGTGATTTTTTAGAAGTTTTTCGGATGGGTTTTTCTTGTCAAATTTCTCTAAAATCTGGTAGCAATTTATTGAAATTACAAGTTTGATGGGTAATCCCTGCACAATCAAAGCGTCTTGGGGATTTTTTAGGATGTGGAATCCAAATATACACTTAAAAAACCACTTTAAATAACATAAATCAATATTTAACCTCAAATTTTTCCGCCGAATTCAACCACCAGGAAGTCCAAAAAATCTTCCGAACACAAAGAGATCGCCATATTCGGTATGTGAGACGGATATATAAACGAGAGTATGTTAGTGTGACATTATGCACAAGGTGGTTCTAATAATTGCATCAAATACAACACACGATTTCTTGGTGGAATAGGCACTTTATTTTATTGTGTCAAACGTTCCTCAACGTGTTATATGATAACTCTTGATGGGGCAAGGGACTGGTCGTTTTCATTAATGCAAAACACATCTTGCATGTCGCTGGTGTCATCCATGTGTAACTACCATTTGTTTATGAAGTAAATTTTCATTGTTAAGGCACCCATAGTTAAGGCGCCAAGCGATGTCAACAACGGAGTCAGGCCCCACCAACGTCCCAATGTTTTGAAAACGCCAAGCGATTTCAACAACTGAGTCAGGCCCCACCAACGTCCCAATGTTTTGAAAATCTTGGCTTAGAATCTCTTTAAAATGCGCTCTAATTCAGAACGATTAGGTTTCGGTGGTCAGTTGAGATTGTTTAACGGCGTCAGGCCCCACCAACGTCCCAATGTTTTGAAAATCTTGGGTTAGAATCTCTTTAAAATGCGCTCTAATTCAGAACGATTAGGTTTCGGTGGTCCGTTGAGATTGTTTATTAGAATTAGTAGATACATGTAAGTGTCAATCAGTAAGCATGAAAGCCACTGTAAATCACAAATTTCTATTTAATTCAAACTGAAAGCTTACCACGAACGATTAAGGTAACATCAATGATTTTTCAGGATTCATTTAATTCCGATAATTTATTTAACCACATTCTAGGTTACCATTTGATCGACGATTTCAGAATGAGTTGCTGTCTGGATTAACTGGAGGATAATTGCATTGTATTTCTAAGATATTTTGAATATTTAATAGATATAAGTTATTTTATTCATATTTATCCAATTTTCAAAATATTTTATAACCCAGCATCAACATAAAAATAACCTTTCAATTACGACTGGGTAATACTCCATTAAAATGGATGATTTCAGCCGGCACTGATGAGTTATGAGATAAGATGAAGTGTGAACTGAAATCAGCATGTGGGGACTTCAAATATTCCTACATGACCTCCATTTTTAACTTGACGTCATAAGTTTATGAAATACGGTTTCTTTAAGTGACTCGTGGACTCCTGGCCAGGGCGTGTACAAGGGGAAAAGTGTCCAGAACCCTTCACATTTTCACTCACGTTTTAAATATCGCTGGCACACTCCCCGGCTCACATTTCTTCCGGAAATCACAATCAGTACGCGCATCCGCCATACATGTAAATATTCGCCTCCACATTTCAAGTCTGCAACACTTTGCATCTTCAGTTAGTTTGAGATTTGGATTTCAGCAATTACCAATCTCTACGGTAGCGTAAACAAACTGCAACATATCAGCTACATTGTGATTCATTGTTTTCACTGCAACCCTCCAGCGTTGGCATGGCATCGTTAGTTATGGATAAAGCCTGCCGAGAGCACCTTTCACCGTCTCCATCAGACGAAGATGGCGGACAAAGTTGCCGCCGCCAATTTAAGGGAATCCGAATGCGAAAATGGGGGAGTTGGGTGTCTGAAATCCGGATGCCCAAGACCAGAGAGAAGATATGGCTGGGGTCATACAAAACCGCCGAGCAGGCTGCCCGAGCTTACGACGCCGGAATGTATTGCGTGAGAGGCCCCAAGGCCAAATTCAACTTCCCCAATTCCGTGCCCGCCATTCCGTCGGCGTCTTCATTTTCCCGTCAGCAAATTCAGGTTGCTGCGGCCAAATATGCGTTGGACGAAATCCCTTCAATTGTGCCCTCTCTACAGAATATCACAAATATTGAGAACAAGGTGAGTGAGAAGCCGGCATCGCCATCACGACCATCTTCGGTTTCAGAAATGGAGTCGGCATGTGACAGTGCGCACATGTTCAAGGCGCCGGACTTGGGGTTGTGGGAGTCTCCGTTTGAGGACAATTGCGCCATGAATTTGGAGAAAATCCCGTCGATTGAGGAGGCGTCACTGTGGGAGTTCATTCCGACTTGGGAGGAGGAGCAACAAGACGAATACATCTTCTTTGATTCCACAGATTTGTGGAATTTTGGAGATATTTGAAGATCAGTTACAATGGAAAAGAGGAAATTAAGACATCGTGATGTCTTTTTTGGTTTGTCGCGTTGTCTAGCACGCAACGGGCTTCGACCCATTGTCAAAATATTTTTGTTCGTTTCAAATGATATATTTGTATAATGTACACATCAAACATTTACACATTTTATAAAGGAGGTTTCCCCAGTTTTCATTATTTGTATAGGTCTACATGGTCGACATTTTTTATAAGTTTAAGAGGATGTAATTCATAAAATTTAAGTGGGTTAATTTTTTTTTAATATATTTTAAATAATAAAAAATTATAATCTTATTCCGTATTAAATTAAATTAGCGTAGATTCATTTTAATATATTTAAGCACTCAGAGGGATCAACTACTTCCAGGTGCAAACTTTTCCTTATGTTTTGCATTCAAAAAAATAGGTTTGCACCTAGAGAGATTTGATCCCTGTTGGAGTTTAATATATCCGGTGTTTGTGAGTCATACAAAATTTGTTGAACATCTAATTATTTTGATCATTTTAAATATGCTAAATATGTCTAAGATTAATTTTGTCAATTTAATTTAAAATTTGTGTAGTTACCTCAGTTTGTTGAGATGAGAGAGACTGTTAATAACTTGAATGATGAAATAAAAATTTTGATTGCAAAGTGTCGATGTAACAATTTTGATTGATAGAAATTGTAAATAATAAGAATATAGTGAATTACAAACGATCTTCATTGCGATCAATTTGAAACTATTTTCTTCTACTATTCCTATTGCCACACCTATTAGTTTTTCCATTTTCTCATATCGATCATATGAAAAGATTAGTTGGAATCATAGACCATTCAAATATTTAACTTGAGTTACTATAGTAGTTTTTCCATTTCCTTATATTGATCATATGAAACGAATAGTTAGAATCATAGACCACTCAATTATTTAACTGAGTTACTGTAGTAAACAACATACCTTGTCTTTGTTGATTGCTCTCCAATATTAATAGAGAGGGAAGAAGAGAAAGGCAAAGACAAGGAGGGGGGAAGAGATATAGATATGAAGAGAGAAGGGGAAGAGAGAGAGGGGAAAGGGAGGTAGAAAGAGAAAGGGATGGGAAAGGGAGGAAGAGAGAGAGAGGGAGATAGATATGGAGAGAGTGTGTGTATGTTTAGGGGGAGAGATAGAGAGATAGAGAATGAGAGACAATGGGAGGTAGAGATATAGATGGAGGAGGTAGAGATGTGCTTACACTAAAATGAATGTACACTATTAATCTAATTACTTTGAAATTAATGTACATCATACATCTAGTTGCATCAAATCAGAAATCAATATCTACACTAAAATCAATGCATCTAGTGTAAACAATCAAATAGGATTAGAAATCAACATCTATATTGAAATCAATGCATCTAGTGCAAGAAATCAAATAGGATTAGAAATCAATATCTACACTGAAACCAATGCATCTAATGTAAGCAAATATGAGTAGAAATCAACATCTACGCTGAAATCAATGCATCTAATGTAAGGTATTAAATAGGATTAGAAATCAACATCTACATTGAAATCAATGCATCTAATGCAAGCAATCACATAGGATTAGAAATCGATATCTACATTGAAACCAATGGATCTTGTGCAACCAATCAAATAGGAATAGAAGTCAACATCGACATTGAAATCAATGCATCTAGTGTAAGGTATTAAATAGGATTATAAATCGACATCTACACTGAAATCAATGCATATAGTGCATGTGATCAAATAGGATTAGAAATCAGCAACTACATTGATATCAATACATCTATTTTAGTGAAATTCCAAAATATTCATGACTTTCTAGATCTAAATGTTGAAAAATGTGCAACAAGAAATGCTAAATTTAGAATGTGCTAAAAATAGACCTACTAAAAATAGCATGTCTAAAAATAGCAGTTTGGCCAGTGAGGTCATTGGCCACATTGGGTGAGAGGTGAAACTGCTAAAAATAGAAAGTTCTAAAAATAGCATTTCTGGGTCCTTTCCTATTTATAGCAGTCCCTAGTCCATCTATAGGAAGTAAAATTAATTTTGGTCTTAACAGCAGTTGCAAATATTAATTAATTAATTCAGTTGAGTTAATTAGTTAAGGAAATTCAAATTTGAAGTCTTTGTGAGCATGCACATGAGTTGTCCCACTAATTAAGGAATTTATCCTTAATTTCCTCCACTGATTGAGGAATTAAGTATGAGTTCTATAATGAGGGAATTAGTTGACTTAGTTCTAAGTAGTCAAGTCCAGTTAGATTATTTTAACAAGTTGTTAAAATAATAAAATATAGTTTGTTAATGCTTGCATGCATGTCACAACTATTATTTTAGATAACTGAGGATTCACTCATGGATAACTGTTGCATGTCAGTTCTGTCAAAGACCCAGTTGAGATAAGAAGTGGGATAGTGTACTATCAGATGCTCGAATATTTCTAGTAAGTATGCTTTGCATGGAGAAGGATCTATTATAGGAGATTGGAGGACTTGTGGCCTATATATTGAGGCCTAGGTAGTCCATGATTTTCATCTTCTAATTGAAGATCATTAGGATCTTTTGATTACAGAGAGAGCAGGATAGCTATTGAGCTAATTCTTTTTGTATGTTGTTGAGGATCTCCACTTGATTGATAATACAGTGTTGGGGTTTTATGCTAGTGTTTTCCCCAATGATATATTATGTGTTATGTGTGATTGATTTTTCTTGATCAGTTATACATGTTTCTACTTGATGTTGCTCATGAATTTGATTATGCTTCCGCTTAATGTTTTGTAGAAGTAGAACAAGTATTATGCTTTAGGAAATTGCATATATCGATTTGTTCTACAAGTGAAATTTCTACATGGTATCGGAGCATAGGTGATCAAGGAGAGAATAATATACTGAAAAGAGATTTCAAAGTTTTAAGTTTTGGGCCGAGAGTTTGCAGAGCATATCTGAAAATTTATGTACAAAATTTTCAGAAATAAATAGCAGATTTGGATTCCTTGTGGAAAAATACCCAAAATCAAGAAAAAATCAGCTGAATTAGAGTTCGGATGAGGGAGATATCGCTGATTTAAAATCAGCTCATTTTCTAGAAAATTTCGTGACAGCGGGAAACTGGAAATAGATTGATGTGCTAGCCAAGAACCTGTATGCACTTGAGGTACAAGATGCATGCAAAGCCTTGAAGAGCAAGGCAAAGGTTAGATACTTGGTGGTTGAGAGGGAGGGTATATTACCTCTCAACATGCAGAGCTAGAAGAAGTCTCAAACGGTTGTGGAGGAGCCACGATTGGTGCAGCAACTTCAAGAGATTGTGGAGCAGTCACAATAGGGGAAGCTGAGTGGAGATCGAGTAGAGACATCTACTCATGCAGAGATCTCCAGTAGGGGAAACTTCGAGCTAGGTGGGCAAAGAGATCGCATGCAGCCATACCTCTAGGAAGGAGGTGGGGCGATGTAGAGTGATTGCCCCAAGGAAGAGGTGCAAGATCCTTGAGGTACCCAACCTCTTGGATGAGACCTTGCTAGAAGAGCCCCGATGTGGAGTAGCAGGAATTGACTGATTGGGTAGAGACAGATGCGGATGGAGCGGCAGAGAGAGAAACAGTGCAAGGAATCCCAGGACAGTGCATAGCTAGCAGGTTGTAGTAATGCGAGAGGCACAAGTGTTTTGCATAGTGCTAGGTGGCACAGAGAGGTGTGAAATGGTGTGAGATGCATGGAGATGTTGCAGTAGCACAGATGTTAGAGAGGGAGCACTTGTCAGCAGCAGGTAGAGCTTCAACATCAGAGTATGTTCCTAGCCCAACAGAATGGTTAGTTGGGAGTTTTTTTGTTCCAAGTGTTGTTGGAGCAAGTGGACTGGGTAGATGTGTTGCATGCAGAACATTCCAAAGTTACAGGATCGAGTTTTAGAGAAAGCCTTTCTTGTTGAAGGGAGTGTTGAAAATGTGCAACAAGAAATGCTAAATTTAGAATGTGCTAAAAATAGACCTACTAAAAATAGCATGTCTAAAAATAGTAGTTTGGCCAGTGAAGTCATTGGCCACATTGGGTGAGAGGTGAAACTACTAAAAATAGAAAGTTCTAAAAATAGCATTTCTGGGTCCCTTCCTATTTATGGCAGTCCCTAGTCTATCTATAGGAAGTAAAATTAATTTTGGTTTTAATAGCAGTTGGAAATATTAATTAATTAATTCAGTTGAGTTAATTAGTTAAAGAAATTCGAATTTGAAGTCTTTGTGAGCATGCACATGAGTTGTCCCACTGATTGAGGAATTAAGTATGAGTTCTATAATGAGAGAATCAGTTGACTTAGTTCTAACTAGTCAAATCTAGTTAGATTATTTTAACAAGTTGTTAAAATAATAAAATATAGTTTGTTAATCCTTGCATGCATGTGACAACTATTATTTTAGATAATTGAGGATTTACTCATGGATCACTGTTGCATGTCAGTTCTGTCAAAGACCCCAGAGATCAGATGTGGGATAGTGTACTATCAGATGCTTGGATATTTCTAGTAAGTATTCCTTGCATGGAGAAGGATCTATTATAGGAGATTGGAGGACTTGTGGCCTATATATTGAGGCCTAGGTAGTCCATTATTTTCATCTTCTGATTGAAGATCATTAGGATCTTCTTATTACAGAGAGAGAAGGATAGCTATTGAGCTGATTCTTTTTGTATGTTGCTGAGGATCTCCACTTGATTGATAATACAGTGTTGGGGTTTTATGCTGGTGCTTTCCCCAGTGATATATTCTGTGTTATGTGTGATTGATTTCTCTTGATCAGTTATGCATGTTTCTACTTGATGTTGCTCATAAATTCGATTATGCTTCTGCTTAATGTTTTGTAGAAGTAGAACAAGTTTTATGCTTTAGGACATTGCATATATCGGTTTGTTCTATAGGTGAAATTGCTACACTAAATTCTATGTTTGTATTTGTCTCTGTGTGTCTCTTTCTTCTTCCCTATCTCTCCACCTTCCATTCTATGTCTATATCCCTTCCCCTCTCCTTCTCTCCCTTCCCCTCTCCTTCTCTGCCTTCCCCTCTCTCTCTCCCCCGTCTCTATCTATCTACGTCTCCCTCCCTTTCTCTATCTTTTTCTTCTTCCCTCTCTCCCTTTGCCATCTATATCTATACCTCCCTCTATCTCTCCTTATTTATCTCTCTATCTCAGCCCCCTAAACACATGTCACTCTCTCTCTCTCTCTCTCTCTCTCTCTCTCTCTCTGCCCCCTCCATCTATATCTCTATCTCCTATCTATCTCTCTTCCTCCCTCCCTCTCTTTTCCTCTCTCTTCTACCCTCTCCCCCGCCCCATCTATATCTATATCTCCCCTTGTCTCTCCTTCTCACCCCCAAAACATACACAGTCTCTTTTCATATCTATCCATCTCTCTCTCCCTCCCTCATCCTCTCCCTCTCTCTCTTGGACTTCTCTCTCTCTCTCTCTCTCTCTCTTTTTTCTCTCTCCCTCACTGACTCTCCATATCTCCCTTGCCACTCCCTCTCCACCTTTATCTCTCTATGTCTTTCTTCCCCTTCCAACTCCATGTCTCTCTCCTCTCTCTAAAGTCCTCACTCTTTTTCCTTCCTCTCTCTCCCCTTCTCTCCCACCTCCTTTTTTCTTTCCACCCATCATACACACTCTCTCTTCCCCCTCCAACTATGTCACTATCTCATTCTCTCTCTCCTCCTCTATCTCTCCCTCTCTCCCCCCTCCATATCTATGTCTCCCTATCTCTCTCTTCCCCTTTTTTCCTATCTTTATCCTCTCTTTTTCTCTCTCTTCCCTCATCTCCTCTCTCCCTCATTCCATCTTCATCTCTCCCTTGTCACTCCCTCTCTCCCTCCACCTCTATCTCACAATGTCCTTTTTCTTCACTCTCTCTCTTTCCCCCTCCAAATCTATCTCTCCCCCTCCCTCTCTCCACATTCCTCTCTCTCTTCCTTTCTCTCTCTCAGTGTCTCTTCCACCTCTGTCTCTCTCCTCCACTCTATTCCCCCTTCCATATCACTCTCTTTTTAAAATATGATCCTGTTGTATTGTATTTAAGAAAAATATTAAAAAAAAACATAATTGATTGTAAAATATTAAACATATATTTTGGATCAATCATGTTAAAGAAAATACAATAAGAAAAAACTCAAAAGAATCATGCACTATCTTTCCACTATCATTTTTAATCAATTTTCTTTCTTACTTCTCTTGGATCCTTGGTTAAGATGCATCTATTGTGGTTCTTTATAATATTATTTATATTATATAAATTTCACTTATGTATCTATAAAAGTATTCTCACTTTTTAATTTATTAAAACCTCCATTTAATTTCTATGAGAATATTGCTAGTAGTCGTGAGGATGGAGAGTTTAGATATATCTTAAAAGTAATTATAACATTTTTTCTTTTAGATTTAATTAAAAAACGTTATAAAATTAAATTAAAATAAAGTGTTTGTAAAATATTTTGATTTTGAAATAAGTTAAGGTTTTTGGGCATGTGGTATTGATAAGCCATGGTATTGGCCCATGGTATTGTAACATAATAATTAAAAGTTTAGATCCATAATATAATAATCAAAAGTCTAGATGGCCCACATTATTGATAAACCTTGGTAGTAGCCCATGGTATTATAATTTTCTTCTCTCCTCTCCCTCTCTATCTTTCTCTTGTGGATATTGGCCCATGGTATTGTAAAAAACCTACTTAGCAGTTAATAATATCCATGGTAGATTGTCATGATTAAAAATCCGCTTATTAATTAAATTTATAGATGGAATACGTCTATATCAATTATTACAAATACATTGATTAGAATTGAGCCGACATTACAAATGTTTACTTACATTACATCTACACATGTGTCTAGGTGAATCGGGTGAGGGTAAATATTACATAAAATATAATATCACAATATTATATGTTACCCAATATTTATAACCACCCTCAGCTAATAAATAGTGGCCATGGGTAGGGATGGGGGGAAATACTAATTAAAATGTAATATTATTAAATTTTACTTAATATTTAACATCACACCCCACCCTAAATATTACATTCTACTCCATATTTCCCCTCACTCATACTAATTTTATAGTTGAGTTTGTTGACTTTTAAATTACAAATATAAAGAAAAATTACAATAAGAAGTGGACGTGTTGAGGGGGAATATTGGGTAAAATGTAATATTATAATATTATATCTAAAGTTTCACCTTTATAGGCTATGGATTCAATCCCACCATAAATATTACATTCTACTCAATATTTTCCCTCACTCCTACTAATTTTATAGTGGAGTTTGTTTACTTTTAAATTACAAATATAAAGAAAAATTACAATAAGAAGTGGACACGTTGAGGGGAAATATTGGGTAAAATGTAATATTATAATATTATATGGAAAGTTTCACCTTTCCATAACATCAAACTACCATGAATCTAGGCTAGTTTAATCCCCCCTAATAGATTATATTCTAGAGGAATTCCATGAGTCAATACCATGGATTTTTAAAACCATTGGTCAATACCATGAGTCATTTTTTTTTAATTTAATTTTTATAGGGTTATTTTTTATTTTTATTTTATTTTCACCAAGTTACAATGTTTACATTACATGTTTTTTAATGTTTACATTACATTAAGTTACACATCTTTACTGTATTTTAATTTTATTTTGACCTAATCAAAATATTAATATTATATTATAGACATACTATAATATAGACATTAGATCTCGGCTCAATGAAGAAATTACATTTATCCCTCATACTAAAATGTAATTTTTTTTTTTAAATTACTTTATCTCATTATATAAAGTTTGATGTAAAATAAAAGTGAAAATTCAAGTATTTAAAAATGGCTGACATTGATTTTTAAAGTAACATTTATCCCTCATACTATCTATCTATATATATATATATATATATATATATATATATATATATATATAATTACTTTATCTCATTAGATAAAGTTTGATGTAAAATAAAAGTGAAAATTTGATAAAAAAATTTAATGTAACTTTACATGACAACATTTCCCTCATGTACTAGGCTGTAGAGCCCCTCTCGACGCAATTATATCATTAAATATAAAAAATATATATTTAATTAAATTATATTAATAATTTTTATATTGTATAAAAATATATATATTTTTAAATATTATTTAAAAAATAATTGACAATTTCAAAGAAGTTGAATAAAAATTTAAAATATACAAAATTCAAAAAATACCATATATTTATTTACGAGTCACCTTTTAAAGGGTACTCTTGGTTTTTAAATTTATTTAAATAGTAGAAAAAAATTGTACTTGGTCTGAAAAATGCAATTCAAATATTAATTCACCCAACAAAAAGAACAAAAAAATATAATTTTGCATATAAAATAAAGTTTCAATATACATAACTTATAACTTATTTCTCTATGTAGATCATGTTTATATTTATATATATATATATATATATATATATAGTAAATGAACACAAGCATATTTGTTAAGATGTGTAAAAATTTGCAAGGAAAAGCATTTAATTTAATGGAAAAATGACAAATCATATGACAATAGTTTTTTTTGCAAACAAATATCTTTAAGTCAACGCGATTCTTCCCAAATTGTCATTTTACTCTAAAACAAAAATCACAAAGGTTATATGAATTTTAAGGGCTTTAATTGGATAAAAGAGTAAAATTTTGAAATTTCATACCACATTTAGCCCAAAAGTCTAACCCATCTCCATGCATTTACTGAAGCTTATATGAAATTTGAAGACTTAGAGTAAAATTTTGAGATTTCAACACTATATTTTGCATAAAAGTATAAGCCATCTTCATACATATACCCAACACATCATTTCACAGATATATGTTGAATGTTGGGGTGCATGTTTATTAGTGCAAACAATGTATAAAAAAAATGATCATAAAACCCGAGAAAAAAAAGTATATTCTAAAATGTCTTGTAAGCATATTGAAATTAAATTAATGTGATAAATAAAATTTTACACTTGCTAAGTGATTTTTTTATAATATATTTTTTTATATCTAATAATTTATTTTAAAACTACATAAATATATGAGTAAATTGGAAAAAGACAATTTTAAATTTAAAACTACATAAATAATATATGAGTAAATTGGAAAAAGACAATTTACATTTTAAAAGATTAAAAATTAATTTTAAATATTCAATATTTAATATAATATTTATTTTTTGAAACTATCAATAAATTTAATCGAGTTTGTTTATTAAATTTTAATTTTTAACGAAACCAAAAACAATATAACATATTTTCATTAACAACTTTAGTTCTGGGGAAAAGAAGACCGAGTTACGTCGAAAGATATAGTCAACATAGTGAGAAACACACTTGAGATGCAAGTCAAATAGGTTTTTAAAATTCATTTGTGAGATAAATATGGAATAAGTGTAGCAAAATGGTATAGGATAGGGGGCATTACTTCCATAATTGAATGTGGAAAGAATTGTTAAATCAAATCGTTTTTTCCCTTTATCTGAAATTGTGATTTTAATATCCGTCCGATTTTTTAATTTAATATAAAATTATTATTATAATAATTATAAATAATTTTAAGTTTTACAGTTATATGTATCTTTATCCTATAAATTATAATCTCAGCACCTTAACAATTTATTTATTTTTAATTATTTTTAACAACAATAAATTTTTGTTTTATTTTTAATTTATTACTATTAAGAATGTATAATAAATAAAAATATATAAACAATGTGTTTCATTTGTGTTATATGCAAGTGTTTTTGCAATAGAGCTGAGAAAGGATGGGAAAATATATTAAAGAAAACATCAAGTATTAGTATATATGTTTCCACCCCTGCCACCTCTATATGAAGATGAGGGTTTGAGTGGGTTAAATATATTAAGAAAAATGTGTATGGGAGTGAGGGTGAAGTTTATATATATATATAAAAGAAAAGGGAGGTGGGGAGATATTAAAAAGAATAATTGTTTGAAGAGTTTATATGCAATTTTTTTTTAATATCGATGAAAGTAGAAGTTAAGAAATATTTAAAAAAATATATTATTAGCAATTACACAATATGTGGTAGAGTAAATATCATAAGGCAGTAGCATAGGAAAGAATAGTATAGGAGAAAGAAGTAAATATTTTTATGCAATTTCGTTTCTTTACTGGGGCTTGTTTTAGAAAAAAAATTAAACTTTAAAGTTTGCAGAATTGAGCTACAATGGGTAGGAAGGATAGTAGTTTGAGGAATCCCATCAATATCCGCTCTTTCACATGTTTGTTCACTAATAATGTGTGCTTCTTCAGAATGTCTCTAGCATGTACCTAAATACACTAGATACATTTTCTTTGGATTAATTACTAGGCTTGAGGGGTAACTTTTCCAATTTTCAACCCTTGTTGTAAGTGCTTTTTATAGACTTTATTTCCTTCTGCCCACTTGTAAATATTGAAGTTAGAGACATCTTTTTTGCAAATGTGGGTCTCATTCCTTTTTTTACTTTCTTTTATCCAAGTGTGGTTGTATTAGAGACCTTTCTTAATCATTTGCAACCTTGTTTGATTTGTACCCAAATTTTTGTTGTATTGGAGAACATTCATCATCACATGCAACCTTGTTTGATTTGTTTCTCCCATTTCTTAATTGTTTAGGTATTAGCATGTTGATACATTTATGAAAATAAAACTTGTGATATAAGCTAAAATGACTTGTAGAGTTCCATGGAAAATTATTTGCAATAGAAATATTGATGACATGAATTAGGTCTTAACTAAGATTATATGGAAAAAGCTAATTTGAAGCGATGAAGGATTACAATAAATCCATACCGCAAGGTGAGATAATCAATGTAATCAACATAGTTCTAATGCATTCTACCAAGTTAATGAAATAAAGGAAATGGAACAATAGTCGAGAAATGCCTCATACCATCCAATATTATAAATTAAGGTGAACGAAACTATGGTAAGACTCCCTATATATCAACTAGCATGAAGACAACAAATATGGAGAAGCAAAGGAAAACCCTAATCCTTAGCAAAAGAGTTTTTATAACAGATTGATGAATTTGGAAATTAAGTTACGTTGGCCTAAGAATGCTTGAAAATATGCAAATTTGACAAAATCATGGTTACGATTAGTTCCAACATTCACATTTTTGTTGGAAATTTTATAAAATAGTTTTCCAAGTTCAATAAGTTCCTATTTAGTACTTTCGTAGGGTGAATTTCTCAGGTGCAAAACTTTGGAAGGTGGCTAAGTGTAACAAAACTGTGGTTTTCCAACTGTGGAAGCCATTTATTTCCGCCACACTTCCAAATATTTCTCTACCTCCTAATTCATACCAAGAGAAAATAACAATTTACTCCCTCATCTATTAATTGGCTTTAATCAATTAGCTTCACTCCTTCGTTCGGGTACTTCATTTCCTTCCCTCGAGCTCAAGCACAGGTCTTCGACAAGGACAAGAAAGGAAGCAGTTGACTAATTTCAATCTCTGACTCTCCTCTTTCTTTCAGTCTTTATTGATTAGTTCTATTATGATAGCCTCTTTCTTGGATTGAATTGGAATTTGAATCTGTTTATTCGACTGAGTTCAGAATTAGCTCCCAGACTTAGATCGATAGAAAGTAAGACACTTTGTATTTTCTCTTTGATCTTTCCTTTTCGGCTAAGAGTACCATAGGATAAATCCAACTCATAGAGCTTCAGAAGTGCTCTTCCCCTATGGAGTGGAATCAATGTTGGATTATAAACATATTTGCAAGCTTGAAGCTTCAAAACTAGATGAATATGTAAGGGAGAAAAAGGATGTTAAATTTTGTGACAAAAAGTTACTCAACGATAGGTTGGGAAATTGCCAAGAATGTCTACAAAAAGCCTAGAAGTGTTAACTTTGAGTCTCTGAAGTAACCTTTAATTGGGGACAAGACTCAATGATTGGCTGTAAATTTGTCAACAATGTGTAAGAAATATCTAAAAGTGCCAAATTTGAGTGTCTCAGTAGATTCAACAACCTCTATGGCCAAATTGAGGTGCACGCCATCAAAACCAAAAAATCAATGGAAGGACATGAAGTAGTTGTAACAACCAAGCAATCATCATTAAGAAAGCTACAATGTCAACAAAATTTATAAATATGGGCTTCATAATTAGCAAAACACTAATATATGTAGTTAGAACATGACCATAAATAATTTTTAAGAAAACCTGCAGAAAGAGGCATCAAGAAAGTGTATTTTTGGACAATCAATATCTTCTTGAGACAAAAAACTACATCCTTTCAGCTCCAATGATGTCATTTGAGGTGCTATGATCTCAAGTTCATTCAAATGGGGACATATTCCTAGATTAAGTGAGAAAATTCAAACCTACAATGATAATATTCTAGTCTTTAGCATACCAAATAAAATAAGAGGCAGTCACATTGTCTTTTAGTTATTAATAGTTATTATAACAAATAATTCATAACTAACTATTAAAAATAAGTCATTTTTTACTATTCAAATAATTAACAGCCATCAAAAGATATCAGAAGAGATAAGCTTGATAATAAACATGACTAATGCTTCTACTGAAAAGAAAGAAAAGCAAAATCTTGCTACTACCTCTTGGTTCAAACTAAGAGAAAAAAACAATTTCCTCCCTCATATGATAATTGGATTCAATTAATTAGCTCTACTCCTTCGTTTAGTCACTTCATTTCCTTCCCTCGAGCTCAAACATAGGAATTCGACAAGGACAAGAAAGGAACCAATTTGACTGATTTCAATCTCTGACGCTCCTCTTTCTTTCAGTTTGTACTGACCAATTCTATTATGACACCCTCTTTCTTGGCTTGAATTTGAATTTGAATTTGTCTATTTGATTGAGATCAGAGTTAGCTCCATGACTTGGATCGATAGAAAGCAAGGCCCTTTATCTTTTCTTTTTGAGCTTTCCTTTTCAGCTAAGAGTACCATAGGATAAATACAACTCATAAGGCTTCAGAATTTCTCTTCCTCTATAGAGTGGAATCAATGCTGAATTCTCAAGATAATTGCAAGTCCAAATATTCAAAAGTTGATGAATATGAAAGGAATCAAAAGGATGTTAAATCTTGCAGCAAAAAGGTACTCAGTGATAGTTTGGGAAACTTTCAAGAATGTATACAAAAAACCTAGGAGTGTTAACTCTAAGTCTCTGAAGTAACATTTAATTGGGGATAAGAATCAATGACTCGTTGTATATTTGTCAAGAATGTGTAGTAAAAATCTAAAAGTGTCGAATTGAAGAGTCTTTATAGAGTTGATAACTCCTGTGGCCCAATTTAGGGTCACGACATCAAAACCAACAACTCAATGGAAGGACATGTAACAGTTGCAGCAGGAAAGAAATCATCATTAAGAAAGCTACAATATCAACAAAATTTATAAATATGGTCCTCATAATCAAAAAAAGATTGATTTATGTAGTTAAAGGAGAATGATCGTAAAGAATATTTAAGAAAACCTGCAAAAAGACACATCAAGTGAGTGCAACTATGGAAAATCAATGTTTTCCTGAGATAGAACAACTTCCAAGAGAAGCCATTATAAGGTGGAAATGTGAATGAGAAGATGCGAAGAAGGATATATTGAATGCAAAGTCTACTAAATACAAAAGCACTGAACATAAAGCCAGACAATAACACAAAATGCAAGAATGTTAAATACAAACACATCGAAATCCATAAATGTATTAAAACAACTTCTCTCCTGAACTGCAAAAAACATATCACTCATAGAATCGTCATTCAATATCAGATATTAAAATCAAAGTTGCATAAAATATACTTTATCATTCCAACCATTAGAATGTCATATTCAGTATAAGAAGGGATATGCATGTTCAATGTAGAAGATGCAGTATGACAATGATAATAAAATTAAGTAGCTTAGTATGCAAGAATCATCCATTTATGGTACATTGTACATATGCAACTGAATATTCAC
This sequence comes from Pinus tabuliformis, assembly GCA_031772625.1. NCBI lineage: Eukaryota > Viridiplantae > Streptophyta > Pinopsida > Pinales > Pinaceae > Pinus > Pinus tabuliformis. The sequence goes on along the minus strand of CM062812.1, from coordinate 450,088,134 downwards.
ATAATGCTGATAAAGTTTCATTAAAAGCTCCAAAATATCTTCATAGTAGTCCATGCTTACAATTCCAAATTCTTTCCAAATCATATTGTAAGTGTTACGAAACCAGCTCACAAAAAGATAGAAAAGATAGTTGAACGCCTTAGAATTCAGCCTCTTCGAGGGGGCAACCTCCTTTACATTACACAAATAAACAATTCTTCGATGATTCAAATGAAAAAACCTCCTTTCTATATATAGGAGTCTAAGGAGTCACAATATAACCTAGCCGACCTAATAATAATTATATAAAGGCACAAAAATAACCATAGAGGGATTCTATGGGGCACAGTAATAACAATATGAGGACAATAGGGGCACAATAATATTAATAAGGGATACAAATACAATAGTAATGGGGTAATAACTAGTATTATAGGGACCTAACATGCCCCTCTCCTTCAAGAAAGTGTTGTACTCAATGCTTGAGTAGTTCTGGATGCTTCTGTATAAAATTCTCATCCTCCCATGTGGAATCTTCAGCGAATAATTTCTTCCACTTGATGAGATACTCCGGAATTGATCGATTTCGTAGCTGTCGAGTTCTTGTTTCTATGACTACTTCCGGTTCCAATATAATTTTTCCTTCCTCATCAAGTTCTGGCAATATTGTTTGAACTAGGAGCTTGTCACCTATAACCTTCTTTAAACATGAAACATGGAAAACTGGGTGCACTCGAGAAGCTATAGGAAGCTCCAATTTGTATGCCATAGTACCAATCTTTTTCAACACCTTGTACGGATCATAATACTTTGGTGATAATTTATTATCCTTCTTAGCTTGCTTGAGGGACATTTGTTTATATCGTTGTAGCCGTAGGAATACCCAATCACCTACATCAAAACTCATTTCGCTACGATGTTGATCTGCTTGTTGTTTCATTCTATTCTGCGCCAACACGAGGTTATCCTTTAAGAGTTGGAGGACTTGTTGTTGATTCTCGATGTGATGTTCCACTGCTTGAACCTTAGAATTTTCTCTTAAATATGATATGATGGATGGTGGCTGATATCCATAAAGTGCCATAAATGGGGTCATTTTTGTTGCTGTATGGAAGGAAGTGTTATACCACAATTCAGCCAGAGGCAACCATTTGACCCATTGTGCTTGTTTATCAAATACAAAGCAATGAAGATATCCTTCCAAACATTTGTTTACTATCTCAGTTTTCCCATCAGATTGAGGATGATAAGATGATCTATGAGCTAACTGAGTACCGAGACAAGAAAATAATTCTGTCCAAAAATTTCCAGTGAAAATGGGATCTCTATCACTTACAATTATCTTTGGGTTTCCATGTAGCTTTTGAATTGTTTCCATAAATGCAGTAGAAATTGTATTGGATTTAAATGCATGTGATAATGCACAAAAGTGTGCATACTTGGTAAGTATATCAACTACCACCATGATGACACTCTTTCCCTCAGACTTGGGTAAACCTGTGATAAAATCCATTGAAACCTCCTCCGAACGTCGGCTTGGAAAGGATAAAGGTTGTAATAGACCTGGGGTCTTAACTGTTTCAACATTATTTTGTTGGCAAACCAAACGTTCCGCCACAAACTTTTGAATATCCAATTTAAGGCCATCCTAAAAAAAATCCTTCTTAACCCTGTGGTAAGTTTTTAAAAATCCTGAGTGACCTCCTAAGGGAGAAGTGTGCAACTCTATAAGAATCTTTTGTTTGAGTTGGTAATTCTTACAGAGGTATAAGCGATCTTTTTACCATAATGAATCATTTTTCTAGCTAAATGTATCAGATGTGTTGGAATCTTGTTGTAACTTTTGAATAAGTGCCCACACTTCTTCATCATTCTTCCATTCCTCCCTTGCTTCATTTATCCAGTCTGGTTGGATAATAGAAATGGCACACAACAATGCTTCCACATCCTCATCCTTTCTTGAGAGTGCATCTGCCACCACATTTTGCTTCCCTTTTTTGTAGATGATTTCAAAGTCATAACCCAACATCTTTGTGACCCACTTTTGTTCCTCTTCAGAGGATAATCTTTGTTCTAAAAAGTATTTAAGGCTATCATGATCCATTTTTACCTTGAAGTGTCTTCCCATTAGGTAGGGTCGCCATTTCTTAAGTGCATGTAATATTGCCAACATTTCCTTCTCATAAATAGCTTTGTGTAAAAACTTTCCCTTGATTGGACGACTTTCAAAAGCAATGGGTCTTTAATCTTGCATTAAAACAACACCAATTCCATTTCCTGAAGCATCACATTCCACAATAAAGGTTTTTGTGAAGTCCGGTGTAGCTAAGACTGGTGCTTGGCACATTGCCTCTTAAATTAAGATGTTCGAATCCCTTTGTTGCTTCTGGGGTCCATGAAAATGCATCTTTCTTGAATAAGGTTGTTAGAGGTGCTACTATTGTCCCATAATTCCTAACAAACTTGCGATAATACCCTGTCAACCCGAGAAATCCTCGCAAATGCTTTATGGATGTGGGGATTTTCCATTCCTTAATGGCTTTAATTTTTCTAGGGTCTACCTTAACTCCTTCATGAGATACAATATGACCCAGATATTCCACCTCTTGTACTCCAAAGAAACATTTCGATCTTTTTGCATATAATTGTTTCTTCTCCAATAGTTGTACCACCCTTTCAACATGTTCAACATGATCCTTCCAAGTTTTGCTGTAGATTAGTATATCATCAAAAAATACTAACACAAATTTTCTAAGGAATGGTTTGAAAATGGAATTCATCAAACCTTGAAATGTAGAAGGTGCATTGGTAAGGCCAAAAGGCATGACCAAAAATTCATAATGACCCTCATGAGTTCTAAATGTTGTTTTCAGAATGTCTTCAGTCTTCATTCTAATTTGATGATATCCTGAACGAAGATCCAACTTGGTGAAGTAAATTGATCCATGCAATTCATCCAGTAATTCATCAATGACAGGAATGGGAAACTTATCTTTAATAGTGAGCTTGTTGAGCTCCCTATAATCTAGACACATGCACCATGATCCATCCTTCTTGTGCACCAATACTACTCGAGCAGAGAAAGAACTTTGACTAGGTTGAATTATACCAGCCTCTAGCATTTCTGCAACCATATGTTCAATTTCACTCTTTTGGGCATAGAGATATCTGTATGGCTTGATGTTTGGAGGAACACTTCCTGGAATAAGATGAATAACATGATCATGATCATGAATAGGCGGGAGACCTTTGGAAGTCTCAAATACCTTGGAATGATTGTCCAAGACTTTTTGGAGATCTAGAGAAAAAGATGATTTCCATGTGGAAACATCTAGCAAACATTATTGTGCAATTACACCTCTTTGTTCCTTTTTTAGAAGCATTGTCATACCATTAGAGCTGATTATCTTTCCTGGTTTCCCTGCAATACCCCTTAATTCAAATTCCTTTCCTTCCGCAAAAAATTTAATGAAAAGTTCTTGAAAATTAAAAGCTATTGTACCCAAGGATTGTAGCCATTGGACTCCTAGTACAACATCAGCACCTCCCATTGGAATGGAAATCATTGGGCTAGTCAATACATATTCTCCCATGGATATCTTGATATTATGGCACTTTCCAGAGCAATTTATTGTTCCTCCATTTGCAACCATCACTTGACACTCTGGTGATGGATATAGGAAGCAATTCAATTCTTTTGCTACCTTACAATGAATAAAATTATGGGTACTTCCTGAATCAATCAACACTATTACCTTTTTCTTCTTGATTTGTCCTTCTATCTTGATGGTTTGAGGAGTCGTAATTCCAACCAATGCATTACAAGATATGGTCGGATTCATTTCTTCTTTATCTAGGCTTTGTTCCTGGAGTATATCCTCTTCTTTTGACATTTCTTGCTCCTTTTCTTCTTCCTCTTCACAATCTATGTAGAATAATTTCTTCTCAGCACACTTATGACCTTTAGTGTATTTGCTATCACAACTGTAACAAAGCCCTTTTGCTCTTTTCTCTTCCAATTTTTGTGGTGTCAACCTTATAGGTTGTGGAAGGCTAGGGGCAACAACACTTCCATCTTTCTAGTTGTGAGTGGTATGCTTCCTGGTTGCGATAATTTTGCTTTCCATTTTTCTTGCTAACCTGAATGCCTTCTCTAATGAATCAGGTTCCCAAAGGCGAACATCATGTTGGATATTATCCTTTAAAGTCCCTATGAACACATCAATCCTATGCTCCTATGGAATATTTTTTACCCTTGTGTTCAATTTTTGGAACTCCTCAATGTGCTCCATTATTGAACCCTTTTGTTTGAGACTTATCAATTGGCTAAAAAAAGTGTTGCTTTTTTTATCCTCATAATGTGTTGTCAGTTATTCCATAAAAATTTCCCAAGTGATAATTTGTTTACGAGAGCAAAGCCATTGATACCATACAAGCTAATTTGGTTCCAAATATAAAGTTACAATATGTACCTTTTGTTTGTTTTGCACATTATTGAGATCGAAAAATTGCTCCATCAGTAATATCCATGTTGCAGGATCCTTGCCATCAAACTTCCTCATATTGAATTTTGTAATATGGTGGGTCTTCGATCCAACATTAGAGTCTATGAAATCATGATTAGCATTTCTTTTGTTCACATCATGAGTTTCCTTTACTACCCTTTCACCCTTAGTAAGTATTTCTTGTAGAAAATTTGTCAAATCTATCTTCAAATCTGTCTTCAAATCGTCAATATTAGCTTCCACGTGCTTTATCTTAGATTCCACACCATTTATCTTAGCTTCTGTTAGATTTTGTGAGAGTGAAATTTGTTGCACTTGGTCTTATAATTTTGATATATCATGTAGCATTTCTTCCTCTTCTTCATGAGTCATGCTAGAGCTTTCAGGTTGCTTACTAGGTGTTTGCATTTTCTTTCCTCGGGGCATCAGTTACCAATAATAATGCTCTACTATGCCATTTGAATTCCTTCAAAATAATTTTTCAAACCAAGCTTAAGCAAAAATTTAAAAAAATCTACACACCTTTTTTCACTTTGTAGGAGCTCGATATTTCCTCTAATGTATCTCTGTAATTTCGGATCATCTAGTTCTAAAAATGCGACCTGCAGTAGCTCTCTGTGTCCTCTTTCCAATGCCACCAGTTTGATCCCGGTAGGACCTCTAAGGAAGAGTTATGCCAAATCTCCCACAGTGACCTGATTATAGACTAGTTCAGTAGAGCGAACTTGTACGACGTTCCACGTGTCCCTGTTTCAACCTTTGGCTCTGAAAAATATATACAAGAAACTATAGTCCATCCTCTTTCTGTACCTTCTTACAAAATTTCAATCCGATGCTCAGAGAGAGAGTTATGAAGATTTTCCCCAGGTCACCTGTTTGGAATGTAATTCAGGAGTCTGCAAAAAGACCAACTTCCTCAGATCATATCTCCACAAATATAGCGCGAAAAGCTCTGAAATTTGGACTCGAGGTTCAGTGCGATTTCGTCTCAAATGGGTTTTTTTTGCGCTTCTAAAACGTCGCAAAAAAAAAAAAGTTATAGCAAAACTTCTACGATTACCTATTTGGAGCAGCGAAACCTTAGAATAAAAAGCTCTGATACCAAATGTTATGAAACCAGCTCACAGAAAAGATAGAAAAGATAGTTGAACGCCTTAGAATTCAGCCTCTTCGAGGGGGAAACCTCCTTTACATTACACAAATGAACAATTCTTCGATGATTCAAATGACAAAACCTCCTTTCTATATATAGGAGTCTAAGGAGTCGCAATATAACCCAACCGACCTAACAATAATAATAAAAAGGCACAAAAATAACCATAGAGGGATTCTATGGGGCACAGTAGTAACAATATGGATTATTCAGTCTTACTGATATACATAGATATGGCTTTCATCAACACATACCCTACATAGAAACACAACATCATTCTGTATTGGTAAGCATTTTCAACTGGAGATAAACTCCTAATTAGAAAAGAAGTTCCACTGAAGCAGGTCAACCCAGGTCTAGTAGAACTTTCCAGACATTCCAGCACATTTGTTAGTCACAAACAATTGCCGACCCAAGAGATGAAATCTACATTCTATGGTTACATTATCTGACCAACCTACATTGAAATAAAATAATTGAGTGAAAGTGTTTGAACTCTATTAGAGAACTATGTGAGAATAACACTCCTCCTCGATAGAAGGAAAGATGCTCAATCTTTTCTCTTTGAGATTTCCTTTTTGGCTAAGAGTACCATAGGGTAAATCCAACTCACAGAGCATCAAAAGTGTTATTCCCCTACGGAGTGGAATCAATGTTGAATTCTTAATATATTTGTAATCCTGAAGCTTCAAAACCTGATGAATATGCAAGGGAGCAAAAGGATGTTAAATTTTGTGACAAAAAGGTACTCAATGATAGGTTGGGAAACTACCAAGAATGTATACAAAAAAACTACAAGTGTTAACTTTAGGTCTCTGAAGTAACCTTTAATTAGGGACAAGAATCAATGATTGGTTGTAAATTTGTCAAGAATGTGTAAGACAAATCTAAAAGTGTTAAATTGGAGAGTCTATGTAGAGCCAACAATGCCTCTGGCCCAATTGATGTGCACGACATAAAAATGAACAACTCAATGGAAGGACATGCAACAACAAAGAAATCATCATTAAGCAAGCTACAATATCAACAAAATTTATAAATATGGGCTTCATAATTAACAAAAGACTAATATATGTAGTTAAAGGAGCATGACCATAAATAATTTTTAAGAAAAACTGCAGAAAGAGGAATCAAGTTAGTGCAGCTATGGACAATCAATATATGCTTGAGACAAAACAACTTCCAAGAGAAGCCATTATAATATGGAAATGAGAATGAGTAGAGGCAAGGAAGCATCTATTGAATGCAACATATACTAAATACAAAATCACTAAACACAAAGCCAGACAATAACACAAAAAACACAAAATGCAAGAATGCTAAATACAAACACACTGAAATCCATAAATGTATTAAAAAAACTTCTCTCCTAAATTGAAAAAAACATATCACTCATAGAATCATCATTCAATAGCAGATATTAAAATCAAAGTTGCATAAAAGATACTTTATCATTCTAGCCATTAGAATGTCATATTCAGTGTAAGAAGGGATATGCAGGTTCAATGTAGAAGATGCAATATGACAATAGTAATAAAATTAAGTAGCTTAGTTTGCAAGAATCATCCATTTACAGTAGACTGTACATATGCAAATAACTATTAACATTAATTATTAACATAATGTTAATAAAGTTTCAATAAAAGCTCCAAAATAGAATCATATTGAATATTCGGTCTTATTGATAGACATAGATAATCCTTTCATCAACACATACCCAACATAGAAACACAACATCACTCTCTATTGATAAGTGTTTTCAACCATAGATAATGTTAGGTCCCTATAATACTAGTGTATCTCCCTTATTTTTGTTGTTAGTGTAGCCCCTTATTATTATTGTTGTGCCCATGTATCTTCCATGTGGTTATTGTTGTGCCCCATAGAAGCCCACTATTGTTATTGTTGTGACCTTACATTATTATTATCATGTAGGCTCTAATTATATTATGACCCCTTAAACTCCTATATATACCAAGGAGGTCTTATCAATTGAATCATCTAAGAATTTTTCATTTATGTAATGTAAAGGAGGTTTCCAGCTTGAAGAGGATAATTTTTACGTCGTTGATATATATTTTCTTATTTTTTAGGAGCCGGTTTGATAACATTTGGTATCAAAGCTTTGGATTCCAGGGTTTTGCTTCTTCAAACAAGAGATATTGGAATTTTCGCCATACAATTTTTATACAAGGCTTCAAAACCATGTGGGACCGAAATATTGGTGAACTTTGTGTATGAATTTCAGATATTGGTACGCTATATTTTCATAGATATGATTCGAGGAAGTTAGGGTTTTTACAAGTTGTGGAATTCAATCTCAAACAGGTGACCTATGGAAAATTGTCATAACTTTCTCTCCAAGCATCAGATTTTAATTTCGTAAAAATAAACAGAAAGTAAATGGACTGTAGTTTTTTGTGTACCATTTTCAGGGTTGAAGGTCAGAACAATGACACGTGGCACTCTGTACAAGTTCTCTCTATTGAACCAGTCGATAATCAGGTCATCATAGGAGATCGGTTATAACTTTACCTTGAAAAATATAATTTTGATATGAATTGTAGAATAGGAAAGAATACTCAAAGGGATACCATAGGGAATAATTTCAGGCCTTGAAAATTCAAAATGAAAAAAATACAAAAATTTGAATATTGAGCTCCTAAAAAACAAGAAAAAGTTGTGTATATATTTTTTTTTAATTTGCATACGTTTTGTTTGAAAAATCTGTTTAAAGTGATTTAAAGGGCATTGTGAAGCATAGATATTATTGTTTTATTCCAAAATTCCTTGAAGAAAAAAATGGACACACCCAGTAAGCAACCAGAAGTCTCTACTATGACGAATGAAGAAGAGGAAGAAATGAAACATGATATATCTAAATTACGACACCAAGTGCAACAAATTTCACTCTCAAAAAAGGGTAACCAAAAGTGAATTGGAAGCGATGAATGTTAAGATGGATGGTTTAGAATTAAAAATAAAGAAGGACATGAATGTTTTGAATAATGTTTTAAAAGAATACGTGGAAGCAATGATGAATGTCAAGATGGAAGGGTTGAAGGAAGGTTTGGAAAAGTTGCTATAAGAAAGGCTTCCTAGTGGTGACAAGGTAATCCATGAAAATCATGATGAGGACAAAAGGAATATGAATTATGATTTTAAAGACTCTAATGTTGGCTTTGAGAACCATCAAATTCCAAATATCGATATGAGGAAGTTTGATGAAAAGGATTTGGTAACATGGATACTACAGATGCAGAAATATTTTGATCTCCATGATGTGCAACACACACAAAAGGTACACCGTTCATTTTAATATTTAGAACCTAATCATTTTGTATGGTATCGAGTAATTTGTTCTCATAAATCACTTGTCACTTGGTCAATTTTTATGGAGGAAATGATAACACATTATGAGGATATAGAGAGAAACACCTTATTTATCAAATCTCAATCAAAAGGGTTCAAAGGTGGAGCACATTGAGGACTTCCAAAAATTGAATATCAAGGTCACTGATATTAAAGAGGAGCATAGGATTGTTGTCTTCATGGGGACTTTAAAGGATAACATCCAACATGAGGTTCATCTTTGGGAACCTGATTCAATGGAGAAGGCATTCGGGTGGCAAGAAAAGTTGAAAGAAAAATTATGGAAACTAGGCTACCACTCACAACTATAAAGATGTAAGTGTTGTTGCTCCTAGCCTTCCGCAACTTACAAGGCTGACACCACAAAAATTAGAGGAAAAAGAGAAAATTGGCTTTGTTACAGTTATGATAGCAAATACACTAAAGGTCATAAGTGTGCTGAGAAGAAATTATTCTACATAATTTATGAAGAGGAAGAAGAAAAAGAATAAGAAACATCAAAGTCCCCACTTTACCCAATTTACTGTCCAAAAAATGTGGTAAAGTATTGCAGAGTTTCCATACTCTATTCTAAATAAAATAAATAAAAAAATTCAATATATTTATATGTTTTTATTAATACCTTTTTGATAGAGAATATATATATATATATTATAAATGATTTTTCAATTATAAATTCAAAAATATTTAATAAATGAGCAAAGTCAACATTCACTTATTTTCATTACAATTTCACAAATATTAGAAAATTTAAGCAGAAAATGTGATGAACATAAAGATAACTCAACCCTACTTTAACCTGCATCATATTAGATTCATGTTAATCCCTGATCTGTTAATCACCAAGAGGAGTAAACTAGTCCAATGAGAATTTCTGGGCTCAAAGAATAACAACATACCTATGCACGCTACCGAGGATTAAATCAATTGAATGACAATATCTGTGCTCCTTAAAGAACAGGAAATCTATGCAACCTAACATTCTAATATTGGAATTTCCCCACCTAAACTACGTTGTAAATGATAAATATATAGCTATTTGGAAGCAATTAGATTTGTTTAATTGTATCAAGAAAGGCTAACTGTGTTATCCAGCGATCCGTTAACACAATGCAACCAACAACAAGCTTGTGTGCTAATCACAAATTTGAAGCCACTGAACAATTTGGAAAAAGCCTAATTCAGTACAATTGTGGGATGCCAATTGATAATTGAGAGAGTATAAGTATCATACCTTTTCCCAGAAACCAGGGATGACCAAAGTCTTGTTCCACCAATTGTACGTGTCAAAGGGGATGGACAAATTGAAATTTGTAAAAATGGCATCTAAGTCCATCCGCATGAACCACGTAACAGAAGGGTTGGCTTTCATAAGCACCGAAGAAGAGGGTACCTAACCCATGTGCCAATGAATCCTTTTTCCCACGCCTCCAGTGCATACCAAACCTTGTAACCATGTAGATTAAAATAATTCACTTTGTTTTTTTAAGTCTTCATCATGATATTGGAACCAAGAGGAGTTTTGCAAGGAGAATATATTTCCCTGGTAACTATCATGAACGATAGAGGCTACTCCTGTGCTTGGCCCAGCCCATTCAGTAACAACCTTTTCGTTGTTGACTGCATCCTTTTCTCCACTGATGCAGCTTCTACAGTACTGATAATTTTGAAATCATCGTCATATTCTTCAAGTTCTGAATTCTATGCAGATTCACTGCTAGATTTGTCCACCTTAACGACATTTACTTTTCGTTGCAGCAGATGATCAGGATTTTGTAGATCCGATTGGAGCTGTTCGGCCTCCATACTGATCCAGACACTTTGAAAATATAGAAATAGCGAGCAAATTATGAGACATCCCAATGCAAATTCCATCAGTGGCATCCATTTCATTGGCAAGCAGGATTTCCCCCATATTGGGTTCATTCTCTTGTTCTGCCAAGGCATAATTCTCATCATTAGCTCCTCTGAGAAGGAAATGGCAGAACTTTGTAGGGCAATAAGTAGGTGATGAGGGTGGATCAATGTGTGGACCAACTCAATTTCCTTCGTTAGCTAGCAGAGGTGGATTTTTTTTGGGGAAGGTAAAGTTTGGTTCGATTCCTAGGATTATATTATTTTTTAAGATGAAAAGATGTTATTTTATTATAAATCTTTTTAATTTGAGATAAGAATTTTAATAATTTAAATTATTTTAAAATAAGGTAAAAAAATTATTGATGAAAAGTGAGCAATATTTTAGTGATTTGAATCGTGTAAAATAAGTTAAGAATTTTATCAATTATATTGTGGTCAACTTTATTTTTAATGTGATATTTTAGTGATTTGATTTTTTGTAAAAACATATTCATTATGCTCTATAGTGAGATCTTTCTCTTCTTCTTCTTTTTTCTCCACCTCTTCAACTGCATTGAGGCTATCTTCCATTGTTACGCCGTTAGGGGATATTTTCATGAATCACTTTATCCTCTTCTTAATCATCGTTTATTGCTAGATCGTACACTGCTTCATGAGCAAGTCTAACTATTTCTTCATAACTTGATGCTATAGTGGTAGCTTCAAACTTCAATTCCTCATAAAACATGGCACTTTCCATATTTCCGCAATTAGCCCTTGTTTCAAAAAAGGGACCACAAATTTCATCAACCTAATTTTCATCCTCTTTGTGGTTAGATATTTGAGCGTGCATGTGCTCATTAATAATTTCAACTTCACCAGATTCGTCATTTGCTGTTGGATTCATGAGAGATTCACTTTCAACTCTACAAACAATTACTTCATATGAAAAATTGTCTTTGTTATTCTCAAACTTAAATCCTTCAAACTCTGATGCAAAGAGGTCATCATCATTTACAATCATACCAACTAGATCACACATGTTATTCACTTCTTTATTGGAAGATTCACCATCACCAAAAAGGTCTAATGTTGGATTCACCAAATCACAGCTCACTTTGTATTCACCATCCACATGTGTCTCATCACAATGGGATTCACCATCCATGTTACAATGGGGTTCTCGAGAATCTATATGCTCTCACTCTGCAATATTTTTATGTTTTCTTCATCCATATGAATGTCCGCATGATGGGTTTCACTTTTATAGTATTTATGACCATCATCCACATTTGAGTGGGATTCTCCAAGCTCTATTTACCTCCTAGAGTCTTTCTCATTTGCTCTCAGAATTGCGATTGAATTTCTATTGATTCTTCAACAGACTATAACATAATTTACTGCTTTATGTCACTTTCCTTTATATTAAATTCCACTTCCACGGTCTTCCTTGCTTCCTAGCAAGATATATATTTTTCTACCTTGTAGAAGGACTTCTCATCCAATGCATGTTTTATAAGATCCAATACTAAGGCATCACATACTTCATCATATGGGTTATTAGACCAATACTCAATCAACTCTTTACATCAAAGAATAGTTTTCATTTTTACAATTCCAAAAAATTATTTTTTTTACGAGTAAATTCTGGAAGTGTTACTAGATATATTGTGATCCATTCATCCTCGAATTGTTCTACTTCATCTACTTGTCTTTTGGATGCCCCAATTATGGCATGAACCTATATGAGCTCTTCAAAATACTTTGACTCTTCATTTCGATTTCTTTTCTTAGTTTGCTTCAGTCTTTCTTTATAACCCATGATTGTCGTCTTTCTTTTGTCTTTTGTCTTCTTTCCTTATTATCTCTGCCTTCTAGAAATGAATGTCGCATACACTTGATTATCTTTAAAACTAAACATTTTAACCTTCACTTTAATGGTGGCTCCCAACAACTACTAGCAACTTTGTTAAGCTCTTCTACACAAATTCTTATGGAGGCTCATGGCTATAGCTTACGACAAAGACTCCTTCTTTGGTTAGTGGAGGTGGCTCTTTCCTCTTGATATGGTGGTGGCTCTATAGGCTACTCACTGTAATATTTTAGTATATGGGTTTACAAACTCTCAACGAGCTCTGGTTTCTACTTATGGACCAATGGATGTAAACCTTGATTTGTGGGCTATTCACAATAGTCAAGGCTCTTAGTGGAAGTAGCTCATGACTTTCTTAACTCCTTTGGTTCTTTGAAACCTTACTAAATCTTTCTCTGATACCACTTATTATTTAGAGGCATAGATAAACATGCAAACACAAGACAAATAAGTACACAAGCTTATGCTTGAACAAATAAGTTCTATTTAATATTAATTATTCTCTCATATACATCCATCGAGTTGTTGTTATTCTCGCTTCTTACTTCACATTACAATGACCCAAGCATGAGTCACAGGGGCTTCACTAGGGGAGAAATACCATACCATGCGCATTCATATTGGGGTATATATATTGAGGAAAAAATGGCGTAATATATTGAGCATATAATAGGGAGTAAAGCGTTTTTATATTGGCATATATAAAAAATTGGGCTCAAAGTTAATGAGAAATTATAAAGGGGTACAAAAAATGTTAATGAAAAAATGGATACCTACAATATCTAGTGAAAGTAGGTGTTTCTTAAATTCGGAAGTTGTATTGGGTTAATGTTGGTAGGGGGGTTAAATAATGTGATTTTTAGAGGTATTTTCCAATATGTAGTAAAATTAATGGTATTGTTTAGTATGCCACTAATGCACGCGTTATGTCAGAGGTTCATTGAATGAATCCCCCATGACATGAGTATATAAGCACTAACTTTCTAAACATGGAATCATGGAAACTATAACTTTCATTTGCTCATGCAAACTATGACTTGACGCTTTAACTAAACTTTTCTAACTTCATTGTAACATAAATCAACATTTTTCTTTTCATTAACTTATCTTTTCTTGACAAGACATTAACTTTTTAACCCTAACTCATTTGACTTCTAATATTAGACTTAATTTTCCTTCCTTCACTTAATTCAACTCTTCATACATTCCATGCATACAAGAGTACTTACTATTCCTATCAAGTGAAATGATTTTGATTTATGACAAAGTTGTGATCAATAGCAATAAATCAAGTAAGAAATTTGGGGATAGGTTTGTACGAATTATGTGCTCTTATAATTTTTAAATTTCTGTATGAGATTGGAGTTCACTTGGTTATAACACATTTGAATATTTGACAATTGTTAGGTGAGTTGGGTTGTTGATTCTATAAGATTACCTTCATTCATATCATTTGCATATTGGTTATGTTAAGGTGTAATTGTATGGAATGATTATCGACACACTTCAATAAGTGTTAAACTTATGAATTTTAATAATCATGAATTATAAAAAGTGAGGTGTAGTATGAAATCACATAGTTTCAAATTGGGAAAATCGATGAGATAAAATGAGTCATGATCCACCACAAACCTATAGTGATGGCTTTTTAGGTTAAATTAAAGTTTATGCTAGAGGCACTATTTCAACCTCCTTCATAATTTATTTATATATATCTCTATTAAGTGAGGAAGACAAATAACATAGTAGTTATTCCCTAGTTTGAAATGATATCAATTACTAATATTACTTGGTTTCTTAGTAATGCATTCATGGCTTTCTAAATCTTTTCTAAAATCTTAATACCTAACAATAAATTAATATCAAAAAATACTAAAGTGCATTTTGTACAATTTTTTTTACAATATTAGCAGAATTATTTTTTATAATAAGAAAAATATTATTTAACAAATAATTAAATTATTATTATTTATCTCTTGGATATATTTGTTCAATAATGAAAAAATCAAATTTCTCACTTCCAATTTAGAGAAAAAATGAAGGTTTAAAATGCATATATTGATGAATTTGTATTTTTTTTTTTGGATTTCTTTATGTATAGTTTTGAAATTATATATATATATATATAGGAATGAGAAAATATTTATTTATTTTATCACTATATTGTATCTAAGTTTTTACAAATTTATATCAAAGTTTTAATTGAAGTAATTTAATTTTTTTCACATATTTAAAAAATAAATAAGTTTAGCTAATGAAGTGTAACTCAATTGAAAGTCACTTATTATGTAAAAACATGATATTCAAAGTTCAAATCCGTGTGAGTTAGACCAACCAAAAAATAATAATTTTTATCTATTTATTTATTATATTTTTAGAATGTGAAATGCATATTGTAATTGTTTTGAAATCAAATTATCTTTACTTTATTACTTTCATGTAATTTTTAATATAATTTTCAAATAAATATACTTAAAATTAAATACTTAAAATATTCTCAACTTTTCAAAATGCTATATTTTAATTACTTAAAAATTAATATAGTTAACATATTCTAATTTTATATTTAATTAAAAATTATTAATGAAAAAGGGAAAATATAATATATATAAAGAAATTGATATGATTAAATTTCATGTTGCTTGAATATCTATTTTCAAAAATTAAATATATAATTGTCCCATATCCACTCATGGAATTTTTGTGCAAACTTTTTGAATGAAATGACAAACAAGTTGGTGCTACTCATATCAGCAGAGATAGAAGGGACGAAAGAGGAATTTATGCCCGAGAAATCTTGCCAAGAAAAGTTGTCACGTTCTTCATAGTTGGCTACCCCCACAAAACGAAGAGCTCAACAAATCATTGTCTTTATATAAGATAACGTGAATGACAAGTAAAAGAGAAACCTCAGTATAGGTAGGAGATAGTAGTAGCCTGCAAGCTAGCAGACTTAGGGTGTACCGCGAGAGTCACTTTTGCAGGTGTTAGATAATATTGTTTCAAATTGATATGGTTTCGTCTTAATTGCTAAGTGTCTTATATTGGTTTCGTCTTAATTTCCATTGTGTTAAGTTTCCATTGTATTAAATACTAGTACAACCACATTAAAAAAATTAATGTGGTTGATATAGCCTAAGGTTTCATAAATATAACCAAAAAAACTATTGCAACACGAAGAATTCCTTACTAATAGACACATTTACCTGATTAACCATGTATAAAAATGTTATGGGTCAATATTAACTTAAGAAAAAAATATAAATAATGATGAGGATCTTATCATGGAGGAACATATTAGAATTGGAATAATCTCAAATTCGTAGGAAATTGGTGGATGGGGAGCCACGTGGCATGAATCTATTTTTTTTAATTTATTGAAAGTAATGGACCATTTTGCTAAATAAAATTTTCTTATATATAAATGAGTGTTATAAATAATAATGAGGAACTTATCATGGAGGAACTTATTAGAATTAGAATAATCTCAAATCCCTTGGAAATTGGCAGGTGGGGAGCCATGTCACACGAATCTAATTTCTTAAATTTATTAAAAGTCAATGCAACCTAACAAACTCTTTAATACACTATGGTCATTGATACACATTAATACTAAGCACATGTTGAGAATATATCCTTGACAATCAATCTAGGCCCTCAATTAAAAAATTAAAAATAAAAAGTCAACAGATCTTCATCCACTTTAAGTTGAAATAAGAATCCTTCAGCAATAAAGTTTTTTTTTTAAATATTTTTTTCTCAAACTGATTTTATCTTAAATATAAACTTTTGGCTTAAAATATTTTTATCTCAAACTGTTTTTATCTTAAATATAAAATTTTGCCTTAAAACATTTTTGTCTTAAACTGTGTTTGTTTTAAATATAAATTTTTGTCTTAAAATATTTTTGTCTCAAACTGTTTTTATCTTAAATATAAACTTTTGCCTTAAAATATTTTTGTCTTAAACTATGTTTGTTTTAAATATAAAATTTTGTCTCAAACTCTTTTGTTTTAAATAAAATTTTTGTTTCAATTGATATTAAATTTTAATATAATGTAACTAAAATAAAAAAAGTTATTTTTTGAAATAAAAAATATTCTTTTGGCTTAAAAGTACCCTTCATGTAACAGTGGGATAGTCCCATCAGATTTTTTATTAGAATTAATAGATAGATGTAAATGTAAATGTCATTCAATAACCATAAAAGCCACTCTAGGCCAAAAACTTCTATTTAATTCAAATTGAAAGCTACCACAAGTGATCGAAGATAATATCAATGATTTTTCAGGACCCACTTTTTATTATTATTTATGATACTTTATTTAATGAGATTGAGGAGAAAAGGAGGGAACTATGCTCTGCAACTCCAATGGCATCTCTCTTCTTCAACTTGCAGGTACTTTCCCACAGGGTCACAACAGACCAGTTGAGGGCGTCCACGAGGCGGTTGGCATCTCCTCTCATCTGGGAAAAGAAACACATCTGGAAGAGGTAACATTACAGTTTTTTTATTCACAAAATCGGTTTCCTTTGTTACAAACACACCTGGATGCTCCCGGTCTCCTCAGTGGGGGCAAAATACTCCTGATTACTTCTCCTGGGCGTGATCTACGACCTCTCTTACCTCTGGTCGGTGCATTGGTGGCTTGGGCTCCTGGCTCGTTGCGCGATGAGGTCGTTATATCTCATTATGTCCGGCCTGCGACAACCCCTGGCAACAGTTCCGCCTCCAACATGCCGCCGCGAGTGTGGATAAGTGATGTGGGGCTTATAGTGTCCTGGTTCACATCTAAACTGGAGAAATCCCAAGCAAATGAATGGGGATGAACTAAAATGAACCTAATATATTCTGACGCAATGACATAGTACTTAAAAAATGTCCCTCATAATCCAAATCTGGAGGCACCAAGAAACGGAAAAAATATAAAAATGTGGGGTGAATCACGGCTTGCAAAGAACCCGCCCAAATCATTAGATCGTGGTGCCAAAATGGCTGAATCCTACTGCATGGGTGAAGAACATATTAAAATATTCATCAAAAAGATAGAGGGCAGTCATCATTGCATGAGGCTCAGAAAGGGGCTGAATATTCAAGAGGTAAAGAAGGAAATCCAGAACCAACTTAGGACACCCACCAAATACCAAAACGTGATATTCTCTAGTCGTAGTCTACAAGACCTCCTTTCACTTTAGGAATATGGCATTAGCAATGATTCAACCATTTTTCTTAATCTGAGACTGCATGGAGGGTGTAATGGAGACAGCTCAAAAAATACAGGCTCCTTTAGAGACGCAGTCAAGGGAAAAGAAAAAATGCAGCATAAACCAACACCAGCACCAGAGGTTCCAGGTCCCTATATAGTGGAACAAAAACTGGAATCCCCAACGATCCAAGTATCTCTAACAGAGGTAATTGATCTACACACTGAACTATCCAAAAATGTTGTCATTTGTAGATTTAATGGATTTTGGCCAAAATCCGATGCTCTGCATCAATGGATTTACTCCTCGTGGACACCAGACTATGATATACACCTATGCTCAAAGGGATTTTTCATAGTTAGCTTCTGCACAGAACAAGATCACGACAGTATTATTGATCAAGGGCCATGGTTTTGGGGAAATGCTGGCCTCTTCATCACTCCCTGGTTTTCTTATTCTGATGCAAACACTATGAAAATTTCAACAATGCCTGTATGGGTGAGGCTCCATAACCTCCCTCTACATTTTTGGCATCACAAAGTTTTAACAGCCATTGGGAATTCCTTGGGGAAATTCCTAAAAATTGATGAAGACAGAGTAAGCAGGGGAATTTTCACATTTTCCAGGATTTGCGTAGAAGTGGACCTGAGTCAGGGACTGCCTGAACACATCACATTGAACTACAACAATACACTAAGGACTCAACCACTCGACTATGAGAACACTGCATTCAGATGCTACAGCTGCATGCAAACTGGACATCTCCAATTCAACTGTCCACTGTCCAGAAAGGACCCCAAAGGAAAAAAGAAACAACAAAAAAGGCCCAAAGGGTGGCAGCAGACCGACTTGATGGAAGAAGAGGACATGCAGACAGAACCTACAGAGAAACAAACAGAAACTGATATATTATCGGGGCAGAAATATACTCATGAAGAAATTACCCCAGACTCTCATCTAGGGCCAAACAATATAGAACAGCATCAAGAACCTCAGATGGAAGTAAGTGGCATAAAAAGAACTCATGGATTTGAAGGATCTGAATCCGACAAGGAACTTCCATTGAACACACTCGAAAACCAGTTGGCCACTATTACACCCTCACTCGACCCAGAAGGTTGAAGGAGGGTGGAGAAGAAGAAGGGCAGAAAAGCATAGGACTGTTGATTTTTACTTTTCTTTTTATTGTAATTTTGTCCTCTTTGCAGACATACATCTGCATATGCTACTAGCATCTACGACATGTAATTTTTTCATATGAATAAAATTGCGTCCTTTTTCCACGAGAAAAACGACATTGAAGGTTACCATTTGATGGATGATTTCAAAATGACTTGTTGTTTAGATTAACTTGAGGATAAACTTCCATTTGATGGATGATTTCAAAATAACTTGTTATTTAGACTAACTTGATGATAAACTTCTATTTCATCCAAAATGAAAGCTACCACGAATGATTGAAGATAATATCAATGATTTTTCAGGGACCACTTTTTATTATTATTTCTGATACATTATTTAACGAGATTGAAGGTTACCATTTGATGGATGATTTTGAAATTAAGGTTACCATTTGATGGATCATTTCAAAATGACTTGTTGTTTTGATTAAGTTGAGGATAATTGGATTGTATATTGTAACATATTTAGAATATTTAATAGATATGAGTCATTTTATTCCTATTTAGAATATTTAATAGATATGAGTTATTTTATTCTTATTTAGAATATTTAATAGATACGAGTTATTTTGTTCATATTTATTTAATTTTCAAAATATAATTTATAATTAATATATAGATAATTTTTTAACTATGATTTGGTTAATCATGGTCAACCATGTTTATTTTAGTGTGTAATATTTATCTTAGTGTTTATATACATTGGGTTTATAATATGAGTCCCTTGGGTTTAATATTACTCCCTTGGGTTTAATATTATTCCCTTATGTTCCAAATCCCTTATGGTTTTAGTATTAATCCTTTGGGTTTATTAGTCCCTTAGGTTTATAATATTGATCACGGTCAACCATGGTCAATCATAGCAACCATGGTCAACCATGGTCGAACGTTGCATTGTGACAATTATTATCTCAATATAAAAATCAACCATGGTAAGCCATGGTCGAATGTCACATTGTGACAAAGGTCAATCATGGTCAACCACTTTTATTTTAGTTTTTATAATATTTATTGTACGGTTTATATGCCAGGGGTTTATAATATTGGTCCCTTGGGTTTAATATTATTCCCTTAGGTTCATAATACCTTAGGGTTTTATTATTAATCCCTTGTGTTTATTATTCCCTTGGGCTTATAATATGAATCCCTTAGGTTTATAATATCAATCATGGTCAACCATGGTCAATCATAGGCAACCATGGTCAACCAATGATTGTCTCAATATGAAAATCAACCATGGTCCAATGTCGCATTGTGACAAATATTGTGTTGATATGAAAATCAATCATGGTCAACCATGGTCAAACATCACATTATGACAAGGATTGTTTCAATATGAAAATAAAGCATGGTCAACCATGTTTATTTTAGTGTTTATAATATTTATCTTATGGTTTATATACCTTGAGTTTATAATTTTCATCCCTTGGGTTTATAATATCGGTCCCTCGGGTTTATTAATCCAAGGGTTCATATTCCTAGGGTCTAATACTATTCCCTTAAGTTTATAATCCCTTGGATGTTTAGTATTAATCCATAATGTTTATTCCCTTGGGTTTATAATATCAATCATGGTCAACCATGGTCCAATGTCGCAGTGTGACATAATCAACCATGGTCCAATTTCGCATTGTGACAAAGATTATCTCGATTTGAAAATAAATGATGGTCAAGCATGCTCAACCATCGTCCAACGTCACATTGTGACAAGGATTGTTTCATGGTCAACCATGTTCAACCATGTTTTATAAAATCAATTATGGTCTACCATTGTTAACTATGGTCAACCATGTTTTATAAAATCAATCGTAGTCTACCATTGTTAATTATGGTCAACCATGGTCCAGCATCGCCTTGTGACAAAGATTGTCTGAATATGAAAATCAATCATTGTCTCAACCATGGTTGAACGTCGCAATATGACAAAGATTGTCCCAATATAATAATCATCGTCAACCATGCTCAACCATGTTTTATAAAATTAAACATAGTTTAATTATAATTAAATAATTATTAATTATATTTATTATTTTTTTTGTAAGCTTAGCAGTACCTTTCATTCATTCATCTATAAATAGGTAGGTTACAAATATATAAGTCATTTGGTGGCCTCAACCCGCCCAGTGGGAAACCAGGTTTGTTGGCCATTGAATTGCATTATAAGTCATCCAAAATATAAATAGTTTGAGTCTATTTAACGAAGCCTTATAAGGTTGATAGTCCGGAAACCAACTAATAATCATAACACTAAAAACATAAATGCTACCCGACATATACAACCAAAATTAAGCCAAAATTAACAGGCATAACTTTGACCAACTAATCATCTGGAGATTCCACCGAAGCAGGATATTTAGAACTTGATCTTGGCAATTCAGATTACGGTAGGGATGGGTTATGTCACTCAGTGTGACCTAGGAAAGCATTCTGATTATACAACTGAAGTTGAATAAGCTAGATCTCTTTTTGGATGTCTCAGAGGCTTGGCCTGACCTCACTTTGTGTTGTTGTGCTGGTATTCATGACCATTTCTTTGGACACTATGCATTTCATTACCGAGTAGAGATGGACAGACAATCTAAACAGGGTGAGACGACCACGAGTGTACCCAGGGTTCGTGATTAGTTCCCCCCAATCTATGGTTGGGGTTCAAGCTCAACTTTCAAATTCAACTCTCCCTCCCAGGCCACGATCAATTGTTTCACCTGCATCGGGGTCTCTTTGCAGTATGCTTCAACCGTGGCCTGAAGAATCTCACAGTTCGTTTTACGACCCCTCTATTGAGTAGTCCTCTACCGCGTAGTTCGACAACAAAACGAACCAACTTATTTTCCTTTTCCTTCCTGGTATCTGCGACCCCTTCCACCTCAGCCTAAGGCTCCACCGCGAGGCTGAGACTTCACCATATCTGCCAAGGTCGGGCCCCCTTTCTTCATTCTTCTCTCACCTTCCCATGCTTGTAGACCAACCCACTGTACAAAGGCCGAAAGTGGATACAACGTAGGTGGACCTAGAATATGATTTATACAAAGAACCACCTAAAAGACAAGCATTAATTTAATCTATGACCAAAAAAACAAATGAAGCGTCGGACAACACTGTGTCCCTTCAGAATTCCAACGCCTGAGCCAGCAAGCATACATAAACAGTAACCCTCCGGGAGTGGGAGGCACCACTAGAATAAAAAGGGTGGACCCCATGCACCCCTAAGCGTTGAGTCCATAGACTTGGCCCTGATCATTTACCATAACCCTTACTTTCCACAGGGCTTGCCCAAACAATTCAAGCTTAAAACGAGGAACCCGTTTATCAAAATGCAAAGGAAACATCATGAGAGAAACTTGGAAACCAGTAAACATGCGCATGTGGGAAAGGATGTTGCCAAAAAAGATAGAAATCAACATTACATAGTTGAGAAGGCCAATATTTCCTGTCACAAAAACTGCTAATTTAAGCAGTGTTTCCTTTCCCCTCTGGACGCGAGGCTTATCACGAGTAACAGCCCCCAACCCAAGATACAGAGATAGCATTATAACATATCAGATTTTATACATCAACCTCAAACTGAGACAGATAGTAGCTGGGTATACCTCTCGCATTCCTGACGCTACGAACCTGTAAACATCAAACTTAGGCTCCCTAAGAAGCTGAGGGCCCAAGTTTATACACCGGGAAAGAGGTCTTAACTCCACCTCCGCTCCTACCACTTGTAGGCATAGAGGGTTACCAACCTTCACGTTATGGATCTGCCTTGGTCTGCGACTCTTCATGTTATCACAATAAATAAGCATGTGAAGGCATGGGGGATACCACTTACTCTCCGAAACCAATAAATGCTTTGTCATATCAATCAAACCCAAATGGAACTCCAATAGTTTCACACCCCAATTGGGGATATTTATTAATTATTAATTATAATTAATAATTATAACTATAATTAATAATTATAATTATAATTACTTTTATAACTATGATCATAATTCTTATAATTATAATTATTCTTATAATAATTATAATTATAATTAATAATAATTTATTAATAGTTATTTATAAATTATTAATCAATTTTAGTATGGTTGTTTATTATTAATAATTTATTTTTTTATGATTTATTATTATTAATCATCAATCCATTATTATTAATAATAATATTTAATCTTATTTATGATTAATAATAATATTTAACAATCAATTATTAACAATACTATTTAATCTTTTTTTTAATTAAAAATAATTATAATCATTTAAAAATAATTATTGTTATTACTAAATAAGTAGTATTATTAAGATTATTATATTAATTAATATTACTAATATTATTAATTATGATTATTATTAGTTCAATTGAGGCTTCTGTGATCCATAATAGTTGAAAGAATAACTTCGGCGTAAATCACATGTAGACAGACATTTGTCGACGTGTTTCGAACCAACAAGTGTGGTTCATCGTCAGGACAAGTTGAAGAAACAGATCCAGCTTAGTATGTTAAATAGTCTGAGTAGAGACTCCAACGGCTAAATCGACCAACAGCTAATTTTGACCTTAGGACCCAGGTCAAATTATTATTCATTAATTTAATATTATTATTATTTTTAATATTAATACATAAAATATTTTTAATGGTTAGTTTTAAAAATTAATTAATTAATTTATATATATATATTAATTAATTTTTAAAAATTAATTAATTAATTTATATATATATTAATTAATTTTTAAAACTAACCATTATTAATATTAAAAATAATAATAATATTAAATTAATGAATAATAATTTGACCTCGGTGCTAAGGTCAAAATTAGCCGTTGGTCGATTTAGCCATTGGAGTCTCTGCACAGACTATTTAACATGCTACGCTGGATCTGTTTCTTCAACTTGTCCTGACGATGAACCACACTTGTTGGTTCGAAACGCGTCGACAAATGTATGTCTACATGTGATTTATGCCGAAGTTATTCTTTCAATGATTATTATTATTAAATAATTAATTTATATTACATAATTTTAAATTAAATAATTATTGTTATGTATTTACTAATGGTAGATACAAATGAAGCATTATGCCTATATCAACCACATTAATATTTTTAAAGTATATTTATTATTATAATATCAATAATATTAATATTAAATTTATATCCATTAATGTCTAGGAAAATATATCAACCTCATTTAATTATGTGGTTGTGTATGTGATTCATATATGCGTTCAAACTCATTTAATTATGTGGTTGTGCATGTGACTGATATATGATTACAAAACATATGTCAACTATATTTATTAATATAATTGTACTAGTTCAAAATCCACTATTTTTTAGTTTCCGATTTTTATTTAAGGATATTCAAGTTTACCATTTGATAGATAATTTCAAAATGAGTTGCTGTTTAGATTAACTTGAAAATAATTGGATTGTATATTGGAAGATACTTAGAATATTTACTAGATATGAGTTATTTTATTGATACTTATCCAATTTGCAAAATATTTTACAACCTTCAATCAACATATAAATAATTTTTCAATTACGACTTGGTAATACTCCATGAAAATGAATGATTTCATTAGGCACTGCTTGCACTGCTACATGCCGATCAAAAGCGGATGCTTGATGAGCTATGAGATAAGATGAAGTGTGAACTGAAAATCGCCATATGTCTGCGTTGAATACAGTTTGTTTCTAGAATCACGTGGGGACTAAAAATATTCGTATATCACCTCAATTTTACATTGACGTCATAAGTTTATGAACAAGTTCGTTCTTTTTTTATGACTCGTGGAGAGCGTGTACAAGGGGAAAAGTCTCCGCAACCCTTCACATTTTCGCTCACGTTTTAAATATCGCTGGCACACTCCCCGGCTCACATTTCTTCCAAAAATCACCATCAATACGCGCTTCCACCATACATATAAATATTCGCCTCCACATTTTAAGTCCACAACACTTTGCATCTTCAGTTGGTTTGAGATTCGAGTTCAGCCATTACCAATCTCTACATTGTGATTCACTGTTTTCAGTGCAACATATCTGCTACATTGTGATTCATTGTTTTCACTGCAACCCCACAGCGTTGGTATGGCGTCGTTAGTTATGGATAAAGCCTCCCGAGAGCACCTTTCAACGTCTCTATCAGACGAAGATGGCGGACAAAGTTGCCGCCGCCAATTTAAGGGAATCCGAATGCGAAAGTGGGGCAGTTGGGTGTGTGAAATCCGGATGCCCAAGACCAGAGAGAAGATATGGCTGGGGTCATACAAAACTGCCGAGCAGGCCGCCCGTGCTTACGACGCCGGAATGTATTGCGTGAGAGGCCCCAACGCCAAATTCAACTTCCCCAATTCCGTGCCCGCCATTCCGTCCGCGTCTTCACTTTCCCGTCAGCAAATTCAGGTTGCTGCGGCCAAATATGCGTTGGACGAAATCCCTTCAATTTTGCCCTCTCTGCAGAATATCACAAATAGTAAGACCAAGGTGAGTGAGAAGCCGGCATCGCCATCGCAGAGGTCTTCGGTTTCAGAAATGGAGTGGGCATGTGACCATGGGCAGATCTCCAAGGCACAGGAGTTGGGGTTGTGGGAGACTCCGTTTGACGATAATGGCGGCCTGAATTTGGATAAAATCCCGTCAATTGAAGAGGCGTTAGTGTGGGAGTTCATTCCAAGTTGGGAGGAGGAGCAACAAGAAGAATACGTCTTCTTTGACACAACAGATTTGTGGAATTTTGGAGACATTTGAAAATCAGTTACAGTGAAAAAAGGAAATGAAGACAGCGTGATATTTTCTTTTTGGTTTGTCGCGTTGTCTAGCAGGCAACGGGCTTTGACCCATGGTCAGAGTAATTTTGTCCGTTTAAATGATATATTTGTATATGCACACATTAAACATTTTATGAAGGAGGTTTCCCCTGTTTTCAGTATGTGTACACGTCTACATGTATGAAATTTTTTTAATTATAAGTTTAAGATTATGTATTTTTTTTTAATTATAAGTTTAAGATTATGTAATTTATATTAGCATGGATTTATTTTAATTATGGATTTAATATCAGCTTAGAGGGATTTAATTTTTTTTAGATGTAAAATTTTTTATGAATCTATATTATTTAAATGTTTTCTATATATTTTGGATAGTTATTTATTTTTTTTTATTTTTAGATTTTTTTTAAATTTTATTTTGGCTTATATGTATAAAATTTCAACGTTGATGATAAATATTTTGTATAGTTAATTAATATTTTATTTTTTATGAGCAAAATTTCAATTTTAATGATGGATAGACAGTGTTACACATCATACTGAACTATGAAATAAGCTTAGTCAGCTCAATAAACCTCTAAGCTTAAGCATTTAAATATACTAAAAAATTATTAATATATTTTAAATAATTAAAATTTACAATCTCATTCCACATTAACCTAAATCATATTATTAAATATAAAAATATATATTAATAATTAAACGATACTAATAAATTAAATTATATTATTAAATATAAAGAAATATATTAATAATTAAAATATACTAATAAATTTTTATAGGGCCGATGTTCCATTTTGAATTTATTCACAACACATATTCGTGTACCTTTTTTGTTACGCCGGTGACATCTTTCCATCATCTTTACGCCCGTGCATCTGTGCAACCATAATTCTCTTACTTTTACGCTTGACGAAAGGGTGGCTACATTTTCCGGGTGGATATACGGGCAATTTTATACTGAAGCGCCACCAACACTCTATACTATTACTCTTGGTGGAAGGGTGGGTCCATTTGGTGGGTGGATGTAGTGGTAATTTTATACTATGCATACCTAACGCTTTGTGAATTAAGCCTCTGACATCAGCTGGATAACAAAGGTGAGTATTTGTTCACATTCCTTCTGATTTTCGACATCTTCATCTTAACAAAGAATAGGCCAGAAATCCAATTTTGCATGTTAAGGTATGTTAAGATGCCTTACATATCAGCGAGATAATGGATGTTTTTTCTTTGTTTTTGTTGGTGGCGAAGAGAGCATTTTATCACTAGAAGTGTATTGATCTTCAATATGTACGTTGGTTTGTAGTGTCTAAATGAGATTAGTTTTGGTATTTTTCTATTTTGTTTGTCATGTTATTTGGTTAAATTTAGCAAGAAGAATATAGACTTTGCAACACACAATGCTGAAGAGGACTCAAGATTAGTACTATTAAACTAAATCAGAAATTTAATGTTTCTTCCCATCCTTGTTGAAGGGCTTTTTTTTCTTATCTAGGAGAACTATGGGAGGAAGTGGAGGACCTAGAGGTCCTCGATTTCCTTTTTGCTTTAGTCAATCTAAGGAAAAATTCTAGATGCAACCAAATACTGGAGTGAAATTTGATGAGGTGGTAAGTTTTGATGAAGCAAAGTAGGATTTCATGGAATTGGTTGAGTTCTTGAAGAAGCCAGAGAGGTTTACTATGGTTGGAGCTCGTATTCCTAAACGACTTCTCCTTTTGGGTCCACCAGGGACTGGGAAGACTTTGCTAGCCAAGGCCATTGCAGGGGAAGCTGGTGTACCCTTCTTCTCTATCTCAGGGTATGAGTTTGTTGAGATGTTTGTTGGTATTGGAGCATTTAGAGTGTGTGACCTATTCAAAAAGGCGAAGGAACATGCCCCCTGAATTGTTATCGTGGATGAAATTGATGCAGTTGGTAGGAAGAGAGGAACTGGAATAGCTGGAGTCATTGCAATGAGAACCCCTAGCTTCAATGGAGCATATCTTGCAAATTTATTGAATGAAGTTGCTATTTTGGCTAAGCGCATGAGAAGGAAACAATTTCTGCCAAGCAAATAAATGACTCTATAGAGATGATTGTCGCTAGAATGGAGGGAACGATAATGATAGATTGGAAAAATAAAAGTCTTTTTGAATATCACGAAGTTGGTCATGCTATTTGCAGGTAAGAAGAAAATCAACATTTCTTAATTTATAGTTTGTACCTAGGATATCTACAACCGATTTTTTTTGTCATGGCCAATTTCTATTGAAGTATTGCAATATTCTATTTCTCATGTTCCTTGGTTGTCATAAACATTTATTTAGACCATTTATTTGAAATTGAACCTATTTTTCAATAGTAAATAAACCATCCATAAAATATTTTTCTTTCCAAACTTATAGTATGCTTTTTAATAGTTTTTTTACTCATATTGATGGTTTTTCTTTGCGCTCTATTGAGTTGAATTTTTATCAAATGAGTGGCTTGGTTTCTCTCCGCACTTTAATCTCTTTATTTATGTGAGATTAAACCGCCTACCTTTTCCAATTTTCCATTGCTCTTTGGTTTCAAGCATTTCGATTTAGAACTTATGCCAGAAAGATGGAGACAAGAGCTTTGTAAAGCATAATGTTGGGAGAAGCTAAAAGAATCCTGAAATATATAAGTGATAGAATTTATATAATATTGGATACACCCTTTATTATTTGAAAATAGGTACTTGAGGGGTTAAAAGGATCATTTTTTTCCTTCAAAAATTATAATAGAAATGTTGCAGGTTGTTCCAAACAAGAAATACACAAGTTTATGTAAACTACATCAAGTAAGGTTTCAAACAAATCTCCTCCTACAAATTGCTTACTAAATATACAAACATACACGTGTAACATTTCATTGGTTTGCAAATTTTGGATAACTTTTACATGTTTATAACGCATTGGTTGATACTTGTATGATTGTATTTGTGAAAGAATATACTTCCCATACCATAGATCCACTCACTTTAAGGCTCTAGTTAGGGTAAGAAACCAAAATATATAAGGTGTGATAGATAATATTGATTACTCTTGCATAATTTATAATATTGTTGTTATTTAATGTTGTATCAATTTCACTTCTATGTAGTGAGAAATTTTGAGCGTGTTGTTAGTGTGTGATGCTTATTGTAGGTTCAATATGTACAATTAAATTTCTATCATTCTAAGTATTTCCATTTCACAACTATTTTCTCAGTTGCTTATTTGATAAATAAAACTAGAAAAATGTGAAAATATACCAATTTTTTGTTTGCGCCACTGCCTTCCCATTCATTATAGCTCGTTAGTGAGACAAGATCTTAATATGAGAGTTAATTTCCATTCAAATGGTTGCATAGAAATTATGCCTAATATGCAGCCAATAACTTATATGTTTTCTTGATCCTAGAATTGTAAATTCATGTTGTTACCCATTTGTGTGGAAACTTCTTGTTAGTTAGTTACATTGCTAGCCAAAATAATATGAGGTTCCTTTGTATAATATGTCACTCTACAATACACCAGTGTTAAACTTGAAGATGTGTAATGTGTCAACAGTATTCTAAGTTATTGATTATGTGGCATATTCTTTTGATCTTTTATATTGGAATTGACATGGTTTTTTATATTTCATAGATGGTGATTGTGTTTGGGATGTCTTGAGATTAGGCGATTGTCACTAATGGATGTTGCACAAAGTGGTGATGTTATCATGAGAATGATGGCAAGGAATTCGATGTTTGAAAAACTTGCAGAAGATATAGATGAAGTGGTCAAATCTCTTTCTGACTAAGCTTACGAGGTTGCAGGTGATTGCCATGATTGTTGAGTTTCTTTTGGAGAAAGAAATAATTGTAGGTGATGAGTTTAAGGCTATTCTTTCAAAGTATATAGAGATACCCATTGAAAATAGGGTTCTAGTAACAACAACATCACTAGTGCCTGTCTAAATTTTAAATAGACTGGTGAAAATTGTACTATTGTATATGCTAAATTATATGCCTATAAATGTGATTAAAATTTTTCACCATTGTATATTTTGAAATGTGACAACAAAGTAATGTAAATAGTTAGTTATATGGGTAAATCCTATTTTTTAGTATCAGACAGTTGTATAATAATTGAAAGTTATGTAACCAAGTAACCTAGATTTATAGAGATTGCTTGAGAGGCTTGTATCATGGAGAATCATCTTTGACCAATAAGAATTCCAATCCCTTGCCCCATGGAGGTTTCCTTGACAAACTGTCAAGGTTTTACCACATAAAACCTATTGTTTAAATGTGTGTGATTTAGTTTATGTTTTATGCATTTCTTGTTCATTTATTGAATGTTTAATAACTTTGAAAGCCCATCAAGTTGTATCAAAGCTATGATGTTATGAGTGCCATGAGAAATTGTTGAAGGTTATAGAAGTTGACCTGTTGACTATTGAAGGCTGCATTCTTGTAAAAACTCTCTCGATGCTGAGAACCCTGCCACGCTGAGAAAACTGCAACAAAAGAAGTTTGTCGATCTGTTCGAAGCAAATGTATTGGTAAAGTCGTCGGTCAAAGAAAAGTCGTTGTTTTTCTTAGTGAAGGATCCATCACAGAAACTTGTCATTCTTGAATTTTTCACCTCAAGGTAAACGCTTCCATAAGAAAAAGCGCAGACTTGTCTATCACTGAGAAAGCCGAAGGGATCGCTAAAGAGGATAGAGCCGCTAGTGGGATTCAGTGTGGCAGAGAGTGATGCTACAAAGAAAAGCCATCGCTAATTGAAACCGCATTCCTAGAGGAGCAACCTATTGTCTAAAGGTTTGATATGAAAACATTGTCGTTGTCTGATGTCATCCTTTGAAAGAGCCACATTCTTTTTGTTTGCTGCAAAAAAGGGATATCATTGACCGTTGAAGTCTAAAAAGGTCGTTGGAATAGAACCCTGAGGTTGAGGAAGTCGAATGTCTTCACTGCCAAAACAAAACCCTGCAACCCTGCCCATTGTTAAACAGACAGCAGAATCGCAACACTTTTTCTCATTGTGGAGGCTAAGAAAGTCAAGTAATTTTTAATTTGACAGCAGAAAAAATTGTTGAATGTAGATTTTTTTTTGAGTAGGGTTTCTTTGGTTAAAGAAAAGAAAAACATTTTTTTTATATTATAGAAAGGAACAAAATTCTAAAATTCATGGAAGTGAACTCTAAAAATTTTTGAAGTAACAAAAAAATTGGAGTAGGGTTTTGTTTAGTTTTTCTTTGAAATTAAAAAAGGGGGAACCCAAGAAATAATAATTTTTTTGAAAACCCTAGCTGAAAGAAGGAAACCCTAGTAGGAGGTTTTTCTAAAAAAATAATTCAGAGCCCGTGTAGGAAATAAATGGAAAAAATGACGAATGCAAAGTTCGAGGTGGAGAAGTTCACCGACAAGAACAATTTCACATTGTGAACATTGAAAGTTAGAGACTTGATGGTGCAACAAGGGTTGCACAAAGCATTAGATGGGGTGAAGACGAAACCTGATGGCATGACAAATTTGGACTGGGAGGAATTGGATGCCCAAGCTCTCAGTACCATTAGGTTGTCCCTGGAAGTTAAAGTTATATTCAATATTGTTAAGGAAACCTCAGCATAAGGTTTATGGGGAAAGTTGGCAATGTTGTATATGAACAAATCTTTAACAAATAGAATTTATCTTAAAAGGAAATTGTACAGTCTTCGGATGAAGGAGGGTACAAAAATTGTAGAACATTTAAATTTTTTTAATACACTTATTTGCCAATTGTCAGATATGGAAGTTAAATTTCAAGAAGAAGGCAAAGTTATCACATTGTTGTGTTCTTCTCCCAAGTCATTGGACCACTTCGTAACCTATATTAGTTTGAGCACAACTGAATCTTTGGAATTTGATACAGTTGTGGGAGCTCTGTTATCTGAAGAAGTACGGAGAAAGTCCAACATTGAAACCTCCACACTAGAAGCCATGGTAGCCAACAGCTGGTCAAAGGAAAGATGGGAGAAAGCAAGGAGTTCTTCCAAGTCAAAATCAAAGGGAAAAAAGTGTAAATCCAAATTTTGGTACTGCAACAAAATTGGATACCTCAAGAAATACCGTTGAAAACAAAAGGAGTCTAAGAACCAAAAGAAAGAGGAAAATCATGCTGATTCAATTATGATTGATGAAGTTTTATCTGTTGAATTGGGAATAATAGATGAATCTTTACCTGTTTGTAATGTATCAAAATTATGAAAATTGGTTTTTATATTCTGGTGCTTCTCATCACATGAGTCTACACAGAAATTGGTTTACTTCATATGAAGTTGTTAATGGTAGTTCTTTGTTTATGGAAAGTAATGTATCTTGTCAAAATGTTGGGATGGGAAATATCAGATTTAAAATGTACGATGATATAGTTAAAACATGTACTTGAATTGAGGAAAATTTTGATTTCTTTGGCAGTGTTGGACTCCAATGGTTACAAATTTACAAGTCGGAATGGAGTGTTGAAAGTTTCAAAAGGCATCTTGGTTGTTATGGAGGTAGAAAAGATCGAAAATATTTACAGACTCAAAGGAAGTACTCAAGTATGTGAGGCAGTGACTGTATCAAAGAAGGATGAAGAAGGTACTCGCCTATGGCATCAACGGATGGGTCACACGAGCAACAAGGGCCTTTAGGTACTGATCAATCACAAGTTGCTTCCTGATTTGAAATCCTTGAAGTTGTATTTTTGTAAACATTGTGCATATGGTAAACTATGTAAACATAAATTTAGAACTGAAAGTCATAATAGTAAATAAAAATTGGACTATATCCATTTTGATCTTTGGGGACCATCTCCTACTGTATCTTATGTAGGTGCATTATACTTCTTAACATTTATTGCTGATTTCTCTTGGAAAGTTTGGGTCTATATGTTGAAAAAGAAAGCTGATGTATTTAATGTTTTTAAAAAATTTAAAGATATGGTGGAAAAGAAAATAGGCAAATCAATTAAATTTTTAATAACTAAAAATGGCAGTGAATTTACTTCTTTAGAATTTGAACAATACTGTAAGGATGAAGGGATTGTTAGAGATGACACTATTGTTTATACTCGTCAACAAAATGGTGTTTTTGAACATATGAATTAGACTCTTATGGAAAGAGCCAGAATCATGATCAACAATGCTATCCTGCAAAAGGTGTTGTGGGGAGAAGCAATATCTACTACTTGTTATTTAGTTAAGGGATCACCTTCAGTTGCCATTAATTGTAAAATTCCTAAAGAATTTTGGTCGAACCAGTCTTTTGATTATTCATATTTAAGGATTTTTGGTTGTGATGCCCATGCTCTTATTCCAAAGAATCAACGTTCAAAGTTAGACCCAAAAGCAAAATCTTATGTCTTTGTTGGGTATGACTATGCAGTGAAAGGATACATGTTATCGGATCCTTCTTCGCGGAAGATAGTCATTAGTAGAGATGTAATGTTTGATGAATTTTCTCATCTAAAATCGGATGTTGAAAAATTTGAATAGGAACAGGTATCGCCAAATAAACAAATTCAGTTGGAGGCTAAACCTTTTTCAGAAAGTCAAAAGGAAGGAGAGACTTTTGAAGAAAAAGGTGAAGAAGATGCAAAGGGAACTTTTGAAGTTCTAGAACCGGTTCAGCAACGAGGGGTGCTTCATCTATTGCATTGATTACTAAAGTTGGGGAACCTTCTTTTTATCAAGAAGAAATGGATGATGAGGATAGAAAATAGTGGAAAAAGGCTATGGATGAAGAAATGGATTCCTTAGCCAAGAACAAAATCTGGGATCTTGTAGAACTTCTTGAAGGGATAATTGTTGTTAGATGCAAATGGATCTTTAAATTGAAGCGAAATGTTGATGGACGTATCGAGAGGTATACAGTGAGGCTAGTAGCAAAAGGGCATTCTCAGGTTGAAGGTATTGACTTTCATGAGATTTTTTTCACCAGTCGTAAAACTTGTTTCTATTCATATTGTGTTAGGACTAACTGCATTACTTGATATTGAGTTAGAACAGTTAGATGTTAAAACAACCTTTGTACATGGTTATTTGAATGAAGAGATTTATATGGAACAACCATAAGGTTTTGTACAAGGTCACAGAAAAAGATTAGTTTTCAAGCTCAAAAGATCATTATATGGCCTAAGGAAGTCTCCCAACATTGGTACAAGAAGTTTGATTCCTTCATGGTAAGCTAGAATTTTACTACCAGTGAGTATGATAATTTTGTATACTTTAAGAGTTTCAATGGAATATTCATTATCTTGATATTGTATGTTGACGATATGCTTATTCCAAGAAAAATCATGGAAGAGATCAACGAGTTAAAGGCTTAGCTCTCTAGAACGTTTGATATGAAGGATCTTGGAGCAACAAAACATATCTTGGGCATGGAGATACACAGAGACATGAAAAATGGAAAGCTTTGGTTATCACAACAAAAGTATGTGGAAAGAGTACTTGAAAAGTTCGGTATGAACAATGTGAAACATGTTAATGTTCCATTAGCTTCCCATTTTAAACTTTCTTTGATTTTGAGTCCTAGAACTAATGAATAAAAGAAGTATATGTCTTGTGTACCATATGAAAATGCGGTAGGAAAATTAATGTATGCAATGGTATCTACAAAGACTGGAATTTCACATGTAGTTGGAGTTGTCAGTAGGTTCACGAAAAATATAGGAGAAGAACACTAGCGAGAAATGAAATGGGTGCTTTGTTATTTGAGAGGCACAAGTGACCATTGCATAATGTTTAATGGTAGTGAAGGGTCAGTCTGCAGTTATGTGGATGTTGATTATGTAGGTGATTTTGACAAAAGGAGATCTACTACAGGTTATTTCTTTACTCTTGCAGGTGGAGCAATTAGCTAGATGTCAAAGCTTCAAGAAACAGTTTCTTTGTCTATTACCGAAGTAGAGTATATAGCTACTTCATATGCTAGTAAAGAAGCAACCTTATTGAAAGGCCTACTTGATGAGATTAGAAGGACGCAGGAGAAAGTGAATGTATTATGTGATAGTCAGAGTGTTATTCATTTGGCTACAAATCTAACTTATCACAGCAAGACCAAACACATTGATGTCAGGTACCATTTTGTGAGACATGTTATCGATGTCGGAAAAGTAGCTCTCAAGAAGGTCCATACACAGGAGAATTTTGCAGACATATTCACAAAGCCAGTTATGGTAGAGATGATGCGATGGTGTTTGGTTTCTCTTGGCTTGTATAAGAGATGATGAATGGGCATGGGTAAGGGATTAGGAAAATTGTTGTCAAGGTGGAGATTGTTGAAATGTGACAACAAAGTAATGTAAATAGTTAGTTATTTGGGTAAATCCTAGTTTTTACTATTAGTCAGTTGTATAACAATTGGAAGTTATGTAAGGAAGTAACCTAGATTTATTGAGATTTCCCAAGAGGCTTGTATCATGGAGAATCATCTTTGAGAAATAAGAATTCTTGACTTGGTTGCATCCAATTCTTACACTGCCTTGGAAAATTGTGCAGTCCTAGAGGGCATTCAACCTTGCTCTCAAGAATTGCACATAGTAGCCCAACAATGAGCCTTGCTCTCAGGAATTGCACAGATCAACCCAACAATGAGCTTCAGCTCTAGAAATGCACAAACCTAGCTCATAGGTTGTCTTCAGCTGGGAAATTGCACAGAGCATGAGAGGCAGCCAGAACCACTTAGCCTAGGAATTCCACAAAAGAATTCCCTCAGCTGTTGTCCGATGCATGTGCTGGCAGGTTGCTCGGTTCCCTCCAGAACTGCGTAATTTCTCCATGCATGCATGGAAACCTTTCTCGAGAAAGAAAAAAGTGAAAAAAGATCCCTAAAAAATAGGGATCTATTTTTAGTAGTGGGAGTTAGACTTGAGTTAATTTTAGAAACGGTTGCCACATGTCGCTTGTTCCTATATTTTTTGCATGCACGTAATAAACCATAAATCGATCAAATCAATTTCATGGACACTTCCAGAGCTCATTTTCACATTTGATATTAGAGCTCTGGCATTCCTGAGGCATCTAGGAACCTTCGGCATGATCGAAAGAACTTTTCCAGGTAAGTCTTGATTTTCAAGTATTTTTCTGCTTTTGTTTTGTTGACTTATGTGAGTGTTGTTTTGCATGTTTTGTTGAATGACCACTGGCATTTTCATTTTTTAACTTATAGAAGCGTTGTTTCAAGTTTTGCATTGCCTTTCTTAAGCATCGCATGCATAACCCCGTTTTGCACTAATGGTTGTCGTTGTGGCAACTCTCCCCACCAGCTTCATTGTTCGTTTGTTTCACTGATTACTGCACTTTCTTTCATTGCACGCATGACCATTCACTCAGATTTGCACCATCCTTCTCTCATGCATTCATATCTACTCTTTTTCAAGTCGCCCTTGGGGATATCTAGGTTGCCTTTCCTCAAATATAGCTCTTCTCGGCATGCACTACGTATTTCTGGAACTCAAGGCTCTACCTTGGCTCTAGGAACTGGGCAAAGGTTGTTTATCACTAGCTCTAGCTGCACTCTACGTAGTTCCATGAGTAAATCCTAAGTCTTGCCCAGTGAGATTGCGTAATGTGCAGTCCCAGCTGGCATCAGGTCAGACTGAATTGCGCATTGCGTAGTTCGAGTCCATAGCAAGCCTCACTAGACTATGCTTTATGCAGTTCCAGTCATCAGTACCTCTCACTGGTAGTTAGGACTACGCAACAGGTAGATCCAATTGACAATCTCTCACCTCTGAGAGTCAGAACTGCGCAATCTTGCCCAGAAGTTGTCCAGTTTGTTGCATGATCAATCCTTGAAGTGCTTTATGTTTTTAAGATGAAAATTCCTTATCGTTGTTGGAACATACAGCTGAACCAAAGACAAACAATAGCATATACACATTATAAAAGAGACACAGGGTTTAACGTGGTTCACCCAACCATTCTGGGCTACGTCCACCAAACATAGGCATCGGCAATCTTATTAATCAAACAGGAGATTACATAATTAATCAAATCCTCACAAACTCTCACCACCCTCAAAACCATCCGTATGGATACCTATTTTATAGCAAGGAGAATCTAACTACCTCATAAATCCTCTCACATCAAATTTAGGATGCATTAACTCTCTCCCAACAACCTGGAGCTAATCTAGCAACAAATTCCTATTGTTGTCACACACTAAGATTTTTGCCTATTTTATTTAAAACAGAAAATCTCAAAAATCTCCACCTTGACAACAATTAGCCTGATGCCCTGTTTTTTTATTATTTTATCTTTTCTGCAAGCCAAGAGAAGCCAAACACCAACGCAGCTTCTCCAACAAAACTGGTTTCATGAACATGTGTGCACAGTTTTCCTTTGTATGCACCTTTTCAAGAGAGACTCCCCTTTCAGTGATAACTTGTCTTACAAAATGGTACTTAATTGGAATATGCTTTGATTTACTATTATAGGCCAGATTTTTAGCCAAATGTATTGCACTTTGACTATCACAAAGTAACCTGATGTTGTCCTGTAACCTACCAAACTCACCAAGCAAACCTTTCAACCAAACCGCCTCTTTGCAAGCATGCGAAGCAGAAATGTATTCTGCTTCAGTAGTGGATAAAGCAACAATGTTTTGTAGCTTTGACATCCAGCTAATAGCTCCACCTGCAAGAGTAAAAACGTACCCTGAAGTTGACCTTCTCTTATCCAAATCACCTGCAAAATCAGAATCAACATACCCGCAAACAAATTCACTACTCTTATTGTAAGTAATACAATAACTACTTGTGCCTCTCAAATACCGAAGCACCCATTTCACTGCTGACTAGTGTTCTTTACCCAGATTTGCCATATACCTGCTGACAACCCCAACTGCATGTGAAATATCTGGTCACGTACACACCATCGCATACATCAAACATCCTACTACATTGGCATATGGAATTCGAGACATATAATCCTTTTCTTCATCTGTATTAGGACATAAACTGGAAGAAAGCTTAAAATGGGAAGCTAAAGGGATTGACACAGGCTTCACATTGTTCATACCAAACCTCAAAAGTATTTTCTCAACATACTTCTATTGTGATAGCCACAGCTTACCATTGCCCCTGTCTCTGAAAATCTCCATGCCCAAAATCTGTCTTGCTGCTCCTAGATCTTTCATATCAAACGTCCTTGCCATCTGAGTCTTCAACCTGTTGATTTCTTCAATGCTTTTGCTTGCTAAAAGCATATCGTCAACATACAACACTAAGATAATGAACATGCCATTACTTAACTGCTTAAAGTAAACACAATGATCATATTCACTTCTTATATATTTTTGACTCAACATGAAAGAATCAAATTTCTTGTACCACTGTCGAGGCGACTGCTTCAGACCATACAATGACTTCTTGAGCCTGCAGACAAATTTCTTATTGCGATGCTGAACAAACCCTTCTGGTTGTTCCATATAGATTTCCTCATCTAAATCACCATGTAAAAACGCAGTCTTAACATCTAGTTGCTGTAATTCTAAATCAAGCAAAGCTACTAATGCTAACACAATTCTAATTGAAACAATTTTAACAACTGGTGAAAATATCTCATGAAAGTCTATGCCAGCTTTCTGAGAAAATCCTTTTGCAACCAGCCTTGCTTTGTATCTGTCCTCTGAATCATTCACACCCCGTTTTACCTTGAAAACCCATTTACATCCCACAATTTTCCTGCCTTTCGGAAGTTCAACCAGATCCCATGTGCCATTCTTACCTAAGGCCATCATTTCTTCCTTCATGGCTGCTTTCCATTTGTCACTCTTTGAACCTTCTACAGCTTCCTGATAACACAAAGGTTCATCATCGTTAGCAGTCAAAGCAACTGAAGTAACATAATCATCATACCTTCTCGGAGGACGTTTGATCCTTGTAGACCTCCTTAAGGATGTTTCTGGTGCTTCCACAATTGGCTGACTACCATCTGTAGGAACTTCTTCATGATCACCATCTGAGACCTGTTCATGACCTCCATCTGAACCCTGTTCATAATCTGACTCTGAAACCTGTTCATGACTAGAATCTGAACTATGGTCATCATGACTATCATCAGAAGTGCTGTCAAACTGAATGTGTTGAAAATCAGATACATCATCCTGTTTCAATTTACTGTCTACATCTAACTGTACAAGAGATGATTCATCAAACTTTACATCTCTGTTGATGATGATTTTGCGGGTAGTAGGATCCCACAATCTAAATCCCTTTGTTCCATCACCATACCCAACAAAGACATACCTTTTCGATTTCAGATCTAATTTAGTTCGCTGATGTTTAGGCACTAGAGCATATGCATCACAACCAAACACTCTGAGTTTAGAATAATCACAAGGGTGACCTTTCCATACCTCTTGAGGAATCTTGCAACCTATCGCTGTCGATGGCGACCGATTTATCACATAACAAGCTGTAGCCACTGCTTCTGTCCACAACTCCTTCTGCAAACCAGCGTTACTCAGCATACTCCTTGCTCTCTCCAAAAGAGTCCTGTTCATGCGTTCAACAACTCCATTTTGCTGAGGAGTATACACAGTAGTCTTATGTCTCTCGATCCCTGCATCCTTGCAATAGTTGTCAAACTCCTTGGAAGTAAACTCACCACCATTGTCAGTTCTTAAACATTTTATAGTTCTACCAGTGCTGTTTTCTACCAATGCTCTAAACTGCTTGAAAACTGTAAAAACATCAGACTTCCTCTTCAACATGTAGACCCATACTTTCCTAGAAAAGTCATCAATAAACGACACAAAATATGACGAGCCACCATACGAGGTTGTAGGTGCTGGACCCCAAACATCTGAATGGATATAATCAAGTATTCCTTTACTAGTATGTTTGCCTGTTTTAAACTTTTGTTTACTTTGTTTGCCAAACAGACAATGTTTACAGAAATCTAACTTTCCAGATCTTAGATTAGGAAGTAACTTGCGATCAGCCAAAATCTTTAACCCTCTTTCACTCATATGGCCTAACCTCTGATGCCATAGGCGAATGGAACTACTGTCCTGTTCAGACACCGTAGACACATGAACTGACCCTGTTCTTCCTTATAACTGAAATAGATTTCCTACTTTCTTAGCTCTCATTACTAGTAAAATACCTTTGTAAATTTTCATTACTCCACCTTGAATGACAGTTTTATATCCATTTGTATCAAGTGCCCCCAGTGAAATTAGATTTTTTCTTAAATCTGGTACATGTCTTACATCAGTTAACATTTTGGTTGTCCCATCAAACATTTGCAGCTGTATACTCCCTATTCCCACAATATTAGATGTGACATCATTACCCATGTACATGACTCCATCATTCACTGATCTATATGTCTTAAACCAGTCTCTATGAATACACATGTGATTTTATGCACCGGAATCTAGCAACCAATGTTGATCATGATTTGACAAATTAACTGATAAGACTTCGTCGCTCATACCTGAACCAGATGTTGAACTTGTATCAGTCGTGTTCGCTTCCTTCTTTTCTGTCAATGAAGCTTCTTTAGAAGTTTGTTGTCGCTTCCAGCAATCCTTCTTCAAATGCCCTGATTTGTCGTAGAACCAGCACTTGACTTTACTCTTCTTCCCCTTGGACTTTGAAGGTGAATCGCTGCACTTACCAGAGCGTCTTTCTATAGGACGACCTCTAGCCATCATTGCCTCTGATGTAGAGGTGTCAGCATTCGATCGCTTCCTGGTCTCCTCGGACAACAAAGCTCCGACGACATCATCAAATTCAATGGTTTCGGATGAACTAAGATTTATAGACGTCACAAAATGATCCCACGACTCAGGCAACGAGCACAATAAAGTTATGGCTTTATCCTCGGCTTCAATTTTTACTTCTATGCTTTCTAATTGCACCATTAAAGTATTAAAAACATTCAAATGATCAGTAATGGAAGTACCTTCCTTCATTCGCAGACTGTATAGCTGCCGCTTCAGGAGAATCCGATTTTTCAAGGATTTCGTCATATACAGCTTTTCCAACTTCGTCCATAAACCAACTGCAGTCTTCTCTGACACGATGTTAAATAAAACATCATCAGCCAAACACAATCGAATTCCGTTCAAGACTCTTCCATCCAATTCATTCCACTCATCATCTGTCACGGGGTAAGGCAGTTTGGATCTGCCCAACAACGCCTTTACCACGCCCTGCTGTACCAGGAGATCATGCATCTTTAACTTCCAGATCTCGAAATTATTTTTGTCGTTAAATTTCTCGATTTCAAATCAGGCACTTTGAGTTTTCGCCATCTTGTCTAAAACAAAGAATCTCCAATTTCAAAGAATTTAATAAATAACACACTATCTATGCCTTATTGTACAATTGCCTTTTCTATTTGTATTTCAGATTTCAATTTAAAAAACAGTGTAAATAAAAATTGGCGCTTGCTGATGAACACAAGAACTGCGCCATTTAAAAAACGCTCTAAGTGTTGACAAAATGGTGCGTGTATACCTCAAAAATACGCGCTTACCAGAAAATTGGCGCACTAGCGCGACTGTTATGGAGTAATCCGCGCCATTTCAGTATTGTGGCGCGACTGTTATAGAATAATCCGCGCCAATCCCAAAACTGAAAGACAAAAAAAAAGCAAAACGTATCTGCGCATCTGGCAGTACACTCATGAATGTTTCTTACGCACCTGGCACCATTTAACGCTGGCAGCAGCTTCCAACACAGCAATCATCAAACTCCTTATCCACAGGATCAAAACTTTCCACCGCTGAATGCACAACTGTGTCCACTAACCAATCGCTGTTCTCAACGCTATCAAGGTCTGTTGGAGCACTCTTAACACCGTAAACTTGGGATGCGGGGTAAGGAGAAAGACCTACCAGATTTCTCTGCAACAGCAATATTGTAACCAATCACCGAGAACAACAGCAATATTGATACCGATCACCGAGTGCAACAACAATATTGATTTCATGCGACTTATTAAAAACTCAGAAATGAACAGAGTATCACCGAGCACTCTAAACACCGCAATCATATATACGCTCGCAGGCTCAGCATTCTCGGCCTCCAGCAATCAACGCACCAACACACCAGCAGTCATACGCACCTCCACGCAGGTCTCCACCAGCACCAGCAATCAATCGAATCAGCAATCAATTAATACTGAATGCGCACAACAATATGGTTTTTGTGGGCGCACAGTGTTCAACACCAAACCGCACCAAAAAACATACACAAAAAACCAATATACTACCGCGCATTAACACACAACTTCACGCAGGTTGAAAAACGACCTCCACGCAGGTTCTTTGGTCTGTTGGCCGCCGATTCACCTCCACGCACCAGCGCTGTCATCTATAATGAAAAACTCCACGCACCAGCGCTGTCATATACCTCCACGCAAGCTCAGCAATCACCAGCAAACAGTCAATCTAACTGCGCCGCTCCTCCAACTCGCTCTGATACCAATTGTTGGAGCATACAGCTAAACCAAAGACAAACAATAGCAGATACACATCATAAAAGAGACACAAGGTTTAACGTGGTTCACCCAACCATTCTGGGCTACGTCCACCAAACATAGGCATCGACAATCTTTTATTAATCAAACAGGAGATTACATAATTAATCAAATCCTCACAAACTCTCACCACCCTCAAAACCATCCGTATGGATACCTATTTTATAGCAAGGAGAATCTAACTACCTCATAAATCCTCTCACATCAAATTTAAGATGCATTAACTCTCTCCCAACAACCTGGAGCTAATCTAGCAACAAATTCCTATTGTTGTCACACACTGAGATTTTTGCCTATTTTATTTAAAACAGAAAATCTCAACAATCGTGAGTGTCCGTACTATCTCCAGGTACATCATTTGTTGAGAAGCTTCTTAGCAGTACATGAAACATGGTTTCCAAGAGAGTTGGATCAAAGGATATTGTAGAGACCAACATTGGAGATGTAGCTGAACAGGTGCCAATGAACTTGCCCATCTATGCAGACACATAGATGTTAGTAGAAAAGGACACGAAGATTACATGGAAAGAAATAAAGGACAAATTGTAGGTATCTTC
Organism: Pinus tabuliformis; assembly: GCA_031772625.1. NCBI lineage: Eukaryota > Viridiplantae > Streptophyta > Pinopsida > Pinales > Pinaceae > Pinus > Pinus tabuliformis. Next base: position 450,045,208 of record CM062812.1, on the reverse strand, counting down.
AAGGAAGATCTGGAATATCGACAAGTATATGTCAACATTCACAAGTCAGGCTTGTATAGGGTTGCATGCAGGTACCCCACCTTCCCGTGCGCAAATATGATTCACTGGGTTGTCTCACATACCAATCTCGAGACAATGACACTAAGCAGTACCAGTGGAACTTAACTTTCCGCCTTCAAGATGAAAAAATACCATCAAATGTATCACTTGCTGTAGATGGTGAACTACATGGATGCATTGTTCTACACTAGAGATATCATGAAGCAATGGGTAAAAGAGCCATTAAGGTTCACAACGACACCCAACTAGGTCTACAAGATGAAGTCACTCAGGAAGGCTTACCAACTTTTGGTCATCTTTTCATGTCGCTTGTATGTCAAGAGAGCACGGAGACCTTTCCGCAGAGTTGGGTGGTTATGTTGGATTAGTCGAAAAATGAAGGAATGTCATTCAACTGGTCTGACATGTTGTATCTTCAGCTGAAAGTGCATGTTTCTAATGCCCGGAGACATGAACAAGCAATATTATTCATGTCCACATACCTGCTTGATGCAATCCGTGCCCAACAACAGTTCCCTAGCAGGGGTTGGACATGAACACCATCAGCGGATGTTGTGAACATATATTACAAATTATTCTTTGAGTGCAGCTATCGAGGAGTCATGGCGAGGATGTATGACCACTTCATCACTTTGCTCTACAGGATTATTTTCGAACATGATCTACCTTACATGTCCCAAGAAGTGATGTTGACATTTCTTAACATTGCAGATTCGTATGCCTCACCTGGTGGCACCTTCATCAGGATGTTTGGTGCAGAGAAGCCTCCACATGAGCTACCAAGGTTTGCCACGAAGAAGCTAGTCATGCAAGAGGTTGCGTATCACATCTCCACAGGGTTATTAGTAGGGCTGCACATGAGGAAGAAGGCACCATGGCTTACCCTTCCTTTGCGAATTGTGTTGTACGAGATCTGTACCTTGAAGGATGTGGATTCCGAGGCCGAGGACTTGAAGAAGTTCGAGTTCAACACCAAGAGTTTAAATATGTATGATCCCCACTGCATATGCAAGAACCACTTTGCAAAGGTGTATTACCCATGGATCTACGGGGCATGTCATTGGCCATAGGAAGATCATTGGAGGTATTAATACAACTCCTTTAGGCTTAATGAACTAGTCAGCATATCTATAGAATGCAAAGAAGCACTGCAGGCAGTAACACCATAGGAAGCAACAACAACAACAACAATGAGTAGAAAACCGATGCAATACAAAGGCAAGAGGAAGATTTCCGAGAGCTCAGAAGTTGAGAAATGCTATGAGTTCAAAGAAGATCCTCTTGTTGAAAAAGTAGCTTTGGAGATAGAGGTGAAGAGGCGACAACATGAAAATAGAGTAGAATGGAGGAAGAGAGAGAAAAAAAGGTTAGAAGATGCAGAGAGGAAGTTGTAGGAGACGAAGAAGAAGTTGAAAGCAGAGAGAGAGAGCTCAGGAGGAGAGAAAGGATAGAACAGAAGAAATAGGAACAGGAGGAAAGACAAGGCGCACTGACAGAGAAAACTACGCCTATACAGGTTGAGACAACAGAGCAGCAATAGATGAAGAAGAGGTTGAACGGATGCAGGTTCAGGAAATCGCTTAATAGGTTGAGCAGGTTGTTGAAGTAAAAGACATTGAGACAAAATAGTAACCACAGGACCAAGACACTAATCTCATGCTGAGAGTATCTGAGGTGGCACCATAGTCTCTGCCACCTCCAGAATCACAACTAGTCATGAGTGAGCAAGAAGAGGTTGTTCTACTTGATGATCCAAAGATGGAAGTGTACAATCTCGCATTCGACAAGTCACAGCATAGGATTGTATAAGAATGAAGAAAGTAGCTCCCAGATGATCACACATCACTTGCGCAGATAGAGGAAAGGGTGATTGTGTCATACGTTAGAAGCCACCAACTGCCATGGTCGAGGCTTCTCAAGCTTATGCAGTAGCCACAAGTTTAATAGTCAAGTTATTGATAGCATAAAATGATCGAATGGCGAAGGAATTGCAAGAGGCCAGGAAGAGAGCAAAGCAGTCTGCAGGATCTGCTATGGCAGAAATGAAGGAAGAAATACTTGTGGGGATATCAACTTTGGATACCACCATGCGGACGATGTATAGAAGATTTTTCACCTTGCACAAAGCAGTTGTCCATCTATGTGGCTTTGAGTAGCAATGCACAAAGACATCCCAAACTCCCAAAGACATCCACACTGCCATTGCGCATGTACAGGAATGGAAAATGAGGTACAAGAGGGCCCCGCATTACTTTCACAAGATGATGAAGCCACAGACAGAGCTACACAAAGAATGGATTTGGATGTTGATCTGAAATTATGAGCAACTCCCTCCACTCATCAACAACATTGAGGCTTCCTATGCATGGTAGTACAGGAGTCTATATTTCATAGTGAGGACACACTTGATCCCTTCAATCAGAACCCTCACTCAAGCCATGAGGAAGAACCAAGTCATGCTGGAGGTTGATGGGTACATAGACGAGTTGATGCAAAAAACCACCAGTGATGACTTGCAGCTGAGCGTAGAGAACATGCAGAAGTACATCGGTGGTCTAGCCACACTCAAGATAGTGTTGCGCATGGTTGAGGATGAGTTGGACAAAGCTTTTAGAACCATATATGCGGAAGCCATGGAGGTAAGAGCCCGCTTTGATAAATACATCACTAAATAGTATGAGGACACGATATCGCAGTATTGAGCTTGGTATCAATTCATTACTGAAGACCACCATGAGGAGGTTACCAAGTTAGTCTTTCCCCAAGACCCGAAGTGATATTTTTGTCTTGTTAGGCCGACTCAAGCCTATTTTGTCTCAAATGGGTATATGTGGAAATTGTATTATTGTAAATATGTTGTAAGTGAAATTCCAAGTGTCACTAATGGAATGTGAATAATCACTATGTAATGTGAAGTGTCATGAGGGTAGTCCAAGAGTCAAAGGGGAACGTCAAAGTTCGCCCCATCATTTTCTATATATAGTACCTCATAACTCATAGTATAGGCTTTTGGGAGCTAAGGTTTTGGATAGGTATTGCTTAGAGAAGGCTTGGAGAGTATTGTGATGAGCCTTGGCTTCTCCACATCATAGAGCGAGTACATCTCTTTGGAGGAGCAGGTGGTGTTGACTGTAATGTTCCACTATTGGGGCTAGTGGTTGTCAATGGTGTGTGTATGGATGGAAATTTCACTTAATAATATAATTGATCCAACATGTTTTCATGCATATGTTGTTATTATAGTTCAACTATTCTGGTTACTTTAGCAATGTATGTTATTTCACTTACACATTTGTGTATGAACTATTTTGTATACGATTGTACGAATCTTGTTGAAGGTGTGTTGTTGTATTAACCCATCACTTTGGATTGTGGATTATTCCTCTTCTATACTTTGATGTCATTCAGCTCGTGTGTTCCTTTCTGGATACATATTATTACAAGATTCTAAGGGACACACTTCCTTTTCCCCTCCATGTGTTAGAATCCCCATGCATCTCACTTGACTCATTGCAAGGTCACACACTTGCTTCCGACAAAGTTATCTTACTTACCTCTCTGTGCTACCATAGTCTAGGCACTATTGTACTACCCATTGCTAGGACTCCTACTCCAAACGGTCTAAGGTCTAGTTGGGAATTATTACCAAGAATATCCCTTGACATGTTGGTAGGTCAAGTACCGTCAACACCACCTTAACCACAAAACCCATCATGGTCATAAGTTTAGAAATGTTCTTATGGTAGGAATCCTCAGTATCCTCAAACTTTCAAACAAACATATCCTCGAAACCAACCTTAATATTATTCCCCTCCCCCACCACAACTTAGTCAACCATAATTCTAACCTAAATTGACTTCAAGTCAACGACTTCCATTACCAGCCACTCCATTCCCTTAGAAATATAACCAACTACCTACACAACCACTTACTAGTCTGAATAATAAAACTCCTCAAAAAGCCATATATAACATTAAGGGTCAAGACTTTCAAGCCTATATGATAGCTCCTCTAGGTCTAAATTATGTTCAACTTAGATCTTGTCGAGTTTTCGAAAAGAAAACACCACTAGTTGTCATACAATAATTTAAGGAGGATATCTTTTTTTGAACAAGAGGCATGTATTGATCAAGAAAACACTCCTCCTAAGGAATATATTCCTACAAAAGTATATGAAAGCCAAATAAAGTGAGCGACTACAATTCCTCTAGTTGAACAACATTTTGTTTCCTTACAAAAACCTCATTTTCTTGAAAGAATTACAATTGATAAGGGAATAGAAAGGAAAATAATCTTACCTGACTCTATGATTCAAATTGGATCCTAAACACTCTCTAAGTTTTCATAAACTCATTGAAATTATGCCAAACAGATTCAAGTCTTAGAAAGATCAAGCTATCAGAAGGAATCCTCGTGATAGTTGCAATTGTGATGAGTGTGGAGCAACGAGGACCCTCGGTTGAGCGCGTAGACCATTGGCCCATGGTAACGTGTGTTGGTGGAAATTGGCAAAACTAGAGGCTAATTCAAGAAACGGGGGTGGTTTCTGAAACCAAAGGCTAATCACGTATCGTAGGGCGTCCCCCTCAGTGAAGGAAAGCCCCAAAGTGCCCAGACCTGAAATGGCTATGAAATGTGGAAAAGTAACAAATTCGGTTCTGTGGATTCCACAAAACCGGTAGGATATCAGAAGGCCTCGATGCGGTAAGTAGTTTTGACCAAGTCTCGCATGATGCCACACACTGAGTGACACGCGTCTAGCAGAAGAGAGAGAAAACCGCTCACATTGGACGGGTAAATGTCATGCTACTTACCCGCCTGATATGAACGATGACCGTAGGATCTGGGGGGGTCGGATTAACAGCGGAGGCGGTCTCGATAAATGACCAGATTTGACAAGGTTGTAAAGCAAGATTACATGGGATTTGAAGTTTGATGTGGACGATGAGTTGGTAGAAGATTCGTGTTTCGTGGGCATCTTGGAGAAAACGGAAATAACGATCGTTCAAATGTGTCCAAGGAACCTGACACACTCACCCGTTGCAGAATAGGTGGCCACCTCCCTGTGAAGCATTACACAGTGATGATGACGCAGAACAGGGGAGTTCGAACAGACAGAGGAAGGAAAACTAGAACGTTGGGAAGTGGAAACAAACCAACAGAAAACAGACTGGCTTTAAAGCCATGAACTGACAGAAGCAGAGGACAGAGGCACACACATAGAGGAGTTAGTTAGATGCAGAAAGCTAAGAGCAAAGAACAGAGAGAAGACATTGAGCTGACCTGAGGGCAGCATCAAGCCAGATAGAGCCAAAGAGAGTTAGAGAGTCTGTGCACTCCAGAGAAAGCTTGAGAGGTTCAAGCGAGTTCCTCGGCATAGGCCTGTCATGTATGAGTTTTAGATTGGGCTCATACTACTGTGACCAGTAGAGGTCAAGTACCAGTAAGGAGAGTCTGTGTACTCAAATCCTACTGATTCATATCTTTTGAGTGAGACTCAAATTGAGCTCATTGTTGTAAAGAAGCTCTACTTTGAAAACATAATAGAAAGGCCACCACTAAAAGCTGGACCAGGAGACGTAGCCCAGGAGTATTGGGTGAACTCCTTATTAAACTTGTTGTATTACATGTTCTCCTTTTATGTTTTCTCTAACTACCCCAGAGTCTATGTATTTTGCAATCTTATCGATCCATTGCATTAAGTAACATAGGTGCATCCATGCACATGAGTCTGTAATACCTTTAATTTTTTGTCCTAGATAAATTCCAGATCAAGTGGTATCAGAGCTCTAGGTTACTAAGGTTAGAGAAGCTTGTGCTGGATTTTTTTGTTGAATGTTAACTAGATCAAAGCTTAAATTAGGAGAAGGAGAGTTGGTTGAAACTAACCCTGAAATTGGAAGAGTCTATCCTAAGAGGAAAATGTCAGAAGAAAGTCCCTTGGAATGAGACCCTCAGTTCACGGATAGTTTCATGACCATGAGAGCCATGGTAGAGGAAATGTATAGAGAATTTAAGAAAGGTAGAGAGGAAGATGCATCAAACTCCAAACGAGATAAAGGAGCATAAGAATCTCTCCTCCATGACCACTCTAAAGGAAAATGGAAAGAAGAAAAACTTCCCACACCTCCTAGTAGCCCTGAAAACAAAAAGAGGACATCTTTGATTAAATTAGATGTTAAATTTGATTTACCAATATATGATGGAGAGTTGAATGCAGAGAAGCTGGATAATTGCATTAGATAGATTGATGTTTATTGCAGACTGCAGAGCATTGATTCAGACAGTAGTAAGATTCAGCTGGCCAGCCTACGCCTTGGAGGCATTGCCTTGGTATGGTGGGAAGGCAGGACAAAAGCTGACATGAAGAAGCATGGTAAGATTCTTTCTGTTTGGAGTGAATTTGTTTTTGCAATTAAAAAGAAATTCTATCCACTAGCCTATATGCAGCAAGCCATGATGAGCTGGCAAACTCTTCGACAATTGAAAGGGCAAAGTGTACAAAGTTACACTCAAGAATTTAGGAAAAGAGCTTTGATTCTAGGAATTTCTTTAGACTCACTTGAAACTCTACTGAAGTATATAGGTGGTCTACACAACTACTTAAGACACATAATTCTCATGTTTAATCCCACTATCATAGATGAGGTATCTGTTCAAGCTACACATCTACAGGCTAGAGGAAAGAATGTGAACCCAAAAGTTGGGGGATCATTAAAACCCATTGCAAGCAAGAATAAGGAGAAAAGAAAACATAAATGGAAAGAGAGGAAGGCCAATACTATACAAAAGACCAAGTCTTCATGCACTCACTATAAGAAGGATGGACATGATGATGAACACTGCTAGATCCTGCATCTGGAGCTGAGACCCAAGAAGTTCGAGGGCAAGAAGAAGAAGACTGTTGTAGCTATTCAAAAGGATTTGGGGTCAGACTCAGGAGATGAAACAACAATCGCAGCCATAGGTATAAAAGGTAAAAATTCTGAAGCATCTACTAGCAATTTTGCACAATCTACTGATAATGAAGAAAATGAGAGGAAAATACATGAGCTTTTTCATATTCGAGTTATTTCCAAGCATCAAAAGATTGATACATTGTTTGATACTGTCTCACAAGTAAATTTAATTTCTGAAGCAATTGTAAAGAAGTTGGGATTACTAGCCACACCTCACAAAAAGCCATATCCATTAGGTTGGTTATGTGATAAAGCACAGCTACAAGTGACTAGACAATGTAAACATATGTTTTATTTTGGGTCACCATTTGTAGATGAGGTTGAGTTAGATATAGTTCCTTCAGATATACATGGAATTGTTTTAGGAAGTCCTTACTTGTATGATAGAAAAGCTATTTACTATAGAGCTGGAACAAAGTATCAACTAGTTAAAGATGGAATCAAATATATTGTAAGAGCTCATAAACTCAAGAATAATTATACTCTCATAAACTCAGGGAATATGAAAAGAATTGTAAATTCATGCAAACAATTTTTACTGATGGTTGTAAAAGAAAAGAAACCTAATAAAACCAATGTATTTGAGGGCTGTGATGCTAAACAACAAGCTGATTTATAAAAAGTTGTTTCAAAATATGATATATTGTTTCAAGAACCTAAAGGTCTGCCACCCAAAAAGGAAATGGTACATGATATTAATTTGCAGCAAGATGCTCCATTGCCTAACATCGAAATGTACATGTTGTCCACTTTAGAGAATGTAGAAATCAAGAAGCAGGTACAGGAGCTGCTCAAGAAGGGGTTCATCAGACCTAGCACATCCCCATGTGGGCCTCCAATTGCTTGGTGAGAAAGAAAGATGGCTCATGGAGAATGTGCATTGATTACCGAGCACTGAATAAGATAACAATCAAAAATCGTTATCCCCCTCCTCGCATAGATGATCTATTGGATCAACTAAAGTAAGTTGCTTATTTTTCCAAGTTGTACTTGCATAGTGGCTATCATCAAGTCAAAGTTGCAGAGCAAGATGCATGGAAGACTGCTTTCAAAACAAAGCAGGGATTGTATGAGTGGTTGGTTATGCCTTTTGTCTTAACTAATGCTCCTGCTACTTTCATGAGAGTAATGAATGATGTTGTCCAGACCAATCATAAATGCATCCACTAAAGCATAATTCAGTATTGCATGAAAGCTACATTGAACAATATGCTCAAGATATAGATTTTAAAGATGTATATGCAACTTTAAGTCATGGCAAACAAGTAGAAGATTTGGATTATCATGTTAAGGACCAACTCTTGTATCATTTGGGAAAAATATGCATTCCTCAAAAAGAAAGAGTAAGGATAATACGAGAAGCACACACTTCTCTAATATCATGTCACTTTGGTGTAAGTAAAACAATTGCACAGCTGCAAATATTTTTTTATTGGCCAAAAATGAATGAGATGGTTTCTAGATATGTAAGTGGGTGTACCATGTGTGCTAAAAGCAAGCCCAACAACAGAAAACTAGGCTTGTACCCTCCACTACCAGTTCCTTCTCATCCTTGGGAAAGTGTTTCCATGGACTTTGTTGGAGGACTGCCTAAATCTAGGAAAGGTCATGACTATTTATATGTTGTTGTGGATAGGTTCAGCGAAATGTGTATTTTAATACCTTGTAACAAACAAATTATAGCTGACAAACTGCAAAATTGTTCTTTCAGCATGTATGGGTTCATTTTGGATTACCCACTTCCATTATATCTCATCAAGATACTCGATTTGTTGGGAAATTTTGGTCAAGTTTGTGGGAATTGATGGACACTAGGCTGAAGAAGAGCACAGCTTTTTATCCACAAACAGATGGCCAAACAGAAGTAGTCAACAGGACAGTGATCCAGTTGCTCAGAGGCTATTGTAGCAAGCATCCAAGGCTTTGGGATGAACATTTATGTTATGTGCAACATACTTACAACCGAGCTAAACATTCTTCTACACAGAGATCTCCTTTTGAGAACTGTTTTGGTTTCACACCAAGGTCTACCTTGGATTTTGTCTTTGGTAAAGACATAGCGGTTGATGGACATAACGATGTGGACAAGGCAACCAAGTTCATCGAACAAATCCAAGAGATTCACCAAGAAGTACAGGAACAGCTGGAAAAGAGCCAAGCCAAGTACAAGGCAAGGAATGACAAGCATCGGATGGAGCATAGTTTCCAAGTTGGTGATCAAGTTTGGTTGTATATCAGCAAAGACTAAATGCAAGGTGAAGGTAAGAAGTTGAAGCCAATAAGGTATGGACCTTTCAAGATACTTGAAAAAATTGGTGAGAATGATTTTCGCCTTGATTTACCAGCTTACATGCACATCTATTCAGTTGCTAATGCAGACAGCTTGAGATTATTTCAACCTTCATTAACTGAAGATCTCGAAGAGCAGAGTTAATTGCCTTCTATTGATGATCTGTTGCCTGAATATCTTAATGAATTGCAGGAAGATACAATTCTAGACAAGAAGGTGAGAACTACGCACAGAGGGGATGTTGAGTACCTCAGGATTGGACTCAAAGGTTCAAAGCAAAGCAGTGCGAAATGGATAGAAATTGGGGAAGCGAGGAATCAGTACCCTTACTTGATTGATGTTTAAAAATAAACTTTATGTGGTCCAAAATCTTTTTTCAATAGGAAGGCCGTGATCCGAATTAGATCCTAAACACTCTCTAAGTTCTCATAAACTCGTTCAAATTATGCCAAAATGATTCAAGTCTTAGAAAGATCAAGCTATCAGAAGGAATCCTCATGACAGTTGCAATTGTGATCAGCGCAGAGCAACGAGGACCCTCGGTCGAGTGCGCAAACTGTTGGCCCATGGTAACGCGCGCTAGCGCAAATTGGCAAAACCAGAGGCTAATTCAAGAAGCGCTAATTGCATACCGCATAGCGCCTTAGCACTAATCGCGTATTGCAGGGCGTCCCCCTCAGTGAAGGAAAGCCCCGAAGTGCCCGGACCCGACATGGATATGAAATACAAAAAAGTAATAAATTCGATTCCATGGATTCCACAAAACCGACAGGATATTGGAAGGCCTCGAGGCGGTAAGCAGTTTTGACCGAGTCCCGCTCGATGCCACACACTGAGTGGCATGCGTTCGATGGAGGAGAGAGAAAACCGCTCACATCGGACGGGTAAACATCATGCTACTTACTCGCCCGATATGAATGACGACTGTAGGATTTGGGGGTCCGGATCAACGACGGAGACACGTCCAGATAAATGACCGGATTTGACAAGGTTGTAAAGCAAGATTACATGGGATTTGAAGTTCGATGTGGAAGATGAGTTGGAAAAAGATTCGTGTTTCGTGGGAATCTTGGAGCAAACAGAAATAACGGCCATTCAAATGTGTCCAAGGAACCTGACACACTCACCTATTGTAGAATAGGTGGCCACCTCCCTTTGAAGCGTTACACAGTGATGATGACGCAGAATAGGGGAGTTTGAACAGGCAGAGGAAGGAAAACCAGAATGCCGGGAAGCAGAAATGAACCGACAGAAAGCAAACTGGCTTTAAAGCCATGAACTGACAAAAGCATAGGACAGAGACACACACAAAGAGGAGTTAGTTAGACGCAGAAAGCTAAGAGAAGAGAACAGAGAGAAGACACCGAGCTGACCTGAGGGCAGCATCGAGCCAGATACAGCCAGATAGAGTCAGAGAGTCTGTGCACTCTAGAGAAATCTTGAGAGGTTCAAGCGAGCTCCTCGGCATAGGCCTATCATGTATGAGTTTCAGATTGGGCTCATACTACTGTGACTAGTAGAGGTCAAGTACCAGTAAGGAGAGTCTGTGTACTCAAATCCTACTAATTCATATCTGTTGAGTGAGACTCAAATTGAGCTCATTGTTGTAAAGAAACTCTGCTTTGAAAACATAATAGAAAGGCCACCACTGAAAGTTGGACCAGGAGACGTAGCCCAAGGGTATTGGGTGAACTCCTTATTAAACTTGTTGTATTACATGTTTTCCTGTTATGTTTTCTCTAACTACCTCAGTGTCTATGTATTTTGCAATCTTATCAATCCATTGCATAAAGTAACATAGGTGCATCCATGCACATGAGTTTGTAATACCTTTAATTCTTTGTCCTGGATAAATTCCAGATCACTCTATCATGTTAGATGAATTGAAAAATAATTTCATCAAAATTCCTTTACTTCAATCTATGAAGGAAATACCTATTTTGCAAAAAAAATAAAGGAGTTGTACATAAAAAAACCAGGAAGAAATAGAAAAGACATTAAAAAAATCAATTCGTAGAAAAAATTGCAGATATTATAATGGGGAACCAATAGTTCAGAAATATTTAGATCCGGGAAGCCCTATTGTAAAAATTCACATCAATAGTATTTAAATCCCAAAAATCTTGATGATTTAGGAGTAGCCATTAATATCACCAAAAAACATACCATGGATCAATTGAAGCAACCTAAAATTCAATATACCCCAAATTTATTGCAAATAGTAGATAGATATGTTATTAAACCCGATGGTATATTAGAATATGTATCAATATCCTTAGTTCATGGGAGTATCCTATTGACTTTATGATTTTAACTCCCAATAATAATTTAGGAGGACATCCATTGATCCTTGCTAGACCATGGCTAGCCACAACTAATGCATTTATAAGTTGTAGATCTGGTGATATGTTCATTTCTAATGGAAATTCTACTAAGAAATTCATGTTGTATCCACTTGCAAAAATAATAACTGAAATAGAAAGAAAATTTTGGATTGAAGATGATGATGAAGATTTTGAAAATATTCAACCTGTATTTACTATGTAACAAATTGATTAAGAAGATCAACTAATAAATTTTATGAACAATCATGACTCTTCTTCACATTATGAACAAGATCAAAGTTTTCAAGAACAACACAACATTGAGTATTGTTCATCTCGACAACCTAAAGTAGCTTTACATTCTATGGAAAAGTTTTGCAATACTTTAGTATAAATTCATCGAGGTAAAACATTAAAAATTAATAAAAACTTTGAAGAATTTCAAAAGAAGCAATTGGTAAAGATGTTACAGAAAAATTCTTCTGCATATCCATGGGAATACAGTAACATGAGTGGAATTGATTCTAATATATGTATCCATCATATCTATATTCAAGAAATGACAAACTAATAAGACAACCTTAGAGGAGGATGAATCCCAATCTAAGGGAAATTATTGAGGAATTACAAAAAAGATCTTAATGTGAATTTCATTTATCCAATGTCAGATAGTCAATGGGTCTCACATTTGGTGATCATGTGTAAGAAGAATGGGAAGTGGAGAATATGCATAGATTATTGAAAATTAAACAAAGCTACTCTAAAATATCATTTCCCACTACCTTTTATTGATCAAGTATTAGATACTTTAGCAGGGAAGAAATAATTTTCATTTCTAGATGGTTTGAATGGATATAACCAAATTCAACTGGCACTAGAAGATCAAGACAAAACAAATTTTACATGTCCATGGGGCACATATCCTTACAGGCACTTCCTTTTGGTTTATGTAATGCACCTGCTACATTTCAAAGAGCATTTTTAGGTATCTTTTCTTACTTGATCTATGATTGTGTAGAAGTTTACATGGATGATTTTACTATCTATGGAAATTTTTTTGAGGAAGCTATGGAAAAAGTAGAAAAAGTTCTCATTAGATGCAAAGAAGCAAATCTTTCATTAATTCATGAAATTTTTCTTATGATGTTTAACGAAGAAATTTTTTTGGGCCATCATATTTCAGGTGATGGGATCAAGGTGGACACATCAAAGGTTGAAGTCATTTTTGAAATTTCAGTACCAACATGTAAAACATATTTTAGAATTTTCTTGGTTTTACAGGTTAATATAGAATATTCATTGGTACAAATTGTGTTGTAATATGCTAAGCTACTTAATTTTTATATTGAAAATGTTGTAGTTAAATTTTTTTAGGCTATTTCACTCGAATTGGTGTTCCAAGTGAAATTGTAGCAAATCAAGGTGCTCAATTTACATCAAGATTGGTACAAAAGATTATGGAGCAATACAAAATCAGATGTCGCAAGTCTACTCCATACCATACACAAGATAATGGGAAAGTGGAAACCACCAAAAAAGTCCTTGAAGCTATACTTACCATGATTTTACATTTCATAGAAGAGATTAGGAATATAAGCTTCCATAATCACACTAGGAATATCGTGCCACATGGAGAAATATCATTGGACATAGTCCTTATGATCTTGTCTATAGAAAGCAAGTCCTACTTCCAATTGAATTCCAAGCGGAAACTTTTAAGACAACAACAAAGTTGGGGCATGACCTCTTTGATGCCAAAAAATAGAGATTGGCACAACTGAATCAATTAGATTAGATTCAATAGGATGCCATCAAAAGAACAAGAATAATCCAATAACAAAGGATGAGATGACATGATACATTCATCAAAGTCGAAAATTTCAATCAAAGTGATTGGGCTCTTCCTTTTGATTCTATGTTTAAGGATTTTCAAGGAAAGTTTCAGACACATTGGCTTGGTCCCTATGAAATAAACACCATTTTTTATAATGGGGTAGTTAGAATTAGGAATATTGATGAACAAGGAATAACCTTCCTTGTAAATGGGAATAAATTAAAGTTGTATCATAATCCTTTGAAAAAGGAAGAGTTTGTTAGATGTCTGTAACAAAATTCTAATATGAAGTTTTGTTAGCCTCATACTCACAATCAATAAGTCCAAAATAATAAAATTATGAAACTTGGAAAATATAATTCCTACTTGTCTTTGATGTGCTCATCAATTCTAGAATGAGTCTGTTCCTAATACTTGGGAGTTTGTTGAGGTCTAGTTGGTTGAGAGATTCTCTCCAACTAGTTAGCCTCCTATATTAGTGTGTGGTTGAGATATTCACTCAACCAAGAGATTGCATGTTCAAGATAGACTAACTATCTTGAGACATAGATTGATGTATTTATATTATATCATTATCATTATTTGGGAATATATAGACATTCAAGCTTAAATCCCTTTTTCACCATGTTTCTTTCTCTCTTGAATTAAGTTTTTATTTTATTATTATTCTCAATTGGTATCAAAGTGTAGGTTACTAAAATGAGGGTTCCAAGGTCATGAGATGAGTGTTGCTAGTATGTTGCATATGTAGCAGTGTGATTTTTGAGGGTGTAGTTTTTATGAGGAGAAAAGTTGAGTGACCAGTGTGTAGACTCATGTAGTTGAATTGGAAGAGTCAATTAATAAGATAATCAAAGTGTGTGAGCTTGTTGCATTATGGAAATGCATGTAGAGATAGAGAAGGTGTTGTGAGCAAGAAGAGTTGTGTTGAATGAGGATCTATGTGTATTGTTGGTGGGAACAATGAGGGTCGTGAGCTGGTGAAGAGCTAAGGCCCGACTCTTTAGAATTGATTTTGTGCAACGTGAAGCTTGGAAAGTAAACCTAGACTTGGAATGGTGCAATGATTTGTGAGTTTGAGACTTCATGTGCATGTGTTGAGTGTTGACTCGAGGTGTAGCAGACAAACAATGGTGGTGAACTAAGTGAAAATTGACAACTTTTATTTATTTTTTGAGGCCCATTTGTGGATTGTTCTCGTTGTTTTGGCTACTAATGTTTCCTCATTATGCATAATGGATAGATGCAATCCATGAGGTTGAGGTTCTTCCCATATCTTTACCTAAGTCATCGAATAGAAACCGTGAGGAGGAGCCATCATATGCATAAGAGGGATCCGTGTTATCCTTTCTTTGAGAAACAAGATTAGTAATTGATTCATCATGTACCAATGCAAGAAAATCCTTGGAATTTCTATCCTCATTTTCCAACAGATAGAAAGGACATTAAAGAGGCTTCTAAATCCACCAAGAAGGTCATCAAAACCTACATAATTTGGTAAGTAGAGCTGAATTTTAGGGTGTCACCCTATGCCCAAAACTTGGAGAAGCTGCAACTATACATAGAAAGTGGGAAGTTGAAACCCATGATCTGAAGAGCTCGTATTCATTCTCTGAATTTTTGAGTCAAAATATTCATAAAAAGTTAGTAGATCCACATAGGGAGAAAAAAAGAGTCAAGGAACACATGTTGAATCAATGACCTATCCCTTGCAGAGTTAAAAAAGCTACGTTGACATTATTTCATGGTCAGTGCCTTTTCATAAGGAACTCTGCACATTTCGTCCAATTCCTTAGACTATTGTGAGAAGCTCTTTTCACATCTAGACTATGGAAATTAGCACAGTCTCCAGTCATATATTTTGATGGAACGATTATCCAATTGGGATTATTGTGCTCCATAGAAAAAACACATCATAATGAATTGTTAATTAAACCAACACACACACACACATATATAGGAACTTGTGAAGGGACCATTGACAAATGGATATTGCGTAGTAAAGAGTTGAGAAAACTTGGACCTTTCAACGCAACAAGGAGAACGTTCTCTGTGATTGGAAAAGTTTGGAATGCCAGGAGAAGACCAAAGTGAGCACAAAAGAAGGTTTTGAGTTTCAGGTGAAGAATCCATGACCAGTACTGTGGAAGAAACTAAATACCTGTTGTCACTCATGGAAGAACTTATGATGGATCCAATTTATTTTGAGAACTGCATGACCAGCATGGAAGAGAAACCTAATTGCACAACTTTATGTGAAGTATTGCACATCAATGAGCAAAGAGCTAGACAGGTGCAATTTGAGGGTCGGGAAGTTGGGCTGTGTTGATTGCGGTGCTGAGTGTGATCAGTGAGGTTGTCGAGTGTGTGACCTATTGCATGGACTTGCGCCGAGGACAATACAAAGACATGATTGCAATGGAGGTTTTGTAATAAATCGATGTTGCATGAAAGCAACCAACGTGACCGAGAAGAACTTACGCTATTGTGTTGGGTAGAGAACCGTGAATTGTGAATTGTGTGTGCGAGAAAGTGCTTCTACGTAGAGTTGCATGAAAGAGGCATGTTATCGCTTCTATCTTTGTGGTGTTTGTGAAATTGTGTGTTGTTGGTGTGTGTTATGAGTATTTCTTTTTTGAGCCCTTTGATTAAGAGGGCAAGAGGTTTCTTTCATCACTAAACATAGGTCTTGTTAGCTATGCTACATTTTGTGACTTTTGATGGATGGAGAGTAGGGGTGGTAGTCTGATTTCATGTTTTTTAAGGCTCGCAGAGATTGGTTCTTGTTCTATTTCATGCCCCTTATGACTCCCGCTAACCTCCGTTTCCTCCTTCCCTTAAACCCTCCTCATTCTCCTTAAACCCCTTTATCCTCGTTATGGTCTCAAAACCCCGCCTAAACCCTTTATTAACCAACTCCCAGGATTCTTTTTGTGAAATCTATTAAACCCCGCCAACCCTTTGTTTACCCGTTACCCTTTATTAAAAGCATGAAAACCTTTAAAATCCCGCATGAGCCTTCATTTATTTATTCCCGGGCCCTAACAACTTAACACATTATAGCCGCGCATATAATTAAAATTATATAATTCGGCGGGCCCATAGCTGTCACATCATCCGAACGTGCACGTTAAGCCTCGACCGTCCGATCGCGCCCGCCCGTTGATCCAACGATATTCGCAAACCCCGCTCTGCAGACCTGCACACCCGTTAGTTCCCGGGGAAAGTGGTTTCCCCGCCGTCCCATCTGCCACACGTCTCCATTCCATTGCATCGCTGCCCGCGGTACGATTACCACCGCAGTGCCATAAGCGGTGCGATAAAACCGCTTTCCGCCTTTTTGTACGACTCCTGGCTATTAACACGCTTGCTCCTTTCGCTCCCGATCACCGTCAGATCTGTCGCGTCCAAATCCGACGACCCTCATTCCTTCATCCGCCTATCTTCTGATATCTTCTGTAAAATGATCTCCACCGTCCGTTTACATGATCTGAACGGTCCTCGCTCATTCCATCATCCACCTTCCGATTCCTCCCGCTTTGATCTCTGCCGTCCATTTTGTCATCTGACGGTCAATATTTATTTGCAGGCTCCTCGTCCATTCTTGATGCATTTTCAGTGTTTTCGACTTGTCTCGTGCACACGAAGAAGGAAGAGATGATCCAGTTACCTTCACATTTAATCATCAGCTACCACAGTTAAAGAACAGCACGGTCAAGGACGATCCTCGAGCAGATAAAGGACTGCAGCAGTTATTGAAATTTATTCAGATAGTACTTCATCTGTTTGTAAAGGACAACAAAGTACCAGTAAAAGTCATTTTGTCCATTAAAACATTCAGATTGTAGCAGAAGGCCCATAATAGTTTGTAAATGTGGTTGGTAGTCCATTAAGACACCTCCACGCATAGCTTAGCAAAGCCATTTTGGTAACAGATTCTATATATACCCAGAAAAACAATGTAATCAATTTGATGAGTGTTAGATGAGTGTTATTCTGTTGCTAGCTTCAACTTCTGGAGACTGTAACTACTATGTAACCTGCAACATCTGGTCTTCATTTCCAACTAATACAAGCTTCTTTTGCTGTGAATTGCTCATTTTTCACTTCTTATATGTTCTAGGTTGTGCCTGCCATGCATTATTTCATGTGTTGTTAATTTTTAGCAGTAGAGGGTCTGTCATCCCACCTCTTTGTTAGGATTTGGCATCTATCATTGAAATTGTTTGCAGGTTTCTGTTGTTTTAATGCATAGAGAGTTGTCATCCTGTCTGTGTATTAGAAAACAAATTGACAGACCTTTTAACTGGTTGCAGCCGGCCAGCACAGGGTCCTGTGCATCTGCTGGTGTGGTTAGTCTTCTCCATTATCACCTTATCCTCAAACTGTGAGTAATTGTTGGTCTAAAGCCTTGTAGTCTGGGGGTGTTCACCCATGTCTAGGGTCAATCATAGTAGAAGTGGTTATCTGGCTTGAATATGCAGCATTTGTTTCATTCATCCACCATTTATCCAACATTTTTGTTGAGTTTGTAATGTTCCCGAGCATCACTGATATACAACCTAGGTGAGTTTCTTGGGGTGATAACATTAATTGGCTCCGTTGCTGGGGGGAGGAGAATTGAAGCTCAGCTTCCTTGGTAGAACGACACAGCTTCAAGCTTTGATGACAGACAAGGTTTGAACACAATTTCTGGTTGTAATCATCTGTCTAGCGCCTCCATTGGAGGAAGACCATCATTTGGCGACTCCACATTGAAGTTCTGGCTAAGTTTGTGAGAGATACTCGAAGAAATCCTCAGAAATTACCAGCTAAACCAGTGCCTGAACCTGAGAAGATTGTTAAATTGAAGAAAGCTTCACAGAAAGGGGCATCACGATCAAGTAATCCTAAGAAATCGACTTCATCTCTGAAAGATAAATTTATTGCTGAAGATTTACAATTTGAAGATTTAGAACACAACAGTGTTAATAAGGGAAAATCTTTAGAGATTGGTTCAACCCCTTGTTCAGTTAGTTCCTCTTTGAATCTCAATCCAAAGAAAGCTTCTATTTCAATCAAAAACATCCCTTTATCACTGTCATCCATCGCATTACTCCCTACTATTCAATCTGCTAGTATTCTTCCAAATATTCCAATCATGGTAGGACAGCAAGCACCTACAAGGATTGAATGAATTGTGGCTGCTAGATATGGACCATTGGTATTGCCTGTCCCTTTAAATCCTATGCCTGTGGGAGAATATAAAAAATATATGCCTAAATTCACTGGAACAGAGGGAGTAACAGCAGAAGAACACCTTGAAGCTTTTTACAGTTATGCTGATAATTTAGATATAAGTGAAAATGATGTGTGGATGAGAGTTTTTGTCCAGAGCCTTGATGGAGAGGCTAGGAAGTGGTTCAGAGAATTACCCCAGAGATCCATAACAGATATTGAAGCATTAGATGATGCATTTTTCAAGAAATGGGAAGATAAAAAGGACTTTCTGTATTATCATACTGAGTTTGGTAATCTGAAGAGGGAAAACGGTGAATCAATACCTGATTTCAATAAAAGATTCAATAGAATGTATAGTAAGATACCAGCTGAGGTAAAGCCTACTCCCACCTCTGCCAAACTCACTTATGCCAATGCTTTTGACTCTGATTTCTGCCTGTTATTGAGAGAAAGGAGATGTGCTACGCTGGCAGACATGCAGGATGCAGCCCTAGAAGTAGAATCCAATATTATGGCTGCAGAGAAACTAAAGAGTCAAGCTGACAGAAGAAGACAGAGAAATCAGGCTTCTACTTCTTCTGCATCATCTTCAGAGCCTAAATTAGACAAAATGACTAAGATGATAGAGTCATTGGCTGCTGAAATTTCTAAGCTAAAGGTTGAACAGAATTCAGGAAAAACAAGGCAGCAGAACACATTTGCTCCAAGAAATCCCAATTCATTTAGAAGAGCAAATGAGCAGTTACAAATTATGTAGAGGGGTGAAGAAACAAAGGAGGATCAGAAAGTTAAAGCTCCTTTCCAAAATGTAGTCATGGAGGAGGAACAATTTGAAGAAGATGAGGATGAAATTCACTGCATGGAAGATAAAGGCAGTGTTGCATTTTTGACATTGGCTGAGTATGAAGAATCATTTTTGCAAGAACAAAACAATCAGGAGTGGGATAGAGGAGCTATTCTACAAACCGGTGACTAGCAGAGATATAATCTGAGATCCAATACAAAAACGCAAAGGAAAATTTTGCCCAAAGAGTTGTCGTTCAAATAGAACCAGAGAATATCAAGCAGAGAAGACCAGCAGCTGATCCAGTCATCCTCAAAGCTCCAGTTCAAGAGGTAAAAAATTCTGATAAATCATCTTCGTCTTTTAGCTTTGATTCAGAAGTCCAGAAATTGAAAATAGCTATGCCTCTGGTTGAGTTGGTGAAGAGTGAATTATTTAGAAAGCCTATCCTTGAAGCCCTTGAGCTAGAAACCAAACAAACCTCCACTGACTCTGTCAATTTGCAAGATGACAAGCTTGCCATTGTGCTCAGTCCCATGATTGAACCTGCTGATAATAATTCTCCATCTTTTTATGTCTCATTAACCATTCATGACAAAATCCTCCACAATTGCCTACTAGACACAGTGGCCAGCCACAATTTGATGCCTAAAGCTATCATGGAAGAGTTAGGGCATGATATTACTAGACCCTATCATGATTTATTCTCTTTTGATTCAAGGAAGGTGAACTGTCTTGGATTGATTAAGGATCTGGCCATTACCTTAACTCAGCTGCCCATGAAGAGTATGATGATGGATATTGTGGTAGCAGATGTCCCTCCTAAGTTTGGCATGCTGCTGTCCAGAGGCTGGATTAAGAGACTAGGTGGGACATTACAAAATGATTTATCTTATGCCACCGTCCCAGTGTTTGGAGGAGAAAGCAAGAGATTGTACAGAGAAGCACAGTTGGCATATATCATCAGTGATGAGAAGAATCCTACAAATCATCCTATATATGCAATGGACACTAATTTTGGAGCATGCATTCTCCAAATAGAAGAATCTCAGAAGGTCGAAATGCAGCTCAGGAAACCAACAGTTCAGGCCGAGCAAGAGCAAGGTGGTCAGGTTTGGGAGATGTTCTTTGATGGGGCATGTTCCAAGGAGACTGCAGGAGCAGGGGTGGTGCTAGTATCTCCACATCAAGAAAGCATTCAGCTGTCTTTTAAGCTGGTATTTCAAGTGACAAATAACATAGCACTGCACCCTTCACGCCACCGAGCCCTCATAACATTGCGCCCTTCACGCCACCGAGCCCTCATAAATGACGCTCACTCGCTGGCCAGTTTCCTCAAGTGCACTTGGCTCAGCTAAACACATAATATCTTCACGCAAGAACCCTCTTCAAATAGTTTCATAGTGCTGCTCAAATCCACATGCACCTCACAGTGCCTCTCACACAGCAACAAATCGCACAATGTCTTGGGGATTGCGCTCTCACAGACTGCACTCTCCACCGCAGCAAACAACTCCAGACTTTGACTAACCTCACAACCCAGGATGGGCTTTTGTTGTTGTCGCCTAAACACTAAGCTGAAACCCTCGGCTCTGATACCATATCAGAAACACTGAAGACTCATAGAATAAGCTTGTTCATTACATTACAAAGCACATATATTTATACAAAATTCACTACAGCGATTCACTTACTGCTATTTATTATCTGTCTAAATCTGCCGACTATAGCCGTTCTATGCTCACTGACATTGATGACTGGCTGACTATCGTCGTCATACGATCAGGCGTGATTAATGGTCTAATAGGAGGCGCATATTTATGTGTATCGTCGAAGCGAGTATTGATTGTAGTCGCTGGAAAAAAATGTGAGCAGGGCACTGTGCCAACAATATTTAAAATGTCAAATGTCAAAGGGTTCTGGAGACTTTTCCCATTGTACACGCCTGGTGCATGGGTCAACGAGTAATGACACAAGAACTTATTTGGTAAATTTATGATGGCAACGTATAGATGAGGTGACATACGAATATTTTTAGTCTCCACATGATTGAGTTTATCTACAAACAACTGTGTTCAACACACGCAAATGAAGATTTTTAGTCCACACTTCACCTTATTTTAATATTTATCCAGCATCTACTTTTGATCGGGATGTATCATGGCAAGCAGTTTATACTGAAATCATATAGTTTGAATCGGTTTGATGGTTAAGAGCATGTGTTTTTTTATAAGACGTTATAGATTCAAACCCAAACGGGTAGAGTATGTATGCCTTCCTAGACTTAGTAGGGATGTCGTTGTGCGGAGGTGGGTCCCTTATCCCATAAACAGAGTTAGCGCGGATGTCGTCATGATTGAGTTTATCTACAAACAACTGTGTTCAACACACGCATTTTTAGTCCACACTTCACCTTATTTTATTATTTATCCAACATCTACTTTTGATCGGGATGTATCATGGCAAGCAGTTTATGCTGAAATCATATAGTTTGAGTCGGTCTGATGGTTAAGAGCATGTGTTTTTTTATAAGACGTTATAGATTCAAACCCAAAGGGGTAGAGTATGTATGCCTTCCTAGACTTAGTAGGGATGTCGTTGTGCGGAGGTGGGTCCCTTATCCCATAAACAGAGTTAGCACGGATGTCGTTATGGGGGGTGTGTCTCTTATCCCACAAACAAGACCATTTAATACACAAATTTGGTGTATGACTTGACCTTGACCTTAAAATTGAATAATAGTAGGTCCCTTGTCTCACAAACAAAAAATATCATACAACAATTTGGTCTCAAGGTTGACCTTGATGTTAAAATTAGATAATAATAATAATCTAATATTGTCAAGTAATAATTGAAAAACTAACCTATCTTTATGTGAATTGTACAATTTTAAAATATTAATATTTAAAAAATTATTTGATGAGAATGAACAAAATAATTCATGTCTATTAAATTTCCAAGAATATGCAATCTAACTATGCTCAAGTTAACCTAAAGAGCAACTCATTCTGAAATCGTCGATCAAATGGTAACCTAGAATGTGGTTAAATAAATTATCGGAATTAAAAGAACAGTGCATCCTCAAAAATCACGGATGTTATCTTTAATCGTGTGTGGTAAGCTTTCAATTCGAATTAAGAAAAAATATGTGGTTTACAGCAACTAATTGTATTAAACAATCTCAACGGACCCCCGAAACCTAACCGTTTTGAATTTGAGCGCATTTTAAAAGAGATTCTAAGCCAAGATTTTCAAAACAGTGTGATGTTGGTGGGCTCTGACTCCGTTGTTGACCACTCTTGGCGCCTTAACATTGACAATTTACTTCACAAACAAACGGCAGTTACACATAGATGACATTCGCGTAGTCTAACGAGGCGGAGGAGTTGTCCGTGAAATTCCGATCATATTTAGAGAAAATTAGGCAAGGATTTTTGTAAATCCAAGTTATAGTTGTTAAACTTTAAAATTTTAGGTGTCTTAGACGTTTTTGATGGTGCTGAATCCATTTCCATCATCAAAAACACAATTCAAACACTACCTCTACCAGATTTTTTAAAATTTTTTACCCAAATTTCGTCTACTTTTGACCGTACAAACAATTCCTCCACCTCATTAGATAACTCTGATGACATTAACAACCTGCAAAATGTGTTTTGCACTTGTCCCTTGCCCATCAAGAATTACCATATTCCACATTGATTCCACTCGCGAGGAACGTTTCGCACAATGAACTCTTTCCAGTCATGTGTTGTATTTGATGCAATTATTACAACAGCCTTCTACACAATGTCACACATATACTCTCATTTATTTATCTATCTCCCTTAACGAGTATGGCGCTTTGACTTCTGACTTTCTATTACTATATCAACAATTATTTTTAAGTATGGGGATTCAATTATTTTTAAATATTTGTATGATATTTAATCACTAAAATTAATGTTAAAAATAAAAAATAATTTTAAATATTTAATAATTTTTATTTTTATTTTAATATTATTATTAATGTATAATAAAACTTCTATATTATTTTAATATACTGATTTGATTAATAATATTAAATATATTATTCACATATTTAAAACGTTATTCATTAACGATATCATACGTATTATTTACATATCTAAAAATAATATTTGATACATTTTTCATTTATATATATTTATAAAATTTTACTATAAAATTGGTTCATTCCACATTATATGTTATCATTTTTGGACTTGCTTGCATAAAAATATTCTATGATATGAGTTAAAAGTTTATTTATGTATAAAGAGTTTTTATAAAATTTAGTTATTTATTTTAATTTTTTATAATTATTATTTTTTTTACTAGGTTATATGAATTATTGATATGCTCAATTTATAGTTTGAGTAGTTCACTTAGATCTATTTAAGTTATTAAAATTACTTCAAAATAGTATTTGATGTGAACACAAAACCTCTTATTATTATTATCAAAATTGTGCATTAACAAAACACCATATCACCATCTACTCTATCTCAAATGAAAATTATAATTATTTTAATTATTATTATTATTATTATTATTGTTATAAAAATAATTTATATAAAAAATATCAATTTAATATTTTTCTTTTAACTTATTAATTAGTAAATATATTTTAAATTAAAAAATAAATAAATAAATTATAAAAACTATTCTAACATAATTATAATACTATTGACATATCCAACAAAATATTTTTATAAGATAAATAAATATGATTAAACCAAGCTAAAATAAAGAATTTACATATGTCAAATTTCTTAATTTCTTAATATGTATTATTATCCTAAATCATATGTCTAATTTCTTAATATGTATTATTATCCTAAATTCTATAAAAACAAGACAGTATTTTAATATCTTAAAAATATTTATTTAAAATTTTCAAATCTATTCTTTCAATTATGGTAAACCATGCTTAAATATAGTCAATCTCATGCTTTACCTATTCTTAATGGCTAATTACGGTTAGAATGTTTGAACATAGTGAACTTTATAGTTAATGATGGTCAACCATAATGGTCAATCAAGATCTTTATGGTTGAATAGGATCAATAATGGTCAATTCTCTTCAACCATGGTCAACCCCATCAACCATCTTAATCATTAATGTAACCATTTTTGTACCATTAATGCAATATTAGCAATAACACTAATGTAATCTTAATCATGGTCAACCTCATCAACCTTAGTCAACCATGACCAATGAGTCCACCCCACACATATAGACTATAATTAGCACAACAACATTTAGTAATATGGTTGATATATAAATCTGTAGCATTTTCCACCTTCTATAAGCTAATCAACTTATGAAAATGATGTTAATCAACATACATCAAACAAATTAGTAAATGTGATTGCACCAATATCTATTATTGTCATAAATTATATAAAAAGTAGATGATGCTTTGATATTTAAAAAAAATATCAAAACATGGGGAGTTGTTTCTTTTTTCCACTCTTTTATTAAATGGCACTAATTAGTGGTTACCTATCTTCATGGCTTTTATAAGTTTTCTCTGTTCACAATTGATTACTATCATATAAATGCATCAAGTATAATGTGCAGTGTTATATGATTTTACATCCCTATATGGTTGAATCTGGGAAATGCATCAAGTATAATGCACATTTAAGTGGAGTTCTTCATGCTCAAATACAATTTTTTTCTTTATTAAAGATGTGTTGAACCGATAAACAACCAAATTCTTCTTAAAACATTCATTTTGACTTAAGTATTAGGGCATGGAACCCATGTCACTCTTTATTTATGGGTATGATGATGAAACATCTAAATTGAGGTGAGGTGATAATTTCCCATGACATTTTTCCTAATCTATGAGAGAATTATTAGCCTTCCTTTTCTTCCAATTTCTTATTATATTTCCAATGTGGTATCACCACCATTTGATATTTTGTTTTGGTCTTCTTGATAGAAGCTCGAGGATCGATGTAGGTAATATATTGTGGCTTGGAATCTTGGGGTTAAATATTGCAGATTTAGTGAAGGTGGCCATATTGTTGGGTAAGCTTCCAAATACTCAGGAAATCTATAGGAAAGGAATGAAATATTTCTTTAAGAGTACATCATAATTTGAACCTCTTAATCCCGATATATTTTACCACACTTTCTTTGTTTGGGAGACATATATTCCCTAACGCTCTTAACTCATTTGAATATTACAATAGCCCTGGTAGAGGATTTAATTGTGTGTTTTTCCATGTCCATAAATGTTATTAGTATGGATATCACATCCCTTTGGAAATATTTGGATTCATTGATTTTTTCTAGAAGTACCTCATGCATGCGGGAAACCTTGAAGAATGTGGACTAGGTCATGGCCTGTTGAGGAAAGCCCTATGATTTTGATCTAGATGACAAGTAATGCAAGGAAATATTGAGACAAGAATACATAATATGACCATGTTGCATGAGAACATGAGATGGAGGTAGTTGTCACATCATTGATAGGTGAGAGGAGAGAAGAGAAGATGTCACACTAGCATGTTGTATGGACATGCATTGAAGGGGGAGGTAGGGGGACATATCATGGGATTAGAGTGATGTAGGAAAAATAGAATTATCATTGGGAAAATAGGTGTACTAATCATAGGGGAAATGTTGGTAGAACGCATGGACTACATCAAGTAACTTGAGAATTAGAGTATTATTATAGCGTAGGAAGATTACTAGCACTAGTATGCTGGCAAAGTCTACTAGTGGGAGCTACACTGACCTTACATGTGGAACTCTAATGACACAATTGGGACGAATATTTTGGTTCACCAATGGGAGATGATGTACAAAGGAAAGAGGTTAGTGTGAATGACAACACTCCATGTGTTGAAGAAACACTTCAATAGAGTGGTGATTTAGCACTGAGATATCAAAGATTGAGGGGGTTTTCATTATTGAGAAATCTTGACAACCAAAATGTGGTTATATATACACATGGTCTACTAAGAAAGAGATGAGGAAGTAAGAGTAAGGTGATAATAATTCAGAGTAGTTATGGATATCTTGATAGAAAATGTTCTATTGAACCTACACATGCATGAACAATGGAGAGTCAAGGAAAATAGTTTATTATAAGTCTAAATACACCTAACGAAACCCAATAATTGGAACACCACCAACCATATGTATGGATGAATATTGGAGAATAAAATAATCGAGGAATCAAATGACTAGGGAAATGTTTGAGAGTAGTGAAAACTAATAGGATAAGACATGGGAAATCAACATAGTACTAAACACCAAGGTGAAAAAACAATCATTGCCCTACGCTAATCCTACATCATTCCATTCAAAGGCATATATTGGCAAGGTGGGAGATGAAGTGAGATAAGGATCATAGTAATCTATTATAGTAATCTGTTAGCAACAAAAAATCTAAGAATATAAGTTATTTCAAGAGACTATAAAAACCAACAAAATAGCTCAAAAGTTGATACCTTAGAAAATGCAGGTGCAACAATTTTTTTGTTAGATTTATTAAAGCTTTAATGAATAATTCAATTTTCTTTTACAACTAATTTAAATATACTCCAATAAGATAATTTGTAAT
Organism: Pinus tabuliformis; assembly: GCA_031772625.1. Classification (NCBI taxonomy): domain Eukaryota; kingdom Viridiplantae; phylum Streptophyta; class Pinopsida; order Pinales; family Pinaceae; genus Pinus; species Pinus tabuliformis. The sequence goes on along the minus strand of CM062812.1, from coordinate 450,018,154 downwards.
AAATAAAATTAGCTTCCCAACAGTAATTTTTTTATTTATGGAAATTTTGTATAACTATGTGAAATTTATGTTTTTTCGCAAAATGACATGTTGGTTTCCCTACAGAGTATAATACATACCTTGATATAGTTATTTGGTATCTAATATGATGAAATTACCTAAATAATTTGTACCATTGTGAAAGAAAAATTTGTTTTCTTTTTCATTTTCAATTTTTAAGTTTTAGTGTTAAATTATATATATATTTTAAATGTGGCATATCCTTAAAAGTAAGATGTCAAATGTTGATAGAAGATCTAAGAGTGTTAGCATAAATACTACATGCATATGCATATACATATATGTATATATCATATATATATCTTGGCTTGCATTGGTGTACAATATAACTGTAAAACAAAAATGGTCATTATAGTATAATTGTCAAACAAAAATGGAAACAAAAATGGCCATTGCAGTAAAGTTGTATAGCATGGATGAAAAATATCCATGTTATCTATGTGAAGACGAAAATACATAAAAATAAAAAAATAATATTATTTGAAAAGATGATGTACTTGTAATTTACATAGTTGAATTTATTTATTAATGATGATTTGTGCAACTTATTTAAAAATAGTGATAATATAATTATTGAAAATTAAATTAAAATTATGGATATTTTGTTTTAAAATAGATACACCCATGAATGTAACCAGGATGTTTGTTGGTGACATTTAAATTACATAATTAGGTTGGTAAGTGTTTATTTTGGAATAGAGCTTCTAGAATTATAATTTAATTGTGAATAACTATTAGGTGGATGGTAGAGATTTAACCTTTGTGGAATATTTTAGAATATTCTTAATAGTGGTCACATATCAAAGGTTGAGATTTATCTCAAAAGTAGCCATGCCATTTTTCATTTTGATTAAACTCATTAATTAAAATAAATGTCACATGATCATGCATCCTATGAACACCAGCTATAGTTTTTTGGACATATGATATTGTCCTATACTATTATAAGAAAACTTATTTACAAGTTAAAACACTCCATGTTAAAATAAATCTCTATAATTAAAATTTTTACATAATTTTAATATATATATGTTTAATTCATATAATATTTTTATTACTTAATAATAATAATTTAAAATAAAATAATGATTTTTTTATATAATATAATGTATCAAAATAATTTGAAGCCTCTTGACATTTATCATCCATTTATTTTATATAGCTACTTTCTTAATTAATATTAATTAATTATAAATAAAGATAATTTCTTCCATTGTGAACATGAAAATTTTATAAAAGAAAATACACCTTACCATCGCTTCGAAGCCATGGATATAGGTAACTACTAAGTAGTGCCACCTAATTAACAATTGGAAAAAACAACTAACTCCCCCATATTTTGATCAGTATGTTTTTTTATATAAAATGTTATTCAATTTTTATAAAATTTAAGATAATAGTAAATACTAACACAATTATATTTATATAGGTAGTTGATATTTTATATGTTAATTAGCATATAAAAAGTTGAAAATGTTACCAATTGATATATATTAATTATATGAGTAAATGTAGTCATGTTAGATATAGCCAAAATGTGTGTTTTGGATTTATTGATCATAGTTGATTATGATTGACGAAGAGGTTTGATCACATTGATTAAGGAGATTGACTATGATAGAGATTACATTAATGTTGCATTAATTCTACAAAAAAATGTTACATTAATGATTGACATGGTTGATGGGGTTGACTATTATTGATTATATTCAAGTATAAATATCTTGATTGAACAATATGTTTGACCGTTGGTTGTCTATGTTCTAACATTCTAATCATGGTTGACCATGGTTGACTATTAAGAAATTGTAGAAGATAAAATGTTCTAATTTAACTATGCTTGACTAAAAATAACTATACTTAATCATAGCTAAGCAAAATTGAAATAATAAATATTAAAAATTAGAAATAAATATTTTTAATAAGTATTTTTAAGATATTAAAATACCATATAATTTTTATAGAATTTACCATAACAATAGATTTAAAAAATTCGACATGTGTAAATTTAATGTTTTACTTTGATTTAATCTTATTTATTTATTTTATGACAATACATTATTGGCTAGGTCAATAGTGTTATAATTAATCTGTAATTATTTTTTAATTTATTGTGTATTTACGAATCAATAAAATTTTAAAAATATTTTCAAATAAATATTTTTTTTTTATATAAATTAATTTTACAATAAATAAGATATTTATAATATTTATTGGGAATAAAGCAAATGGTGATGGGGTATTATATTAATTTTGGCATTTTCTAATGTAAAATTTATTGGTTCAAAATATTGTGGGCAAAATTTAGACTAAGATAAGGGGTTGTGTGACCCAGACTTGTGGAATCTCGAGATGATTTTAATAACTTAAATACTTCTAGACCTAAGCTGCTCAATCAACAAATTAGACATACCAAATAATTAAATTAAATTTTATAAAAAATCTTTATACATAGATAAACTTTTGACTTATATTATTGATTACTTTTATCTCCATAACTAATATATGAAACCTGAAAAAACTATAACCTATCCTAAAAAATGTCTAATTTTTATGATAGATTTTTACAAATAAATATATATGAAAAATGTATTAATATTATTTTTAGGTATCTGAATAATGTATTTGATATGATTAATGAAATAAAGTTTTAGATATGTGAATAATATATTTATTAATATTTTAAATGAAATCAATAAATTATAATAATATGGAAGTTTTATTATACATTAATTAAGTGTTTTAATTTTTTAAAAATAATTTTTTATAATTAATTTTAAAATAAAATTAATAATTAATAATTATTTAAAAACATATATATTTTAATATTAAATTTAGTGAAAAATATCCTTCAAATATTTACGAACATTAACTTTAATATATTAATAGAAAGTCAAAAGTCAAATTCATGTGACCAACTAAGAGATCTCCCTACTCGGAAAGGGAGATGGATAAATAAATGAGAGTATATGTGTGACATTGTGTAGAAGGTGGTTGTAATAATTGCATCAAATACTAACACATGATTGCTGGGTGGAGTACCTATAGAGTTCATTGTGTCAAACGTTTCTCACGAGTGGAATCAATGTGGAATATGATAATTCTTGATGGGCAAGGGACAAGTCATTTTCATAATGCAAAACACATCTTGCATGTTGCTGATGTCATCTATGTGTAACTACCATTTGTTTATGAAGTAAATTGTGAATGTTAAGGCGCCAAGCGATGTCAAGAACGGAGTCAGGCCCCCACCAACGTCCCAATGTTTTGAAAATATTGGCTTAGAATCTCTTTTAAAATGCGCTCTAATTCAAAACGATTAGGTTTCGGTGGTCCGTTGAGATTGTTTATTAGAATTAGTAGATACATGTAAGTGTCATTCAGTGAGCATGAAAGCCACTTAAACCACAAATTTCTATTTAATTAAAGTAACACCAATGATTGTTGAGGATGCACTGTTCATTTAATTACGATAATTGATTTAACCAGTTTCTAAATAAGTTAGCTTTCCATTATTATTTGAGAATATTTAGTTTTTAATTATTATTTGACAATATTTGATTATTATTAATATTTAATTTTAAGATCAAGGTCAAGTTGGTGTATGAGATTTTTGTTTGTGGAACAAAGCATTCATTATTATCTAATTTTAAGGTCAAAGTCAAGTCATACACCAAATTTATTGGTGTATTTGGTGTATGAGATCCGTTGTTTGTGGGACAAGAGACCCACTATTATCCAATTTTAAGGTAAATGTCAAGCCATACACCAAATTTGTGTATGAGACGGTCTTGTTTGTGGGACAAGGGACCTACCTCTACATAAGAATATATCTACTAAGTCTTGGAAAGCATACATACTCTACTCCTCTAGTTTTGAACCTGTGATCTCTTAAGAAAAAACATATGCTCTTAACCATTAAACCCACTCAAAACGTATAATTTCAATGTAATCTACTTACAATGATACATCCGGATAAGCAATAATGTTGGATGAGTAATGAAATAAGGTGAGGTGTGGAATCCGAATCAGCATTTGCGTGTGTTGAACACAGTTGTTTATAGATAAACTCAATCATGTGGGGACTACAAATATTCCTATGTCACCTCATCTATACCTTGACATCCTAAGTTTACCAAATGAGTTCTTGTTTCGTGACTCGTGGACTCCTGCGCCAGGGGTGTACAAAAGGAAAAGTCTCCAGAACCCTTTGACATTTTCGCTCACGTTTTAAATATTTGCTGGCACAGTCCCCTGCCCACATGTTTTTCCAGCGACCACAATCAATACTCGCTTCGACTATACATATAAATATGCACCTCCACATCTTAAATCCTCAACATATTGCATCTTCATTTGGTTTGAGATTTTCAGTTCAGCCTAAACAAACTGCAAAATATCTACTCCATTGTGATTCATTGTTTTCCTGCATCCGCACAGCGTTGGCATTGCGTCGCGAGTTATGGATAAAGCCTCCCGAAAGTACCTTTCACTGTCTCTATCAGACGAAGATTGCGGACAAAATTGCCGTAAATTTAAGGGAATCCGAATGCGAAAATGGGGGAGTTGGGTGTCTGAAATCCGGATGCCCAATACCAGAGAGAAGATATGGCTGGGGTCCTACAAAACCGCTGAGCAGGCCGCCCGTGCTTATGACGCCGGAGTGTATTGCCTGAAAGGGCCTAATGCCAAATTCAACTTTCCCGATTCCGTGCCCGCCATACCGTCCGCGTCTTCACTTTCCCGTGCGCAAATTCAGGTTGCTGCTGCCAAATATGCCCTGGACGTAATCCCTTCAACTTTGCCCTCTCTGCAGAATATCACAAATATTAAGAACAAGGTGAGTGAGAAGGCGGCGTCGCCATCACAACCGTCTTCGGCTTCAGAAACGGAGTGGGCATGTGACAGTTGGCAGATCTCCAAGGCGCCGGACTTGGACTTGTGGGTGTCTCCGTTTGAGGACAATGGTGGCCTGAATTTGGAGAAAATCCCGTCGATTGAGGAGGCGTCATTGTGGGAGCTCATTCCAAGTTGGGAGGAGGAGCAACAAGACGAAAACATCTTCTTTAACCCCACAGATTTCTGGAACTTTTGAGACATTTGAATCATTACAGGGAAAGGAAGACTGCGTGATGCTTTTTTGGTTTGTCGGGTCGCCTGGCTAGCAACGGGCTTCGACCCAATAGTCAAAATCATTTTGTCAGTTTAGATATTGGTATATGTACATTTTAAACATTCTATAAAGGAGGTTTCCCAGTTTTCACTATGTGTATATAGCTACATCGTTGACATTTTTTATAATTATAAGTTTGAAAAGGATGTAGTTCATAAGATTTAAATGCGTTAAATTTATTAATAAATTACATTCTCATTTAATATTAAATTAAATTATTAAATTATGTCATTAAATATAATGAAATATATTAATTAAACTATACTAATAATTTTTATATTATTTAAAATAAAGTAACCTGATTACGCCGTTGAATGTACGCCTACAAACTATTACATCGAAGGAATGAAATTTCAACCATGAAAACACGTCGTAGCTCTGTTTATACAAGAACTGCTAAGTAACAAATTTTGTTCTAGGGCTAGAAAGAACCGGTTACACCGAAAGATACTGTCACTATCAGCATGGTGATGAACACACTCGAGATCCAAGTCAAATTTGTGAGATAAATATGGAACAAGTGTTGCGCTACCCTATAGTATAGGGTAGGGTCATTATATCGATTCTTCTCTTTAGTGTGAAATTGTGATTTTAATAGTGGTGGGATTTTTGTAGTTTGACATAAAATTGGTATTATAATAATTGTAAATTAAAAAATAATTTTAGGTTGATTTACTCACCTACTCTTATTAAAATACTAACAATATATCTAAATTATGATTTCAACACCTTCACCATTTATTCTTTTAATTATTTTTTAATAAAACACAGTTTTTTTATATGCGAGTGAATGTAAAAATAGAGGTGAAGAAAAAAAAACATAATATAAAGTGAGATATGAGGGAATATATATATATATATATATATATATCAATATTTTTCTTCTACACTATAATATCTCATGCATACACTATATAATTATAATATTGGTTTAGAAATAAATGATTTTTTAATATAAATTTGTTTAATTTTAAAAAATAATTTTTTTAATTGTTATATTCCTAATATGATGATTCTAACCTACATATTTATTATCACTATTATAGTAGTATATTATGATATTAATAATTTTATTATTTTGAATATTTATTATTAAATAATATGATATTATAAAAAAAATTGCTATATAGTATAAAATTAATTTTTTATTACAATTTATGAATTTTTAAATAATATTTAATATATAATTATTTTAAATTAAAATTTCAAAATATTTCTTACCATATAAATAATTTTAATTTTTAATTTATCAAATGTTTTGAAAAACATTAGGTTTAAAATTTTATGATTTTTATGTAAAATTATAAAGTGAATTAAATATTTTTATTTAAAAATAGTGATTCACCATTATTATTTTTATTTTAATAATAATTTATATATTTAATTTATATATTTTTTTTTATGATATTAAAATATTTTATTTATAACAAAATTTATAAAATATTATTATTAATTTGTTTAAAATAGAAACATAATATTCTCATACTGTATTAAAAAACCGCCATATATTTCAAAGAAAAAGGTAGATTAGACATAGCTTTCAATGAATTTTGGGAATAAATAGATTCCATTAAATGTTGGGATACTTAGACGCATAAAAATATTATTGCTCATTTAGGTTGTGATGTCTTCTAAATTAAAGGGAATCGTATAATACGTGGGTAATAAATTAAATTGCGTTAATGAAATTTGTAATTTAAGTTTTAAATAGTTTAATTCATATATATAATTATGGGTAAGGTTATATTATTTGTATTACATGAATAATGATAATGATAAAGATTAAAAAAAATTATATTAATATCTTTTTTGTTATGTTTGGTAGGATTATTTCATTTTCTATTAAACAAAAGTAAATTTACACCACATAGATTGGCTACATGGCTTCAACTTGCTCCGGAGGGAAATCAATTGTAAGCCATCCAAAAACAATAGACTCTTAATCTCTCTAGCCAAGCTATATATGTCTCTGTTTCATGTCAATACACTAGATTTCTATCTATACTTATACTTGCATGACGAAAATTAAAAGTTATCCACATATAAAATAAAAGTAAACATGGGGAAGTGACTAACCCTTCTGCTCCTCCAAGGCTGATTTCGCAGGTGTTGGTTCCTTGGTTGTTGATCTAGGCATCTCAGTCAGTTCTAAGATGCATGGAATGTGTCGCTCAATTCTGTCGATCCTGATGTCTTGCTTATTTAGCTAGAATTGAATTCTCTGCAGGTCTTGCTTGTAGCTCGAAATACCTTGGAGTCTAACTGTCATTCCTATAGAGAGTTGTTTGCCCAACAGGCTCTTCATCAACCAATAGAGGTATATGTTTTACTTGAACTGCGTAATTCTCCCTCTAGTGTTGCCCGGGTCCGGGACTAAGGTGCTCCAATTTTCCATATCCTCTTCTGTCACACAGTCATGTTTTATTTCCTCTTCCCACTCTTCTAACAACTTCTGGATTCCTTCATCAGTACCCTCACGGTAAGCCTCAACAACTTCGGTGATAAGGTGTTCTACTGACTTTCTTCCCCTACGGGGCTCCAACGTACTTGGCTCTTTATCCTTCCTAGGGGCCTGTCCTCGCCTTCCTCGTCCACATCCTCTCGTAGGCCGAGCCATATCAGAATTTCCTGAGACCTGTTGACAACAACAGTTTGTTAATCTAAAATAGATTATTGTAATTTGGTTCCTTTCTTGTATTGTATTGCCGGTGAAGTGAGCCACACCATGCTCCTCCTCTATCCTTACACTATTGGACCCAGAGCTAGGATGGTCGGAAGACCAATCCACAAAGTGGGTTTGCCTCCAGCATTCCTCTGTCACTCCCTTCCTCCATACCCAACACCTTCCAATTACAGGTGGGTATGCCTCCCCTTGCCTGAGCCAAACACGTGAGACCACCCTCACCCGAACAACATTCCAAGCAGAAATTGGTAACCCTTCCCCCGCTACCCACGAAGTTTTAGCATTGCCACTCTCCTTCTTATCCTCAGCTTTCCATTCTAAGTCCCTAACATTTCCATAGTCCCAGTGGGATTTATCGTTAGCCTAACAATTGCTTTGACTGTGGCTGTAAGGCTTGCCTCTTATGCGCCTTGTTGACTGCACCCGTCTTCCCCCAACTTCCATCTCATTGCTGCCATCCACGTGCCTTCTACGGTCAGCCCTGCACCAAACTTGGTTTACAGAACTCGAGTTCCCCAAACTAGATAACACAAGGTCATCACAACAATGACCATAGGAAATACCCGGCCGACAGAGGATATAGATGCAGAATTAGGAAATTTCTACCAATTACCTACCCCATTGCCACCAACAATTCTCAACCCCTCGGGTAATCTTCCTACTTCCCCCCCTCTCCCACCATTAAAACCCCAAACAGGACGTCATTGCAATGGAGGAGAAAGGACGAAAAACATACCCGAATATAGTTGCAATTCGTCTCCAAGCTTGGGGCTAAAAAATCTGTCACCTTCTCATTCCTCTGCAACACCTACTTCTTCCACAAGCAAAAACTCCAACTTTGCTTTCTTGCCTGTCGTGCTTTCCTTTACACCTTACCTCACTTACTTCCCTGCCACCTTTCCCACCACCATTTCATGCACTCATGCCAAGGGTTACCTCACCCATTGCCTTGAGCATGTGGGGGGCAACACTACATGTGTCAGAGGTACGTTTCATTACTATACCTAGGCTGTCCCAACCAATGGCCCGCACCTTGATCAAGGTAACTATATTAATACTTTAATATAGATAAATGTATTTAAAAAAATTACCTTTTCTTATAAAATTTTATCTCAAATAATATATCATGATATTAATTAAAATTTAGAAAAAGCGTATTGCTGGGAAAAAATAATTGTAGTCTTAAACCATAATCCAAAATAAAACTACATGATCAAGCTTCTATAAAGTTTAAAGAGATGGTAGTGACATCTAGTACTTTGTAAAATTCCTTTAAATTAATAATTTTCTTATTGGATGTGTGCTTAAAGACATGCTTTACTATTGAAGTGGTTATAATGCTATAGGGTGCACTACATCAAAGGGATGGAGTGTGCAGGGACTCCATAAAGAATGAAAAACATGAGAACTCTAGTTTCTAAAAACAAACCTTTGGAACACACTTAAATGCTATTGACAAGCACTTAATTCAATTGAATCCATTTTTTCAAGTGACCCCACAACTAGAAAAGTACCAACAATATCACCAATGAAGGAACCCAATGCAAAGGAAAAGCATGTAAGGTGGTTGTTTATTACCTAATAGTTTCAAAGAGGAAAGGCAAGGTTTATGAGTTCATGGAGAACATTAAATTTATCATTTAAATTGTATTGTCACTTATTTTATATGAACACCCATAATTAGAATTCTTGGAACACATCCATATGTTATTCAGATGCAAAGGAAACTTTATTTAATAACAAATAGAGTACATTTAATTAATAAAAATGAATAGCATTAATATTTAATAACTTTTCCCCTCTCCATTACGAGGAGGGACAATGCAAGTATGTTGGTAGGCTTAGATACTTACAGAGTGATGAAGTCATTATCTTGAACTACTGAAGATCTCATGCATGATGTCAAGACTGGACACCTGACCTTGTCATCCCAAAAATCTATATTTGTGAGTCAAGTTATTGGGACCACCATAGGATGCATAATAAAACCTTATACCTTCTAGCTATTTTACAAGTCCTTCAATGTGGGAGACCAAAATAGTGAACATTATACCATGTTTGGAAACATTTATATAAACATCGATCATATAATGGCTTCTAGCCACTTAGGTGTGCGTTTTCCATATGGCCTCTTCCTTTCTTCGATAAAACGAATAGTTACTGAGCATTGAGGTAGGTAGAGTAGGAATTTATTATCAATACGATCAACACCCTCCAAAATTTTTCTCACGATTGAATTTTGGAGCCTACTGAGGATATTACGATTTGTCGCTCTATGGTTACTCCATGATCATTTTATGTTTTGGAAAGCATTCGAGTCTTCTTCCTAGTTTCAAACTGTAAAGTCATTTGAACTCACATGCATAATCTTTAATGTTTTCATGAGAACACTTCCTTTAAGCAAGATAGAACAAGGATCACACCATCCATCAAGAAATTGCATGCGTGATGTTCAACTCATGTCGACACTCAGTGCACACTTTTATTAACAAACCCCCTCACTTTGTTGTGTTTGTTCTTCTATTTTGGTGAGTTTTATCAACTGTCACCTTTTGTGTATTTTCATTTTCAAAAGTGTCAATTTCATATGCATGCCTATCATTTTGACTTGATTTTACTTTGATAAGTGGCATTTTCATGTTATCTTCACTTTTTCATGTGTCGCTTTCAAGGTCATTTGCATTTTTCAAGTGTTATCTTATGTTTTCCTCATGTTGTAGGTGTCACCTTTGTGATTTTCACTCTTGCATGTGTCACACCTTTTGGGTATTACATATCATTATAATATGTGCTAGATATGTTCCTACAACTTAGTACACTGTTTGATCACAGTCATCATAGTTGTCATAACTTGTGTTCTAAGTGTTGTATTGTATCATTTCAACTGCCATACTTACACATAATTGTCACTTTGTTTTCGTTTTGAGGTGTGATTATTATTCATGAGTCCTATATATCCTTCTGGCTTGTATTTATGGTTTTACATGTGTGATCCAAGTTTGACTCATGTTCGAATGCATTTCACTCTTTTATTTTGTTGATAATCAACAATATCACTAATACATTACAATTCAATCCTACATGAGATAAATATCCTTCCTCTCAAATTATACACAATGAGACATCATATAACTACTCCCTTTATGTATTTATATCCATTGAAGAATAAATTTGAGACCTGAGGTTTGGGATTCAGCGAGAAGTTTTAATTTGCGTTGACAAAGTTGGATGACAATTTTCTTAGAGCATGTACATAAGATTTACCTTCATCATTAGTATACTTTGTAATGGTAATTTGAGAGTGACAAATTTGGACGAGTGGATATCCATGATAATTGAAGTTTCTAGAAAAAAATTGCAAAATAATTGCCCAAAGTCAAAAATTCCATATTAGATGGCTCGTTTTGAATTTCAAGTTGGGTGACATTTTTTTCATGTACCTTGATTTTATAAGGTGCCCCTTTCAATAAGAACTATAGATGAGTATTTTTATATGTTAAATATCCCCATGGATTAGTATACCAATCCCTAGTTAATAAAATTTCATAAGCTCCAAGGACATCTTGTTGGGTGTGGAGTCTGATTATCTTCTTTATTCATAAGTATCGCCGCATTGGACCTAGTTCATAATGGAGCAGAAAGGCCGCCCATTTTTTCACCTCCTTGAGTGGGCGACGGTTATTTTTACAACCCCTCCTTAGTTGGGGTTTGGGGGCAATGCCCCTAAAGCTAAAAATAGATGTAAAATAATTGCCTTGTAAAATATTGTAATTACGTAGTCAATCTGAGTCGTTCATTAGGTGGATGATCTGACGGTAGAAATTATGTTTAATTTATCGTTTTTTTCCCTATAAGGCAACCCCTCGCTATATATGAGGGAATTGTATTGCAACTATGAATGTGTGTATTCTGAGTGAGAAAGGGAGAGGAGATTGTGTGAGAGTGAAGAGGAAATTACAGTGGATTTGTTGTAGGTTATATCTCTTCATTTTGATGGATAATATAAAAGGAATCACTAGTTGTTTCTCCATGAACATAGCCCAAATTGGGTGAACCATGTATATCTGTGTCTCTCTTATTTTATGCATTTTCTGTGTTTTTGTTTCCACAATATTTTATGTGTTATATTACTCTGTAATATATATTTTTCTAGCACGTCTACTGTTACAATGTCAATGATTAGTGGACTCAAACGTTTGTAGCCAACCTAATGAGGACTTATTTCAACGGACCTATATATTTCACCTCCATTAAATCAAGTTATATGATCCTTGTATATATCTTGGAATAGGTGACCCCAATGTTTTGACACATTGAATAGGGCATGAATTTCATAAAGGACCCAACATCAATGATGTAATTATGGACATTTTGGTTAAAAATTTAGAAGGTTACTAGGAATAGGAGAGTTTGACTCTTACTTCTCCTATTTGATTGCTAAATTTCTTTGATAAGGATACTCCCCATGGAATAAAGTGGATCTTTTACTAGCACCTTAATCACCAACTACTACAATTATAGGCTCATTTTTTATACATCCATGACTAAGATGTTGCATTTAATTTTCTTTAGTCTATCTACAACATTTCATTCTATGGGTTACACACTAAGATTTTCTTGGATGGGGACAAGGGTTACGAATGGGTTGCAATACCCTAGGAGGTTAATTCTACGTCAGATGAGAGGTTTCTTCATTTCAATGATGGATCAGGTAACCTTTGTGTTAATTAAAATTAGGGTAGAACATTTACTTTCAAATGATACCTACCTGCAATATAGATTTGATTTATGTTTCCCTAATGTTGATCTTAGAAACAATCATTCAAACAAGACTTTCGAATATTCTATATGCACATCATCATGAACTCTAGGATAATTCTTGTCAAGAATAAACATGTTAGATATTAGACTTTTGTGATTCATATTGATAATAGTATTGTCTTTCAGATTAATCAAATTCTTGAGAGTTGGTCGACATTTCGAACCGACTTTCCTTTTAAGTATTTGGGAATCAAAATGGTTGTTTGTTTAGGAAAACCTATCGACTACTAATTTCATGGATTTTTTACACTAAGGATAGGTCTTCTCTCAATGATTCTCTTGATAGTAATTATAGAAGTTGTCAATGGTGAGATCAATAAGATCAATATTAATATTGTATAGGGGTGGCTTGATAGCTTAACTAGGAGGAATTGGTCTCCTAATGAAGGATCTATAAGGTTTGGATTTGGTTATGAATTCCCCTCTATGTTTCTTGATATAAATTAATTCATTAGTGAGCTTCTTAATCATTCTTTAGAGATATCCAAATTTAGGGAACTTCATATTTCATTCCTCAACTTTAGGTGTGGTTCTATTAGATTATATTCACTTTGATTTATCTCTTTTCAAATGATTCTCATTGCAAACCATCATTTCTAACTCGATGTTGATAGCCTCTATAAGTTTCTTAGGTATGGTTTCCCTAGAGAATCTCTTGAACTACATGGATGTATGGGAAAGTAGAGAATTGGCAAAGATTTATTTCTATAGATTAATGGAATGTTGTGTAACTTCCTTAAACATATTCAATATTGAAATAAACCTATGCACAAAGTATTTAATATTTTTGGTTGGCTCCATGTATAAAGAAATAAACCTTGCCATCGAGATCATTATCATGGTTGGTACTCAAAAGTTTTCTAGAAATAAATTTTGGAAGGTATTCTAGCTAGCGATACATCCAATAGGCAAGCTGAAATACCATGTGGATGCCTTGTTCTTAAATGCAAATAAGAAAATACAGTTGGTGTCATTTTCATGTTGAATATTAATTAATTGGATAGTTAGGATAAACTCCTTAATGTGATATATGTAATATTTGGATATATTTAGGTCAAATTTAAGAAACAACCTATCATGGTGTGTGGCAAAATTATGGGTGACCCTAGGAAATACAAATATGTCCTTATCCAACCAAGGTTGATTTATGTCCCATGTGATCCTTAAATCGAAAATTTCCTTTTAAGTATTTGGGACTCATTCTTATGTGCTTTTGGTCATATCCATACTATATAGCATTCTCCTATTTCCCAAAGTTATCTTCCCTAGATGGGCATATAAGGGATGGAGGGATCTAGTTTAGAGGGTTTATGGATATCATAGAATTATAGATATACTACATCTCCAACATTCTCAACTAATACATAACCCCTATAAGATCTCATGGGTACTCTTATCCTAGTTTGACTAGGGAGAAGCGAGGTAATGGGTAGAATACTAAGTTCCCTTGCATATTGTTGTGTAATGTATTTAAAGATATTCTTGTTAAAATCTAGGACCTCAAACATGAATTCATATTCTATTGGTTTAGTTGAACACCATGAATCAAAAAACCTTCAATAAAAGGTAATATAGAGTTTTCCTTTTTAGTGCAAGAGAAATCTTGATGGTGGGATGTCCCCACCAAATAGTCAAGGGATCCAACCCTAGGCAGAGACAAAATTAGACTTTCTTCCTTTCAGGATAGATGAATATTTTGTATTATATGGCTAAGGCTTGAGATTTGATGGGATTTGATGCTAAGAATGGATAAAGAAGAATGGAAACCATTCAAAAAACTATTCTAAAACCTATTAAAAAGGAATTGTAAATAAACAAATAAGGATAGTTTAGATCCACTAAAGAAAAATTCAAACACTGGTGTATAAAGAGGTAAAGAAAAATAACGGTGCAATTCAACAAATATGATTAGTCCAAATAGATGATAAATGAGGTTGTTAGAAATTTATTATAATTGCATAAGGAGAAATTACTTTATAGTGAGATAATATAAGAAGAATAATTAAAATTCTAACAATCTAATAAAGAAATAAAATGCTAATATAATAAGTGAAGGAATATGTACATATATATAATAGTCTATTGTCATGCAAATTATTACCTAAAGAGTCCATTAGTCCCATATTTTTGAATAGTTATAATATGGAAATCCTGAAGTGATGTTAACAACTAATTTTATTAACACAAAAATGAAACAAATAACATTGATACATTCTCTATATTGGGAATCTGTTCCATGCTAGAATAGTCCAAGAAGCATACACATCTCTTAAGAATAGGAAGATATTAGAAAAATTGATCTAATCTAATTTGCATAAGGAAAACCAATTATCTTAGAGTAGTTTAAGAAATACACGAAACTCTCTTGTAAGAAAAAAATGGCGAGGAAATGCCTTCTTAGTATTAATAATAGAGCATAATAGTTCTTACAAAATTCTAATTCCCTTCAAATATTAAAATTCCCAACTCTTAATCCTTGACGAAATTCCCATATATGTAGTATTACAAAATATTATCCATCCTCTATGAGGCAAGGGGGCTCAGTCATGAAATTGAATATGGTTCTAGTTTTGGCATGTAATTGCCAGTAATAAATTCAACTTGTTAGAGGAGGTGAGGTAGTCATGTTGTGCATGTTAGCAATGTGGCCTTCCCAACACCCTCAAGTTAGTTCGAATTCGTTGGAATGACAAAGATGAATCTGATCCATTGCTAATTCACCTTTCTTTGATGTCTCAAGTAATATTTTTTTTTTCTTATGGAAGAGTTGTGCCTTCTATTTCATTAAATCAAGCATAATCTACAAAATTTACACCAAGCCACCTAACTGTGTGGTCTAAGGCTTGCAAGGAGCATGCTCGACAGAAACTAAGCAAAAGAGTACAAACAAAAATAAACAGTGGAAAACACAGGGTCCAAGGACCCTCCCCGCCAAAGGTCGTGCCATCAAAAACCTAACATGCCTTTAAATCTCAACCGTCCAATCTTCTCAAGAAATCCGACGCCTGAGATCCTTTTCGCACCAAGAAGAAGCAGGATGGAAAACCCCTAAACCCCACCAAACTGCTCGATCAATCCAGATCGTTGATCGGCCGAAACCCATCGGACGGCGGATCTGCATATCGTGCGGCCGAAGTGAACGAACATTAGCATGTGATGAGGGTGGTTTTTGGTCCAACCCTCATCCACGTGTCAAGATATGTATGGAATCATTGCCCAAAATTTGATACCGCCTTCAGCTTGAAAGCAGTGCGATCGCACCAAAACCATTTTGGAAGCGGTATTGTCTTTTGCCACTGAAAATAGTGAAATGGTGCCACCACAACAGGAGCCGTCATTTGATACTTTCCACCTCCCTTCTGACCGAGATAACCGAAGATATTCAGGGAAGTGATTCCCATAGTTGCAGAGACCACCCCTGACCCGTCTTCCACCATAGGCTTGTCAAACCATGAAAGTGAATCATGTCGTAATCTGCTCATTGCAAATTTGATTCCTTAGTTTTGTTCTTGTACACTTCTTTGTCCTCTTTCTCCTGGTTTTGGCAAAGATCTTTTAGGTTGCTCGGCGACATTGCGAGCCAATCCATCAAAAATCTGTTGTCCTCACAACTGACACCTTGGTTGGCAAGAATATCAGCCAACTTGTTGGCCTTTCGATGCACATGGATAAATCTAAGTGTGCGCAGTCCCTGAAGATGTCCCTGGATTTTATGGAGAACCCGTAATAACCTCTAATGTTTTGTGACTTTCTCTGGCCCTGTTCCATGACTAATTCTCTTGGTCGTGTTGATGACTAACTCTAAATCAGCTTCTATTATTACATTTTGGCAATTGTTCTGCTTCAGAAATTTTAGACCTTGTTCCAAAGCCATTAATTCTGCCATGTTATTGGTGGCTTTTCCTAGATGACCATAGAAGAGGGAGATAATGTTTCCATTTTCATCCCTAAGAACCCCTCCAAAGCCTGCCCTGCTCGGGTTGCCCTTTGAAGCCCCATCAATATTATACTTTAAAAAGCCTTCCGGGGGAGGATTCCAAAAATCTTTAACCGGTTCCCTCATGTTTATTTTCTTGTCTGTACTATGTGGAATTAGCCCCTGCATGCCTAACTACCTGAGAATTGATAACTTTGCTTCTGAAGGAGGATTTTTGGGGAGATATCTTACTGTAGTGCTGACTGTCTCCTTAAGATGTTTTAAGATTTGCTCCAACAAGCGAAGAGAGGAATTCTTCTCTTCTTTGAAGATTCTTCTGTTTCTCTCTTTCTACACATTCCATATGATGAAACTTGGCAACAGAGCCCAGGCAGAGTTAAGAACCTCATAATCCAAAAAATTATTCCTCCAGTTGTTGAGGGTTTTAGTGATGCTTCCTTTGTCTCTATCAGACTGTCTGAAGATGGTAGCAAAAAAATCTCGTAACGTGGAGGTGAAAATGCAGCTATTGAGAAGATGTTCAATGGTTTCCTCTTGGACTTCACAAAGTTGGCATCTAGAGGGTTCCAGCATACCTCTCTTTCTAATATTATACCAGGTTAAGATTTTCATGTGGTGAACCAGCCACATAAAGAGTTTGATCTTCATCTAGCCCTTGTGCCTCCATAGCTTCTGCCAAGTTCTATCCATAGCTTGGGATTCCAGCCCAAGTAGAATACCTTTTGCTTCCTTAATGTTAAAGTTGCCCTCTTTGTTGCTACCCCATCTTAGTTGATCCTACCCTTCAGTAACTAAAATCATCCTCTGATCCAACAACCTCTTAAGGGTCTCTGCTCTATTGTTCAAGGTCATGTTCTCTCTGCCATCTATTTTTTTCCATGATCTCCATTTTTCTTTATTGTGAGAATGTTCCCAAAAGTCCTTTACTTTCACTAATCCTAGGTTGTCTATCTCCTATTTAAGGCCCAAAAATTCCTCTCCCAAAAGAGTTGGTTCTTGTTGCCATTTGTCCTCCTAGAATAGTGCGAAATCTCCATCTCTAATTTCCCAGAAACTGTTTTTTTGTACAACCTCTCTGTTCTTCCAGGCCTTGTTCCATATGGGAGAGCCCTTTATGTTTCCAGACATTCTTACGATATCATGAGAAATCCAGGCACTGGCATATTTTTCCTTCCAGATGCTTTCCCATTGAGCCTTAGGGTCTTTAACCCACCTCCACCAAAGTTTTGCCCCTAGAACCTTACTTAGAATCTCTATATCATCCAATCCTAGGCCTCCTTGTTTCTTGGGTTTACAAATCTTTTCCCATGAGACTAAAGCCCATTTTTTCCTTGTTTCCTCTTTGCCCCAGAGAAATCTCTTTGTATGTTTCTAAATTGCTGTAAAACTCCTTGTGGAGTTGGGAGAGCTGATAACATGAAGATAGGGATAGCTTGGAGCACTGCCTTTGTGAGAACCAATCTACCTGCCAGATTTAGAGACCTGATTGCCCATTTCCTGATCTTATCTTGCATCTTAATGATTAACGGTTCCCATATGCTTTTGAGCATAGGTTTAGTCGTTAGAGGAACCCCCAAATACTTAGAGGGGAGAGAGTCTCTTTGATATCCAAGGATTCTGGAGACATTTCTCTATATGGCAATATGGGTATTGAAGAAAAATATTTTTGATTTGGAAAGATTAACTTCCATACCTGATGCCAAAGCAAAGTCCTTCAAAATCTGTTTGTATGCTAGCGCTTCCTTGACCGTGGGAATTCCCTGTAGCATGGTATCATCTACAAACTATTGATGAGTCAGAACTTGACCATTCTCCGAAAGTTGGAGTCCTTGAATTTTTCCGGTTGCTCTAGCATGCTTAATGGACCGCCCCAGCCCTTCCATCATGAGGATGAAGAGAAAAGGAGAGAGTCGATCTCCCTGTCTGAGTCCTCTAGAAGGAAGAAAGATTTAAAAGGGAGAGCCATTAATTAAAATTGAAAAGCTGGAGGAATTCACCAGGGCCATGACCCATCTGATCCAATTATGATCAAAACCAAACACTACAAGCACTTTCTTGATATATGTCCAGTTCACTTTATTATATGATTTGGCTATGTCCAATTGCATGATCATACCCGATTTCCTTTCACTAGTTAACGAGTGGACCACCTCGTGAGCTTGTATGATGTTATCTAGAATTTGTTTGCCTTCCACATAACCTGATTGTTCCCCCGAAACCAGCGAAGGCAGCAAGGGTTTGAGTCCGTTGGCTACAACCTTGGAAATTATCTTATAAACTACATTGCAGAAAGCAATGGTTCTATTCCTCTCTGGAGTTTGGTTATTATCCTACTTTAGAATTAGGGAGATAAAGGAGGTATTGAGAGCTTTCAAAATAGTTCTGTTTATCCTGGAGTCTTCCACTACCCTTATAATATCCTCTTTGACAATATTCCAACAAGCTTTGAAGAAATCTACATTGAAACCGTCCGGTCGAGGAGGCTTACCATTTTGAATTTCCTTGAGGACCTCATTGACCTCCTTTTCGGTTACAGGTCTATTGAGATTATAGTTATCCTCTCTGGATACCAACTTGGGGATATGCTTAATGAGGTCCTTGATGAAAGGAACCCTATCTAAAGTGTTTTCCTGAGCAATACCTCAGAAGTGCTTAACTAAAACTGCTTCTATCTCCTCGTGAGATTGATGTATCTACCCATCCACGTCCTTGATCGAAGAGATCCTATTGTGAGTCCTATTTGCTATTGTGGATTTATGGAAAAATTTAGTATTTCACTCTCCTTCTTTTAGCCATTGCACTCTTGATTTTTGTTTCCAAAAAATTTCCTCTTTTTTGCACAACTTTTCCCATTCTTGGTGATGTTTCTCTACTTGGTCATTTTTGTCCTTATCAAAGCCTTCCTTGATCAAAGCTTGGTTGAGCTCCATAATTTTATTTTCCACATCTTTCTTTCCTGCAAAAATATTACCAAATTCATTCTTGTTCCAGGCTTTAAGCTTCATCTTGATGTGCTTTAATCTTTTGTGAAGCAGGAACATTGTTGATCCTTGAGTTTGCAAATCCTCTGCCAACCATTCTTCAATTTTGCTGATGAATTCTGGGTGAGAAAGCCCCATATTCTAAAATATGAAAGGCCTATTTCTTGGGGTACCTATTCCCTTGATTTCCATTTGAACCAGCCAGTGATCTGAACCTCCAAAGGGAAGAATTACTGCTATTATTTCCTTGTTTAGAAGCATGAGATCCTCAAAAATCATGAATCTATCTAACTTGGAGGCTACCTGTGAGTCCCGTCCTCTTTTATTGTTCCATGTACAGAGGCCATTGTTTGTCTCAATATCAACAAGCTTCATGCTTTCTGAAAAGGTTTGGAAGGCTAAGGAATCTTTATTTAGAGCTCTTGTACCCCCTTTTTTCTCCGAGAGAGATCTGATCATATTGAAGTCTCCTCCTAGGACCCAAGGTCATCCTGCATGTCTGACTCGTAGATCCACCAAGGAATCTATGAACCTGGTTTTGTCATCTAACCTTTGAGGGCCATAAACATTCGTAACTAGGTAGGTGTCCCTGTCTCCTACTAGCTATATAATTCCTTGATGCCTCTGCATCAATTATTCCAATTTTTTGGGGATTCCAGAGAGTGAGGATACCCCCTGCTATATTTTCTGCTTTAACTTCTAGAAATTCAAATCTACTGATCCATTTACTATGGATTTGCCTTAATTTCTGAATGGAGCATTTTGTCTCTTGGACAAAAATTATATCTTGAGTTGCCTGTTTCATTCTATTATTCATCATTCTCTATTTTCTTTTGCTACCAAGACCTATAATATTCCAAGTTGTGAACTTCATAATTAAATATTGGTAAAGGAGTAACTGGTTAGGTCTTTCATCTTACTTGAGTCCACCATAAGCTTTCCACATTCCATCAGTAGTTCATTTTTTTTTCCTACCTCTTTTTTCCCCCTGGATTTCTCGGTGCTAACCCCGGAGTCATTTTTATTGTTTTCACCCCTTCATTGCTTTGTTTTTCAATGTTGTTTACTCCCTCCAAACTTTTTGCCTGGGTTTTCCATAAGAATAACTTCTGTATTCGATTGAGCTCTTCTTGTGGTAGTGATTCTACCCCGCCAGTTGTTCCCTGAGCCAAGAACCCTTCTAGATACAGGTTTCCTCTGTCAAGAATCTCCTGTAGCTCATTGTCCTCCATGTCCATTTCACTCTCGGTCATTTCCTGATCCATTTCCAGCTCTGATTCATTCAGCATGATCCCCTTCTGTTTTTTGTTTTCCTGTGTCTGATCTCTTTCTTTTTCCTTTTCCTTCTTCTCGTAATCTTCATTCATTGCTTGATCTTCTACTGATATTTCTTCATCCTCTTCAAGAACTTGGAACTGGTTCTGATTAACCTTTTGTCCTTTAGCTTGGTGTTTCTTTGGCCCTTTTTTTCCACTTTTCCCTTTATGAACTACTTTGTGAAAGCTATCTGTTTCTTTCATTGTGTTTGTTTTTCTTTTATGCTCTACTTTACTGAGGGGGCAATCTCTTAGAAGGTGCCCATGTTCATGACATCTGTGACATTTGAATGGAATATGTTTGTAGTCGACTGTTTGCACCCATTCCTCATCAAAAACCTCCAAGATGACTTCATTCGGAAGGGCTCCTGAAAGGTCCATCTCCACACAGATCCTAGCAAAAGAGGTGTACTTTCCCCTCCTTTTTGCTTCAGATGCTTTGATAAACCTTCCTAGTTTATTTCCTATGGCTGCAAGGGATTCAGTTTGCCAATAGTCAAGAGGTAGAGAATAGAGTCTTACCCATACCGGAACTAAAGTAAAAGTTTCCCTCTCTGGAACGAAGTTCATCATCCATGGTCGCATATAGAGCCCTGCTGCTGCATAGAAGTAGGGCCCGCCTTCAAACACTCTGTCTTTATCTTCAATGTTAGTGAACACCACAGTAAAGAATCCTTTGGATCCCAGATGTAGATCAATGCTTCCTTTGGGTTTCCAGTGGTATCTTATCCATGTTTGTAAAGCTTTTTCAGTGGGCCATAGCCCCATGAATTTGCATATGATTGCGTAAGTCCACATGTGATCTCTGTGTTCTTGCAACGCTGGATCATTTAAAACTATGCTAGGAGTAATTTCAGCTCTGGGTTTGCACTAACCCTTCTGATTTTTGTCTTTTGCTCCCTGTATTTTGTTGTTTTCTTCCTTGTCTTTTGTGCCCTCCTTTGCCTTCAATTTGGTACTGTCTGATTCCCCCTCCCTGTTTTTTCTTCCTTCCTCTGCATCACTTCTTTCTTTTTCCGAAGGCTTCTTACCTTTGTTGGGCACCGCTTCCTTTTAGGAGGGAGTGGAGCTCCCTCATTTGCGTCGATCCATGGAGAGAAACCCGTTGCAGAAGACTGTAACCCTAGTCGCCTTCGCTACCGCTGGTTCGTCTCTTACACTTTTTTCCAGCCGTTCACCTTCAACATAATCCCATATTTCAACTAGAAAAAGAATATCCTTGATGTCTCAAGTGATCATTTCCAATTATTTATTTTAATATTTTGAAGAATGACAATTATTGACCTCTTCTATTGCCAATATTTGGTGCCTCTATTTATGTCTCTACTCTTCAATAGCCTTCTTACTACCCCTTGATTAATTCTTATCATTTCGTTTTTCTTAGGGTTTTGCTTCAATTTTTTGACGATATGTTACTTTTTCCTATCTAGTGCAACTCTTGAATGCATTCATTTTACAACCTATTACACCACAATCATTAGAGTTCATGCTTATGCATAATATCCTACATTTGGATGAGGATTTAAGCTAGGTATGTTGATCGACATGTAAGAGAATGTTGTGAATTTATTCAATATGACACTTGGATTTATGATGCTTAAACGAATGATCACTTAAAAATCCTTGAGGCCCAACAAATATGATTTTACATCCCTGTGTGGTTGAATATGGGAAATACACATCAATTACAATGCACATTTGTATTTTTCCTTATTAAATATGTTTTTAACCCATAAATAACCAACTTCTCCTTAAAACATTCATTTTGACTTAAGTATGGGGGCATGAAGTTGGGCTCTCAACCTTTCTTTATTGTTATGAAAGATGAAACATCTTACTTGAGGTTAGGTGATAATCTCCAATAACACATTTCCTAATATAGGAGAGAATTATTAGCCTTTATTTTCTTCTAATCTCTTCTTATATTTCCAAAGTGGCATTAGCATTGTTTGATCTTATTCTTGGGCCTACCTGATCGAAGCTCCACGATGGGTGTAGCTAATATATGGAGGCTTGAAACTTCGTGTTAAATGTTGTGGATTTAATGAAAGTGTCCATATTTATGGGTAACTTTCCAAATACTCGGGAACTCTATAATGAAATATTGATTTAAGAATACATCACAATTTGAAACTCTTAATCCCAAGATATTCCATCATGCTTTCTTTGTTTAAGGAGACACATATTCCCTAATGCTCTTAACTCATTTGAATATTATATACGGCTTGGTATAGGATTTAATTGTGTGATTTTCCATGTGCATAAAAACCATTAGAATGGGTATCACATCGCCTTGGGCATATTTGGAGTCATTGATGTTTTAAAGAAGTACCTCATGCATGGGGAACCTTGAAGGAATGTGGATTGGGTCATGGCCCATCATTGGTGCAGATTGCAGTATTGTGGTTACCTAGCCAAAGCAAGGCCTATAATTTTAATCTATATGGAGAGGAATCAAAGGAAATATTGAGCCAAGGATACATGATATGACCATATTACATAAAAACATAAGATGGAGGTAGTTGTCACATCATTTATAGGGTAGGGGAAATGAGAGAATATTTCACACTAACACATTGTATGGAAATACATTGGAGGGGGAGGGAGGGGGCCATATCATGAAATTGAAGCAATGTAGGAAAAATATAATTGTCATTGGGAAAAAATGTGTACCAATAATAAGGGAAGTGTTGTTCATACACATTGACTACAAGAGAGAACTTGGGAATTAGATTATTAGTATAACGTAGCAATATTGCTAGCATTCAGTATACTAGCAAAGCCTACTAGTGGGAGATACAATAACCGTATGCGTGGATGACCAATGACACAATGGGGACAATTTTTTTGGTTCATCAATGGGAGATGATGTAGATAGGACAAAGGCTAGAGTGAATGACAACACACCATGTGTTGAATAAACTCTTCAATAGTGAGATGGGATTAGGTTATCAAAGATTGACAGGGGTGCAATTATCGAGAAATATTAACAACTAAAATGTCCTTATCCATCTAGATGGTCAACCAAGAAAGAGATGAGGAAGTGAGAGTCAGGTAATAGTCATTCAAAGTAGTTATGAATATATTGATAGAAAAAGTTCTACTGAACCTACACATGCATGACTAATGACGAGTAAAGAAAAATGGTTTATTATAGATCTAAATGCACATAAAACAAACTAAATAATTAGAACATCACCAAATCGAGGAATTAGGTGACTAATGAAAGGTTTGAGAGTAGTGAATATTATTGGGATAACACATGGAAAATCAACATAATATCAAACCTTGAGATGCAAAAACAATGAGTGCCTACACTAATCCTACATCATTGCATTCAAAGGCATAGATTAGCAAGGTGGGTGACATAGTGAGATAAGGATCATAACGATTTTTTAGCAACAAAAAAAATCCAAAAATGCAAGTTATTTCAAGATACCATAAAAACCAACAACAAAAACTCATAATTTGATAGCTTAAAAAATGTAGGTGCAACAATCTTTTTTAAGGCTTATTAAAGCTTCAATGAATGATTCAATTTACTTTTATAACTAATTTGAATATACGCCTATAAGATAAATTATAACGAATAAACGTATCTTCCCAAGTGTAATTTTTTATTTATAGAAGCTATGCATGACTATGTGAAATTTGTGTTTGTCATGCATACCTCGATATAGTGATTTGGTATCTAAATGATGAAATTTCCTTAAATAACTTCTACAATTTCGGAGAACTATTTGTTTTTGTTTTTTACCTTTTTTTTCTTAAATTTAAAATAAAAAGTCACCTATCCCTGAAAATAGGATGTCAAATGTTGGTAGGTTTAAGGATGTTAGCATAAATATACACATATCCATATACATATATATCATAGTTCTTAGTTTGTATTGGTGTAACATATAATTGTTAAAAAATATATATCGAGGCTATATATGTCGAGATAAAAATAAAAAAAATAAAACAATATTATATAAATATATGATGTAATTGTAATCTACATATTTGAATTTATTTATTAACCAATCTAGATCCATTTTAACTTTAGATATACCAAGGGTCTAGAGGGATCAATCCCTTGAACAGTTATATTCCACAACCTTGGGCAATACCATGGGTTCTCATAAACCTCGAGCTCAAAAACCACTTGTAACTTGACCATGTCAAGTTTACCTTAACTATCCAACAAAAATTAATAAAAATAATAATAACTTAGATTTTATATTTTAACATAGGGATATTTTTATTTTTATTTTTATTTCAAATTTATTTTAGTTACAAAAAAAATTGATGAAAAAAATAACATAACTTTTTTAATTTAACATAACGTTATTTTTAGTTTAATTTTATTTTGTTTATTTTAACTTAGTCGGAATGTTTACAAGATAGGACATTACAACATCACAACATCTCTTGCATACTGGGCTGGAGATCACCTCCAGGGGCAATGGTGAATTAACCATGTAATAAATATTGATAATTAAATTAAAATTGTGGAAGTCATATTCTAAAATAGACACATCTATCGATGTAACAAAGATGTTTGCTGGTAGAATTTAAATCATATAATTACGTTGATAAGTGTGTGTATTTTGGAATAGAGCTTTTAGAATTTTAATTCACTTATCAATAATTATTAGGTGGATGTTAGGGATTTAATCTTCATGGAATATTCTAGAATATTCTTAGTAGTAGTCACAAATTAAAAGCTGAGATTTATCTCAAAAGCGCATAGTCTAACAAGGCAAAGGAGTTGCTCAGAAATTTATGGAAATTATAGTTATATTTAGAGAAAATCCAGCAAGGATTTTTGTAAATCCAAGTTATAGTTGTTAAACTTCAAAATTTTAGGTTTCCTAGATGTTTTGATGGTGCGAAATCCATTTCCATCATCAAAATACGATTCAAACATGGCCTCTATAAGATGTTTCGGAAAAAAACTTCGCGGATTCGGCCACTTTTGGTCGTAGGGGCAATTCCTCCACCTCGTTAGACGACTCCTCTCAAAAGTTATGCCATTTTTCACTTTTAAATAAATTAATTAATTAAAAAAATGTCACATGAATATGTATTCTAGGAACACTAGTTATGTTTTTTTGAGGCATGAGGCATTAGTATGCCATGGTATTATCCCATAATATTATAATATTATAACAAAACCTGTTTACAAGTTAAAACACTCCAAAATAAAGTTAGTTATTTATATTTATATATATATATATATATATATATTAATTTCAAGATTATTGTTATTTATCATACATTTATTTTATATAGCTAATTCCTTAATCGATATTAATTAATTATAGACATAGAGAATTTATATGATAGTAATCAATTGTGAACAGAGAAAACTTATAAAAGTCATGAAGATAGGTAACCACTAATTAATGCCACTTAATAAAAGAGTGGAAAAAAGAAACAACTCCCCATGTTTGGATATTTTTTTTAAATATCAAAGCATCATCTACTTTTTATATAATTTATGACAATAATAGATATTGGTGCAATCACATTTACTAATTTGTTTGATGTATGTTGATCAACATCATTTTCATAAGTTGATTAGCTTATAAAAGGTGGAAAATGCTACAGATTTATATATCAACCATATTACTAAATGTTGTTGTGCTAATTATAGTCGATATGTGTGGGGTGGACTCATTGGTCATGGTTGACTAAGGTTGATGAGGTTGACCATGATTAAGATTACATTAGTGTTATTGCTAATATTGCATTAATGGTACAAAAATGGTTACATTAATGATTAAGATGGTTGATGGGGTTGACCATGGTTGAAGAGAATTGACCATTATTGATCATATTCAACCATAAAGATCTTGATTGACCATTATGGTTGACCATCTTTAACTATAAAGTTCACTATGTTCAAACATTCTAACTGTAATGAGCCATTAAGAATAGGTAAAACATGAGATTGGCTGCATTTAAGCATGGTTTACCATAATTGAAAGAATAGATTTGAAAATTTTAAATAAATTTTTTTAAGATATTAAAATACCGTCTTGTTTTTATAGAATTTAGGATAATAATACATATTAAGAAATTAGATATATGATTTAGGATAATAATACATATTAAGAAATTAAGAAATTTGACATATGTAAATTCTTTGTTTTAGTTTGGTTTAATCATATTTATTTATCTTATGAAAATATTTTGTTGAATATGTCAATAGTATTATAATTATGTTAGAATTGTTTTTATACTTTATTTATTTATTTTTTAATTTAAAATATATTTACTAATTAATAAGTTAAAAGAAAAATATTAAATTGATATTTTTTATATAAATTATTATTATAACAATTAATAATAATAATAATAATTAAAATAATTATAATTTTCATTTGAGATAGAGTAGATGGTGATATGGTGTTTTGTTAATGCACAATTTTGATAATAATAATAAGAGGTTTTGTGTTCACATCAAATACTATTTTGAAGTGATTTTAATAACTTAAATAGGTTAAGTGAACTACTCAAATTATAAATTGAACATATCAATAATTCATATAACCTAATAAAAATAATAATAATTATAAAAAATTAAAATAAATAATTAAATTTTATAAAAACCCTTTATACATCAATAAACTTTTAACTCATATCATAGAATATTTTTATGCAAGCAAGTCTAAAAATGATAACATATAATGTGGAATGAACCAATTTTATAGTAAAATTTTATAAATATATATAAATGAAAAATGTATCAAATATTATTTTTAGATATGTAAATAATACGTATGATATCGTTAATGAAATAACGTTTTAAATATGTGAATAATATATTTAATATTATTAATCAAATAAGTATATTGAAATAATATAGAAGTTTTATTATACATTAATAATTTTAGAAATTTTTTTTATTTAAAATTAATTTATTATAATTAATACTAAAATAAAAATAAAAATTATTAAATATTTAAAATTATTTTTTATTTTAACATTAATTTTAGTGATACAAATATTTAAAAATAATTGAACCCCATACTTAAAAATAATTGTTGATATAGTAATAGAAAGTCAGAAGTCAAAGCGCCATACTCGTTAAGGGAGATAGATAAATAAATGAGAGTATATGTGTGACATTGTGGAGAAGGCTGTTGTAATAATTGCATCAAATACAACACATGACTGGAAAGAGTTCATTGTGCGAAACGTTCCTCATCAATGTGGAATATGGTAATTCTGGATGGGCAAGGGACAAGTCATTTTCATGAGTGCAAAACACATTTTGCAGGTTGCTAATGTCATCAGAGTTATCTAATGAGGTGGAGGAATTGCTTGCACAGTTAAAAGTAGACGAAATCTGGGTAAAAAAAATTTAAAAAATCTGGTAGAGGTAGATTCAACACCATCGAAAATGTCTAAGACACCTAAAATTTTAAAGTTTAATAACTATAACTTGGATTTACAAAAATACTTGCCTGATTTTCTCTAAATATGACCTAAATTTCACGGACAACTCCTCCGCCTCGTTAAACTACCCGAATGTTATCTATTTGTAACTGCCGTAAGTAAATTGTCAATGTTAAGGCGCCAAGAGTTGTCAACAACGGAGTCAGAGCCCACCAACATCGCACTGTTTTGAAAATCTTGGCTTGGAATCTCTTTTAAAATGCGCTCAAATTCAAAACGGTTAGGTTTCGGGTGTCCATTGAGATTGTTTAATACAATTAGTTGCTGTAAACCACATATTTTTTTTTAATTCGAATTGAAAGCTTACCACACACGATTAAAGATAACATCCGTGATTTTTGAGGATGCACTGTTCTTTTAATTCCGATAATTTATTTAACCACATTCTAGGTTACCATTTGATCCACGATTTCAGAACGAGTTGCTCTTTAGGTTAACTTGAGCATAGTTAGATTGCATATTCTTGGAAATCTAATAGACATGAATTATTTTGTTCATTCTCATCAAATAAATTTTTAAATATTAATATTTTAAAATTGTACAATTCACATAAAGATAGGTTAGTTTTTCAATTATTATTTGACAATATTAGATTATTATTACTATTTAATTTTAACATCAAGGTCAACTTTGAGATCAAATTGTTGTATGAGATTTTTTGTTTGTGAGACAAGGGACCTACTATTATTCAATTTTAAGGTCAAGGTCAAGTCATACACCAAATTTGTGTAGATGGTCTTGTTTGTGGGATAAGAGACACACCTCCCCATAACGACATCCGTGCTAACTCTGTTTATGGGATAAGGGACCCACCTCCGCACAACGACATCCCTACGAAGTCTAGGAAGGCATACATACTCTACCCCTTTGGGTTTGAATCTATAGCGTCTTATAAAAAAACACATGCTCTTAACCATCAGACCGACTCAAACTATATGATTTCAGCATAAACTGCTTGCCATGATACATCCCGATCAAAACTAGATGCTGGATAAATAATAAAATAAGGTGAAGTGTGGACTAAAAATGCGTGTGTTGAACACAGTTGTTTGTAGATAAACTCAATCATGACGACATCCGTGCTAACTCTGTTTATGGGATAAGGGACCCACCTCCGAACAACGACATCCCTACTAAGTCTAGGAAGGCATACATACTCTACCCCTTTGGGTTTGAATCTATAACGTCTTATAAAAAAACACATGCTCTTAACCATCAGACCCACTCAAACTATATGATTTCAGCATAAACTGCTTGCCATGATACATCCCGATCAAAAGTAGATGCTGGATAAATATTAAAATAAGGTGAAGTGTGGACTAAAAATCTTCATTTGTGTGTGTTGAACACAGTTGTTTGTAGATAAAATCAATCATGTGGAGACTAAAAATATTCGTATGTCACCTCATCTATACGTTGCCATCATAAATTTACCGAATAAGTTCTTGTGTCATTACTCGTTGGCCCATGCACCAGGCGTGTACAATGGGAAAAGTCTCCAGAACCCTTTGACATTTGACATTTTAAATATTGTTGGCACAGTGCCCTGCTCATACTTTTTTCCAGCTACTACAATCAATACTCGCTTCGACGATACACATAAATATGCGCCTCCTATTAGACCATTAATCACGCCTGATCGTATGACGACGATAGTCGGCCAGTCATCAATGTCAGTGAGCATAGAAGGGCTATAGTCGGCGGATTTAGATAGATAATAAATAGCAGTAAGTGAATCGCTGTAGTGAATTTTGTATAAATATATGTGCTTTGTAATGTAATGAACAAGCTTATTCTATGAGTCTTCAGTGTTTCTGATATGGTATCAGAGCCGAGGGTTTCGGCTTAGTGTTTAGGCGACAGCAACAAAAGCCCATCCTGGGTTGTGAGGTTAGTCAAAGCCTGGAGTTGTTTGCTGCGGTAGAGAGTGCAGTCTGTGAGAGCGCAGTCCCCAAGACATTGTGCGATTTGTGTGTGAGAGGCACTGTGAGGTGCATGTGGATTTGAGCAGCACTGTGAAACTATTTGAAGAGGGTGCTTGCATGAAGAGATTATGTGTTTAGCTGAGCCAAGTGCACTTGAGGAAACTGGACAGCGAGTGAGCGTCGTTTATGAGGGCTCGGTGGCGTGAAGGGCGCAGTGTGCTGCGTTATGGTGTGGTTGCTGGGAAGAGGCTTGGTGCAAGCTTAAGCTTGAGGACATGAAATAAGCTTTGAGTGTGGATCCGGTGAAAGTTGCTGCTGCGTGAGGAGATCAGACCTCGAGTGAGCTTGAGGAGACAAAACTCGTTGTGAGGAGAGGCCGAGTGGTATTAGTTGCGTGAGGCCAATTGTTGTGCTCTTGCTGAACGATCATGCAAGGAGCCTGAGACAGCGTGAAGGAATTGTTGTGTGAGAGCTGAGTGTTAGCCGAGATCTGTGAGGCTTTGCTATGTTGCTATGTTGTGCCTGCTGTCCATAATCTTTGTTGGTGATTTTTTTTTTTTTTTGGCCGAGTGGTGAGAACAGCCAAGTGTGAGTGTGGGCTGTTTTGAGTTGTGAGACAGTGTGCCCTGTTGTTGGCGCTGATTGGTGAGAGTTGTTCGGTGCGGGAAGGTCACTGCGAGAGGTGCAGGGTGGTTGTGTGAGCATGTGTTGAGGGTTGTGTGAGTTGTTGCCCACGTGGAGGTCAACCAGAGGTAGTGATGAAGGGTGAGGTGAGTGCCAAGAGGAAGCACTGTTAAAAGGAGCGTGTGAGGCCTGGCGACGGTGTGGCTAGGATCTAGTAGAGATCTGTTGGGTGAAAAGCGCCGAGGTGAGCTCAAAGAGTTGAGGGCCAGGTGGCGAGAGGCTGACACAGCGCGTAGCGTGGCCGTGGGTGCTTGTGTGGCTGCTAGGGCCAGTGGCCCTGTGTGATTGAGTGGTGAGTAGGAGCTGTTGAGGCTTGTGAGCATCGAGAGGGCCGAGATTTGTGAGGGTTGTGAGGCTGGAAGTAGAGTAAGTTTGTCCAGTGTAATCTCTTTGTTCTCTGATGAAGTGTTAAGTGTTATTTGAGTGTGGAAGGCCAATTAAAGGCCAATTGAATGCATTCTTCAATCTAGGGAGAGTGTTGTTAGTGAGTACCCTGTGTGGAGAGCCCCTTAGAAGGTCATTCGCTTGGTTGGAGTATAATGAGTGGGATAATATTGGACGCTGATCTTTTTGATGATGCTTTTTTGGAGAGCCCATTTGGAAGTAATTTTGGGCTTGGTAATATATTTTATTCCAATGGTATTTTTGGGTCACAAGAACTATTAGTTCAACAGAATGATTTTATTGATGAACATAAATATTCAGAGGTGGAGTCCATTCCACAGGATACTACCATGGATGTTGTTCGGAGGCCGCTCGTGTTCGAAGATGAGTGCATTTTAGTGGCTTTTCATGGAAAGTGGAAAGAGCATGAATTGGACTACCTTGTTTTCACTATTCCAGATGTTTCCTTGCATCCCAATCCGAAAAAAGTTGATGATGTTAAGTATGTAAGCAAGGAGCAGAGGAAGCTCATAACGAAAGCGATAACGGTGAAGATGAAACTGCACGAGCAAAGGAAAAGGAACAAGTATGGACCCTTTAGCAAGAAGACAAAAACGAAATGTTTTGTTGTAAGCGTCGCTGAGACTTAGACCAACACGCAAGTTAAAGTTTAGGTGTGATTAAGGGGAGGTGTTAGACCATCAATCACGCCTCATCGTATAACGGCGATAGTCGACGAGTCATCAATGTCAGTGGGCGTAGAACGGCTATAATCGACAGATTTAAATAGATAATAAATAGCAATAAGTGAATCGGTGTAGTAAATTTTATATAAATATATGTGCTTTGTAATGTAATGAGCAAGCTCATTCTATGAGTCTTCAGTGTTTCTGATACCTCCACATCTTAAATCCTCGAACATATTGCATCTTCATTTGGTTTGAAATTTTCAGTTCAGCGTAAACGAATCTACTACATTGTGATTCATTGTTTTCCTGCATCGGCACAGCGTTGGCATTGCGTCGCGAGTTATGGATAAAGCCTCCCGAAAGTACCTTTCGCTGTCTCTATCAAACGAAGATTGCGGACAAAAATGCCGCAAATTTAAGGGAATTGGAAGCGAAAATGGGGGAGTTGGGTGTCTGAAATCCGGATGCCCAATACCAGAGAGAAGATATGGCTGGGGTCATACAAAACCGCCGAGCAGGCCGCCCGTGCTTATGACGCCGGAGTGTATTGCCTGAAAGGGCCCACCGCCAAATTCAACTTCCCCAATTCCGTGCCCGCCATTCCGTCCGCGTCTTCACTTTCTCGTGCGCAAATTCAGGTTGCTGCGGCCAAATTTGCCCTGGACGTAATCCCTTCAACTTTGCCCTCTCCGCAGAATATCACGAATATTAAGAACAAGAAGCTGGCGTCGCCATCAGAACCGTCTTCAGTTTCAGAAACGGAGTGGGCATGTGACAGTTGGCAGATCTCCAAGGCACCGGACTTGGGGTTGTGGGAGTCTCCGTTTGCGGAGAATGGCGGCCTGAATTTGGAGAAAATCCTGTCGATTGAGGAGGCGCCATTGTGGGAGCTCATTCCAAGTTGGCAGGAGAAGCAAGAAGACGAATACATCTTCTTTGACCGCACAGATTCTTGGAGCTTTTGAGACAATTGAATCATTACAGGGAAAAGTTGGAAAGGAAGACTGCGTGATGCTTTTTTGGTTTGTCGCGTCGCCTGGCCAGCAACGGGCTTCGACCCAATTGTCAAAATCATTTTGTCAGTTTAGATATTGGTATATGTACATTTTAAACATTCTATAAAGGAGGTTTCTCAGTTTTCACGGCGGATCTTATTTCCAACTCTATTGTAAATTTAATGCAGGCTGACATGTGGGGTAATAGCCACATGCAATGCGCGCTGTGATGACTAGGGGGCGATAATCATCACGCGCGCGTTGTATGTGGCTATCGCCCCGCATGTCAGACATAGGATCCACCAGTTTTCACTATTTGTATATAGCTATATCGTTGACATTTTTTATAATTATAAGTTTGAAAATGATGTAATTCATAAGATTTAAATGCGTTAAATTTATTAATAAATTACATTCTCATATAATATTAAATTAAATTATTAAATTATATCATTAAATATAATGAAATATATTAATTAAACTATACTAATAATTTTATATTATTTAAAATAAAATAACCTGATTACGCCCTTGAATGTACGCCTACAAACTATTA
The DNA here is from genome assembly GCA_031772625.1 of Pinus tabuliformis. NCBI lineage: Eukaryota > Viridiplantae > Streptophyta > Pinopsida > Pinales > Pinaceae > Pinus > Pinus tabuliformis. Next base: position 449,984,501 of record CM062812.1, on the reverse strand, counting down.
CGTCGAAGGAATGAAATTTCAACCATGAAAACACGTCGTAGCTTTGTTTATACAAGAACTTAAGTAACAAATTTTGTTCTAGGGCTAGAAAGAACCGGTTACACCGAAAGATACTGTCACTATCAGCATAGTGATGAACACACTCGCGATCCAAGTCAAATTTGTGAGATAAATATGGAATAAGTGTTGTGCTATAGTATAGTATAGGATAGGGTCATGATATCGTTTCTTCACTTTAGTGTGAAATTGTGATTTTAATAGTGGTGGGATTTTTGTTGTTTGATATAAAATTGTTATTATACTAATTGTAAATTAAAAATTAATTTTAGTTTTTAGATTTACTCATCTACTCATTATTACAATAATATCAATATGATTTCAACACTTTAACCATTTATTCTTTAAATTATTTTTAATAGAACCCAATTATTTATATATATATATATATTATTAAGAATGTATATTATATATACAATTGAAGAATATAACCAATTTGTTCACTGGTGTAATATGCAAGTATTTTGGGCATAGATGAAGATATATATATATATATATATATATATATAAATATATAATATAAAGATGAGAGCGTTTCGAGATGTTTCGGATGTTCTTTGTAAGAGCTAAGAAAGGATGGGAAAAAATATTAAAGAAAACATGTCGCTAATATATGTTCCCACCCATGCTACTATGGAGATGAGTGTTTGAGTGGGCTGAACGAACATATATGAAGTTAAGATTGATTATATATATATATATATATATATATATATAATAGTTTTAGTATTTATTATTGTATATTGTGATATTATTGAGAATTTTACAATATATTATAATATTAATTTTTTATTATAGTTTATAATATTTTTTAAACCAGATTTAATATATAGTTATTTAATTAAATTTTTAAAATATTTTTTACAATATAAATAATTTTAACTTTTAATTTATCAAAATTACAATGATTTAAGAAAATTCAGTTTGAAATTTTATGACTTTTCCATAAAATTAGAAAGTAAATTAAATACCTTCTACTTAAAAAATAATAATATTATCTCTATATTATAAATATTATATTTTTAATAATATAAAATTAATTTATCCATTTTTATGATATTAAAATATTTTTTTATACCAAAATTTATAAAATATTATATTATATTTATAACAAAATTTATAAAATATTATTGTTAATTTGTTTAAAATAAATCCATAATATTAACTCATACTATATTAAAAAACGCCATACATTTCAAAGCAACTTGAGATGCATAAGGTAGATTAGACCAAAGCTTTCCATGAATTTTGGGAATAAATAGATTCCATTGGACGTTGGGGATAATTAGACGCATAAAAATATTATTGCTTATTTAGGTTGTGCTATCTTCGAAATTAAAGAGACTTGTATAATACCTAGGTAATAAACTAAATTGTTTAATGAAATTTGTAAGTTACGTTTAAATATTGTAATTCATAAATTATGGCTAAGGTTATATTATTTGCATTACATGAATAATGATAATTTAAAATATATATATATATATATATATATATATATATATATATATAGAGATAAATGTATTAATTTTTAAAAAAAAATTTCTTTTTTATAAAATTTTATTTTAAATATTATATATATGTATATATATTAATATTAATTAAAATTTAGAAAATAAATATTATTGGGCAAAAACAATTATAGTCTTAAATCATAACTCAAAATAAAATTATATGATCAATTTTCTATAAAGTTTGAACGGACACTTAGTACCTTTGTAAAACCCCTTTAAATTAAGAATTTGCTTATTGGAAGTGTGCTTAAAGACATGCTTTCCTATTAAAGTGGCTACATTGCTATAGAGTGCATTACATCAAAGGGATGGAGTGTTTAGGGTCTTCATGAAGAATAACAAATATGGGAACTCCAGCTCCTAAAACCAAACCTTTGGAACACACTCAAATGTTAACCAAACCTTTGGAACACCTCAAATGTTATTGACATGCAGTTATTTCCATTGAATCCACTTTATCAACGCACCCTACATCTAAGAAAGTAGCAACAACATCACCAATGAAGCAACCCTATGCAGAGGAAAAGCATACAAGGTAGTTGTTTATTACCTAATAGTTTCAAAGAGTAAAGACATGGTTTATGAGTTCATGGAGAACATTAAATTTATCATTTAAATTGTATTATCACTTAGTTTATACCAACACCCATAATTAGAATTATTGGAACACATATATGCTACTCAGATGCAAAGGAAACTTTAGTTAATAATAAATTAGAGTAAATTTAGTTAATTTATTTAATAATTAGAGTAATTTTAGTTAATAATCCTTCATGTGATTTTCCAGAAGATCTTAATCATTAATTAAACCTTCCACAACTAATAGAAAGAGGTAGTGAGAGAGAGGGTCTCCTTGATGAATACTACAAGAGGAAGGGAAAGTGGGGGAGAGGGAACCATTGCGAAGGATTGAAAATAAGGGTTTAAAGACTAAATAGAGCACCCAAGAGATCCATTTTTCATGAAAAACATATGCTATGAGAACATGTAAGAGATACTACTAGCTTAGTTTGCCAAAGACCTTCGACATGTCTAGCTAGAGGATCATTCCTGACTTCTTAAATGATTGGAGGGAGTGGATCTGTTCTTGGAAAATAATAACACTATCTAGAATCTTCCTTCCTTCAATGTACCCAGTTTGTTCAGGTGATATGATACTCAAAGAATGAGCTTAAGGCGATTGGCAATGGTTTTTGAGATGATTTTGTATATTACATTGCAGAGAGCTATGGGATGGTAGTTTGAAGAAGAAGTAGACTATTTGGATTTGAGGATAAGAGAAATTAAGGTTGCATAAAAAAGAAGATAGAAGAGAAGTGAAGCATCTAGAGTCCACAACTTTCCAAACATATTGAACGAGAATGCACTAGCAAATGTGGAAAAATTATGCCGTGAAACCATCTCGGCCTAGTGCTTTATTATTTCTCATGTACATGACTACATCCTCCAATTCTTGGAAGGTGATTTTATTTAGGATAATTGCATTTTTCTTTGTAGTAATTAGGTGTCGGATATTTTGAGTGTTTTTTTTAATACTATAAGTTTTTTCTTGTATGAGTTCTTTAAGAAGAGGGATGAAACGTTGGGTGAGTATGGCCACCATTGCCTCATGATATTAACTAAAGTGATTATATTGGTTGCAAATTTGGCTGATGTGATTCTGGTGCCTATAATTGACCATGGACTTGTGAAATTTTTTTGTTTTGCGCTCTCCCTCTTTTAGCAATTTTATTCTTGATTTTTGGTTGTACAAGATCTCATCCTGAGCCATTCATTTGTGGAGTTGATGCCTAAGGGTTGCATCTAGATATTTAGTTTGCTTGGCGATACATTCATTAGTAATTTTTTGTTGTAATTCTTTCATTTGAACTTTGAGCCTTGCTTTATCTGTCTGAATGTGGCTAGAATCCTTTTTATTCCATTCTCGCAACTTTGCTTTGATGAACTTTAATCTCTACTAGAAGCAATACATTAGTCAACCTTGGATTACTATATATCCTACCCAACAAGCTTCAATTTTAGCAAGGAAATCGAGATGCCTTGCTCATAAGGCCTCAAATTTGAAGGGTCGATCTTTTGGGGAGGAAGACCATCTGAGCTGCAGAGCGATGGGCCAGTGATCTGATCCTAAACTTGGAAGCGCTAAAGAATCTATATGCACACTAGACATGACTAAGGTTTCAGAAGGGAGGAAATGTGCCATAGTAGAAGCTACTTGATGTTGTCCTCCTCTTCTATTATTCTATGTGTAAATACCATTAGAATTTTGGATATCCACCATATTTATTGAGTCGATAAAAGAATTGAAAGTTGTGACTTCTTCTTCCAAATGTCTTATAACTCCCTTATTTTCCTATAGGAACCAGATCAGATTTAAGTTTCCTCCTCTAATAAGAGGATTCCAAATGGACAACAGAGGAGAGGTTGGAAAGGAACATTCATTTATCCTAAGGGTGAATGGGGTCGTAGATATTAGAAATTGTACATGAATGGGAAGAGCTAACTTGTAGAACTTTGAATGATAAGATTCATGGGAGAGAGAAGTAATCAGTAATGGCCACAGTATTGGGGTTCCAAAGAATGGAAAGCCCTCCTGAATCACCTATGACACATTGGGAGAGGAAATCACAGTGCTTCCAAAAAGAGTTGATAATCCTTGAGAGGTGTTGATGGGTGCATTTGATTTCTTGCAGGAGACGTATGTCTCGATTTTCTTTAGAGATGTACTTCTTAAGGATCCGATAGTTAGATTTGTCGTTTAACCCTCTCATATTCAAAGAGATTATATTCATCATGTAGATTTGGTGAGAGATGGGAAAATGGAAGTCATTGAGGCTACACAGTCTGAATTAACCAAAAATTTGCTAAGGTCTTGAAGAAGTTGGCTATTTGTTTTGTGGCCCTTTTTCTTGGGATCCTTCAGAGTGAGAGAATTATCTTAAGGGGAATTTCTTTTGGTCCCTTGCATGGAAAACGAGGGAGAAGGAGAAGGAGAATTATCTTGAGAAGATACTTTTTTAAGAAGCACATCTTGATGACGAAGATATGCTCTTTCTATAAGTTGGATCTAGTCATCGAGAATAGTCACTAGATCCTTGCTTTTCCAATCCTCAACAATTTGTTGGAGGTCCATGTCTTGTAGTTTTACATCTGGTAGATCTTTGTCTTCCATGGGGTTTGGTGTTTCTTCATTAGGATTTTTCAGAGTTGGTGATGTATTTGATAGTGGAGGGTCATATTTTGAAGCATGATTTGAATACTTCTCATATTCTGGCTCCCCTTGGGCTTGGGATCTTTCCTCGTCTTCTTGTTGAAGGATAGATAATTTTTTCAACCCTAGCCATTCTTAAGATGAAGAAGGATCCCCTTTCTTTTTGATTTCTTTATTTCAACTTGCAATAGTGGTGAAGCCATCTATGTTCGTTGGTTGAGTATATGAAGGCTATGTTGTATCTGGGGCAGAGGGTTTCTTTAGTGGAAGGGGATTTTCTCATAATCAACTAATTGTTCCTAGATAATGTCCTCGTAGCTAAGATGAATATATGCTAACAAAGGTTTGGTTAAATCCATATACATACACAACCTGACATAGGAGGTATATCTGTTGGATTTTGCGATGTCAGATGACCTTAAAATATTCCAAAGCTTATTACCCATTTTTTCTAGGATTTTTGGATCCCAATATTACTACGACAAGGAATAAAGACTAATCCATACTAGGAGGTAGGTTAAGTTTTCCTTTTCTAGGTCAAAGTGTGGCACCCAATATTTCATGAAAATCCCAATGGAGTTCATAAAATATGAGCCTCCTTGCAGTATGTTATCTCGATCTGTGATGTTATTAAATACATCAGTGAAGAATCCTCTAGATCCTAATTTTAGCTCTAATTCTCCCTTTATTGTCCAATTTTTACGAATCTAATTGAGGAGGGTCTTCTGTGATGTCCAAGGACCTATACATTTGCATATGATTACTTTCTCTTTCATGTGCTCTAATTTTTATCCTAGTTTATCAACTCAGATCTCTAATAATAGAGCTTCATGAGCTTGAGGCTGGCATGGCTCTGGTTTTTTCTCAACATTTACTTGTGGTTCGAGGGGAATGCTTAATGATGGACATGGATTAGATCATGCTATTTTCAAGCCCATCACTTGAATAGAGGATGTGTTACTACTAGGATTACACGATTGTTGATGAGAAGAGTGAACAACAACAATGGATTTGAATAAGGGGCCACCTCTTCCCCCCATGAGGGAGCCATTCGACTGTAGCAGAGGATGCAAGGAGAAGATATCATAAAACCATATCCTACTCTAATAGGCAAAAGAAAAATCGAGATGAAACCTTATTCCATAAATTCAACACCTTGAAAAACCCCTAGGGCACTCAAATTGTGGAAAGCTCACAACTCAAATTTGTGATTAGTAGTAAATATTTGCCAAATTCCAAGCAATTTTTACCAAAAAAAAAGCCAAAAGACCCTCCAAAAGTCTCAGAAATAATCTACATGGGTGATGAGTTTCTACATGTTAATTGTCTCTTAAAAACATCAAAATAAACTTCTTGCTAGAACTAACTAGTTTCTTGGTCAGCACTTACTAGTTATTTTTTTTACTTTGATTTGTGTGTGTTGATGGTGAATAATTTTCCATCCTTGACGAGGCAGTATAGGTTGTCTCTCCACATGAATATTGCATCTCACGTGTAGTACATGTAGGGATTTCTGAACACCACTCCACATACATCATGGTGAACTGCATATATTTCTACTTCATTAATAAAATTAGCACTGATATCTAATCTCAATTTGCACTATGTTGTTACCTTTATCTCCCCATCCTTATTTTCCCATCCCAATTGATATGGGCTTGGATTATCATGAAATTCAAATCCCAATTTGTTGACCAACTCTATTGCAATGAGATTCACCTACGATGTCGAGTCAAATAGAGCATCAATAATTTTCTTCTTTGCCTGTATCTTTGAGTTTGGTCATTTATTTATGTTATTATTGTTGAAGTATACTTAGATTCACCTCCTTCTATATTGACACAAAGATTGTATTCTCATCCACGCTTGAGCTACTTTCATAATGGTTGCTCAAATCAGTGGCCATGAGATTCTTGTTATTATTATCTTTCTTTTTATTCTTTGGGTTAAACTCTAGATGAAACTTCCAACAATTCTTCTCTATACGACAATTAATGTTACAGTGGTTTCCATCGTTGTTAGGATCCTTGTACTAGTGTGATATGTATACTATATTTTTATCTTTTCCCTCGTTCCACTTCTTCCTTCCCTCGTTAGAAGTGTCCTGACGCTCCTTCTATTTTGAGCCACTTGATTTCCCTTTATTTTGGCCTATGTTCTCAAGGTATTGTGCCTATAAACAAATCTCATGCAACGATCTGGGATTGAAAAAAATAACTTTCTTTTGCAAATGGCTATGTAGACGCCACAGATACTTGAGGAGTACATCTAGGTTATTTAGGGAGATACCCAAAATTATGGCCATCTTTCTAAGTTATATCGTGTACTCATGTACACTCTACCCCTGCTTCTTCCTGAAGTAGTTCCATCAAGTCCAATGGTCCTCTACATACAAGATAGGGTAAATTTATAAATTTATGAGGGTTTTAAATTCCTTCCACTTAGTCATTAAAGGATCTACCTCCAAACTCTAGGTCTTTGTGTGGATTTCCAACTAGAACAGAGCATGGCCCTCTTAGCTACACAAATGAAATGGTTTATTCTTCCTTTTTATGATGAAAAATAAATGAACTTATAATTGTTGCAGCGAATGATTTATCTTCAAAGCATAGATAACACCTTGATATGGCTTGATATCAACCTTTTCTTTCATTTTGAATAGGGACTATGAATGGTTCACTACACTCTAAATAGGTTGATATTTTTTCTAGGTCCTTTCTTCAACTCTTTCTTTATTGCTTCCTAATCTCCTAACCTCCCCTCTGATCAAACCTTGACATTAGAACTACCAGGTTCTCCTAATATCTTAGGCATATTCGTCAAGGCCTCCATGAGCAGATTCACGTTAATTTTTTTATCTACAACTTGTGATTATAGCCATGAAAACCTTTCCTCTGTAGGATCATGAGGGTTATTCACAAATTTGGCCACCATGATTGGGGTTTTATGAATTTTGGCTTGGAAAATATATATCCCTTTAAAATATCCATAATATGCCCAAAAGAACCTACTATGATACCAATATGATTCATAAGCTACAGTTGATATTCAACCAGAGAATTCGTTCAATATATATGATAAAATATACTTAAAAATACAAAATCTACACTCGGAGGGTTTATTTCTCTTAGATTTATGGATATGTAAATTATTGTTTACTATATATTCACGGAAATTATAATCATGCAAAAAATAGAGAAAATAAAAAATAAAAAAACTATCACTAAACCATTTTGAGAGAAAACCTAGTTGGAAAGTGAGGTTGCTTGGCTCTCTTTCTCTAAATAGAAAATGATTGTGAGTAAAAATAAGTAAGGTATGTGGCCTGTGGGCTAATATGGTGCACAAATCCTCTCTGTTTCCTCTCTCCCTATCCATCTTGGTTACTTTTCCTTCCTATGGAACAAGATACATTAAAAAATAATGGAACCTATTTTCCTCAAAGTAGACTAGTCATAACACAAACATTTAGCCTACTAGTGGTTAGGTTTGACTCACTCAACTCTTAATCAGAGTTACAATATTGACTCTTCTAGAGTATTATTCATCATTATCATGTAACTAGCCTCTTCTCCTTGAGTAATGGCATTTGGCATGGATTCCTCTTAAATAATGGTGGTCGAAACAAGAAGGTTAACTTGTGAGTAGCATAACATTTGGATACAAACTCTAATTCAGCGAATTATTATGCCATTGGAAATATGCTTATGTGTATAATATGAAAAAAAAGTGTGGCACTAAGGCAACATTTTTTTTTGCCCAAAATAAAAAATCTAATGCCTCAGAATACTCCAAAACATTTTAGACCCCAATTTTCCAAACTGCGTCCCACCGATAAAAAATGATCTTGTGAGTTGACTCCTCCACTTTTTTCCAATATGAAATCATCAAGATAGATGAAAAAACATTATAATGATCCAATATGAATCATGTAAGATGTCATTTGATTTATTGTTGGAAAATATTATCACATCATATAAATATGTTAACATTTAGTTTATTACGCCCCTAAATGGTATGCTCATACCTCTTTGGAAGGTTTCCCCTACATTGATTAACCCAAATTACATGATTTTATATGAAAAGGTTCTCCAGTTAATACAAAATTATATTTTAAACCTATCCTATTTAGTCACTAAGACTTGGTTATATCTAGAAAAATCATCTAATAAGAAAGATATCTCTAAACTAGAAACAATTTGTAGGATTCATGGAAGTGATATGGTTATTGTCCTTTTCTTAGTCTAAATTCAAGTTCCTAAATATTCATACAAAACAATACTTCAATACATTTTTTTTCATAGGTCACTAGATTGGCCACCCAAGTAGAGTGCTTAACTTGGAAAATAATACTAGCATCTAAAAACTTTTGAGCTTCCTTTAAACTTGGGCTTCCAGGGGTATAGGTATCTTGCTTAGCTTATGTTAGAAATGCTTAATAATTTGTTTCAAAGGAACGAAATTTTGTATAATCCAAATATCATATGCCGTAATATTATCATAAATCCATGCAAATATGTCTTGGTACCTTTAAAGAGTTTCTAGAACACTCACTTTTTTTACTCAGAAAAGTTTGGTTTGAGATCTACATTCCTAGGGTTCTCAGGGTGGCCCAAAATGATTTTTTGATAATTTAACATAGATTTATGGATCTTTCCATTAGTAGGCTTGTGAAATTTGTTTTACAAATTGAAAATTTTCCTTAAGGATGTAAACTTTTAGGATATAATGTTGGATAACATGTTTGAATCTTTTTCCATTTCAGTGCTATAGAGCTCCTCATTAATCATTAAGTCCTTGAAGGTATCATTGTTTGTTAGGAATTGAGTAATGTGAGAGAAATCATTAAAAACTATCCAAGTTTTCATGTTGTTAAGGATGGAAGGTATAAATAATAGGTCCACTGAGAACTTACATTTCTCAAAATATTCAAATGGTGAAATCCTTCAAGCAACCATGGTTAAAAAATCAAGTTTTTGGTTTTTGGTTGTGGTTTTGGAAGGTATAAATAATAGGTCCACTAAGAACTTACATTTCTCAAAATATCCAAATGATGAGAGCCTTCAAGCAACCATAGTTAACAAATCATGTTTTTGGTTTTGATTGTGGGGAATGACATTATTTTTGTAAGCCTAGAAATAATTGATTAAGGCTAAGGCCTCTTACTGATGGAACTTAAGGTGCTAGGAATTACAATAGATGACAAATCATATTTGGAATTGCATAAAATATTTAAAAACTCTAATGATGTGATCCCTTAGATCTAATCCTTTTATGAACCATTGGATTAGAGATTCATCATCAACAATACTGTTAATACGTTCCAACTACATCCTACATGAGATGAAGATCCTTTTTCCAAAAATATATATAATGAGACATCCAAGTCACACTCCCTTTGTGGATTTAGATCCATTGGAAGAAAAATTAGAGACCCAAGGTTTGGATTCAGTGAGACATTTTAAGTTGTGGTGACAAAGTTGGATTATAATCTTTTTAGAGCATGTAAATGCGATTTCTCTTCATAATAATTGTACTTTGTAATGGTGAGTTTATAGAGGTAAATATTGAGTGGATATGGTTGGTAGTTGAAGATTCCAAAAAATAATTTGCGATATAATTTTCTAAATTCGAAAATTGCATAGGAGATGGCTAATTTGGCATTTCATGTTGAGTGCAATTTTTTTCATGTACCTTGATTTTATAAGGTACCCCTTTCCATGAAAACTAAATATGAGACTAGTTAAATGTGAAATATACCCATGGATTAGTATATCAATCCCCAGTTAATATAATTTCATAAGCTCTAGCAACATCTACTATTACAATTTCAATGATTTGGTGGACTCAGGGATCTATAGCCAACCTAATGAGGAATTATTCCAAATCCATTTTAACTTTCAACTCTATTAAATCAATATATATGATCATTTTAGAGCTCTTGTAATCGGTGACCCCAAGGTTTTGATGCATTGAATATGGAATAACTTTCATAGAGGGTCCATAATTGACGATGCAATTATGGACATTTTGGTTGAAATTTTAGAAAGTTATTAGGAATGGGAGAGTTTGGATTTTTCTTCTCCTATTCAATTTATAAACATTTGTGATAATGATCTTCCTTAAGGAATAAAGTGGATCTTCTAATAGAACCTTAATCACCAACTACTACAATTATAGGCTCATTTTTATATACATCCATGACTAGGATGTTGCATTTCATTTTCTTTAGGTATTCTACAACATTGTGTTATATGGGTTATACACAAGTTTTACTCTTGGATGGGGAAAAGGGTTAGGAATGCATTGTAATACCGAAGGAGGTTAATTCTGAGTGAGATGTGATGTGTCTTCTTTGCATGCATGGATTGGGTAACATTCACATTAATTAAAATTAGGGTAGGACATTTACTTTTCAAAGGACATTTCCTTGCAATATAGGTTTGATTTTTGTTTCCCTAATGTTGATCCTATAAAACAATCATTCGAAGATGAATTTCAAATATTTTATGTGTGCATCATAATGAACTCTAGGATAATTCTTGTTAAGAATAAACATGGTTGTTTTTTCAGTGGAACCTATCGGCTACTAATTTCAAGGAATTTTTACACTAAGGACAAGTATTCTTGGAATGATTCTCTTGGGAGTAATTATACAAGTTGTTCATGGCGACATCATCCAAATCTATATTAATATTGGATGGGGGTAGGTTGATAGCTGGACCAGGAGGACTTGGTCTCCTAATGAAGGGTCTACAAGGCATGGGTTTGGTTATTCCTTCCCTTCCACTTCTCTTTATATAAATCAATTCATTGGTGATTTTCTTAATCATTCTTTAGATATATCCTAATTTAGCGAACTCTCTATTTCCTTGCTCAACTTTAGGTGTGGCTCTATTAGCGTATATTTAGTTCCTAGATTGATATTATTTCAAATGAATCTCATTGCAACCCATTATTTCTAACTCAATATTTATTTCCTCTATTATCATCTTAGGTATGGTTTCCCTAGAGAATATTTTAAACTTCGTGGATGTATAGGCAAGTAGAGCATTCACAAAGACTTATTTTTATGGATTAATAGAATTTTGTGTACCTTCCTTGAACCTATTAAGTGTTGACATAAACCTTTTAAAAAAGTATTTAATATTTTTGGTTGGATCGATGGATAGAGAAACAAAGCCTACCATCAAGGTCATTTTCATGGATGGTTCTCCAAAATTTTCTAGAAATGTTAGGTAACCAGATCAAAAAATAAATAGATCAACGATCTCAAAATTAGCCTCTTTGAGGGGGCAACCTCCTTTAAATCACATAAATGAAAAATTATTGAATGATAAAAATTATAAGACCTCCTTTCTATATATAGTAGTCTAAGGGGCCATAATATAATTAGAGCCTACATAAAAATAATAATGTAAGGGCATAACAATAACAATAGTGGGCTTATATGGGGTGTTAGTGTCGGTACCTTCATCCCTCCATTAGTGATCAAATTCTCTTGTTGCATTGCATGTTAGGTGTCTCATCTGATCATCTGATGGCAGTGGCATATTATACATTTTCCCTCATGTTCTTTACCCGCTGGCCCATTTTCATACATCTAGATCATCTGCAAAAGTCATTTTTAGGGTTTTAGCTCTCATTAGGTCTAGGGTTTCATCAATAAGGTCTTGAAAACGCTCAATAATGGTCAGAAGGCACATGGAGAGGTCAAATAAAGTCTCAACAACAATAATTTCAATAATCACATGCTCAGTGATTGATTTTTCCTCAAAACCCTGTTTTGAGGAAAAACAGAGTTTTTTATGTTTCATGTACTAAATCTCATGTAATTTATCTTTTCCATATGTAATAATTTCAAAAGGCAGCCCTGGTCACCTTGCCAAGCCTCTGTAACTCTAGTTCCTGCAAAAGAAACAAAATGTCAAAGCATTTAGTCCATCAAAGGCAAAAGTAAAGCAAATTGCCCAAAACAGAGTTTTAAAAAGCAAATGAAAAGCAAACATTAGCAAAGTGGGTTTTCATAAGTCAAAAATTAAAACCATGGGTATATAAATTGTATTCATGTCAAAGAGGTTCATTTGCATGCCAAAAGTGAAGGAGAGCAAGTGAATTTTCTTTTTCAAAGCCAAGGGAGCGATTTTGCAGTCAAAGGGTGAAAACTTGTAGGCGCGACGCACTTGGGTCAAGGTGCGGTGCATTGAGCTAGTGCGACACACACAAAGCGCACTCCACATTGTAATTTATAACTGGCGTGACACATCAAGCTAGCGCGGCGCACCTGTGAGGTGGTGCGGCGCACCAGTCTACAGCGCCCGAAATTCATCCAAACGCCTCCTCCAAACTTCCAAATTGCCAATTCCTTATTGCAAAAGTAAGTTGACATTCCCATATGGCCAATCCATGAGTTTGCTTCAGTATTCTTGGTGATTCAATAGGGAAAATTTTAAACCCTAGTTCCTTGCATAGTTTGTTGAGAAAACTGCCCAGGGTTTTACAAATCACTATTTTTGCTACTAAATCCCATCCCTATCATTTTCACTCCCTCACTCATTTTCTCCCTCCCTTTTCATTCATACTTACCTATTCCCTATTCCCCATATCCCTAAAACTTCCCCATATCCCTAAAACTACTCACCCTAATCCCTACTTTCACTTATCCCAAACCATAATCAACAATCCTAAACCCTAAATATTGTTCCCCAAACCCTTCTATTCCCCAAAAAGCTAACCAACAGCATCCCCAAACCCTCATACATAGACCCTTCACTGTTCCCTCATCAATTCATATCTTTTGGTAGCAAATACCTATTGTCAATCTAGAATATCTTCATACTCATCTAAGAAAACTCAAGCATTGGTGAACATGGAGTCAGATTCTTCTTATGACAGAAATGAGGAAACAGTCAGTGACTCTTCCAGAGAAATTCATGCACCAAAGAGACCTCACAAGAGTGGAAAACATAACCGGGAGGAGCCTACTTCACTTGCTGAGTTGTTGGCTTGTCCTCGTGCTGTCACATGCTTCCAACACCAATCTTGTTATCAATTTTGTGAGGTGGGGGAAAGAGTCAAATACCACCATGAACTTGCCAGACTGTTTGTACTCGCTCCCTTGATGAAACTCATAATCAGATATTTCCGCCGTGAGGGCAGATTTTCTCATCTGTACACCTATCATATCAGATTGTTGATGCACTTCACTATGGTGAGGATGATGAACCTCCCCTATTTCATTTGTCGGAATATTGAGAAAATGACCACATTAGTGCAAAGGAAGCCTCCTCATCAGTAGTATAACAACATCTATCACTTTGCACTAATTAAAATTGTGGTTTTGCATCAGCTCAGTTTACTTAATGTTTCACGGGAGGATTTCATTTCACATTAGGTATTCACAGGTCTTCAAGTGTCCCCATCAGTTTTTCATGAGGTAGGAGAGCCTTCACATTAGCGAGAGGTTCATGAGACATAAACCACTAGTGTGCCATTGTTTTTCACTTACCAGAAGGGCACTAGAAGGTTGTTTACAACAGCAAAACGAGTATTATCTCCACCCGGGGTGGAAGGGGTCTCATTTCCTCCATCAGAAAAGCAGGTACAGGATAAGGGTAAGCAGCCATTACATGATGAGGGACCTTGAGAAGGTCAAGAGGCAGATTTAATTCTTATTCAGGATGATGACACTAATCATTCGGGAGCAGCAAGATGACATTCATGACTTGTCTCTCAACCTTGAAAGAGCCAAGTGGATAATCAACTATTTGGAGCAAAGAAACAAACAGTTTGAGGATCAGCAAAACATCATGGAGCTCCAAAACATAAGGAAAAACCGGCAAGCTGTCAAGAGGAGGAAAACCAAGTTGACACCACTTGAGCAAGAAATTCAAGCTGATTGTGAATCTTGGCTTGAGAGGACAAACATACACTTGGAAAAGATGCTATAAAATTCCAACAGAGATAAGAAGATGTTGAGGCACATGGCCTACCATTACTTGGTGAGAAACAAAAGTTGCAAAGTAAGAATCAAGACTTTAAAGGCCAAGTTGAGGAAAGCATTAAGGAAGAGAAAAGAGCAAGATAGACTCCAGATCTTGGCTGAGGCTTCCTTAGCTCAACACAACACTTGATGAAGGACACTCAGCGCAAATTTCAAGAAATTTTGGAAACTTTTTGCAAATTTTGAATTTCTAGACCAAAAAATAGGTTTTTCTACCTGGTGCGCCGCGCCAAGTTAGGGACCTCCTTTGGAGGAAAAGTCAACATTTTTGGATTCCTCATGGAAAAATATGAATTACCTCACATGGCCAAGAAATTTTGACAAGTTTTGAGCTTCCAAAAGGGTCAAAAACACCTCAAAAATGCCCTTTCTGCCCCTTTTGGCCACACATGAAGCAGTGTTGGGAGAACTCATTTTTGGAGGGGAAAATGGAGACCAAATTCAGAAATTCCACTTTTTTGGAAAGTACATAGGCAGACCTTTCCAAAAACCCCACTTGGAGAAAATTTGGTGCACGGGAAGGCCTCCAAAATCAGATCCAAAGTAGCGCATGCACAGGGACAGGAGCGCGGCGCACAGGATGAAATTTTGTCATTTTTGCCCAAAAACTCTATTTTTCGACTAGTTTCTTCTCAATTTGACTTTTCTCTCTCTGATATTTAAACTCATGATGTAATTTAATCTGACTTGATGTATTTTGATGTAAATATGCTAAATTTTCACTCATGGAGGTGGATACATCATGAAAAGGTAGTTTGCAACTGAATGAATTAGTTTCCTAGGTTTTAGAGGCAAGCTGTTCCACTGCCTACTTTTTAGTTCTTAGTTTAGATCTTGTTTAAACAGCTCCTAAACTCATGAATTCAACCCCTAAAACCTAGCATGAGTTGTTTTTTGCCTATATCTAGTAGTTTTTCAGTCATTGGTAAAGGTTGGACTCTTGTGAATGCTTTGAGCATTATTGTACATTCATTTCAGCAGTTTGGCAAAGGAATAGACTAGGGTTTGCAACACTTTATGGGATTCTTGTGGCAACTTGATTTGGTATTGTTTTTCCTTCTGTAATTGCAAGTTTACATGTGTTTTATATATGCCATTATCTCTCTCAGTTCATCTTAACTAAATGAAACAAGGATAAAGGTAGAATTCATTGAGTTGCAATGCTCTACCTAGGGTTTGTTTAGTTATTTATGTTTTTAGTTGTTTGAAGATGATCCCTAAGACTTTCATGCCCTCTCCAACTCCTCACCAGTCTAAAAGCTCTCCATCTCACTCAATTTAAAGTACTAAGTCATTTTCCTACCTCACCCCATAGAGATCTCTGCAAGACTGTGTCCATTCCCCGGACCCAAAACTGTCTTTCACATTTGAGCCAGCAAACCAACATTAAACTCAATCAAACTCCTCTGAGCACATACCTAGCCTAAAATCAGTCTTCATATTAGTCATCTCAAGTTCTATTGATCATTTTCTTCTGAGATTGACAAGAAGAGAGCCCTCTCCCGACCTGGTAGGGCTAGCTACCAGGTTAAGCGTGGTTTGATGTTACCCTAGATCCTGCCTTTCTCAGCCTGAGGTAGATTTAGGCCCTAACATGGGGAACAATAATAACAATATGGGGATTACATGGACACAAAAATAACAATAAGGGGCTACAAGAGTAGTATAGGGACCTAACATGCCCTTCTCCTTCAAAAAAGTCTCGTCCTTAACGCTTGAGTAGTTATGGATGCTTCTGTATAAAATTATCATCCTCCCATGTAGAATCTTCATAGAGTAAGTTCTTCCACTTGATGAGATACTCTTAATTTCATCGATTTTGTAGCTATCGTGATCTTGTTTCTGTGATTTCTTCAGGTTCCAAGATTATTTTTCCTTCCTCGTCAAGTTTTGGCAATATTATTTGAACTGGGAGTTTGTCAACTACAACCTTCTTTAAGCATGAAACATGGAAAATTGGGTGCACTT
Organism: Pinus tabuliformis; assembly: GCA_031772625.1. Taxonomy (NCBI): domain Eukaryota; kingdom Viridiplantae; phylum Streptophyta; class Pinopsida; order Pinales; family Pinaceae; genus Pinus; species Pinus tabuliformis. The sequence continues at coordinate 449,967,748 of CM062812.1, read as the reverse complement.
GGGAAGATGCAAGAAGCTCCAATTTGTATGCCATAGTGCCAGTCTTTTGCAACACCTTTTAAGGACCATAATAATTTGGTGATAATTTATTATCCTTCTTAGCTTGCTTGAGGTACATTTGTTTGTATGGATGTAGCCATAAAAATAACTAGTTTCCTACATCAAAACTTCTTTCATTGCAATGTTGATATGCCTATTGTTTCATTTGATTCTGGGCCAAAGCGAGGTTATCCTTTAAGAGCTGGAGAACTTGTTGTTGATGTTCTATGTGATCTTCCACTGTTTTAACCTTAGAATTTTCTCTTAAAGATGATGTGATGGATGGTGGATGATATCCATAAAGTGCCATAAATGGGGTCATTTTTGCTGCAATATGGAAGGAAGTGTTATACCACAATTCAACTAGAGGTAACCACTTGACCCATTGTGTTTGTTTATCAGATACAAAGAAACGAAGATATCATTCCAAAAATTTGTTCGCTATCTCCGTTTTCCCATCAGATTGAGGATGATAAGATGAGCTATGAGCTAAATGAGTACCTAGAAAAGAAAATAATTTCGTCCAAAAATTTCCAGTGAAAATGGGATCTCTGTCACTTACAATAATCTTTGGGTTTCAATGTAGATTTTGAATTGTTTCCATAAATTTAGTAGCATGTTTATTGGATTTAAATGGATGAGATAATGCACAAAAATGTGCATAATTGTTAAGTCTATCAACTACCACCATGACGACACTCTTTCCTTCGGACTTGGGTAAACCTGTGATAAAATCCATTGAAACCTTATCCCAACATTGACCTGGAATGGCTAAAGGTTGTAACAAACTCTGGGTCTTAATTGTCTCAAATTTATTTTTTTGGAAAACCAAACATTCCGCTACAAACTTTTGAATATCAGATTTAAGGCCCTCACAAAAAAAATTCCTTCTTGACCCTATGGCATGTTTTTAAAAATCTTGAGTGCCTCCTAAGGGAGAGGCATGCAATTCCAAAAGAATATTTTGTTTGAGTTGGGAATTCTTACCAAGATATAAGTGATCTTTGTACCATAATGAATCATTTTTCCAGCTAAATGTATCATATCTACTAGGATCTTGTTGCGAATTTTGGATGAGAATCCACATTTCTTCATCATTTTTCCATTCACCCCTTACTTTGGTTACCCAATCTCATTGGATAATTGAAATGGCACAAATAAATTCTTCCACATCCTCATCCTTTCTTGAGAGTGCATCTGCAACAACATTTTTCTTCCAATTTTTGTAGATAATTTCGAAATCATAACCCAACATATTTTTGACCCATTCTTGTTGCTCTTCTCAAGATAATATTTGTTCCAAAAAGTATTTAATAGTATCATATTCTGTTTTTACCTTGAAGTGTCTTCTCATTAGGTAAGGTCGCCATTTATTTAGTGCATGTAGTATTGCAAACATTTCCTTCTCATAAACAGGTTTGTGTAAATACTTTCCTTTGATTGGACAACTTTCAAAACAAATGGGTCTTCCTTCTTGCATTAAAACAACACCAATTCCATTTCCTGAAGCATCACATTCCACAATAAAGGTTTTTGTGAAGTCTGGTGTAGCAAAGACTAATGCTTGGCACATTTCCTCTTTAAGATGTTCAAAGGCCTTAGTTGCTTCTAGAGTCCAATAAAATGCATCTTTCTTCACTATTGTTATTAGAGGTGTTGCTATTCTCCCACAATTCTTAACAAAATTGCGATAATACCCTATCAACCAAAGAAATCCTTGAAGATTCTTTGTCGTTGTGGGGATTTCCCATTCCTTAATGGCATTAATTTTTTTAGGGCCTACCTTAACACCCTCATGAGATACAATATGACTCAGATATTCCACTTTCTATACTACAAAGAAACATTTGGAGGTTTTTGCATATAATTGTTTCTCCTCTAATAGTTTGAGAACACTGTCAAGATGATGAACATGATCCTTCCAAGACATTGTAGATTAGTATATCATCAAAAAATACTAACACAAATTTTATAAGGAAGGATTTGAAAATGGAATTCATCAAACCTTGAAATGTAGATGGTGTGTTTGTAAGGCCAAAAGATGTGACCAAAAATTCATAATGCCCCTTATGAGTTATAAATGATGTTTTCGAAATGTCTTCAGTCTTCATTCTAATTTGATGATATCCTAAACGAAGATCCAACTTGGTGAAGTAAATTGCTGCATGTAAATCATCCAACAATTCATCAATGAAAGGAATGGGAATTTGTCTTTAATAATGAGCTTGTTGACCTCCTATAATATATAGAATTTCCTCCAAATTCTCTACAAATCTACCTCTGAGATCTATGTAGAAAATATGACTGTAGATTAACTCGATAATGAAATATACCAAAGAAAAATACTATAATCTACTTCTACTATCAAACTTGCAGAAGCTTAAAGATCGAGCCAAATCAGAGCTGAACACATATAACCATGAGAAGAAGAACCAATGCACATGAGACACATAAAATACTCAAGGGAAAGCCTCAGCTAAAAACCCCACTATCTTTATTATCATACAAGGTGGAAATACATTAGAATTATACAAAGCCTTAGCTCTCGCAGCTAGCTAGCTCTCAGTAAAAACCTCTTGGATGCTCACAGGCAATCAAAGCTTCTCACAAGCCTTCTCCTCTGCCATCCAAGCTCCTATTTCCTTGCACTGTAACTCCTGAGCGATCCTCCTGTTACCAAGTGGAAAACTCTTAACCAAGTGGAACACTGATCTCACACCCTGTCAGAACTACGCAATCCTCAAGGAACCTTACCTTGATTGCATGGATGAGTTTCCTTTATAGGAGAAAACATGAAACTGATAGTACACTGTCCATGTATTTAATCTCAACTGGGTCTTTCTCAGAATAGACATGCATGAGTTACTGATGAAAGAATCTTCAGTTATCTGGAGTACACTAGTTGGATGCATGCATGCATTAACTGACTAAACTCACAATTAGTTCCTTAAATAGTTTGGATCTAATTTAACTAGACTTAACTCAGTAAACTGAACTAATTACAACTCAAATATAACTCAACCTTATCTCCTTAATTAAGGGATAATCTCCTTAAAAGGGATAATTGTTGCACGACTTCAGAAAGAATTCTAACTTTAATTTATCCAACTAATTAACTCAAGATGAATTAATTAATTATTTTTCATGCAACTGGTAAGACTAAATTCGAATTTTAATTCAAGGAAAAATTAAAATTGGAATATTCTAGATTCTATTTTTATCATTTCTTGTTGCTATTTTCAACACTCCCTTTCAGCAAGAAAGGAATTCAACTCAATCCTAATCCTAAGCGTTTGGGATTTTCTGCATGCAACACTTCTCTCTAGTGTTGTTGCTCCAGCAACTCTAGAAACAAAAAAACATCCAACCTAAATCAATATGATGCATCTGTCATCGAAGTCTCTCACTGCTATTGCCTCTGTCGACTGAAAACTTTGTGCTTCTGCTGACTCAACCTTTCTACATTGTTGTCAATCCTTCTTTGTGTTCTTTCGTATTTGACTGCTCTAGCCTATGTCACTTTGATCTCTGACTACATCAATTCCACTGATTCCTCCCGCTACTATGTACTTTGGGTTGCCGTAGCAAGGTACGATCCATGAGATAAAACTTTCAATGGACCCTGCCCAATTTCAGCCTTCTTGCAACTATCACTTCACATCACCCCACCTCACACCTAGAGGTATGGTTGCATGTGATCCCTCCGCCCACTTCTCCAATTGTGGCTCCTCCACAATTATTTGAGACTTCTTCTGGGACTGCATGTTGCAAGGTAATTTACTCTCCCTCTCAACCACCAAGTCTTTAACATTTGCCTTGTTCCTCAAGGCTTTTCATAAATCTTGAACCTCAAGTGCATACAAGTTCTTAACTCATGAACCAGTTTGTTTCACTTGTCCCGTGGTGATGTGTCTAAGGAAAAACTTTCCCTTACTAAAAACAACATCGTAGACTTTATCCTCCAACATCGCGATCGATACCAAGTTCTTCTTCAGTCTAGACACATACTTCACATCTGTGAAGGTGATAGGAGCTCCATGCTCCCTCTGAAAAGAAACTGTGCCCACTCCTGAAACATTATACCTTTCGTAGTCACCCATCTCTATGTGCATCTTGAGGTCTTTCTCCTACAAGGCATTGAATAAACTTTTATCACCGGTCATGTGCAATGAGGCTCCAATGTCAATATACCAGACACAACCCATCATCGATGACACCATGCATGCGATGAGGGTAAAGTCCATTTCGAACTGAAAGGCTAATGCCTCACCTTCAGATCCTTCTGAGGATCCCTTCTTAGACTTATTCGATGGACAATTAGTCACATAATGTCCCATATTGTGACAATTAAATCATCTCACTTTAGACTTGTCACCCTTCTTCCTTCCATGAGAAGAATTTGATTCAGAATGGGATGCCTTCCCCTTCCCTTTCCTTGCATTACTTGCTAAGTTAAGATTTTCTTCATCATCATCCTTGGATGAAGAATCATGTCGTGTGCTCCTCTTGATCTCCTCCTGCATCAGATCCGACCACAGTCGTTCCCAATCGGGTAGTTTTTCCCTTCCATTCATAGAGTCCTGGTAGCTAGTCTAGCTCTTTGGAAAGCCAAGGAGAGCGATGCTCACCATATCATCATCGGCGGTAGTTATTCCCACACTACCAAGCTTATCTCTACAAGTGGTGAGCTTGTTCAGATATGTGGAAATAGCATCGTCGTTCTCCATCTTGATTCTTCGAAGCTTATCCTTGAGTCGAAATTTCCTCTGGTCGCTACTGTTCTGGTAGAGGTCCTTCAATGTCTTCCACATTGAATATGGAGTATCCTTCCCATGGAGACTCGAGAAAATATGGTCTCGAACTCCCTCAAGGATGATCTGTCTCGCGCTCATCACACGTTTCTTCTACTCAGCCAAATCTTGTGCGTTAGTTGAACTTGGCTTTGGGATTTCTTGATCGATGAAATCCTTCAAGCCGTTGTCTTCTAATAAAAACTCCAGGCGACCTTTCCATGCTATGTAATTCGAGCTTCCTTCCAGGGCATACTCGAGTCTCAAGCCATAGAATGCCATTGGCCAACCTTGAAGTATGATAAGAATTTGATTTTCACCTGCAACCTCAAACATCAGACTTTGAATTCTCTTCTCCGTATATTGTTCACAGCTGCGATAAACTTAGCTCCGATAAACCTGGCTCTGATACCATGTAGAATTTCGTGCAAATTCTCTACAAATATACCTTTGAGATCTATGTAGAAAATATGACTGTAGATTAACTCGATAATGCAATATACAAAAGCAAAATACTATAATCTACTTATACTATCAAGCTTGCGGAAGCTTAAAGATCGAGTTGAATCAGAGCTGAACACATATAACCATGAGAAGAAGAATCAATGCACATGAAACATAGAAAATACTCAAGGGAAAGCCTCAGCTAAAAGCCCCACTATCTGTATTATCATACAAGGTGGAAATACATCAGAATTATGCAAAGCCTTAGCTCTCACAGCTAGCCAGCTCTTAGTACAATCCTCTTGGATGCTCATAGGCAACCAAAGCTTCTCACAAGCCTTCTCCTTTACCCTCCAAGCTCCTATTTACTTGCGTTATTTCTCCTGGGTGATCCTCCTGTTACCAAGTGGAAAACTCTTAACCAAGTGGAACATTGATCTCTTACACTGATCTGACACCCTGTCAAAATTGCGCAATCCTGAAGGAACCTTAACTTGACTACATGGATGAGTTTCCTTTATAGGAGAAAACATGCAATTGATAGTACACTGTCCATATCTTTAATCTCAACTAGGTCTTTCTCAGAATAGACATGCATGAGTTACTGATGAGAGAATCTTTAGTTATCTGGAGTACACTAGTTGAATGCATGCATGCATTAACTGTCTAAACTCACAATTAGTTCCTCAAACAGTTTGGATCTAATTTAACTGGACTTAACTCAGTAAACTGAGGTAACTAATTACAACTCAACTATAACTCAATCTTATCTCCTTAATTAAGGGATAATCTCCTTAATTTAAGGGATAACTGTTGCATGACTTCAGAAAGACTTCTAACTTGAATTTCTCCAACTAATTAACTCAAGATGAATTAATTAATTATTTTTTAGGGCACTGGTGAGACTAAATTCGAATTATAATTCTCAATTTTAATTCAAGGACAAATTAAAATTGGAATATTCTAGATTCTATTTTTATCATCTCTTGTTGCTATTTTCAACATGATCTGAACACATGCACCATGATCAATCCTTCTTATGAGACAATACTATTGGAGCATAGAAATAACATTGCCTAGGTTGAATTATACCAACCTCTAGCATTTCTACAACCATACATTCAATTTCACTCTTTTGGGCATATGGATATCTATAAGGCTTGATACTTGGAGGAACACTTATTGGAATCAAATGAATAGAATGATCATGATCACGAATAGGTGGGAATCCTTTGGCAGTCTCAAATACCTTGGAAGGTTTTCCCAAAACTTTTTAGAGATTTGGAGAAATAGATTATTTTTGTGTTTGAATCTCTAGTGAGTATAATTGTGCAATTATTCCTCGTTATTCTTTCTTTATAAGTTTTTCCATGCCATTAGAGATGATTCATTTTCATGATTTCCCTATGATACCCCTTAATTCATCTTCGTTTCCTTCCCAAAAAAAATTCAAGAAAAGTTCTTGAAAATTAAAAGTTATCGTACCCAAAGATTGTAGCCATTGGACTCCTAGTAAAACATCAACACCACCCAATGGAATGAAAAGAATTGGACTATTCAATACGTATTCCTCCCTGGTTATCTTGATGCTATGGCACTTTCCAGAGAAAATTATGGTTCCTCCATTTGCAACCATCACTTGACACTTTCATGTGGGATATATGAAGAAACTAAATTCCTTGTCTATCTTACAATGAATAAAATTATGGGTGCTACCCAAACCAATAAACAATATTACCTTTTTCTTCTTGATATGTCCTTCTATATTGAGAGTTTGAGGAGTGGTAATTCTTGCTAATACATTACAAGATATGGTTGGATTCATTTATTCTTTCTCTAGGGTTGGTTCCTAGTGTATATCCTCTTCTTTTGACGTTTCTTTCTTCTTTCTGTAGGGTTGGTTCCTGTTTTATATCCTCTTCTTTTGACATTTCTTGTTCCTTTTCTTCCTCCTCTTCACAATCTATGTAAAATAATCTCTTCTCGGCACACTTATGACCTTTAGTGTATTTTCTATCACAACTATAACAAATCCATTTTTCTCTTTTTTCTTCCAATTGTTGTAGTGTCAAACTTGTAGGTTGTGGAAGGCTAGGAGTAGAAAGTCTTCCATATTTATAGTTGTGAGCAGTAGACTTTCTTGTTTCCATAATTTTTCTTTCAACTTTTCTTTCCACCTTGAATGCCTTCTCCAATGAATCAGGTTCCGAAAGGAAAACCTGATGTTGGATGTTATCCTTTAAAGTCCCTATAAAGACATCAATCATACATTCCTATGGAATATCATTTACCCTTATATTCAATTTTTGAAAGTCTTGAATGTGCTCTGTCATTGAACCCTTTTGTTTTATATTTATCAATTAGGTAAATAAGGTGTTGCTCTTTGTATCCTCATAATGTTCTATCATTTCGTCTGTAAAAATTGACCGGGTGACAAGTGGTTTATGAAAACAAAGCCATTAATACCACACAAACTGGTTGAGTTAAAAATATAAAGTTGCAATGCGTACCTTTTGTTCCTGTTGCACATTATGGAGATCAAAATAGTACTTAATCTGTAGTATCCATGTTACGGGATCCTTGTCATCAATCTATAGTATCCATGTTACGGGATCCTTGTCATCAAAATTCCTCAATTCTATATTTGGAATATGGTGCATCTTCAACCCAACATTAGAGTCTATGAAATCATGATTAATTTATTTATTTTTCTCATAATGAGTTTCATCTAATATCTTTTTGTTATTAAGAAGCATTTCTTGTAGCAACTTTGTCAAACCTTCTTTCAAACCATCCTTCAAACCTTCTATGATTGCTTTTAATCCATCTTTAAAATCTTCCATGTTTGATTTTAAACCATTCTTCAAACCATCCATCTTAGCTTCCATTTCATTTTTGGTTACTCTTTACGAGAGCGAAATTTGTTGCACTTGGTCTCTTAATTTTGATATATCATGTTGCATTTGTTCCTCTCCTTCATGTGTCATAAAAAAGATTTATGGTTTCTTACTAGGTGTGTCCATTTTTTAGTTTAGAGTTGTTTTGAAATCAAACAATGATATATATGCTTCACTATTCCCTTTGAATCACTTCAAATTGATTTTTCAAAGAAGAGTTATGCAAAATTGAAAAAATACACACCTTTTTCTTGATTTTTAGGAGCTAGATATTGCAGTTGTTGTATCTCTGTAATCGCGAATCTTGAAGATCTCAAATTTTGTCCTCTAGTATCCCTCTAAGTCTTATTTCCAACCCAACAAGTTAAACCAATATTGGATTTTTCAGGGTAGAGTTATACCCAATATCCCACGATGACCTGCTTATAGACTAGTTTAGTAGAGCGAATGTGAATGGAGCCACATGTCACTGTTTCGACCTTCAGCCCTAAAAATAATACCAAAAAAACCAAATTCCATCCTTTTGCGGTCACTTTTTATGAAATTTAAATCTGATGCTCAGAGAGAATGTTATGACTATTTTCCCTAGGTCACTTGTTTGAGATGGATTTTGGAGCACAAACCCTAACTTCCTCACATCATATCTCCGAAAATATAGGGATACAATATTTGAAATTTGTACATGAAGTTCACCAAGATTTCCAATCCACGTGGTTTCAATTTCAGCTTCTAAAGCTTCGTAAAAACAAAATTATAGAGAAAATTCCAGAATGACTTGTTTGAAGTAGTGAAACCCAAGAATCTAAAGCTCTGATACAAATATTATGTAACCAGATCAAAAAATAGATAGATAAACGACTTAAAAATAGCCTATTTTAGGGGGGAATCTCCTTTACATCACATAAATGAACAATTCTTAAATGATACAAATGACAAGACCTCCTTTCTATATATAGGAGTCTAAGGGGTCATAATATAATCAGAGCCTACATAATAATAATAATGTAAGGGCACAACAATAACAATAGTGGGCTTTTGCGGGGCACAATAATAATAATAATAAGGGGCTACACTAGTAGCATAGAGACATAACAAGAAAGAAAGTTTGAAATGTATTCTAGCTGGCTATACATCCAATAAGTAGGATGAAATAACATGTGGATGCCTTGTTCTCAAAATTATATAAGAAAATGTAGTTGTTGTCATTTTCATGTTGAATATTAATTAACTGGATAGCCAAGATAAACTGCTTGTTGTGGTATTTGTAATTTTAAGAAGTATTTAGGTCAAATTTAGGAAACAACTTATCATGGTGTTTGGGAAAATTATAGGTGACCCTATACATCTATTTCCGTATCTAACCAAGGTTGATTTATGTCTCCCATGTGGTCCTCAAATTGAAAATTCCCTTTCAAGGATTTTGGACTCATTCTTATGCACTTGTGGTCATATCCATAATATCTATCATTATCATCTTTACCAAATTGATCTTCCTTGGATGGGCCTATAAAGGATGGATGGATCTAGTTTAGCGAGTAATGGATATCATATAATTATAAATCTAATATATCTTCAACATTGTGGACTAAGACCTAACCCCTATAAGATATCATGGGTACTCTTATGCTAGTTTTACAAGGTAGAATAGGGATAATGGGTAGAATACAACGTGCCCATGCATATTGGTGTGTAACGTATATGAAAATATTCTTGTTAAAAGCTAGGACCTCAAACTTGGATTCATTTTCCTTTTGGTCTAGTTGAGCACCATGTATAGAAAAACCTTCAATGAAGGCGTTATAGAGTTGTCCTCCTTTTAGTGCAATAGAAATCTTGATGAGGGGAAATGTCGCCCCAAATAGTCAGGGGACCCAGCCCTAGATACAGGAAGAATTAGACTCTTTTTGTTTGCGATAGATGAATATTTTGGATTATATGGCCAAGACATGAGCTTTGATGGGATTTAATTATAAGAATGGATAAAGAAAAATGGAAACACTTCAAAAAAATATTCTAAAACATATTAAGAAAGGAATTGTAATTCAATAAATAAGGATAGTATAGATCCACTAAATAACAATTCAAACATTGATGTATAAAGATGTAAAGAAAAAGAACTGTGCAATTCAACAAACATGGTTAGTCAAAATATGCTAAATGACAATTCTAGAAATATAATTTAATTGCATGAGGATAAATTACTTTACATTGAATTAGTGAAGGAGAAGAATTAATATTTTATTGATCTGATAAAGAAATTAAATGTTAATCTACCAAGAGAAGGAATATGCATCTATATAGAATAATATATTTTCATGCAAAGTATTACCACGAGAGTCCATTAGTCTTGTATTTTTGAATTGGTCTAATATGGAAATCATTAAATGATGTTAACAACTAATTTAATTAACACAAAATTGAAACAAGTAACACTAATCCATTCTCTATAAAGGGAATTTTCTCCATGTTAGAATAATCCAAGAAGTATACATGTCTTTTAATAGAAGGAAAATATTAAAAAAATAGATCTAATCTAACTTGCAGAAGGAAATTCAATTATCTTAGAGTAGTCCAAGAAATAAATTAAATTATTTTGTAAGAAAAAATGGGCCAGGAAATGGCTTCTTAGTATTAAGAGATGACATAATAGTTCTTACAAAATTACTATTCCCTTTGAATATAAAAATTCTCAACTCTTTGTCCTTGAGGAAATTCCCATATATATAGTATTACAAAATATTCTCCATCCTATATGAGGTAGAGTGGGCTCAATCATGAAATTGAATTTGGTTCTAGTTTTGACATGTAATTTCCAGTAATAACTTCAACTAGTTAGAGGAGGTGAGGTAGTCGTGTTGTGCATGTTAGCGATGTGGCATTCCTAACACCCTCAAGTTAGATTGAATTCCTTGGAATGATAAAGATGGATCTGACCCATTGCTAATTGACCTTTCTTTGATGTCTCAAGAAATCATTTCCAATTCTTTATTGTTATCTTTTAAAGAGTGACAATTAGTGGCCTCTGTTATTACCAATATTAGGTGCCCCTTTTTATGTCTCTACTCTTCAATAGCCTTCCTTACTACCCCTTGATTCACTCTTACCATTTCATTTTTCTTGGGGTGTTGCTTCAACTTTCTTAAGATATATTATTTTTATTTTTCTAGTGTGACTCTTGAATGTGTTCATTTTACAACCTGTTAGACCACAATTGTTAGATTTCATGCTCATGCATAAGATTCTATATTTGAAGGAGGACTTAAGCTAGGTATGTTGATCGACATGCAAGAGAATGTTGTTAAATTGATTCAATATGCCACCTAGAGTTATGATGCTTAAATTGACAATTGCTTATAGACACTTGAGGCCCAAAAAATATTATTTTACATCCCTCTATGGTTGAATCTTGGAAATGCATAAGGTATAATGCACATTTAAGTGGAGCTCTTCATGCTCAAATGAAAACTGTTTTCCTTATTAAATATTTGTTGAACCCATAAACAATCAAATTCTCCTTAAAACATTCATTTTGACTTAAGTGTTAGGGTATGAAACCCATATCACCCTTTATTTATTGGTATGATGATGAAACATTTAAATTGAGGTGAGGTGATAATTTCCCATAACACATTTCCTAATCTATGAGAGAATTCTTAAGCTTCCTTTTCTCCCAATTTCTTCTTATATTTCCAAAGTGGTATCACCAAAATTTGATATTGTTTTTTGGTGTTCTTCATAGAATCTCCAGGATGGATGTAGGTAATATATTGTGGCTTGGAATCTTAGGGTTAAACATTGCAGATTTAGTGAAGGTGGCCATATTGTTGGGTAACCTTCTAAATACTTGACAAATCTATAGGAAATTTATGAAATATTTCTTTAAAAGTACATCATAATTTGACGCTCTAAATCTTAGTATATTTTTCCACACTTTCATTGTTTTGGGAGGCATATATTCCCTAACGCTCTTAAATCATTTGAATATTACATTGGCCCTAGTAGAGGATTTAATTGTGTGATTTTCCATGACCATAAATGTTATTAGTATGGATATCACATCCCTTTGGGAATATTTTGATTCATTGATCTTTTCTAGAAGTACCTCGTGCATGGGGGAAACCTTGAAGGAATGTGGACTAGGTCATGGCCCATCGTTGGTGAAATTTGTAGTCTTGTGGTTACCTAATCGCGGAAATTCCTATAATTTTGATCTAGATGGAAAGTAATGCGAGGAAATCTTGAGCCAAGAAAACATAATATTACCATGTTGCATTAGAACATGAGATGGAGGTAGTTGTCACTTCATTGATAGGTGAGTGGAGACAAGAGAAGATGTCACACTAGCATGTTGTATGGAAAGGCATTGGAGGGGGAGGGAGGGGGACATATCATGGGATTAGAGCGATGTAGGAAAAATAAAATTATGATTGGGAAAACAGGTGTACCAATCATAGGGGAAATCTTGGTCACACACATAGACTACATGAGGTAACTCGATAATTAGAGTATTATTATAACGTAGGAAGATAGCTAGCACTCAGTATGCTATCAAAGTCTACTACTGGGAGCTACAATGACCCTACTTGTGGAAGACTAATGACACAATTGGGACAAATATTTTAGTTCACCATGGAAGATGATGTATAGAGGAAAGAGGTTAGTGTGAATGGCAACACACCATGTGTTGAAGAAACTCTTCAATAGAGCGATGATTTAGGAATGGGATATCAAAGATTGAGGGGGGTTTCATTATTGATAAATATTGACAACCAAAATGTGGTTATCTATACATATGGTCAACTAAGAAAGAGATGACGAAGTGAGAGTAAGGTGATAATAATTCAGAGTAGTTATGGATATCTTAATAGAAAAAGCTCTATTGAACCTACACATGCATGAACAATGGAGAGTCAAGGAAAATAGTTTATTATAAGTCTAAATGCACTTAACAAAACCCAATAATTGGAACACCACCAACCACATATATGGATGAATAGTGGAGAATCAAATAATTGAGGAATACAATGACTAAGGAAAGGTTTGAGAGTAGTGAATACTATTAAGATAACACATGGGAAATCAACATAGTAATAAACACCAAGGTGCAAAATAATCAATGTCCTACACTAATCCTACATCATTGCATTCAAAGGAATATATCGGCAAGGTGGGAGATGAAGTGAGATAAGGATCATAGTAATCTATTAGCAAAAAAAATCTAAGAATACAAGATATTTCAAGAGACTATAAAAACCAACAAAATAACTCAAAAGTTGATACGTTAGAAAACGCAGGTGCAACAATTTTTTTGTTAGGTTTATTAAAGATTTAATTATTAATTCAATTTTCTTTTGCAACTAATTTAGATATACTCCAAAATAAATTTTAACAAATAAAATTAGCGATAATTTGTAATAAATAAACTGAGCTTCCCAATTGTAATTTTTTTTATTTATGGAAGTTTCGTATGAATTTGTAAAATTTATTTGTTTTTTTTTCAAAGTAACACATTTCATTCCATGCAAAATAGAATACGTATCTTGATATAGTTATTTGGTATCTAAATAATGAAATTTCCTAAAATAATTTCTACCGTATGAAGAACAATTTAATATCTTGATATAGTTATTTGGTATCTAAATAATGAAATTTCCTAAAATAATTTCTACCGTATGAAGAACAATTTAATTTTTCTTTATTTTCAAGTTTTAAGTTTTATTGTTAAATTATATATTTTTTTATGTGTAGCATATCCCTAAAAGTAAGATGTCAAATTTTGATAGACGATCTAAGAGTGTCAGCATATGCATATAGATATAGATATATATATCATATATCTTGGCTTGCATTGCATTGGTGTACAATATAATTGTCAAACAAAAATGGCCATTGCAGTAAATGTTTATAGCATGGATGAAAAATATCCATGTTATCTATTTCAAGACGAAAATATATAAAAATCAAAAAATAATATTACCTGAAAATATGATGTACTTGTAATTTACATAGTTCAATTTATTTATTAATGATGAATTTGTGTGGTTTATTTATAATTATTGAAAATTAAATTAAAATTCTGGATGTTTTGTTTTAAAATAGATACACTGATCAATGTAACAAAAATGTTTATTGGTGGAATTTAAATTATATAATTAGGTTGGTAAGTGTGTATTTTGGAATAGAGTTTCTAGAATTTTAATTTAATTATAAATAATTATTAAGTGGATGGTAGGGATTTAACTTTCGTGGAATATTTTAGAATATCCTTAGTAGTAGTCACATATCAAAGGCTAAGTTTTATCTCAAAAGTAGCCATGCCATTTTTTCCCTTTTGATTAAACTCATTAATTAAAATTAATGGCACATGATCATGTATCCTATGAACACCAATTATGGTTTTTTGGATATGTGGCATTAGTAAGTTATGATATTGTCTTATGCTATTCTAAGAAAACTTATTTACAAGCTAAAACACTCCATACTAATGTGGCAGTGAAATTCTATAATCAAAAATCTTTACATAATTTTAAAATGTATATATGTTTAATTCCTATAGTATTTTTATTACTTAATAATAATAATTTAAAATGAAATTATAATTTAGTTTTTGTATATATAATATGATGTATCAAAGTGATTTGAAACATTTTCATTTATCATCCATTTATTTTATATAACTAATTGCTCAACTGATATTAATTAATTATAAATAGAGATAATTTATATGATATTAACCAATTGTGAACCGAGAAAATTTATAAAATAAAATACACTTTACCATGGCTTCCAAGCCATGGATATAGATATCCACTAATTAGTGCCACCTAATTAACAATGGGAAAAAACAACTAACTCCCTGCTTTATATATATATATATATATATATATATATATATATATATATATATATATATTAAATGTTATTTAGTTTTTATTTTTATAGAATTTATGATGATAATAAATATTAACATAATTATATGTACCAATGTGGTTGATATTTTATATGTTGATTAGCATATAAAAGGTGGAAAATGTCACCAATTGACATATCTCAAGCAAATTAGTAAATGTAGCTGTGCTAGTTATAGCCAAAATGTGTGGAGTGGATTCATTGACCATGGTTGATTATGATTGACGAGGAGGTTTGATCACATTGATTAAGGTTGACGAGGTTGAGTATGATAGAGATTGAATTAATGTTAATGTTAATGTTGGATTAATTCTACAAAAAATGCTACATTAATGATTGACATGGTTGATGGGTTGACTATTATTGATTATATTCAATTATGTTGGATTAATTCTACAAAAAAATGTTACATTAATGATTGACATGGTTGATGGGGTTGACTATTATTGATTATATTCAAATATAAATATCTTGATTGAACAATATGTTTGACCATATTTAACCATACTATAGAGACCTTGGTTGTCTATATTCTAACATTGTAACCATGGTTTACCATGCTTGGCTTTTAAAAACTAACCAAAAATAACTATGCTTATCATAACTAACCAAAATTGAAATAATAAATATTAAAAATTCAAAATAAGTATTTTTAAGATATTAAAATACCATATAATTTTTATAGAACTCACTCTAACAATAGATTTTAAAAGTTTGACAGATGTAAATTTAATGCTTTACTTTGTTTTAATCTTGTTTATTTGTTTTATGAAAATACGTTATTGGCTAGGTTATAATTAAGATGTAACTAGTTTTTAATTTATTGTGTTTTTTTAGTTTTATGTACCATATATTTAAGAATTAATAAAATTTAAAGAATTAATCTGAAATAAATATTTTTTTATATAAATTAATTTTATATAATTAATAATAATAATAATTAAGATATTTATAAAGTAAATGATGATGGGGTGTTATGTTAATTTTGGCATTTTAATAATTTAAACATTACTATGTTTCGGCTACTTAATCCACAAATTAGACATACCAATAATCTCAAAACTCACATAATCTAACAAAAAAGAAGAAAATATAATAAATAATTAAATTTTATAAGAAATCTTTATACATAAATAAACTTTTGACTCATATAATTGATTAATTTTATCTCCATAACTAATACATGAAGCCTAAAAGCTATAACCTATCGTGAAAAATGTCCAATTTTTATGGTAGATTTTTATAAATAAATATATATGAAAAATGTATCAATATTATTTTTAGATATGTCAATAATGTATTTGATATGGTTAATGAAATAAAGTATTAGATCTGTGAATAATATATTTATCAATATTTTAGTGAGATCAATATATTATAATAATATGAAAGCTTTATTATACATTAAATAATTTTAATAATTGATTATATTAAATATCATTTTTTTGGGATTCCATTGCGTTAAGAAAGTCATTCATCTATGATCATTTCCTTGAGAAGTAGTCGTAACTGACTAATTTCTCATGATTTTTGAATAGTCCACTTAGCACTCATTGCATCAGTTGATGTGATGACCCCGGGAATATGTAAATATTTAAATTTCACTACGGTAAAAGACTGGATTAAGAATGACATTGGAAGACTATTTTATTGTCTGTTTTAAAAAAAAAAAAATATCCTAAGAGTATTTCTTTTATTTTACATGTGCATTAAAATATTTTAATAAAGAATACTCATGATAAGTGTTGGAAACTCTTGGGAGGAAAGTCGGTTATTGGAACTGACTTTAACCACCTCCCCTAATTGGAAAAGCTTCCAGGGAAAAAGGGAGAGGATGGCAAAAATTTGCGCTGTAGAGACAGGCGGAGGAAAAAAAAAAGAGTGAATGAAAGACTACATCTGGTAAGGACCAGATAGTCGAGCACACAGTGCAACCTTGCTAAGGATAGTGATCCGGCAAGAGGAATGCAAGGGGGGAGGCTCTGGTCTCGAAGGACGAGTCTCACGGATGGGCGGCTAAATAGTTATGCACAGGCTTGCGTGCAAGTGATCTACTAAGGGACTTAAGGGTTGGCCGAGGCCAGGTAAGTAAGACTGAAACCCTCAAATCTCTGCAAGTATCTGCAAGTCATTTAAGTTAAACCCTATAAATATCTGTAATGCATAGGAGATAATTGTTGCTTAAAAATATCATTGCTACTTCCTAATTGCACACTAGTTGGATAGCAGATGTTAGTCTTTAAGTATAGGAGCCTACGCCTTGTTCCAGACAGAGACCCGAAGGGTTAAGCTTCGGTCTCACTGCCAAATGACAGGAGCAAGGGTAAGAATAAAACCCTGGTTGTAACAGACCGATCACAACACTACTATTCCGAGTAGTTGGGAAAAGCAGAGAGAGAATCTTGCCGAATTACAAGTTACAGGTATGAAAAACAAGGAAGTGAGACAATAATCTCCATAACTCAATTCTATTACTAGGAAAGATCAGTGGTCTTTCGAGTGTGGCATTAAACTCATGATATAGAATAATTATAGAAAGGGTAAGGGGAGACAAGCCCTCCGAGTCAGGCAACCCCTGCAATACAAGAAAACCCTGCAATGAGATTTTAATAAAGAAGTAACTAACATATAGTGAATACCGGGAGTGCCTCGGTACACCTCTGCAAACTGCGACCCCACAGAACGTGTGTCAAAGAATAATGTGTTAACAATACCGAGGTTAATGTGATAATAATACGAATGCTAATGTGTTAACAGTATCAATGTATAATGCATTAACAAACAGAACCCCGAACATAAAACCCAGCAGCATTACGCTGTCATCCGCGGGGTTAAAGTAACAGCAAATGATAAAGTAACTGAACTATAAACCAGAGAAATACATTTGGCTCTTGGTAAGAGCGGAATTTCAGACCATTCCCGTCCACAGAGTAAGCATAGGGCCGGACAACCGAGGCCACATACTCTGCCAGTGGGACAGCCATAGAATATCCATGCAAGAACCGTAACGGGAGTTGCGACTTCATGCATTAGAATGTACATAAAACTTCTACCATGTATCAAAAGCATAACCACAGTATAAATATTAACTAGAACATTATATGGAAAGTTTACACAGCCTTTGGCCAACAGAACCATATCATTCTTGACGCAAAAGAAATCTCCTAGCCGACATGAAACAGTGGTGGAGATTTAAAGTCAATTGATAAAAAAAACCATACAGTCGTAACAGTTCACAATAAAGAAAACCAACAGGGTCTGTAGCCCTAATATCTGTAACATATCATTAGAAAAGGAGTTAAAAAAAAAGGCATGAAGCCCCAACATCTGTAAACCACACGGTCGTGGCCGGAGTACCATTCGATATACAACATTAACATAACAGTTCAAATTACAAATGGTTAAAATGCGAATACAGTTTCCACTTTCTGGAGGAATCTCTAGCCTTAACCACGGAAAGCGCCAGGGTTTCGACGAAACCCATGGCCAGCACAAGGGCAGGCTCAGAATAGTACATTGGGGAGCCTCCCATTGCCACCTGCGACCAACCACGGTGAGGTAAGGTTGGGCTACGGCTCGGCGCAGGGGAGACCCTCTGCGGGTAGACCAAATAAAGAGTAAGAAATGTAACCCAAATCGCATACCGTGCAACCGGGAGAAACACACCTGGTATAGAGCCGGGAGCACCATAGCCTTCGAAGGAGGGCCTCCTCATCTGAACGAACTCCGAACCGGTTCTACTGCATGCACACACAATGGCAAGGAACAATTAGCACTGCCACATGAAGGAAGATAATCATCTACCCGAAAGCAAAAGAACAACAGAAAAAAAAAAAGAGCCGGTAGGTTACAATCCGTGACATACCTCCAAAGTTCAGTAGTATATGTTTATATATAATGAACAGACGGATGATTGGCGCAAGATTACTCGCTCGGCGGAGGAACGAGCACTCAACGCATGAGGAATTTACCAGAAGAGCTCAGACTGGAACGAGGTGGCGCGGAGCAGAGCAAAGGGGCGCCGAGCTTCACAATAACCCGATTAATCGAGAAGGGCAAGTCATATACCATCCAAACCTCGGCTATGACATCTGGAGGCGTCTCCGCCCTCGGATCCATCCCGGGCCATCCACACCCTTGATCATGGCAGTAAAGAGTTAGGCGGGGACTTAACGCCAGCCCACTCCCTTCACGTGATCGAGCCGGCGTGTTTAATGCCGTGCCCACCTGTCATTACAATGGAATGCCAGCGGATGCCTCGGGTTGTCAACTCTGATAACACCCAAGGTTCATATGGCGGCCCAATTTTAATAAAGCAATCAACCAAATCGCTCAAGGGTCCTTGCCACCCTAGGTTTATGAAAACCATAATCGTTGATAAATTAATTTCCCAGCAATCATTTGTGTAAACAATATATGTTCATATACATTACAACATATAAATCCATATGTGGGTAAGTCAACGAACAGTGAGGCGTTCGTACCAGAAACCATAACGAGCAATAGAATATTAAATACGATTAATAATAATAAAAATTTTCGGGTACGTGACAAATTGGTATCAGAGCAGAGGTTCCCATACTGTGACCTCTGGGACGAGCTTAAACATGTTAATTTTGGAAGTAATCATAGTATTTGATTATTTTTTTTTCTTCAGTAAAATGTGCAAAGTAACTCACTGTGTCAAATATTCCCCTGATTTTATACCAGGCAAAAAAGGGAAGAAGAATAACAGAAGACAATAGATAGTAACAGTAATATGCAGCGAGCTAGCAGCGCTCCGCACAGGTCCATGGCCGAACAGGGACCTGCAACAAATCCTAGAGATAACCCAGAGCTGTGGGTACAGCTTGGTGAGGAGACACGGAGCACGAACCTGGCTATATTGGAGACAGTCCAGGACCTGAAAAATGAGATGGCTCGGTTGCGGGAGGATAATGCACGATTGACAATGGAGCAAGAAAGAATTTTAAAAAGTCTGTCTGAAAGACAGAACCCGCCGTTAGCCAATCCCAGTGCAGAACAACAGAGGATGACGGAGGAACAACACTACCAAGCGGAACCTGAAAATTCGGAGGAAGGAGAGGATCAATCTGGCAATGCATCCGAACAACAGACCTCAAAACGTCAAAGAGTGGAATTACAGGGAGAATTCCGGAAAATCAAACCCCCACACTTTGATGGGGAACAAGAGGAAGCGGCTGAAGCATGGTTAATTAACATGAACAAATATTTCCAGCTATATGAATATGACCATAACCTGAAGGCACGATTGGCTATCTTTCAGTTACAAGGAAAAGCAACCCTGTGGTGGGAGGAGGTTAAAATCGTTAAAGGGGTAAGCGAACGAACCATAACATGGGAAAAGTTCCAGAAATATTTTAAAGAAAGATATTTGACAGAGCGCTTTTATGATGAAAAGGCAAAGGAATTCCATGATCTGCGATTAGGACAGCAGACTATAGATGAGTTTATTAACCGTTTTACCTCCCTGCTTCGCTATGTGCCTTACCTTAAGGAAGAAAAAGCCAAGGTGCAAAGATTTGTTAGTAGTTTACCCATGTATATGAGAGAAAGGATTGAATTTGACAATCCTAGAACAATGGATGAAGCTATTCACAAGGCCAGAATCTGTTATCAGCAGAACAAACATAAAGGGGACGTTTCCAATAGGAAATGGAGTGAGAAAAAGAGTAGTAAAACTGCTGGAAGCAGTAAAGGGCAGAACAACAGAACAGCACCAAGAGGTGCGTTCAGATCCAAGACAATCGGTGAAACCAGAATGAGCGAACAATCTGCCAAGCTGGACATCGAAGGAATAACCAGACCCCTAGTGCAGTGCTGGGGTTGTGGCGGACCGCACTACGTCAAGAACTGTCCGCAACGGAAGGGAACTAATCAGATATCCCAGATTCATGAGGCATCAACCGTCGGCGATGTGGGACGAAGCGTGCCAAGGATTAACGCAGCTCTGGACGACCGCCAGGCAGAGTACCAGCCCACCATGGTAGAATTTGAAGGTAAAATTTTAGACTTTTCTATCACTGTTCTAATTGATCCAGGAGCCACTTTAAGTTATATTAGCCCAAAGATAGTTGAACAGTGTAAATTACAACCTGAAAAATTCAGGAACCCTTGGCTGGTATAGCTAGCTACGGGGGCTAAGAGGCGAGTAATGGCGAAGGTTAATAACTGCCCCTTAACAATAGCAGGGCAGCCAGTGGTAGCAGATCTGAATATGCTTCCACTTGGTTCATATGACATCCTAATCAGGATGGATTGGCTAGAGAAGCACTGGGCGTTAGTGAACTGCAAGACAAAAACCATTTATTACAAGGATGATGTTGGAAAGGAACAAGAGATGCAAGGGATTAAACGACCAGTGCAGGTCTGGCCAATCACTGCATCCCAGCTAGCTAAGTGCATCAAAAAAAGATGCCAGATATATGCCATTCAGGTGGGTTATGCAGAAACCAAGGAAAAAACGGCCACGCTGGACAACCTTCCGGTAATAAAAGAATTCGCGGATGTGTTTCCGGAAGAAATCCCTGGGCTACCCCGAAAAAGGGATATTGACTTCACCATTGAATTGCTACCAGGGGCAGCACTAGTTTCGCGGGCACCTTACAGAATGAGTGTACCCGAGCTAACCGAGTTGAAAATGCAATTACAGGAATTGCTAGACAAAAATTATATCCGTCCCAATGCATCTCCATGGGGAGCTCCGGTGCTATTTGTCAGGAAGAAAGACGGAACCCTCTGAATGTGTATCGATTACCGATAGCTAAAAAAGCTCACAATCAAAAACAAATATCCCTTACCTCGGATCGATGAGTTTTTTGATCAAGTCAAGGGCGCGACAGTATTTTCCAAGATTGATTTACGATCTGGTTACCATCAGATTAGAATTAAGGAAGAGGACATTGCTAAAACAACTTTCAGAACCAGGTATGGACACTACGAATTTGTAGTGCTACCTTTCGGTTTGACTAATGCACCCGCCACTTTCATGTGCTTAATGAACAATGTGTTCCATCGATTTTTGGATAAATTTGTACTGATATTCATCGACGACATTTTGATTTATTCTCGTTCTAAGGAGGAGCACGAGGAACACCTCCGGTTGGTACTGCAAACTCTTCGAGAGCATCAACTGTACGCTAAACTCAGCAAGTGCGATTTCTTCAAAGAGGAGATACAGTATTTGGGCCATGTAATCACAAAAGAAGGGATTGCAGTGGACCTTGAGAAAATAAAGACCATAATGGATTGGCCCGTACCTAAGGATGTGGCGGATATCAGATCTTTCATGGGATTGGTCGGTTATTATAGAAGATTTGTGGAAGGCTTCTCAAGGGTAGCATATCCTATCACTTCCTTGCAAAAGAAAGTAAGGGCGTTCAAGTGGAATTCAGAATGTCAGCAAAGCTTTGAGCAACTTAAGCATTTGCTCACCTCTGCTCCCATTTTGAGTATAGCTAATCCTAATAAGGATTACGTGGTATGTACCGATGCAAGTCGAGAAGGTGTGGGTTGAGTGTTAATGCAAGAGGGAAAAGTGATCGCTTATGAGTCAAGAAAGCTAAAGGAGCATGAGCAGAAATATTCTGCCTACGACTTGGAATTAGCAGCCGTCATACATGCACTTAAAATGTGGCGGCATTATTTATTAGGAAGGAAATTTCTGTTGTTGACAGACCATCACAGCTTGACAAATTATTTCAGTCAACCCACCCTGAATGCAAGGCAAGCCCGTTGGGCAGATTTCTTAAGTGGATTTGATTTCGACATTAAACATCTGAAAGGAAAGGAAAACCGCGTGGCTGACGCACTGAGTCGAAAGGTGCAATGCTTATACGAAGTTACGCTCAGTAAATGGAAGAATCCCTTGCAAGAAATGATAAAAACAGCAGCGGACCAAGATGTCGAATATCAGCAAATGAAACAGCAAATACCACTTTCCAGCAAGGAAAGTCAGCAGGGGTATGAAATAGGTGAGGATGGAATGCTGCTCTATAAAAAGAGGTTGTTTGTACCTAACGACAACAGTCTTAAAAATATGATTTTGGACGAATTTCACACCAGCCACTACGCAGGTCATCCCGGATACCAGAAGATGCTTACTGTGCTTCGAAGGGAATACTATTGGCCTGGAATGAAAAAGCATGTGGCTGAATATTTAGCGCGGTGTTTGGAATGTCAGCAGATCAAGGCAGAGCACCTTCATCCGGTAGGGTTATTGCAACCCTTTCCCATTCCAGAATGGAAATGGGAGATCATATCCATGGATTTCATAACTGGACTGCCTAGGACAAAGAGGAACAATGACTCTATTATGGTAGTAGTAGACAAGTTGAGTAAGGCAGCACACTTTATACCAGTGCAATCTACCTACAGAGCGGTGCAGATTGCACACATTTTTATGCAGAACGTGTTCAAACTGCATGGGCTTCCGAAGACGATAATATCAGACCGAGATGTAAAATTTACATCCGCCTTTTGGAAAGCATTGTTTGCAGAACTGGGTACACAGTTGAATTTCAGTACAGCTTATCATCCCCAGACTGATGGACAGACGGAACGAGTAAATCAGATTGTAGAGGATATGTTAAGAGCATGTGTAATGCAAAAACCAACACAATGGGAAGATTATTTACATTTGGTGGAATTTGCATACAACAATGGATATCATTCATCCATACAAATGACTCCCTTTGAGTCTTTGTACGGACGGAAGTTCCATACGCCCTCAAGTTGGAATGGCCTTGAAGACAAACTAAGGTTGGGGCCAGAGATGCTCAAGGAAATGGAGGACATGGTAAAAAGGGTGCAGACCAATTTAAAGGTTGCTCAAGATCGGCAAAAGAGCTTTGCAGATCGGAAAAGAAGGTTCAAAGAGTACCAGGTCGGCGACCATGTTTATGTAAGAATTCAAGCCAGGAAAAGTACCCTGCAATGGAGCGGTTGCGCTAAACTTGCACCCCGCTATTTTGGACTTTCCCAGGTCTTGGCAAGAGTCGGGCCAGTAGCCTACCAGCTCGCTCTGCTAAGCCACATTAAAATCCATAATGTCTTCCATGTTTCTATACTAAAAAAATACATCTACAACCCTAACCATGTGATCAAATGGCAAGATGTACGGGTAAGGACTGATTCCAGTTGAATTATTGGATATGAATTTTGGAAGCGAAATGACTGATATTGTTGATGATTGCAGGTCGAACCGGAAGGAGAGGTCCTGGTCAAACCACTGAACATTCTCGACCGGAGAGAAGTGCAGTTGTGGAAGCGAGTTACTACCCAAGTTAAAGTGCAGTGGCAGCACTATGGGCCTGATGAGGCCACTTGGGAAGATGAAGAGCTTCTTAAGGAAGCTTATCCGGGGCTGTTTGTTAACAACAGACATCGGGACGATGTCCAATCTCAGGGGGGGGAGATGTGATGACCCCGGGAATATGTAAATATTTAAATTTCACTACGGTAAAAGACTGGATTAAGAATGACATTGGAAGACTATTTTATTGTTTGTTTTAAAAAAAAAAAAAGATCCTAAGAGTATTTCTTTTATTTTACATGTGCATTAAAATATTTTAATAAAGAATACTCATGATAAGTGTTGGCAACTCTTGGGAGGAAAGTCAGTTATTGGAACTGACTTTAACAACCTTCCCTAACTGGAAAAGCTTCCAGGGAAAAAGGGAGAGGATGGCAAAAATCTGCGCTGTAGAGACAGGCGGAGGAAAAAAAAAGAGTGAATGAAAGACTACGTCTGGTAAGGACCAAATAATCGAGCACACAGTGCAACCTTGTTGAGGATAGTGATCCGGCAAGAGGAATGCAAGGGGGGAGGCTCTGGTCTCGAAGGACGAGTCTCACGGATGAGCGGCTAAATAGTTATGCACAGGCTTGCGTGCAGGTGATCTACTAAGGGAGTTAAGGGCTGGCCGAGGCCAGGTAAGTAAGACTGAAACCCTCAAATCTCTGCAAGTATCTGCAAGTCATTTAAGTTAAACCCTATAAATATCTGTAATGCATAGGAGATAATTGTTGCTTAAAAATATCATTGCTACTTCCTGTAGAAATTTTGAATAATTTAACACATATTCACAGAGATTATCCTGATCATACAATTATAAGCGGAACATGTATAATACATAATCTCCTCTACGTTGATCATCAATTTACAGAAGCAGAAACATTCACAGGCGCACATAGAAGCATCAATCAAACTCATAAACACAGTATGTATCCCGGGGAAAGCATCTCGCTAAAAACCCCACACTATCTGTATATTATATTGATTGAATCATGTAACAATACACAGCATAATACTTCTCACAAGTATCTCCACCTGTTACACACAATACAGCTCAGATTTGATCTCCAAATCTCTTCCACTGCTTGCCTGCCTCCACTGCTCAATACCTGCTCAAGAACTGATGAGAATAGCTTCCCAAACTCGATTTTAACCTGCAAAATAGTCACTCACTCTTTGTGGACGTGAGCGAAGGCTAAAATGTGGGCCAAATACGTGAGCAAACTCATTGGCACACTCAATCCTTTGATTGTGCAAGATCTGATGCACAACTATAGTCACAACTGATAGCAATCTGATTCTCTACCACTTGTCCCTGTTGAACTGAACATGCACTGACATGCAACTGAGTTAACTGATGTATTCTTTAGTTGTATTATGAGTTAATAACTTGTGAATTAATTAATAACTAATTCACCCAACTCATCTCTAGTCTATTGATCAGTTAGACTAAATACAACCAGTTTAACAAAGCTAAACTGAACACAACTCCATCAACTGCACCTCCAGTCCACTAAACTCAACTCACTTGAGTTCTAACTGAAGTCCTGCATGCAAATATTAGTCATCCCATAGGTAACCACGTATTTCCTTGTGGGATATGCATGTACCACATCCGTAGCTCATTCTGAAGTGCTCCAAGAGAATAAGATCAAGTTTATAGTCCAAATATTATTATGAGACAATAATATTTGACTTTTCTATTTTTGACAGCCAGTCTAAAAATAGACTTTGATCACTCACACTGTGATCATTCACATTTTGATCAAAAATAGAAGTCCATCTATTTTTCCCAACTTGACCAATCATCCATAAACAGCAACCTGCAATCCATAGACATGATCCATATGTCTAAAAATAGACATAGTCTAAAAATAGACTTGCGCCAAAAATAGCCTGCGGGCCCACTTAGTGAAGGCGACTCTTTTCACTAAGCTCCATCATCTTGTTGTATTCTCAACAAGCATTTCTTGTTGCACACTTTTCAACACTCCCTCTCAACAAGAAAGGCTTCCTCTCAAACCCGATCCTGTAACTCTGGAATGTTCTCCATGCAACACATCTGGCTGGTCCACTTGCTCTGTCATCAAAGTCTCTGACTGTTATCGCCTCTGTCGACTGAAACTTTGCATCTCTGTGCTCTTCAGTATCTGACTACTCTAGCCTCTGTCACTTTGATCTCTGACTGCATCCGTGCTGCTGCTGGTTCTATCTCCCAGCATTGCATCCGCACTGCACCTCCCAACTGACCTCCCTGTTGGGATAGAAACACCCTCTGATGCTGAAGCTCTACCTGCTGCTGACAAGTGCTCCCTCTCTGACATCTGCGCTACTGCAACATCTCCATGCATCTCGCACCATTGCACACCTCTCTGTGCCACCTAGCACTGTGCAAAACACTTGTGCCTCTCGCATTGCTACAGCCTGCTAGCTATGCGCTGTCCTAGGATTCCCTGCACTGTCGCTCTCTCTGCCGCTCCATCCGCATCTGTCTCTACCCAATCAGTCAGTTCCTGCTACTACACATCGGGGCTCCCGTAGCAAGGTCTCATCCAAGAGGTTGGGTACCTCAAGGATCCTGCCCCTCCTCCTTGGGACAATCAATCCACATCACCCCACCTCCTACCTGGAGGTATGGCTGCATGCGATCCCTCAGCCCACCTGGCTCGAAGTTTCCCGCTGTTGGAGGTCTCTGGATGAGTAGATGTCTCTACTCGATCTCCTCTCAGCTTCCCTTGTTGTGGCTACTCCACAACCTCCTGAAGCTGCTGCACCAATCGTGGCTCCTCCACAATCGTCTGAGACTTCTTCTGGCTCTGCATGTTGAGAGGTAATATACGCTCCCTCTCAACCACCAAGTCTCCATCGGTTGCCTTGCTGCTCAAGGCTTTGCATGCATCTTGAACCTCAAGAGCATACAGGTTCTTGACCCGTGAACCAATCTTCTTCACCTGTCTGGTGATGATGTGTCTAAGGAAATCCTTTCCCTTACTGAAGACTACATCATAGCCTCTGTCTTCCAGCATCACGATCGACACCAAGTTTCTCTTCTGTCCTGGTACATACTTGACATCGGTCAAGGTAAGGCGAGCTCCATGCTCCCTCTGAAAAATAACCGTGCCTACACCTGAGACACTATACTTCTCATCATTACCCATCCCTATGAGTATCTGGAGATCTTTCTCCTCCAAAGTACTGAACAAACTTTTGTCACCGGTCATGTGGAAAGAAGCTCCACTGTCAAGAAACCAACCACTTCCCATCATGGATGAAACCATGCATGCGAAGAGTGTGAAGTCCAACTCAAACTTTGAAGCAAGTGAGGCTGCCTCACCTTCAGATCCTTCCCCGGATCCCTTCTTGGACTTCTTCTTTGGGCAATTAGTAGCATAATGACCCAACTCATGACAACGAAAGCATCTCACCTTCGCCTTGTCAACCTTCTTCCCATCATTGGAAGAACTGGATTCGGAAAGAGAAACCTTCCCCTTCCCCTTCTTCACCTTACTCACTAAGGCACAGTTCTCCTCATCATGCATGGATGAAGAACCGTCTCTGGTGCTCCGTCTAATCTCCTCCTGCATCAAATCCGACCATAGTCGTTCCCAATTTGACAGTTTCTCCCCTCCATTCACCGAGTCTTGGTAGCTATGCCAACTCTTAGGAAGGTCAAGGAGTGCTAGACTCACCATCCTCATCCGACAGTCACCCCCACACTTCCCAGCTCATCCCGGCATTAGGTGAACTTCGTGAGATACTGGGGCGTACTGTCTCCATTCTCACACTGAATGTTTCTGAGTTTATCTCTTGCTTTGGAATTAAATTCGAATTCCACCAGCTCAAAACTCAACTGCTTCCGATCTAGAATTCGTGAGAACAAAATATTTCTCGTACAGAGATTGACTGTATGGGCTTTTACCGGATATTTCACCTTCCAAAGGAAGGATGAATCCAGAGGCTACCTGGCCCGATTACAGGCTCTGCCTAGAGAAATAGAATGTAAACACTTCCTGAATAGTAGATCTGATGATCAATCCTCGCTTGATATCCTGTAAAAATCTCTTCTACAAATCAAGCTGCTCCGATACCATGTAGAAACTTTTTCTACAATTATCTAGCTCTGATACCATGTAGAAATTTTGAATAATTTAACACATATTCACAGAGATTATCCTGATCATACAATTATAAGCGGAACATGTATAATACATAATCTCCTCTACGTTGATCATCAATTTACAGAAGCAGAAACATTCACAGGCGCACATAGAAGCATCAATCAAACTCATAAACACAGTATGTATCCCGGGGAAAGCATCTCGCTAAAAACCCCACACTATCTGTATATTATATTGATTGAATCATGTAACAATACATAGCATAATACTTCTCACAAGTATCTCCACCTGTTACACACAATACAGCTCAGATTTGATCTCCAAATCTCTTCCACTGCTTGCCTGCCTCCACTGCTCAATACCTGCTCAAGAACTGATGAGAATAGCTTCCCAAACTCGATTTTCACCTGCAAAATAGTCACTCACTCTTTGTGGACGTGAGAAAAGGCTAAAATGTGGGCCAAATACGTGAGCAAACTCATTGGCATACTCAATCCTTTGATTGTGCAAGATCTGATGCACAACTATAGTCACAACTGATAGCAATCTGATTCTCTACCACTTGTCCCTGTTGAACTGAACATGCACTGACATGCAACTGAGTTAACTGATGTATTCTTTAGTTGTATTATGAGTTAATAACTTGTGAATTAATTAATAACTAATTCACCCAACTCATCTCTAGTCTATTGATCAGTTAGACTAAATACAACCAGTTTAACAAGGCTAAACTGAACACAACTCCATCAACTGCACCTCCAGTCCACTAAACTCAACTCACTTGAGTTCTAACTGAAGTCCTGCATGCAAATATTAGTCATCCCATAGGTAACCACGTATTTCCTTGTGGGATCTGCATGTACCACATCCGTAGCTCATTCTGAAGTGCTCCAAGAGAATAAGATCAAGTTTATAGTCCAAATATTATTATGAGACAATAATATTTGACTTTTCTATTTTTGACAGCCAGTCTAAAAATAGACTTTGATCACTCACACTGTGATCATTCACATTTTGATCAAAAATAGAAGTCCATCTATTTTTCCCAACTTGACCAATCATTCATAAACAGCAACCTGCAATCCATAGACATGATCCATATGTCTAAAAATAGACATAGTCTAAAAATAGACTTGCGCCAAAAATAGCCTGCGGGCCCACTTAGTGAAGGCGACTCTTTTCACTAAGCTCCATCATCTTGTTGTATTCTCAACAAGCATTTCTTGTTGCACACTTTTCAACACTTCCTAATTGCACACTAGCTGGATAGCAGATGTTAGTCTTTAAGTATAGGAGTCTGCGCCTTGTTCCATACAGAGACCCGAACGGTTAAGCTTCAGTCTCACTGCCAAATGACAGGAGCAAGGGTAAGAATAAAACCCTGGTTGTAGCAGACCGATCGCAACACTACTATTCCGAGTAGTTGGGAAAAGCAGAGAGAGAATCTTGCCAAATTACAAGTTACAGGTATGAAAAACAAGGAAGTGAGACAATAATCTCCATAACTCAATTCTATTACTAGGAAAGATCAGTGGTCTTTCGAGTGTGGCATTAAACTCATGATATAGAATAATTATAGAAAGGGTAAAGGGAGACAAGCCCTCCGAGTCGGGCAACCCCTGCAATACAAGACAACCCTGCAATGAGATTTTAATAAAGAAGTAACTAACATATAGTGAATACCAGGAGTGCCTCGGTACACCTCTGCAAACTGCGACCCCACAAAACGTGTATCAAAGAATAATGTGTTAACAATACCAAGATTAATGGGATAATAATACAAATGTTGATGTGTTAACAGTATCAATGTATAATGCATTAACAAATAGAACCCCGAACATAAAACCCAGTAGCATTAGGCTGTCATCCGCGGGGTTAAAGTAACAGCAAATGATAAAGTAACTGAACTATAAACCAGAGAAATACATTTGGCTCTTGGTAAGAGCGGAATTTCAGACCATTCCTGTCCACAGAGTAAGCATAGGGCCGGACAACCGAGGCCGCATACTCCGCTAGTGAGACAAACATAGAATATCCATGCAAGAACCGTAACGGGAGTTGCGACCTCATGCATTAGAATGTACATAAAACTTCTACCATGTATCAAAAGCATAACCACAGTATAAATATTAACCAGAACATTATATGGAAAGTTTACACAGCCTTTGGCCAACATAACCATATCATTCTTGACGCAAAAGAAATCTCCTAGCTGACATGAAACAGTGGTGGAGATTTAAAGTCAATTGATAAAAAAAACCATACGGTCATAATAGTTCACAATAAAGAAAACCAACAGGGTCTGTAGCCCCAATATCTGTAACATATCATTAGAAAAGGAATTAAAAAAAAGGGCCTTTAGCCCCAACATCTGTAAACCACACGGCCGTGGCTGGAGTACCATTCGATATACAACATTAACATAACAGTTCAAATTACAAATGGTTAAAATGCGAATACAGTTTCCACTTTCTGGAGGAATCTCTAGCCTTAACCACGGAAAGCGCCAGGATTTCGACGGAACCCATGGCCAGCACAAGGGCAGGCTCGGAATAGTACAGTGGGGAGCCTCCCGTTGCCACCTACGACCAACCACGGTGTGGTAAGGTTGGGCTACGGCTCGGCGCAGGGGAGACCCTCTGCGGGTAGACCAAATAAAGAGTAAGAAATGTAACCCAAATCGCATACCGTGCAACCGGGAGAAACGCACCTGGTATAGAGCCGGGAGCACCATAGCCTTCGAAGGAGGGCCTCCTCATCTGAACGAACTCCGAACCGGTTCTACTGCATGCACACACCATGGCAAGGAACAATTAGCACCGCCACATGAAGGAAGATAATCATCTACCCGAAAGCAAAAGAACAACAGAAAAAAAAGAGCCGGTAGGTTACAATCCGTGACATACCTCCAGAGTTCAGTAGTATATGTTTATATATAATGAACAGACAGATGATCGGCGCAAGATTACTCGCTCGGCGGAGGAACGAGCGCTCAGCGCATGAGGAATTTACCAGAAGAGCTCAAACTGGAATGAGGTGGCGCGGAGCAGAGCAAAGGGTTGCCAAGCTTCACAATAACCCGATTAATCGAGAAGGGAAAGTCATATACCATCCAAACCTCGGCTATGACATCTGGAGGCGTCTCCGCCCTCGGATCCATCCCGGGCCATCCACACCCTTGATCATGGCGGTAAAGAGTTAGGCGGGGACTTAACGCCAGCCCACTCCCTTCACGTGATCGAGCCGGCGTGTTTAATGTCGTGCCCACCTGTCATTACAATGGAATGCCAGCGGATGCCTCGGGTTGTCAACTCTGATAACACCCAAGGTTCATATGGCGGCCCAATTTTAATAAAGCAATCAACCAAATCGCTCAAGGGTCCTTGCCACCCTAGGTTTATGAAAACCATAATCGTTGATAAATTAATTTCCCAGCAATCATTTGTGTAAACAATATATGTTCATATACATTACAACATATAAATCCATATGTGGGTAAGTCAACGAACAGTGAGGCGTTCGTACCAGAAACCATAACGAGCAATAGAATATTAAATACGATTAATAATAATAAAAAAATTTCGGGTACGTGACAGGTGAGCATCACCCAATGCAATGAGTGCTAAGTGGACTATTCAAAAATCATGAGAAGTGCTAAGTGGACTATTCAAAAATCATGAGAAATTAGTGAGTTACAACTACTTCTCATGGAAATGGCCATAGATGAATGACTTTCTTAAGGTAGTTGAATCCCAAAAAATGATATCTAATATAATGCAGCGTGAAAGACACTCAATACTTAAATACATAAGAGTGAAGGGAGCTCTACTAAAATGGTTCATGCGGCACAACAATTGCTAAGGTTTTGCAAATGGAGTAGCAAGCTAAGTGGGCTTGATTGTGGGGAAAACTCCACAGTTAAGCGCGCTTGAGCCAAAGGCGATCTGGGATGGGTGACCTCCCCGGAAGTCCTGGTTACTGGGTGCAAGCCCTGGAAGTGATGATTCACGCTATGTGATTCATCTCACTAGTTTCAATCCCACTTCTTCACCCCTGTGAGCATCACCCAATGCAATGAGTGCTAAGAGGACTATTCAAAAATCATCCGATGCAATGAGTGCTAAGAGGACTATTCAAAAATCATGTGAAATTAGTCAGTTACCCGATGCAATGAGTGCTAAGTGGACTATTCAAAAATGATGAGAAAAGACTATTAAAAAATTATGAGAAATTAGTGAGTTACGACTACTTTTCATGGAAATTTTCATAGATGAATGCAATGAGTGCTAAGTGGACTATTAAAAAATCATGAGAAATTAGTCAGTTAGCCGATGCAATGAATGCTAAGTGGACTATTCAAAAATCATGATAAATTAGTGAGCTACAACTACTTTTCATGGATATTGTCATAGATGAATGACTTTCTTAAAAGAGTTGAATCCCAAAAAATAGCATATAATATAATGCACTACGAAAGGCCCTCAATACTTAAATTTATTATAATTAATTTTAAAATAAAATTATTAAATATTTAAAAATATATATATTTTTATTATTAAATTTAGTGAATAAATATCCTTCAAATATTTAAGAACATTACCTTTAATATATTAATAAAAAGTCAAATTCATGTGACCACTAAGAGATCTCCATACTCAGAAAGGGAGATAGATAAATAAATGAGAGTATATATGTGACATTGCGTGGAAAGTAGTTGTAATAGTTGCATCAAATACAACACATGACGGCTGGGTGGAGTACCCATAGAGTTCATGGTGTCAAACGTTTCTCACGAGTGGAATCAATATGGAATATGATAATTCTGGATGGGCAAGGGACAACTCATTTTCATTAATGCAAAACGCATCTTGCATGTTGCTGATGTCATCTATGTGTAACAACCGTTTGTTTATGAAGTAAATTGTGAATGTTAAGGCGCCAAGCGATGTCAACGACGGAGTCAGGTCCCACCAACGTCCCAAAGTTTTGAAAATCTTGGCTTAGAATCTCTTTTAAAATGCGCTCCAATTCAAAACGATTAGGTTTCGGTGGTCCGTTGAGAGTAGATACATGTAAGTGTCATTCAGTAATTCAAAACGATTAGGTTTCGGTGGTCCGTTGAGATTGTTTATTAGAATTAGTAGATACATGTAAGTGTCATTCAGTAAGCATCAAAGCCACTGTAAACCACAAGTTTCTATTTAATTCAAACTGAAAGCCTACCACGAACGATTAAAGTAACATCAATGATTTTTCAGGATGCACTGTTCATTTATTTCCGATAATTTATTTCACCAGGTTCTTGGTTACCGTGTGATCGATGATTTCAGAACGAGTTGCTGTTTAGATTAACTTGAGCATAATTAGATGGCATATTATAAAATATTTGGAAATTTAATAGAGATGAATTACTTTATTCGTTTTTACCAAATAAATTTTTAAATTTTTAATATTTTAAAATTGTATAATTTACAAAGGCTAGTTTTTCAATTATTATTTGATAATATTTTATTAATATTCAATTTTATAGTCAAGGTGAAGGTTAAGTGAGATACAAAATTGGTGTATGAGACTTCTTGTTTGTGGAACAAGAGACTCACTATTATCTAATTTTAAGGTCACCAAATTTGTATATGAGACGACCTTGTTTGTGGGACAAGGGTACCAAATTGGTGTATGAGATCGCTTGTTCGTGGGACAAGGGACCCACTATTATCTAATTTTAAGGTCAAAGTCAAGCCATACACAAAAATTGGTTTATGAGACCCCTTGTTTGTGGGAGAAGGGACTCACTATTATCCAATTTTAAGGTCAAGGTCAAGCCATACACCAAAATAGGTGTATGAGAACCCTTGTTTGTGGGACAAGGGACCCACAATTATCCAATTTTTAAGGTCAAGGTCAAACCATACACCAAATTTGTGTAGGAGATGCCTTGTTTGTGGGACAAGGGTACCAAATTGGTGTATGAGACCCCTTGTTTGTGGGACAAGAGACCCACTATTATCCAATTTTAAGGTCAAGGTCAAGCCATGCACCAAATTTGTGTATGAGACGGTCTTGTTTGTGGGACAAGGATACCAAATTAGTGTATGCAACCCCTTGTTTGTGGGACAACAAACCCACTATTATCCAGGTTTAAAGTAAGGACAAGCCATACACCAAATTTGTTTGTGTATGGGATGACCTTGTTTGTGTGGGACAAGGGACCCATCTCTACACAAGGATATGGCTCTTAAATCTAGGAAGACATACATACTACCCTTTCTGGTTTTGAACCTATGACCTCTTAAGAGGAAACATATGCTCTTAACCATTAAGCCCACTAACACTGTATAATTTCAGCACAACCTACTTGGAATAATACATCCCGATCAAAAGTAGATGCTAGATGAGTAATGAAATAAGGTCAAGTGTGGAATCAAAATCAGCATTTGCGTGTGCTGAACCCATTTGTTTGTAGATAAACTCAATCATGTGGGGACTACAAATATTCCTATGTCACCTCATCTATACCTTGACATCATAAGTTTACCAAATGAGTTCTTGTTTCGTGACTTGTTGACTCCTGCGCCAGGGGTGTACAACAGTAACAGGAAAAGTCTCCAGAACCCTTTGACATTTTCGTTCACGTTTTAAATATTGATGGCACAGTGCCCTGCTCACAATTTTTTTCCAGCTACTCGCTTCGACCATACATATAAATATGCGCCTCCACATCTTAAATCCTCAACCTATTGCATCTCCATTTGGTTTGAGATTTAAAGTTCAGCGTAAACAAACTGCAAAATATCTACTACATTGTGATTCATTGTTTTCCCTGCATCCGCACAGCGTTGGCGTTGCGTCGCAAGTTATGGATAAAGCCTCTCGAAAGTACCTTTCACTGTCTCTATCAGATGGAGATTGCGGACAAAATTGCCGCAAATTTATGGGAATTCGAATGCGAAAATGGGGGAGTTGGGTGTCTGAAATCCGGATGCCCAATACCAGAGAGAGGATATGGCTGGGGTCATACAAAACCGCTGAGCAGGCCGCTCGTGCTTATGACGCCGGAGTGTATTGCCTGAAAGGGCGCAACGCCAAATTCAACTTCCCCGATTCCGTGCCCGCCATTCCGTCCGCGTCTTCACTTTCCCGTGCGCAAATTCAGGTTGCTGCTGCCAAATATGCCCTGGACGTAATCCCTTCAACTTTGCCCTCTCTGCAGAATATCACAAATATTAAGAACATGGTGAGTGAGAAGCCGGCGTCGCCATCAGAACCGTCTTCGGTTTCAGAAACGGAGTGGGCATGTGACAGTTGGCAGATCTCCAAGGCGCCGGACTTGGACTTGTGGGAGTCTCAGTTCGAGGACAATGGTGGCCTGAATTTGGAGAAAATCCCGTCGATTGAGGAGGCGTCATTGTGGGAGCTCATTCCAAGTTGGCAGGAGGAGCAACAAGACGAATACATCTTCTTTGACTCCACAGAATTCTGGAACTTTTGAGACATTGGAACCATTATAGGGTAAAATTGGAAAGGAAGGCTGCGTGATGTTTTCTTGGTTTGTCGCGTCGCCTGGCAGGCAACGGGCTTCGACCCAATTGTCAAAATCATTTTCTCAGTTTAGATCTTGGTGTATGTACATTTTAAACATTCTATAAAGGAGGTTTCCCAGTTTTCAATGTGTATATAGCTATATGGTTGACATTTTTTATAATTATAAGTTTGAAAAGATGTAATTCAAAAAATTTAAAAGGGTTAAATTTATTAAGATATTTAAGAATACATTTCAAATAATTAAAAATTACAATTTCATTCAATATTAAATTAATTAATTTAATTATATAATTAAATATAATAAAATATATTAATTAAACCATGCTAATAATTTTTATATTATATAAAGTAAAGTAACCTGATTACGCCCTTGAATGTACGCCTACAAACTATTACGTCGAAGGAATGAAAACACGTACTAGCTCCGTTTGTACGAGAACTGCTAAGTAACAACTTTGGTTTAGGGCTAGAAAGAACCGGTTACACAGAAAGATACGGTCAGCATAGTGAAGAACACAGTCGAGATCCAACTCAAATTTGTGAGACAAATATGGAATAACTGCTGTGCTACGGTATAGGATAGGGTTATTATATCGATTCTTCACTTTAGTCTGAAATTGTGATTTTAATATGGGTGAGATTTTTGTAGTTAGATATAAAATTGTTATTATAATAATTATAAATTAAAAATTAAATTTAGATTTTAGATTTATTCACCTACACATTATTAAAATACTGACAATATAGATTATTATTTCAACACCTTAATCATTTATTCTTTTAATTATTTTTAATAAAACACAGTTTACAATAATTTCTTTGTTTTTATTTTTAAATTTATATTATTAAGAATGTATATTATATATATATATATATATATATATATATATATATATATATTGAAAAATATATATGATTTATTTCATTCGTGTAATATGCAAGTATTTTGGCCCATATGATATAAGTATGCTTCTACTTTGGGCTTAAAAGGAATTTAGCTCAACATTGGAATCACATTATGTGGATAATAAGGAACAGTGGCATATGTCAAATTGAAGTTGAGGATGTTTTCATCTGGAAGGGGAATAGTGGGAAGGAGAATGCAAGTGTAAAAGATATCTACTCAACCCTTGCCAGGTTTCACTTTTCTCAATCTGTTAACATTTTCCCTTTATCATTATGGAAAATTGGGAGCCCTCACAAAATCTCCTAGCTAGTTTTCCATAACAAAAATCTTTCATGGGAAAACCTGCAAAAGAGGAACTGGTCTGGACCTGGAATATGCTTAATACGTAAAGCAAAGCGAGAAAATAATTTCCACATGTTCCTGCAATGTATTCACACCCTTCAGCTTTGGAGGAACCTTGCATGCTTTTTTGAGTTTAATTTTGTATCGCATTCTTCACTAAAAGAACCACTTGAATGGTGGAGTAATCAAAAGGCAATCTGGAGACCTATTCCACAACTAGTTTTTGGGTCAATCTAGAAATGGAGGAATAAGATTTTGTTCCAAAATAGAAAGGAAGTTTTTAGCTCTGTTTTTGAGAACATTATCACTCTTTACAACTCTCTTCCTCCCAAGATTTCACAGCATAAAAAGGAAAAATCAAAGGAGCAAAAAACAAGTCAGATGAGCTTTCCAAGAGCCTTTTTCGATGGGGCGGCACAAAATGGTATATGCGCCTATGGGGTCTACAAAGTCATGGAAGAAGATTAGTAGTTTGTCATCTACTCAAATGGGAGAAAATGAACAAACAACAAAGCTGAAGCGACGGCTCTATCAGGGCTTCTTCACTTCAGCTTTTTCCTAAAAATTCGGTCCCTGCAGATCTATGGTGATTCCAAATCATAGTAGATCATGTCATAGCCAAGAGTTCTATAAAAAATCAACAACTTACAGGATGGATGAACAGAATTGACACTTTCTGGAGGAGGAGGAAGGATTATACTATTCATCATGTCAACAGATCTCAAAATACTCAAGCAGATGATTTGTCGAAGAAAGGGCTCCTAAATCAAATGGGAAAATGGAAAATGGACATAAAAATGGAAGCCGAAACGTACCAGATTCATGATTTTTCTCTTCCTGACACATAAATTTACTTGTTCATATATCAATTTCCCTGGTATGTTCCTTGCAACTATTTTTTTTGGCTCATAGTGCATACTTTATCCCAGCTAGTAGATAACGCTCTCAAACAGGGATTTTTACCTATCTTGGCAATCTATTTGGTAAAGTTTTGTTTCCTTATGTATACCACTCATATATATATTTTCTTCTTCTGTCACCTCGGTTATGTAGGTTTTCAGTTACAAAAGCATAGCACTGTTTTTCTACAGCCTGCATTGTCAAGGAACTATCTCTCATTCAGTCTATAAAGATGTATAGGGCATTATTTGAATTTAATACAATCAAGCTTTTTTTGTACTGAAAGAAAAAAAGATAAAGATAAGAGTGTGTTATATGTCCAAATGTTTCGGGTGTTCTTTGTAAGAGTTCAAAAAGGATGGGGAAGATATTAAAGAAAGCATGTCACTAATATATGTTCCCACCTTACTATGGAGATGTGGGTTTGAGTTGGCTAGAGGTGGGAGGGAGAGGATATTAGAAAAAACAATGGTGTGAATAACATAAATGAAAGTAAATGTTAAAAAATGCTTAAAAAATTTATTAATATATTTTTTATCTCATTATTTTTTATATGAGAGTGAATATAAAAATAGATATGAAGAAAAAAAATATATAATATAAAATAAGATATTAAGAAAAATATAATATGTTTTTTTTTTCTACTTCTACACTATAATATCATGTTATGCATACAATATATAATTATAATATTGGTTAAAAATATATTATTTTTCAATATATATTTTTAATGTAAATTTGTTTTAATTTTAATTTTTTTTTTTTCCTTTAATTGTAACTTCCTAAATTATATTCATAATATGCATGATTCTGAGATAGGTATTTATTATCCTAAATTATATTCATAATATGCATGATTCTGAGATAGGTATTTATTATAATAATAATAATATTATTATTATAGTAGTATTATATTATGATATTAATAGTTTGATTATTTTGAGTATTTATTATTATATATTTTCATATTATAAAGAATTTTTCTATATATTATAATATTAATTTTTTATTATAGTTTATGATTTTTTTAAACAATATTTAATATATAGTTATTTTAAATTAAACTTTCAAAATTCTTTTACAATATAAATAATTTTAATTTTTAATTTATCAAAATTATATCGATTTGAAAAACATTTTGTCTGAAATTTTATAACTTTTATATAAAATTATAAAGTAAATTAAATATCTTATATTTAAAAACAGTTAACTATTATTATTTTTATTTTTAATAATAATTTATAAATTTTATGAGATTAAAATATTTTATTTATAACTAAATTTATAAAATGTTATTGTTAATTTATTTAAAATAAATACACAATATGAAATAATAATTTATAAATTTTATGAGATAATAATTTATAAATTTTATAAGATTAAAATATTTTATTTATAACTAAATTTATAAAATGTTATTGTTAATTTATTTAAAATAAATACACAATATGAAATAATAATTTATAAATTTTATGAGATTAAAATATTTTATTTATAACCAAATTTATAAAATATTAGTGTTAATTTGTTTAAAATAAATACACAATATTAACTCATAGTATACATTTAAAAGCAAAAGTTAGATTAGACCTAGCTTTCCATGAATTTTGCGAATAAATAGATTCCGTTGGATGTTGGGATACTTAGATGCATAAAAATATTATTGCTCATTTAGGTTGTGTTGTCTTCTAAATTAAAGGGACTCGTATAATACGTGGGTAATAGATTAAATTGTGTTAATGAAATTTTTAAGTTAAGTTTTAAATATTTTAATTTATATATAATTATGGATAAAGTTATATTATTTGTATTATATGAATAATGATAATGATAAAGATTAAAAAAAATTATATTAATATTTTTTTGTTAAGTTTTGTAAGACTATTTTATTTTCTATTAAATAAAGGTAAATTTACACTGTAGATTGGCTAGATGGCCTCAACTTGTCTCGGAGGGAAATCAAGTTTGTTGGTCATCTATCTGCGTTGTAAGCCATCCAAAAACAGTAGAGTCTTAATCTCTCTAGACAAGCTATATATGTGTTTGTTTCATGTATGTACACTAGATTTCTATCTTTACTTATACTTGCATGACGAAAATTAAAAGTTATCTGCATATAAAATAAAAGTAAACATGGGGAAGTGACTAGACCTTTGTTTCTAGGAAAACTAGTATTCCTAAAGAATGCTAGCCGTCTAGGTTTGGCAGCTACCCTAGAAACAACAGTTTAAATCAATTCAATGATTTCTTCTATGTGTAACAAATAAGAGAAAGATAATGGAACCAACCTGGAACTTCCTATTAATCCCTTACTTGATCTCTCTCCCCTTTGACAGATCCTGCAACTCCTCCCGTACTTAACACACTTGGAGAGTACCTGTACAAGTACAACAACAAAGAACCGTCAAAGCATCATGATCTATTACAACGTAAACATTACAGAATTAGATATATAATGAATAAATGATAGCATTCACAAATGATAACATTCACAATTCCATAATCATATGGAAGAAAACATGAAGAGCTTTATTAATATAAGGGAGAATTACAACCTAGTTGTCTGATCCAGCATCATCCTCCCAGCTTCAATCCTTCTTCACCTCATGAAATAGCAAGATCACACCAACAAGAATATAATGCTCTCTCCTCACTTACAAACTATCAGCACTTCCTTGCAATTCACAACATTTCCGCCTCTAGATCTCTTGGATGAGGGATCCATTTATAGATGTTTGCAAGGGTGTGAGTCATCCACGGGGTTTGATTAGTGTCCTTCCACTTGTTACAATTGGTTCCACAAGAGAAGGGATTGGAGATTTCTTAGATCCCTTATTCATCCTTGGGCGAATTCAAAGAGGAAAGTGGCACAGGAGAAGTTTCTAAAATATTCCATGAGTATCCACCTAACAAACTGTCCCGAAAATTTTTCCATCCTCACCCATTGCACCCTATAGAAGGCCTAAGTAGTATGCATCACATCCTGATAGTGTACCACTCAATATGCATCGCACTTTGCCAGTGGAGCAGTAAGTATGGTTCAATTTAGGCAATTTCTGGATGGTTTCTCAGATGGAACGTTTTGGGAATGATGTATTCAGATGACCATGTTCCTTTAGGGTATGAAACAACTCTTTTAGGGGTTGATGAGCCCTACTACATTGACATATAATTTTGGGGTTGATGTGCCCAAATATGTCTATAACAGTTGCCCCCTAAAGCATGAGGTCGTAAATATTCATGTCGGGTGAAATGATTTATCATGAGGATCTGAAGTTCCGAACTAGAAGGTGACCTGCATCAGTTACAATACAATACATTATCATAATATAATTTTCATGATCTAACTGAGGGAGGCCTTCCCATGCTTAGCTTTATAAATTTCATTTCATGTACATAGATCAAATAGTCGTCTGCAGATACAAACTGGTGATTCATCAGATATAGAGTCATCCATGATTACGATGACCATCTGTGCAGAGCCTTTGTACATTTGATGGTTTTATATCTCTGAATATATCGCAGCTTAGATGGATGAAACTAGATTCTGGGTCTTCAAACTCGTTCAATCTTCACTCGATGTACAAGTTAATCCATGTGAAGAGATGTTCTGAAGTCGAACATGGAAAGACATCGCCTGATTACCAGCCAATGATGTGAGCTGTTAGTAGACGCGAGAGGAATCACCAATAATGCTAATGATCCTCAAGGTACTACAGTATAATTCACATGGTGTGAATACATGATCCGATGTCGAACACCACGCAAAATCTTTTGGTTGAAGGCCATTGATGTCATCCTGTCGCCAGAAGAGAGAAACTTGCCATTGATGTATGCAAGCTTCAAAGGACTGAAAGGGTTGTTTCTAAGTCAACTTCTTGGATAATGAGTTGATGTCGACAAGAAGCGAGTTGTCGTAGGAGGGCCTTAATTTATCCCACATCTACAACACGAAACGAATCAAATGACTTCCGGAGGTGAAAACGAACTGACAACACAAGGTTCAGGAATGGCGGTCATGAAAAAATGAAGGTTGGAGGTATTGCAGTGTATGAGACATTAACTGGATGGTGATTTCTCAAGTGAATGACTTCCCTTGAACATGTCAACGACACTGAGATGAATTGGTAGCGTTAACCCCAAAAGATGGATGGTATGAAAGACCAATGGTGTGA
This sequence comes from Pinus tabuliformis, assembly GCA_031772625.1. Taxonomy (NCBI): domain Eukaryota; kingdom Viridiplantae; phylum Streptophyta; class Pinopsida; order Pinales; family Pinaceae; genus Pinus; species Pinus tabuliformis. Next base: position 449,925,369 of record CM062812.1, on the reverse strand, counting down.
TGACCAATGAACATAATAACCCAACCCAACTCAATAATGGAGATGAATTGAAAGTGCCATGTTCAAGAGCGACTTGCTACCATAAATTCTTCAAGTTTTTTTTCCCTTTTTTCCCCAGTCATTGCTGACCAGTACCTCTTTATTTTTTGTCAAGCTTGAGGAGGATAACATATGCTTGTTCTATAATTCGCCCTTCGGGCAAACCTGTTGCTATTTAATATTTTAACGAGTCTAGTGATAGTGAAACTCGGTCTCGTCTAGATGGACAAGTTTGTCGCTATTATTTTAATGAGTTTAACGACAAGGATAACTCGGTCCTTTTCATGTTTAGAGAGTTTGAAAAGGGATGAAAATAAAACTCCATAAGTTCTTTTTCGTAAAATAATCCCTCGGGTACGAAAAAGGGTAAAATAATACGGGAGGGATGACGTTTCCAATACTTTAATGAGCTGGAAAATACAAGTGCTCGACAATCTTTGCTTGTTTAACGAGTTTGAAAAGGGTTTAAAGAGGACTCTATTTTGAGGAACGAGTGGTGTCTAGGGTAGCAAGTGGTTTTGATGATGTTGGAACTTCTTAAAACATGTTGATTTATGTGAAGAGGTTAGCTAATAAGACCACTCATTGCAACTGTTCCTCAAAACGGGTAAAACAACCAAGTGAAAGCATATGATCGGTTAAAGAGATGGTGGTGATGAGATGAAAACAACGAAGGCTCAAATGACAGAATGGCAATCACAAGGGTTAAAAATTGAAAATGGGTTCATTTTTTAACGAGGTTGACACAAGACAACAAACTATCCTTGGGGACCCTTGGTTTCATTTTTTTAACGAGATTGACAGAAGACATCGAACTATCCTCGGAGACCCTTGGTTTCATTTTTTAACAAGGTTGACATAAGACAACAAACTATCCTCGTAGATCCTTAGTTTCATTTTTTAACGAGGTTGACACAAGACAACGAACTATCCTCGGAGATCCTTGGTTTCATTTTTTAACGAGGTTGACACAAGACAACGAACTATCCTCGAGCTCCCCGATCACAACTCGTAAGAGGTCATGAAGGATAAATCTAGTTCCAATGACCCCAGTACATGATGTACAACATCACCGAATTGATCTCCAGTTGATGTAGGTATGGAACAGGTTGCCACATAATTAACTTGTGGTGAGGATGATACCGTTGATATAAATGGATTATTTAGGGATGATGATTGACTTGGAGCTATATTTGGACTGAGAAATCAAAGCTGCTCAACAGTGACAATCTTGCCTTCATGCGGGAAACACATCACTCGGAAAAATGTTGAAACAATAGCTTCCATGTTATAAACATAGTCACTCCCAAGAAGTAAATTGTAGTCTAAAGGTCTTGGTACTACCATCACATTCAGATAAACGATCTTTCCTCCCAAAGTAATAGGTAACCTAGGAAGGATCCCTAACGGTCGACTGGTTCCTCTGTTAAAGCCCAACAAATTCTGTGTAACAGGGACAAGCGGTGGTGACCCAAGCACTTTCCAAGTAGTTGAAGAAAGAATACTCACTGATTCCCCTTCATCTATAATAGTCCCAGATACAATCATTTCACAAACTTGTACTATGATCTAGAAAGGCACATAAGAAGGAAGGTGGGATCCTGCCGATCGATTCCAATCAAAGGAAGTGACTAGACTACTTGGAGAGGGTATTGTAGAAATGGGAGAATTAACCCCTTGAGTTACGAGAACTAGAGGATTTTCCTCCTGTCTTGATGGAACAGGTGGATTTCCCCCAAGATTATTAGAATCCGAAGTAACAAAAAGAACTTGAGCAGTATCATTTTCACTTTCTTCGGAAAATGTATGATTTGTTGAAGATGAAATTAAGTCAACTTTTGTTTCAACCTGTTGATTTGGGTCAGGTATAGACTCATTGGATTCACTTTCAGAGAGAGTGGTTTCGACTGATGGTTGATTTTGGCTAGTCGGTTCATCAACTAGTGAAGGATTTAGGGAGAGTTTCCTGTAACCAGATGGAAGTTTCTGCGGTGAAGCAGGACGGTTATCCAACACTCTTTTGGCTTCATCCAAAAAGGGACAAAGGTGAAGGGAATGATTACCTTCACATAACCTACATGGAATCCTGACCTTTCCCTTCTGTCCATGAACTTTACTATCACTAGTTGATGTTGTGTTACCAACATGATCTCCAGAGGTTGATGACACAAGATGGTGTCAATGGGAAGACCATTCTTTCAAGATCTGAGGAAAGCAAGGACAATTTCGATGAAAATGGTCTCCTGCATAAACTATGCATGGATATTTGGCTTTGTAAAGCTTAATGGATGGATTTTCATCAGATGTTGCATCCATAGCAATGGTTGCTTGGTTGCCCCCTTGCTGAATTGGCTTCTTCTTCTTCTCCTGCCCTTTCTTCTTCTTCTTAGCCACCTGGTTACTAGTATCAATACTTTCACCAAGTGAAGAGGAAGAAGGGGAGGAAGAAACAAACGAAGAGGAAGGCAAAGGGTCAACTTCAGGATCAACTTGAGGTTGATTTTGTCCAATTGAAGGTGTACTCGATTGTGGATAAATCATGACATTTTGAACCAAAGAGGTTGAAAACAACCATACTAGTAGGCCAATGGTAAATCCTAGAAGGGATAATGTAGCCATATAAGGAGCACCAATATTTCCGAAAGAAGGAAAAGGACTAGGATTCTCATCAAAAGGGATTCCTTGATCAGTGGACTCCAGATTTGTCGTCATATGTCTCAGCCTAAGATCAACTAAAGAATAGGGATTTTATTCGCATTCAATTAATTTTAATGACACTTTGGACACAACTTTGCTTTTTCAATTTTTAAGAGTCGAGAAAAAGCTAAAGATGACTCTAGTCTCCTTAGATTTTTAATGAGCCTGAAAGGATAAGTGCTTAGATGGACCTTTTCTTTTAAAGAGTCGAAAAGGAACGAAAGTGACTACTCTAGAAGATCTAGACGGAGGGATTACCAAACCAATTGCAAAACTGCGATATACACCTTGGTGATAAATTAAAAAGAAATTACCAAGGACTATGTACGGCAGTCAATCTTCCCGAATGTTGTGTTTAGTGCATTGCGATCAATAAGGCGACAGACTCGGTTTCCTATGGATAAAGGATTTAAACCTATTGTGGTCTCCCAATATATACGTGACGGTATGGGGAGCACAAATCCGTGCTAGCACTTGTTGTATCAAGGAGGAGGAATCACCCAACCTTCAATGAAAATGATAGCCACTAGTTTTAATGACGCTAGAACACGGCCCTCGCCTAGACCTCTAGATATGTTGCGTTAAGTTCCAAAGCGTTGTTAGGTTAATTGAAATTAATTTTAAAGTTGATCTTGTTTATAGTTTGCCTTTCAATGGTTCACCGCGTGATGATGATCTAAAATTCCTAAGATGCAATCTACAATGATAAACAATCTTTGTTTATTTGAGCAATGAAATTCCTAGCTACTAGGGAAAGAAGATAACAGTGCTTTTAAGCAAAGAGCACACACTAGTGCATTTCCCTAAATCATCTTTTCACACACAAACTAAAAAATTATAAATGCAAATGCATGTATTTGTTTTCGCTCTCCTTAATGTGAAAGATGCAAAAAGGAAAACTAAATGCAGTAAAGATCTGAAATATTTCACTCAAAATGACATTTTCAACAATTTCTTCTTCAAAATAGAAAGGAAGACTCAAAAACGACACTTTCAATTTTGAATAAAAATGCTTTCGACACTTTGAATGTAAAAAAATCAAGTCAAATGCATCAAGAAAATCTTAATTGATTATCAAGGGAAGGAAGAATTTACGACACTTCTCTTTTCGACAAAAAACGACAATTACAACACTTTTTGTACCAAAGAGACAAATCGACTAAAACAACTTTTCGAAAAAGGATTGTAAATGATGAACAAATACAAAAAAAACATTCACTAATCCTAATGTAATTGAGGCTGATCTAAGTGATGCAAGTAAGGTTCAGTAAAGAGGCACTGTTCATATGCAGCAAAACAACCAAACAAAACTGAAGACAGGTAAAAAACCCTCAATTTCTAGATGGAAAAAGAGTTCAGTCGATCATCGCACTTAGGGCTCACAAAAATTGAGATGCATCGCACTTACTGCACTCAGGAGGTGCTATGCATACTGATTCACAGTGGAAGATAGTGTGATGGTCCAGGGAGTGCAACTGAAATGGGTTTTGGCTCAAATGTGGAGCTATTTTCAATGAATTAAGCTAAGTTTTGATGAACAATGATGAGCAAAGTGTGATGGAATGTCTTGAGATGTTACTGAGCTACCAAAAGGGCATCTAGATGTCATTGCAAGTCAAATTTTTAATTCATAAACTAAATCAGAGATTGACTGAAGCAGCATTCATCTACTATGCAATTGCAAAGCAAGAGCAGTTTGAAAGCTACCTGGCTGGCTTCAGACTCTATCTATAGTTTATAAAATTGAACATAAAACAAATAAAAACAACAAAAAAACATATATTCGCTCCCCAGTGGAGTCGCCAATTTGTTTCTGGGAAAACTAGTATTCCTAAAGAATGTTAGCCCTCTAGCTTTGGCAGCTACCCTAGAAAAACTAGTTTAAAGCAATTCAATGATTTCTTCTATGTGTAACAGATAAGAGAAATATAATTGAACCAACCTGGAACTTCTGCTTAATCCCTTACTTGATCTCTCTCCCCTTTGACAGATCATGTAACTCCTCCCTGTACTGAACATGCTTGGAGAGTACCTGCACAAGTACAACAACAAAGAAACATCAAAGCATCGCGATCTATTACAACATAAACATTACAGAAGCAGATATATAATGAGCAAATGATAACGTTCACAAATGATGACATTCACAATTGCACAATCATATGGAAGAAAACTTGAAGAGCTTTATTAATAGAAGGGAGAATTACAACCCAGTTGTCTGATCCAGCATCATCCTCCCAGCTTCAATCCTTCTTCACCTCATGAAATAGCAAGATCACACCAACAAGAATACAATGCTCTCTCCTCACTTACAAACTATCAGCACTTCCTTGCAATTCACAACATTTTAGCCTCTAGATCTCTTGGATGAGGGATCCATTTATAGATGTTTGCAAGGGTGTGAGTCATCCATGGGGTTTGATTAGTGTCATTCCACTTGTTACAATTGGTTCCACAAGAGAAGGGATTGGAGATTTCTTAGATCCCTTATTCATCCTTGGGTGAATTCAGAGAGGCAAGTGGCACAGGAGAAGTTTCTAGAAGATTCCATGAGTATCCACCTAGCAAACTATCCCGGACATTTGTCCATCCTCGCCCATCGCACCTTATAGAAGGCCTAAACAGTATGCATCGCACCTAGGTAGTGTACCACTCAGTATGCATCGCACTTTGCCAGTGGAGCAGTCAGTATGGTTCAATTTAGGCAATTTCTGGATGGTTTCTCAGATGGAACTTTTGAGGAATGATGTATTCAGATGACCATGTTCCTTTGGGGTATGAAACAACTCTTTTAGGGGTTTATTAGCCCTAATAAACCAACATATAAGTTTGGGGTCGATGTGCCCAAATATGTCTATAACAACCTTCTGTTCCTCTGAGGCCGATTCCACAGGTGTTTGGTCCTTGGTTGTTGATCTAGGCATCTCAGTTAGTTCTAAGATGCATGGAATGTGTTGTTCAATTCTTTCCAACCTGATGTCTTGCTTATGTAGCTGTAATTGAATTCTCTGCAGGTCTTCCTTGTAGCTCGGAATACCTTGTAGTGTAATTGTCATTCCTACAGAGATTTGTTCCATAGCTTTGTCCAACAAGTTCTTCATCAACCAATAGAGGTATAGAGTTTGTTTGAATTGCGTAATTCTTCCTCTAGTGTTGCCCGGGTCCAGGACTAAGGTCCTCCAATTTTCCATATCCTCCTCTGTCACACTATCCTATTTTATTTCCTCTTCCCACTCTTCTAACAGCTTCTAGATTCCTTCATCAATACCCTCACGGTAAGGCTCAACAACTTTTGTGATAAGGTGTTATACCGACTTTCTTCCCTTGTGGGGCTTCGGCGTACTTGGCTCTTTATCCTTCCTAGGAGCCTATCCTTGCCTTCCTTGTCCACATCCTCTCGCAGGTCGAGCCATATCAGAATTTCCTAAGACCTATTGACATCAACAATTTGTTAATCTAAAATAGATTATTGTAATTTGATTTCTTTCCTGTATTGTATTTCCGGTGAAGTGAGCCACACCATGCTCCTCCTCTATACTTGCACTCTTGGAACTAGAGCTAGGATGGTCGGAAGACTGGTCCACAAAGTGGGTTTGCCTCCAACATTCCTCTGCCACTCCCTTCCTCCATACCCAACACCTTCTAGTTACAGTCGGGTATGCCACCCCTTGCCTAAGCCAAACACGCGAGCCCACCCTCACCCCAACAACATTCCAAGAAGAAATTGGTAACCATTCCCCCTCTACCCAGGAATTTTTAGCATTGCAACTCTCCTTCTCATACTCAACCTTCCATTCTATGCCCCTGGCATTACCATAGTCATAGTGGGATTTCCCGTTAGCCCAACAGTTTTTTTGGATGTGGTTGTAAGGCTTGCCTCTTATGCGCCTTGTTGACTGCACTTGCCTTACCCCAACTTCCATCTCATTTCCGCCACCCACTTTCCTTTTATGTTTAGCCCCACACCAAACTTGGTTGACAGAACTCGAGTTGCCCAAACGAGACAACACAAGGTCATCACAACAATGGCCATAGGCAATGCTTGGCTGGTGCAGGATATAGACGCAAAACTAGGAAATTGCCACCAGTTGCTTACCCCATTGCCACCAACAATTCTCAACCCCCTACGTAATCTTCCTACTTTCCCCCCTCTCGCACTAGCAAAACCCCAAACAGGACGTCATTACAATGGAGGAGAAAGGACACAAAACATACCCGAATACAGTTGTAGGTTGTCTCCAAGCTTGGGAAAGAAAAATCTATCTCCTTCCCATTCCTTTGCAGCACCTCCTTCTTCCATAAGAAAAAACTCCAACTTTTCTTTCTTGCCTGCCTTGCTTTCCTTTACAACTTACCTCTCCTCCTTCCCTGCCACCTTTCCCACCACTGTTGCATGCACTCATTCCAAGGGTAACCTCACCCATTTCCTTGAGCGTGTGGGGGGTGACAGTACATGTCTCAGAGGTACATATCATTACTATACCCAGTTTTTCCCAACCAACGGCCCGCACCCCGATTGGGGTAGCTATATTAATACTTTAATATAGATAAATGTATTAAAAAAATTACTTTTTCTTATAAAATTTTATCTCAAATAATATATTATGATATTAATTTAAATTTAGAAAAAATATATTGTTGGGAAAAAATAATTGTAGTCTTAAATCATAATTCAAAATACAACTACATGATCAATCTTTTATAAAGTTTGAAGAGATGGTAGTGACATCTAGTACTTTGTAGAATTCCTTTAAACTAAGAATTTTCTTATTGGATTTGTGCTTAAAGACATGCTTTACAATTAAAGTGGCTACAATGTTATAGAGTGCACTACATCAAAGGGATGGAGTGTGCAGGGTCTCCATGAAGAATAACAAACATGAGAACTCTAGTTTCTAAAAACAAACCTTTGGAACACACTTAAATGTTATTGACATGCACTTAATTCAATTAAATCCATTTTGTCAAGTGACCCCACATCTAGAAAAGTACCAACAACATCACCAATGAAGGAACCCAATGCAAAGGAAAAGCATGTAAAGTAGTTGTTTATTACCTAATAGTTTCAAAGAGGAAAGGCAAGGTTTATGAGTTTATGGAGAACATTAAATTTATCATTTAAATTGTATTGTCACTTAGTTTATACCAACACCCAGAATTGGAATTCTTAGAACACATCCATATGCAATTCAGATGCAAAAGAAACTTTATTTAAGAACAAATAGAGTACATTTAGTCAATAAAAATCAATAACATTAATATTTAATAAATTTGTCCCTCTCCATTACGGGGACAGACAATGCAATTATATTGGTAGGCTTAGCTACTTATGGAGTGATGAAGTCATTATCTTGAACTATTGAATATCTCATGCTCATCCCAAAAATCTATGTTTGTGAGTCGAGTTATTGGGACCACCATAGGATGCATAATAAAACCTTATACCTTCTAGATATTTTATAAGTCCTTCAATGTGGGAGATTGAAATGGTGAACATTCTACCATGTTTAGAAACATTTATAGAAACATGGATCCTCCAATGGATTCTACTGACTTAGGTGTGGGGTTTCCATATGGCCTCTTCCTTTCTCCAATAATACGGCTAGTTACTGAGTATTGAGGTAGGTAGAATAGGAATTTGTTATCACTACGATCAACACCCTCCAAAATTTTGCTCACACTTGAATTTTTGAGCCTACTAAGGATCTTACGATTGGTCGCTCTATGGTTACTCCATGATCATTTGATGTTTTGCAAAGCATTCAAATCTTCTTCCTAGTTTCAAACTGTAAAGTCATTTGCACTCACACGCATAATCTCTAATGATTTCATGAGAACTCTTCCTTTACACAAGCTAAAACAGGCATCACACAATCCATCAAGAAATTTCATGTGTGATTTTCAACTCATGTTGACACTCAGTGCACACTTTTATTAATAGACCCCCTCACTTTGTTGTGTTTGTACTTCTATTTTGGTGAGTTTTCTAAATTGTTACCTTTTGTGTATTTTCACTTTCACAAGTGTCATTTTCATATGCACGCCTATCGTTTTGACTTGATTTTACTTTGATAAGTGGAATTTTCACGTTATCTTCACCCTTTCATGTGTCACTTTCAAGGTCATTCACATTTTTCAAGTGTTATATTATTTTTTTCTCATGTTGTAGGTGTCACCTTTCTGATTTTCACTCCTGAATGTGTCACACCTTTTGCATATCACCAAATTTAGTTTTGGCACACTCTTCTATATTATAGGGTATTACGTGTCATTAGAATATGTGCTAGATATGTTCCTACAACTTAGTACAATGTTTGGTCACAGTCGTCGTAATTGTCATAACCTGTGTTCTAAGTGTCGTGTTGTATCATTTCAACTGTCACACTTAGACATAAGTGTCAATTTGTTGTCTTTTTGAGGTGTGATTACTATTCATGATTCATGTATATCCTTCTGGCTTGTATTGATGGTTTTACATGTGTGATCCAAGTTTGAGTCATGTCCGAATGCATTTCCCTCTTTTATTTTTTTGATAATCAACAATATTACTAGTACATTACAATTCAATCCTACATGAGATAAATCTCCTTTCTCTTAAAGTATACACAATGAGACATCATATACCTACTCACTTTATGTATTTATATCCATTGAAGAATAGGTTCGAGACATGAGGTTTGGGATTTAGCGAGAAGTTTTAATTTACGCTGACAAAGTTGGATGACAATTTTGTTAGAGCATGTACATAAGATTTACCTTCATCATTAGTATACTTTGTAACGGTAATTTCACAGTGATAAATTTATACGAGTGGATATGGTTGATAATTGAAGTTTCTGGAAAAAAAAATGTAAAATAATTGCCCAAATTCAAAAATTCCATATTAGATGGCTCATTTTGAATTTCAAGTTGGGTGAATTTTTTTCATGTACGTTGATTTATAACGTGCCCCTTTCAATGAGAACTATAGATGAGGATTTTTATATGTGAAATATCCCCATGGATTAGTATACCAATCCGTAGTTAGTAAAATTTCATAAGCTCCAGGGACATCTTGTTGGGTGTGGAGCTTGATTATCTTCTTTATTCAGAGGTATCACAGCATTGGACCAATTTCATAATGGGGCGGCAGCGCCGCCCATTTTTTCACCTCCATGGGGGGCAACAGTGATTTTTACAACCCCTCCTTGCTAGGGGTTCGAGGGGCAGTGCCCCTAAAGCTAAAAATAGATGTAAAATTGCCTTGTAAAATATTGTGATTTCATAGTCAATCTGAGCCACTCATTAGGCGGATGATTTGACGGTAGAAATTATGTTTAATTTAGGGTTTTTTTCCCTAGAAGGCAACCCCTCGCTATATATGAGGGAATTGTATTGCAGCTATGAATGTGTGTATTCTGAGTGAGAAACAGAGAGGAGATTGTGTGAGAGTGAAGAGGAAATTATAGTGGATATGTTATAGGTTATATCTCTTCATTTTGCTCAATAATATAAAAGGAATCATTGGCTATTTCTCCATGGACGTAGCCCAAATTGGGTGAACCATGTATATCTGTGTCTCTCTTGTTTTATGCATTTTCTGTGTTTGTGTTTCTGCAATATTTTATGTGTTCTATTACTCTGTAATATATAATTTTATAACACGTTTATTGTTACAATGTCAATGATTTGGTGGACTCAAGCATTTGTATCCAACCTAATGAGGACTTATTTCAACTACCCTATATATTTCACCCCCATTAAATCAAGTTATATGATCATTGTACATATCTTGGAATAGGTGACCCCAAGGTTTTGACACATTGAATAGGGCATAACTTTCATAAAGGACCCAAAATCAATGATGTAATTATGGACATTTTGGTTGAAAATTTAGAAGGTTACTTGGAATAGGAGAATTTGACTCTTACTTCTCCTATTTGATTGCTAATTTTTTTATAAGGATATTCCCCATGGAATAAAGTGGATCTTCTACTAGCACCTTAATCACCAACTATTACAATTATAGGCTCATTTTATATACATCCATGACTAAGATGTTGCATTTAATTTTCTTTAGGCCATCTACAACATTTCATTCTATGGGTTACACATTGTGTTTTTCTTGGATGGTGAAAATGGTTATGAATGGGTTGCAATACCCTAGGAGGTTAATTCAACGTCAGATGGGAGATTTCTTCTTTTCAATTATGGATCAGGTAACCTTTGTGTTAATTAAAATTAGGGTAGGACATTTACTTTCAAAGGATACCCCCTTGCAATACAGATTTGATTTATGTTTCCCTAATGTTGATCTTAGAAACAATCATTCAAATAGGACTTTCGAATATTATATACGCACATCATCATGAACTCCAGGATAATTAATGTCAAGAATAAACATGTTAGATCTTAGACTTTTGTGATCCATATTGATAATAGTATTTTCTTTCAGATTAATCACGTTCTTGAGATTTTGTCGACATTTCGAACCAAATTTCCTTTTAAATATTTAGGAATAAGAATGGTTGTTTGTTTAGGAAAACCTATCGACTACTAATTTCATGGATTTGTTACACTAAGGATAGGTCTTCTCTCAATGATTCTCTTGATAGTAATTATGGAAGTTGTCCATGGTGAGATCAACAGATCAATATTAATATTGGATAGGGCCAGATTGATAGCTTAACTAGGAGGAATTGGTCTCCTAATGAAGGATCTATAAGGCTTAGGTTTGGTTATGAATTCCCCTCTACTTTTCTTGATATAAATCAATTCATTAGTGAGTTTCTTAATCATTCTTTAGAGATATCCCAATTTAGGGAACTTTGTATTTCATTCCTTTACTTTAGGTGTGGCTCTATTAGCTTATATTCACTTCCCTGCTTTATCTCTTTTCAAATGATTCTCATTGAAAACCATCATTTCTAACTCGATATTGATAGCCTGTATAATTTTCTTAGGTATGGTTTCCCTAGAGAATCTCTTGAACTACATGTATGTATGGGAAAGTAGAGAATTGGCAAAGATTTATTTCTATAGATTAATGGAATGTTGTGTAACTTCCTTAAACCTATTCAATGCTGAAATAAACCTATGCAAAAAGTATTTAATATTTTTGGTTGGCTCCATGGATAAAGAAATAAACCTTGCCACCGAGATCATTATCATGGTTGGTACTCCAAACTTTTCTAGAAATAAATTTTGGAAGGTATTCTAGCTAGCTATACATGCAATAGGAAAGTTGAAATACCATGTGGATGCATTGTTCTCAAATATAAATAATAAAATACAGTTGGTGTCATTTTCATGTTGAATATTAATTAACTGGATAGTCAGGATAAACTCCTTAATGTGATATTTGTAATTTTTCGATATATTCAAGTCAAATTTAAGAAACAACCTATCATGGTGTGTGGGAAAATTATGGGTAACCCTTCGGAATACAAATATGTCCTTATCCAACCAAGGATGATTTATGTCCCATGTGGACCTCAAAAGTGAAAATTTCCTTTTAAGTATTTTGGACTCATTCTTATGTGCTTTTTGTCATATCCATAATATATATCAGTCTCCTCTTTCCCAAAGTTATCTTCCCTAGATGGGAGTATAAGGGATGGATGGATATAGTTTAGAGGGTTTATGGATATCATAGAATGATAGATATATTACATCTCCAACATTCTCAACTAAAACCTAACCCCTATAATATATCAAGGGTACTCTTATCCTAGTTTAACAAGGGAGAAGAGGGGTAGTGGGGAGAATACTAAGTTCCCTTGCATATTGTTTTGTAATGTATTTAAAAATATTCTTGTTAAAATCTAGGACCTCAAACATGGATTCATTTTCTATTTGGTTTAGTTGAACACCATGGATCAAAAACACCTTCAATAAAAGGTAATATAGAGTTGTCATTTTTAGTGCAAGAGAAATATTGATGGGGTGGTGATGTCCCCCCAAATAATAAAGGGACCCAACCCTAGAGAGAGGCACAATTAGACTTTTTTCCATTCAAGATAGGTGAATATTTTGTATTATATGGCTAAGGCTTGAGCTTTGATGGGATTTAATGCTAAGAATGGATAAAGAACAATGGAAACCATTTAAAAAATTATTCTAAAACCTATTAAAGAGTAATTGTAAATCAATAAATAAGGATAGTTTAGTTCCACTAAAGAAAAATTCAAACACTAGTGTATAAAGAGGTAAAGCAAAATAACAGTGCAATTCAACAAATATGATTAGTCCAAATAAATTATAAATGACATTGTTAGAAATTTATTATAATTGCATAAGGAGAAATTACTTTACATTGAGATAATATAAGAAGAATAACTAAAATTCTAACGATCAGATAAAGAAATAAAATGCTAATATAATAAGTGAAGGAATATTCACATATATATAATAGTCTATTGTCATGCAAATTATTACCTAAAGAGTCCATTAGTCCCATATTTTTGAATAGTTATAATATGGAAATCATGAAGTGATGTTAACAACTAAATTTATTAACACAAAATTGAGACAAATAACACTGGTACATTCTCTATTTTGGGAATCTGTTCCATGCTAGAATAGTCCAAGAAGCACACACATCTCTTAAGGAAAGGAAGATATTAGAAAAATTGATCTAATCTAATTTGCATAAGGAAAATCAATTATCTTAGAGTAGTTCAAGAATTACATGAAACTCTCTCGTAAGAAAAAAATGGCAAGGAAATGGCTTCTTAGTATTAATAATAGAGAATAATAGTTCTTACAAAATTCTAATTCCCTTCAAATATAAAAATTCCCAACTCTTAATCCTTGAGGAAATTCCCATATATGTAGTATTACAAAATATCATCCATCCTCTATGAGGCAGGGGGCTCAGTCATGAAATTGAATATGGTTCTAGTTTTGGCTTGTAATTGCCAGTAATAAATTCAACTTGCTAGAGGAGGTGAGGTAGTCGTGTTGTGAATTTTAGCCATGTGGCCTTCCCAACGCCCTCAAGTTAGTTTGAATTCCTTAGAATGACAAAGATGGATATGATCCATTGTTAATTCACCTTTCTTTGATGTCTAAAGTGATCATTTGCAATTCTTTATTGTAATCTTTTGAAGAATGATAATTAGTCACCTTTTCTATTGCCAATATTTGGTGCCCCTATTTATCTCTCTACTTTTCAATAGCTGTCTTAGTACCCCTTGATTATTTCTTATCATTTCGTTTTTATTATGGTTTTGCTTCAATTTTGTTAAGATAGGTTACCATTTCCTATCTAGTACAGCTCTTGAATGCATTCATTTTACAACCTATTACACCACAATCACTAGAGTTCATGCTTATGCATAATATCCTACATTTGGAGGATTATTTAACCTAGGTATGTTGATTGACATGTAAGACAATGTTGTGAATTTATTCAATATGAAACTTGGATTTATGATCCTTAAACTAATGATCACTTAAAAATCCTTGACGCCCAACAAATATGATTTTACATCCCTATGTGGTTGAATATGGGAAATACTAGTAATAATGCACATTTTTATTTCTCCTTATTAAATATGTTTTGAACCCATAAATAACCAACTTCTCCTTAAAACATTCATTTTGACTTAATTATGGGGGCATGAAGTTGGGCTCTCAACCTTTATTTATTGTTATGACGATGAAACATCTAACTTGAGGTGAGGCGATAATATCCAATAACACATTTACTAATATATGAGGGAATTATTAGTCTTTCTTTTCTTCTAATTTCTTCTTACATTTCCAAAGTGACATCACCATTGTTTGATCTTGTTCTTGGGCCTACCTAATCGAAGCTCCATGATGGGTGGGTGTAGCTAATAAATGGAGGCTTGGAAACTTGGCGTTAAATGTTGTGGATTTAATGAAAGTGTCCATATTGATGGGTAACTTGCCAAATACTCGGGAACTCTATGGGAAACGAATGAAATATTGATTTAATAATACATCACAATTTGAAGCTCTTGATCCCAATATATTCCATCGTGCTTTCTTTTTTTTAAGGAGACACATATTCCCTAATGCTCTTAACTCATTTGAATATTACATAAGTCTTGGTATAGGATTTAATTGTGTGATTTTCCAGGTCCATAAATACCATTAGAATGGGTTTCACATCCCCTTGGGGCATATTTGGATTCATTTATGTTTTAAAGAAGTACCTCCTGCATGGGGAACCTTGAAGGAATGTGGACTCAGTCATGGCCCATCATTGGTGCGGATTGTAGTATTGTGGTTACCTAGTCGAAGCAAGGCATATAATTTTAATTTATATGGACAGGAATCCAAGGAAATATTGAGCCAAGGATACATGATATGACCATGTTGCATCAAAACATAAGATGGAGGTAGTTGTCACATCATTGATAGGGTAGAGGAAATGAGAGAAGATTTCACACTAACACATTGTATTGAAATGCATTAGAGGGGGAGGGAGGGGGGCATATCATGAAATTGAATCAATGTAGGAAAAATATAATTGTCATTGGGAAAAAAGGTGTACCAATAATAAGGGAAGTGTTGTTCACACACATTGACTATAAGAGAGAACTTGGGAATTATATTATTATTAAAATGTAGCAAGATTGCTAGCATTCAATATACTAGCAAAAGCTACTAGTCGGGGATACAATAACCGTACACGTGGATAACTAATGACACAATGGGGACAAATAACTTGGTTCATCAATGGGAGATGATGTAGATAGAACAAAGGTTGGAGTGAATGACAACACACCATGTGTTGAATAAACTCTTCAATAGTGAGATGGGATTGGGATATCAAAGATTGACAGGGGCACCATTATCGAGAAATATTAACAACTAAAATGTTCTTATCCATCTAGATGGTCAACCAAGAAAGAGATGAGGAAGTGAGAGTTAGGTAATAATCATTCAAAGTAGTTATGGATATCTTTATAGAAAAAGTTCTAATGAACCTACACATGCATGACTAATGGCGAGTCAAGAAAAATGATTGATTATAGATCTAAATGCACTTAAAAAAACTAAATAATTGGAACATCACCAAATCAAGGAATTAAGTGACTAAGGAAAGGTTTGAGAGTAGTGAATATTATTGGGGTAACACATGGACAATCAACATGATATCAAACCTCGAAGTGCAAAAATAATTAGTGCCCTACACTAATCCTACATCATTGCATTCAAAGACATAGATTGGGAAGGTGGGAGAAAAAGTGAGATAAGGATCATAACAATCTGTTAGCAATAAAAAAATCCAGGAATGCAAGTTATTTCAAAATACCATAAAAACCGACAACAGCAAAAACTCATAATTTGATAACATAAAAAATGTAGGTGCAACCATTTTTTTAAGGCTTATTAAAGCTTCAATGAATGATTCAATTTACTTTTATAAAATATACTCCTATAAGATAAATTATAACGAATAAAATTAGCTTCCCAAGTGTAATTTTTTATTTATAGAAGCTATGCATGACTATGTGAAATTTGTGTTTTTCATGCATACCTTGATATAGTGATTTGGTATCTAAATGATGAAATTTCCTTAAATAATTTCTACAATTGCAGAGAACAAATTTTTTTGTTTTTTACATTTCTTTTTAAAAAATTTAAAGTTAAATTTAGATTTAAAATAAAATGTTACTTATCCATAAAAATAGGATGTCAAAGGTTTAAGGATGATAGTATAAATATACACATATCCATATACATATATCATAAATCTTGGCTTGCATTGGTGTAACATACAATTGCTAAAAAAAATATATCCATGCTATATATGTCAAGATAAAAACATAAAAAATAAAACAATATTATACAAATATATGATGTAATTGTAATCTACATATTTGAATTTATTTATTAACCAATCTAGATTCATCTTAACTCTAGATCTACCAACTGATCCATCTTAACTCTAGATCTACCAACTGCCTAGAGGGATCAATCCCTTGAATAGGTTATATTCCACAACCATGGGCAATACCATGGGCTCTCATAAACCTAGAGCTCAAAAACCACTAGTAACTTGACCAAGTCATGTTTTCCTTAACTATCCAACAAAAATTAATAAAAATAATAATAACTTAGAATTTTTATTTTAACATAGGGCTATTTTTTTTTTTTCAAGTTTACTTTAGTTACCAAAAAAATTTGATAAAAAAATAAAACATAAAATTTTTAATTTAACATAGTGTTATTTTTAATTTAATTTAATTTTGTTTATTTTGACTGAGTCAAAATGTTTACATGAGAGGACATTACAACATCTCTTGCATACTGTGTTGGAGAGGTTTACATGAGAGGACATTACAACATCTCTTGCATACTGTGTTGGAGATCACCTCTCGTGGCAATGGTGAATTAACCATGTAATAATTAATGATAATCAAATTAAAATCATGGAAGTCATATTCTAAAATAGACACATCTATCAATGTAACAAAGATCTTTGCTAGTAGAATTTAAATTATATAATTAAGTTGATAAGTGTGTGTGTTTTGGAATAGAGATTTTCGAATTTTAATTCACTTATCAATAATTATTAGGTAGATGTTAGGGATTTAACCTTCATGGAATATTCTAGAATATTATTAGTAGTAGTCACAAATCAAAAGTTGAGATTTATCTCAAAAGTTGTTATGCCATTTTTCCCTTTTAAATAAATTAATTAACTAAAAAAATGTCACATGAACATGTATTCTAGGAACATGAGTTATGTTTTTTCAAGCATGAGGCATTAGTAAGCCATGGTATTGTCCCATAATATTATAACAAAACCTGTTTACAAGTTAAAACACTCCATATTATTTATTAAATTATATATATATATATATATATATATATATATAATTAGAGTAATTTCAAGCTTATTAATATTTATCATACATTTATTTTATATAACTAATTGCTTAATTGATATTAATTAATTATAAACAGAGAGAATTTATATGATATTAATCAATTTTGAACGGAGAAAACTTATAAAAGCCATGAAGATAAGTAACCACTAATTAGTGCCACTTAATAAAAGAGCGGAAAAAAGAATCATCTCCCCATATTTTGATATTTTTTTAAATATCAAAGTATTATCTAGTTTTTATATAATTTATAACAATAATAGATATTAGTGCAATCGTATTTACTAATTTGATTGATGTATGTTGATCAACATCATTTTCATAAGTCGACTAGCTTATAAAATGTGGAAAATGCTTTAAATCTATATATCAACCATATTACTAAATGTTGTTATGCTAATTAGCAGTTGTCTATAACGAGACTTTTTGAAAGCTTTTCTGGCGGGTTTTTCCGGTCGAAATCCGGTAGGAATTTATTGGAATCGCAAGTTTGATAGCTAGTTTCTGCACAATGAAAGCGTCCCAGGGGTTTTTCAGGGTGCTGAATCCAAATATGCAGTTAAAAAACCATTTTAATTGCAACAAATCGAGATTTAACCTCAATTTCTTCCACCGGATTCCGTCACCGGAATCTCCAAAAAGTCACATTATAGACAACTCCTGCTAATTATAGTCGATATGTGGGGTGGACTCATTGGCCATGGTTGGCTAAGGTTGATGAGGGTTGACAAAGTTAATCAAATTTGATGAGGTTGACTATGGTTAAGATTATATTAGTGTTATTGCTAATATTGCATTAATGGTACAAAAATGATTACATTAATGATTAAAATGGTTGATGGAGTTGACCATGGTTGAAGAGGGTTGACCACCATAAAGATATTGATTAACCATTATGGTTGAACATCTTTAACCATGGTTGGAATTTCAAAAAAGACAAGCTCGTCAAATTTGACTTTTTTTAGAGTTTCCAACCTATTTCCACAGTTTCAAGGCTGATTTTTGATGGTTTTGTAATTTTTTGACCTGTATTTGAAGGGCAAATCACCCCATGACGGGCAATTTGCCCATCAAATTCCAACCCTGTCTTTAACAATAAAAACCTTGGTGGACTATGTTCAAACATTCTAACTGTGATTAACCATTAAAAATAGATAAAGCATGAGATTGACTATATTTAAGTATGGCTTACCATAACTGAAATAATAGATTTTAAAAATTTAAATAGATAATTTTAAGATATTAAAATATCATTTTGTTTTTATAGAATTTAGCATAATAATGTATATTAAGAAATTAAGAAAATTGAAATATCTAAATTCTTTGTTTTAGTTTGGTTTAATCATATTTATTTATCTTAAGAAAATATATTGTTGGATATGTCAATAGTATTATAATTAAGTTAGAATTATTTTTATAATTTTTATATTTTATTTTTAATTTAAAATATATTTACTAATTAATAAATTAAAAGAAAAATATTAAATTGATATTTTTTATATAAATTAATTTTATAACAATTAATAATAATAATAATTAAGATAATTATAATTTTCATTTAAGATAGAGTAGATGATGATATGGTGTTTTGTTAATGTACAATTTTGATAATGGTAAGGGGTCTTGTGTTTAGGTCAAGTGCTATTTTTAGGGGGATTTTGATAACTTAGATACATATAAATAAGCTACTCAAATTATAAATTAAACATATTAATAATTCAAATAACCTATTAAATAACCTATTAAAAATATAATGTTTATGCAAATGAGCCTTAAAAATCATAACATATGATGAACAAATTCTATAGTAAATTTATATATATATATATATATATATATATATATATATATATATATATATATATATAAATATTATTAATAAATCAATATATTATTTTATAATCAAATCAGTATCTTAAAATAACATGGAAGTTTTATTATACATTAAATAATTTTAGTAATTTTTTATTTAAAATTAATTTATTATAATTAATATTAAATTAAAAGTAATAATTATTAAATATTTAAAGATATTTTTTATTTTTAAGATTAATTTTAATGATTAAATATCATACAAATATTTAAAAACATTTTTTTTAATATAGTAATAGAAAGTCAAATTGATTAAACGACGAAGAGATCTCCATGCTCAAGAAAGGGTGATGGATAAACAGATGAGAGTATATGTGTGACATTGCGTAGAAAGTAGTTGTGATAGTTGCATCAAATACAACACATGACTCCTGGGTGTAGTACTCATAGAGTTCATCGTGTCAAACGTTCCTCACGAGTGGAATGAATATGGAACATGATAATTCTTGATGGGCAAGGGACAAGTCATTTTCATTAATGCAAAACACATCTTGCATGTTGCTGATGTCATCTATGTGTAACTACCGTTTGTTTATGAAGTAAATTGTCAATGTTAAGGCTTTGTTTGTGAAGTAAATTGTCAATGTTAAGTCACCCATAGTTGTCAACAACGAAGTCAGACCCCACCAACGTCCCAATGTTTTGAAAATCTTGGCTTAGAATCTGTTTTAAAATGCGCTCTAATTCAGAACGGTTAGGTCTCGGTGGTCCGTTGAGATTGTTTATTAGAATTGGTATATAAATGTAGGTGTCATTCAGTAAGCATGAAAGCCACTGTAAAACACAAATTTCTATTTAATTCAAACTGACATCAATGATTTTTCAGGATGCACTGTTCATTTGATTCCGATAATTTATTTAACCAGATTCAAGTTTACCATTTGATCGATGATTTCAGAATGAGATGCTGTTTAGATTAACTCGAGCATAATTGGATGGCATATTTTAAAATATTTGTAAATAAATTTAATAGACAAGAATTACCTCATTCATATTTATCTAATAATTTTTGAAAATATTTTAAAATTGTACAATTCACATAAAGATAGGTTAGCTTTTTAATTATTACTGGACAATATTTCATTATTATTATTATCCAAAGGTTAAGGTCAAGATAGATACGAAATTGTTGTATAAATTTTTTTGTTTGTGAGACAAGGGACTCATTATTATCCAATTTTAAGGTCAAGGTCAAGCCATACACCAAATTTGTGTATTAGACAGTCTTGTTTGTGGGACAAGGGACCCACCTCCGCACAAAGATATGGTTGCTAATCTAAAAAAGCATACATACTCTACCCCTTCTAATTTTAAATCTATGACCTCTTAAAAAAACACATATTCTTAACCATTCAACCCACTCAAATTATATAATTTGAGTGTAAACAACTTTCCATGGTACATCCTGATCAAAAGTAGATACTGAATAATGAACTAAGGTGAAGTGTGGACTCAATATGCACTTCGACGATACATATAAGTATGTTTATATACTCAGAGTCTGTGAGAAGAAATTAGGGTACTCTTTGGTATGACAAAAAGGGATCCAGATAACATCAGGAATACTCTGTTTCAATGGGGAAAGGGGAATTTCCAAAGCAAAGTCGTAAGGAGAATATGGAATCTGGCGGCAGGTTTCGTAATATGGGAGATTTGGAAAGAGCGAAATCGAAGAATCTTTAGGGATAAAAGCTGTCAAGAATCGAGAATTTGGGATGAAATATGCAGGTCGATTAAAGAAACGGTTTTGTCTGAAGTTTGGGAGGAAGAAGATTGGAAGTTGAACCCGGAGGAACAGAGAATAGTCTCAAAACTGAATATGGAATTTACGATGATCTACCCCAATACAGAGAGGAGAACCAGAAATGGCATGCAGAGCCCCAACCATTTCAGACTTCCCGGGGATCGACGGATTAAATTAAACTTCGATGGGGCCTCAAAGGGTAACCCCGGACAAGCAGGTTTGGGAGGCATTTTCAGAGATAGCAGAGGCAATACACGGTGGGTGTATGCTGAATGGGGAGGGGAAATGACGAACAACGAAGCGGAATTGTGGGCAGTACACCATGCACTACGAATAGCAGTTAGAAAGGGGTATATGAATCTTGAAATCGAAGGAGATTCCCAAATCACGATAGATATGTTAAGGAAATTAAGGGATGGTAAGAGATGGGATCATGTGACGAAGAGCTGGAGGACAGCAGGGATAATACAGGATATCGAGGGACTGCTGAGTAGGATAGAATATACAATAATAAATCATGTATTGAGAACTGGAAATCGCGCAGCTGATCTATTGGCCAATTGGGGAAGTGAAGGTTCGAACAGGATAGTGGATGGCAGCTGGACATCATTAAAGGATGATCCAAGTTGGAACGAGTTAAATAATCTACTAAGTCAGGATCATAATGAAGCGACTGCACAGGAAAGGAATAATTAGACGCCTCCCGATTATGGAAAGGAGGGGAAAGGACAGAGTAATCAATGATCGATCAGAGTGTCTGCAAGATCAAGTATATGAATTTAAAGTCGTGGAGGGTGGGATCAATCAACCCACGGGAAGGATGCTCATCCCAAGGAGGAAAGTGGGTAAGGTACCGAGGACGAGAGGGGGAATCGCCAGAGAGACAACGATCATTTCCCATCATGATAGAGAAAATGGAACGCGTATAATGAAGAGGACATGCAACAAAGAAGTTTCAAGAAGAAAAGGTGGCCGAGCAGGGATAAAATAGGGCTTGCATGCAGTAGAACGAAGCAAAGGGAGAAACCAGGAGTGAACCAAAGCATAGTGAGGGGGAGAATTACGAAATTGCAACAGACGAAGGCAAGTAAAATGGCAGAGAACCAAGACAGGGGAGCAAGAAGGTGGACGAGAAGCAAGGTGGCAAATCCAGAAGAGAAAGGAAAGAGCTCAGTAGAGGAAACCTTGCAGAAGATTTATCTTACCATCCCGGACGAGTCGGAGGAAGAGTTTGACATCCGGAATTACATTTTAGATGAGGAGCCATGACGAGCAAAGGATGGAAAAGAAGGTAAGTGGAAGGGACACAAGACTGAAACGGGAGACCGGGAAGACGAGGAAGAGGGTCAGGAAGATGAAGAAGAAGAGGAGGTTGGTAGACGAGGAAGGAGCAGAGGAACGAGAGGGCGCGTTAACCAGAGAGGCAGAGGGGGGACTGGAGGACGAGGAAGTAGGGGCGAAAGATCGGAACACGAGGAGGGAACTGCTAGTGAGGTCAGAGGTAGAAAAAGAGGTAAGAAAGACATGAGGAAAAAACTACAGGAAGCAGAAGAAGCGTATTACCACGATACAAATCCGAATATCAGAAGGATCATTGACCACTTAGAGGAAGAAGCCATGCAGGAGATTTCAGATCCCGAAATGGAAGATTGGGAGCGGTTCCTCCCTGATCCGGGGCATACGAGAGGAAGAATGTCCTTGTATAAACAATCGTTACATGTTTATTGGGGAATGAAGTGGTTATTGGCCAAAGCAATGGAGCAGGTGGCTATGGAAATGGTTGAATTGGCCCAAGGAATCCCCACCCTGAAAAAGGAATTGAAGAATATCCAGGTCACTCTACTTATGCAAGACAGAAAGATGGACGAGATTCTGCAGATGCTTAAAGCGAGCGGAATGGGAGTCAAGGCAGAGAGAGAGCCCAAGCTAGATACAATGAATCAGTAGAAGATGACGCTGCTGCAAGGAGGTTTTTATATATTTCTATTTTGTTTTTTGGAATATTAGATGTTAATGACTCAGAGAAAAAACAGTTTGACTATAGTAAGAATAGACGGGTATTTAGCGTGGATAGATAGACTGGTAATATACTTTTTTTGGATGGCTTTTAAAAACTTCAGATGGTCAAGAAACCCGGTTTCCCTTAAGGGTGGGTTGAGACCTGCCTATATATGTAATGTCTTTTATTTTCAGTAATGGAAAAATAGAGTATCGCCTCAGCTTACAAAAAAAAAAAAAGTATTCACTTCCACATCTTAAATCCACAACACATTTCATCTTCATTTGGTTTGAGAGTTTCAGTTCAGCAATTACCAATCTCTAAGGTAGCGTAAACTAACTGCAACATATCCACTACATTGTGATTCATTGTTTACCCTGCATATGCACAGCGTTGGCATTGCGTCGTGAGTTAATGGAATGGAATGTTATCAGTACATGAAATGTGCAAAATGGGCATGGATAGGAAGCTTGGATTTGGTGAATGAGTGAACACCATGGCTCCTGCCTCACTGGATTTTGAGAGGGGGGTATATACCAATCTCTGACGCAAAGCTTTTGCTTGACCACTGGGCATACAGTGTCCTCTACCAAGATTGCCTACCCTAAACTGTCGTTTTCCATAAAACAGTTTTTTTCCATATTTGATCACTTGGTAGATGGTGAAAGCCATGGTCGGTTCCTTTTCAAACATCGCACACGGTTGAGCTGAGCTGTGTCCAAAAAAACAAAACAGCACTGTACAGGTATGTACACAACAATGCTTTTGTGCCATATTCTCAGGTGTTTGCATGCTAACAGTTAATCTTGGTATAATGTTCCTTTTGTTTGCTGGGTTCAACCCACTGGACAGTGTTCATTTTCTCCCAAATCTGTGTGGAAATTAAATTGTTTTTCGCTATTAGCTTACTAATAGAGACTTCTGGGTATAATAGCCCATTTGTTTGCTGGGTTTTATATTATCGCTGATCTATAACAGTGATTTTCCCTATATCTATTATTTGGTTTCGTTTCATATAATGAAAAATCTTATTCTTATTCCCCTTGAATTCCCACTCTGGGAAATCCTGCACATTCTCATTCTAATCTATATCTCGATATACATCCATATATGCATCATCAAACTCCATTTCTTCTCCTCATCTCATAGTTCAGATGCTCATTTGGAGTGAATCGTGTTGTTCCTATTCTTCTCTAGTCAACCTAGAATGTATTCATACGACCAACTATAGCACTCTTTTTCTCCACTAGAAAAACTCTTTCATAATCTCTCGGCCTTGCCACTCTATAAGTTTCAAAATCTGTTCTTGTTGGTGGATTCTCCCGGGATGTTACTGTTGTTGCTGCTACAATGACAGTTATTTAACTCAAGCATATTAATTCCACAATTCACCTCCCTTGTTTTTTGCATATTCGCCATTTTCCTATATCCTTCCTTCATTATTTCTCCGGCATCACCCTTCCGAATCCCGACATCTTTCAAAAATTCCGACCTAATTCCTAAAAAGCGAGCTTGGCTGTGTGTTGGATCTCTACAAATATCTCTGACTTGTCAGAAGGGATCCTACTTTGCTAATCTCGGGTCTTCCCCTTCTAACCTTCAATTTTTTTTGTATATTCTCTGCTTCATATCCCTATTTAATTTCCTAAATTAGCTCTCTTATTTGGTGGCATCCATTTAATGCTTTTTTTACGTTGTCCAACTTTCCCGAGGTATCGGGTTGTCATTTTTTCTAACCGGGGGAATTCCTAGACATTCCCTATTCTGGAAGGATCCTCCTTCTCCATATTCCGGACACATAGTCCATGACGCGTCCTCTTCTCGCAGTTGTATTCATTCCTTCTATTTTCTCCATTAATAATGGTGCTGACAGACTCTGACATCGCTATCAATGACGACCTCATCCACACAACATTGGAAGCCGAACGGTCATTTGGAATGACCTCACCTGCCACATTACTGGATGACTAGACTCATGTTGGGCCTATTTCCCAGGCAAATTGTGCGACCAATTGGGGTTCGACGGGGTCCACTATCCATGACAAGGGGTCAGACTCCCTCCCTTCATCATCGCTGCCACATGGACTACATACGGCACCTTCTCTGCATGCACATTCACACTTGGGTCGCAATCAACATCCTCGCCACCCTATCCATGCTATTAAAATTTCTGAACCTGCTCCATGCATGTCTTTTGGAGATGAAGACTTCTCTAATAGAATCTCTAGTCTGCAAAATCACTCATTAGTTGGAAAATAGTATTTTTCTAAGATGGATGATTCGACTATGCATGCTTGGTTGCATTCTAAATAGCATGTTCTTCCAAACTACATGCCAACGGTGTTTAGACTACTTAATGGTTGGCATAGTTTTCATTTCTTATGTCACGAGGATCTGGAGCTGATTTGCAACTCTCCTTGGGTAAACGATCGCAGTTTTCTTGCCTTGCATTCCTAGTACTTTGGATTTAATCCCTTAAGGGACACTCCACAAAATAATTTAATCTGGGTGAAATTGCCAGGGCTCCCCATAAAATTTTGGTCTCAAAAGACTCTTTAAGATATCAGAGATGCGATTGAAAAATTTGTATATGTGGATCCTCGCTGTCTGGGTGCTCTGGAAAAGTGAGTTGCTTGGATCCTCATCGAAAAAAATTACAAGGGTGGATTTCCTGACCACATATCTATAAGTTGGAATGATTCTATGCTCACACAACGTCTGAACCACTGGGGGGTTCCATTCTGCTGCTTAAATTGCCACTGGATTGGTCATCTGTTGGCTCACTGCCCCCGCTGATGGAGCGCCCACCCTTCTTCTGCAATCAAGCCGTGCAAAAGCTTTTGGAAACAGAATATCTTTTAGACCTCTAGAGCTCTAAATGCTCATCTCTCGGTGGCTCGGAGACTCCCCCACGTGGGAAAAATCCTCCACATCTCTTAGGGACTCCGATCCCTCATTCCCCTCATTTCACAATGAAAAATCAATCAATATCATCATTGATTCCTTCTACATCCTTCCCTCCTTCGGATGACGTGGACCTCCAAACTACCTCAACCCCTACTGATTTTCCCTCCCACAACCTCGATGTTCCACCCCCTCCACAAAATGCTCCTCCTCAGCCTTCCATAAACGACCCCCTGACAGCGAATCATATTTGTTATGTCCAAGCTATAACATCACCCCATACCACCCCATCAAAATCAGCCTCTTTTAAGCCAAATCCTTCCTCCCCTTCTACTCCGATCATATCACCCACAAATTTGGTGGACAGTGATGTGGAATTCCTTCTGCAAAAGAAACCTTTGGACCTTTGGTCCCATACCATACACAAACCCTCGAACCCATCTTCCCCCTAATATTAGCCCTACATCCAGGGGCAATATTACTGTGAGGAAAAAAATCCTAAGGACAGCCAGCACTTCCGTGGCCACCTCCATAATCCTATTGCCCTACATCATCCGGAGACAACCTCCCTCATCGACATTCCCATTGCCGAAACATCATCTCGGGCCCTTGGAGCACGATAGCCCAACAAGCGTCCCATATAACGTTTATTCTTTCCCTAAATATGTGGGGGCTAGGGGTGGCTCCCAAATATCTTGCCTTGAAGAAGTTATTCTCCATCCACCATCCATTCATCATCCTACTTCAAGAAACTATGCATCTTGATGTACAATCGACTCAATACTTTCGTTGAATGTTCCCAACTTGGCACATGGCTGCCATAGATGTTGCTGGGCTATTTGGAGGACATATTGCCATCTGGGATCCAAACCGGGTCCAGCTTCGGGATTTCTCTTGTTTTGTAGGCATCTTTCTTGCTGGTAATATGCGCAGCGTTTTGGGAAATATCCATATCCTAAATATATATGCTCTGTTCTAAGATAGAGAGCATTTCTAGCATCGATTGGTGGAATCAGATCTCCTACTCCTGCCATCGCTCATGCTGGCTGGAGATTTAAATTGTACTTTTGGGGACCATGAATCTTGGGGTCATACATGTTGTGGCGACCCCATGGATGACTCTCTTAAATCCATCATTCTGGATCACAATCTGGTTGACATCTGCCCATACTCTATTGCCCCCACCTGGGATAATGGAAGATCAAGGGACTCATATATTGCTAAAAGATTGGACAGGTTTCTCATTCATAATATGCTTATTAACAGACTCAGATTGGTATCATCCAAAATTATGAACAACTATGTCTCTTACCACCGCCCTATCATTCTTCACTGGATACAACAAGACTTCAGAAGGGGAATTCCCTTTAAATTCAATCGACTCTGGTTAGAAGACCCTTCTTATGTCGACCTAGTAAAAGATACTTGGACCTCTATTCCAAATTCCTCTTCATCTTATATGGGTTTGTTGCTTGACAAACTTAAAGTTCTTCGAATTGCAACAAAAAAGTGGGAACGGGATAAGAAAATACATCTCAGAAGAGAACTTAGTGAGATTGATCAAGAGTTGGATACTATCCGTAGGGCAATGTCAACTCACTCTCTCAATCCAAACACCCAATCCAGATAATTGTCCCTTGAAAAAATAAGATCACAAATCTTGCTTATTAAAGAGACAACTTGGAAGCTCAAAAGTCGAGTCACTTGGCTGAAAGAAGGTGACCGGAATACAAATTGTTTTTCACAGATTTGCAAACTCCCATCATAAAAAAAACTCCATTTGGGAGATTTATGATTCAGACGACACTAAATTTCAATCCCATGAAGAGATTAGCAGGGCTGCCCTCTCATAATTCAAATTGGCTTATGCTCAGATACCTTTGGGGGACCCAGAAGATTTATTATGGGGAGTTTCTCATTTTCCATTGATGTTCGAGGAAGAGGTTAACCGTGATTTTTTCCAGCCTATCACTTCAGAGGAAATTCGCACAATCATTCTTTCCTTCCAAAGAGATAAAAGTCTGGGCCCCGACGGCTGGACTATGGAAATATTTTCACACTTCTTTGATTTATTCAAGCTTGATTTGATTAACCTGGTTGAACAATCCTGCATCGTGGGCTCGATCCACCCCCTCTTAAACTCCACATATATAGCTCTTGTCCACAAAAAGAAATCCCCTCATACATTCTCTGACTTCCAACCCATATCGCTCTGTAATCTTGTTTACAAAATAATATCCAAGACTACAGCAAATCGCTTGAAGCCAATTCTGTCTAATTTCATCTCTCCCCAACAATATGGCTTTCTTAAGCACAGACAAATTCATGATGCTATTGCCACAGCGCAGGAATGTGTACATTCCATCTAGTTGAAAAACCTTGACATTGCTATTATGAAAGTCGACCTTAAAAAAGCATTCGACTGTTGAACTGGGATCCCTGAGGCTGGTTCTCCACAAGATCAATGTACAAGCTCTGGAAATAAATTGGATCACGACCTGCGTCACTTTTGTTTAGTTTGTTATTATCATAAATGGATTCTCGACCACTTTTTTCCAAGTAGGTAGGGGACTCAAGCAGGGTTTTTCACTATCACCCCTTTTATTCATCCTTGCAATGGATGGTCTGAGCCTTCATATATCTAATGTTGTGGCCACGGGGCTCTTCTCTCCTCTGAAGCTTGGCAAAAATATTGAAATTTCACATAGCTTTTTTGTTGATGATGTTCTCATTCTGGGACTTCTAAACAGGTTTGCTTGGCTTCACTAATTTCAATTTTTTCATAGATTTGGAATTTCTTTGGACCTCAAAATGAATGAATCCAAATCATTTATAATGTATAATCTGGAAATTTATGATACCATCCCTTATATTGCTAACTTATTTGGTATTCCTTCTAAATGCTTCTCATCTAGTCTGAAATATCTTGGCTTCCACTTAAAACCATGCAAGTACAGAAATATGGATTGGAATTGGTTAGTTGACAGATATTTTTTGAAAATATCCACGTGGGAGAACAAATGTCTTTCTTTGGGTGGACATTTCACTCTGGTCCAAGCAGTTACAACACAAATCAATGTATATTATGTGCACTTGTTCCATCTCCCAGCAGCCCTCATTAAAAAAATTGACAGAATCACAGCCATCTTTATTTGGTCCGCCATGAAGCAACGGAAGAAGTTTCACTTAACTAAGCTACAACACATCACCCTTCCAAAAATTATCGATGGATGGGGCATCCTCGATCTACGCCGTTTTTGACAAGCTCTCCTTCTTAAATACATTTGGCGTGGGATTTTTGGGCTCAGTATCTGGAGTGATATCATCAATAGTAAATATTTGAGCAACATTGACTTTAAAGTCTAGATGAGAAATGGCCATATCGGGAACGCGTCTGGCTCTGCTATCTGGCAAAGTTTCATTAAAATTCAAAATATTTTTATTAATACGCTGGCTTGGAACCTGGGCTCTGGTCACCATATAATTATGGGCCGTGACCACATCAAAGGACTGCCTGACTTCGTCCTCCTCCAAAACCACTTCATCAAAACTCTTCATCGCAGTAGTATCTTCTTTTGGCACCAAGTGATTTCTACTTGTGGAAATGACAGACCAATTTGGAAAGAGGTTGCTCAGCTAAATACCTCCAGCACTGTTGCTGTCGATTGGAAGCTCATATGCTCACATTTGAATCTGGCGGGTCTTTATAGAAATGATTCTGTGGATTCTATTACTTGGACCGGTAAATTATCCGAAAACAATATTGTAGTTGCTAATGCATATTATCAATTATGTTTACTGCAATCTAACCACCTGGGGAATGGGTGGTTCGCTAAATTTTGGAGTCCACTTCTTCCCATAAAAATCACTATTTTTCTCTGGCTGGTGTGGAAGAATAAGAATCTGACTTGGGAAAACCTACAAGTGAGGAACTGGTATGGCCCTGGATACTGTGTTCTATGTGGAAATGAAGCTGAGAACAATACTCACCTCTTCAAAACTTGTAGTTCGGTTGCCATTTTATGGCATCAATTAGAGCACAAAATAGGCAGCCTGGGACCATATATTTGCGACATTTAACTTTGGCTGACTTGGTTGAGCAACCAATCCAGCCCAAGAAG
Organism: Pinus tabuliformis; assembly: GCA_031772625.1. Taxonomy (NCBI): domain Eukaryota; kingdom Viridiplantae; phylum Streptophyta; class Pinopsida; order Pinales; family Pinaceae; genus Pinus; species Pinus tabuliformis. The sequence continues at coordinate 449,895,144 of CM062812.1, read as the reverse complement.
ACTCATTCCTGCCATATTTATATGGGAAATATGGAAATGGCGCAACAACATCATATTCAATAATCACAGGGAGTTGGCATCGAATGTGCTGGAGAGAATTGCTCAAAAAATAGATGATGTTCTACAATCCTCCCCAAAATAGAAGCCATCTCGGCCATTGAAAAATATGGAGTTGGTATATCCATCTGGTTTCTTCGATGGGGCTCAAGAGATCACAAATGTGGTTGTGGTTTCATAATAAACATTCATTCAGAACTATTATATCACGTCTACTAGGGGGTTGGCTCTGGAACAAACACTAAGGCAGAAGTAGTGGCTCTCTGGGGATTACTTTGGTTCACAAATTTTCTGAACATTCCAAATTTACATGTTTTCGGCGACTCCAAGGTTGTCATTGACTATGTTTGTTTATAGGCTCATATTCATAAATCCTCTCTACAATGTTGGCTAAAGCAAATCAGAAATATTTGGAGTTCCCTCAAAAATCCCACAATCCAACATATTAGCAGAAACTTAAATTCTATGGCAGACAGATTATCAAAGAATGCTCTAGATTTGGAGCTTGATGGTTTACATGTATGTATTAAATTGCAAGAGACTTGGCTCAATGCTGGGAACTTTCCAATCCCTTGCTAGTACTTGGATCTCTCTATCCCAAGAATTTTTCCTATTTACACACTACATATTATCATTTTTGGTTGATTCTGAATGACATTACCCAATATTTCAGATGTCTTCTTCAACATCTTTTTTGGATGATTCTTGACGGCAATACCCAATATCTCAGATGACTGCTTCAGCATCTTTTTTTGTTTTATGATCGAATAATCTATCCATGTGATGCTTGAAATCCTATAGATAGTCTTTGAGAATATGAATATCTATAAGAACTTTCTAATACTTGAATATATATCTGCTTTTTTCATCTGAAAAAAAAAGCCTCCCGAAAGTACCTTTCGTCGTCTCTATTAGACCAAGATTGCAGACAAAATTGCCACAAATATAAAGGAATCTGAATGCGAAAATGGGGGAGTTGGGTGTCTGAAATCTGGATGCCCAATACCAGAGAGAAGATATGGCTGGGGTCATACAAAATCGTCGAGCAAGCTGCCTGTGCTTATGACGCCGGAGTGTATTGCCTGAAAGGGTCCAACCCCCAATTCAACTTCATCGATTCCATGCCTGCCATACCGTCCGCATCTTTACTTGGACATATCGCAGCTGGCAGATACCCAAGGCACTGGACTTGGGGTTATTGTTGGAATTCAGAGGCACAACAAATCAATTAAACACACAACAGAAAAATAAACAAGCACATAAGACACAGCTTTTAACGTGGTTCACCCAACCAATCTGGGCTACGTCCACCAAACATAGGCATCAGGAGTTTATTAATCAAATTAGGAGATTACATCATGAAATCCTCACACTCTCTTGGCAAATCATCCGAATGATTGCCTGTTATATAGCATAGAGAATCTAACAGCCTCATAACTCCCTCACATCAAATATAGGAGGCATTAAGTCCCTCCCAACAACCTGGAGCTAATCTAGGAACTGAATCCCTATTGTTGTCATCAGATGAGATTTTTCCTATTTTGCTCAAATAGAAAATCTCAACAATCTCCACCTTGACAACAATTCACCTGATGCCCTGTTATTATTATTTTATCTTTTCTGCAAGCCAAGAGAAGCCAAACACCAGCGTAGCTTCTCCAACAAAACTGGTTTCGTGAACATGTCTGCACAGTTCTCCTTTGTATGCAACTTTTCAAGAGAAACTCCCCTTTTAGTGATAACCTGTCTTACAAAATGATATTTGATTGGAATATGATCAGGGAAAATTTTAAGAACCCCCTCTAAATTTATAAATATAATAAATGGGCGAATCTCCATGGTATATAGGAAAAATGGAAGGCGATTTTATCAATAATATAATATGTATATATAATTTTTTGGCGAATCTCTCACCAGGCATGGTGAATATTTTACTCAATTATAAAATCTTGTAAGATCTTGGCGAGTCTTTCACTAAATAATAAAACTTTGTAAAGTCCTAGTGAATCTTAGCATAGGCTACATGCTGGTTTAATTCCCCCATTTAAATAGGCTACATTCCAGGTGAATACCATGGGTCAATACCATGTGCCATTTTTATTTTTATTAATTCTAATATTAGGGTTAATAATGGTTTTTTGCATGGTATTAATAACAATCTAGTCCATGGTATTTGTCCCATAGTATTTTGGCCATAGGTTTCACCTAAATATAACCCACTTTTTGAGTGTTCGTAAATATAAGGTGACTTATGGAGTAAATATAAAAAAATGTTTTATTTGTTTACCATACCTCTCGTTTATTTATATTTTTATTAATTTACCATACCTCTTTTACAAATATGGTATTTGGCCCATAGGATTCACTTAAAAAAAACCTCTTTCTTGAGCCTTCATATATAGAACGAGGGTTATGGACTAAATATAAAAAGAGGTTTTATTTATTTACGATACGTCTAGTTTATTTATATTTTTATTTATTTACCATACCTTTTGAGTAAGTATAAAAAGACATTTTATTTATTTACCATACCTCCACTTTACTTATATTTTTATTTGTTTACACCCTTACATGTATATAAGGTGACTTATGGAGTAAATATAAAAAATGTTTTATTTATTTACCATACCTCTCATTTATTTATATTTTTATTAATTTACCATACCTCTTTTATAAATATGGTATTTGGCCCATAGGATTCACTTAAATAAAACCTATTCTTGAAAATGGGCGAATGGATTCACTTAAATAAAACCTATTCTTGAAAATGGGCGAATGGAAGGTTGTAAGTCCTAATTTCAAAGGCTAAATTTACCTTTTTTGCCCTCTCCCTTAAAATAAGGTGGGCTATTTGAGGTGATTTGTAAAAATGTACTATGATACAAAATATTCGCCCACTAAAAATTTAAAACCCCTTAATTTCGCCAAAGGGCGAACACTCGCCCCTAAAATTGTCCTTGAATATGCTTTGACTTACTATGATAGGCCGGATTCTTAGCCAAATGTATTGCACTTTGACTGTCACAAAGTAACCTGATGTTATCCTGTAACCTACCAAACTCACCAAGCAAACCTTTCAACCAAACCGCCTCTTTGCAAGCATGAGAAGCAGCAATGTATTCTGCTTCAGTAGTAGACAAAGCAACAATGTTCTGTAGCTTTGACATCCAGCTAATAGCTCCACCTGCAAGAGTAAAGACGTACCCTGAAGTTGACCTTCTCTTATCCACGTCACCTGCAAAATCAGAATCAACATATCCGCAAACAAATTCACTACTCTTATTGTAAGAAATACAATAACTACTTGTGCCTCTCAAGTACCGAAGCACCCATTTCACTGCTGACCAGTGTTCTTTACCCGGATTTGCCATGTACCTGCTGACAACCCCAACTGCATGAGAAATATCTGGTCGCGTACACACCATCGCATACATCAAACATCCTACTACATTGGCATAAGGAATTCGAGACATATAATCCTTTTCTTCATCTGTATTAGGACATAAACTCAAAGAAAGCTTGAAATGGGAAGCTAAAGGGACTGACACAGGCTTCACATTGTTCATACCAAACCTCAAAAGTATTTTCCCAACATACTTCTGTTGTGATAGCCACAACTTACCATTACTCCTGTCTCTAAAAATCTCCATGCCCAAAATCTGTCTTGCGGCTCCTAGATCTTTCATATCAAACGTCCTTGCCATCTGAGTCTTCAACCTGTTGATTTCTTCAATGCTTTTGCTTGCTAAAAGCATATCATCAACATATAACACTAAGATAATGAACATGCCATTATTTAACTGCTTAAAATACACACAATGATCATATTCACTTCTTACATATTTCTGACTCAACATGAAAGAATAAAACTTCTTATACCACTGTCGAGGCGACTGCTTCAGGCCATATAATGACTTCTTGAGCCTGCAGACAAATTTCGCATTGCGATGCTGAACAAACCCTTCCGGTTGTTCCATATATATTTCCTCATCTAAATCACCATGTAGAAATGCAGTCTTAACATCTAACTGCTGCAACTCCAAATCAAACAAAGCCACTAATGCTAACACAATTCTAATTGAAACAATTTTAACCACTGGTGAAAATATCTCATGAAAGTCTATGCCAGCTTTCTGAGAAAACCCTTTTGCAACCAGCCGAGCTTTGTACCTGTCTTCCGTATCATTCACACCCCGTTTCAGCTTGTACACCCACTTGCATCCCACAGTTTTCCTGCCTTTGGGAAGTTCAACCAGATCCCACGTACCATTCTTACCTAAGGCCATCATTTCTTCCTTCATGGCTACTTTCCATTTGTCACTATTTGAACCTTCTACAGCTTCCTGATAGCACAAAGGTTCATCATCATTAGCGATCAAAGCAACTGAAGTAACATGATCATCATACCTTCTCGGACGACGTTTGATCCTTGTAGACCTCCTTAAGAACGTTTTTGGTGCTTCCACAGTTGGCTGTCTATCAACTGTAGGAATTTCTTCATGATCGCCATCTGAGACCTGTTCATGTCCTCCATCTGAACCCTGTTCTGAATCTGAAACCTGTTCATGACTAGAATCTGAACTATGGTCGTTATGAATATCATTAGAAATGCTGTCAAACTGAATATGCTGGAAATCAGATACATCATCTTGTTTCAATCTTCTATCTACATCTAACTGTACAAGAGAGGATTCATTAAACCTTACATCTCTGTTGATGATGATTTTGCGGGTAGTAGGATCCTACAATCTATATCCCTTCGTTCCATCACCATACCCAACAAAGATATACCTTTTAAACTTTGGATCTAATTTAGTTCGCTAATGTTTAGGCACTAGAGCATATGCATCACAACCAAACACTCTGAGTTTAGAATAGTCACAAGGGTGTCCTGTCCATACCTCTTGCGGAACCTTGCAGTCTATTGCCGTTGATGGAGATCGGTTTATCACATAACAAGCGGTTGCCACTGCTTCCTTCCACAACTCCTTCGGCAACCCGGAGTTACTCAGCATACACCTTGCTCTCTCTAGAAGAGTCTTGTTCATGCGTTCAGCAACTCCATTCTGCTGAGGAGTATAAACCGTGGTCTTATGTCTTTCGATCCCTGCATCCTTGCAATAGTTGTCAAACGCCTTGGAGGAAAACTCACCACCATTGTCAGTTCTTAAACATTTTATAGTTCTACCAGTGCTGTTTTCTACCAATGCTCTAAACTGCTTGAAAACCGTAAAAACATCAGACTTCTTTTTCAACATGTAGACCCAAACTTTCCGAGAAAAGTCATCAATGAATGATACAAAATAAGACGAACCACCATATGAAGCTGTAGGAGCTGGACCCCACACATCTGAATGGATATAATCAAGTATGCCTTTACTAGTATGTTTGCCTGTTTTAAACTTTTGTTTACTTTGTTTACCAAACAGACAATGTTTACAGAAATCCAATTTTCCAGATCTTAGATTAGGAAGTAACTTTCGGTCAGCCAAAATTTTCAATCCTCTTTCACTCATATGCCCCAATCTTTGATGCCATAAGTGAATGGAACTACTATCATGTTCAGACACAGACACATGATCTGACCCATTTCTACCTTCTAACTGGAATAGATTTCCTACTTTCTTAGCTTTCATAACTAGTAAGATGCCTTTGTAAATTTTCATTACTCCACCTTGAATTACAGTTTTATATCCATTTGAATCAAGTGCTCCTAATGAAATCAAATTTTTTCTTAAATCTGGTACATGCCTCACATCAGTTAATATTTTGGTTGTGCCATCAAACATTTGTAGTTGTACACTTCCTATTCCAACAATACTGCAAGTGACATCATTACCCATGTACACGACTCCATCATCAACTGATTTATATGTTTTAAACCAATCTTTATGAATACACATGTGGTTAGATGCCCCGGAATCTAACAACCAATGTTGATCATGTTTTGAAATATTAACTGACAATACCTCATCACTCATACCTGAACCAGATACTGAACCTGTATCTGTGGTGTTGGCTTCCTTCTTCTCTGTCGAAGAGCCTTCTTTAGCAGCCTGCTTTCGCTTCCAGCAATCCTTTTTCAGATTTCCAGCCTTGCCACAATGCCAGCACTTCATCTTTGGCTTCTTTCCTTTGGACTTTGAACGAGAGTCGCTATGCTTTCCCCCGGAGTGTCTCTCTCGTGAGCGCCCTCTGGCCATCATTACCTCTGATGTAGAGGTGTCTGCATTCGACCTCTTCCTCGTCTCCTCAGCCAACAAGGCTCCAACAACATCATCAAACTCAAGAATTTCTGATGTACTAAAACTTATGGAAGTAACAAAGTGATCCCAGGATTCGGGCAATGAACATAATAAAGTTATCGCCTTATCCTCTGAATCAAATTTCACATCTAGACTGTTTAATTGCACCAACAAGGTATTAAAAACATTCAGGTGATCAACAATTGAGGTACCTTCTTTCATCCGCAAACTGTAAAGCTGCCGTTTCAGGAGAATTCGATTTGTCAAAGATTTCGTCATATAGAGCTTCTCAAGCTTCGTCCACAGGCCTGCGGCGGTTTTCTCTGACACAATGTTGAACAGAACATCGTCCGCCAGACATAACCGAATTGCGCTCAGAGCTCTATCATCCATCTCATCCCATTCATCCTCCGTCATGGAAGGAGGTCTTTTGTTTTTCCCCAACAGTGCTTTCGCCACACCTTGTTGAACCAGCAGATCGTGCATTTTCACCTTCCAGATCTCAAAATTATTCTTGCCATTAAACTTCTCAATTTCAAACCGGGTACTTTGAGTTTTCGCCATTTGTATCAAAAAACACAGTAATCTCCAAATATCCAACCAGCAATTTAAAAAAAAAAAATTACCTATGCCTTTACAAAAAAAAACTGCTCTTTGCACTTATAAAAAAAAAACTTTCTGCCATATGCACTTCTAAAAAAAAAAGATGATATATATCCTTTTAAAAAAAAACTGCAATATCCCAGCACACAAATATGCAGATACGCACCAGATGTCCCAGCACATAAACATTGACTCCGCATAAACAATCCCACATACAACTGGCACTGCGTTTTAAAAAAAAAATTGACTGCGCACTCTTGATACCAATATTGCTACCTCTGTGCTTTATGCCAATCCCAGCACACCATAAATACAACGCATATATCCAGGCAGTTTTAAAAAACATATGAACGATGTTTTAAAAAAAATATACCCACGCTGTTTGGATACTATATCAACACCGTTTTACATCCATTACCACTCAATAACGCTATGCACCAGCCACTCAATACAAATATGCAACGCACTACTCAATTCAAAATATACACCAGCCATTCAATTCAAATATGCAACGCACCAGCAATATGTAAAAAAACAGCGCATTGATTTAATCTATCCACGCTGTTTATAACATATATATTCATGGCGTTTTCCAATATATATATATACTCAGGTTTAAAACACATCAAATCCACATAATTCACGCTGGTTCCAATATATATGTACGCTGTTGGAAATATCAGTCACGCTGTTTTAAAAAAAACATACCCTTTCGCTGGTTATGATATATACCCATGCAGATTTTTAATTGAATGCACACCGGTTTTGAATGCACGCTGGTTATGATATATACACGCAACAATGTTCTTACCATACGCATCAGCTCCACGCGCAAAGCAATCCACGCATCAGCTATCCACCGCACAGCAATCCACCAGCATTCACACGGATACACAGCGGCTGCTCCTCACCACGCACAACACTCAATTATGCGCCCAATTCCAGCACGCAGGTCTGGTCTCTTCCGCGCAGCAGTGATATTCACCCTCCAGCATGCAATCTCAGCACCTCCAACATGCTCTGATACCAATTGTTGGAATTCAGAGGCACAGCAAATCAATTAAACACACAGCAGAAAAATAAACAAGCACATAAGACACAGCTTTTAACGTGGTTCACCCAACCAATCTGGGCTACGTCCACCAAACATAGGCATCAGGAGTTTATTAATCAAATTAGGAGATTACATCATGAAATCCTCACACTCTCTTGGAAAATCATCCGAATGATTGCCTGTTATATAGCATAGAGAATCTAACAGCCTCATAACTCCCTCACATCAAATATAGGAGGCATTAACTCCCTCCCAACAACCTGGAGCTAATCTAGGAACTGAATCCCTATTGTTGTCATCAGCTGAGATTTTTCCTATTTTGGTCAAACAGAAAATCTCAACAGTGGGAGTCTCTGTTTGAGGAGAATGGCAGCCTGAATTTGGAGAAAATCCCATCGATTGAGGAGGCGTCACTGCTGGAGTTCATTCTGACTTGGGAGGAGGAGCAAGTAGACGAATACATCTTCTTTGGCCCCACAAATTTGTGGAACTTTTGAGACATTTGAATCATTACAGGGAAAATCGACCCAATTGTCAAAATCGTTTTCTATGTTTAGATATTGGGATATGTACATTTTAAACATTCTATAAAGGAGGTTTCCCTGTTTTCAGTACATGTATATAGCTGCATCGTCGACATTTTTTATAATTATAAGTTTGAAAAGAATGTAATTCATAAAATTTAAATGTGTTAAATTTATTAATATATTTAGAAATAGAGTTTAAATAATTAAAAATTATAACATCATTCAACATTAAATTATATATTTAAATATAATGAAATATATTAATTAAATTACACTAATAATTTTTATATTATATAAAATAAAGTAACCTGATTACGCCCTTGAATGTACTCCTACAAACTATTACGTTGAAGGAATGAAATTTCAACCATGAAAATAGGTCCTAGTTCCGTTTATACAAGAACTGCTAAGTAACAACTTTGGCCCTAGGGTAGAATGAATGTGTTACACCAGAAGATACGGTCAACATAGTGAAGAACACACTCAAGATTCAAGTTAAATAGGTTTTAAAAATTCATTTATGAGATAAATATGGAATAAGCGCAGTGAGGAAACCACTCAAGATCCAAGTCAAATAGGTTTTTAAAATTCGTTTGTGAGATATATATGGAATAACAGCTCTGCTATGGTATAAGATAGGGTCATTATATCGGTTCTTCCCTTTAGTGTGAAATTATGATTTTAATATTGGTGAGAATTTTGTAGTTTAATATAAATATGTTATTATAATAATTGTAAATTTAAAAAAAAAAAAAAAAAATTTAGGTTTATTCAAATACTCATTATTATAATATCAATAATATAAAAACCTAGGGTTAACTTAAATGTTCGAGTTCTTGTTCTTAAGTGCCTCACTGATCAGGAGGTTATAGGGTCAATTATTCTCAAAACTTTAGATTTTCTCATGAATGTAATGGCCATAGATTTTCCCATGATTTTTTCCCTGGATGTAATGACCACCCCGTTCTCGTGGGCCACCCAGTGTCTGTGGGCCTAGACTATCCTGTTTGCCCAGACCACCCTTGTCACGCCCCTACCCTGCTGGTACTCTCCAACCGCACGAAGTGGGGTGCGGCACCACCATCCATTTTCTTTTTAACAATACTCACACGGTGTGGACTACACCTACTTTCTATACGTCGTTTATTTTTCAAATTTTCTAAGTATACATTCACATACACAGTGGAAATAGTCAATTATTCATCTTCATCATTATTATCATTTACACATATGCACAGCGGATATTTTAATGGGAGGGGAAACTCCCTGAAATATGAGTCTGCACATTGATAATAACAATATTTTACAAAGTTTACAATTTACAGTCTTTGCAGGAAACCCCAAGTTTCCTTTGTACAATTTTTGTCACAACCGTGTAACCCGGCATGCACCGTTCAGTCCACCTGAATCACCATTCGGAGTGCCCCCTGGTTCTACTGTCCACCATGACTCTTTCACTGTCACACCGGCTCGTCACATTGTTCCTTCGTTTAGCAAGTCATTCATCATTTTACCAAATTCCCTCGCTCGCCCTCGGCTCGTTCTGCTGAACGGCCTCAACTTGTTCAGTCGGACACCCTCGCCCGTTCAGTGGAATGCCCGTTACTCGTTTAGCCGGGTGCCTTCACCCATTCAGCCGAATGGCCTTGGCTAATGCAGCCGAACACCCTCGCCCATTCAGCTGGACGCCCTCGGATTGTTCAAGCCGACACCCTCATTCTTTCACTCGAACGCCCTTGGCTCGTTTAGCTGGACGCCCTCACCCATTCGCCCAAATGCCTTCGCTCGTTTCAACTGTCGCCTTTTCCCATTCACCTGAATGCCCGCAATTTGTTTCACTCCGCACCTTCACCCGTTCAGTCAAACGCAATCGGCTCGTGTCAACCGACGCTCTCGACTCATTCAGTCGGGCACCCTCACACACCCTCATTTGTTCAATCGAACGACTTCGCATGACCTCTGGTTCTGCGCTTCCTATGGCGACCCGAACATTGCTCCATTGTTCTTCGGCTAGGTGCTTCAGCCTATGCTCCGCCTACACCTTTGCCTAAGTTTCATCTCGCCTCCTCTAAGTGAGCTTGCACTTATTTCTCACCAAGACACTACAAGGTTTGCTTGATGTCTTTCTCCACCATCTTGCCGCTCTACTTATATGGCGGTTAGCCTATCGGTTGGGGCATAAATCCACCAAGCCGACCCATCGTTTCATCCAACTCACCCCTTCGTCACGTTGGCCCATGGTGTGGGCGCCCCTGTGCGGGACTGCCCCCACATATAAACTTTCCAACTGACTCAACACTTAGCCATTTTCACAATCGGCTTCACGCAATCGTTTCCATCATTTGGCTGGCCTTTCGCACTGTGCGGGCGCGCCCTTGACTTGCCAGTTAAACGCACCCATCTCACCTCGCCATCTTGCGCCCGTGTCGACTCTCCACCAACCCGTCGGTTAAACACACCTGCCTGGCATGCTTGACTCGTGCACTTGACATACTCCCCCACTCTAAATGGTTTTCGTCCTCGACAACATCGTCATATGACATCGCAAAGTGTCACTAGCTCCAACATCCAAAATGCCCATGCTACATACCTCTGCTCTACCATCTCACAAACCATAAAGGCTCATGTCTCCAGAAATCTTAAAGTCTCCTCAATCCATGATCATCAACCACATCTGCCGCAATTCCCACATGTTGCCCCACCGTGGAAGGTTGGTCCCTCCAACTCAAGCTACATGCTCACTCCAACATATCGTGTCGACCCCATCATGTATCATCATCATGTGAATTGCTGCCATGATACTCCAACACAATGCTAACACATCTCAGTACACTGCTAGCCTCCATGACTCGAACTAGTTGGGTGATTAGTCCAACTGTCACACTCAAACCATGAAAATGCACTTCCTCATGCCATCATCAGTGGTTTCTCTCAACATCTTGTCACAACATCAACTCGATCAAGAATCCATCTCCATCTCCATCAAAATGTAAGCCATGCCCAAGTCCATGAAGTAATCTTCATCTCATCTGCAACATGTTGTCCATGATTTTGGTGTCAATGTGTTGCATGTCAATCATTCTCATTTATCCCAACATAATCATCCATATGTGTAAAAGCCATCTCCTCAAAGTTAAGAGATCCTCTCATCAGATCGACTCTCGATGTGCCACATCAAGGTCCATGAAGCAACCTCAATCATACCTCTAATGTGACATCCCTCAAGTCTGCCAAAGAAACAAGTATAGCCCTGTCTCATCATCCATGTGCTGCCCATGATCATAGACCAATAAACTCCCATGTATCAAAAGTGGTTAATTCTCAGCTCAACCCATGCCTAAGTGTTGCCATCAAGGCATCATCATCACTGCAACTCCATCACTCCAAAGTGTCTCATATCAATCCTCCACATCAAGCCACTCTCTCAAGCACAACCATAAATGTACTCAAAAGTATGCACCCCATCCTGCATCGAAGTCCCTGAACTCAGCTCATCAATGCATCGGATCCTCCAAGTCCACCATAATATGAAGTCCCCAAAAGTCACAACCTCATGTCATCATGAGCTCCATGAGTCACCTCCGACAAACATCCTAGCAAGCATACATGTCTCGGCCCAAAGGTATTTTCAAGATGCCTCGGCTCTCCATGTAGTAGGAATGCTCCATCGTCTGCTCACAAATCCAACCAAGTCCACGGCCTTGTTGTACCCAAGTGCACCACATCCCCATTAGCTCATAAGTAAAATATATTCATATCACATAAGCAAATCCATGCGCGCAACATCCCTTCCTTGGCACCCCTCATTGAATTCCCATAAGTGACACCTCTACAAGTGCTCCTGCATAATGTTCCTGCATAATACTACCATGCTCCATCTCTCCAACTCAATGTCCATGACTCAAGTTGCCCATGTTGTCCAACTAAGTAGACCCATCACAACATCGGTCATCCTCACCCAAGTCTATAATTCGGTCTAGTGAACTCGGTCACCCAAACCATATCATCAAGTCATATGAGTCTCTTCCATCATAGCTCCCCCACTAAAGGTTCCACCAAGACTTTCTCTTAGTCTCGACCATGAGAAGTCCACCCAAGTATCATCATACCTCAAGTGTGTGCCCTTCTCCAATCTATCCATGGGTCATGCCAGGCACTTAGCCAATTCTCCATATGGATAAAGCATGACCCATTCCTCCGCAATGATCACCACGTTCCTCCCTTGTCACGGGCATTTAAACCTTCTGCCATAAGGTCACAAATAGCCCCAACAAGCTTTGCAACCGTCAATGGTCCCTGCCTCTCATCATAGACATCCATGATAAGAGCTTCCACTGCATTGGCAAACTGACTTTTCCCTTCCCTACATATGGTCCATCTACCAAAATCTCCAATGAAACACAATTATAAGTAGTACTTACTTCATCATGAGGCTCCTCCATGTGAGTCTCCTCATCCACCAATGTCTGCAAACTGCACGATCCTAGTCCAACTTGATCAATTTCAAGTTCCTCCTCCATCGCTGTCATGTCTGCAACATCCTCAGTCATCACATCTTCCTTTTCTTCATCATCACAATCTGCAGCTACATCTTGCTCCATTGCCCAACCAAGTCAAAGAAGTTTATCTTCAACATTCCCTTCCAAGACTTCAAGTTCATCTCGAATTCGTGGGTTCTCTTCTTTCATCAGCTTAAACCTGTATAAGGTCAGCAATAACCTCCCTTGGCATTCTTCCAAACCTGCCATGTCTTGTCGTTTAGCTTGGCCCAAGCACGATACTTCACCCCTGCTAAACCTGTCACGAAGTGTAGCACTTCACTTATGAAAATTTGAATCACCAAAGCCCGCACAATCCAGGGCTCTGATACCATCTGTCACGAAGCGATAGTGGGATCAGATTCTCTTAAATCCTTCAATGAAGTCCTGCGGAAAATCAAGGCTCCGATACCATCTGTCATACCCCTACCTTGGCGGTATTGTTCTAAACGCACGAAGGGGGGTGCGACACCACCACCCGTTTTCTTTTTTAACAATACTGACACAATGTGGACTATGCCTACTTTCTATACTTAGTTTATTTTTCAAATTTTCTAAGGATACATTCACATACATAACAGAAACATTCAATTATTCATCTTCATCATTATTACCATTTAAACATATGCACAACATATATTTTAATGGGAGGGGCAATTCCCTGAAATATGAGTCTCCCGGATGATAATAACAATATTTTACAAAGTCTACAATTTACAAGCTTTGCAGGAAACCCAAAGTTTCCTTTGTACAATTTCTGTCACAGCTGTGCAACTTGGTCTACACCGTTCTTTCCACCCAAACCAGCGTTTCAAGTGCCCCCCGGTTCTACCATCCTTCGCAAGTCATTCACTGGCGCACTGACTTGTCGCACTATTCCTTCATTCAGCAAGTCGTTCACCGTTTCAGCGAATGCCCTCACTCGCCCTTAGCTTGTTCAACTGAACACCCTCGGCTTGCTCAGTTGGACGCCCCCACTCGTTCAGCCAAACACCCTCGACTCGTTCAGCTGGATGCCCTCGCCCATTTAGACGAATGCCCTCGGCTCGTTCAGCTGGATGCGCTCGCCTGTTCACTCGATCGCCCTTGGATCGTTCAGCCGGACGCCCTCTCTCATTCACCGGAACGCCTTATCCTCATTCCAACCAACGCCTTCGCCCGTTCACCCAAACACCTATGGTTCATTTCACCCGGGGCCTTCGCCCGTTCAGCCGAACGCCCTCAGCTCATGTCAACCGAAGCCCTCGGCTCGTTTAGCCAGATGCCCTCACACGCCCTCGTCCGTTCAGCCGAACGACTTTGCACGACTTGCGATTCTGCCCTGTCTACGGCCACCCAAACGCTGCTCCACCACTCTGTGGCTAGGTGCTTCAGCCCCAATGCTCCGCTTGCACCTTTACCTCCTCTAAGTGAGCTTGCACTTATTGCTCTCCAAGACACTTAGAGGATTTTCCTGGTGTCTTTCTCCACCATCTCACTGCTCTACTTATATGGCAGTTGGCCCATCGGTTAGGGCATCTGCCCACCAAGCTGACCCATCATTTCGTCCAACTCACACCTCCGTCACGTTGGCCCGTGGTGTGGGTGCCCCCGTGCGGGACCACCCCCACATATAAACTCTCCACTCGTGTGGGACTTCCCATACATATAAACTTTCCACCTGTGCGGGAATTCCCCCACATATAAACTTTCCACCTGTGTGGGACTCGCGTGGTCGTTTCCATCGTTCGGTTGGCTCGTCGCACCATGCGATCACGCCCTTGACTCGCCGGTTAAACATGGCCGGCCAGCCTCGCCATCGTGCGCCTGTGTCGAATGTCTGCCAACCCATCAGTTAAATGTGCCCATCCAACATGCCTGACTCGTGGGCTTGACAACCCTATTCCTGTGGGCCACCTAGTGTTTGTAGGCCCAACTCCCGTCCTAGTTTTCGTGGGCCAGTGGGCCACCCAGTGTTTATGAACCACAACAAAACAAAGAATACCAACCATATAAATTATAATTTCAACACTTTAACAATTTATTCTTTTACTTATTTTTAATAAAATATGATTTATAATAATTTTTTTGTTTTTATTTTTATATTATTAAAAATGTACAATAATTGAAAAATATATACAATTTGTTTCATTTGTCCTATATGCAAGTATTTTAGGATGTGTAATATAGATGAAGATAAAAGTGTGTTATATGTCCAAGTGTTTTGTGTGTTCTTTGCAATGCTCAGAAAGGATGGGAGGAGATATTAAAAAAATATGTCATTAATCTATGTTCTCACCCCTGCCACCTTTATATATTAAGAGGAGGGTTTCAGTGAGTTGAACATATTCACACAAACATATGTGGGAGTGAGGGTGAAGTTGAGATGTTAGGGAGTGAGGTGAAGTTGGGAATATATATATATATATATATATATATATATATATATATAGAGGAGGTCATATTAAAATTAAAAAGAATAATTGTGTAAAGAATTTATATGCAATTTTTTTTTATAAGAAAAATGAAGGTAAATACTAAGAAATGTTTCAAAAATAAATATCAATACTTTTTTTATCCCCATATTTTTTTATATGAGAGTGAAAATGAAAATAGATGTCAAGAAAAATACCAAGAAAAACATAATATAACTTTCAATCTAATGAAATAACATATTAGGAAAAATATAATATGTTTTTTTTATACCTACCATATATAATTACCATATATAATTATAATATTTATTAGGATATATATATATATATATATTTAACATATTCCTTAATATAAATTATAATTAATATTGTTGCCATTATGATACAGGTATGACACAAGTGTTGTCCTTGATGGCAACTCTATTAGATGAAAGATCACAATATAGCAAGTAAACAGTAAAAATGAAGAAAGAAAGGTATACGCAGGTTCACTATATACCAAGGCGCGTATACACGCAGGTTCACTTTATACAAAGTCGTGTATACGAAAAGGTATACACAGGTTCACTATATACCAAGTCGCATATACACGCAGGTTCACTATATACAAAGGCACGTATATTATACACACGCACTTTCACAGAAGGAAAGGCACATACATGTTGGGAAACTAAGTTTTGGTCCGTGGTATTTGGTCCCTGTTATTTTGGTATTGGTCTATGGTATTTGGTCTGAGGTATTGACCCCAGGTATTGGGTCCAAGGTATTGGTCCTACGTGGTTTTGGACCATGGTATTGAGAGAGGCCTAAACCTATATAAGGAGAAGAAGATCATTAGGCCAAAGTGCAAGTGTGCAAGTGATGAATATCTGATGAAGTGTGAGATATAGTATGCAGGTTATGGGCATGTGATGCTTTGTTAAGGATGCACCTATGTGGCAAATGAAGGTTGATGGATCGGGATCATGAAGACTAAAATGCATTATCATTATATGGTACGATCATGAATAGTTCAGATCTGAACACTGACACATGTCTTATCCTTTATATCTGACGATCTGGATATATTTGAAGTAGAAAATTGCAGCAAAGGTATAAGTAATTATTTTCAGATCTATACGCTGGTTCCCTTTGGGGAAAGTGCGTATACATGCTGGTTCGACACAGCCAAGTAGCGTATACATTATGAGATTTGATATTTGAGGTTGTTGTTGGTTCTAGTGGTTGTTGCAGGGTTCTGGGTTCTGCTATGTGTTCTTGTGACTGTGTTTTGATAACAGGGTTTCATTGATTTAGTGTTGGGTGATTCAGAGATTGATGATGCAGATATAGTTGATGGTTGTATTGCAGTGGTGATTGATTTTGTGCTTTGATGTTATTGATGGATCCAGTCTGAAAATTTATGAAACGTGGTCCTTGGAAGAAAAGAGAAGGTCGTAGCCTTCTGTAGGCTGGCGCCTACGTACTAGTAAATATATCAGCTAGTACAAGAGCTAGGGGGTTGTAGCTCCCTTCCAGTAGAAGCTGGAGAACGAGAGAAGGTTGTAGCCTTCTATAGGTGGATGCCTGCATACTGGTATGAGTCTGTGCTAGTACAAGTTTATAAACAGGTTTTTCTTATCTTAAAGAAAATAGCAGCAAGTGGTTTTTGCCCCGCATTGGGTTTCCACCTTATATCATGGTGTTCATATGTGTCTCTTATGTGTGATGATCTGTTCTATTTTTACTGCACCTAGTTACTATTTATATGGTTAATGATGTTCTGATGCACTGATTAAAGATCAACATATGATGAAGTAACTGAATCATAAGTTTGCTGAATATACGCTAGTTGCATTAAACACAGTTGTGTGTACACGCGAGTTTCCTTAATTGTAGTAGCGTATATGAGTCTGATTATGGAAATGAAAAGGTTATTGATTTGCTAATATTGATTCACCACCCCCCCTCTCAGTGTTATTTCCAACAAATAAATTTTTTTTTATAAATTTTTTTAAATATAAATATATTAAATACATATATTTTTAACACTTTTCTTAATATACCTCCCATCGGGGTGCATACGAGGATCCTGACGCAATCAAAAAATTTTATGGTGAAGGTCTTGAGTTCAACCCACCACCTTCATGCGTGGTAAGGCTAGCATGGTCATTTTGGGGAGATGGAGAAGTAATATGCATGAGGGTGGTTGCAGGAGGTGTATTCATCTCCATTATCACTGTGAGGTGTTGAAGGACTTCCTGTGGGTAGATACTTGGAGTCTACAATGAGATTGAAGCAACGGTCGGTGGATGGACCAAGGACACACTCGACCAGCCACTGCGAGGGTGAATTATGTAGTCTGCCCCATCTCCCTGTTCACAATGTTGGAAGGTTACGTGATTTATGGTCTTGGTTGGGAGGGCATCATTCAGTGGCGTTCTGTGAGTTCAAGTCTTGTACTGTCTGGATTTGCGTCAAATTGAGGGGTCTACATTGGAAACTGGCCTAGAGGCGCCACCATTTCCTTGTTATTTGGCATATGGTTATCCCACCGGGGGATCTTCCTAACCTTGAAAGCTGGGAGGGTTTGTAGGGAGGGTAGGCAGGGTTGGGGAATTGCATGCATGACACCTGCTGGGTTTTTGTTCAAATGGCCTTGGTCAGAGGTTAATGCCAGGGGGATGGGCGAGCCTCTGTAAGCATAAAGATGAACTGGTTTGGTAAAACGATGGCCTCGACTCTGCAACTTAGCGATGTTGATGCAACAAAGAACTGGGTAGTTAGAAAAAAAACTCTGCATGACGGATGTTGGAAGTTTGGGGCAAATGGGGCTAAGGGAGAGCAAGGTAACTAGGTGCAGGGAGACATAGTAGTGGCGACAACCTCCTGTCAGCACAGGGAGGTTAATCGCTCGAATCACACTCATGCGAGAAGCAATTTATGGGGCCAGGTGCCCGGTAATCGCAATCGTGAGTCTGAATTGACTTGTGTCATTTCTGGAAATTGTATTAAAATTTGTAATGAACCTTGAATGGATGGTGAGAAGCTCTTTTAGGTTTTATGTATGTTGGGTGATCTTTGTACAGGTAAGTCGTTCGGAACAAGTCTAGGGCATTCTGAAAGTTGGTGGCACACTCCTCCGAAGGGCATCCACCGCCACAAAACACATTGCAGGAGGTGGGACAAGATGGCTCGTGTAGCACTAAGCTCTCACAGCCCAACCCCTCGTGACCGAGGAAGAGGCCAAAAAAAATGATAAGCAAGAGGAAGGGGAACCTAACAGTCCGGGGGCCAAGCTGAGAGGTCACAAACCGCCTATGAATATTATTAATGAAGAAACGTAAGCCTATCATGAAGGCATAGATGAGGAAATCCCACAGCTGATAGAGAAGTGGGGGGCTGACCTGATTCAACAGGCAAGTTATACAGAGATTGAAGTTGATGACTAGTGGGTCTTAGTGCTAGATCCCGACCACACCCGTGACCGAGTGACCTAATTCAAACACACTCTTTTCCTCTACTAGTTGATGAAGGGAATCCTAGGCAAGGCCCTTGAACAAATGTCTCTGAATATGACTGTTGCAGTGCCGACATTCCCAGATTACAAAAATGAAGTTTAGAAACTCATGTTTCAGATGTAGAAGCAAGATGGACGCCTCCAACGAATTGAAAATCATTTTCCATGCATATTGCCAATAGATGAAAACTTGGGGTCGAATGCAAAAGACCCAGATCTAGTTGATTCTTTCTCGGAACAAGCAGATCAATGAAACAATGTCTCTTGTTTAATTGTTTTTGATGTGGATATATTTACTTTTAATTGTAATTACAATTATGTTAGTTGGCAGGTAGATAGATGGATAGATATGGACATACAGTCATATGTAGCTTGGAGAGAAAGACTCAAAATGTTTCATTTTTGGATGGCTTACCATGTTGTTAGGTGACCAACAGACTTGGTTTCCCGCAGGGCAAGTTGAGGCCACCTAACAAATCTCAAAACTCGTTGTAACTTGATGATTAAAATTAATAGAAAAATAAACACCTACCACTCTTAAAAAAAAACATTTTTCTTGATATAAATTATAATTAAAATAAATTTTATTTTAATTTTGTTATAATATTTTTTTAAATATATAAATAGAAAAATTCTCATTGTTATTTTTAGTATTTATTATTATATATTGTGCTATTAATGTGAATTTTGCTATTATATTATATTATATTGTTTTGTATATATTTATTTTAAATTATAATTTTAAAATATGTATTATAATATTATTTTTTTTTTATTTATATTAAATTATAATTTTAGCACAATGAACGGTTAAAAACGCATCGTAAAAATTCTCCTTTGTGATTTGTATCGAAAATTTTTATTCTTAAATCACTATAAATCACAAACCTGAATTCAAAATTTTTAAAATATATGTACTAATATTAATTTGATTTATAATTTTTTTGTTTTAATAATATTTGATATATAATTATATTAAATTACAATTTCAAAATATTTATTACAATATAAATAATTTTAATTTTTAATCATTTAATTTGAAATTTTCTAACTTCCAAATAAAATTATAAAGCAAATTAAGTATTTTTACTTAAAAAATAGTGATTAACCATTATATCTCTACATTATAGATATTGTATAAAATATAGTGATTAACCATTATATCTCTACATTATAGATATTATATTTTTTATAGTAATTTATAAATTTAACTTATACATTTTTATATATCAATAATTTTATGATATTAAAATTTTTATTTTATTTAAAATTAACTGTAATAAAATTTAAATATTATTGTTAATTTTTTAAAAATCAATACTTAATATTAACTCATACCATACAATACTTAACATTAACTCATACCATATTAAAAAATGACATACATTTCAGAGAAAGTTTGAGATATTAAATATTATATTTTTAATAATAATTTATATATTTAACTTATACATTTTTATATATCAATAATTTTATGATATTAAAATATTTTTATTTTATTTAAATAAATACATAATATTACGTCATACCATATTAAAAAACGGCATACATTTCAAAGCAAGTTGAGATATTACATTGATGCATCAGGTAGATTAGACATAGCTTTCCATGAATTTTGGGAATAAATATCTTCCATTGGATGTTGGGGGATAATTAGACGCATAAAAATATTATTGCTCATTTGGGTTGTATTATCTTCTAAATCAAAAGGACTGGTATAATACCTGGGCAATAAATTAAATCGTGTTAATGAAATTTGTAAGTTATTTTTTAAATATTTTAATTCATATACTTAATTATATATTCCAAGGTTATATTATTCTGCATCACAAGTTGTGTAATAAGGAATTCATGTTAGTAATAATAATAATTTTTATTTTAAATAAAATAAATTTATTTATTTATATTAATAATTTAATATAGATAAACGTATTGTTTTTTTATAATATTTATATATTATGATATTAATTAAATTTAGAAAAAATAGTTGGAAAAAACAATTGTAGTTTTAAATCGTAAGTCAAAATAAATTTACATGATCAATCTTCTATAAATTTTGAAGGCATGGTAGTGACACCTATTACCTTTGTAAAACTTCTTTAAATTGAGAATCTGCTTATTGGATGTGTGCTTAAAGACATGCTTTCTTATTATTAAAGTGGCTATAATGTTATAGAGTGCACTACATCAAAGGGATGGAAGGGATGGAGTCTGCACAGTCTCCATGAAGAATAGCAAACATGAGGACACTAGCTCCTAAAACCAAACTTTTGGAAGACAATGACATGTTATTGACACACACTTATTGCATTTGAATCAATAGTGACCTCACATCTAGGAAAGTACCAACAACATCACCAATGAAGGAACCTGGTGTAGAGGAAAAGAATGTAATATAGTTGTTTATTACCTAGTAGTTTCAAAGGGGAAAGACATGGTTTATGAGCATGGAGAACATTAAATTTATCATTTAGATTGTACTGTCATCTAGCTTATACCAGCACCCGAAAACAGAATTCTTGGAACACATCCATATGTTATTCAGATGCAAAGGAAACTTTAGTTAATAATAATCTAGAGCAAATTTAGTTAATGTAGATCAACAACATTAATATTTAATAGAATTTTCCCTGTCCATTACGGGAAGGGACAATGGAAGTATATTGGTAGGCTTAGCTACTTCTGGAGTGATGATGTCAATAGTATGAACTTTTGAAGATCTCATGCACGATGTTAAAACTAGACACCTGACACTACGATCCCAAAAATCTATGTTTGCGAGTCTCGTTATTGGGACCACCATAGGATGCATAATAAAACCTTATACCTTCTAGCTATTTTACAAGTCCTTCAATGTGGGAAACCGAAATGGGAATATTATACCATGTTTGGACACATTTATAGAAGCATGTCCCTCGTAGAAGTAGAAAATGGTGATCAACTTGATAGTGTCTTAGTATATTCCCCTGTTGATGGCCATGTTTATTCTCCTAAGAGAAAATAAACCATAGGAATGCTATTATAATGGATCGTACAATGGATTCTAGTAATTTATGTGTGGGGTTTCCATATGGGCTCTTCCCTTCTCCTGTAATACAGTTATTTACTGAGTATTGAGGTAAGTAGAATAATAATTCTTATGAATATACCTTAGTACTAGATGAAGGTAGATTACAGGGGTCCTTCAAATCAATTTATGAGTGAATTTTATCCAAGGGCCTATGGTCTATGTGCACACAAAATATATTGATCACATCTGTAGCAACAATAGAACTCACAATCTCCTAGTTATGCACCTTGATTTGACTCAAATTTTCTTTATGTGCATTTGTCTCGTGAATTTTATAAAAACTTCACCATCTCACTTTCCCCTAGTTCCCTTTAGCACCTGAATGCTAAGTGGAATAGCTCACAGAATCACCGGTATGATTAAGTCTTAAAGCCAAAGGAACTAGGTTTGTCAAACTCCCCATAACTGCTATAAATTTTTCTCTTTAACTCGATGGTAGGGAACAAAATTGGCGGTAATGAATAGGGTTGATGGAAGTAAATAAAACTACAACCACTATGAAATGAACCATCTTTTGGGTCCATTAGTTAACGATATCACCTTGTCACTCATTAGTGTTTTACAATCCTGGCTACTTCCACAATTGTTTGGTGGTGGTAGAAAAACTTCAATTGGCGTGAAAGAGTTTGTCTGTTAGGTTCGTTAACTAACAAGATATTTTGGTGTTAGTCAGATTGACTAGGAAAAGTTTTTACTAGTGCCAAGTAAAATTATACTCTAAAGCCAGTCATCGATGGTTGATAAAAACCAAAATTTTAATGGAAATGGTTTCCATCACTTGACTGTTCTCTCAGCTTCCGCTGCACCTTGAAACCTATAACACTTTGACACACATTTAGATCCATGGATTCACACAAAGGTTACACATAGAATAATAGGAAACTATAGACACATGAAAAATCATCACACAATAATTTTATTACAATCGAGCTTGATGTTTACATATTAAGTGTGCAAGTTTGGCCCTCGCCACTCCTTGGCCTTATCTACATTATGCTTGCCTCCATCTGAATGACCATTGGCTTACATATATAAATAAATACAACATTGTTGATCATTTAGATCCACAAACCTCTCCACATATCTCTAACTAAATTCTCAAAACAAAAATTAAATAACAACCCTATCATACTATATATGCATCCACAAGGAAATTACAAGGAAATTGTGTCCTCCTGACCACGATGTGCTTTCTAGATGGTCAAAAAAATTGATTATAATTTGTGGGGGTTGATGCTCTTAAATCAAACTTCTAGGGTGCAATTATTATTATGCTCTTGCATCTTACTATAGACCTTTTCACTTTCTCACTTCCTCTTGAGAGCTCCATCTACCGTTTTTCTCTAGACAAATCTACCCACTTTTGCAACTGTGGAGTTGTCAACAAATTCTACCCAACTGTAGCTAGAAATTGTTCTCCTCTCCAACAAGAAAGAATTTTTTCCTTGCTCTGGTACCACTTCATGAAGACCAATTTGGGGGGTCCTTCAAATTAATTTATAAGTGAATTTGATGATTGGACCTACAGGTTATAAGACCATGAAATATATTGATCACATCTCTAGCAACAATAGAATTCACAATCTGATGGTTATGCACATTGAATTGAATCACGCTCTCCTCCTTCAGCTTCACCCAGTGAAGTTTATAGGAACTTTTCCATCTCACATGCCCCCATTTGTCCCTAGTGCCTAGATGCTAAGTTTAATGTCCATATGAAGACCATTGTGACTAAGGCTCAAAATAAAAGGTACTAGACCTATCAGAACCCCCATGATTGTTGGAACTTTCTCTCTTTAACTTAATGGTTGCGAATAGAATTAGCGGTGATGAATATGGTCAATGTTGGTAAATAAAATTGCAACCACCATGAAATGACATGTTTATTGGGTTCTTTAGTTGATAGGACATCCTCATCACTTGTTGGTTCTTTACAACCCTTGTTACTTCTACAATTAGTTAGTGGTAGTAGACATACATCATTTATGTGAAAGAGTATGTCTGTTAAGTCCATTAACTAACATGACCACCTGGTATTCATCAGATCAGCTAGGAAAATGTTTTACTGGTGTCAAGTAAAGTTCTACACTAACTCTTGTTGTTGATGGTTGATAAATAGGAAAATGTTGATAGAAAAGGTTTGCATCACTCGACTATTCGCTCGGCTTCCATTATGTAATTTATCGCACTAATAATAATAATAGATGAAATAATAATATATAAAAGAAAAACAAATAATGAAGAAAATATAATAATAAATAAAATAAAAAAGAAATAAATAAAATAATAAATAATGAAAAAAATATATTAATAAATAAAATAATGAGTAACACAGAAAATATAATAATAAATAAAATAACAAGTAACGAAGAAAAGATAATTGTGGGAATGTTGATGGATCGATTGTGCACATGTGTATCCCTTTCCAATCCCCTTATCATTTTTAGAGTGTTTGGTTCTATTTAGTGGAGAAAAAGGGAGATGAGAAGCATTCATTCATTCACTCATTCTTTGAGGAGGGAAATGTTGTAAGACAAAAGGCCAAGCAATACTAAGTTGATTGAGGGCTCGAGTAGACATCTGTAAAAATATTGGTCACAACTTGTCTAAGGATGGGTGGAGAGTTGTCCCAATACTTTGTTGTGGTAGCGAGAATATGGATGGGGTTACAACCCTAAAAACATCAGTAAGATCTATTTTAGTTATTCACTATGCACATATTTTTTTATCTGCTGATGTTAATGTGAAAATTACATACTAATCAAATGAAGAATTGTGTTAAGAATAACATATTTGTTGTATTTAAATGGTATATTTTAAATTATGGATCATTACACATGGTAGCGGATAAGGTTTAAACTTTGGGTACCTTTAGAAATTAAACATTTACTCCAAGGTCTAATCTTAATCTTAAAGGATCTATTATTATTATTCTAGATCTTCTTTGAAATTTGATCCAGGTGGATGTTGGTGGCCACCCACCTATTCCACTTGGACCCCCACAACTGTCTCTTTTAGTTTTTTAGTTTCCTTATTTGTAGCACAATTTACTAGTTTTAGCAATTTTTCGGGTCCTGAACTTCCGGAGCTGTTTTGAGGCCCTAAACGATGTTTTTGGGAAAATTGGGAGCAACATGGGTGTATGGACCGATGTTTCTCTTCCCAAAGTAGTAGTCCTCGGATATATCTTTCTAACGAGCTATGGTGCACATTAAACTAAGATTGTATGCCAAAGTTACGACCCCGGGAAGTTGATGTATGAATTTACCCAAACGGGGCCCATAGTTTGGCGTTTCATCTCCTAGGGTTAGGATTTTGGATGTTTAGGGTTTTTCTGTTGGCATTATGTTTCTGGTATGGCTATATGTTACAAATGTTGTACTTGATGGCAACTCCCGTGGCAAGGCTCTCAATATGTTGAAAATTAAGAAGTACGCAAGAAATCAGTTCAGAAGGTGTGTACCCGCAGGTACACCATGCAGGGACCGCGTCCAGAGACGCAGGCCAGCCGTTCAGGAGGTATGTACCCCCAGTGCACACATTTCAAGGCAGAGAAAAGCACACGTGGGGTTTCTTATGATTTACTCTTGGTACTTAGCCGACGGTATTTGTGTTATTACGGTTTTGGCTTGTGGTATTGTTCCATGATTTTAGGAGGAGCTTGCCTATATAAAGCAAAGGAGATCACTTGGCTAAGTATCTTTTGCAATTGAATATCTTTAGATCTGAAATTTTGGGTTATGGTCTTAAAAGCTTGATCTATATGAAAGGGAAGTTGAAGGCGAATCTGTGAAGTGGGATCTCTCGAGCGCATGATCAGATCTTGAGCAACTGTGCCACTCTGGTGGACTGCCTATTTGACCCTAATCAGAAGGCCGCAGGTGTTTAACAGAAGAGCTGCGTGGGTACGCAGTGCAGAAACAGGAGATCTGCGTGGGTACACAGAGCAGAAATAGGAGATCTGCGTGGGGACGCAGAGCAGAAACCGGAGATCTGCATGGGGACGCAGAGCAGAAGAAGGAGAGTTGCGTGGGTACGCAGAGCGACCTAAGTTCAGGTGCGTCCGCACAGTAAAAGTACGCGGCGCGATAGTATTTTTGGGTGTGTACCTGCAGTAACAGTACGCGGCGCGATAATGTCTCTGGGTGCGTCCCTGCAGTAATAGTACGCAGTGCAGTTGAAGGAACAGTGCGTGGGCACGCAGTGCGGCAGAAGGATCTCTGCGGGTATATGCAGGGAAGCAGAAGGTGAACTGCGTAGCGACGCAGGCCACAGAAAGGAAAACTGCGTATCTGTTCTGTTGATTGAATTTTTTCTATTGATAAGGTGTTCTGGGTTAGTTCTGTTATTGCTGATCTGATAACTGTAGTGGACTGTAACTTTTATGTACTTGATGATCATTTGATGCTTTATGAAAAGCAGTAGGGGGGTTGTAGCTCCCTTCCAGGAGAGACTGGAAAACGAGAGAGAGAGAGAGTTGTAGCTCTCTGCAGGTTGCAGCCTGCGTACTGGTAAAGGACTGCACCAGTACAAAACCATTGTAAAAGAAGTTTCTAATTTGAAAGAAGATAGAGACATATTGCAGCAGGTGGTTTTCACCCACATTGGGTTTCCACCTTACATCTTGTGTTCTTTGGTGTGACTATCTGTTTTTCCTTGTTCATGCCCATTATTTTATGGTACTGACATGCAAAAATAATTCAAAGAACAAATAAGGAAGATTTATTAAAAGAATTAGATAATACTGATTCACCCCCCCTCTCAGTATTATTTTCAACAATTGGTATCAGAGCCGGTCCTTCAGAGAAGCTTGATCGCTTGAAGGTAGATCGTTCATCATGAGCAACTACGAGAGAGAAGCATCAATCAGGCCACCGGTTTTTGATGGGACAAACTTCAATTATTGGAAGGTAAGAGTTACTGCCTATCTTCAATCTCTTGGTACAGAAGTTTGGGACATCGTAGAGACAGGCTATGCTTTTCCTTCAGCTACTCCTACAGATGCCGCCGAGAAAAAGAAGTATGAAACAAATGCGAAAGCAGTCAGTACTCTATTAGGATGTATATCTCAATCAGAATTCATGAAGGTAATGCACTATAAATCCGCAAAAGAGATATGGGACAAAATTGTCACAAGCTATGAAGGAGATGAACAGGTAAAGCGTGCTAAACTTCAAACTCTCAGAATTCAGTATGAGACTCTCAAAATGTATAATGATGAAAGTGTGGCTAACTGTTTTCTTCGAGTAGATGAGGTTGTTAACTGTATGAAAAATTTGGGTGAAGAAATAAAAGAGGCTATTGTGGTTGAAAAGGTTCTAAGATCATTGTCTCCCAAGTTTGAATCTAAAGTATCTGCAATAGAAGAAAAGGAAAATCTACGAATTCTTACTATGTCTCAGCTACATGGAATTCTAACTGCTTATGAAATGAGAAAGGGAGGTCCATCAGACAGAAGAGAAGCTGCTTTCAAGGCATCAGGCAAAGGAGATTATTATGAAGCAAGCCATGTCACAGAAGAAGAGGAAGAAGAATCAAACTTTGTCAGAAATCTTCAAAAGGGTTCTGGAAGGTTCAGAGGTAAGTTACCTTTTAAATTCTTTGCTTGTGGAAGAGTAGGTCATTATGCTGCAAAATGTCCTTATAAGGATAAAGGAAAGGAACCTGCTAGATGGAACAAGAAACAGAATGCAAATAAGAAAAGCTACTACACTCATGAAGATAGTGATGGTCTATCAAACAGTGATGAAGATGAACAAGGTAATGAATATAAGTTGTTAATGGCATTTGAAGATGATGATTATATGGATGCTATAGATGTGGATAACCTTTATGATGAAATTACTAGACTCAAGAGATGTATAGAAGAAAAGAACATGATCATTGATACTCTACAATTTCAAATTGATGAAAAGGAAAAACATCTTGAAAAATTAGAAGGTGAAATTGTTGGTCTTAGAAAAGAGATTGAGAAAACAAAAACTATTAATCTCAAGTTTGTCAAAGGATCTGAAACTTTGGATGAGATTATCAATGTGCAGCGGTCTCCACTAAACAAGACAGGTCTGGGCTATAATGGAGAAACTTCTCAAGCATCCACCTCAAAAAGTTATCTTGATGCAGCAAGAAGAAATGAGCAAAAGAACAATGAAGATCATCAGGTAAAGCAGGGACGAATTACAAACAAAAAATATCAGGGGCAATCCATCTTAAGGGTGAACAAAAACTACAACCAGCCACAGGTAAAATCTTCTCAATTTGGTTCAAGAATAGATGAAAATAGAAATTACAATCAGTTGGCTGGTAGATTCGATAACTGCAGAAGTTTCTTCAATGGACAATGCTTTTCTTGTCATAACTTTGGCCACAAAGCAGCTCAATGTGTTGCATATAAAACGATCATGACTAGGGAAGCTCAAAAACAAAGAAGTATGACAGGGATTACAAAAAGGACCTATAACAACTTTTCGGTTCTTGAAAATGAAGTTGAATGTTCTATTTGCAATAACTTTGGTCATGAAGACTCTGAATGCAGGAGCAGGTTTCAGCAGAAAAAGGAACAAGCCTCAAGCACCAAAACATGGAGAATAAAGGAACCTCAAACAGAAAGATGTGGGATAGCATTTTACGCAGAGGGACAGGAAAATCTATGGTACATTGACAGTGGATGTTTGAAGCATATGACAGGTGATAAAGAAAAACTTGAGTCTTATTCTGCTCTAGAAAAGGGAAAGAAAGTATCTTTTGGAAATGATACTCCTACAACTATAAAAGGAAAGGGCATTGCTCAGTTAAAAGAAAAGGTCAAGGCTGGAAATGTTTTGTATGTTGATGGTTTGAAGCATAATCTTCTAAGTGTCAGCCAGATGTGTGATCAAAGAACCGAGGTTATATTCAGATCAAATGGATGTCTTGTTCGTGATCTTGATACAGGTAAAACAGTGATCAAAGGCAAAAGAACTCCAAATAATCTGTACATATTTGAAGAAGGACAACAACAATGCTATCTGAGCAAGAATGATGAGCACTGGTTATGGCATCGGAGGTTGGGGCATCTAAGCTTTTCATAAATAAGGAAAGAATGCAAATATCAGGCAGTTCGCGATCTTCCAGATATCAAAATTCCTGACAACACCATATGCAAATCATGTCAGTTTGGAAAACAAACCAGAACTAACTTTCCAGAGAAGGAAGGATCGACTAGCATGCCTCTTGAGCTAGTACATACAGATACATGCGGTCCATTCAGGAAAAGAACACCTAGAGGAGAAGAATATTTGATATTATTCATTGACGATTTCTCCAGGTTTGTCTGGCTAGGACTTATGAAGCACAAAGATGAAGCATTCGAAAAATTCAAATCCTTCAAAGCCTTGGTTGAAAATGAATCAGGTCACAAAATTAAGTGCCTCAGATCCGACAGAGGTGGGGAATTTACTTCAAATGAATTCTTCGATTTCTGTGAAGAACATGGGATAAGAAGAGAATTCTCTACAGCAAGAACCCCTCAGCAAAATGGAGTTGTGGAAAGAATGAACAGAACAGTCCAACAAATGGCTCGTGCTATGCTTGATGAGTCAGGAACTCCCGCAACTTTCTGGGGTGAAGCTGCACATGCTGCGGTTGTTATTCTTAACAAAACAAATGTCCGGGTGAACAACACTCAAACTCCTCATGAGCTCTGGAGTGGTAGGACTCCTTCGGTAAAGCACTTCAAAATCTTTGGGAGCAAATGCTATATCAAGAATACTGATGAGCAGCTTGGCAAACTTGAACCTAGAGCAGATGAAGGCATTCTTCTTGGTTACTCTCCACATAGCAAAGCATACAAATGCTACAATAAAAGACTTGGCAGAATTGTTGACAGCATTGATGTAGTGGTTGATGAGAAGGGATACATTCCTAGGAAAGTACATCATGAAGACATCGAAGAAGATGAAGGCTACCCCCAACGACAGAATGATGAAGAAGAACCTCAAGAAGAACTAGAGGAGCAAACAAGAATAGAAGAAAAGACTCCATCCAGATATGTTCAGAAGAACCATCCAGAATCTCAGATTATGGGGCAGAAAGAAGCAGGTGTACAAACAAGAAGAACAGTTGCAGAAGCTTCAAGCTATTTGGCATTACTCTCCTCTACTGAACCACAAAATGTGAAAGAGGCATGCAAAAATGAATGTTGGGTGAAAGCAATGGATGAAGAACTTGAGCAAATCGAAAAGAACAACACTTGGGAGCTAGTTCCTAGACCAAAAGATAAGAATGTTATCGGGACAAAATGGGTCTTCAAAAACAAGTTGAATGAAAATGGAGAAGTAAT
Organism: Pinus tabuliformis; assembly: GCA_031772625.1. NCBI lineage: Eukaryota > Viridiplantae > Streptophyta > Pinopsida > Pinales > Pinaceae > Pinus > Pinus tabuliformis. Next base: position 449,864,817 of record CM062812.1, on the reverse strand, counting down.
TAGAAACAAAGCCAAACTTGTTTGTAAAGGGTATGCGCAACAAGAAGGAATAAACTTTGAAGAAACCTTTTCTCCTGTTGCAAGACTTGAGGCCATCCGAATGTTCCTTGCTCTCTCAAGTTTTCAAAACTTCAAAGTATTTCAAATGGACGTGAAATTAGCCTTTCTGAATGGAGACTTGGAAGAAGAAGTGTACATTGAACAGCTAGATGGGTTCATTCTTGGAAATGATCCAAATCTTGTATGCAGATTGAAAAAGGCTCTCTATGGTCTCAAACAAGCTCCAAGGGCTTGGTACTACCGTTTGGACAAATATCTTCATCAACAAGGCTTCTCAAAAGGATCGGCAGATAACAATCTTTATATAAAAGTTGAAAATGACAAATTGCTAATACTTGTTGTGTATGTAGATGACAATATTTTTGGGAGAAATGAAGAAGCTATGAGTCAAAACTTTGCCTTGGTCATGCAGAAAGAATTTGAAATGTCCTTGCTAGGAGAACTGACATATTTCCTTGGTTTGCAAATACAACAAAAGGAAGGAGGAATCTTTTTATCTCAAACCAAGTATCTCAAACAGATTTTGAAGAAATATGGTATGGAAGATGCAAAACCAGTATGTACACCCATGGTCACAGGATGTAGCCTTAGTGCAAATGATGAATCTGCAGCAGTACATCAACCAACCTACAGATCTATGATTGGAAGTTTACTTTATTTGACAGGTACCCGACCGGACATCATGCATGCAGTTGGAATATTTGGAAGATTTCAGGCAAATCCGAAGGAGACTCATCTTCAGGCAGTGAAGAGAATTTTTAAATATCTTCAAGGGACTCAAAATTATGGCTTATGGTATCCTAGAGATACAAATCTTACACTTCATGCTTATACAGATGCAGATTGGGCCGGAAGCATGGATGACAGGAAAAGCACAAGTGGTGGTGCGTTCTTTATGGGTTCCAGACTGGTATCTTGGTTCAGCAAGAAACAGAGTTCAATTGCCTTGTCTACAGCTGAAGCGGAATATGTTGCTACTGCATCTTGTTGCACCCAACTCCTTTGGATGATGCAGACTTTGCAGGATTTTCAAATCACTTGTACACCACCAATCCCCATCTTATGTGATAACACAAGTGCAATCAGCATCTCAAAGAATCCTGTTATGCATTCAAAAACCAAGCACATACCAATCAAGTATCATTTTCTCCGGGAAAAAGTGCTTGAACAGAAGGTCAAGTTGGAGTATGTTCCTTCTAAGGAACAAGTTGCTGATATTCTCACCAAACCATTGCCCAGGGACACTTTTGAATACCTCAGGCAAAGGCTGGGGGTTGTTGATGCATCATCTTATTGCTGAACCTCTTCTGATTGATGGTACAGGTTCAGGGGGAGCATATAATGCATTGTTGGCATTATGGAGGATGGTCAGAAGGAGATCTTGGAAATAGCTGCAATATGTCTCTATCTCTTTCATGGTGGATTATGGTTCTTTTTTGCAGATCTGGTTCATATTGAGGGGGAGCATGTTCTTAGGGGGAGCATACCCCTTTGCCCTTGATGTCAAAGGGGGAGAATGAAGCTGAAGATTGTGAGGTTGCCATCAAGTCCAAAGGGGGAGATTTTTGGCATTATGTTTCTGGTATGGCTATATGTTACAGATGTTGTACTTGATGGCAACTCCCGTGGCAAGGCTCTCAATATGTTGAAAATTAAGAAGTACGCAGGAAATCAGTTCAGAAGGTGCGTACCCGCAGGTACACCATGCAGGGACTGCGTCCAGAGACGCAGGCCAACCGTTCAGGAGGTACGTACCCCCAGTGCACACATTTCAAGGCAGAGAAAAGCACACGTGGGGTTTCTTATGATTTACTCTTGGTACTTAGCCGACGATATTTGTGTTATTACGGTTTTGGCTTGTGGTATTGTTCCATGATTTTAGGAGGAGCTTGCCTATATAAAGCAAAGGAGATCACTTGGCTAAGTATCTTTTGCAATTGAATATCTTTATATCTGAAATTTTGGGTTATGGTCTTAAAAGCTTGATCTATATGAAAGGGAAGTTGAAGGCGAATCTGTGAAGTGGGATCTCTCGAGCGCATGATCAGATCTTGAGCAACTGTGCCACTCTGGTGGACTGCCTATTCGGCCCTAATCAGAAGGCCACAGGTGTTTAACAGAAGAGCTGCGTGGGTACGCAGTGCAGAAACAGGAGATCTGCGTGGGTACGCAGAGCAGAAACAGGAGATCTGCGTGGGGATGCAGAGCAGAAACCGGAGATCTGCGTGGGGACGCAGAGCAGAAGAAGGAGAGCTGCGTGGGTACGCAGAGCGACCTAAGTTCAGGTGCGTCTGCACAGTAAAAGTACGCGGCGCGATAGTATTTTTGGGTGCGTACCTGCAGTAACAGTACGCGGCGCGATAATGTCTCTGGGTGCGTCCCTACAGTAATAGTACGCAGTGCGGTTGAAGGAACAGTGCGTGGGCACGCAGTGCGGCAAAAGGATCTCTGCGGGTATACGCAGGGAAGCAGAAGGTGAACTGCGTAGCGACGCAGGCCACAGAAGGGAAAATTGCGTATCTGTTCTGTTGATTGAATTTTTTCTATTGATAAGGTGTTCTGGGTTAGTTCTGTTATTGCTGATCTGATAACTGTAGTGGACTGTAACTTTTATGTACTTGATGATCATTTGATGCTTTATGAAAAGCAGTAGGGGGATTGTAGCTCCCTTCCAGGAGAGACTGGAAAACGAGAGAGAGAGAGAGTTGTAGCTCTCTGCAGGTTGCAGCCTGCGTACTGGTAAAGGACTGCACCAGTACAAAACCATTGTAAAAGAAGTTTCTAATTTGAAAGAAGATAGAGACATATTGCAGCAGGTGGTTTTCACCCACATTGGGTTTCCACCTTACATCTTCTGTTCTTTGGTGTGACTATCTGTTTTTCCTTGTTCATGCTCATTATTTTATGGTACTGACATGCAAAAATAATTCAAAGAACAAATAAGGAAGATTTATTAAAAGAATTAGATAATACTGATTCACCCCCCCTCTCAGTATTATTTTCAACATTTTCATTATTTCTCAACAATAAATAGGGCTTCGAGCCTCATTGTAACACAGTTCAGAGACATGTAGCCGCCACATCTCTTCTCAGAGATAAGCTACCATCGCCCTAGTTGGTTTATTTCCATTTATGTCTGTAAGAATATTTCAGTATTTTACATTAATGAAATGAAGTATTATTTCCACTGCATCTCTGTATTTATTGTTATTTCTGTACTTTATTTAGTTCCTGCCTAAAGTTGGATCAAAAGTATTGTTATATGTTTGGATTTAATGTTATCATTCTAGATCTATTACTGAAAACATGCCTCATAAATTTCTACCAATATACGAAAATTGGTCTCCATTGGTTTGATTCTTTTGTTGTTATGATTTTGTGATTTCTATTAAAATAGAGAAAATTCAGGTGTAGAAGTATTTGTTTTAGAGATGGTCCTTTAAAATATATCTTTCTATTGTAAATTATTATACTAGATCTTATTTTTTCTTTCTCGTATTTTCATAGAATAACATTAGGTGGGTGAAATTTTGGTTCATAAATCAACTTTTCACACTAGAACTTATTGTTTTCTAGCCATTAGATACTCTGATATTTATTTGATCTTTATTTTGAAAATCTTATCTACCCTAGTGCATCAGTGATTGGGAATAGATTTCGGGTTTGTACGATGGTAGGGTCCTATATTTAGTTGATTAGAGAACAATATAAGAAACTAAACTAGCACAACCACATTAATAAATGTGGTTGATATATGTCGATAAGGATATATCAATCACAAGCACAAGAAAATTATTAAATGTTGTTGATATACACCAATAGGCGTTAATGGATATAAACTTAATATTGATATAAATACATATATAAATGTAATAATGATATAATAATAATTGTAATAAAAAATATCATTATCATTATATTATAAATACGATAATAATTATAACAATCAAAATGACAATTTATAATAATTATTATTATTATATTATAATAATATGATAATATTATAAGGATGATCAATAATATAATAAATATTGATATTATTATTAATAAATATTGATATTATTATTTTCGATAAAAATATTGATATTATTGGCAATTTATTAATATTATAAACGCAATGCATTATAAACACATGAAATAATATTAAACAAAAAGGATTAACATTATAAACCCAAAGGATTCGTATTATAAACTGAAGGGATTAATATTAAAAACCCAAGGGATTAATAAACCTAGGGAATTTATATCATAAACCCAATGGAGTATAAAGCCAAGGTATTTATAATAAACCGTAGGAATAATATTATAAACCCTATCAATAATACTACACCCTAGGAATATGAACCTTATGTTAATAAATAAAAGGAATTGATATTATAAACTCAAGGCACTAAAACTCAAGGGATTAATAGTAAGAACCCAAGGGAACAATATTAAACCCAAGGGATTAATATTGTAAACCCAAGGGATTAATATTATAAACCTGAGGTATATAAACCCTAAGTTTAATATAACAAACCCTAAAATAAACAAGGTTGAGCATGGTTGACCATGATTGATTTTCATATTGATGCAATCTTTGTCATAATGCGATGTTGGACCATGGTTGACCATGATTTATTTTCATATTGAAACAGTCCTTGTCACAATTAGACGTTGGATGATGGTTGATCATGGTTAACCATTGTTTATTTTCATATTGGGACAATATTTTTCATAATGCAACGTTGGACCATGGTTGACTATCGATGGCCATGGTTGTCACAACGTGACGTTGGAACACGAGACAATTATCATTTTCACAATGTGACCATCATTATTGACCATGGTCGACCATGTTTGACCATGGTTGACCACGGTTGATTTTCTTATTGAGAAATTATTTTTCACAATGTGACCTTGGACCATGGTTGATTTTCATACTGAGACAATCTTTGTCACAATGTGACATTGGACCATTATTGACCATGGTTAACCATGATTCACTGTAACTAACCATAGTCAACCATGTTTGACCAATGTTGACCATGATTGACCATGATTTACCATGGTTGACCATGGTTGATTTTGATATTGAGAAAATCCTATGATAAACTCCAAGATAAATATTATAAAACAAGGTATATAAACCCTATGATAAGTATTATAAATGGTAAAATAAACATTATTGACCATGGTTTATTTTCATGTTGAGACAATCTTTGTCTCAATGTGACGATGGACCATGGTTGACCATGATTCATTTTCATATGGTGACAATCTTTGTCAAAATGCGACGTTGGACCATGGTTGACCATGCTTGATTTTCATATTGAGACAATCTTTGTCACAATCTCACATTAGACCATGATTGACCATGGTTGATGATGGTTGAAAATGGTTTAGCATGATTGTTTTTTATATTGAGATAATATTTGTCACAATGCAAAGTTGGACCATGGTTGACCATGATTATAAATCCAACAGATTTATATTAAACCCTAGGATTAATATTATAAACCCTATGAATAATATTATACCCTAGGAATATGATCCCTTATGTTAATAAACCCAAGGGATTAATATTATAAACCCAAGGGAATAATACTAAAACCCCAAGGGATTATGAATTCAAGGGAATAATATTAAACCCAAGGGATTAATATTATAAACTTTAGGTACATAAACCTTAAGATAAATATTATAAACCCAAAAATAGACATGGTTGACCACGGTTGATTTTCATATTGAGACATTCCTTATCAGAATGCGACGTTGGACCATGCTTGACCATAATTGACCATGTTTGACCTTGGTTGAGTATGATTGACCATGGTTAACAATGATTGATATTATAAAACCAAGGGAATAATAAACGAAAGGGATTAATACTAAAATCCCGAGGGATTATAAATCCAAGGGAATAATATTAAACCCAATATAATAATATTAAAATGAAGGAAATGATATAAACCCAATGTCTATAAACCCTAAGATAAATTTTATAAACCCTAAAATAAACATCATTGACGATGATTGATTTTCATTTTGACACAATCTTTGTCATAATGTGACATTGGACAATGCTCGACCATGGTTGAAACCTTAGATTAATAAACCCAAGGAATTGGTATTATAAACCCAAGGGATAAATACTAAAACCCCAAGGGATTATGAACCCAAGGGAATAATATTAAACCCAAGGGATTAATATTATAAACCCTATGATAAATATTATAAATCCTAAAATAAACATGGTTGACTATGGTTGATCTTCGTATTGAGAGAATCTTTTTCACAATGCAACATTCGACCATGCTTGACCATGATTGACCATGATTAGTTTTCATATCGAGACAATGTTTGCCACAATGCGATGTTGGACCATACTTGAGCATGGTTGATTTTAATATTGAGACAATCTTTGTCACAATGTGACATTGGACCATAGTTGACCTTGATTGATTTTTAAAAATATGGTTAAACATGGCTGACCATGATTGATATTATAAACCCAAGGGAATAATAAACCTAATGAACTAATGCTAATAAACCAAGGGATTATAAACCCAAGGGAACAATATTAAACCCAAGCGAATAATACAAACCCAAGGTATATAAAATCTAAGATAAATATTATAAACCCTTAAATAAACATGGTTGGCCATGGTTTATTTTCATATTGAGACAATATTTGTCACAATGTGATATTTGGCCATGCTTGACCATGGTTGAACCCTTATTAATAAACCCAAGGGATTGATATTTTAAACCCAAGGGATTAATATTAAAACTGCAATGGATTATGAACCATAAGGGAATCATATTAAAGCCAATGGATTAATACTATAAAACCAAGTTGTATAAACCCTAAGATAAATATTATAAACCCCAAAATAAACATGGTTGACCATGGTTGATTTTCATATTGAGAAAATCCTTGTCACAATGCAATGTTGGACCATCATTGAATATGATTGATTTTCATATCTAGACAATATTTGTCACAAAGTGATGTTGGACCATGTTTGGCCATGATTGATTTTCATCTTGAGACAATCTTTGTCACAATGCGACGTTGGACCACGGTTGAACATTGAATATAATTGATATTATAAACCCAAGGGATTAATACTAAAAGGGTTAGGAATTATAATCCTAAGGGAATAATAGTAAACCGAAGGAAATAATAGTAAACCCAAGGGAATAATATAAACCGAAGGTATACAAACCCTAATATGAATATTATAAATTCTAAAATAAACATGGTTGACCATGTCTGATTTTCACATTGAGGAAATATTTGTCACAATGTGATGTTGGACCATGCTCAACCATGGTTGACCATGACTGATTTTCATATCAAGACAACCGTTGTCACAATCATACGTTGGACCATGGATTACCATGCTTGATTTTGATATTGAGACAATTTTTTTCACAATGCAACATTGGACCATGGTTGGATATGGTTGACCATCATAAAACTTGGATTATAATGGTTGACCATGGCTCACCATGTTTGATACTAGAAACCCAAGGGAATAATAAACCCAAGGGATGATAAACCCAACTGAATAGTATTGAACCCGAGACAAATATTATAAAACCTTAAATAAACATGGTTAAACATGGTTGATTTTCATATTGAGACAATCTTTGAGAAAAACTCATAATGGTTTTATTAAAAAAATGAATGTCACATGCAGAATCTTTAGTGTGGCAATAGCGTTAATCGACAGTCATTTATTGAAAATGTTTTTCCCATGCACAGGGATAGAGGTGTGTTTTTCACTTGAATAGGATCTAGTGAATTCATGACCACTCACAAAAATGGCTATATAAGTTAAATAATTGATGAATGATGGATGATTTAATAGGTTCATATTTTTTCACATGCAAAGAATTATTATTTAACATCTCTTTTGTTTAAAGATGGGTGTCAAAACCCACAAGTTCTAAGTAGTGAAATGACATTTATTCACCAAGATGATGGAATTAGATTTTTTTATTTATTGTAGATATGAGATTAAAATGGGTTTATGTTAAACTCTAAACATTAGATATTCAAGATTAAATGGGAGGACTACAATTGAACACATTCATTGTTCAATTTAAAAGTTCTTTCAATTCCAAAATATACATATCTATCAGAATAAATGCTCAACCACATCAATAAATGTGATTGATAAATATATAATAATAAAAATAAACAAAATATTTAAAAAATAACTATTATAATAAATATTGATATTAATATTAATATCAATATTAATTTAGATTTATTATATTCATTTATATTAATTAATTATATTAATATAGTTTAAGTTATATTAATGTAATAAATTATTAAATTAATATTAATGGAATAATAAATCCAAGGGATTTATATTAAAAATCCAAGATGTTATAAACCTAAAGGGGTAATATTAAACCTAAGGGATTAATATTATAAACCATAGGTATATAAACCCCAAGATAAATATTATAAACCTTAAAATAATGATGATTTACCATGGACCCATGGTTGGCGATCATTGATTTTCATATGGGGACAATTTCTGTCACAATGTGACATTGGACCATGGTTGACCATGATTATAAAGGGATTTATATTAAGCCTAAGGACCAATATTTTAAATTCTATGAATAATATTATACCATAGCAATATCAACCCCTAGATTAAGAAACGCAAGGGATTGATATTATAAACTCAAGTCATTGATATTATAAACTCAAAGGATTGATATTAAAAACCCAAGGGACTATAAATCCAAGGGATTAATATTATATAACCAAATTTTATAAACCCTAAGATAAATATTATAAACCCTAAAATAAACATGGTTGACCATAGTTGATCATCATTATAAACCCAAGGGATTAATATTAAACCCTGAGATTAATATTATAAGCTCTATGAATAATATTATACCCTAGGAATATGAACCCTTAAATTAATAAACCCAAAGGACTGATATTATAAACCCAAGGGATTGATTCTAAAACTACAAGATATTATAAACCCAAGGTATGTAAACCCTAAGATAAATTTTATCAACTTTAAAATAAATTTGGTTGGCCATGGTTCATTTTCATATTAAGACAATATTTGTCACAATGCGACATTGGACCATGGTTGATTTTCATATTGAGAATTTTTTTTCACAAACTGATGTTAGATCATGGTTGGCCATGGTTGATCATGATTATAGACCCAATGTGTTTATATTAAACCCTAGGATTTATATTATAAACCCTTTGAATAATATTATATCGTAGGAGTATGAACCCTTATATTAATAAACCCAACAGATTGATATTACAAACTAAAGGAAATAATAAACCCAAGGAATTAATACTAAAAACCCAAGGGAATAATATTAAACCCAAGGGATTAATATTATAAATCCTAGCTATATAAACCCAAAGATAAATACTATAAACCATAAAATAAACATGTTTTACCATGGTTTATCTTCATATTGAGACAATTTTTGTCACAATGCAACATTCGACCATGGTTGAGATGGTAGGTTTTCATATTAAGAAAATATTTGTCATAATGCGATATTGGAATGTGGTTGAGCATGAATGGCCATGGTTGATTTTCATATTGAGACAATTTTTGTAACAATGTGACTTTGGCTCATGGTTGGCCATGGCTTATTTTCATTTTGAGACAATCTTTGCCACAATGAGACGTTGAACCATGGTTGAGCATGGTTGGCCATGGTTGATTTTCATATTGAGACAATATTTGTCACAATGTGACATTATACCATGGTTGACCATCATTACAAACCCAAGGGATTTACATTAGATCCTAGCATTAATATTATAAACCTTATGAATAATATTATACCCTAGCAATATGAACTATTTGATTAATAAAGCCAAGGGATTAATTCTAAAACCCCAAGGTATTATAAATCCAAGGGAATAATATTAAATCCAAGGGATTAATAGTGTAAACCCAGGGTATGTAAACCCTAAGATAAATATTTTAAACCCTAAAATAAACATTGTTGACCATGGTTCATTTTCATATTAAGAAAATCTTTGTCGAAATGCGACGTTGGACCATGGTTGAGCATGATTGATTTTCATATCGAGACAATCTTTGTCACAATGTGATGTTGGACCATGATTGATTTTCATATGGGGAAAATATTTATCACAATGTGACGTGGGACCATGATTGACCATGATTATAAACCCAATGGATTTATATTAAACTGAACGATTAATATGATAAATCCTATGAATAATATTACACCCTTGGAATATGAACCCATTAGATTAATAAACCCAAGCGATTGATATTATAAACCCGACATCACATTGTGACAAAGATTTTTTGAATATGAAAATCAACCATGGTCCAGTGTCACATTGTGACAAATATTGTCTCGATATGAAAATCAATGATGGTCAACCATGGTCTACCGTCGCATTGTGACAAAGATTGTCTCAATATGAAAATGAACCATGGTCAACCATGTTTATTTTAGGGCGTATAATATTTATCTTAGGGTTTATATACCTTGGGGTTATAATATTAATCCCTTTTGTTTAATAATTTTCCCTTGGTTTTATAATACTTTGGGGTTTAGAACTAGTCCCTTGGGTTTATAATATAAATCCCTTGGGTTTATAATCATTGCCAACCATGTGCAACCGTGGTCCTATGTCACATTGTGACAAAGATTGTCTCAATATCAATATCAAATATGGTCAACCATGGTCCATTATCACATTGTGATATAGATTGTATCAATATGAAAATCAACCATGGTAAAACATAGTCATCCATGTCTATTTTAGATTTTAAAGCATTTGTCTTAGGGTTTATACACCTTGGGTTTATAATATTAATCCATTGGATTTAATATTATTCCCTTGTGTTTATAATCCCTTGGGTTTAATACTACTCTCTTGTGTTTATAATCCCTTGGGTTTGTAATATTAATCTATTGGGTTTTAAAATCTAAGTGTTCATATTCCTAGGGTGTAATATTATTCATAGGGTTTATAACATAAGTCATTGGGTTTAATATAAATCCCTTGGGTTTATAATCATGGTCAACCATGGTAAATCATGGTCAACCATGTTTATTTTAGGGTTTATAATATTTATATTAGGGTTTATATACGTTGGGTTTATAATATTTATCCCTTGGGTTTATAATCCTTTGTATTTTAATATTACTCTCTTGTGGTTATAATATGAATCCCTCGGTTTTATTAATCTAACAGTTCATATTTCTAGGGTATAATATTATTCATAAGGTTTATAATATTAATCCTTGAGTTTAATATAAATCCCTTGGGTTTATAATCATGGTCAACCATGGTCAACCATGGTCCAACGTCACATTGTGACAAATGTTGTCTCAATATTAAAATCGACCATGGTCAACCATCATCAACCATCGTCAAGCATTGTCAATTTGGGTCAACCATGGGGAAACGTCACATTGTGAAAATTATTGTCTAAATAAAGGTAAATTCAATCTGTAGTTAAAGTACAATAATTTTTGTGAAAATATATTTCATATTTGGTGAAAATTAATTATGACAAAGGTTGCCTCAATATGAAAATCAATAATGGTGAACCATGGTCCAATGTCGTATTCTAACAAATATTGTTTCAATATGTAAATCAACCATGGTCAACCATGTTTATTTTAGCGTTTATAATATTTATCATAGGGTTAATATACCTTGGTTTATAGTATTTATTTTATGATTTTTCATAGGATTTTCTCGACATGGAAATCAATCATCGTGAACCATCGTCCCTACCACATTGTGACAAATATTGTCTCAATATGAGAATCAACCATGGCCAATGATGCTCCAACGTTGCTTTGTGACAAAAATTGTCTCAATATTAAAATCAATCATGGTCAATCATGGTTCATAATATTTATCTTAAGGTTTATATACCTTGGGTTTTTAATATTTATTAAACTAATTAATTAATTATTATTATTTAATTCAATATATTAATTTATTATTATAAAAAAATGAATTAAATAATTATTTTGATTTTACTTTTAATATAAATAAATAAATAAATTATTAATAATATTCATTTAAATTAATTTTTAATTAAATATTAAAAAGTATTTATTTAAATTATTAATAATATTTTTGTAAGAATATTCATAGATCTTTTTTTCTCGTTCGAGCTTTGCAACTCTTTTCGGCTTTGAGCGTCTCAATAATGTCATCCCTAGGAGGAGCGTCTCCACAATGTCATCCCTAGGAGGAGGGGATCCAAATCCTCGGCCCCTCTACAGACACTAGAGAAACTGACTGCATAAAATCCTCTACTTCACGAACAATCATTGCACCGTCTGCAAACCTCGTAAGATGGCAATCATGCCCTCTTCTCCAAGCCACTAGAGCCCTCGCAGCACACCACACAGACATGAAAAGTTAATTCCTCTGTTATACCAAAGATCCATATCTCACCCTCTTGTCTTGCAAACAATATTCAATTCATGTAGGACCACACTTTGACTGGAAAATTCACAGGTATATGGCCATCTAAAATCACCCTCCTCAACAATATTGCACAAATATGGAACCCCAAAGCACACTATGAAGTTAATATATGCCCAAAAGGCTTCTTCATAGTTGTATTTGATCGCCATGTAGATCAAAAAGCTATCATGGAAGGTAGCCTGTATTTTCTTAGCTCAACAAGCCCTTTTTTGAGACACTAGACACCCAAATTCAACCCAGACAAGGAGGAATGCACTTGGGCTCCAGTCTGGCTTTGGTTGCATTCACTCTCGTATGAATACTAGGATCCTGGAACCTTTTAGGACATCGGTAACAAATTAGGTCAGTTTGTCTGCATGTCAGAGCAAACTAAGAATGGTTTCTACTCCTATTACGAAGGACCTACACCTACCTAAACATCTCAAGCTCGCTTCCTGAGGAAATAACCCTATAATCTGAAGACAGTGCTTGGATTATGGTTCTATACATGAGCATGTACCATTTCGTTGTCGTAAGTTCCATCAACACGTACATCTCTTTAGGTTTTTTCCCCTAAATATATCAAAGCCAGAAACCCACCAAGCAGGTAGACCAAAAGAGGAGGGTTTTACCAAATTTCCCATCAAAAAGTGTCACAACTAGAAAGCCATTGCTACAAGATCACGAGAGACACAAGGCACCACTGAGAACAACTTCAAAGTGTTGAGATAACTACCAAAATATCTAATGGACTAATATCTAGAAAATATGCAACCAAAGGCTTCATTCCTCAATCCAGATATGAATCCAAAAGGTAAAGCTCCAATGGAAGATCCAAGCCTTCCTAAGAAATAAGAAACTCCAAATCCAGAGCCCTTGGTAACCCGACCCACTAAGGAAAAAACCACCATGGAGGAGGATTACCTGGAATATCTAGAAGGTCTCGACATATTAGCCATGGAAGAAGCCTGCAAGCGCAATGTCCTACACTGCATCCCACCCAAGCAAATTAGTCTTCCATAAACAACACTCCAGAAAGGAAAGGAATCTCAAAAACTTGGGGTTGAAGTTAATAACTCCAAAGATGATAAGAAGAGTAGCAAGGAATTCAAAAAATGGGTCGTGAAACCACCATGCAGTGAATAGATGTTGTGGGAAGGAAGTTCATTGAATCATGAAGTAGAAACGGGTTACTGAGGTATACGCCTCATAAAACACCACCCATCAATGAATATTATATCCTGGAATCTCAAGGGATTGAATGCCCCCTCTAAGAATCACATTCTTCGACTAAAAGTGCAAAAAGATATTTCGACAATTCTGCTAATCAAGAAACAAGTGCTCTGAAATTGACTTCAATATCTATATGCAAAAAAATTGGAAGAAAGCCCATACACAAGAAATAAGTGCTAAAGGTGCCTCTCGAGGGCTTAGAAGGGCTTGAAACTCTCAACTCATTCAAGTAGAGCAACATGCACAACACCCTAATGCCTAACAATGAAATTCCACCTTCTAGGCACTTATCAACATGGCTACCTCACTAACATCTATGGGCCCCAAATTCCCTAAAGGAAACATGAAATGATTCAATATCTAACCACCCTTAGTGGTACTCTCAACCCTAATCTTTGAATCATAAGAGGGGACTTCAACCTAATCCTCTCCCTAGGGGAGAAGAAATGTGGACATGTGCATATTGAGCCAGAAGCAGAGGAGCTTCAAAACTTCAAAGAGGACTCCAATCTAGTGGACATAAAGACATCAAATGGACTTTATACATGGGACAACTTGTGGGGAGGTGCTACCCAGATATCTTCTCATCTTGAAATATTCTTGATGGAAGAACATTATTTATCGAGCAACAACGATATTGTAGCAGAGATCCTCACCTTAGCATGCTCAGATCACTAGTTGATCTCTTTATCATGGTGCTCTTTCAGTAAGCCTCTCAAATTTCATTTTCGATGCGAACAATTATGGCTAATAGACCCTGGAATAGTCATCAAGATCCAACACTGGTGGCAGAGGATAAAACTTTGTGGTACCAAGATGTACATCTTCTAGCAAAACTTGAAAAGAATCAAATATCTTCTCCGAAAATGGAATCGGGAAGAGTTCAACACCATATTTCGGGAAAAGATAATCCTAGAAGAGAAATTATCCTCTCTCCAGCAGGCTATCATCTCAAGGGGATGCGCAAAAAAACTCATAGATCAGGAAGGCCTACTCATGCAGCAATTGGAGGAACGCTATAAACCAGAAGAGAACCACTGGAGAGACAAATCCACAATCTCTTGGCTGAAAGAAGGAGAAAGGAACACAACATTGTTTCACCGCTCAACCATTCAATAAAGAGCCAACAATCGGATTGCATTGTTGCATCTAAAAAATGGGGACATCATAGAGAGTAAGGAAGACCTGGAATCCACTATGATCGGCCACTTCTCGAACATCCTAACAGAACCTATGATTCAAAGAGATGATGACATAAGAACATAACATATAACATCCCTTCTCTTGTCTCTCAAGAAGACAAAGTTTTCTCTTCAGCAAAATCACGGAGGAAGAAGTTTAGGAAGCACCACTCAGTATGCAAGAAGGAAAGGCCCTGGGAGCAGATGGATTTATAGTTTCATTTTTCAAAAGTTGATGGCACTTCCTGCATCAGGACATTACTAAATTGGTAGAAGACTCTCGAGCATCCCAGTCTATTCTATCGGCCCTCAATGCAACTTTCCTCAGTCTACTCCCTAGGGAAGAAAATGTTACCACAATAGGTAAGTACATGCCCATAGCGCTCTCCAATGTAATTTATAAAATTATCTCCAAAGTAATTGAAAATTTCCTAAAGCCCATCATCCTGACCCTCATTTCTCTAGAGCAATAAGGTTATGTTGAAGGGAGGGGAATCCTTGATGTAACCATTATTTTCTATGAAGCCATCCACTCCATCAACTCTTTGAAGCTACCTAACATGCTCATTAAGTCATATCTTTCAATAGCCTATGACGCCCTCAAATGGGACTACTTAAAACAAGTCCTAGTTGCCTTTGGGTTCAGTCCTCCCAGGACCTCCTGAGTCATGTCATTGATCTCCTCGAATTTCTTCTCTATCCTTGTAAATGGCTCCTCACCGAACACCTTTCAGCCCTCTAGAGGCATTAGGCAAGGATATCCTCTCTATCTTCATCCTTATGGAAGAAGGATTAGGTAGAGTGTTAAAAGATACCATCACTCAGGGATCCCTCTCTGGTCTTAGATTCCACGGAAACCCACCCCCTCTCCCATGATGAATTTGTTGAAGACACTCTCATTTTCTATCACTCCTAAGTCAACGAAGCTCATTCCATAAAAATAATTATGGATTCATTCTCCACTTCCTCACGAACAACCATCAATTTTGACAAATCTCTCATCTTCTTTTTACACACTCGACTTACCACCCAAAGGAATATAGACTACATTATGGGATTCTCAATGGGAAATTTACTTTCCAATTACCTTGGAATTCCCCTCTCAACTTCTGTTGTCAAACATTCTTCTTGGAAATGCATTTTGGACAAGTTGAAAGATAGATTCAAATGTTGGTCATGTCGACTTCTGAATATCGTAGGCCAACTTGTTCTTCTTAAATCAGTCCTACAATCTCTGCCTTCATACTACTTTTCTGTCGTGGAAGCACCCAAATGGTTCCTTAAATCCCTTAGAAAAATAGAACGTAATTTTCTGTGGGGAGGCTCTCAAATCAAACAAAAATGGCCATTGGTCAAATGGGATATTCTTTACCTCTAAAAGAAGGGGGGGCTTGATTTATAAGACTCAGAAAAACTTCACAAAGTCATGGGAGAAAAGATATGGTGAAGATGGGTCATGCACACCACAAAACCATGGGCCAAACTCTGGCATACAAAGTATGCTCAGAAAATTGATAAGAAAGATCTTATCCACTTGAGCTCAACCATCGAGGGTTCTCACATTTGGAAAATGGCTAACACAAAAAAATCCATGGTACAAAGTCACAGTTTCTGGGAAGTAAGTGATGGTTGTTTAGCAAGATTTTGGACAGTTTCATGGAAACAAACCCCCAGTCTTAGCAGAGAGCTACAACTCCCCCTCAACGAACAACAAGCTCATGCCTAAGATAGGTCATTAGTTTCACAATACTGGCAAGAGACCCTTCTCAGGAAAGACGCAAATGGATCCTCCTCACTCTAGCACAAGAGGAAGACACAAATTCAAATGGTCCTGGTCTATAGGAGGCTCTAGCTAATATAATGCTAAAAAAAAAAAATGGCCAGACATTTCAAGGTGGGGATACAAATATTCAGGTACTTTCAGTGTCAAATAAGCTTATAACATTTACTCGTAAACCCAAAATCAAGACTTGGACCCATATTGGTCGAATTTATGGGACTTGCACCTCTAACCAAATATGGGCATCTTCACTTGGCTCCTTTTCAGAAGGCGCATCCTTTGGGATAATCTTACCAAATGAGGCTTCATTGGCTCGCCGTGGTGCTCCATGTGTTGATCCTCATAGGAATCAATTGACCGTCTATTCGATTCTTGTCCCATTGCCAGTCAAATATGGGAAAGAATACACATGGCTTTTATAGGCATGGAAAAAAAATGAACAACATCACTAAGACCTTAAAAAAATAGAGCTTGATCCCCTTACAAACACCCATTCTCAATAGACTCTCATCCCTAATCCACTTCTTGTTAGTCTGAGAAATATGGAAGGAAAGGAATCGTCAAATTTTTGATAGAAAATACCAAACAATGGTAGGAATCTATATGCTTCTCCACATATATGTCATTGAAACTCTACTCATCCAAAAATGCCTTTTAATTAAAAAAAAAAAATCAGTGATTAACCATTGGCGTGTCTACATTATAAGTATTATATTTTTAATAATAATTTATAAATTTAATTTATATATATTTATGACATTAAAATTATTTTATTTACCATTTTTTTTATAAAATATTATTGTTCATTTGTTTAAAATAAATACATAATATTAACTCGTACTATATTAAAAAAAAAAAACGCCATACATTTCAAAGCAAGTTGAGATATTATATTGATGCATAAGGTAGATTAGACATAGCTGTCAATGAATTTTGGGAATAAATAGATTCCATGGGATGTCGGGGATAATTAGACGCATAAACATATTATTGCTCATTTAGGTTGTGTTATCTTCTAAATTAAGGGTACTCGTATAATACGTGAGTAATAAATTAAATTGCGTTAATGAAATTTGTAATTCATAGCTTTGAGGTTATATTATTCTATATCATATGACTAATGATAATAAATAAATATATATATATATATATATAATTTAATATAGATAAATATATTAAAAAAAATTTTTCTTTATAAATTTTATCTTAAATAATATATATCATGATATTGATTAAAATTTGAAAAAAAAGGTTGTTAGGAAAAAATAATTGTAGTTTTAAATCATAATTCAAAATAAAATTATATGATCAATCTTATACACATTTTGAAGAGAGGCTAGCGATACCTAGTACCTTTGTAAAACTCCTTTAAATTAAGAATTTTCTTATTAGATGTGTGCTTAAAGACGTGCTTTCCTAGTAAAGTGGCTACAGTGCTATATAGTTCACTACATTAAAGGGATGGAGAAAGAATAGAAACCATGAAGACACTAGCTCCTAAAATCAAATATGCAGTTAATTCAATTGAATCCACTTTGTCAAGTGACCCCACATCTAGGAAAGTACCAACAACATCACCAATGAAGGAACCCAGTACAGAGAAAAAACATGTAAGGTAGTTGTTTATTACTTAATAGTTTCAAAGAGGAAAGACATGGTTTATGAGTTCATGGAGAACATTAAATTTATCATTTAAATTGTATTTTCGCCTAGTTTATACCAACACCTATAACTAGAATTCTTGGAACACATACATATGTTATTCATATGGAAAGGAAACTCTAGTTAATAATAAATTAGAGTAAATTTAGTTTATATAAATCAATAGCATTAATATTTAATAAATTTTTCCCCATCCATTATGGGGAGGGACACTGTTAGTATATTAGTAGGCTTAGCTACTTCTAGAGTGATGAATTCAATAGTCTCAACTATTGAAGATCTCATGCAAGATCTCAAGATTGGACACCTGACCCTATCATCCCAAAAATCTGTGTTTGTGAGTCAAGTTATTTGGATCACCATAGGATGCATAATAAAAACTTGTATCTTCTAGCTATTTTACAAGTCCTTCAATGTGGGTGACTGAAATAGAGAATATGCTATCATGTTTGGACACATTTATAGAAATATGTCCATCGTAGGAGTAGAAAATGGTAATGAACTTGATAGTTTCTTAGTATACTCCCCTATCGATGGCTATGTTTATTCTCTTCAGAGAAGATCAACTAGAGCAATGTTGTTATAATGGATCCTACAATGACTTCTAGTCACTCATATGTGTGGTTTCCATATGGTCTCTTCCTTTCTCCTACAACATGACTAGTTATTGAGTATTAAGGTTGGTAGAATAGGAATTTGTTGTCGTTGCGATAAACACCATCTAAATTTTTTCTCATACTTGAATTTTAGAGCCTACTGAGGATCTTATGATCTGTCACTCTATAGTTACTCCATGAGTGTTTGAAGTTTTGCAAAGCATTCATGTCTTCTTCCTAGTTTGAAACTGTCTAGTCACTTGTAGCCACATGCACTATATTCAATGATTTCATGAGAACACTTCCTTTATGCAAGCTAGAACAAGAATAACACCATCCATCAAGATAATGCCCGTGTGATGTTCAACTCATGTCAATAATCAATGTGAATTTTTATTAACAACCTCCCTCAATTTGTTACGTTTGTACCTCTATTTTGGTGAGTTTTCTCAACTGTCACCTTTTGAACATTTTCACTTTCACAAGTGTCATTGTCATATGTGTGACTGTCGTTTTGACTTTATTTTACTTTTATAAGTGGCGTTTTCATGTTATATTCACTCTGGAATGTGTAGCTTTCATAGTCATTCAAATTTTGTAAGTGTCATATTATGTTTTCTCATGTTCAGTTGTCACCTTTGTGATTTTCACTCTTGCATGTGTCACACCTTTTTCATATCACCAAAGTTAGTTCTGGTGCACTCTTATGCATTATAGGGTATTACATATCATTAGAATATGTGTTAGACATGTTCGTAGAACTTAGTGCACTGTTTGGTCACAATTGTCATAGTTGTCATTACTTGTGTTCCAAGTGTCATAATGTGTCGTTTCAAGTGTCACAATTAGAGATAAGTGTAGCTTTTTTGTCATTTCGAGGTGTGATTTTTATTTATGAGTTATGTGTATCCTTCTATCTTGTATTGATGGTTTTACGTGCGTGATCCAAGTTTGAGTCATGTTTGAATGCATTTCTATATTTTATTTTATCGATCCCACATTTAGTTATTTTAGAGCCCTTCTTCGTCCGTTAGCCTAGTGTAAGTTGTGAAGCCTTTTGCCCTCCTATTGAGTGTAGATATCAACCTACCCATAGGCCTTAGTGATACAATCCTGCTCCCAAATATTTATGCAATACGTCCCTCTCAAGGTCGCCCTAAATATGTTGCAG
Source organism: Pinus tabuliformis (assembly GCA_031772625.1). Classification (NCBI taxonomy): domain Eukaryota; kingdom Viridiplantae; phylum Streptophyta; class Pinopsida; order Pinales; family Pinaceae; genus Pinus; species Pinus tabuliformis. The sequence continues at coordinate 449,844,659 of CM062812.1, read as the reverse complement.
AATATGATCCTCCCCAAGAGCAGTCACTTGACCCTTCTTGTTCATAAAGACTCACTACATTGAATTTTGGTGAATTTTTCCCTAAATGGCACACAAAGCACTACTAGATAACAAAATGGGCCTCTTTCACCCTTTTGCAAAGGTAGAACATGCAATTCAAATATCTTACTATGCTTTGGTTACAGTGAAAACCCTCCTAGGAAAAGTGGCTTCATCCCTATGACCTCCCTCAATAAAGAGCACACTACAAATGGTAAAGCACCCACTAATGGGTCAAACTATGCTAGCCTAGGATGAAAAATGAAGTAAAATACAACAGTGACCCCTTATTCAAGAAATTTTTGCTTTCTTTTAGGCCTCTTCTTCCTTTGAGCGCATGGCGCACTTCCGAAGGTTGAAGCCTCACCCTTACCCCTTGCGTAATGTGCTCCATGACAAAGCTTGGAATAACCTCTTCCTATATAGCACATGGGTCCATAGGGAAGGCTTAAGAAAGCCTCTTCTCTACCTTTGACCAATCAAATTGTTCTCTTTTTGAAGACTCCTTTCCATTTGAGTGCATAGCGCAGTCTCGAAGGCTGAACCTTTCACCCTCCCTATGCTCTCATGTGCCCATAACCTTCCTTTGACCTTCCTTTGAGCACATGGTGCAGTAGGGAAGGCTGAAGGATGCTCCCTTCACCTTTGACTGGTCAAACTATGGTCGTAAGCTTTCTTCTCTTTTCTTTGGAGCGCATAGCGCATCCTTGAAGAATAAAGCTTTCCACCATGTCCCTTGAGCTTCCCTCGCTGTGATGGACCAAGGAGAACTCCTATTCATAGTGCATGGCATAGTAAAAATGAATGGAGCTTTTGTGATCCACTGATGACTTTTATTTTGCCCTCTTAATCAAGCCTTGTTTCGACCCTCTCATAGGCCTATCATGATAAGATCATTCCAAGAGGTAAGTAGTGATAGAATTGCTATTTTAACACCGATTTTTCCTTTCCATGAATGATATTCATTAGCAGGAGTACTATCTCAACATGAAAAAGTGACAATCAAGGAAGATGGTAAATAATATGAACAAAGAACACTTGCAGAGAAGAAGCACAAAGAGAGCTACCATGGAGACATGAGGCAGATCATGGATCGTGATAGAAAGAAGACATTTCATGGTCACTCAGAGGATTTTGATATTGATCAAATACCCTTTGAAGGGTGAAGATAAACAATAAAGTGGATCTTTCATGAAGATTAAGAAGGAAATATGAAGCATCAAGGAAGATAGCTTGCCATTTCCACCTCATCATGAAGTCCATGTCATCATTGTCAAATTGTAATTTGTACAGGTTTCATCATAATGGTAAATGTGTATCTATTATGAAACTAGCTCACAAAAATATAGAAAAGATAGATCAACGACTTCAAAATCAACCTCTTCAAGGGGGAAACCTCCTTTACATTACACAAATGAACAATTCTTAGATGATACAGATGACAAGACCTCCTCTCTATATTTAGGAGTCTAAGGGGTCATAATATAATCAGAGTTGACATAACAATAATAATGTAAGGTCGCAACAACAACAATAGTGGGCTTCTATGAGGCACAATAATAACAATATGGGGACTACATGGGCACAAAAATATAATAAGGGGGTTGCACTATTAACAATAAGGGGTTACGCTAGTAGTATAAGGACCTAACATACCCCTCTCCTTCAAAAAGTGTTGTCTTCAACGCTTGAGTAGTTCTGGATGCTTCTGTATAAAATTCTTATTCTCCCATGTGGAGTCTTTAGTGGGTAAGTTCTTCCACTTGATGAGGTACTTGGAAATTGATCGATTCTATAGCTATTAGGTTCTTTTTTCCGTGATTGCTTCACCGTTAAGTTCCGACAATATTGTTTGAATTGGGAGCTTGTCACCTATAACCTTCTTTAAGCATGAAATATGGAAAGCTAGGGGTACTCAGGAAGATGCAAGAAGCTCCAATTTGTATTCCATAGTACCAATCTTTTACATCACCTTGTAAGGACCATAGTAATTTGGTGATAATTTATTATCCTTCTTAGCTTGCTTGAGGGACATTTGTTTGTATGGTTGTAGTTGTAAAAGTACCCAATCGCCTATATCAAAACTTCTTTCACTGCAATATTGATTTCCCTTTTGTTTCATTTGATTCTGCACCAAAGTGGGGTTATCCTTTAAAAGTTGGAGAACTTGTTGTTGATGCTCAATGTGATATTTCACTGCTTGAACCTTTTTCTTCTTGATATGTCCTTTTATCCTAAGAGTTTGAGGAGTGGTAATTCCTTCCATTGCATTACAAGATATGGTCAGATTTATTTCTTGATGCTCGATGTGATCTTTCACTTTTTGAACCTTTTTATTCTCGATATGCCCTTCCATCCTGAGAGTTTGAGGAGTGGTAATTCTTGCCAATGCTTTACAAGATATGGTCAAATTCATTTCTTCTTTATCTGGGGTTGGTTCCTAGTTTATATCCTCTTCTTTTGACATTTCTTGATCCTTTTCTTCCTCCTCTTCACAATCTATGTAAAATAATTTCTTCTCAGCAGAATTATGACCTTTAATGTATTTGTTATCACAATTGTAACAAAGCCCTTTTGCTCTTTATAGTTGTGAGTGCTAGGCTTCCTTGTTGCCACAATTTTTCTTTCCATTTTTATTGCCAAACTAAATGTCTTCTCCAATGAATCAGGTTCCTAAAGATGAACCTCATGTTGAATGTTATCCTTTAAAGTCCCTATGAAGACATCAATCCTCTACTTCTATGGAATATCATTTACCCTTATATTCAATTTTTGGAGGTCCTCAATGTGCTATGCCATTGAACCCTTTTGTTTGAGATTTATCAATTGGCTAAAGAAGGTGTTTCTTTTTGTATCCTCATAATGTGCTATCATTTCCTCCATGAAAATTGACCAGGTGACAAGTGGTTTATGAGAACAAAGCCCTTTATACCATACAAATTGATTTGGTTCTAAATATGAAGATGCAATATGTACCTTTTGTAACAGTTGTACTTCATGTTGATCAAAATATTGCTCCATCCGTAGTATTCAATTTACTGGATCCTTGCCATCAAACTTCCTCATATCGATTTTTCTTGATTTTAGGAGTTTGATTTTGAAACAACTGTAACTCTATAATTTAAGATCTCCAAGTTCTAAAATTACATCTTGTAGTAGCCTTCTAAAACCTCTTTCTAGTCCCATAGGTCTGATCAATATTGGAGTCTTCAAGAAAGAGTTAGGCCAAATATCCCACACTGACTAGATTATAGACATCTTTAGTAGAGCAGATTTGTATGAAGTTTCACGTATCCATTTTTCCACCTTCGGATCTGAAAATTCTATACTGAAAACTAGAGTCCGTCCTCTTTCTATTATTTCTTACGAAATTTTAATCTGATTTTCAGAGATAAAGTTATGACGAGTTTCCCAAGGCCACCTGTTGGAATGTAATTCGGGAGTCTGCAAAAACCTTAACTTCCTCAGATCATATCTCCGAAAATGTAACGAGACAATATCTGAAATTTGAACCCGAACTTCAAAACGAGTTCGACTCAAATGGATTTTCTTTTTAGCTTCTGAAACTTCCTAGAGAAAAAGTTATAGTGAACATTCCACGATTACCTATTTGGTGTAGTGAAACCCTAGAATCCAAAACTCTAATACCAAATTTTATGAAACCAGCTCACAAAAAGATAGAAAAGATAGATCAACGACTTCAAAATCAGCCCCTTCTATGGGGAAACCTCCTTTGCATTACACAAATGAACAATTCTTGTATGATACAAATGATAAGACCTCATTTCTATATATAGGAGTCTAAGGGGTCATAATATAATCAAAGTCGACATAACAATAATAATGTAAGCGCACAAAAATAACAATAGTGGGCTCCTATGGGGCACAATAATAGCAATATGGGACTACATGGTCTCAACAATATAATAAGGGGGTTGCACAACCTCACATCCAAGTAGAGACTTTGGATAATCGTCACTGTGATATCCATGTTTCCATTAACACATGTGGTGGTGAGCATACAATTATATTGGATGATATCTTCTCTTCTTCTAAGGGATTAAATTTGCAAGGTATCGATTCAAAACCTTTTTATCATACTTTACAGTCTCCATTTGTGAATATGGATGCTCTTTCAATTCAAATGATCCTGAATCTTCTCTAATTCATGCATCCTTGGATGGAAAATCTGAAGTGGTAATTTGTAAGGATTTTGAAGATCCTATTCAATCTGAGTGTCATATTGGTATGCCTATCTTGGACCATTATACTAATGACAATGATGTTGATCCATTTTTCTTTCAAGTTCAATCTAATTTAAGTATAATTGTTGCTCCTCCTCTTGAATCTTTTAATCATTCTTCACCTCTAGCACATTATTCATTGTACCAAGATATTTATCCGGTTGATCATGGTTGCAATTAGGTACAGGATGGTGTGATAGTACAAGAAGAGGATGAAAAGTTTGAATCTATTATTCATGATCTACTCAACTGTAAATCTTTCACAAATCAGGACGAATATGTTCCAACCTTGAATGATCAAGGTATTTTTCTAATTGCTGTATTTCAATTTCCTATCCATCAAGAATATCGTGTGTTTAATATTAAATATGATCAACCAAGTGGCATTAACAATGTTTTGATTGATACATTTGTTGATAGTGATGCATATATACCAATTGATTTTTCCAAGCCATCCATATTTGATGATCCAACATCCAAAAGTTCAGAGACCTGTCAGAAATTCCAGGAACTTCAAAAAAATTTGATGCTTATGTCAGGTTCTCACAATTTTGTTGAGATATCCGAACTAATTTAGATCCATATTTTCATGCATAATTATTTCCTTAACATTGATCCACTGGTTATGAGCTCATCCTTAAAGGACTCTTGGTATTTTCAAGTTGATCTTCATGATCTCCAAGATATAATTTCTAATCAGATGAAAGACTCTAGTTTATTTAGTCCCTTTTCATGTCAACCCCTTGAGCTAGACCGAGTGTTGCAGAGCACACCTTTCATGGGTCCTTATAGTTTCAAGGCATGCCATTTTGATGACCGAGATAAAGGTAATTTTGGATAGAAATATTTTTCTCTATTAAACTTTTCTGAATCATATCATCTCATTATGTCTTTGGTGCATATCATGAAGCTACTAATATCCATGGCACATTTCATTTTTTAGAATAATTGCAATTGTTTCATTCATTTAGTTGACCAAATCCATTATGTTAGCATCGAGTTTGATCTATCATTTGTTTCTAATATTTTGTCAACTCATTATCCTGTTTGGTTTCCTAGATTCATAATCTCAAAAATTGTCTTAAATTCCCTAATATTTCTTATTGTTTACATTGCACATAATTGGATACATAGGGAACCAATAGAGAATCAAGAAAATTATATGATAATCGATCAATATGATCAGAATACCAAATATTTTCATTGTGATATGAATAGATTAATTGAAAATTCATATTCCCATGAGTCCCAATTTGATCCAATTGCTGAATGGTTAGAGTAATGTTACATGGCAACCTCCTATGCAAATAATAAGTTCCTATCCTTTTTAATGTTTTCAAGAACCGTGAGCGTAGATGAATGTACACTTGCAAGAATCCTACAAGGTTTCTATAACCAACATTTCAAACAACAAGGTAAATCATGAATTTGACACAAACCATTTAGTATGACACATTATTTTTGTAATAAGAAAGACCGTTAGTTTATTGTTCAAGTTTTCAAAGTTCTTATATTTTCTATCGCACACAATTTTATTTTGATTTTAATTGCTTGTATCTTTGTGGTTGTAGGTCAGGAATGATGATGGCTACAACTGAAATATCATTACACTTAGCCCTGAACTTCTAGTTGATTAGGTTAGGAGTACGCTTAGTTGCATTTAGTTTCCCTTGCATTTCATCCACCCTCTATCTTGCTCTTCATCAAGTATATGCATATGTTTGTTTTCTTTACATGTATTCAACATATTGTTTTTATGTTCCACCTCATTTGGCTTGGTTATTTTTTATTTGTTTCATTGTTTAGTCATATATTTTCCTCTTTTTTGTTTAATATTAATTTGCATGAAAAACACTCCTATTTGGCTCAAAATACAATGTGGAAAAAATAGAAAAGGGAAATTGTGATGACGAACAATGCTTGGCTAATTTATTACCTCTTCTCTATCTTAGGTTTGTATATCTTTAAGTTCAATGATGTCTGAAAGGAAAATATGATCCACTTGAATGGAAATATTTTGGTCAAAATATAAATCCCGTATCTATTTTACAATTCTCATTCCTCAACTCAGTATTTTAAGTAAATAATGTCTTTATTTCCAATCCAGTCAAGTAGAAAAAGGATAAAGGGAAATCTAAAGATAGCAAAATATATTAGATGTTATATAAAGACTTCTTTGAAAGGGAAACCTCCTCTGCTCTCAATAAGTCAAGGTCCCTGTTCTTCTCATTCAAAATAATAAGTGCCAAAGAACAACCCTATTACATAAATAAATAAAGGATGAAAGAAGAGAAAATCTTCCTATGCAAGGAGGTGAAGCAAGTGACTTTGTCGGGGTACTATCGAGGTTCGTTTGCAGTGAAGAAATGCTTATGCCACTGTAGTGGCTTTGTCGGTCTATTGTTCAGGCCTGCTGGCAATGGAGAAACACTAGAGATGAAACTTATTATTTGAATATCCTAAAATCACCGCATATATACCACTTCCCAAATCGAAACAATTGAGATTTTCCAAGCCTTGTTATGCGTCTAACCCAGTAATGGAATGAATGGGACTATATCTCTAATATAGTTAAGTAGGGAAGCCAAGGGAATATGTGAGATGAATCAATACTCCCAGAAATACAAAGACCTTGTTCTTAGAGAATTAAACATAAACAAAGAATCTAGAGTTCTACCAATGTGTAACCAAGTGTTGTCGTTGCGATTGACACCCTCCAAATTTTTTCTCACACTTGAATTTTGTAGCTTAATGACGATCTTAAAATCTTTCGCTCTATGGTTACCCCATGATCACTTAATTTTTTTCAAAGCATTCAAGTCTTCTTCCTAATTTTGAACTATCAATTCACTTGCACTCACATGCATAGTCTTTAATGATTTCATGAGAACACTTCCTTTATGAAAGCTAGAACAAACATAACACCGCCTATCAAGAGAGTCATGGTGTGATGTTCAAATCATGTCAACAATAAGTGTTCACTTTTATTGATAGTCCCCCTCACGTTTTTGTGTTTTTACTTTTATTTTGGTGAGTTTTCTCAACTGTCACCTTTTGTGCATTTTCACTTTCACAAGTGTCGTTTTCATATTCTCAATTGTCATTTTGACTTGATTTAAATTTGAGTGTAATTTTAACGTTATATTCACTATGACATGTGTCACTTTCAAGGTCATTCACATCTTGCAAGTGATGTCTTATGTTTTCATCATGTCACAGGTGTCACCTTTGTGATTTTCACTCATGCATGTGTCAAACCTTTTGCATATCACCAAAGTTAGTTCTAGCGCACTCTACTCCATTGGATTGTATTACATATCATTAAAATATGTGTTATACATGTTCCTATAGCTTAGCGTACTGTTCGGTCACAGTCATCATAATTGTCGTAGCTTGTGTTCTAAGTGTCATAATGTGTTGTTTCAACTGTCAAACTTAGACATAAGTGTCGCTTTGTTGTCGTTTCGAGGTGTGATTTTTATTCATGAATCATGTGTATCCTTATGGCTTATATTGATGGTTTTGCATGTGTTATCCAAGTTTGAGTCATGTCTGGATGTATTTCCCTCTTTTACATTGTTGATCCCACATTTAGCCATTTTGGAGCCCTTGTTGGTCCATTAGCCCACTGCAAGTTGTGAAGCCTTGGGCCATCCCATCAAATTTGATATCGACATACCCATAGGCCTTAGTGATGAAATCATACTACCAAAAATTGTTGCAATAAGTCACTCTCAAGGCCACCCTAAATATGTTTCACATTATGATCCTCCCAAGGGCAGTCAATTGACCATTATTGATCGTGTTGACTCACTACATTGATTTTTGGTCACTTTTACCTTGCGTGGAACATAGAGCACTCCTAGATGACATCATGGACCTATTTCACCCTTTTGTAGAGGAAAAAAATGCAATGCAAAGATCCTCCTATCCTCCCAATGTAGTGAAAACCCTCCTAAGCGAACTGCCTTCATACCTATGGCCTCGAGCAATGAATAACACACTCTAAATGGTCAAGTGCCCACTGTTGGGTAAACATTTGCTAGTATAGAATGAAAATAGAGTTGAAAATCAGCAATCACCCCTTTTTGAAGATAATTTAAATTTCTTTCAAGCCTCCCTTCCTTTGAGGGAATGGCGCACTCTCGAAGGTAGAAGCCTCACCCTTCCCCCTTCCCCAATACAATGTGCACCCAAAATTGTATTAACCTATACCTATAGAGTGCATGATGCAGTAGGGAAGGATGGAGGAAGCCTCCTCTCTACCTTCGACTAGTTAAATTGTGCTCTCTGTAAATACTCCTTTCCCTTTGAACTCATAGCGTAGTCCTGAAGGATGAACCTTTCACCTTCCCTCTTTTCCTATGAACTTGTTGGCTTGGTGGGGCCTGACCTAGGTTCAATGTTAATTAGCCAAACAAATCCCTACACTACTAGCCCTTTCGGCATCAGCCCGTGGAGTGCAGACCGAAGTCTCACCCAAAGCAGTATGGGGGGATGCTGGAACCAAGTTTCTGCACCGTGAGATGGTTTTGATGCTGGTTTATCCCTTCTATTCCTGCTTTCACGCAAGTCACTTAGTTCTAGATTTTGCCAGACTAGTCCTTTATTCCACCTTTCAGTACCCCTGCGAAAAGGTACAATTGGCCTTCACGCAGCCCTAACCTGCGGCTCAGGTACTTTCGCACTGTTAGGGAAGCATACCATGCAGATTCCCAAACTAGTTTAAGTGTCTTACTTATCTTATTAAACAATCATAGTTAACACCGCGTAAAAAAATGTTCTTAGTTGCATTCACTTAACCAGCGTAACTACATACATTTTCTCATCATATAAGCATTATAAATGAAGTTCATACATAACATGTCAAGATGCATTAACAGGAAACAAAGACACAAAATTCGTAGAATGCTTCTCTTTATTGATATATTCAGATGATTATAGATTCTATCCACCCTGTGCACACAGCTGCAAGGGTTCACGCGCTCAGCTACAGACTTTCACCCTAAGCCTCTGCACACTCAGCTACAGAGCCACTAACTACGTATGATCCAAAATTTAAGCTTCTTACTTCAATGCTATCACTCTCTAACTCTAAAAAACTACTTAAATCTTACTTACTTTGCTCTTTTTATACAATCCCATGGTCTGCAGACCATGGGTAGATCTTTTACAGTCGACTTTACTTTACAAAAATAAGGGCGGACAACCCTTTATGACTCATGACACATTCACGCTCCGTGACCACAAAATGTGGAGACTTTACAACTTTACTACAAAATTTGACCCAAAAAATGGGCTTTTCACCCCAAAATTGTCCTTGGGGGATCCCATTCCCAACAGGCCCCCAACACAAACATCATAACTAGCCCTGAGTCACTTGGAAAGCATGGAGATCTTAGCGTGAATACCTTCCAGTTTGACTTGTATGACCACAACCTCAACAGTGCATTGTGCGGCCACTTGCTTCGCGTCTTCAACCATCTTCTTGGTCACTGCTCCTGAACTGTCGACCTGAAGCTTTTGATGAGTTGCTTGCAGAGGCGCAAGCTTTCTTTCAATAGAGCCTATTTCCGTGTAAGCCTCATCTAGCCATGGATTTAGTCGTGCCTTCAATACTGCTTCCTTGTGAAATGCTTCATCCACCTATTCCTTCAGCTGCTTGACCTCCTGCAGCTTCGCTAGTCTCTGTGTGAGCGTGATGGTTCATGTTGTGCCTTTGACATCATCATGGCACTGCTATAGCTCTCATGCTTCTGTCCACAGTCGTTGTACATTGGGGTCCTCCTGCAAGCTCGTCAGGACCTCAAACAACTGCTTAAAAAGTTACGTGCAGTCTACTACTACACTGTTAACCTCTGCTATTGCTTTTGTGACAGCAGTCGCTCGCTGCTCCTTTACTTTTGGCAGAGTTGAAGGATGGGCCTTCAACTATAACTTTGTGATATGCAGGTTCAACTCCAACTAAACCCTCACCATTTCTGTCCGAGTGTCGTGCACCCCCATAGCCAGCTTACGGGCACGCACCTCGACTGGCTCTTCCTCAGGAATGGCCAACTCCGGGAGCATTCGACACACCTCCTCGATGACTTGCATAATATTCTTATTCTGATTGGTCACCTCGGTCACAACGACGATGATAGAGTCTCGTTGTAGTGCTATCTACTCATTGTTAATCCGGTGCTCACTAATCACCTAGAGGGTGAGGTGCCCATGGGCCCTCAGCTCCACAATCACTACATCTTGCAAAAGGTGGAGTGCTTCACCAGGGAGCACTACCATATTCAATCCTACTTCCTTTAGGGTGTTGACAGTGGGCCTGTCAGCTTCGTTCTCTGTGGTCAGTGCTCCATCAAGCAGCACTATCGCACTAGAGGCCTTTGCGCACAACATCTTGGCAGCTGCTGAAGTGACGATATCAAGGCTAGTAGACACCATGCCAACTTGTGATGTGTGGGTCTGCAGCTCCTTCAAACCTGTCTGGATAGCCCCCAACATTATTTGTTGTTGCTGCTCAAACTGTTGTAGGGCTTCCATGGTGACATGTCGCACCGTGTCACTGATGTCATGCAGATCACCCTATGTTAGCATGATTGGGTCCAGTGATGTCTTGGTAGCCTTTGATTTGTTCCTGGACCCTCCTTTCTCCTGCTCCCTTGGGCACTTCATGCAGGCAGACGTTGCTTGTGGGTCTGTACTGTGTTGTTCTGTTTGCTCGTCCGTCTCCTCATTTGTCTCAGGTGAAGGCGACCTCATGCCTTTGTCAGAGCCCCACTCTGTACCACCTGTTTGCTTCTCTGTTTGTTGAGCAGCATCGCGCTCCACTTGGGCCTTGTCAGCGGCCTCCTTCTTTGTTTTTCAGCCAGTTGAGTCATCTTTAGCTTGGCCTCCTCCTCCTTTCTCTACGTGGCAAACTTGCTCCCTCCCACCACCAAGTCTACTGTAGTGCACCATTCTGTCGGCCATTGATCAAGTACTGCATCAATGGTGTCAACCGTTGCTAGGTAAGGTAAGTCGTACCATTTTTGCACAGGGTCCCTCCGTGCCTTGATGAACACATGGTGAAAGTCTGCTTTAAACTCTGCATAGCCTTGTAGGTTGGCATACACAATAGGAAAAAATCATGATTTGTGATTGATGGCCATGTGGATGTTCATCTCCATCAAGATCCTGAAGATCTTGTTGTCCTTGACGCACTACACGTCCTTGGTCACCCACAGCGAAGCATACTTTGCTGCTTCTGGTAGGTTTGGCATGACCGAAAGGAATTGACTGTCCTCTGGCAGCTCCCATGCTACCAGCACAATCGGCAACAAGAGCCACACATAGTGGAACATCTTGCTGAGCTCCTGTGCCTCGTGACAATTCGCAAGGAACTCATTGCGTAGATAGTCCGCCCAGTTGAATTGGACTCCTTCGGCACACTGGGCTGCTAGCGCGACAACAAGCACTGACACCTCATTGACGCAACACTTCCTCATCACCTGCCTTGCTAAATTTTCATAGCTACCTTTACAGCAGGGTCACAGATGCTGGATATGGCATATCCGCGTGGCTTCTTCGCCAGCTTAAATTTTTCTTTCATGGACTTTGCGAGGGCCTGCTCACCACCTTTTTCGCCAAATATCATGTCTAGATTCTCTCCTATTTAAGGAAACCACGTTATCCTGTGGATCAATCTAACCATGATGGGTATTGGCTCCTCCAGCCACAGACACCCATCATGCACTAAGCACAACAGTTGCTTGATGACGAATACTACAACCAGGGTGCGGTTGTAGTGCGACACCTAAAGCAAGTTGAGAAACCCTGCCTTGTCTACTACTCTGAGCCACCTCCGTGGCTCCAATGTGGTCATTTTAGTGGTTGTATCGATGATGCGATGCATCAACTGCTCAGTTGCCAGGTGTGGGAACTTCTCATGGTCAACCAAGTCCTAGTCTTCAAGTTTCAATAGAGGAACCCGCCCTATGCGCGATCCTTCAAAAACAATTTCATCTGGCAACAAAGGGGTTCTCAAGGGGACCTTGCTCTCATCAATTTCTTTTGGCACCTTTGTCTTGCCCTTGCACTGAGGGACATACTTAGGCAACCGAGTGATAGGGTCAACACCCTCGGCTTCGCACAATCCTCCAATCACGCAGCTCCCCAATGCGGGCAGTGTAGTTTATAGTCTTGTGCCTCCTTTCAGCTACTTGGAGCACTAAGACTATGCTACCTTCATCTTGTCACATGGTTAGACCACTGATGTATGGCTTCAATCGACTGCCATTCACCTTTCCTGGGAAGGGATCTCCATTCAATTTGACCAGCTGTACTGCTCCTTTGTCGGTAATCTCCTTAATGACATAGGGCCCTAGCTAGTGCATTCTGAATTTCGTTGGAAATTTATCAAACTTGTTGTCATATAACAAAACGAGATCATTTACCTTAAAGGTTCGCAACTTAATGTGCCAATCATGCCATGCTTTTTCACGCTGTTTTTGGACCTGTTGGTGAAATCGAGCTAGAAATCTCTCTTCCTCAAGTTCAGCCAGCTATGCGAGCCTTTCTTCCAAGGCTCTGCGATCTGTCATACCTGTGAGTGATGCTATGCGCAGACTAGGCACGATGTATTCCATGGGCATTACTGCTTCAACACCATAGACAAGCCTAAAGGGTGTTTGTCCAGTCAACTTTTTGCATGTCGTCTGATAGGCCCATACTACTGCAGGTATGCGTGGGTCCTAATCACTTCGCTAAGTGTTGCAAAACCTTGGTCAATGCATTCTCTAGCACTTTATTGAGTGCTTCCATTGTCTCGTTAGCCTGCGAGTGACAAGGTGTGCTCTTCTAGTGATATACCTGAAATTCCTTTGTTAACGCACTGATCTTCTCATTCAGAAAGTGCGTATCACGATCACTCATCAAAATCTTTGGACAACAAAATCACGTCAGTACATAATCAAAGAGGAACTTTGCAGTAGTCGTTCCTGTGCAATCCTTCACAAGCTATGCCTCCGCCCATCGAGTCAAATACTTCATTGCGGTGATAATGTACCTTGCTCCCGTCTTTCCTTGGGGTTGGATGGGTCCCACAAAATCTGTTGCCCGTTTCTCAAAGGGTTGTAATGTCATATGTGGATTCATAGTCATCTCATCCCTCCATGATGGCCTGCTAGTGCTTTGAAAAACATCGCATGCTTTGCAGTAAGCTTTTGAATCTTGATGGAGGGTTGGCCACCACAACCCTACACGTAGAATCTTCTGCATGGTCGCTCTCCTTGCTTAATTTCCTCCCACGACGCCCCCATGAGCGTCAGCAAGGATACTTCTTCTTTCAAACTCTGGTACATATCGTCGCAATATCTCATCTGACACAATTTTGTATAGATGCCCAACAATGACAGAAAAATCCGCCATGTGCACCACTAACTCCTTCTGCTGGATGGTGTATCCTTCCAGGGTAGTTTCTGTCGTTAGGAAGTGTATGATATACTCAAAATTACCATCCGCGACGCGCACTACAAATAGTTGCACGTCAGGCAATCCTTCTTCCAAATTAGAGGGCTCTTCCCCTATTTTGATGTGTGATAGATGGTCTGGTCCCATGTTCAGTGGTCCAAGGTTCACAATAACTTCAAAATCATACTCCTGGAACAATAAAAACCACCTGCAGATTCTCCCCCCCAACACAGGCTTATTGACTAGGTATTTCAACGCGGAGTGATCAGTATACATCTTAAAATGGCCACCCAACAAGTAGTGTCAAAACTTTTGGAGTGTGTATATCATGGCTAACCCTTCACGCTCGGTGGTGGAATAGTTCTTCTCCACCTTGGATAACCTTCTACTTACGAACGCTATAAGATGGTCCAAGTCTCCTCCGCCAGCCTGCATATATATTTTAATATTAAATTTAGTGAATAAATATCCTACAAATATTTAGAAACATTATTTGTAATATATTAATAGAAAGTCAAAAGTCAAATTCATGTGATCGCTAAGAGATCTCCATACTTAGAAAGGGAGATGGATAAATAAATGAGAATATATGTGTGACATTGCGTAAAAAGTAGTTATAATAGTTGCATCAAATACAACCCATGATCACTGTGGAATACGCATAGAGTTCATTGTGTCAAACGTTCCTCAATAGTGGAATCAATGTGGAATTTGATAATTCTTAATGGACCAGGGACAAGTCATTTTCATTAATGCAAAACACATCTTGCATGTTGTTGATTTCATCTATGTGTAACTACCATTTGTTTATGAAGTAAATTGTCAATGTTAAGGTGGCAAGCGATGTCAACAATAGAGTCGGGCCCCCACCAACATCGCACTGTTTTTAAAATCTTGGCTTAGAATCTCTTTTAAAATGCACTCTAATTCAAAATGATTAGCTTTCGGTGGTGCATTGAGATTGTTTAATAGAATTAGTAGATACATGTAAATGTCATTCCGTAGGCATGAAAGCCACTGTAAATGACATATTTATTTTTAATTCAAATTGAAAGCTTACCACACACAATTAAAGATAACATCAATGATCTTTGAGGATGCATTGTTCATTTAATTCCGATAATCTATTTAACGAGATTCTAGGTTACCATTTGATTGATGATTTCATAATGAGTTGTTGTTTAGATTAACTTGAGCATAATTAGATTGCATATTCTAAAATATTTGGAATTTAATAGGGATAAATTACTTTATTTTCATGTACATTTTCGCTCACGTTTTAAATATTGCTGGCACAGTCCCCTGCTCACATTTTTTCCAGCGACTACAATCAATAATTGCTTCGACCATACATATAAATATGCACCTCCACATCTTAAATCCTCAACATATTGCATCTTCATTTGGTTTGAGATTTTCAGTTCAGCGTAAACAAACTGCAAAATATCTACTACATTGCGATTCATTGTTTTCCCTGCATCCGCACAGAATTGGCATTATGTCGTGAGTTATGAATAAAACCTCCTGAAAGTAACTTTCACTCTCTCTATCAGAGGAAGATTGTAGACAAAATTGCTGTAAATTTAAGGGAATCTGGATGCGAAATGGGGGAGTTAGGTGTCTGAAATTTAGATGCCCAATACCAGAGAGAAGATATGGCTGGGGTCATACAAAACCGCTAAGCAGGCTACCCATACTTATGACGCTGGAGTGTATTGCCTGAAAGGGACCAATGCCAAATTCAGCTTTCCCGATTCCGTGCCCTCCATTCCATCCTTGTCTTCACTAACTCGTGCAAAAATTCAGGTTGTTGCAGCCAAATAGGCCCTAGACGTAATCCCTTCAACTTTGCCCTCTCTGTAGAATATCACAAATATTAAGAACAAGGTGAGTGAGAAGCCAGTGTCGCCATCAAAACGTCTTCGGTTTCAGAAACTGAGTGGGCATGTGACAGTTGGCAGATCTCCAAGGCGCCGAACTTGGACTTGTGGGTGTCTCCATTTGAGGACAATGGTGGCCTGAATTTGGAGAAAATCTCGTCTATCGAGGAGGCGTCATTGTGGGAGTTCATTCCAAGTTGGTAGGAGGAGCAACAAGAAGAATACATCTTCTTTGACCCCAAATATTTCTGGAACTTTTGAGACATTTGAATCATTACAGAGGAAAGCTTGAAAGGAAGACTGCGTGATGCTTTTTCGATTTGTTGCGTCGCCTGGTAGGCAATGGGCTTCGACCCAATTGTCAAAATCATTTTCTCAGTTCAGATATTGGTATATGTACATTTTAAACATTCTATAAAGGAGGTTTCTGGTGGGCTCCAGTATTGTAGCAATAATGCTACAACTCCTGGAGCTTCCTATCTCTAATTTTATCAACTCGGTAGTTCGTACAAACTTGGAAGCGACGGTGTTGTATGCACAAGTACTAGCTCTTGTCGCAGCTGTCACTTGGTCAGCTGGCACAAGTCCGCTAGGGCTCAAGCCAACTTCTATAGGCTCACAGAAGAAGCTTTATGAGTGATGGACGAAAGCTAACTGAAAGAAGACTAATCTAGTTGCAGAAAGAAACTGAAAGCCAATAAAGCATGAAAACCCTAGTAAACCCTAATTTGACTAGCTAGACCCTTACAATGCAAAACTGTGAATGAAACTACTACCAAGAATGCCATTACTTGCAGTGAACTGAAATACATGCATCTAAGCTACTTGCATCTGAAAAGACATGTTTTTGTATTTTTTCATTAAGTGGTTGGATTTATTGTGATGATGCTTTTGGTTAGGGTTTGGTTGTGCAGGAGCGGTTGGAATGGAAGGAAAGCATGGGCAAGGTCAGGATGGCTAGGGGAGGTCCCAGAGGGTCTCTAGCATCAGTCCATAGAAGTCTACCACGTTCGGATGCTCAACAACCGAGTTTGCAGGCTTCTACAGGAAGTCTGCAGGGGATCCTACAGGAAACTCAGAGATTTCTACAAGAAGTCTGTGCAATTCTACAGGATGTTGGCTGTGGAAGGTTTTGGGAGATGGTGAAGTGTTGGAGTGGTGTGGGAGGATAGTTGAGATGGAGATGGAGCTGGTGATGGCTCAGGAGCAGAAAAATCATATGGAGGAAGAGTGCATGCAGTGATTTGATGGTTGGAAGGATGGGATCAATGAAAGTGTAAGGAAATGGAGCTAAGTGATCAATGGATGAGTTGGACAGAGGCTGAGTAGGTGGATTGAGGGGAGATCAAGAAGAAGAAGAAGGAAGTGGAATGGTGTGGAGCAACGTAAATGAAACAAATGACTTATGCACCAAAAACGAGAAATTCATTAACCTATGATAACTGTGCCATGAAACCTATGAACAGCAATGGAAAACCAAGAAATGAAACTCGTGCATGGAAGTGAAATGTAAAAGTATGGTTCAATGTCGAAAGTACATGGATGGATCTTCAATGAAAATGTCTATGTTGCAGCTTGCATGGAAGTGAGAAGAACTGCGTTTCTTTTTGGTGGTTGGTTATGGACTGCACCTCAATCCCTAACAGAGATGGCAGTGAGCCTTAACAACCTTTTGCTGGAGCTCCAATAATTTATAACTATCCTCCTATCGAATCTAAGCAACTGAAACAAATTCACCATAAACTAATCCCATCTAAGCTCATGAAAAAGACTAAACTAACAAACTGTAAATTCGAATTGCATGTGAAAGTAGAAACTCAAAGTGTTGTAACGAAATGCAACAACATTACAACACCGAGGAGATCTATTTCTCTCAGGTTGGGCCCTAACCTAAGAGCTATAGCTCCCTTAGAAACTCAGAATGAGATCAAAATCTTCCTGCCTTTATTTATAAACGAAAGTCTGATGACATGCCAAAATGGCTTACAAAAGGAACAAAAAACAGAGCTGTAGCTCGTACTTCCAAATTACAAGAGCAATACAAAAGTTCAAAAAGCTTCTATCCAAGGCTACGGCCTCAGTATTTATGCAAAATGATCATCCAACAGGTGTCCTTGATTTGAGGAGCTCGGCTGTCCAACTGAAGTTTAAACTGCTGATCTTGTAGGACAGTCATAACTGTTGTTCCTGTAGAACAGTTATAACTGCTGTTCCTGTAGAACAGTTGGCTGCCTCTAAGCTCGGTGGGGAGATGGATTGGAGCTCGGAGCTATGGTGGGAATCACGAGGAAGGTCCCCAAGACCGTGGACATCCTCTCCTAAAAACCAGTAGTGCCACCTCATTGTCTCCTTGTCTCCTTTCTCGTGGTCTTTTCTCCCTTTTAATGCCAAAGACCTGAAATCATCATGTATTAGTCACGTACATAGAATGCCTACCCTTCTTCCTACAAACAACATGAATAAACCAAGAAATGAATGCATAAGCAATAAAAAATGAATGGTTTGAGCAGAGCAAGTAGGCCAAATGAGCCCAAATTGTACCAAAAATTGGGGCTCATCATCACCCCCCAGCTAAACTATTTGCTCATCCTTGAGCAACTTTGCCCTGGCTCCTCATCTTTGGCCGAGAACTAAAGCCCGGAGCGTGCTTTTCCTTCCCTGTTTTTGACGGCCCTGCCTTTGCTGCCCCTGGTGGTGACGAAGGTGGTGCTTCTTCCCCCTTCCCTATTTCCTTGAGCCGGGCTTCGGAAGGCGATTGGCCTATTTTTCGTGTCCAGGAAGTTATTTTTGGGCTCCCCTTCTCGGGGGTGGCTGATGTTTTAGAGGGGGTTCTTGCACTGGGTGAAGTAGGGACATCCCCTAAAGTGGTTTGGCTGCCGGGTGGAGGCTGTGGCTTGCCCGTGGTTATCCGCTTGCTTTTCCTGGCCTCAGATGGTAGAGGGGTCTCCCTCTCTCTCTTTTCCTTCGGCTTTGGAGGTGTACTGAAGGCGGCCAGCGCCGCTGCTGCCTCATTTTCTAGAATACCAGCCTTCTCTTTCTTGCGTTTTGCTCTCTCAGAGCTCCTTGTAGAGGGCCCCTCCTTTTCAGATTTCGGGTTTCCTATAGAAGATTCTTTCTTTCCCGCTTTTGGGCTTCCTGTAGAAGACCCGGATTTAGCTGCTCCCGGGATTCCTGTAGAAGGCCCTCTCTCTGTCTTCAGACTTCCTGTAGGAGACTGTTTCTCAATGACCTTCGGGCTTCTTGTAGAAGCCCCTTTTTCCAATTTTGGGCTTCCTGTAGAAGCCCTTGTCTCTGTCTTCGGGCTTCCTGTAGAAACCTGTTTTTGCAATTTCGGGCTTCCTGTAGAAGCCTTTGTCTCCGTTTTTGGGCTTCCTGTAGAAGCCTGTTCTCCAACGATTTTCGGGCTTCCTATAGAAGCCTTGGTCTTTGCTTTTGGGCTTCCTGTAGAAGCCTGCTTCTCAATGATCTTCGGGCTTCCTGTAGAAGCCTTTGTTTTTGTTTTCGGGCTTCCTGTAGAAGCCTGTTTCTCAATGATTTTCGGGCTTCCTGTAGAAGCCTGTTTCTGCTTTCCTGTAGACACAGGTGTCGCCACCTCCGCTTGCTTGCCTGCCTGAGTTTTACTTTTTGCTTTGGTTGCAGGTGCTGTTGAGGTACTTGGGCTGACGTGGACCACCTCAGCTTTATCCATTCTGCTCTTCATCCTCTTTTCCCTTGCTGACAAGATAGGTGTGCCACCTTTTTCTTTGTCCTCCTTTTCCTCATGCTTCTTCCTTTGTTCTTTCTTCTGTACTGTTGTCGGGGTCTCTTGGCCTTCTTCCCTCTGTTCCTCGGCCACTGCTTCGTGTTCCTCACTGCTGGAGGAACCCGTTTCTTCGATCAACATTTTAATGTCCCCATCTTTTGTCAAATTCCGGAAGGATTCCCATGAGAGGGGAACCTTATATGAATGCAATGCATCCTCCACAAGAAGCTTGATCAATCCATGGTGGGCTATCTAATCTGGTATTCCCTCTTTCAGCTTTGTAGCACACTCCATTAGAGACTGCAGGAGGTAATAAGGGATGCTCAGTTTTTGTTCTACAGGAAGGTCAATTCGGTGCCTCAATTCAGTGAGCAGCCGAAAGTGATATGCATACACGATGCTGAAACGACCTTCACAAGTAATATATTTCATGATTTGCAAACTGACTTCGTTCCAAGGTGGCAACAGGCTCGTTCTTCGCACCCCATTTTTGTCCTCCGAGAATTCTTCCTCAGGTGGAAAGAATTCCTTCTTCGCCTGCTGGCTCAGCTTTCGCTCTTCCTTATCCCACGGCAAACCCATAGGAAGTTCTGTGATCCGACTGATATGTTCTGGGGTGAGCTTGAGGCTTAGACCTCTGAAGTTCACTGTGGCCAGTGTCTGAGATTTAGGCTTCAGAGCCTGCAAGAATTCTTCGGCCACTTCATCATCGTAGCCCTGCAGCTTATCACAAAAAGGCATCCATTGTGCTCTGGTGAAGAGCTCTACCACTGCCGGGTTTTCCCTTAATTTGGTTGAATCAGTGGGTTCTCATCTTATAAACCCACCCGGCATGATGAACACGGTCGTTTTAATTAAAGGTGGCAAATGCAAAAGAGATTTGGTCTATTAAGAAGGAGCATGCATATAATCCAAAAAATTCAACACAGTCTACCTAAACTGACATCCTGTAGAACGACAGCATAGGCACATCAAACAACAATTCCCACCAATATCTTTATGAACCGACTGTGGACGATGGTCTTGCTACTTTTACTAACCAGTTGCACGAAGAGTTCAGGGTTACCTCTTTAATTGGCCACCTTTTTTCGTGAGGGACCCGCTTTCCTGTAGACTGCGTTCCTGTAGACTGCGTTCCTGTAGAACTGCGTTCCTGTAGAACTGCGTTCCTGTAGAAGCAGTGCGCAATTCTCGGGGAGGACTGTAGTTGGCCCGCGCTCGAAGTGTGCTTTACCGGCGTTCTGGTAGCCAACAGCTCGGCGTATCAAAGTGCAGAGGAGATCAGAATAGCCACCCGAGTTTGAAGTGTTGGATGATAAATGCATGCGCATGATCTAGCCGATTAGATTTTGAATCGGCGCAATCCGTGGCGCGAGGGCTGATCTGTCCCCGCCGGACCGTTGGGCGATGTCATCCATCATCCGCCTGCGTATTCACTTGCTGCCGCATCCATTCCCACAGATTTGCCGCCGCCTCTTCCTGTTAAACTCATGCTCTGACGAGAGTGTTCTCACGTGCGTGCCGTTCATTCTCCTTGTCGTGGCCGCCACCCAAACATCCAATTACACTTTAACTAGCCGACGTGGCCAGTCGACTGGCCATACGGCCGCTCAACCATTCAATTTTACGCTTTGCAAACAATTGCAAAGTAAGATTCATGCAATTTGATGGAAGGAAGGGTTGGGACACTTACCTGCATGGCTGCACACGATTTTTCCAGTTCTTGGACGATGGTGAGTGGATCTACCTGCTGCATGTGACTTACACAGACCCGGAGGCTCGTGGTTACAGGCTGCCAATGAGGGAGTGGATGTTTTGCTTGCATGCGCCCGCGTTTCATTTCAGATGGCGGTGCTGTGAATGGTATCCACTCGATCAGGTTGAACTGTTACAGGATTCCCGCGAGGTGTCTCGTAACAATCCTTTCTCCTTGGGTGCATGCTGCATGACGGAGGTTCTGGCCTTTCAATCGCGTTCCCGGAGCTTTTGATGCCTGCGGTATGAGATCCCAGCATTTGTTTAACTTTGAAAATGGCTTTTCCCGCGAGAACTCATCGATCTTCTTTGTTGGTGCAGGGAACTTGGTCGCATGTCGACAAGGATGGTGGAGCAAGGTGACAGCAATGTGCAAGGGTGCCAACAGAGGCTTGCATGCATCCATACCAATCCATAGTCACTAAATATTCTTTTAAGATGAATTCTAGCCGTCCAAAACTCCTACAGGAAGTTTCTTGTAGAACACAGAGCTTCCTGTAGAAAGTTCGGCCTTCCTGTAGAAAGTCTGTACTTTCCTGTAGAAAATCCGCGCCTTCCTGTAGAAAGACTGCATCTTCGTGTAGAAAGACAGCATCTTCCTGTAGAAGATTCAAACCATGATAAAATTGCACATACCTTGAAAGAACATGGGTACTCTTGGAGGAGGTGCTGGTGAGGTTCCTTGACAGCATGATAAGGACCCTTGGCTTTGAGTTAGAGGGCTTCCTCTCCTCCATAGAACATCTGCAACCTGCATGCAATTTTACCATATTTTGCTTATTGTTTTTTTCTTTTTCTCTTTTTTTTTTTTTGAAAGATAACAGGGGCGCCTCAAAGAGGTTTTCACCCGTGCCATCTGCCCTGAGCGCCTCAGAGAGGTTTTCACTCAAGGATCTTTTTCACCTTTTATCTTTTTTTTTCTTTTTTCTTTTTTTTGAAAGACAATAGGGGCGCCTCAATGAGGTTTTCACCCCTACTACCTGCCTTGGGTGCCTTTGAGAGGTTTTCACCCAAGGATCTTTATTTATTTTTCTTTTTTTTTCTTTTTCTTTTTTCTCTTATATATATATATATATATATATATATATATATATATATATATATATATATATTTTTCATATCCCTCAGGGTATGCCAAAAGCAGAGGCAGAACCCTTCTCTATGACCAATACAGATTTCTCCATAGTTTTGATGAACTCTTGTCTTGAGAGAGGTTTCCTGTAGATCTTCAAACGATGCCCATTGACAAGCATGGGAATGACTTCCTCATCAATGGTTCGAATGAGGACAGATCCATTGTCATGGCATTTCTCCACTGAATATGGTCCTAGCCATCTGGTTCTCAGCTTCCCCTTGAAATCTTTGTATCTTGAGTCATACAACAAAGCCCAATCTCCCGGCTGAAATTGCTTGTCATGGAGATGTTGGTCATGCCACACCTTTCTCTGAAGTTGAACCACTTCTGAGTGAAGGAGGGCCTGCATCCGGTGCTCATCCAAGCCATTCAGCTGCAGTAGCCTTTCTTGTTGTGCATGGCTGAGATCTAGGTCCAGCTGATCTGCCATCCTCAAAGTGTTGTATTCAAACTCAATGGACAGCAAATCTCTCTTCCCATAAACCAGCTCATACGGTGTGAAGCCGGTGGTGGTCTTCCAAGTGGTGTTGTAAGCCCATGTGGCTTCAACCAGGCGATCTGCCTAGTCCTTTCTGCTATTGCTCACCACTTTAGTCAAGATCCCTTCTAATGCTCTATTGGTGACTTCCACCTGCCCATTTGCTTGAGGGTGATAAGGGGTGGAAGTCCTATGCTTGATCTTGTGATGAGCTAGGAGATCTTCAACCAGGTTGGAGGTGAACTGGCTCCCTTGATCGGTGACCAGCTCTCTTGGATAGCCAAACTTATAGAAGATGTTCTCTCTTAGGAACTCGGCCACCTTTTCTTCTGTTGTTGCTTTAATTGCTTTGGTCTCTGCCCACTTTGTCAAATAGTCAGTACACACAATGATGTAAGTCCTTTGCCTCGAAGAGGGGTTGATTGGGCCCACAAAGTCCATGCCCCACTTCTCAAATGGCTCAAGAGTCACTTGAGGTTGGAGAGACATCTCATCCCTTTGGGTCGGTTTCCCCATTCTTTGGCATTGGTCACACTGACTGACATATCTTCTGACATCTTGATGAAGTGTGGGCCAATAGTAGCCTGCTTGCAGGATTTTGAAGGCAGTTCTCTTTGCTGCAAAATTTCCTCCACAAGGCCCATCATGACAAGTGAGGAGGATATCAAAGACCTCCTCCTCCCTTACACAACGCCTTAAGATCTGATCGGGGCCAAGCTTGAACAGGTTGCCCCCGATCCAAGTAAATGAGGCACTTTTTCTGATGATTCTGCTCTTCTCTCTGGAAGATAGGTGTGGAGGGAACTGTGCTGAAACAAGATAGTTTGCTATATCAGCAAACCATGGAGAGAGTACTGAAATAGCAAACAGATGTTCATCAGGCATCTGGTCGTCCACTGTTCCATCCTCATCTGCAGACAAATCCAATCTAGATAAAAAGTCAGCAACAACATTTTCTCTACCTGGTTTGTCAACAATGGTCAAATCAAACTGCTGCAATAAAAGTAACCATCTAATAATACAAGCATTCACTTCTGGTTTATTCATTAAATATCTAATAGCAGCATGGTCGGTATGTACAAAGGTCTGGTAACCAGTAATATAATGTCGGAACTTGTTCAATGCATGGACCATAGCCAAGAATTCTTTCTCGGTTACAGTGTAATTCAGCTCAGCTTTGGACAAGTTTTTGCTAACAAAGTAAATGGCATATGGAAGTTTCTGCTCAACTTGTCCTAAAGCTGCACCTATGGCTTTGTTCGAGGCATCAGTGTGGATGTGGAAAGGTAGGGCCCAGTTTGGACCTCTCAGGATTGGGGCTGACACCAATTTGTCCTTTAATTCCTTTAAAGCCCTCTGACAATCGTCAGTCCAATTAAACTCCACATCTTTTGCCAATAGGCCAAACAATGGCGAGGCTAGCTTGCTGAAATCTTTAATGAATCTCTGGTAGTATCCTGCTAATCCCAAGAAACTCCGGACATCCCTGACCTTTTGAGGAGGTGGAACCCTCTTGATGAGAGCAATTTTGTTAGGATCCACCTGCAATCCTTGGCAAGAAATGGTATGGCCTAGCACGGTCCCTTCAGTCATTAGGAATTCACATTTTTCAGGACTAAGGGACAAGTTCATCTCGGTGCATTTGGTTAGGACTTTTCCCAAGTTGGACAATGCTTCCTGGAAGTTGGCCCCATAAGGAGTAAAGTCATCCATATAGATTTCTACTGCATCATGGACCACCTCCGAGAAGATGCTCAAGAGAGCTCTCTGAAAGGTAGCAGGAGCATTGCATAGCCCAAAGGGAAGGACTCGATAGGCAAAGGTACCCCAAGGACAAGTGAAGGTGGTCTTATCTTGGTCTTCCGGGCTGATTTGGATTTGGTTGTACCCGCTAAACCCATCCAGGAAAGAGAAGAATTTCTTTCCTGCCAGTCCATCCAACACTTGATCTATGAAAGGTAGAGGGAAATGGTCCTTCTTGGTAGCTTTGTTCAGTTCTCGGTAGTCCACACAGATCCTCCATTTCCCATTTTTCTTGGGAACCAACACTAGAGGGGACACCCATTCACTATCTGAGATGGGGTAGATGAATCCGACATCCAACAGTTTTTGCAATTCTTCCTTGACAATGTCCTTAAGGGCTGGATTCATTCTCCTCTGAGGTTGCCTAACTGGTTTACAGTCCTCTTTGATGTATATATGATGGGTACAGACCGAAGGATGGACTCCTTTCATCTCCTTATAGCTCCAAGCAAAAGCATCTAGGTGGTTGGCCAACAGACTACACAGCTCCTTTTCCTGGGAAGGAGATAGGGAGGAGCTGATCTTCAATGCTTTCTCAGGGCCGAACTCCACATTCTTGACTCTGGGAGCAACAGGGTTGGTTGTACAAAGATCCACTAGGGTGCTAGCTTGGGCATCTTCCACCAATTTCTCTAAGGGTAATGCACTGGAAGGTGGATTCTGGATCAAGGTCTCAATCAAGTCATCCTCGGTTGGGGGGTCTATTCTAGTGGTATCTAAGGTGCACAGAGGTGCTGAGTACACCTCGTCTTCCTCTCCTTCTTCCAACCAGAGTGGTAAGTCATGCTCTAAGGAGGGTTGGGCAGGAGGGTATAGGACTAGCTGCTTGGACATGGGACCATTTTTGATGGTCATGTTTCCTGCACGACAACTTATGTAAGCATCTGCAGTAGCTAACCAAGGCCTTCCCAAAATGAGAGGATATCCAGTAAGCTTGGCCTTTGGTTGCAGAACCAGGAAGTCTGCAGGGTATTCCCAAGAGTCAATAGAGACCAAGAAATCCTCCACAATCCCTTCGGGAGTCACGGTGGAGCGATCTACTAATTGCAGTACTGTCGAGGTCTTCCTCAAGGAACCCTGAAGATTAAGCTTAAGCATGGTATCCCTGGTCATCACATTAATGGCAGCCCCCAGATCAATCAAGGTGTGAGGTATAATGGTGCCATTGATGTGAACATCTACTACAGGACTTCCAGGATCTAGGTACTTTGGGCAGATGACTTTCCCTAACATAAGGTCAGACAGTTGTCCTATGACATTGATAGTTGAGGCATCTTTCTTCCGTCTGCCTAGGTGTTTGAAACACTTCTCCTTAACCAGTTTGTTGTATATTGGCACATCCTTGATGGCTTGGAGAAGTGGTATTTTTACACACAACTGCTTGAGCTCACCCAGAAGCTCATCCTCCTCTGGGTTGGGTTGTGTGGTGGTTGTTAGTCTCTCAGGAAAGGGTGGAATAGCCTTTGGTTCACTTTCCTGTTTATCTTCCTCATCCTCTGGGGGAGGAGGTTGGCGATCTGGTAGAGTCTTTCCAGATCGAAGATTGATCTCCTGGATCTCCACAGCATAGGTAGGGCATGAGGTTTCCCCAGTGTATACCTGTTGGGCCTGTCTATTGTTGGGGTTCGGGTTTGGTTGAGCAGGCATTTGAGGTTGCCTTGGAGGAGCAGGAGGTAATGGATGAGGTTGAACTGGTGGTGGAGGCAAGATGGCAGGAGGAGTGTTGTATTGGGGCCTCCACCCCGACTGAGGTGCATTCCATTGAGGCTGTGGCTGGGCATGCGAGTGATATGAATGAGAAGTAGTTTGAGTGGGGTACTGAGGTGGATAAGACCATGGAGGAGGCATGGACCATGAAGGATGAGCAGGGGGACCCCAGGAAGGCATAAGAGTCGATTGGTTGGGGCTGTAATAGGCTTGAGATGCCCCTTGCATCCCTTGCTGATAAGGTCTAGATCCCTGTGGCCTCCTTTGGTTGAGGTAATAGAGAGGCTCTGTGGGAGCTTCTGTCCCTTGGTACATGGATTTAAACCCAGGTAAGGTTGGACACTGATTTGTGGGATGGTCCTCCTCACAAACGAAACACACTTCAACCGAATGCAATGGACATTCGTTCTTAGGGTGCCTCCTTGTGCACCTAGGGCAGAAGACAGCCAAGGCTCTCTCAGCCTCTTCTTTCTTTTGCTAAATCCTGAATGTGTCAAGCTGCATGGCAATGGTTTGTCTCACCTCACTCTTAAGATCTTCTAATTGATTTGTAAGCTCATGCTTAGAGAAAGGGACACTAGTTGAGAGGTGGTTTCCTCTACCTCGTTTCCGAGCTGCCCTGGAGTGGTTTCTAAATACAGTCTTGATGTCCTCATAAGGCAGTTGGTAAATGTCCCCCCCAGCTAACATGTGAAGGGTATCTAAGAGGTCTTCAGGGACTCCTCGGAGCAAGACCAACTTGAGGGATTCAAGGTCAAGTGTGCACCTGGCCCGCTTATAGCTTAGTTGGAACCTCTCCTCGTAATCCTCTAAGGACTCATCATTTCCCATGGACATCCGAAAGATTTCCCCCTTTGTCTCCTTGGACCTACAGTAATCCCGGTACTTGGTGTTGAAAGCTTGTTGCATCTGAGCCCAAGTGGTGATACTATTCCTAGGTAAGCCCATGAACCAGCGTAGTGCTGCATCCTTAAGAGTGGAAGGGAAAAGTTTCAACTTTTGCTCATCTTCAGTATAGTCATAGGTTCTACAAAGGACAGCAAACTCAAACAGGAAGGTATCCAGATCTTCAGTGGTCAGCCCATGGAAGTGAGGTAAGGCGGAGGGGCTAATGTTCTTCATTTTAATCTCTCCATTGGTCTCTCGGATGGGAAAGGCACCTTCTATTCTCTCATCTTCTCTTCTATTGTTAGCCATAGCTTCAGATGGAGTGGTCTCTAACTCTTCTTCTACTATAGGGTCTTTGGATATCTCAGGATGTTCACCTATAGGTTCTTCTGGGTCACTGTCACCAAAGAAGAGAGAAGGGTGACTTAGTGATGTGGTGGGGGTGTTTGGTAGGAATTTGCCTGATCTATCTCGGTTCCTACGAGGCATGAAATGGAAAAGACTTTCTTTTTCTTTTGATTTCTTTTGCTTTGCTTTTCTTTTGGTACCTGCAAAACTGAGACAGATTGATCTACAACTAACTATGAAAGATGCGAAATTAAACTGAAAGCAGGAAAGAACTAATCTACTTTGCTCAAAGGAAATTGCAAGAATGGAAATGCTAGTCTACGCTTGCAGAAAGGAAATGCTAATCTATGAAAGCAGGAAATGCTAATCTATGGAAGCAGGAAATGCTAATCTATGAAAGCAGGAAATGTCTATGCTACTCTTGCAGAATGGAAATGAAGTAAACTACTTAGCAGAAGGCAAGAGTAAGAAAGTAGAAGAAAAGCAACAATTACTAATACTCTGACGCTTCCCCGGCAACGACGCCAAAAATATGGTGGGCTCCAGTATTGTAGCAATAATGCTACAACTCCTGGAGCTTCCTATCTCTAATTTTATCATCCCGGTAGTTCGTACAAACTTGGAAGTGACGGTGTTGTATGCACAAGTACTAGCTCTTGTCGCAGCTGTCACTTGGTCAGCTGGCACAAGTCCGCTAGGGCTCAAGCCAACTTCTATAGGCTCACAGAAGAAGCTTTATGGGTGATGGACGAAAGCTAACTGAAAGGAGACTAATCTAGTTGCAGAAAGAAACTGAAAGCCAATAAAGCATGAAAACCCTAGTAAACCCTAATTTGACTAGCTAGACCCTTACAATGCAAAACTGTGAATGAAACTACTACCAAGAATGCCATTACTTGCAGTGAACTGAAATACATGCATCTAAGCTACTTGCATCTGAAAAGACATGTTTTTGTATTTTTTCATTAAGTGGTTGGATTTATTGTGATGATGCTTTTAGTTAGGGTTTGGTTGTGCAGGAACGGTTGGAATGGAAGGAAAGCATGGGCAAGGTCAGGATGGCTAGGGGAGGTCCCAGAGGGTCTCTAGCATCAGTCCATAGAAGTCTACCACGTTCGGATGCTCAGCAACCGAGTTTGCAGGCTTCTACAGGAAGTCTGCAGGGGATCCTACAGGAAACTCAGAGATTTCTACAGGAAGTCTGTGCAATTCTACAGGATGTTGGCCGTGGAAGGTTTTGGGAGATGGTGAAGTGTTGGAGTGGTGTGGGAGGATAGGTGAGATGGAGATGGAGCTGGTGATGGCTCAGGAGCAGAAAAATCAGATGGAGGAAGAGTGCATGAGTGATTTGATGGTTGGAAAGATGGGATCAACGAAAGTGTAAGGAAATGGAGCTAAGTGATCAATGGATGAGTTGGACAGAGGCTGAGTAGGTGGATTGAGGGGATATCAAGAAGAAGAAAAAGGAAGTGGAATGGTGTGGAGCAGCGTAAATGAAACAAATGACTTATGCACCAAAAACGAGAAATTCATTAACCTATGATAACTGTGCCATGAAACCTATGAATAGCAATGGAAAACCAAGAAATGAAACTCGTGCATGGAAGTGAAATGTAGAAGTATGGTTCAATGTTGAAAGTACATGGATGGATCTTCAATGAAAATGTCTATGTTGCAGCTTGCATGGAAGTGAGAAGAACTGCGTTTCTTTTTGGTGGTTGGTTATGGACTGCACCCCAATCCCTAACAGAGATGGCAGTGAGCCTTAACAACCTTTTGCTGGAGCTCCAATAATTTATAACTATCCTCCTATCGAATCTAAGCAACTGAAACAAATTCACCATAAACTAATCCCATCTAAACTCATGAAAAAGACTAAACTAACAAACTGTAAATTCGAATTGCATGTGAAAGTAGAAACTCAAAGTGCTGGAACGAAATGCAACAACATTACAACACCGAGGAGATCTATTGCTCTCAGGTTGGGCCCTAACCTAAGAGCTATAGCTCCCTTAGAAACTCAGAATGAGATCAAAATCTGCCTGCCTTTATTCATAAACGAAAGTCTGATGACATGCCAAAATGGCTTACAAAAGGAACAAAAAACAGAGTTGTAGCTCGTACTTCCAAATTACAAGAGCAATACAAAAGTTCAAAAAGCTTCTATCCAAGGCTACGGCCTCAGTATTTATGCAAAATGATCATCCAACAGGTGTGCTTGATTTGAGGAGCTCGGCTGTCCAACTGAAGTTTAAACTGCTGATCCTGTAGGACAGTCATAACTGTTGTTCCTGTAGAACAGTTATAACTGTTGTTCCTGTAGAACAGTTGGCTGCCTCTAAGCTCGGTGGGGAGATGGATTGGAGCTCGGAGCTATGGTGGGAATCACGAGGAAGGTCCCCAAGACCGTGGACATCCTCTCCTAAAAACCAGCAGTGCCACCTCATTGTCTCCTTGTCTCCTTTCTCGTGGTCTTTTCTCCCTTTTAATGCCAAAGACCTGAAATCATCATGTATTAGTCACGTAGATAGAATGCCTACCCTTCTTCCTACAAACAACACGAATAAACCAAGAAATGAATGCATAAGCAATAAAAAATGAATGGTTTGAGCAGAGCAAGTAGGCCAAATGAGCCCAAATTGTACCAAAAATTGGGGCTCATCAGTTTCCCAGTTTTCACTATGTGTATATAGCTACATTATAATTATAAGTTTGAAAAGGATGTAATTCATAAGATTTAAATGTGTTAAATTTATGAATATATTTAAAAATACATTTTAAATAATTAAAAATTACAATTTCATTAACATTAAACTAGCACAATCACATTTACCAATGTGATTGATAAACGCAGATAGGCGTATATGGAACATATATACAACCACATTTTCCATTGTGGTCAATATACGCCGATAGGCTTATATCAACCACAATAATAATTATTATCAGTATTTAGGATTATTAATAACTATATAAATATTAGCAACCAGATTATTTATATATTATTATATAAATATTATATTAATATTATAATAATAATATAAACTCCTAATATATATTAATTAATAATAAGAATAGCTCATAATAATATAAAATTATAAGAAAAATAATAACAATTATATTGTATTTTATTATAATAATAACAATAAAGACTAATTATTTATTATTTATGATAATTAATAACTATACAAATAATAACAGCTATATTCTTATTTATTTATATATTTATGATTATTATATTAATATTATTATAATAACATAAACTCATAATAATATTAGTATTATTAATTATTATTATTATTCTTAGGCTTTATTATTTTTAATATTTATCTTAGGGTTTGTATACATTGCGT
Source organism: Pinus tabuliformis (assembly GCA_031772625.1). Classification (NCBI taxonomy): domain Eukaryota; kingdom Viridiplantae; phylum Streptophyta; class Pinopsida; order Pinales; family Pinaceae; genus Pinus; species Pinus tabuliformis. The sequence continues at coordinate 449,813,843 of CM062812.1, read as the reverse complement.
TAATTATTATCGGTATTTAGAATTATTAGTAACTATATAAATATTAACAGCCAGATTATTTATATATATTATTATATAAATATTATAAACTCCCAATATATATATTAATTAATAATAAGAATAGCTCATAATAATGTTGTATTATTAATAATATAAAATTATAAAAAAATAATAACAATTATATTGTATTTTTATTATAATGATAAAATATAATAATAATAATAATAATATCTTATTATAATATTATAATAATAATATACAAATATAATATTATAATGAGATATCATTATTATTATTATATTTTATAATAATAATAATAATATAATAATAATATAATCAATATTATAATAATATATTATTATAACAATAACAATAAAGACCAATTATTTATGATAATTAATAACTATGCAAATAATAACAACTATATTCTTATATATTTATATATTTATAATTATTATATGAATATTATTATAATAATATAAACTATTATTATTATTATTCTTGGGCTTTAATATTTTTAATATTTATCTTAAGGTTTTTATATATTGGGTTTATAATATTAGTCCCTTCTGTTTATTATTACTTAAGGGTTTAATACTAAAATCCCAAGGGATTATGAACCAACGGGAATAATATTAAACAAAAGGGACTAATACTATAAACCCAAGGAATTAATAAACCCAACTCTTTAATATTATAAACCTAAGGAACTAGTGAACCCAACGGATAGATATTAAAAACCTAAGGGATCAAAAAGCTCAAGGAATTGATATTACAAACACAAGAGAAACATAAAGATGACCATGATTGATATTCTAAACCCAAGTTAATAATAAATCCAAAGAATTAATACTAAAACCCCAAGGGATTATGAACTGAAGAAAATAATGTTAAACACAAGGGACTAATATTATAAACCTAACATTGGTAAACCGTAATATAATATTAGAAAGACTAAAATAAACATGGTTTACTTTCATGGTGAGAGAATCCTTGTCACAATGTGACATTCAACCGGTTGGCCATAGTTGTCTATGATTGACAATGGTTGACCATGATCGATATTATAAACCTAAGGGATAATAAACCCAAGGCATTGATATTATAAACCCCAAGGAATAATAAAACTAAGTGATTAATATGAAAACCCCAAGGGATTATGAACCCAAGGAAATAATATTAAGCCCATGGGACTAATATTATAAACCCAACATTGTTAAGCCCAACTAATATAATAATTGATAGGGATATTAATATTAATATTAATATTAACAACAACAAAATTAAATATTAAAATATTACCATAATGATATTATTAATGACTAGTTCAATATAAACATTAAACCTATAAAACCTAATATATATTAAAGTTAAACCTCATATAAATTTTAATGTTATTATTAAACTTTACATAAATTTTAATATAAACATATAATATTAAATCTGAAATATAATGTTTAAAATTTAATATTTATGTAATTTTTTGGTGATATATATATATATATATATATATATGCATAGAGATTCAAATTCCAATTTCTATAAATGCGCTATTGAATATTGAATGATGAATGAATGAATTAGTATATTCGGTGAAACACAGAGTTACAGGTGGAGTTCGGCAAATACACAAAGAGAAGCATGATGAAGAGGATCTTGATGGATTGTTGAATCCATTAGAAGGATCAAAATCAAGCTCAGGAGGGAGTGTGTAGTGAAACAACCAAAGGATCAAAACCTTGAAGAAATCCAGAACCATACAAATGCTAAAGAAATAGCGTAAAATCATAAGCAAAAAGAAGAGTGGAGAAGTGAAGAGGTGGTGTACAACAACCGTTGGATCTAACATATCAATGGACCAAATCCAATCGCAGAGGAGACAGAGGAATATCGCACCAGCGGAAACCCTTCAAGTGTTGTTGGATGGCCCAAGGGAATAAGCGATTGCGATCATGGGATTAATCATCAACCACCGGATCACGACCATGATCGATGGTTGAGATGTAATTGCATATCATAAAGGTTAGGAGCTGAAAGACGGTGTGATAGCCTATAGCGATAAGCGCTGATCGGAGATCAGAGGTCGGGGCGATCAGAGGTCAGTGTTTCAGAAATCGGAGCAACAATGCGGAAAGACTTGGTATTAACGGACCTGACGATAAATATGAATGCCGGTGTATAATATTTGAGATTCGCTTATCTGTTTCAGAGCGAAATTTTAATGTAATTCTATGTATTACGGTTAAAGTGGGGTCCGAGTCTTTTAATGTAAAAGTGGCGTTAAACGATTCCAATAGTCACATATTGGATGCAGAAGGAGTGGTAAGAATCATATGAGCGCAGAGGACTGTGATGAGCGACTGTGATAAAGGCAAGTCTTGGGAACTGTGCAAAGGCTTATGAAAGACGAAAAAAGGTATGATTTATGTGGGTTTATGTGATATCTATTATAAAGGGTTTATAATAGTATTAAAGCATCGACAACGATTTGTGGGTTAGCCTATCTATGACTCAAAGTTTAATAATGGTTTAGGGGGTTGGCTTATATATGCAGGCCTAAGGATTAACGAGGGTGAATGTAAAGGATGGATCAAGGGACAAACTGTGGTTAGTTGTTTGATAAATCATTTGACCAAGTATTAATAAAAGGGGCCTTAACCCATTGTTCAGTTATAATGAATCTTTGACCGGATGTTCATGGAAATATAAATACTACAAACACTAAAATAAACATGGTTATTTTGATGGTGAGACAATCCTTGTCACAATGCAACATTCAAACATGGTTGACCATGGTTGGGTATGATTGACAATGGTTGACCATGATTGATATTATAAACCTAAGGGAATAGTAAACCCAACTTATTTACATTATAAACCCAAATGAATAATAAACCCAAGGGATTAATAATAAAACCCCAAGGGACTATGAACCCAACGGAATAATATTAAGCCCAAGGGACTAATATTATAAACCCAACATTTGTAAACCCAAATATAAATATTAGAAAGACTAAAATAAACATGATTTACTCATGGTGAGACAATCCTTGTGACAATGTGAAATTCAACCATGGTTGACCATGATTGATATTATAAACATAAGGTAATAATAAACCCAAGGGATTGATATTATAAACCACAAGGAATAAGAAAACTAGTGTATTAATACGAAAACCCCAAGGGATTATGAACCCAAGGGAATAATATTAAAACCATGGGACTAATATTAGAAACCCAACATTGTTAAACCCAAATCTAAACACTACAAACACTAAAATAAACATGGTTTATTTTCATGGTGAGTCAATCTCTTTCAAAAAGACATGAAGTGTTTACATTCTTTACCCTCCGCAAAGTCTAAAAGACACGAGGTGTTTATTTATTTCATAGCGGAATCTCAAAAGAAATAAGTGTTCAAGTGTTAAAGGGCTGGACCCAAAAGGTATATACATCGTAGTTTAAAGTCTTGTCGGGTCTGCCACACCGCAGAGCTATGGACGTTCAATTCTGCAAATTGCGACTTGTGATGGCGAACTCGAAATATATATATATTGTTGTAAAGTCCTGGCGGGTCCGCTATATCGAAAAGCCCTTCATATACATTATGGTTACGCATTTTTATGTATTTCTATTATAAAGGATTATAATAGAAATAAGCACTGAACATGGCCAGACTCGAAAACATATATATTGCATTTTATAATGCCGCCAGGTCTGTATAACGCCTTATGTATATGTGCTGGCTCATAGCGCCAGTTTTGATTTGCGATTGGGATTCTGGACCTGATGTTATATATGCCATGTTTTATATTTCTGGCATGTCTGCCATATCGCAGATTGTTAAGGTTTGGGTTAATACATCTATTCATAGTGCCGTTTGCGATTTGCAACGGACATCTAGACCTGAAAACTATATATTGTGTTTTATAATTCTGGCGAGTCCGCAAGGCGTACGAAAAGGTGGATTTAAAGTTACAAGTGGGATTTCGAGCAGAGAAAAAATGGTAAGTGGTTTTTAGTGGAGCTCACCCGATCCCAATTATCATTTGACACGTAACAACTAGGTGGAGAGAGGAAACCGCCCATTTCAGGCAGGTATTCTCCGGGCTTATGTCCCACCCGAAATCTTTGTAGACTGTCTGATCCCCTAAGAGCAGACCTACGGTAGGGATCTATTGAGCAAATCTGTTGCCTAGAGAACTGTGCAAAGGCTTTGAAAAGTGTGGAAAAGGTATGTTATGCATTCTTTATATATGGTTTATAATGAATTTAGTGTGGATATGAGGGTTTATAGGTAAATACCATGGTATAACCAATGTTAAGGAGTGACTTAAGCAGGCATATATATATTTGGGTTAATAAAATGATATTGAAGGTTTAGAAGGGTTGATTATGAGCCCAAGGGATTATGAAGCCAAGGGAATAATATTAAGCCGAAGGGACTAATATTATAAACCCAACATTTGTAAACCCAAATATAAATATTAGAAAGACTAAAATAAACATGATTTATTCATGGTGAGACAATCCTTGTGACAATGTCACATTCAACCATGGTTGACCATGATTGATATTATAAACCCCAAGGAATAATAAAACTAAGGTATTAATACGAAAACCTCAAGGGATTATGAACCCAAGTGAATAATATTAAACCCATGGGACTAATATTATAAACCCAACATTGGTAAACCCAAATATAAACACTACAAACACTAAAATAAACATGGTTTATTTTCATGGTGAGTAAATCTTTGTCAAAATGTGACATTCAACCAAGGAACTAATATTATAAAATGAACATTGGTAAACCCAAATATAAATACTACAAATACTAAAATAAACATGGTTTATTTTGACGGTGAGACAATTCTTGTCACAAATCGACATTCAAACAGGGTTGATGATATTTGTCTATGATTGACAATGGTTTACCATGATTTATATTATCAACCAAAGGGAATAATTAACCCAAGGGATTGATATTATAAACCCAAATGAATAATAAACCCAAGGGATAAATACTAAAATCCAAGGGATTATGAAGCCAAGGGAATAATATTAAACCAATGGGACTACTATTATAAACTTCACATTGAGTAAAGGCAAATATCAATACTACAAACACTAAAATAAACATAGTTTATTTTGATGGTGAGACAATCCTTGTACAATGCGACATTCAAACATGGTTCACCATGTTTGGCTACAATTTATATTATAAACCTAAGGGAATAAAAAAACCCAAATTTTGATATTATAAACTGAAATGAATAATAAACCAAAGGGAGTAATACTAAAACCTGAAGGGAGCAATATTAAGCCCAAGGGACTAATATTATAAACCCAATATTCGTAAACCCAAATATAAATATTACAAACACAAAAAAACATGTTTTATTTTCATGGTGAGACAATATTTGTCAAAATGTGACATTCAAGCATGGGAATAATATTATAAACCCAAAGATAAATACTACAAACACTAAAATAAACATGGTTTATTTTGATGGTGAGACAATTCTTGTCACAATGCGACACTCAACCATGATTGACCATGTTTGGCTATGATTGAAAGTGGTTTACAATGATTGATATTATAAACCAAAGGGAATAATAAACCCAAGGGATTGATATTATAAACCCAAATGAACAATAAACCCAAGTGATTAATACTAAAACCCCAAGGGATTATGAACCCAATGGAATAATATTAAACCCAAGGGCCTAATACTATAGACCCAACAAATGTAAACCCAAATGTAAAAATTACAAATACCAAAATAAACGTGATTTATTTTCACGGTGAGACAATATTTGTCAAATTTGGACATTCAAGCATGAGACTAATATGGTAAACCCAAATATAAATATTACAAACACTAAAATAAGCATGGTTTATTTTCATGGTCAGACAATCTTTGTCAAAATGCAACATTCAACCATGGGACTAATATTATAAACCTAAATTTGGTACACACAAATATAAATACTACAAACACTAAAATAAGCATGATTTATTTTGACGGTGAGGCAATCCTTGTCACAATGCGAGAATCAACCATGGTTGACTATGATTGGTATTATAAACCTAAGGGAATAATAAACCCAAGGGATTGATATTATAAACCTAAAGGAATAATAAAAATAAGGGATTAATACTAAAACCCCAAGAGATTATGAACCAAAGGGAATAATATTAAACCCATGGGACTAATATCATAAACCCAATATTGATAAACCCAAATATAAATACTGCGAACATTAAAATTAACATGGTTTATTTTGATGGTGAGACAATCCTTGTCACAATGCAACATTCAAACATGGTTGACCATAGTTGGCTATGATTGACAATGGTTGACTATGATTGATATTATAAACCTAAGGGAATAGTATACCCAACTTATTTACATCATAAACCCAAATGAATAATAAACCCAAGGGATTAGTACTAAAACCCCAAGGGATTATGAACCCAAGGGAATAATATTAAGCCCAAGGGACTAATATTATAAACCCAACATTTCTAAACCCAAATATAAATATTACAAAGACTAAAATAAACATGATTTATTCATGGTGAGACAATCCTTGTGACAATGTGACATTCAACCATGGTTGGCCATGATTGATATTATAAACATGAGGTAATAATAAGCCCAAGGGATTGATATTATAAACCCAAGGGATTATGAACCCAAGCGAATAATATTAAACACAAGGGACTAATATTATAAACCCAACGTATTAAGACAAATATTATAAATATTGAAATAAACGCGATGGACCATCATTGATTTTCATATTGAGACAATCCTTATGACGATTCCATGTTGGACCATGGTCGATGTTCTAGCTTATGTTGTGTTTTTAGCTTTATTTATTAGATATATCATTATCGGGGGTTCACCTCAATGAAACTTCTTTACATTCTTTACCCCCAACAAAGTCTAAAAGACATGAAGTATTTATTTATTTCATAGCGGAATCGCGAAAGAAACAAGTGTTAAAGTGTTAAAAGGTCGGACCCGAAAGGTATATACATTGTGGTTTAAAGTCCCGTCGAGTCCGCCACACCATAGATCTATGGACGTTGGGTTAAGCCGATTGCAACTTACGATGGCAGACCCAATATATATATATATATATATATATATATATATATATATATATATATATATATATATATATATATATATATATTGTTGTAAAGTCGTGGCAAGTCCGCTATATCGAAAAGCCCCTCATATAACGCATTTTTATGTATTTCTATTATAAAGGATTATAATAGAAATAAGTGTTGAACATGGTCAGACCCAAAAACATATATATTGCATTTTATAATGTCGGCGGGTCCGTAGAACGCCTTATGTATATGTGCTGGCTCATAGCGCCAGTTGAAATTTATGATTGGGATTCCGGACCCGATATTATATATGCCATGTTTTATATTTCCGGCGGGTCTGCCATATTGCAGATTGTTAAGGTTTGGGTTAATACATCCATTGATAGCGCCGGTTGTGATTTGCGACGGAGATCCCGACCCAAAAACTATATATTGTGTTTTATTATTCCAGCAGGTCCGCAAGGCATACGAAAAGGTGGATTTAAAGTTACAAGCAAGAATTCGGGTAGCAAAAATGGTAAGTGGTTTTTAGTGGAGCTCACCCAATCCCACTTATCAATTGACACGTAACAGCTGGGTGGAGAGAGAAAACCGCCCATTTCGGGCGGGTATTCTCTGGGCTTATGTCCCACCTGAAATCTTTGTAAAACGCCTGATCCACTAAGCACAGATCTACAGTGGGGATCTATCAAGCAAATCTGTTGCCTAGAGAACTGTGCAGAGGCTTTGAAAAGTGCGGAAAAGGTATGTTATGCATGCTTTATGGGTATGTTCATTAAATATGGTTTATAATGAATTTAACACAGATATGAGGGTTTGTAGGTAAAGACCATGGTATAACCAATGTTAAGGAGTGACTTAAGCGGGCATATATATATTTGGGTTAATAAAAGGATATTGAAGGTTTAGAAGGGTTTATTGAGTCCCGATAAGTGAATGTGACTAAGGGTTAGTATATGTTGGGTTTAATAAATCATTCTACATTGGGATTTATGAAAGGAGCCTTAACCATTATGGATTAAAAGTTTGATTGAAAAGATCATTAAAGACACAGGTCCTAGTACATGTGTAAGCCCAGGTTTACACAGGTCAACACAGTTCATTACGTCTAAAGAGAATTAAACATCATTTAGGGCATTTACAGAGGAACTCGGCAGCGGATTAACAGAGCAAGCCAACAGTTATCGTCCTTTTTTGAATTCAGTTATGTTCCCGTTATTTCATGTTCTTTAAGTGTATTTTACCCTCTGTAAAATTCTGTAATAGTTTTTACTTCATATAGTTAGAGAATCAGTTAAATAATTTGGACAATTTCAGAAATGAACAACTGTTCCAAAATGTATAGAAAGAGGAAAATTTACAAAGAAAGGGTTCAAATTTTGGAGAACCAGGAGACTACACTACTATATTCATGATATCATTGTTAATTAATGAAAGAATCAGAAGTCTACATGAGTTTGGGTATAATCTTGTAACCTTCTCTGTCATGTGTCATGTTATGTTTTCTTCTTTCAAGCATAGTAATGAAGCCGCAGGTCTTTATTTTCTTATGTAGATAAAGTTAAAATTCCTTAAAAGGGCGCTGCTATATTAATAAAAAACATAAACCAAAAACGAATATAAGAACCACATTGCAAACCATAAAGCACTAAAACATGATAAATCATCATTACATTAATAATAACACATTTATATCACCACATTATAAACAATAAATAGAATTTAAGCCATAAATACATTGATATCAATATATGAATGTATTAATAGTATAAATCTCAAGAATATTGATATAAACACCTAGAACATGAAATCCCAACAATAATATTATAAATGTAAACAATATTTTCATTTATGAAAGACATGAACAAAGTGAAGGGATCCACACAAAAGACCACAACAATAAAAAATGCAAGAGAAAGATATAAAATAGTAACACTTCCATTGTAGCAAAGCAACATAAATGAAAAAAGCACATCTAAACTGCACACATTGGATTTAAAGAAGAACAACATAATAGGACATTTTAAGACCAAAGATATACAATTTTGTACATAAAAACAACATTAGTGTTTAAAATAGGTGAGCGAACAGCGAACAACGAACAGTGTTTAGCGCAATCAGGGGTAGTCAGAGAGCTCTATGAAGGGCGGCAGAGGAGGGGGCTCCATTCCCTCCTACAAGGAGGCCATGGCCAGTAGAGGCAAGAAGCCTCTAGAAAATTCCAGGGAAACAGGGGTGAAAGGAAAAAGAATTACGGAAAAGGGAACAGAAGAACCCATAGAAAAGGATCAACATAGCACAAAAGACAAAGAGGTAGAAGACAAAAAACCAGAAACTAAAGACAAGAAAAGCAAGGGACCTTGCAAACCCAAAATATGCATAACTCATAGGGTTATTTTAAATAATCCAGAGCTGCAGGCGCATAGGGAGCACATGGGGACATACGCCATCATCTGTAAGTTCACGGCCCACTAAAAAAGCTTTACAGCCATGGATTAAATACCATTGGAAACCTAAAGGGAGCATAGATCTTCATCTCGGGTCTAAGGGTTTCCTTACGGTGGTGTTCACAAACATTGAAGACAAGGACAAAATATTTGAAGGAGGGCCTTACTTCTATGCTGCTGCGGGGCTCTACACGAGACCATGGATGATGAGCTTTGTTCCAGAAAAGGAAACTTTTACTTCAGTGTCGGTCTGGGTAAGGCTCTACTCTCTACCTCTCGATTACTGGCAAAATGAATCTTTAGCGGCCATAGGCAATAAATTAGGTCACTTGTTAAAGCCTCTAAAGCCACTAGAAGGGGAAAATATACTTCCTTTGCTAGAATATGTGTGGAAATGGATCTATCAAGAGCTCTATCGGAGGAGATAATCTTGAAAGTTTTTGATGAAGAATGGGTGCAAACAGTAGTTATGAGCACATTCCATTCAAATGTCGCAAATGCCATGAACATGGACATCTTTTCAGAGACTGTCCGCTCAACAAAGAAATAAACAAAAGCGAAATCAGCACAATGAAACAATCAAATAGCTTTCAATAAGTGGTTAACTGAAGTAAAGGAAGTAAAAGAGGACCGAAAAATCAGCAACGCAAAGGACAACAGTTTAGGCAGAACAGTTTTCAGGTGCTTCATGAAGAGGAAAAGATTACTAAAGAAGATCAAGCAATGGAAGGGTGCTTTGTAGAAAAGGAGAAGGAAAAAAACCTGGAACAAACACAAAAAAATGAGTACCAGAAAGAAACCACAATGAGCAATGTTGAACAAGAAATGGATCAGGAAATGACCCAGAATGATATGAACCCAGAGGACGATGAACTACTAGAAATTCTTGACAAAGAAAACCTAGACCTAGAAGGATTCTTGAGGCAGGGTACTACAGGGGGAGTGGATTCGCTACCTCAAGAAGAACTTAGTAGAATACAACAGTTGTTTCTATGGAGAATGCAAAATGGGAAGTTAGAGTGAGGGAACAACATAGATAAGAAGGACATTCGAGGGGTGAAAACGATGAAAACTACGCTAGGATTAGCTACTAGAAACCCAGGCAAGAAAAGAGGGAGGAAAAAGCAGAATGAACTCTTGATGGAGTGTGGAAAGCTGATGATTTATTCAGGTAAGATGAAAGATCTAGCCAGCTACTTTTTTACAAATCTTTTATAGTGAAGTTGACATCTTGGAACATTAGAGGTCTAGGGAGTAAGAGAAAGCAAAGAATGCTTAGTAATAGAATGAAACAAGAAACACCGGATATAATGTTCATCCAAGAAACGAAATGTTCCATTCAAAAGGTAAGACAAATCCACAACAAATGGCTTAGCAGCTATGAGTTTCTAGAAGTAAAAGCAGAGAATACAGTAGGGGGCATACTCACTCTATGGAATCCCCACAAAATTAGCATTCTGGATGCTGAGGCTTCCAGAAATTACTTATCGGTTGTTATTCAGCCGGTAGGAGAAAGGGACACCTTTTTGGTCACAAATGTTTATGGTCCTCAAAGAATAGATGACAAGCTTAAGTTCCTAGATACCCCGGTGGATCTCAGGAATAGACATGCAGATATACCTTGGATCATGGGAGGGGATTTCAACATGATTAAATCCCTTTCAGAGAAAAAAGGAGGAACAAGATCTCTAAGTAAAGACTCCATGGCTTCCCAAACCTTTTCTGACAACATAAATCTTCTTCACACCAATTGGAATATTGGCCTCTTTACTTGGAATAACAGGAGGGGAGGAGATGCCCTTGTTGCCTCAAAGCTAGACAGATTCTTCATCTCTGAGAATCTTATGATGAATGGTAAAGAGGTAACAACGCGAGTTCTTCCCTTTGGAGGCTCAGACCATTGGCCAATTCAATTGGAAATCAAGGGTATAGGCACTCCTAGAAACAAACCTTTCAGATTTGAAAATATCTGGTTGTCACACCCAGACTTCACAAGCAACATTGAGAAATGGTGGTTAGAGGACTTGCAGATCCAGGGGACCAGAATGTATCTTCTTCAAAAAATACTAAAGCACATCAAGTTCCGGCTTAAGGAATGGAACAAGAAGGATTTTGGTAATATTTTTGAAGAGAAGAGAGTAGTTGAAAACAAAATGCAGGTTCTCAACCAAGCTCTAATCAAGGAAGGCTTTGATAAAGATATCAGTGAGTAAGTGGATAAACATTATCAAGAATGGGAGAATCTATGTAAACAAGAGGAAATATTTTGGAGACAAAATTCCAGAGTTCAATGGCTAAAAGAAGGAGAGCGCAACACTAAGTTTTTTCATAGAACCACCATGGCTAATAGAGTTCACAACAGTATCTCTTCGATCAAGAATGAAGCAGGGGAACTTCAGATCTCCCACAAAGTTATAGATGTTGTGTTAGTCCACCACTTCTAAGGTATAACACAGGAGAACAATTCAGATAGAGAGCAATCCATCAGGGAAATAACTATTAATGTACAGAAAATGGTATCCAGAGAGGACAACTTCAACCTTAATAGACCAGTAATGGAAGGGGAGCTAAGTGATGTCCTCAAAGACATGCAGAATGGCAAAGCACCGGGCCCGGATGATTTCAATGTGGACTTTTTCAAAGCTTGCTGGAATATTATTAAGCAGGACATTTTGAATGTTCTGGAGGATTCCAGGTCAAACAAAACCATTCTGAAAGCCCTCAATACATCCTTCATCGCCCTGATCCCAAAATAGGAGATTTCTCAGACACCAGAGAAATATGGACCCATAGCCCTTTGGAATGTAATCTATAAGATTATATCCAAGGTTGTGGCTAACAGAGTCAAACCTTTGCTTTTGGTCCTGGTATCAGGGAAGCAATCAGGTTATGTGGAAGGCAGACAAATTCTAGATAACATCATTCAAGCGCAAGATGTGGTGCACTCTTTAACTAGCAAGAAGCAGGCGGGTATGATCATGCAATTAGATATTGCCAAAGCTTATGACAAGGTAAATTGGGTCTACCTTAATAAAATGTTGATTGCATTTGGATTTGATCATATCTGGGTTAGATGGGTTATGGCACTGGTGACCTACTCTAGTTTTCTATATTGGTCAATGGCTCTCCCTCAGAGATTTTCAATCGCTCAAGATGCCTCAGACAGGGTGACCCACTCTCCCCCTTTCTTTTTATCATCATGATGGAAGGACTGGGGAGAGCTATTAAGCAGGCGAAATCATTAGGAAAGATTAAAGGTCTGCAGCTTACTAATAATGGGCAGGCCGCGACTCACCAACAATTTGTAGATGATACCATGCTACAGGGACTCCCCATAATCCAAGAAGCTTCAAATTACAAAAAAAATTGAATCTTTTTGCCTCGACTTTAGGTATGGAAGTTAATCTCTCCAAATCAAAAATCTTCTTCTTCAATACCAATATTGCTATTCAGAAAAACATCTCCAGAATTCTTGGCTTTCAAAGGGATTCCCTTCCTTCAAAATATTTAGGAGTCCCTCTAACTGCAAAACCAATGCTCAAAAGTATATGGGAAGCTTTGATCAAGAAGTTGCAGGACAAAGTCAGTAAATGGACCATCAGATCTTTAAACCTTGTCGGTAGGTTAGTTCTTACAAAAGTAGTGCTTCAGGCAATCCCTATTTTTATGTTATCAGCCCTCCCAGCTCCAAAAAGGGTCCTTCAACAATTTATAAATATTCAAAGAAACTTCCTCTGGGGCAGGGAGGAGACTAAGAGGAAATGGGCCTTGGTGTCTTGGGATAAAATTTGTAAGCCCAAGAAACATGGAGGACTAGGATTGGATGACCAGGAGATTCTCAATAAGGCTCTAGGGGCCAAAATTTGGTGGCGCTGGGTCCAGCATCCAGAGACTCAATGGGAAAATATCTGGAAAGAAAAATGTGCTAGCTCCTGGCAAAACATTGATCTTATAAGAATTTCAGGAAATATAAAGGGTTTTTATATTTGGAACAAAGCCTGGGAGAATAGAAGACTAGTACAAGAGAATAGCTTCTGGGAAATCATATAATCAAATATAGCTCTTTTCTGGGAAGATAAGTGGCAGCAAGAATCAATTTTGGTAAAAGAAGACTTCCTTGATCTTAAACAGGAGTCAGATTCCCAAGGTTTAACAAAGGTTAAGGATTTCTGGATACAATCTCATCTTACGGATAAGTGGAGAATCTGGAGAAACATAGATTGCAGAAATAAGAATCTCCTGAAAACTAAAGTAGAGGAGCTCAGGATAATAGTAGAGCAAAGGAATATCCTAGTGGCAGAGGGACAAGACCAACTGAGATGGGGAAATAACAAAGAGGGCACCTTTAATCTTAAGGAAGCAAAAAGCATTCTCCTTGAGCTGGATCCCCTGGTTTCGGACAAAATCTGGCAAAACCTTTGGAGGCATTAAGAGTGGATGAAAATCAAACTCTTCATGTGGATTGTTTATCACAAGAAAATTTTGACTTGGGACAACATAAGCAAGAGAGGTGTTCAGGGGCCTTCAAGATGCCTGCTCTGTGAAGCCCAAGAAGAAACCTTGGAACATTTACTCAACAACTGCATTTTCACATCCTTGTTATGGGACTTATTTGCTACAATATTTCAACACTCTGATAGAGACAGAGGAAGCATCATTAGTACCCTCATCAACTAGAGGAAATTCTTTTCAGATAATGAAATTCTTAACTCAGTGCAGACTCTTACACCAAGCTTCATCATATGGAATGTGTGGAAGGAGAGGAACAAAAGAATTTTTAGGGAGGAAAAAAATTCCCCCTAAAACCTACTGGAGATAATCTTGAAACAGCTCAAGGAGACTGTGAGAACCATTGTTCGCAACTTCCCTAAAAATACCCCCTCTGAAGCAGACCTAAATATTCTCAGGCAGCTGGGGATGCAGGGGTTCACCCTCCTAGGCCTTGACAGGAAGATCATTTCGTCGGATATGGAGAAGGAATTTTGGCATCCTCCTCCAGAAGGCTATTTAAAATACAAAATTTATGGGGCTTCAAAAGGGAACCTGAGAATAGCAGGGTATGGAGGTGTCCTCAAAAATGCAGAGGGAAGTATTGTTTTCATCTTCCATTGCCACCTAGGTACAACCACCAATAACATGGCTGAACTAATGGCTATGGAACAGTGCCTGGATTTACTGAAGCAGGACAAATGTCTAAATGTCATGATAGAGGCAGATTCAGAGGTAATTATCAACTCAGTGCAAAAAATTCATAATGGAACTGCGTCGGATAAATTCTCTAAGCATTGGAAACTAATTCGGGTCTTCCATAGAATTCAAAGCCATCTTCAGGGCCTACGCACTATCAGTTTCCACCATGTCTACAGAAAGGCAAATAAGTTGGCGGATCTTCTAGCCAACCAGGGAGTTAGCTACATAGAGAATAATGTGTCAATGAAGTGGCAGGAGTTGAGTCCAAGCAGACTAAGAGCCCTATGCTGTGAACAGGCGGAAGAAGATAAGGATGTGTTTAGACTCAAAACCATGGAGACTAGATCATTTTGATTTTCCCCTAGATGTCTCTTCATTTTGGGAAAATTTTGCTGAAGAGAAGACAACCATGTATGGTCGCCCAACTGAAGGTGCGAGTGTGATGAAGATCTCAGATGATTCCCATAAGTCTTTGCTCGATGGAACACTCCCACCCTTACAATATCCCAAACCAAGGCGAGGTAATTTGCATCTACAAGAGGAACCAAGTCATTCGGCAACTGGTTGTTTCAGTTTTCGGGGCCCAGATTGAAAAACCATCCCCCAGGCAGTTTTCAACTGATCGCACTACCCTCAGAGTGGTAATGGTTTTGGCGTTTTCGCAGCGATCCCATTCATCCTGCGACACGTGGCAGGGTGAGGGTTCGGGAAACTACCCTCCATCGTAGAATAACATTCCTTCTTCTTGGCATTCATGAAATATTTCTCATCCATTGATTTCGGTTGTCGCGAATCAATGGTTGTCCTAGACAGAGAAAATTGGTGGGGTAGGATAGTTAAACTTCGGGCTCTTTAGCTATGCATCTTTCTCCTAAGCCGTTGATCTTCTTGATTTGATGGGTCAAATCTATGGGTTTGGGTTCACTGGAGGGAGACCGTGCGAAAGTTCGCGGGCTTTCCGAGGATTAGTCTAGAGTCATGTTAGTTCTATCTTAGGCTAGAATTTTTAGAAGTAAAACTGTATGGTGTAGCCCTTGGTGGCTTAAGCTTTTATTTCTTTTCTGTTTCTTTGACGTCGGGTGGACGTTTTTATATACTATACACTATTTTTTGACTCAATGATATAGAAGGATCCATACTTGCTTCAGCAAAAAAAAAACATTAGTGTTTAAAATAATCAATTTAACCAACATTGCAACCACAGAAAGAACATTGAGTCTTAACATATATTTTTTGTTTTCTTTACATCAAATAATTCCACTACAAAATAATCGTGGCCTTTTCTATAAACATCATTGTTTGTTGCTGATTTAAATCCCAGCCGTTGGATCACCGATATCGGATTGGTGAAGTTTATTTACATGGTTTTGGTCCTGCAGGCGAAAATCCAAGTTACACTAACAATTAGCGCAAACACTTAGCGGATCCAAAATCTGGATTTGAAATGTTATACACAGAACTTTTGTAACTTGTCGGGTCCATGAACCATTACCTATCGCATCGCAAGTTTGTTTAAGAGGAAGGTGGACCCCAAGTCTTCATGAGTTGCAATTAGCAACTGCCGACATATCACATCGGAACATTTGAGTGGGGGCGATAAGGCCTTAAGCCAGGGGGAAGCAGCGATTGTCGATAAGCGATTGGCGCGATAAATCACATCGAGACTTTAACAAAGGGAAGCTCTGGATCAAGACCCTTGTGACTTGCGATGATGCGATTTAATCTGGACCATCGGTTCAGTTAGATTGTGATCTTCGGTGAATCGCGGACATTTCTGTTTATAAAGCACAAATGCATTGTTTTTGCCTTGTTCCAAAGGCATTCCAGTTCTAAAAGCAAAAGGCAGAATTGTGTAAAAATGGTGAACAGTGGGGTGATTGTTGAGATTTATTAAGCCACTGTTTTTTCATGCATCAATGACATTAACGACAGAGTGAATGTATCAGTAACTACCTTGTAAATAAACGTCGAGATACACTACAGCTAGACTTATGGTCCACTCAAAAAGACTAGAACCTTCTTTTTTCTAGAGGCTAGTCATATCATGGAGAATTTATACACAATCGGTTCCCTTCTTTCTTCTATAGGCTAGTCATCTCATTTGAATCAAAGGTGGTTCCCCCTCTAAGTATACAAAGATCTTGAAATGCTTCTCCAGTTCCCTATAATTCCTGATGAAAAAAACACAAAAAAATTCAGATCAAATAAGCTCTACTAACAGTGACCGAAATCCATGTATTTAAGATATAATGAACCAGCGTGTGTATATATATTTTTGAAATAATTTTTTACTGCTAAATGGCATGAGCATTTCAGTAGATGTCGCCGGTTGGAACAGAGAAATCCCCCAGCTCCGGTTTCTGTTCCCTTTCTAAAATTGCTTTCCTTATGGCTGCCCGAGCGTGTCTTAGGTCGATTTCCACCTTTGGAACATTACACCTCCCCTTCTACATTGCTTACCATGTGTCCATCCACAAAACAAAATTCAATTCAATTCTGTTCCCATTTCTTAAAACCCATCAAATTAACTAAAAATTATTATAAAAGTATCATAAAATATTATTAAAATTGGCTGACCCATCTAAACTTTTTCTCAGAATACTATTGACTATTATCAACTACAAAACAGAAAAAGATTCACGGATATTAGGTTCAATCACCTTATGGACAGAGCTGTTGTTATAAGGAATTCCGCCAATTGATTCGATCAAGGGTGAGGGTGCTAGGGACTGGGATTGATGTATTGATACAGAGGGACCAGGCGAAGGTTATCCATGATTCTTTGCGAAATAAATGATAGCACCGGATTGACACGATAGGAATCGAGGATCAAGAAACCAGCGATGATTAATATAAGAGCGAGCGCTAGACTCTGCTTCGGGTTACACAGTTCATCCATAACGGCTAGCCTTTATGGCATATCCCCTTAACAAGAGTTATTCCCATGCCTTTGAGGGGATCATGCATTCATCCATCAAATCTATGCAACTGTATCAATTTGCATTACACGCATAGTTCCCGACATACACTATCTTACATTTTTGGGACATACACTATGTTGCATCCCTCGAGTGAAGCTTCATCTAATGTGTTGCTCCATCTAATGTGTGGTTATCTACAGGGAAGAGGCTAATTGAAACATCTGCATGGAGGAGGCCAATTGAAATGGTAAGTGATGGCTATATGAAATTGAAACTGTTAGTGATTGCCACGCTAAATCAATGTCTTACATCCCTCTGGCCACGTTTCGTATAGGAGAATTGAAACAGTGAGTGATGTCTAGGCGGAATTGAAACTGTTGGTGTTCCTAAGGTAATTGAAACGGATGGTGATGGCGATTCGTACGTTTCACAACCATTTTTAATCTTTCCACTTTGTCTTAATCATAATAGGTGGCGATTAACAAATGGTATGGTAAATTTTTAATCATTCTTTGTAAAAAATTAATTTAAGTATGCTTTAAACATGTGATTTAGACATGCAAGTAAGTTAGTGGTGTGAATTCTATCCATTGATATAGTGGAAACCACGAGAATATACTCGCATCTTTCAATTTAGACCATTCGATCAAAAAGATTAATTAAGAAAATGATTAAAGTGCCCAACTCCAATAGGAGAGATGCCTATCGGCGTAATTAAATAATTAAATTATATCATTCATAATAGGTGGCGATTAACAAATGGTATGGTAAATTTTTAATCATTCTTTGTAAAAAATTAATTTAAATATGCTTTAAACATGTGATTTAGACATGCAAGTAAGTTAGTGGTGTGAATTCTATCCATTGATATAGTGGAAACCACGAGAATATACTCGCATATTTCAATTTAGGCCATTCGATCAAAAAGATTAATTAAGAAAATGATTAAAGTGCCCAACTCCAATAGGAGAGATGCCTATCGGCGTAATTAAATAATTAAATTATATCATTAAATATAATGAAATATAATAATTAAACCATATTAATAATTGTTATATTATATAAGATAAAATAACTTGATTACATTTGAAATAAAGTAACCTAATTACGCCTTCGAATGTATGCCTACAAACTATTACATCGAAGGAATGAAATTTCAGCCATGAACACAGGTACTAGCTCCGTTTCTACCAGAACTGCTAAGTAACAAATTTGGTGCTAGGGCTAGAAAGAACCGGTTACACCGAAAGATACTGTCACTATCAGCATAGTGAAGAACACACTCGAGATCCAAGTCAAATTTGTGAGATAAATATGGAACAAGTGTGGTTCTATAGTATAGTATAGGATAGGATCATTATATCGATTCTTCACTTTAGTGTGAAATTGTGATTTTAATAGTGGAGGGATTTTTGTTGTTTGATATAAAATTGTTATTTTTTTTTCTAAATATGATTAATCTATTAATATGAAGAGAGTAAAATTACATCGTGACCGAAGTCAAAAACACTTCCCTGAAGAGAGGAAAAGTTGTCAAGATAAACATGAAATGTGACTGCCCCATTTCAGGGAGCTCAGTCTTGAACCGTTTACTGAGTTTACAAAAAAAATCAAAGAAGAGCTCAAATTCCATATAACTGTCTGAACAAAAACATGCCCAATAGTATGGGCCACATGGCATGCTAACATGTCAACAGAGAGCAAGCTAAACACCTGGAGGTTCTTCAACAATCCGGCACCAACCTGTATCCAACATGTCCCCTTCAAGAGCTGTTGTAGAGTTGGAAGGACCAGGGTCTGTCGGCGCCAATACCACATTCTGAGCGCTTCGAGCTTGAACTTCTGGAACCTGCATAGACGCGCTACCAATCCCCATTTGAATGTTTGAAACAGGAACAGAACCAAAGCCCAGGCCCTCCTAATGAGAGCTAGTCTCTCCCTCTTGGGCTTCCTCATGGAAGACCACCGAAATGTGGGCGGTGATCCTAGGGCGATTCAGAGAACTGCAAAAGGTGAAGAATGCAAATCCATATGAGGGATGCCCTCTCCCACTTCAAGTGCACGGATAGTGCCCAATGGAGAAATCGCTTGAAAGGGAGGGCGACTCGGAGGAAGGGCTGGAAGGCACCCGCCTGGGCTGACCTTGGTGAGACCTCATCCTATGGTGACGGTGAGGCATTGGGGAAACCAAAGCAACTAAAGCAACGGGAGGAGAGCGAGACGGGCAGCAGCAATGACCAGGCCACAGGAAATCAGGAAAACGGCAATGCACAGGCATGATGTCCAGGATACAAAACAAAAGGAGGATGGAGGCAGTGCTACCACAAAACTAGAGCAAGGTTTCAGAGGATCCTCCCCATTCAATCTACCAAAGGCAGTAGAGAGGATGAGACCCACATAAGATTTATAGAAAATATAGCTACGTCTAGACTCTGGATAATTCTGCAGGTGTATCGACGGACCTTGCTCCCCCACCAGCTTATAACTGAGCCTTAACATTTCAACCTCCTTCAGGCATCGAGATACATCTGTCATAACTGCAGCAATGAATGGAATCGAGGTTTGAGATGACCCGGAGCGTGCGAGAGCATAAACCAGGGTGCCAGAAAGGGTGGGAGAATCAGAGTCGCTTAACATCGAGTAAATGAACTCTACACATTCCATATTTTGAGCACCTTCGTTCATGAACCAATTTATCATACTGTACTGGGTGGGCAGGTGTCGCCCCTCCTCGCGCCACCCCTGTCCCATCCCAATTGATACCTGTCTAGACACCCGCATCCAGGGTATCTGCATCCTGTTGGACCAGAATTTTGCACTCCTGTTCTTGATCATGATTCTGAATTATGTCCAGAGCTCCAGTGATCAGAGTGTGTCCATTTTCCACCCCCAGGTTGGCTAGTAGATCAGCGACCTTTTTGCCTTCCAGTTTAACATGATTGTAGATGATGGCACGATTGGTTTGAAGCGATTTTTCAATTGCATCCAATCTGTCTTCGAGTCTCCAGCTGTTGGCTATTTTCTCCGCATGAGCCCCATTGAGTAGTTGATTGACCATGTTGATAAGTAATAGGGAGTCACCTTCAATTTCCAGAGGTTGGAAGCCATGTTGTTGGGGGAGGAGTAATCCTTGCTAGAGAGCCCGCAATTCAGCTGAGTTGTTGGTGTCCTAGCCAATGTTTCCATAGTATATTAGGAGAAGCGAGCCTTCATGATCTCTAAATATGCCTCCGAATCAAGCCTTCCCAAGGTTGCCTTTTGAAGCTCCGTCAAAGTTGAGTTTGAAGGTGTGCTTTGGGGGGGAGGGGGGGGTCCATGGGTGCTTGTTGTTGCCTTTGCCTTCTGAAGGTATGAGATTGTGAATACCTTGTGGGAGTTGGATGTTCTAGTTTTCCGACATGGCTTTCTCATTTGCATGAGAGGGGAAATCCTCCGGGATCCAAGTTTGGAGCGCTAGGGTCTCTTTAAGATTGATGCAGAAGTTGCTCCAAATGATTTCTGATGGGGAGCTTTGATCTTTGAATATGCGTTTGTTCCGTTCTTTCCATATTGTCCAAAGAAGGAGGCCGGGAATCAAATTCCATAAATGGTTAAGAAGCTTGCTTTTATAAGGGTGCTGGGGCCAATGACGAATGGAATTGATAATATCTTCGGTTCCTCTGCATCATTTTTGGCATCGAAAGCTAGCTTCTCCCACATTTGATTGTCAAGAGTGCAAGAGTCCAGGAGATGTTGTAGTGTTTCCTCCTGAGAATTACAGTTGGGACACCTGGAGGGCCCATGAAAGTTTTTTTTCCTGAGATTGTCCCATGTGAGAATTTTCCCATGCCCAACAAGCAGGAGGAAGAGAGAGACTTTGGGCCAAGTGCCCTGTGACCATATTCTATCCCAGATAGGATCTAGAGGCGTTGTGTCTTTGCTCACAATGTTGTAAGCCTCTTTGGTGGTGAAGGAACCTCTGGGGGAATATCCCCATCTTAATATATCCCTGCCTTCTGAAGATCTGATGCGTCGATTTGGGAGCTCCCTTTCCAAGACCTCCTTAGTCTGGTTATCTGCGTTCCTGATCAACTTGTCGATCCGCTTCCATTGTCTGTATCCCTGTTCTATCTCCGGAGTCCACTGTTGCTGGACGGATTCCTTTTGTTGCTCTTCCCATTCTTGGCTAGGAGGCAAACTTAGGAAGCCGCTAAGCTTTGGAAGTTGGTTCCAGGCATCCATCCAGAATCTAGCAGTGCTGCCGTTTTTTATTTCCCAAAAACTGTGTTGTTGGATCAGCAGATAATGTTGTTTAGCAGCGTTCCATATTAGTGATCCTTTTTCATTAGGAATGAATCTTATAAGCTCCTCTGTTGGTCTGTGATTGGCATATTTCGCTGTCCATATGGCTGCCCATGGCTTAGTGGGATCAGAGAGCCATTGCCACCATATTTTTGCGCCCATGATTGCGTTGCTATGACTGGGATCTCTCAGACCTATTCCCCCTTGTTCTTTTGGCTTGCATGTTGTGGTCCATTTTACCAGGGCCCATTTGCGATTTGTGCCTGTTGTGCCCCAGAGAAAATTGCGCTGTAGAGCTTTGATTTTTTTAAGGATCCATTTAGGCACTGCCAGGATTGAGAAGAGGTAGAGAGGCATTTCCTGAAGCACAGCTTTGATTAGTACTAATCTGTTGGCTATATTCACAGTTCTATGCGTCCATAAAGAGAGGCAGCATTCCAATTTCTTAAGGAGCATACGCCAAGAGGCGTGCTTGATGGTAGAGTTGATAAGGGGGGCTCCAAGGTATTTGGAAGGAAGGGAGGCTATGGAGAAGCCTAGAATATGAGCAATGGCATATTGGATGACAGGGGGAGTGTGATAGAAGAATATTTGCGATTTAGCCGTGTTTACACTCATTCCTGAGGCGTCAGAGAAGTCATACAGGAGGGATTTAAAAAGGGAGGCTTCCTGAATAGAGGGGTACCCAAAAAGCGTGTTGTCATCAACAAACTGTTGATGAGTGATGGCTGGAGAATTGTGAATGGATAATCCTTTAAGGTGTTGGGAGAGGAGGGCTTGCTTGATATGGCGTCCCAAACCTTCTACCATTAGAACAAACAGAAAAGGGGAAAGGGGATCCCCCTGTCTAATGCCTCTGGAAGGACTGAAAGGTCAAGAGGGTATGCCATTTATGAGGATAGAGAAGAATGTTGTTGAGATTAAACTCAGAATCCAACGAATCCACATTGGAGAGAAACCAAAGGCTGTTAACATTTTTTGAATATATGACCAACTCAACTTATCAAAGGCTTTAGAAAGGTCAATCTTGAGAATCATACTTGCCTGTTTGGAGTGCTTGAGGGAGTGTATGATTTCACACATGAGGATGATGCCGTCCAAAATTTGTCTTCCTTCTACATATCTGGCTTGTTCAGGCGATATGAGCAAGGCCAGAAGCGACTTCAACTTGTTGGCAATGACTTTAGATATCACCTTGTAAATGACATTTCAAAGTGCAATTCGATAAAATTTGTCCGGAGTATTGATATTCTCTTCTTTCGGGATGAGGGCTATGAAAGTTGAGTCTATGGAGGGAAGAAGCCAATGAAGGGTATGTGATTCCTCCACCACTTGCCACACTTTTTATTTTATAAGGTCCCAGAAGGTGTGGAAAAAAGTAGAGGTGAATCCATCCGGGCCAGGGGCTTTGCCCTCCTTAAGCTATTCAATGGCTAGATCCACCTTTTAAGGCATGACTGGTCGCAGAAGGAGTTGGTTGTATTCTTCTGTGACGATTTTTGGCACATTTTGAGTGATCCTTTCTATAGTAGGCTGTCTATCAATTTGAGGTTCCTGATGGACTTCCTGAAAGTGATTGATGAACTCCTGTTCGATCTCTGCATGGTTTTCCACTCTTTCCCCTCCTGGATTTTGAATAAAAGAGATGGTATTGTGCATTCTTCTCTGAATTGTTGTTCTGTGGAAGTATTTAGTGTTCCTTTCTCCTTCTTTCAGCCATCTAATCCTTGATTTTTGCTTCCAGAGGATTTCTTCCTGCCTTCTTCTCTCCTCCAATTGATTGTGAATGTGCTTCTCTTGCTCCAAAGTCCCTTCCTTGTATCCCTCTATAATTATTTGTTGCTGGAGTTCTTTCATTTCTTTGATAAGATCTTGTTGAGCCTAGAATATGTTGCCAAAAATCTCTTGATTCCATTGTTTGATTTGGGATTTCAGGAATTTGAGTTTCTGTTGAAACTGGAACATTTTTTAACCTTCAGGCACAGGGAAATTGTTCCAAGTGGATTTGATGAAGTCTTTGAAAGCGAGATGTGTGAGCCAAAAAGCTTCGAAACGGAATGGACGCCTGATCGAGTTTCCTGGTCTTTGCCATTTGAGAGCGATAGGCCGATGATCGGAGCTTGCGAATGGAAGTATTGATGCCAAGATGTCGTCCCCAAGGTGCACTGCATTGTCAGATATGAGGTATCTGTCTAGTTTGGATGCAATTTGATGTCTTCCAGCCCTGTGATTGCTCCAGGTGTGCAATCCGTTGCAAAATTACAGATCAATTAGCAGATTATTTTGGATGAATTCTTTAAAGTGGCCATTTTCCATGTCCATCTTAGCGCAGCCTCCCCTCTTTTCCTCCAACTTGGTAATCATATTGAAGTCGCCTCTAGTGATCCATAGTGGATGGATTCTATTGTGATTAAGCGCTTGTATTGTATCTAGAAGAGCAATTTTGTTACCTGCCTCCTGTGGGAAGTAAACATTTGTGAGATGGCCATGAATGTTGGTGCAGATTATGTGAAAAGTAGCCTGAATGATGTGATGGGAAGCAGGAAGGTCTGAAAGCGTTATAGCTTGTGTGTTCCACGCGATAGCCAATCCTCCAGAGGCACCCGAGGCATCCATCGCAACCGAAGTGTTGCTATTGCATTTCGTTTCCTGCAAAAATACAATTTGGGGCTGCTCCTGCTTTATCATATTTTTTATCATTATGAGTTTCCCGGGGCTATTGAGCCCTCTTATGTTCCATGAGGTGAGCTTCATGGTTCACTATTGGTGGTTGACTTGTAGTACTTAGTCAGCTTAGCATATCTGCCTGAGTCTACCAGGATTTTCCCTATTGCAATAGTTCTTTGAAGATCCGTCTTTCTTCCATGTTTTTTGGAATCTTTAGGAAGGAAGATGCCATCCCACTGACTCCCTAGCTGTATGCCCAGTTGATGTTGCTGGTAAGCCCTGAAGATGATGACTTCCAGTGTGTTGAGTTGATGCTCTTGAATCTTGTCATAGTCTTTCTTTTTACAAGCTTGCTCAAGCTCGAAGATGTCAAGTCCTCACAAATCAATGCTTTCTGGTTCTTCATCCATGTGTTGCGTCTGAATGTTATCTGCAGAGATAAGTTCCAGCGGTAGAAATTGATTGGGGTAGCCGTCTACATCCATCTCATTAAGTTTTCATTCAGGATCCTTGCGGGCTGCCTCAGGAGTTCTAAGATTCTCTTTTCAGGGCAAGGGTTTGGGAGAGGATCCAGAAGGCGGGTGGGATGAGGATGAGATGATCAGTGGAGGGCTTGGTTGAGAGATCTGAGGATTGTCTTCAGAAGATTTGGCAAGAACCTCAAAGTTGTTGCTTGTGGAGGGAATGGAGGCAGCGTCCTGCTGGGGCTTTTTCCCAGTGGTGGGTTTTTTATGCAATCTCTTGCGATGGACAACCTTGGTGAAGCCATCCTGGGCCGATTTGTCTGAGGGGTCAGTGGCTTGGGGCTTGGCATTAAGAGGATGTTATGAAACTAGCTCAAGAAAAAGATAGAAAAGATAGATCAATGCCTTAAAATTCAGCCTCTTCGAGGGGGCAACCTCATTTACATTACATAAATGAACAATTGTTGGATGATACAAATGACAAAACCTCCTTTCTATATATAGGAGTCTAAGGAGTCACAATATAACCCAACCGACCTAACAATAATAATATAAAGCCACAAAAATAACAATAGAGGGATTCTATGGGGCACAGTAATAACAATATGGGGATAATAGGGGCACAACAATATTAATAAGGGGTACAATTACAATAGTAAGGGGGTAATCACTAGTATTATAGGGACCCAACAGAGGACAATCCCTGAACAGATGCCCGTGGGCATGACACTTATGACAACGAAAGGGAACATGTTCAAAATCCAAGGGCTGAATCCATTCATAGTCATCATGAAAGAGACTTACCGAATCTGGGAGGGCTTTATCCAGACGCATGAAGACACAAATATGAGCATATGAGGTGTATCTGCATAGCTTCATTTCTTCAGCAATTTTTATAAACTCCCCCAGCCCCTTGCCTATGTCTCTGAGCGATTCTTCGTCCCAATATTCCGATGGGAGCGAGTACATCCTTATCCATACTGGTGCCCAGCTGAGATCCTCCTTGTCAGGGTTAAATCTCTCTACCCAGGCCCTTAAGTACAAACCGGCTGAGTTGAAGAAGTAGGGACCTTCATCCATGACCCTGTTTCGATCCTCGATGCAGATGAATATTGCAGTGAAGAAACCTTTTGGTCCTAGCTGCAGGGTGACATGCCCCTTGGGTTTCCATTTGGCAGAGATCCATCCTTGCAGAGCTTTTTCAGTCGGCCAAAATCCAATAAATTTTCCAATGAGCGCATGGTCCCTCATGAACTGGATGTGTTCATTGATTCTATGGCTGGGGAGTTCTATTTTGGGTCTTTCAGCTGCTATGGGTTTGCATGTCGCTGATGTGACCTTGGGCGGTTCCTGTTGCCCTTGCTTTTCTTCTTGTTCTTCATTGCATTTGTCTGACTGTTCAGTGGAGGCTTTTGTCGTCTCTTGCATAGGGGTATCTCTATTATTCGAGTCTTCATATTCTGGATCCGTCAGCTTTGTCGGGTTCTTCGATGGGGGATCCTTTACGGTTGATGGGGAAGGCTTTGAAGCCCCCCCATGAGGGTTCACCATTGCCGAGTTGACTATGTCGGCAGTCTTCTGTTATGATGAGGAGGGAAGACAGAGGGCAGCGTCAGAGAAGTTCAGACTGCGTCGTTGCAGGGTCATTCAGGAACCCTAGGTTGCAAAGCGATCCCCAGACCTATGGTGTTTATATATGTTGAATAGATATATGATCATGGTTTAAGTTATCATTATACCTCTTAAAAACTGATATAAAATTGTTATTATAATAATTGTAAATTAAAAATTAATTTTAGGTTTTAGATTTACTCACCTACTCGTTATTACAATACTAACGACATAAATTATGATTTCAACGCCTTAACCATTTATTCTTTTAATTATTTTTAATAAAACCCAATTTTAACACACACACACATATATATATATATATATATAAGAATATATATTAACCAATTTGTTCACTGGGGTAAGTATTTTGGGCATAGACGAAGATATTAATGTGCTATATATATATATATATAAAATAAAGATAAGAGCGTGTTATATCTTGAGATGTTTCGGATGTTCTTTGTAAGAGCTAAGAAAGGATGGGAAAAGATATTAAAGAAAACATGCCACTAACCTATGTTCCCACCCATGCTACTATGGAGATGAGTGTTTGAGTGGGCTGAACATATTCAGACGAACATATATGAAGTTAAGATGTTATATATATATATATATATATATATATATATATATATATATTACGATATTAATAGTTTTAGTATTTATTATTATATATTGTGATATTATTGAGAATTTTACTATATATTATAATATTAATTTTTTATTAGGGTTTATAACATTTTTTAAACCATATTTAATATATAGTTATTTAATTAAATTTTTAAAATATAAATAATTTTAACTTTTAATTTACCAAAATTACAATGATCTAAAAGAATTCAGTTTGAAATATTATAACTTCTGTATAAAATTAGAAAGTAAATTAAATACCTTTTACCTAAAAATAATAATATCATCTCTATATTATAAATATTATATTTTTAATAATAATTTATAAATTTAATTTATGCATTTTTATGATATTAAAATATTTTTTTATACCAAAATTTATAAAATATCATATTATATTTATAACAAATTTTATAAAATATTATTGTTAATTCGTTTAAAATAAATACATAATATTAACTCATACTATATTAAAAAACGCCATACATTTCAAAGCGACTTGAGATATTATATTGATGCATAAGGTAGATTAGACAAAGCTTTCCATGAATTTTGGGAATTAATAGATTCCATTGGACGTTGGGGATAATTAGACGCATAAAAATATTATTGCTTATTTAGGTTGTGTTATGTTCGAAATTAAAGGGACTCGTAAAATACCTGGGTAATAGATTAAATTGTGTTAATGAAATTTGTAAGTTACGTTTTAAATACTGTAATTCATAAATTATGGCTAAGGTTATATTATTTGCATTACATGAATAATGATAATTTAAAATATATCTATATATATAATTTAATATAGATAAATGTATTAATTTTTTTATAAAATTTTATCTTAAATAATATATATATGATAATATTAATTAAAATTTAGAAAATAAATATTATTGGGCAAAAACAATTGTAGCCTTAAATCATAACTCAAAGTAAAACTACATGATCAATCTTCTATAAAGTTTGAAGGGACACTTAGTACCTTTGTAACACTCCTTTAAATTAAGAATTTGCTTATTGGAAGTGTGCTTAAAGACATGCTTTCCTATTAAAGTGGCTACATTGCTATAGAGTGCATTACATCAAAGGGATGGAGTGTCTAGGGTCTTTATGAAGAATAACAAATATGAAAACTCTAGCTCCTAAAACCAAACCTTTGGAACACACAAATGTTATTGACATGCAATTATTTCAATTGAATCCACTTTATCAACTGACCCCACATCTAGGAAAGTAGCAACAACATCACCAATGAAGGAACTCAGTGCATAGGAAAGGCATGCAAGGTAGTTGTTTATTACCTATTAGTTTCAAAGAGGAAAGACATGGTTTATGAGTTCATGGAGAACATTAAATTTATCATTTAAATTGTATTATCACTTAGTTTATACCAACACCCATAATTAGAATTATTGAAACACATATATGCTCTTGAAATGCAAAGGAAACTTTAATTAATAATAAATTAGAGTAAATCTAGTTAATCTATTTAATAATTAGAGTAAATTTAGTTAATAATCCTTCATGTTATTTTACATAAGATCTTAATCATTAATTAAACCTTCCACAGCTAATAGAAAGAGGTAGGGAGAGAGGGTCTCCTTGATGAATACTACAAGAGGAAGGGAAAGTGGGGGAGAGGGAACCATTGAGAATGATTGAAAATAAGGGTTTAAAGACTAAATAGAGCACCCAAGAGATCCATTTGTCATGAAAAAAATATTCTCTTAGAACATGTAAGAGATACTATTAGCTTAGTTTGCCAAAGACCTTTGACATGTCTAGCTAGAGGATCATTCCCGACTTCTTAGATGATTGGAGGGAGTGGATCTGTTCTTGGAAAATAATAACACTATCTAGAATCTTCCTTCCTTCAATGTACCCATTTTTTTCAGGTGATACGATACTCGAAGAATGAGCTTAAGGTGATTAGATATGGTTTTTGAGATGATTTTGTAAATTACATTGGAGAGAGCTATGGGATGGTAGTTTGAAGAAGAAGTAGACTATTTGGATTTGGGGAGAAGAGAAGAGAGATGAAATGTTGGGTGAGTATGGCCACTATTGCCTCATGATATTAAACAAATTGATCATATTGGTTGAAAATTTGGGTGATGTGATTCTAGTGCCTATAATTGACCATGGACTTGTGAAATTTTTATGTTTTGCACTCTCCCTCTTTTAGCCATTTTATTCTTGATTTTTGGTTGTATAAGATCTCAACCTGAGCCATTCATTTGTGGAGTTCATGCATAAGGGTTGCCTCTAGATATTTAGTTTTCTTGGTGATACGTTCATTGATAATTTATTGTTGTAATTATTTCATTTGAACTTTGAGCCTTGCTTTATTTGTCTGAATGTGGCCAGAGTCCATTTTATTCCATTCTCGCAACTTTGCTTTGATGAACTTTAATCTCTAATGGAAGCAATACATTACTCAACCTTGGATTACTATATATTCTACCCAACAAGCTTGAATTTTAGCAATGAAATCGAGATGCCTTGCTCAGAGGGCCTCAAATCTGAAGGGTCGATCTTTTGGGGAGGAAGACTAACTAAGATGCAGAGCCATGGGCCAGTGATCTGATCCTAAACTTGGAAGCACTAAAGAATCTATATGCACACTAGATATGACTAAGGTTTCAAAAGGGAGGAAATGTGCCATACTAGAAGCTACTTGATGTTGTCCTCCTCTTCTATTATTCCATGTGTAAATATCATTATAATTTTGGATATCCATTAGATTTATTGAGTCGATAAAAGAATTGAAAGTTGTGAATTCTTCTTCCAAACATCTTATACCTCCCTTATTTTCCTATAGGAACCAGATCAGATTTAAGTTGCCTCCTTAGATCCACTAATAAGAGGATTCCAAATAGACACCAGAGGAGAGGTTGGAAAGGAACATTCATTTATCCTAAGGGTGAATGGGGTCATAGATATTAGAAATTGTACATGAATGGGAAGAGCTAACTTGTTGAAATTTGAATGATAAGATTCATGGGAGAGAGAAGTAATCAATAATGGCCATAGTATTGGGGTTCCAAAGAATGGAAAGCCCTCCTGAATCACCTATGACACATTGGGAGAGGAAATCACAGTGATTCCAAAAAGAGTTGATAATCCTCGAGAGATGTTGATGGGTGCATTTGATTTCTTGCAGGAGAAGTATGTCTGGATTTTTTTTAGAGATGTAATTCTTAAGGATCCGATAGATAGATTTGTAATTTAACCCTCTCATATTCAAAGAGATTATATTCATCATGTAGATTTGATGAGGGATGGGAAAATTCAAGTCATTGGGGCTACACAGTCTAAATTAACCAAAAATTCGCTAAGGTCTTGAAGAAGTTGGCTATTTGTTTTGTGGCCCTTTCTCTTGGGATCCTTTAGAGTGAGAGAAGTATCTTAAGGGGAATTTCTTTTGATCCCTTGCATGGAAAACAAGGGAGAAGGAGAAGGAGAATTACCTTGAGAAGATACTTTTTGAAGAAGCACATCTTGACGACAAAGATATGCTCTTTCCATAAGTTGGATATAGTCATCAAGAATAGTCGCTAGATCCTTCTTTTTCCAATCCTCAACAATTTGTTGGAGGTCCATGTCTTTTAGTTTTAGATCTGGTAGATCTTCCTCTTCCATGGGGTTTGGTGTTTCTTCATTAGGATTTTTCAGAGTTTGTGATGTATCTGACAGTGGAGGGTCATATTTTGAAGCATGATTTGAATACTTCTCATAATCTGGCTCTCCCTGGTCTTGGGATCTTTCCTCGTCTTCTAGTTGAAGGATAGATAATTTTTTCACCCCTGGCCATTCTTAAGATGAAGAAGGATCCTCTTTCTTTTTGATTTCTTTGTTTCAACTTGCAATAGTGGTGAAGCCATCGATGTTCGTTGGTTGAGTATATGAAGGATGTGTCATATTTGGGGTAGAGGGTTTCTATAGTGGAAGGGGATTTTCTCGTAATCAATTAATTGTTCCTAGATAATGTCCTCATAGTTGAGATGAATATATGCTAACAGAGGTTTGGTTAAATCCATATACATACACAACCTGACATAGGAGGTATATCTCTTGGATTTTGTGATGTCAGATAACCTAAAAAAATTCCCAATCTTCTTACCCATTTTTTCTAGGATTTCTGGATCCCAATATTCCTACGAAAAAGACTAATCCATACTGGGAGGTAGGTTAATTCTTCCTTTTCTAGGTTAAAGTGTGGCACCCAGGATTTCATGAAAATCCCAATGGAGTTCATAAAATATGAGCCTTCTTGCAGTATGTTATCTCGATCTGTGATGTTATTAAATACGTCAGTGAAGAATCCTCTAAATCCTAATTTTAGCTCTAATTCTCTCTTTATTGTCCAATTTTTACGAAGGTAATTGAGGAGGGTCTTATGTGATGCCCAAGGACCTATACATTTGCATATAATTACTTTCTCTTTCATGTGGTATATTTTTTATCCTATTTTATCAACTCGGATCTCTAATAATAGATCTCCCTAAGCTTGAGGCTGGCATGGCTCTCATTTTTTCTCAACATTTACTTGTGGTTCGAGGGGAATGCTTAATGATGGACATGGATTAGATCATGCTATTTTCAAGCCCATCACTTGAATAGAGGATGTGTTACTACTAATCTTACATGATTGTTGATGAGAAGAGCGAAGAACAACAATGGACTTGAATAAGGGGCCACCTCTTTCCCCCATGAGGGAGCCATTCGACTACAGCAGAGGATGCAGGGAGCAGATATCATAAAACCCTAGCCTACTCTCATATGCAGAAGAAAAATCGAGATAAAACCTTATTCCATAAATTCAACACCTTGAAAAGCCCCTAAGGCACTCAAATTGTGGAGAGCTCACAACTCAAATTTGTGATTAGAGTAAATATTTGCCAAATTCCAAGCAATTTTTCCCAGAAAAAAAGGCCAAAAAACTCTCCAAAAGTCTCAGAAATAATCTACATGGGGGATTAATTTTCTACATGTTAATTGTCTCTTAAAACCATCAAAATAAACTTCTTGCTATAACTAATTAGTTTCTTGGTTTGGTCAGCACTTACTAGTTAATTTTTTTACTTTCATTTATGCAAGGATAATTTTAGGGGCGAATGTTCGCCCTTTGGCGAAATTAAGGGGTTTTAAATTTTTAGTGGGTGAATATTTTGTATCATAGTACATTTTACAAATCACCTCAAATAGCCCACCTTATTTTAAGGGAGAGGGTAAAAAAGGTAAATTTAGCCCTTGAAATTAGGACTTACAACCTTCCATTCGCCCATTTTCAAGAATAGGTTTTATTTAAGTGAATCCTTTCGCCCATTTTCAAGAATAGGTTTTATTTAAGTGAATCCTAGGGGCCAAATACCATATTATAAAAGAGGTATGGTAAATTAATAAAAATATAAATAAATGAGAGGTATGGTAAATAAATAAAACATTTTTTATATTTACTCCATAAGTCACCTTATATACATGTAAGGGTGTAAACAAATAAAAATATAAGTAAAGTGGAGGTATGGTAAATAAATAAAATGTCTCTTTATACTTACTCGAAAGGTATGGTAAATAAATAAAAATATAAATAAACTAGATGTATCGTAAATAAATAAAACCTCTTTTTATATTTAGTCCATAACCCTCATTCTATTTATGAAGGCTCAAGAAAGAGGTTTTATTTAAGTGAATCCTATGGGCCAAATACCATATTTGTAAAAGAGGTATGGTAAATTAATAAAAATATAAATAAACGAGAGGTATGGTAAACAAATAAAACATTTTTTTATATTTACTCCATAAGTCACCTTATATTTACGAACACTCAAAAAATGGGTTATATTTAGGTGAAACCTATGGCCAAAATACTATGGGACAAATACCATGGACTAGAGTGTTATTAATACCATGCAAAAAACTATTATTAACCCTAATATTAGAATTAATAAAAATAAAAATGGCACATGGTATTGACTCATGGTATTCACCAAAATGGCACATGGTATTGACCCATGGTATTCACCTGGAATGTAGCCTATTTAAATGGGGGAATTAAACCAACATGTAGCCTATGCTAAGATTCACTAGAACTTTACAATGTTTTATTATTTAGTGAAAGACTCACCAAGATCTTACAAGATTTTATAATTGAGTAAAATATTCGCCATGCCTGGTGAGAGATTCGCCAAAAAATTATATATAAATATTATATTATTGATAAAATCGCCTTCCATTTTTCCTATATACCATGGAGATTCGCCCATTTATTATATTTATAAATTTAGGGGGGGTTCTTAAAATTTTCCCTGCATTTATGTGTGTTGATGGTGAATGTTTTTCCATCCTGGACGAGCTAGTACCTGTTGTCTCTCCACATGAATATCACATCTCACATGTAGTACATGTAGGGACTTCTGAACACCGCTTCACATACATCATGGTGAACTGCATCTATTTTTACTTCATTAATAAAATTAGCACTGATAACTAATCTCAATTTGCACTATGTTGTTACCTTTATCTATCCATCCTTATTTTCCCATCCCAATTGATATGGGCTTGGATGATCATGAAATTCAAATCCCAATTTGTTGACCAACTCTATTGCAATGAGATTCACCTACGATGTTGAGTCAAATAGAGCATCAATATTTTTCTTCTTTGCCTATATCTTTATGTGGAAGAGTTTGGTCATTTATTTATGTTATTATTGTTGAATTATACTTAGATTCACCTCATTCTACATTGACACAAAGATGGTATTCTCATCCACGCCTCAGCTACTTTCATAATGGTTGCTCGAATCAGTGGCCATGAGATTCTTGTCATTATTATCTTTCTTTTTATTCTTTGGGTTAAACTCTAGATGAAACTTCCAACAATTCTTCTCTATATGATAGTTAATGTTACAGTGGTTTCCGTGGTTTTTAGGATCCTTGTACTAGTGTGATATGTCTACTATATTTTTATCTTTTCCCCCTTTCCACTTCTTCCTTCCCTCCTTAGAAGTGTCCTGATGCTCCTTCTATTTTGAGCCACTTGGTTTCCCTTTATTTTGGCCTATGTTATCAAGGTATTCTGCCTATAAACAAATCTCGTGCACCGATCTGGGATTGAAAAAATAGCTTTCTTTTGCAAATGGCTATGTAGACCCCCCAGATCCTTGAGGAGTACATATAGGTTCTTTGGGGAGATACCCAAAATTATGGCCATGTTTCTAAGTTCTATGGTGTACTCATGTACACTCTACCCCTACTTCTTCCTGAAGTAGTGCCATCAAGTCCAATGGTCCTCTACATACAACATAGGGTAAATTTATAAATTTATGAGGGTTTTAAATTCCTTCCACTTAGTCACTAGAGGATCTCCCTCCAAACTCTAGGTCTTTGTGTGGATTTCCAACTAGATAAGAGCATGACCCTCTTAGCTACACAAATGAAATCCTTTATTCTTCCTTTGTATGACGACCAATAAATTAACTTATAATTGTTGCAATGAATGATTTATCTTCAAAGCATAGATAACACCTTGGTATGGCTTGATATCAACCTTTTATTTCATTTTGAATAGGGACTATGAATGGTTCACTACACTCTAAATAGGTTAATATTTTTTCTAGGTCCTTTATTCAACTCTTTCTTTATTGCTTCCTATCTCCTAACCTCCCCTCTAATCAAACCTCGACATTAGAACTACCATATTCTCCTAATATCTTAGGCATATTGGTTAAGGCCTCCATGAGGAGATTCACATAAAAATTTAAATCTACAACTTGTGATTCTAGCCATGGAAACCTCTCCTATGTAGGATCATGAGGCTTATTCACAAATTTGGCCACCATGATTGGGGTTTTATGAATTTTGGCTTGGAAAATATATATCCCCTTAAAATATCCATAATATGCCCAAAAAAACCTACCTTGATACCAATATGATTCATAAGCTATCATTGATATTTGACTAGAGAATTCGTTACAACATATTTGATAAAATATACTTAAAAGTACAAAATCTACACTAAGAGGGTTTATTTCTCTTAGATTTATGGATATGTAAATTATTGTTTATTGTATATGCATGAAAATTATAATCATGCAAAAAATAGAGAAAATAAAAAATAAAAAACTATCACAAACCATAATTGACACAAGAGATATACTAGGAAACCATTTTGAGAGAAAACCGAGTTGGAAAGTGAGGTTTCTTGGCTCTATTTCTCTAAATAGAAAATGATTGTGAGTAAAAATAAGTAAGGGATGTGACCCGTGGGCTAATATAGTGCACAAATCCTCTCTATTTCCTCTCTCCCTATCCCTCTTGGTTACTTTTCTTTCCTATGGAGCAAGATACATTAAAAAATAATGGAACCTATTTTCCTCAAAGTGGACTAGTCATAACACAACCATTTAGCCTACTAGTGGCTAGGTTTGACTCCCTCAACTCTTAATCAGAGCTACAACGTTGAATCTTTTAGAGTATTATTCATCATTATCATGTAGCTAGCCTCTTGTCCTTGAGTAATGGTGGTTGGCATGGATTCCTCTTAAATAATGGTGGTCGAAACAAGAAGTTTAACTTGTGAGTAGCATAACATTTGCATACAAACTCTGATTCAGCGAATTACTATGCCATTGGAAAGATGCTTATGTGTATAATATGAAAAAAATGTGTGGCACTAAGGCAACATTTTTTTTCACTCGAAATAAAAATTATTAATGCCTCAAAATACTCCCAAAACGTTTTAGACCCCAATTTTCCAAACTGGGTTCCGCCGATAAAAAAATGATCTTGTGAGTTGAATCCTCCACTTTTTTCCAATATGAAATCATCAAGATAGATGAGAAAACATTATAATGATCCAATATGAATCATGTAAGATTTGATTTGATCTATTGTTGAAAAATATTATCACATCATATAAATATGTTAACATTTTAGTTTATTAGGCCCCTAAATGGTATGCTCATACCTCTTTGGAAGGTTTCCCCTACATTGGTTAACCCAAATTACATGATTTCATATGAAAAGGTTCTCCAGTTAGTACAAAATTATATTTTAAACCTATCCTATTTAGTCACTAAGACTTGGTTATATCTAGAAAAATCATCTAATAACAAAGATATCTCTAAACTGGAAACAATTTGTAGGATTCATGGAAGTGATATGGTTATTGTCCTTTTCTTAGTCTAAATTCAAGTTCCTAAATATTCATACAAATCAATGCTTCAATACATTTTTTTCATAGGTCACTAGACTGGCCACCCATGTAGAGTGCTTAACTTGGAAAATAATACTAGCATCTAACAATTTTTGAGCTTCCTTTAAACTTGGGCTTCCAAGGGTATAGGTATCTTTCTTAGCTTATGTTAGAAAGGCTTAGTAATTTGTTTCAAAGAAATGGAATTTTGTATAATTCAAATATCATATGCCTTAATATTATCATAAGTCCATGCAAATATGTCTTAGTACCTTTAAAGGGTTTCTAGAACACTCGCGTTTTTTACTCACAATAGTTTGTTTTGAGATCTACATTCCTAGGGATCTCAGGGTAGCCCAAAATGTTTTCTTGATAATTTAACATAGATTTATGGATATTTTCATTAGTAGGCTTGTGAAATTTGTTTTACAAATTGAAAATGTTTCGTAAGGATGTAAACTTCTAGGATATAATGTTGGATAACATGTTTGAATCTATTTCCATTTCAGTGCTATGGAGCTTCGCATTAATCATTAAGTCCTTGAAGGTGTCATTGTCTATTACGAAATGAGTAATGTGAGAGAAATCATTAAAAAATATCCAAGTTTTCATGTTGTTAAGGATGGAAGGTATAAATAATAGGTCCACTGTGAACTTACATTTCTCAAAATATTCAAATGGTGAAAGCCTTCAAGCAACCATGGTTAAGAAATCAGGTTTTTGGTTTTTGTTTGGGGTTTTGAAAGGTATAAATAATAGGTTCACTACGAACTTACATTTCTCAAAATATTCAAATGATGAAAGCCTTAAAGAAACCATAGTTAACAAATCATGTTTTTGGTTTTGATTGTGGGGAATGACATTATTTTTGTAAGCCTAGAAATAATTGATTAAGGCTAAGGCCTCTTACTGATGGAACTTAAGGTGCTAGGAATTACAATAGATGACAAATCATATTTGGAATTGCATAAAATATTCAAACACTCTAATGATGTGAGCCCTCAGACCTAATCCTTTTATGAACCATTGGATTAGAGATTCATCATCAACAATATTGTTAGTACATTCCAACTCAATCCTACATGAGATGAAGATCCTTTTTCCTAAAATATATATAACGAGACATCCAATTCATACTCCCTTTGTGGATTTAGATCCATTGGAGTAAAAATTAGAGATCCAAGGTTTGGATTCGGTGAGACATTTTAAGTTGTGGTGACAAAGTTGGATGATAATATTTTTAGAGCATGTACATGCAATTTCTCTTCATAATAATCATACTTTGTAATGGTAAGTTTATAGTGCTAAATATTGAGTGGATATGGTTGGTAGTTGAAGATTCCAAAAAATCATTTGCAATATAATTTTCCAAAGTCGAAAATTGCATAGGAGATGGCTCATTTGGCATTTCAAGTTGAGTGAAGTTTTTTTCATGTACCTTGATTTTATAAGGTACCCCTTTCCATGAAAACTAAATATGAGACTAGTTAAATGTAAAATATACCCATGGCTTAGTATATCAATCCCTAGTTAATAGAATTTCATAAGCTCCAATGACACATACTATTACAATTTCAATGATTTGGCAGACTGAGGGATCTATAGCCAACCTAATGAGGAATTATTCCAAATCCATTTTTACTTTCACCTCTATTAAATCAATATATATCTATATATATATGATCATTTTAGAGCTCTTGTAATGGGTGACCCCAAGGTTTTGATCCATTGAATAGGGCATAACTTTCACATAGGGTATTGACAATGCAATTATGGACATTTTGGTTGAAATTTTAGAAAGTTACTAGGAATGGGAGAGTTTGGATTTTTCTTCTCCTATTCAATTTCTAAACATTTGTGATAATGATCTTCCCTAAGGAATAAAGTGGATCTTCTAATAGAACCTTAATCACCAACTACTACAATTATAGGCTCATTTTATATAAATCCATGACTAAGATGTTGCATTTTATTTTCTTTAGGTATTCTACAACATTGTATTCTATGGGTGATACACAAGTTTTACTCTTGGATGGGGAAAAGTGTTAGGAATGTGTTGTAATGCCCAAGGAGGTTATTTCTGAGTGAGATATGATGTGTCTTCTTTGCAAGCATGGATTGGGTAACATTCACATTAATTAAAATTAGGGTAGGACATTTACTTTTCAAAGGACATCTACTTGCAATACAGGTTTGATTTTCGTTTCCCTAATGTTGATCCTGTAAAACAATCATTCGAAGATGAATTTCAAATATTTTATATGTGCATCATAATGAACTCTAGGATAATTCGTGTTAAGAATAAACATGGTTGTTTTTTCAGTAAAACCTATCGGCTATTAATTCATGGAATTTTTACACTAAGGACAAATATTCTTGGAATGATTCTCTTGGTAGTAATTATAGAAGTTGTTCATGGCGACATCATCCAAATCTACATTAATATTGGATGGGGTTAGCTTGATAGCTGGACTAGGACGACTTGGTCTCCTAATGAAGGGTCTACAAAGCATGGGTTTGGTTATTCCTTCCCTTCCACTTATCCTTATATAAATCAATTCATTGGTGATTTTCTTAATCATTCTTTAGATATATCCTAATTTAGGGAACTCCGTATTTCCTTGCTCAACTTTAGGTGTGGCTCTATTATCCTATATTCAGTTCTGTTATGAAACCATCTCACAAAAGGATAGAAAAGATAGATCAACGCCTTATAATTCAGCCTCTTCGAGGGGGCAGCCTCCTTTACATTACACAAATGAACAATTCTTGGATGATACAAATGACAAGACCTCCTTTTTATATATAGGAGTCTAAAGGGTCCTAATATAATAAGAGACGACATACCAATAATAATGTAAGGGCACAATAATAAAAATAGTGGGCTTCTATG
Source organism: Pinus tabuliformis (assembly GCA_031772625.1). Classification (NCBI taxonomy): domain Eukaryota; kingdom Viridiplantae; phylum Streptophyta; class Pinopsida; order Pinales; family Pinaceae; genus Pinus; species Pinus tabuliformis. The sequence continues at coordinate 449,774,409 of CM062812.1, read as the reverse complement.
GGGCACAATAATAACAATATGGGTACTACATGGGTACAACAATATAATAAGGGTGTTGTACTAATAACAATAAGGGGTTACACTAGTAGTATAGGGGCCTAACATGCCCCTCTCCTTCAAAAAGTGTTGTCCTGAACACTTGAGTAGTTCTTGATGCTTCTATATAAAATTATTGTCCTCCCATGTGGAATCTTCAGTGGGTAAGTTCTTCCACTTGATGAGATACTCTGAAATTGATCGTTCTTGCTTCTATGACTGCTCCAGGTTCCAATATTGTTCTTCCTTCCTCTTCAAGTTCTAGCAACATTGTTTGAATTGGGATTTTCTACAACTTTTGGATGAGTGGCAACACTTCTTTGTTCTTCTTCCTTTCATCCCTTGCTCCATTTATCCAATCTGGTTGGATAATAGAAATAGCACAAAACAATGCTTCCACATCCTCATCCTTTCTTGAGAGTGCATCTGCAAGAAAAATTTTCCTCCCTTTTCTGTAGATGATGTCAAATTCATAACCCAACATTTTTGTGACCCATTTTTTCTCTTCTTCTAAAGATAATATTTGTTCTAAAAAGTATTTAAGATTATCACGATCCATTTTTACCTTGAAATGTCTTCCCATTGGGCAAGGTCATCATTTCTTAAGTGCATGTAGTATTGCCAACATTTCCTTCTCATAAATATCTTTCTTGAGATTTAGCCGTAAAAATACGAAATCACCTACATCAAAACTTTTTTCACTGCAATGTTGATCTACCTGTTGTTTCATTCAATTCTGGACCAAAGTGGCATTATCCTTTAAAAGTTGGAGAACTTGTTGATGCTCGATGTGATCTTTCATTGCTTGAACCTTTTTCTTCTTGATATGTCCTTCTATATTGATAGTTTGAGGAGTGGTAATTTCTTCCAAATCTTTACAAGATATGGTCGGATTCATTTCTTGATGCTCGATCTGATCTTTCACTTCTTGAACATTTTTCTTCTTGATATGTCCTTCTATCTTGATAGTTTGAGGAGTGGTAATTCTTGCCAATGCATTACAAGATATGGTTGGATCCATTTCTTATTTCTTGATGTGATCTTTCACTTCCTGAACCTTTTTCTTCTTGATATGTCCTTCTATCTTGAGAGTTTGAGGAGTGGTAATTCTTGCTAATGCTTTACAGTATGGTGGGATTCAATTATTCTTTCTTTGGGGTTGGGTCCTGGCATATATCCTCTTTGTTTGATGTTTCTTGATCCTTTTCTTCCTCCTCTTCATACTCTATGTAAAATAATTTCTTCTTAGTACACTTATGACCTTTAGTGCACTTGCTATCACAATTGCATCAAAGCCCTTTTTCTCTTTTTTCTTCCAATTGTTGTGGTGTAAACCTTGAAGGTTGTGGAAGGCTAGGAGAAGAAACACTTCCATAATTATAGTCGTAAGTGGTGGGATTCCTTGTTTCCATAATTTTGCTTTCAAATTTTCTTGCCCACCTGAATGCCTTCTCCAATGAATTAGGTTCCCAAAGACGAACCTCATGTTGAATGTTATCCTTTAAAGTACCTATGAAGGCATCAATCCTTTGCTTCTCTGGAATATAATTTACCATTATATTCAATTTTTGAAAGTCCTCAATGTGCTCTGCCATTGAACACTCTTGTTTGAGATTTAACAATTGGCTAAAGAAGGTGTTTCTCTTTGTATCCTCATAATGTGCTATCATTTCCTCTGTGAAAATTGACCATGTAAAAAGTGGTTTACGAGAACAAATCCCTTTATACCATAAAAATTGATTCGGTTCTAAATATGAAGATGCAATACATAACTTTTGTAACAGTTTCACCTCATGCAGATCAAAATATTACTCCATCTGTCGTATACAATTTACTGGATCCTTGCCATCAAACTTCCTCATATCGTTTTTTCCTTGATTTTAGGAGATCAATCTTGAAACAACTATAAATATGTAATTTCAACTCTTCCAGATCTGAAATTGCGACCTACCGTAGCCCTCTGTGTCCTCTTTCCAATGCCACTAGTTTGATCAAAATTGGATTCTCCAAGAAAGAGTTATGCACAATCTCCCAAGATGACCTGATTATATACCTTTTTGAGAAGAGCAAACTTGTATGAAGTTCCACGTTTCACTGTATTGACCTTTGGATCTTAAAATTATACACAAGAAACTACAATCCTTCCTCTTTCTATAACTTCTTACGAAGTTTCAATCTGATGCTCAAAGAGAGTTATGACGATTTTCCCCTAAGTGACCTGTTTGAAATGTAATTCGGGGGTCTGCAAAAATCCTAACCTCCTCAGACTATATCTCTGAAACTATAGCGAGACAAGATCTGAAATTTGGAACCGAGGTTCAAAATGATTTCTTCACAAATGGGTTTTTCTTTTATATTTTGAAACTTCGTAGTGAACAAGTTATAGTGAAAATCCCACGATGTCCTGTTTTAGTTGAAATTTCGGAGCTTGCAAAAACCCTACCTTCCTCAGACCATATCTCTTAAAATATAGTGGTACAAGCTCTGAAATTCAGACCCAAGGTTCATCGCGCGTTCGTCTCAAATGGGTTTTTTTTTCTCTTCTGAAACATCGCAGAAAAAGAATAATAGAAAAAAATCCACGATGACCTGTTTGGAGCAGCGAAACCCTAGAATCCAAATCTCTGATACCAAATGTTATGAAACCAGCTCACAAAAAGATAGAAAAGATAGATCAACGCCTTATAATATAGCCTCTTTGAGGGGGAAACCTCTTTTTCATTACACAAATGAATAATTCTTGGATGATACAAATGACAAGACCTCCTTTCTATATATAGGAGTCTAAGGGGTCATAATATAATCAGATCGAACATAACGATAATAATGTAAGGGCACAATAATAACAATAGTGGGCTTCTATGGGGCACAATAATAACAATATGGGGACTACATGGGCACAACAATATAATAAGGGGGTTGTATTAATAACAATAAGGGGTTACACTACTAGTATAGGGGCCTAACAAGTTCCTAGATTGATATTTTTTCAAATGAATCTCATTGCAACCCACTATTTCTAACTCAATATTTATTTCCTCTATTATCATCTTAGTTATGGTTTCCCTAGAGAATATTTTAAACTTCGTGGATGTATAGGCAAGTAGAGTATTCACAACGACTTATTTTTATAGATTAATGGAATGTTGTGTACCTTCCTTGAACCTATTAAGTGTTGACATAAACCTTTTCACAAAGTATTTAATATTTTTAGTTGGATCAATTGCTAGAGAAACAAAGCCTACCATCAAGGTCATTTTCATGGATGGTTCTCCAAAATTTTCTAGAAATGTTAGGTAACCAGATAAAAAAAGAGATAGATCAACGATTTCAAAATTAGCCTCTTCGAGGGGGCAACCTCCTTTAAATCACATAAATGAAAAATTATTGAATGATAAAAATTACAAGACCTCCTTTCTATATATAGTAGTCTGAAGGGTCATAATATAATTAGAGCCTACATAACAATAATAATGCAAGGGCACAACAATAACGATAGTGGGCTTATATGGCACAATAATAACAATATGGGGATTACATGGACACATAAATAATAATAAGGGGCTACAATAGTAGTATAGGGACCTAACATGCCCCTCTCCTTCAAAAAAGTCTCATTCTCAATGCTTGAGTAGTTATGGATGCTTCTGTATAAAATTATCATCCTCCCATGTGGAATATTCATAGAGTAAGTTCTTCCACTTGATGAGATACTCTTAATTTCATCGATTTTGTAGCTGTCGTGTTCTTGTTTCCATGACTGCTTTAGGTTCCAATATTATTTTTCCTTCCTCATTAAGTTTTGGCAATATTCTTTGAACTAGGATCTTGTCACCTATAACCTTATTTAAGCATGAAACATGGAAAATTGGGTGCACTTGGGAAGATGCAAGAAGCTCCAATTTGTATGTCATAGTGCTAGTCTTTTGCAACACCTTGTAAGGAACATAATAATTTGGTAATAATTTATTATCCTTCTTAGCTTGCTTGAGGTACATTTGTTTGTATGGTTGTAGCCATAAAAAAACTTAGTTTCCTACATCAAAACTTCTTTCACTGCAATGTTGATATGCCTGTTGTTTCATTCGATTCTGGGCCAAAGTGAGGTTATCATTTAAGAGTTAGATAACTTGTTGTTGATGTTCTATGTGATCTTCCATTGCTTGAACCCTAGAATTTTCTTTTAAAGATGATGTGATGGATGGTCGATGATATCCATAAAGTGCCATAAATGGGGTCATTTTTGCTGCAATATGGAAGGAAGTGTTATACCACCATTCAACTAGATGTAACCACTTGACCCATTGTGTTTGTTTATCAGATACAAAGAAACGAAGATATCATTACAAAAATTTGTTCACTATCTCCATTTTCCCATTAGATTGAGGATGATAAGATGAGCTATGAGCTAATTGAGTACCCAAAAAATAAAATAATTTCATCCAAAACTTTCCAGTGAAAATGGGATCTTGTCACTTACAATAATCTTTGGGTTTCCATCTAGATTTTGAATTGTTTCCATAAATTTAGTAGCATGTTTATTGGCTTTAAATGGATGAGATAATGCACAAAAATGTGTATAATTGTTAAGTCTATCAACTACCACCATGATGACACTCTTTCCTTCAGACTTGGGTAAACCTGTGATAAAATCCATTGAAACCTTCTCCCAACATTGACTTGGAATGGCTAAAGGTTGTAACTAACTCAGGGTCTTAATTGTCTCAACTTTATTTTTTGGAAAACTAAACATTCCGCTACAAACTTTTGAATATCAGATTTAAGACCCTCCAAAAAAAAATCCTTCTTGACCCTATGGTATGTTTTTAAAAATCCTGAGTGCCTCCTAAGGGAGAGGCATGCAATTCCAAAAGAATATTTTGTTTGAGTTGGGAATTCTTACCAAGATATAAGCGATCTTTGTACCATAATGAATCATTTTTCTAGCTAAATGTATCATATATACTAGGATCTTGCTGCAAATTTTGGATGAGCATCCACACTTCTTCATCATTTTTCCATTCACCCCTTACTTTGGTTATCCAATCTCATTGGATAATTGAAATGACACAAATAAATTCTTCCACATCCCCATCCTTTCTTGAGAGTGCATCTGCAACAACATTTTTCTTCCAGTTTTTGTAGATAATTTCAAAGTCATAACCTAACATCTTTGTGACACATTCTTGTTGCTCTTCTCAAGATAATATTTGTTCCAAAAAGTATCTAATACTATCATAATCTGTTTTTACCTTGAAGTGTCTTCCCATTAGGTAAGGTTGCCATTTATTCAGTGCATGTAATATTGCCAACATTTCCTTCTCACAAACAGGTTTGTGTAAATACTTTCCTTTGATTGGACAAGTTTCAAAATAAATGGGTCTTCCTTGTTGCATTAAAACAACACCAATTCCATTTCCTAAGGCATCAGATTCCACAAAAAAGGTTTTTGTGAAGTCTGGAGTAGCTAAGACTGATGCTTGGCACATTTCCTCTTTAAGATGTTCAAAGGCCTTAGTTGCTTCTAGAGTCCAATAAAATGCATCTTTCTTCAGTAATGTTATTATAAGTGTTGCTATTCTCCCACAATTCTTAACAAACTTGCGATAATACCCTATCAACCAGAGAAATCCTTGAAGATTCTTTGTGGTTGTGGGGATTTCCCATTCTTTAATGGCATTAATTTTGTTAGGGCCTACCTTAACACCCTCATGAGATACAATATGACTTAGATATTCCACTTGTTGTACTACAAAGAAATATTTGGAAGTTTTTGCATATAATTGTTTCTCCTCCGATAGTTTGAGAACACTGTCAACATGATGAACATGATCCTTCCAAGACATTGTAGATTAGTATATCATCAAAAAATACTAACACAAATTTTCTAAGGAAGGGTTTGAAAGTGGAATTCATCAAACCTTGAAATGTAGAAGGTGCATTTGTAAGGCCAAAAGACATAACCAAAAATTCATAATGCCCCTTATGAGTTATAAATGTTGTTTTTAGAATGTCTTCAGTCTTCATTCTAATTTGATGATATCCTGAATGAAGATCCAACTTGGTGAAGTAAATTGTTGCATGTAAATCATCCAAAAATTCATTAATGACAGGAAGGGGAAATTCTTCTTGAATAATGAGCTTGTTGAGCTACCTATAATATGTAGAATTTCCTGCAAATTCTCTACAAATCTACCTCTGAGATCTATGTAGATAATATGACTGTAGATTAACTCGATAATGCAATATACCAAAGAAAAATACTATAATTTACTTCTACTATAAAACTTGCAGAAGCTTAAAGATCGAGCTGAATTAGAGCTGAACACATATAACCATGAGAAGAAAAATCAATGCACATGAAACACATAAAATACTCAGGGGAAAGCCTCAGCTAAAAACCCCACTATCTGTATTATCATACAAGGTGGAAATACATCAGAATTATATAAAAACTTAGCTCTCACAGCTAGCCAGCTCTCTGTAAAATCCTCTTGGATGCTCATAGGCAATCAAATATTCTCACAAGCTTTCTCTGTCATTCAAGCTCCTATTTCCTTGCGCTATTTCTCATGGGCGATCCTCCTGTTACCAAGTGGAAAACTCTTAACAAAGTGGAACACTGATCTCACACCCTATCAGAACTGCGCAATCCTCAAGGAACCTTACCTTGACTGCATGGATGAGTTTCCTTTATAGGAGAAAACATGTAACTGATAGTACACTGTCCATGCCTTTAATCTCAACTGGGTATTTCTCACAATAGACATGCATGAGTTACTGATGAGAGAATCTTTAGTTATCTGGAGTACACTAGTTGGATGCATGCATGCATTAACTGACTAAACTCACAATTAGTTCCTCAAATAGTTTGGATCTAATTTAACTGGACTTAACTTAGTAAACTGAGCTGACTAATTACAACTCAAATATAACTCAATCTCATCTCCTTAATTAACGGATAATCTCCTTAATTTAAGGGATAATTGTTGCATGACTTCAGAAAGACTTCTAACTTGAATTTATCCAACTAATTAACTCAAGATGAATTAATTATTTATTTTTCAAGCAGCTAGTGAGACTAAATTCGAATTTTAATTCTCAATTTTAATTCAAGGACAAATTAAACTTGGAATATTCTGGATTCTATATTTATCATTTCTTGTTGCTATTTTCAACACTCCCTCTCAGCAAGAAAGGAATTCAATTCAATCCCAGTCCCAGGCATTTGGAATGTTTTTCATGCAACATGTCTCTCTAGTGTTGTTGCTCCAACAACTCCAAAAAAAAAAAAAAAAACATCCAACCTGAATCATTATGATGCATCTATCATCAAAGTCTCTAACTGTTATTGCCTCGGCCGACTCAAAACTCTGCGCTTCTGCTGACTCAGCCTTTCTGCACTGTTGTCAATCCTTCTTTGCACTCTTCAATATTTCACTGCTCTAGCCTATGTCACTTTGATATCTGACTAGATCAATCCCACTGATTCCTCTCGCTACTACGTACTTTAGGCTCCCGTAGCAAGGTACGATCCATGAGATAAAACCTCTCAATGGACCTTGCCCAATTTCAGCCTCCTTGAGACTATCACTTCACATCACCCCACCTCACACCTAGAGGAATGGTTGCATGTGATCCCTCTGCCCACTTCTCCAATTATGGTTCCTCCACAATTGTTTGAGACTTCTTCTGGGACTGCATGTTGAGAGGTAATTTACTCTCCTTCTCAACCACCAAGTCTCTAACATTTTCGTTGCTCTTCAAGGTTTTTCATGCATATTGAACCTCAAGTGCATACAGGTTCTTAACTCATGAAGCAATTTGCTTCACCTGTCCCATGGTGATGTTTCTAAGGAAAACCTTTCCCTTACTAAAAACAACATCGTAGCCTTTGTCCTCCAACATCGCGATCGATACCAAGTTCTTCTTCAGTCCAGGCAGATACTTCACATCTATCAAGGTGATAGGAGCTCCATGCTCCCTCTAAAAAGTAACCATGCCCACTCCTGAAACACTATACCTTTCATAGTCACCCATCTCTATGTGCATCTTGAGTTCTTTCTCCTCCAAGGCACTGAATAAACTTTTATCAACGGTCATGTGGAATGAGGCTCCACTGTCAATATACCAGACACAACCGATCATCGATGACACCATGCATGCGATGAGGGTAAAGTCCATTTCAAAATGAGAGGCTAATGCCTCACCTTCTAATCCTTCCAAGGATCCTTTCTTCGACTTATTCGATGGGCAGTTAGTCGCATAATGTGCCGTATTATGACAATTAAAGCATCTCACTTTATACTTGTCACCCTTCTTGCCTCCATGAGAAGAATTCGATTTAGAATGGGATGCCTTCCCCTTCCCTTTCCTTGCCTTACTTGCTAAGGCCATATTTTCTTCATCATCATCCTTGGGTGAAGAACCATCTCGTGTGCTCCTCCTGATCCCCTCCTGCATGAGATCCGACCACAATCATTCCCAATCCAACAGTTTCTCCCTTCCATTCACAGAGTACTGGTAGCTATTCCATCTCTTTGGAAGGCCAAGGAGAGCGAGGCTCACCATATCATCATCGGTGGTAGTTATTCCCACAATACCAAGCTCATCTTTGCAAGTGGTGAGCTTGTTCAGATATGTGGAAATAGTATCGTCGTTCTCCATCTTGATTCTTCGAAGCTTATCCTTGGGCGACAATTTTCTTTGGTCGCTACTGTTCTGGTAGAGGTCCTTCAATGTCTTCCACATTGAATATGGAGTATCCTTCCCATGGAGACAATATGGTCTCGAACTCCCTCAAGGATGATCCTTCTCACCCTCGCCACACACTTCTTCCACTCAGCTAACTCCTTTGCATTAGTTGAACTTGGATTTAGGATTTCTTGATTAATGAAATCCTTCAAGCCGTTGTCTTTTAATATAGCCTCCATGTGATCTTTCCATGCTATGTAATTTGAGCTGCCTTCCAAGGCATACTCGAGTCTCAAGCCATAGAACACCATTGTCCAACCTTGAAGAATGATAGGAATTTGATTTTCACCTGCAACCCTGAACATAAGACTTCGAATTCTCTTCTCTGTATATTTTTCACAACTCTGATAAACTTAACTTTGATAAACCTAGCTCTGATACCATGTAGAATTTCTTGCAAATTCTCTACAAATCTACCTCTGAGATCTATGTAGAAAATATTACTGTAGATTAACTCGATAATGAAATATACCAAAGAAAAATACTATAATCTACTTCTACTATCAAACTTGCGGAAGCTTAAAGATCGAGCTGAATCAGAGTTGAACACATATAACCATGAATAGAAGAATCAATGCACATGAAACACAGAAAATACTCAGGGGAAAGCCTCAGATAAAAACCCCACTACTTATATTATCATACGAGGTGGAAATACATCAGAATTATACAAAGCCTTCGCTCTGACAGCTAGCGAGCTCTCAGTACAATCCTCCTGGATGCTCACAGGCAATCAAAGCTTCTCACAAGCTTTCTCCTCCACCCTCCAAGCTCCTATTTACTTGCGTTGTTTCTCTTTGGTGATCCTCCTGTTACCAAGTGGAAAACTCTTAACCAAGTGGAACATTGATCTCTCACACTAATCTCACACCCTGTCAAAACTGTGCAATCCTCAAGGAACCTTACCTTGACTGCATGGATGAGTTTCCTTTATAGGAGAAAACATGCAACTAATAGTACAATGTCCATGTCTTTAATCTCAACTAGGCCTTTCTCAGACTAGACATCCATGAGTTACTTATGAGAGAATCTTTAGTTATCTGGAGTACACTAGTTGGATGTATGCATGCATTAACTGACTGATCTCACAATTAGTTCCTCAAATAGTTTGGATCTAATTTAACCGGAATTAACTGAGTAAACTAAGGTAACTAATTACAACTCAAATATAACTCAACCTTATCTCCTTAATTAAAGGATAATCTCCTTAATTTAAGGGATAACTATTGCATGACTTCATAAAGACTTCTAACTTGAATTTCTCCAACTAATTAACTCAAGATGAATTAATTAATTATTTTTCAAGCAGCCAGTGAGACTAAATTCGAATTTTAATTCTCAATTTTAATTCAAGGACAAATTAAAATTGGACTATTCTGGATTCTATTTTTATCATTTCTTTTTGCTATTTTCAACATAATTTGAACACATGAACCATGATCCATCCTTCTTATGAGACAATAAGGTTGAATTATACCAGCCTCTAGCATTTCTACAACCATACATTCAATTTCACTCTTTTGGGCATAGGGATATCTATAAGGCCTGATACTTGGAGGAACACTTCTTGGAATCAAATGAATAGAATGATCATGATGACGAATAGGTGGGAATTCTTTGGCAGTCTCAAATACCTTGGAATGTTTTTCCCAAAACTTTTTAGAGATCTGGAGAAATAAATTATTTCTGTGTTTGAATCTCTAGTGAGTATAATTGTGCAATTATTCCCCGTTGTTCTTTCTTTATAAGATTTTTCATGCCATTAGAGTTTATTAATTTTCATGGTTTCCCTTGGATACCCCTTAATTCAACTTCCTTTCGTTCCCAAAAAAAAATTCAAGAAAAGTTCTTGAAAATTAAAAGTTATCGTACCCAAAGATTGTAACCATTGGACTCCTAGTAAAACATCAACACCACCCATTGGAATGGAAAGCATTGGACTACTCAATACATATTCCTCCATAGTCATCTTGATGCTATGGCACTTTCCAGAGAAATTTACAGTTCCTCCATTTGCAACCATCACTTGACACTTTGGTGCTAGATATATGAAGAAACTAAATTCCTTGTCTATCTTACAATGAAAAAAAATTTGGGTACTACCGAAATCAATCAATAGTATTACCTTTTTATCTTGATATGTCCTTCTATCTTGAGAGTTTAAGGAGTGGTAATTCCTGCCAACACATTACAAGATATGGTTGCACTTATTTATTATTTCTCTAGGGTTGGTTCCTGGTGTATATCCTCTTCTTTTGACATTTCTTTCTTCTTTCTCTAGGGTTGGTTCCTGTTGTATATCCTCTTCTTTTGACGTTTATTTTTCCTTTTCTTCCTCCTCTTCACAATCTATATAAAATAATTTCTTTTTGGCACACTTATGACCTTTAGTGTATTTTCTATCACAACTATAACAAATCCATTTTTCTCTTTTTTCTTCCAATTGTTGTAGTGTCTAACTTGTAGGTTGTGGAAGGCTAGGAGTAGAAAATCTTCCATATTTATATTTGTGAGTGGTAGACTTCCTTGTTTCCATAATTTTTCTTTCAACTTTTCTGGCCACCCTGAATGCCTTCTCCAATGAATCAGGTTCCCAAAGGAAAACCTGATGTTGGATGTTATCCTTTAAAGTCGCTATAAAGACATCAATGCTACATTCCTATCACTATGGAATATCATTTACCCTTATATTCAATTTTTGGAAGTCCTGAATGTGCTCCGTCATTGAACCCTTTTGTTTGATATTTATCAATTAGCTAAATAAGGTGTTTCACTTTCAAGTCCTGTCTATTTTAAGCAACACCATTGGGAGATTGATTAAAATGGACACAGAAAGAATGGAGGAACAAATCTACACATTTTCATGCATATGTGTGGAAGTAGATCTTAGCAAAGGACTGCCAGACCAAATACAACTAAAGTATAAATAGAGATGTTGGACACAGATACTAGATTATGAAAATACTGCATTCAGATGCAGAATATGTCTCCAAACATGGAATCTTCAAAACACATGCCCATAAGCCAAAAAAGATATGCGTAGGAAGAAGAAAGCAGGAAAACAACCCAAGGGATGGAAATTCCCTCCACCATACCCTGAAGATGTCCCTGTTAAGGAGGAAGATACGGAAAAGGAAAACCCCATTCCCCAAGAGAGAAATTAGATTCACAAGGAGCCAAAAACTGTGGAATTTGTATCAGAAGACCTGATGGACTCATTGCCTGCAAAGATACTAGATACAATGGATACCAGTGGAGACAAAAGACATCATTCTTCAGACCACTCTGATTTAGACAAGGATAATACTCGCCCTGAGGAGGACACCTCACTCGTACTATTTTCATCCTTGCTGACACAAGGGGGGGTGGCAAAAGGTTGAGAAGAAAAAAGGGAGAAAAACATAATTTTCTCCCCAAGTGTACATTATTTTTCTAGTTTTTTCTTTCTAATTTTTCTTCGAACAACAATTTTTTACCTGCTTATGCATATGCACTTCAGCATCTACAAAATGTAATTTTGTTATTATTAATAAAACTATGATTTTTCCTAGGGGAAAAAAGGTGTTGCTCTTTGTATCCTCATAATGTTCTATCATTTCCACCATAAAAATTGACCCGGTGACAAGTGGTTTATGAAAACAAAGCCATTGATACCATACAAACTGATTGAGTTATAAATATAAAGTTGCAATGCGTACCTTTTGTGTTTGTTGCACAATATGGAGATCAAAATAATACTTAATCTGTAGTATCCACGTTACGGGGTCCTTGTCATCAAAATTCCTCAATTCTATCTTTGGAATATGGTGCATCCTCAATCCAACGTTACAGTCTATGAAATCATGATTAAAATTTATTTTTTTCTCATAATGAGTTTCATCTAATATCTTTCTGTTATTAGGAAGCATTTCTTGTATAAACTTTGTCAAACCTTCTTTCAAACCTTCCATGTCTGCTTTTAAACCATCCTTCAAACCTTATATGATTGCTTTTAATCCATCCTTAAAACCTTCCATGTTTGATTTTAAACCATTCTTCAAACCATCCATCTTAGCTTCTATTTCATTTTTGGTTACTATTTGCGAGAGCGAAATTTGTTGCACTTGGTCTCTTAATTTTGATATATCATGTTGCATTTGTTCCTCTCCTTCATGCGTCATAGAAAAGATTTATGGTTTCTTACTAGGTGTGTCCATTTTTTAGTTTAGAGTCATTTTGAAATCAAATAATGATATATATGCTTCACTATTCCCTTTGAATCACTTCAAACTGATTTTTCAAACAAGAGTTATGCAAAATTTAAAAAATACACAATTTTTGCTTGATTTTTAGGAGCTAGATATTGTAGTTGTTATATCTTTGTAATTGTGAATCTTCAAGATCTTAAATTTTGTCCTCTAGTATCCCTCTGAGTCTTATTTCCAACCCAACAAGTTAAACCAATATTGGATTTTTCAAGAGAGAGTTATACCCAATATCCCAGATGACCTGATTATAGACTGGGTCAGCAGAGCGAACGTGAACAGAGTGCCATGTGTCACTGTTTCGACCTTCAGCCCTAAAAATAATACCCAAAAAACTAAATTCCATCCTATTTTGGTCACTTTTTAATGAAATTTAAATCTAATTCTTAGAGAGAATGTTATGACTATTTTCCCTAGGTCACTTGTTTGAGATGGAATTTGGAGCTTGCACAAACCCTAACTTCCTCAGATCATATCTCCAAAAATTTAGGGAGAAAATATATGAAATTTGTACACGAAGTTCACCGAGATTTCCAATCCACGTGGTTTTAATTTCAGCTTCTAAATCTTCATAAAAATAAACTTATAGCGAAAATTCCACGATGACCTATTTGAAGTAGTGAAACCCTAGAATCTAAGGCTTTGATACCAAATGTTATGTAACCAGATAAAAAAATAGATAGATAAACGACTTGAAAATTAGCCTATTTTAGGGGGAAACCTCCTTTACATCACATAAATGAAAAATTCTTAAATGATACAAATGACAAGACCTCCTTTCTATATATAGGAGTCTAAGGGGTCATAATATAATCAGAGCCTACATAACAATAATAATGTAAGGGCACAACAATAACAATAGTGGAATTCTGTGGGACAAAATAATAATAATAATAAGGGGAGACCTAACAAGAAAGAAAGTTTCAAATGTATTCTAGCTGGCTATACATCCAATAAGTAGGATGAAATAACATGTGGATGCCTTGTTCTCAAATGTATATAAGAAAATACAGTTGTTTTCATTTTCATGTTGAATATTAATTAACTGGATAGCCAGGATAAACTTCTTGATGTGGTATTTGTAATTTTAAGAAGTATTTAGGTCAAATTTAGGAAACAACTTATCATGGTGTTTGGGAAAATTATGGGTGACCCCATGGAATACATCTATTTCCTTATCCAACCAAGGTTGATTTATGTCTCCCATGTGGTCCTCAAATTGAAAATTCCCTTTCAAGGATTTTGGACTCATTCTTATGCACTTGTGGTCATATCCATAATATCTATCACTATCCTCTTTCCCAAAGTGATCTTCCTTGGATGGGCCTATAAAGGATGGATGGATCTAGTTTAGCGAGTAATGAATATGATAGAATTATATATCTAATATATCTTCAACATTGTGGACTAAGACCTAACTCCTCTATGATATCCTGGGTACTCTTATGCTAGTTTTACAACGTAGAAGAGGGTTAATGGGTAGAATAAAAAGTGCCCTTACAGATTGGTGTGTACCGTATATGAAAATATTCTTGTTAAAAACTAGGACCTCAAACTTGGATTCATTTTCCTTTTGGTCTAGTTGAGCACCATGTATAAAAAAAACCTTCAATAAAATGTGTTACAGAGTTGTCCTCCTTTTAGTGCAATAGAAATCTTGATGAGGGGAAATGTTCCCCCAAATAGTGAGGGGACCCAACCCTAGATAAAGGCATAATTACACTCTTTTTTGTTTGCGATAGATGAATATTTTGGATTATATGGCCAAGACATGAGCTTTGATGGGATTTAATTATAAGAATGGATAAAGAATAATGGAAACACTTCAAAAAACTATTCTAAAACATATTAAGAAAGGAATTGTAATTCAATAAATAAGGATAGTATAGATCCACTAAAGAACAATTCAAACATTGATGTATAAAGATGTAAAGCAAAAGAATTGTGCAATTCAACAAACATGGTTAGTCAAAATATGCTAAATGACAATTCTAGAAATATAATTTAATTGCATGATGATAAATTACTTTACATTGAGATTAGTGAAGAAGAATTAATATTTTATTGATCTAATATAGAAATTAAATGTTAATCTAACAAGAGAAGGAATATGCATCTATATAGAATAATATATTTTCATGCAAATTATTACCACGAGAGTCCATTAGTCTCGTATTTTTGAATTGTTCTAATATGGAAATCATTAAATGATGTTAACAACTAATTTGATTAACAAAAAATTGAAACAACACTAATCCATTCTCTATAAAGGGAATTTGCTCCATGCTAGAATAATCCAAGAAGTATACATGTCTTTTAATAAAAGGAAAATATTAAAAGAATAGATCTAATCTAATTTGCAGACGGAAAATCAATTATCTTAGAGTAGTCCAAGAAATAAATGAAATTCTTTTGTAAGAAAAAATTGGCCAGGAAATGGCTTCTTAGTATTAAGAGATAACATAATAGTTCTTACAAAATTATTATTCCCTTTGAAAATAAAAATTCCCAACTCTTTATCCTTGAGGAATTTCCCATATATATAGTATTACAAAATATTCTCCATCCTATATGAGGTAGAGTGGGCTCAATCATGAAATTGAATTTGGTCCTAGTTTTGACATGGAAATTTTCCAGTAGTAACTTCAACTGGTTAGAGGAGGTGAGGCAGTCATGTTGTGCATGTTAGTGATGTGGCATTCCTAACACCCTCAAGTTAGTTTGAATTCCTTGGAATGATAAAGATGGATCTGACCCATTGTTAATTGACCTTCTTTAATGTCTCAAGAAATCATTTCCAATTCTTTATTGTTATCTTTTTAAGAGTGATAATTAGTGGCCTCTTTTACTACCAATATTAGGTGCCCCTTTTTATGTCTCTACTCTTCAATAGCCTTCCTTACTACCCCTTGATTCATTCTTACCATTTCATTTTTCTTGGGGTGTTGCTTCAACTTTCTTAAGATATATTATTTTTATTTTTCTAGTGTGACTCTTTAATGTGTTCATTTTACAGCATGTTAGACCACAATTGTTAGATTTCATGCTTTTGCATAAGATTCTACATTTGAAGGAGGATTTAAGCTAGGTATGTTGATCGACATGCAAGAGAATGTTGTGAAATTGATTGAATATGCCACCTAGAGTTATGATGATTAAATTGATGATTGCTTATAGACACTTGAGGCCCAAAAAATATGGTTTTACATCCATCTATGGTTGAATCCTAGAAATGCATAAGGTATAATGCACATTTAAGTGGAGCTCTTCATGCTCAAATGAATTTTTTGTTTCCTTATTAAAGATGTGTTGAACCCATAAACAACCAAATTCTTCTTAAAACATTCATTTTGACTTAAGTATTAGGGCATGAAACCCATATCACGCTTTATTTATTGGTATGATGATGAAACATCTAAATTGAGGTGAGGTGATAATTTCCCATAACACATTTCCTAATCTATGAGAGAATTCTTAGGCTTCCTTTTCTTCCAATTTCTTCGTATATTTCCAAAGTGGTATCACCGCCATTTGATATTTCTTTTGGTGTTCCTGATAGAATCTCTAGGATGGATGTAGGTAATATATTATGGCTTGGAATCTTAGCGTTAAACATTGCAGATTTAGTGAAGGTGGCCATATTGTTAGGTAACCTTCTAAATACTTGGCAAATCCATAGGAAAGGGATAAAATATTTCTTTAAGAGTACATCATAATTTGAAGCTCTTAATCCCAGTATATTTTACCACACTTTCATTGTTTGGGGAGGCATATATTCCCTAACGCTCTTAACTCATTTGAATATTACATTGGCCATAGTAGAGGATTTAATTGTGTGATTTTCCATGTCCATAAATGTTAGTAGTATGGATATCACATCCCTTTGGGAATACTTTGATTCATTTATCTTTCTAGAAGTACCTCGTGCATGGGGGAACCTTGAAGGAATGTGGACTAGGTCATGGCCCATTGTTGGTGCAATTTGTAGTCTTGTGGTTACCTAATCAAGGAAATTCCTATAATTTTGATCTAGATGGAAAGTAATGCGAGGAAATCTTGAGCCAAGAAAACATAATATGACCATGTTGCATTATAACATGAGATGGAGGTAGTTGTCACATCATTGATAGGTGAGAGGAGACAAGAGAAGTTGTCACACTAGCATGTTGTATGGAAATGCATTGGAGGGGGAGGGAGGGGGACATATCATGGGATTAGAGCGATGTAGGAAAAAAAAATTATCATTGGGAAAACAGGTGTACCAATCATAGGGGAAATCCTGGTCACACACGTGGACTACATGAGGGAACTCGATAATTAGAGTATTATTATAATGTAGGAAGATAGCTAGCACTTAGTATGATGGCAAAGTCTACTAGTGGGAGCTACAATGACCCTACATGTGGAAGAGTAATGACACGATTGGGACAAATATTTTAGTTCACCAATGGGAGATGATGTATAGAGGAAAGAGGTTAGTGTGAATGAAAAACCACCATGTGTTGAAGAAACTCTTCAATAGAGCGGTGATTTAGGACTCATATATCAAAGATTGAGGGTGGTTTCATTATTGATAAATATTGACAACCAAAATGTGGTTATCGATACATATCGTCAACTAAGAAAGAGATGAGGAAGTGAGAGTAAGGTGATAATAATTCAGAGTAGTTATGGATATTTTGATAGAAAAAGTTATGTTGAACCTACACATGCATGAACAATGGAGAGTCAAGGAAAATAGTTTATTATAAGTCTAAATGCACTTAACGAAACCCAATAATTGGAACACCACCGACCACATGTATGGATGAATAGTGGAGAATCAAATAATCGAGGAATAAAATGACTAAGGAAAGGTTTGAGAGTAGTGAATACTATTAAGATAACACATGGGAAATCAACATAGTACTAAACACCAAGATTCAAAAACAATCAATGTCCTACACTAATCCTACATCATTGCATTCAAAGGAATATATCGGTAAGGTGGGAGATGAAGTGAGATAAGGATCATAGTAATCTATTAGCAAAAAAAAAATCTAAGAATACAAGATATTTCAAGAGACTATAAAAACCAACAAAATAACTCAAAAGTTGATACCTTAAAAAATGCAGGTGCAACAATTTTTTTGTTAGGTTTATTAAGAATTTAATGAATAATTCATTTTTCTTTTACAACTAATTTAAATATACTCCAAGATAATTTGTAACAAATAAAATTAGCAATAATGTATAATAAATAAAATTAGCTTCCCAATTGTAAGTTTTTTTTATTTATGGAAGTTTTGTATGACTTTGTAAATTTTATGTTTTTTTTTCAAAGATGCATATTTCTTTCCATACAAAATATAAAACATATCTTGATATAGTTATTTGGTATCTCATGAAATTTCCTAAAACAATTTATTTTTTCTTTCATTTTCAATTTTTAAGTTTTAGTGTTAAATTATATATATTTTTTTATATGTAGCATATCCCTAAAAGTAAGATGTCAAATGTTGATAGATGATCTAAGAGTGTTAGCATAAATACACGCATATCCATATAGATATAGATATATATCATACATCTTGGCTTGCATTGGTATACAATATAATTGTCAAACAAAAATGGCCATTGTAGTAAAGGTTTATACCATGGATGAAAAATATCCGTGTTATCTATTTCAAGGTGAAAATATATAAAAATCAAAAAATAATATTACCTGAAAAGATCATGTACTTGTAATTTACATAGTTGAATTTATTTATTAATGATGATTTTCTGTAGTTTATTTAAAAATAACTATATTATAATTATTGAAAATTAAATTAAAATTATGGATGTTTTGTTTTAAAATAGATACTCTGATCAATGTAACAAAAATGTTTATTGGTGGAATTTAAATTATATAATTAAGTTGGTAAGTGCGTATTTTGGAATAGAGCTTTTAAACTTTTAATTTAATTATGAATAATTATTAAGTGGATGGTAGGGATTTAACTTTCATGGAATATTTTAGAATATTCTTAGTAGTAGCCACATATCAAAGGTTGAGTTTTATCTCAAAAGTAGCCATGCCATTTTTTCCCTTTTGATTAAACTCATTAATTAAAATAAATGTCACATGATCATGTATCCTATGAACACCAATTATGGTTTTTTGGATATGTGGCATTAGTAAGTTATGGTATTGTCCTATGCTATTCTAAGAAAACTTATTTACAAGCTAAAACACTCCATGCTAATGTGGCAGTGAATCTCTATAATTAAAAATCTTTACATAATTTTAAAATGTATATATGTTTAATTCATGTAGTATTTTTATTACTTAATAATAATAATTTAAAATGAAATTATAATTTAGTTTGTTTATATATAATATGATGTATCAAAGTGATTTGAAACATCTTAACATTCATCATCCATTTATTTTATATAGCTAATTGTTCAACTTATATTAATTAGTTATAAATAGAGATCATTTCTATGATTATCCGAGTTCAGATTATAAAAAACCAAACCACAGAAATCTGCAATCCATTATCATTTCTATGATATTAATCAATTGTGAACAGGGAAAATTTATAAAATAAAATACACTTTACCGTGGATTTGAAGCCATGGATATCGGTAACCACTAATTAGTGCCACCTAATTAATAATTGGAAAAAACAACTAACTCCCCCATATTTTGATTAGAATGCTTTATTTTTTATATTAAATGTCATTTAGTTTTTATGGAATTTATACAATTTATGATGATATAAATATTAACACAATTACATTTACTAATGTGGTTGATATTTTATATGTTGATTAGCATATAAAAGGTGGAAAATGTCACCAATTGACATATCTCAAGCACATTAGTAAATGTAGTTGTGCTAGTTATAGCCAAAATGTGTGGAGTGGATTCATTGACCATGATTAGTAAATGTAGTTGCGCTAGCTATAGCCAAAATGTGTGGATTCGATTCATTGACCATGGTTGATTATGATTGACGAGGAGGTTTGATCACATTGATTAAGGTTGGTGAGGTTGACTATGATAGAGATTGCATTAATGTTAATGTTAATGTTGGATTAATTCTACAAAAAATGTTACATTAATGATTGACATGGTTGATGGGGTTGACTATTATTGATTATATTCAACTATGTTGGATTAATTCTACAAAAATGGTTACATTAATGATTGACATGTTTGATGGGGTTGTCTATTATTGATTATATTCAACTATAAATATCGTGATTGAACAATATGTTTGACCATATTTAATCATACCATAGAGACCTTGGTTGTCTATGTTCTAACATTGTAACCATGGTTGACCATGCTTGGCTATTAAAAAATTGTAGAAAATAGAATGTTCTAGATTGACTATGCTTAACCAAAAATAACTATGCTTAATCATAACTAACTAAAATTAAAATAATAAATATTAAAAATTAAAAATAAATATTTTTAATAGGCATTTACCATATAATTTTTATAGAATTTACCATAACAATAGATTTTAAAAATTTGACCTATGTAAATTTAATGTTTTATTTTGGTTTAATCTTATTTATTTAATTTATGAAAATACATTATTGGCGATTTCCAGAACTTGCTTGGAATGTGAAACTGTTGAGAACTACAAACTCGAGGGCATGAAGATAGGGCTTCAGAGGAGCTCGAAGGTTGCTCCCTATGGAGCGCAGCAGAGGAGGGAGCTCCACTCCCTCCTACAAGGAAGCAACTGCTGGTAGAGGCAAGTCACCACTGGGTAAAGTCAGAGGTTCTGGTGAAGAAGAGGAAAAAAATAATGAAAAGGAGGCAGATGGGGCCAGGTCCAAGGAAAACAGTAGCACAAAGGACAAAGAGGAAGAAGACAAAAGCCAGGGAACAAGGGACAAAAATCAAAAGGGATAGTGCAGACCCAAAACGGAGATTACTCCGAGAATTGTGTTGAATGATCCTGCTCTGCAGGAGCACAGGGACCATATGGGGACGTACGCCATAATCTGCAAGTTCATGGGAATTTGGCCCTCTAAAAAGGCATTATAGACATGGATTAAATACCACTAGAAACCCAAAGGCAGTATTGAACCCCATCTAGGGTCAAAGGGTTTTTTAACCATGGTATTTACTAACATTGAAGATAAAGACAAAATATTCGAAGGAGGACCCTACTTTTTTGCAGCAACAGGGCTCTATATGAGGCCGTGGAAATGAACTTTGTTCTAGAAAGGGAGACATTCACCTCGGTACCAGTTTGGGTAAGGCTCTATTCCCTACCTCTCGATTATTGCCAACATGGGTCACTTGCTGCCATTGGAAATAAGCTAGGTCGCTTTGTGAAATCTTCGGAAGCCCCTAGAAGGGGTAAATATACTTCCTATGCTAGGATTTGCATAGAGATGGATCTATCAGGCGCTCTCTCAGATGAATTAATCTTGGAAGTTTTCGATGAAGAATGGGTTCAAACGGTGGATTATGAGCATATCCCGTTCAGATGTCGTAGATGCCACGAACATGGTCACCTGTTTAGAGACTGTCCTCTTAGTAAAGTAGACAATAAAGGAGAACCTAAAACTGTGAAGGATACTGAAAACTTTCAGAAAGTGGTAAGTAAAGGAAAAGGAGGCAGAAAGGGATCAAGGCAACAATGCAACGAGGGGCAAAAGATCAACATGAACAGGTTTCAAGTACTGGAAGAAAAGGAAGAAATGACAAGGGAAGACCAAGCAATGGAGGAAGGACCTAAGGAAAAAGAGAAGGAGGAGAACTACATCATAACACGAGAGATTTGTAACAGGAAAGAAACTATGAATAATGAGACTGAAACAGAAATGGATATGGAAATGACTCAAAGTGAAACTGTCAGGCCAGGGTAACTCTAGAATGAGCGGAAGAAAGAATTGATGTATTATTCATTAGCTAACTATTATTTATATACATACATATGACGGATCAGTTCATCTTCTTGATGACTGTCCAGTTCACCCATCCGTTTCGGATTAGGTGTCAACATTCCCCCCCTTAATCTGAAGGGATGTTGGTGAGTCCAAGCATCGTTCTAAATCTTTCAAGCTTTTCTCTTCCAAGCGCTTTGGTGAAGATGTCTGCAATTTGCTCGTTTGTGGAACAATGACGGAGATGGATTGTTTTGGCCTCAACATGATGTCGGATCAGATGATATTTAGTATTGATGTGCTTAGTACGATCATGGAACTTTGGGTTCTTGGCCAACTTTATTGCAGAGGTGTTATCAATCATGAGTGGAGTTGATTGTATTTGTTTTACCTGCAAGTCTTCAAGAATTTTCCTAAGCCACACAATTTCTTTCGTTGCTTCATCTGCTGCCACATATTCTGCTTCTGTTGTGGAATCTGCTGGTACTGATTTTTTGCGTGATCTCCAGGAGACAGCTCCTGATCCAAGACTCATAGCATATCCTGAAGTAGATACCCCAGTTTCTTTGTCTCCATCGAAGTCTGAATCAGAGTATCCAATCAAGTTGAAGTCGTCCACCTGTGTATACTTGATTCCAAGGTCTTGAGTTCCCTTCAAGTACCTTAGAACTCTTTTTGCAGCAGACCAATGTCCCTCACAAGGCTTTTGCATAAACCTGGAGAGGATTCCAACAGAAAATGAAATGTTTGGTCTGGTAGTAGTGAGGTAGATGAGCTTCCTACAAGCTGTCTATACTTTGTTGCATCCTCAAATTCCTTTCCTTCAATAGATGTGAGCTTCAAGTTTTGTTCCATTGGAGTAGAAAGAGGATTACACTCTGTCATGACAAATCTGTTTAACAAATCTCCAATGTATTTCTTTTGAGAAAGAAATATGGACTTTGGATGTTGGGTTACTTCAATGCCAAGATAGTAATGAACATAGCCCAAATCAGTCATTTCAAAAAAATTTCCTAATTCTTTCTTTATGGATGCAATATAGCTTTCATTGTTCCCTGTCATTAAAAGATCATCTACATATACCACAAGATATACAACTGTTTTTCCAACTTTCTTGACAAATAAAGTTGCATCATCAAGATCAAAATGATTGAAGTTGAGTTTCAGAAGATGCTCAGTTAGTTTTTAATACCAGGCTCGTGGTGCTTGTTTGAGGCCATACAAGGACTTCACAAGTTTGCATACTTTATGTTCATGTCCTTTCACAGAAAATCCTTCAGGCTGGGACATAAAAACATTCTCTTTTAGATCTCCATTCAAGAATGCAGTTTTTACATCCATTTGATGGACTTTCCAACCGTTCTGAGGAGCTAGTGCAAAGAGTGTCTGGATGGTGGCCCATTTTGCTGTGGGGGCAAAAGTTTCCTCATAATCGACCCCTTCCTTCTGTGCAAAACCTTTTGCCACAAGCCTAGATTTGTGCTTGTCAAGTGAGCCATCAGCTTTGTACTTGTTCTTGTAGACCCACTTGCAGCCAATTGGTTTGGTTCCAAATTGAGGATCAACCAACTTCCAAGTGCCATTCTTTATGAGGGCATCATACTCCTTCTGCATCGCTTCTTTCCATTCATCATGAGAAGCAACTTCTTTGAAGGAAGTTGGTTCAAAATCTGTAGACAAGTTCAATTCACAATCATAAGTAACATCCATATCAACAGGTGAATTAGAGTTATCTACATCACCTCCATCTTGTCGGTTTGTATTTCTGGTTCCTGTTTTTCCAATTTCATCAGGATGAACACTTTCAAGTGTCTTTGTCAGCCACTTTGGGGGACCTTTCTGAGATGGTCCAGGCTGCTCTGTTGATTGAGTTGGGTCTGAATCAAGATTAAGTCTCTCAATTCTATCAATTACATCACTTAAAGCATCATCCGTTGTTGGAGTGTCATGCAGGGGAGATTGTTCTTCAGAAGAAGAAGATTCCACATGTTGATCTAGTATAGGAATCCCCCCTTCAAGATGTGGAATCTGATTATCAAACTCTTGAAATGATTTCGGTTTTGTGAATCTATCCAAGCGATCAAGTTGCCGCTCAACAACACTTTCAGATTTGGATGATTCAAGAAAAATGACATCTCTAGATAAAACAAACTTTTTATTTACTTCATCATAGAGGTGGTATGCTTTAGATGTGTTTGAATACCCCAGGAAGATACACTTACGACTTCTAGCACCAAGTTTGTTTCTATGTACCTTTGGTATTAAAGCATAACATGTGGAACCAAAGATCCTGAGATGTTTTACCGAAGGAACATGTCCATACCACAATTCATAAGGAGTTTTGTTTCTTATAGCACTAGATGGACATCTATTCTTTATATATGCAACACATAGAACAGCATCAGCCCAAAACATTGTCTTTACATTTTTGAAGAAAAGCATGGATCGTACCATATTCAAAATTGTTCTGTTCATTCTTTCAGCTACACCATTCTGTTGAGGATTATAAGGCACAGTTGTTTGATGTTTGATCCCATGTTGGCGAAGATAGTTTTCAAATTCATTTGATGTATATTCTTTTCCATTATCAGTGTGAATAGACCCAATATGAGATTGTGCATCATTTTCAATCCACTTATGAAAATTCTTGAATGTTTGAAAAGCATCAGATTTGTTCTTCAATAAACAAACCCAACACATTCTGGTGTAATCATCAATAAATGTCATGATATATTTATTTCCATTTGCAGAAGGAACAGGCATTGGACCACATAAATCTGAATGAATGAGTTCAAGCTTCCTATGTGCTCTTGAATGTGAATCATGAAAAGACTGTTTGCTATGCTTTCCTAGAATGCAAGCATCACATTGCTTATGTTTTCTAGGAATTGTAGGCAAACCAGCAACACCATTTTTCTTCAACAAGCGGAGACTATCATAGTTTAAATGTCCAAATCTAGCATGCCATAATAAACTTGATGGAAGTGTACCTTCTTCATGATGAGAAATATATGAGAAATATTGTGCATGAGCAGAAGTTCCTTGCAGTTTAAGAAGTCTTTCTTCTTCTATACCCCTCATGACAAGTGAGTGGTCAGATGCCTTTCTTACCTCAAGCTTGCCATCAAACATATGAATGGAGTGACCTTGCTGGCGGATGTGGACCAGGGACAGCAAGTTTCTCTTGAGCTGTGGGAGATATAGAACATGGTCCAGAAGAAAGTCTGGAAGACCAGGCAGTTTAAGCCTGACTGTGCCAAGCCCTGATGGCTTGATTTTTGACTGATCTGCAAAGTATACTGCTCCATCAACATTGCCAGTGAAATCTTCAAAAAAATCTTTCCTATGAGTCATATGACAGGTTGCTCCTGAATCAAGCAACCAGTCATTTTTCGAAGAAGCAAGTGAAGCATTAAACAAGTCTTCATTTACTCCAATGTTACATTGTGCCTCAATATAGTAAGCAGATTCAGGTGCTTTACCTTTGTCTGTGTCATCAGTTTTACCTTTCTGCTGATTTCGTTTCTGCTCAATCTTTTCCCATGGTAGCTTGCATGTAGAAGCATCATGTGATCCATTTCGTTTGCAGCGAATGCAATGCAGATCTGCTTTTTCTGCTTGAGAATGTTTGCCCCCCCTACCTCTGAAGTATCTTCCTCTTCCTCTTCGTCCACCTCTTCCTCTTGTAGAATCTTGAGCAGGATGCTTTTCTTTATGAGCAAGGCAAACAGTCTCTTCAGAAGATTCAGGGACTGTTTTCTTTCCAAAGGCTTTCTCTCTTTCAACAAACTTTTTCACAAGAGACTCAAAGGTTATGTCTTTAAGATTTCCATTTGCTTGTAAAGACTCAAGATAATTAGAGTAGGTAGGATAAAGTGCTTTGAGAAAGGCAATAAGAGAGATATCCAGCTCAACCTTAGTGGATTTAATATCATGCATTATAGACTTTATTTCAGATGCAAGAGCAAGGGGATCATTATTTTTCAGTTCAAGAGTGAAGAGTTTAATCATGAGCTGAACAACTTCAAGTGCAAAATGTGAATCATAGAGTTCTTTCAGCTTTTGTAAAGCTTCAAAGGCAGTGGAATAGGATGAAATATGACGACTTACTTCTTCATTTACAGATGCTGCAATCAATGCATAGGCTCTGCTGTTCTTGTTTTCCCAAATGACAAGTTCTTTATCTGATGTAGGCTGCATAGGGTCTTTATCTTCTTCTCCGACACACACTCCTTTCCACAACTCATTGTAGATGAGGGTGTGTTTTACCATCCGAGACCATTCTGAATAGTTCTCCTTGCCAGTGGGAACTATTCCGACCATAGAGATGATTGAATGCATTCTGTGAAAAAATTACTTCTGCTAAAAAAAAATTCTCACTTTACAGCCTTTAAATCCCTCTAATATTTGCTAAAAGCATCAGCATTTCATTGTACACATCACTGCAATACTACTATGTAAAAATTGCGCAATGGATTACTTCAATATATCACTTCATTATTTTAATATATTACTTCAATATATCAATATATTATGCCATTGAAAAAATGCGCAAGGGAATATATTACTTCAATAATTCCCGCAATCTCAAAAGCGACGCACAGATCACAAAAAATTAAGAAATGATATAAAGAACTAATGAAGAAAAATTCTAGTTCCACTTTCACATCCACTATATCATCACTATAGAATAAGCCTTCTCAAAGACCTAATATTTCAGTACCATTCTGGCCAATTGCAGCGATCATATCGACTCTGAAACCCTTTTCGACAATAATGACAGAAAAAGCAGTTGTCGGTGCAGCTGAACTATTGTTCCCATCTTGTCTCCACCATTGTTGTGTTCCGAGTTCGAATCTCTTGGCCACCTCTCAATCATGTCTCAAATACTTAGAAAACGCTGCGGTGAGGCCGAGGGTCCGCCGGATTACATTGACGTGCAGGAGCGGAAACGTTTTCAAGGCGAAGAAAGAGAGCAGTTTCTTCAACTAGTGCAATTAGACCAGACCTTAGCAGAAAACGATTTGAATTAAACGATTTGATACCAATGATCTAAACGATTTGATACCAATGATGTTGGAACATACACACTAAAAACAATTGATGATCCACGCACTCTGAACAAGACTGTATATATCAGGCCACCTCAAAATATACTTTCTCAGAAGGAGCTTGTGGAAAAATGGGAACAAATCTCAGGAAATACTTTGAAGAAAACATACGTTTCTGCAGAGGATTTTCTTGCAGGCATGGAAGATCAGCCTTATGAACATCAGGTCGGAATATCCCACTTCTATCAAATGTTCTACAGTGGGGATCTCTGTAATTTTGAGATTGGACCAGATGCAAGAGGAGCAAAAGTTCTGAAATTCAATGAAGAAATTGGAGCCGGGCGTTCAAAACGGATGCGCAGAGAACAGGTGAAATGTGAGCCAAGCTGGGCAAATGAGAGATCAAACGGAAGCAGAGAGGAGCATGTCAGATGCGTTGGCAGTGCTCAGGGCAGAGGACAACAGTCTCAGCAGTGGCAGCGCTATGTCAGGCATATGCGCAGAGAATATTGTGGACAGATGCGTTTATGCAGACAAAGGCATTATAGCCAGGCAGACGTTTCAGGCAGAGGAGTTACAAGGAATCCCATCTAGGACCTGTGCTCTGATACCATGTCAGGCCAGGGTAACTCCAAAATGAGCGGAAGAAAGAACTGATGTATTATTCATTAGCTAACTATTATTTATATACATACATATGACGGATCAGTTCATCTTCTTGATGACTGTCCAGTTCACCCATCCGTTTCGGATTAGGTGTCAACAGAAATAGATCTGGAAGATCATGAACTGCAAGAAATTCTAGAAAAGGAATACCTAGATCTGGAAGGATTCTTGTTGTAGGGAACCATGGGAGGGATAGACTCACTACCCCAAGAGGACTGCAATAGAATACAATAGTTGTTCTTATGGAAGACTTAGGAAAGAGGGTTAGAAACAAGAATAACCACTTACAAGCTAGAAAACAAAGGAGTGAAAACAATGAAACCAACCCCGGGACTAGCTCCTAGAAATACTGGTAAAAAGAGAGGTCGGAAAAAGCAGAAGGAAATTCTGATGGAGTGTGGAAAGCTAATGATAGATTTGGGTAAGATGAAAGACTTAACCAGTTACTCCTTTACAAGTCTTTAAAAATGAAATTTACATCTTGGAATATCAGAGGTCTAGGAAGTAAAAGAAAACAAAGATTGCTTAGTTATAGAATGAAACAAGATATGCCGGACATGATTTTCATCCAGGAAACGAAATGTTCCATTTAGAAAATAAGACTCATACACAACAAATGGCTCATTAGATATGAGTTTCTAGAGGTTAAAGTGGAGAACAAAACGGGGGGTATTCTTACTCTTTGGAATCCCCAAAGGATCAGCATTATGGATGCAGAGGCATCAAGAAATTATCTATTAGTGGTCATTCAACCTGTTGGGGTTTCGGAAACATTCCTAGTAACAAATGTTTATGGTCCTCAACACTTAGAGGATAAACTCAAATTGTTAGAAGCCCTTAGTGACCTCAGGAGCAGACATACTGGAATGCCTTGGATCTTGGGAGGAGATTTTAACATGATCAAATCTCTCTCGGAAAAAAAAAAGGAGGTACCAAAGTGCTCAACAAAGACTCCTTAGCATTTCAATCATTTACAGACAATATGAATTTGGTCGAGTCAGATTCAAGCAATGGAATTTTTACATGGAACAATAAAAGAGGAGGTGAGGCGCTGGTGGCGTCTAAGTTAGACAGGTTCATGATATCGGAGGAATTAATGTTCCTAAATAGTGAAATCACAGCCAAAGTGCTTCTGTTTGGAGGTTCAGACCACTGGCCGATTCAGTTGGAAATCAAGGGTATAAATTCTTTGAGGAATAGACCCTTCAGATTCGAAAACATTTGGCTTTTCCACCCGGATTTCATTAGTAGCATTGAAAAATGGTGGGCTAAAGACTTGCAAATGCAAGGATCTAATATGTACCTTCTTCATAAAAGATTAAAGCACATTAAGTTTAGACTAAAGGAATGGAACCGGAAATATTTTGGTAACATTTTTGAGGAAAAACAATCAGTGGAAATTAAAATTCTAGAACTCAACAAGGCTCTAATAAACGATGGATTTGATAAAGCCAAAAGTGAGCAGGCTGATAAATACCATCTAGATTGGGAAAATTTATGCAAACAAGAGGAAATATTTTGGAGACAAAAATCCAGAATTCAATGGCTCAAGGAAGGAGAACGGAACACCAGATTTTTTCACAGATCCACTATGGCTAACAGAGCTTACAACAGAATCTCCATGATTAAAGATGAGGGAGGGGAAATTCAGACCACGCATAAAGATATTGAAGCAGTGCTTGTCCAACATTTCCGGAACATCACTCATGAAAACACTCCAGATAAGGATCAGTCCATCAGGGGAATCACATGGTATATCCCCAAACTAGTGTCCAGAGAGGACAATTTTAACCTCAATAGACTAGTTGAGGAGGAGGAGGAGGTCAGCAAGGTTCTCAAAGATATGTAGAATGGCAAAGCTCCAGGTCCAGATGGTTTCAATGTGGATTTTTTTAAAGCATGTTGGCATATTGTCAAAGAGGACATTGTGAATGTGGTTGAGGATTCCAAGAGAAGCAAAACTATCCTGAAAGCTCTCAACACCTCCTTTATTTCCCTTATTCCCAAACAGGACACAGCTCAATCTACAGACAAGTATAGACCTATTGCCTTATGTAATGTGGTTTACAAGATAATTTCCAAAGTAGTGGCTAATAGACTCAAACCTCTCCTCACCTCGCTAGTGTCTGAAGATAAATCAGGTTATGTGGAGGAAAGATAGATTCTAGACAACATTATTCAAGCACATGAGGTGGTGCACTCGCTAACCAGCAAAAAACAGGTAGGGATGATCATGCAATTGGACATTGCCAAAGCGTATGACAAGGTGAATTGGAATTATATCAAGAAGGTTCTCTACGCCTTTGGGTTCGATCACAACTAGGTCAGATGGGTTATGGCGCTGGTGTCCTCCTCCAACTTTTCCATTCTGGTAAATGGATCTCCCTCAGAAATATTCAATCCTTCTAGAGGCCTCAGGCAGGGAGACCCTCTTTCTCCCTTCCTCTTTATTCTTATGATGGAAGGGCTCGGGCGATCCATTAAGCAGGCCAAGGATATGGGTAAAATTAGGGGTCTTCAAACTTCAGAGAATGGTTCTGTGCTGACTCATCAACAATTTGTTGATGATACCTTACTGCAAGGTGTCCCAACTGTCAAAGAGGCTTTGGCCTACAAACAAATCCTTAAAGATTTTGCCCTGGCTACAGGTATGGAAGTCAACCTCTCTAAATCAAAAATCTTCTTCTTTAGCACTAACATTGCTATCCAAAGAAATATCTCAAGAATTCTTGGATTCCAACGAGATTCCCTCCCCTCTAAATATTTAGGAATACCTCTTACTACCAGACCCATGCATAAGAGTATTTGGGAACTGGTCCTTAATAAGATGCAGGATAAAGTAAAAAATTGGACCTTCCGAGCCTTGAACCTAGCCGGCAGGTTAGTTCTGACAAAGGTTGTGCTTCAATCCATCCCAGTTTTTATGTTAACAGCTCTCCCAGCTCCAAAAGGTGTCTTAGAGCAAATCAGAAACATTCAAAGAGACTTTCTGTGGGGAAAGGAGGAAACTAGAAAGAAATGGGCCCTGGTTTCCTGGGAAAAAATATGCAAACCCAAAAGTCAGGGGGGCTTGGCCTGGACGATCAAGAGATTCTTTGTAAAGCTCTAGGAGCCAAACTCTGGTGGAGATGGGTGCAGGAGCCAAAAGCTCAGTGGGCCAGGATATGGAAAGAGAAATATGCCAGCTCGTGGCACAACAATGATCTCATAAGAATGTCTGGAAATATAAAAGGCTCCTACATATGGAACAGAGCCTGGGAGAACAGAAGTCTAGTTCAAAAGAATAGTTTCTGGGAAATTAGAGCAGGAGATCTTGCTCTTTTTTGGGAGGAAAAATGGCAGCAGGAACCAACACTGTTAACAGAGAATTTTGTAGGCCTCAAGCAAGAAACAGATGCCCAAGGGTTAATCAGAGTTAAGGATTTTTGGGATCTTACGCATACCTCTGGAAAATGGAGAAGCTGGAGAAACATTGAATGCGGGGAGGACAACCCCCTAAAATTCAAAGTAGAGGCTCTTGGGGACTTGCTCAAGCAAAGGATGATCTTAAAAACAAAAGGGCAGGATCAATTGAGATGGGGTAATAACAAGCAAGGAACCTTTAATCTCAAGGAAGCTAAAGGTTTTCTGCTTGGTCTGAATAATAGTGTTCCAGACAAGACCTGGACGCATCTTTGGAAGTAGCAAGGTTGGATGAAGATCAAGATTTTTATGTGGCTGGTTCATCACAAGAAAATATTGACTTGGGACAATATTAGGAGAAGGGGAATTATGGGGCCCTCTAGATGCCAGCTCTGTGAGGAGCAAGAGGAGACAATGGAACGTATTCTCAATAGCTGCTCTTATACTACATGGCTGTGGGATTCATTCTCTTCAATTTTCCAGCAGTCAAATAGGGATAAAGGAAGTATCACAAACACCCTAAGCCACTAGAGAAAAATCTTCAAGGAGAATGAAGCCCTAAATTTGGCCTGGACCTTCACACCCTACTTTATTATCTGGAACGTTTGGAAAGAAAGAAGTAAAAGAATTTTCAAGAATGGTAAGTCTTCAGCACAACATCTTCTTGACGTTATCTTGAAACAGATCAAAGAGACAGTCAGTTCTACTGTTAATAATATCCCCTCAAATCCCCCCCCAGATGAAGAGCAGAGAATTCTCAGGCAACTAGGATTGCAAGGGATAACTCCTCAAGGTAGAAACAGAAAGGACAAAACCATGGTTACAGAGAAGGACTACTGGCAACCCCCACCGAAAGGCTTTCTGAAATACAACATTGATGGAGCCTCTAAAGGCAATCCGGGAACTGCAGGTTATGGAGGAGCTTTAAGGGATGATGAGGGCAATATCATATTTATCTTCCACTACCATTTAGGTAGAGCTACTAACAACATGGTGGAAGTGATGGCTCTGGAGCAGGGTCTAGAGTTTCTATCACAGAATCATCGCTCTAATATCATTGTGGAAGTAGACTCTGAGATAACCATCAATGCAGTGAAAAGAATCAGTGGTGGTTCCAGGCCGGAAAAAGTCTCGAACCATTGGAAACTTATCCAGGTTTATCAAAGAATCCAAATGCATCTACAGGGCCTTCGAACCATAAGTTTCAACCACGTTCGATGTAATGCCAATAAATTGGCCGATTTACTGGCCAATCAAGGTGTGAGCAGTGCTGAATGTGGAATGGTGAAAAAGTGGCAAGAAATTCCTCCAAGTCATCTAAAGGCCATCTGCGAGGATCAAGCTGCGGAGGACAAGGAGGTTTTCCGATTTTGAGCTGGGTGGAATTCCATGATTTGATGATGCCGGGGGGTTCTAACTCAGTCCAGCAAGATGAACCAGAGAGGAGGAGAGTCATGTTCGGGCTCATCTTCTCCCGAGTCATCTTGACCAGGTTTCCCAGGTTTTTGGTTGGCACCTCGCGGTTTTATCTCCTAAATAAACTCGGGATCAGCTTCAGATTTCTTGGTACAAGTTTGCAGAATGGGCAATTAATGGGGTGCAGCAGTAGGTGTCCTTTTCCCGCTTCCGGGTTAGATATCCTGGCGATAGGCGGGTTTCCGGTGATCGCACATCTACAAAGTGGTAAGTGGTTTTGTAAGTTTGAGAGCGATCCCATAGGGAGCATGACACGTGGCAAGGTGGCAGGTGCGGAAACCGCCCTTCATCGCGCGATAAAGTGTGGTTGGGTTCGGAGCAGCGATATTGCTCCTGGCCGTCGGATCTGGCAACCGGGCTGGACGGTTGGGATGGTCCGTGTTGTTTAGTGGGGCCCGTCAGGCCTTCTCTCTGTTTTCCGGTGGCGTGTCTCGTCCTTGCCTTCCTTTATGTTCATTGGGGGGTCGGGTTTGACTGCTGATGCAGGTTGGCTCCCGGTGGTGTTTTGACCAGATTGCTTTTGTGTTTTGACCGGATTGCTTTTTGTGTTATCCCCTGGAGTTTTGTGTTTTTGTGAGGTAGTGGGAGGATCCTTGTCCTTGACAGGAGAACCTGTTCTCCTGATCCTTTCTGACAGGTGCATGTACACTTTGTAAATTATCCTTTGAATTAATGAAATAGAAGGTTCGGCTCTTGCTTCAGCAAAAAAAAAAGAAAATATGTTATTGGCGAGGTTATAATTAAGATGTAATTAGTTTTTAATTTATTGTGTTTTTTTAGTTTTATTTACAATATATTTAAGAATTAATAAAATTAAAAAAATTAATTTGAAATAAATAATTTTATATATTAATTTTATAACAATTATTAATAATAATAATTAAGATATTTATAATATTTATTGGGAATAAAGTAAATGGTGATGGGGTATTATGTTAATTTTGGCATTTTAATAATTTAGATACTACTATGATACTATTATGTCTCGGCTACTTAATCTACAAATTAGACATACCAATAATCTCAATACTCACATAATCTAACAAAAAAGAAAAAATATAGTAAATAATTAAATTTTATAAGAAATATTTATACATAAATAAACTTTTGACTCATATCATTGATTAATTTTATCTCCATAACTAATACATGAAGACTAAAAGCTATAACCTATCCTCAAAAATGTCCATTTTTTATGGTAGATTTTTATAAATAAATATATATGAAAAATGTATTGACATTATTTTTAGATATGTGAATATTGTATTTGATATAGTTAACGAAATAATGTTTTAGATGTGTGAATAATATATTTATTAATATTTTTAATGAAATCAATATATTATAATATTATGAAAGTTTTATTATACATTAAATAATTTTAGTAATTGATTATATTAGATATCATTTTTTTGGGATTCAACTGCGTTAAGAAAGTCATTCATCTATGACCATTTCCATGAGAAGTAGTCGTAACTAACTAATTTCTCATGATTTTTGAATAGTCCACTTAGCACTCATTGCATCAGGTGAGCATCACCCGATGCAATGAGTGCTAAGTGGACTATTCAAAAATCATGAGAAGTGCTAATTGGACTATTCAAAAATCATGACAAATTAGTGAGTTACAACTACTTCTCATGGAAATTGTCATAGATGAAAGACTTTCTTAAGGCAGTTGAATCCCAAAAAATGATATCTAATATAATGTAGTGTGAAAGGCACTCAATACTTAAATACATAAGAGTGAAGGGAGCTCTACTTGAATGGTTCACACGGCACAACACTTGCTAAGGTTTTGCAAATGGGGTAGCAAGCTAAGTGGTCTTGATTGTGGGGAAATGTCCACAGTTAAGCGTGCTTGAGCTGAAGGCGATCTGGGATCGATGACCTCCCTGGAAGTCCTGGTTACCCGGTGCAAGCCCCGGAAGTGATGATTCACGCTATGTGATTCATTTCACTAGTTTCAGTCCCACTTCTTCACCCCTATGAGCATCACCCGATGCAATGAGTACTAAGTGGAATATTCAAAAATCATGAGAAATTAGTCAATTACCCGATGCAATGAGTGATAAGTGCACTATTCAAAAATCATGAGAAAATAGTCAGTTACGACCACTTTTCATGGAAATTTTCATAGATGAATGCAATGAGTGCTAAGTGGACTATTCAAAAATCATGAGAAATTAGTCAGTTACCTGATGCAATGAGCGCTAAGTGGACTATTCAAAAATCATGAGAAAATAGTCAGTTACGACCACTTTTCATGGAAATTTTCATAGATGAATGCAATGAGTGCTAAGTGGACTATTCAAAAATCATGAGAAATTAGTCAGTTACCCGATGCAATGAGTGCTAAGTGGAATATTCAAAAATCATGAGAAATTAGTCAGTTACGACTACTTCTCATGGAAATTGTCATAGATGAATGACTTTCTTAATGCAATTGAATCCCAAAAATAATATCTAATATAAATTGTCATAAATGAATGACTTTCTTAACGCAGCTGAATCCCAAAAGATAATATCTAATATAATGCACTGCGAAAGGCCCTCCATACTTAAATTTATTATAATTAATTTTAAAATAAAATTAATAATTATTAAATATTTAAAAATATATATATTTTTAATATTAAATTTAGTGAATAAATATGCTTCAAAGAACATTACCTTTAATATATTAATAGAAAGTCAAAAGTCAAATTCATGTGACCACTAAGAGATCTCCATGCTCAATCAAGGGACATGGATAAACAAATGAGAGTATATGTGTGACATTGCGTAGAAATTAGTTGTGATAGTTGCATCAAATACAACACATCACTGCTGGGTGGAGTACCCATAGAGTTCATTGTGTCAAACGTTTCTCACGAGTGGAATCAATATGGAATATGAAAAGTCTTGATGGGCAAGGGACAAGTCATTTTCATTAATGCAAAACACATCTTGCATGTTGCTGATGTCATCTATGTGTACCTACCATTTGTTTATGAAGTAAATTGTCAATGTTAAGGCTTTGTTTGTGAAGTAAATTGTCAATGTTAAGGCACCCTTAGTTAAGGCCCCAAGCGATGTCAACAACGGAGTCAGGCCCACTAACATCGCACTGTTTTGAAAATCTTGGCTTAGATTCTCTTTTAAAATACGCTCAAATTCAAAACGATTAGGTTTCGGTGGTCCATTGAGATTGTTTATTAGAATTACTAGATACGTGTCATTCAGTAAGCATGAAAGCCACTGTAAACCACACATTTTTTAAAATTCAAATTGAAAGCTTACCACGCACGATTAAAGATAACATCAATGATTTTTGAGGATGCACTGTTCATTTAATTCCGATAATTTATGTAACCAGATTCTAGGTTACCATGTGATCGATGATTTCAGAAAGAGTTGCTGTTTAGATTAACTTGAGCATAATTAGCTTGCATATTCTAAACTATTTGGAAAATTAATAGAGATGAATTACTTTATTAACTTTATCAAATAAATTTTTAATATTTTAAAATTTTACAATTTATATGGGTTAGTTTTTCAATTATTGTTTGATAATATTTGATTAATATTCAATTTTAAGGTTGAGGTGAAGGTCAAGTGAGATATCAAATTGGTGTATGACACTTTGTTTGTGGAACAAGGGACTCACTATTATCTAATTTTAAGGTCAAGGTCAAGCCACACACCAAATTTGTATATGAGATGACCTAGTTTGTGGGACAAGGGTACCAAATTGGTGTATGAGACCCCTTGTTTGTGGGACAATGGACCCACTATTATCTAATTTTAAGGTCAAGGTCAAGCCATACACAAAAATTGGTGTATGAGACCCCTTGTTTGTGGGACAAGGGACCCACTATTATCCAATTTTAAGGTCAAGGTCAAGCCATACACCAAAATTGGTGTATGAGACCCCTTGTTTGTGGGACAAGGGGCCTACAATTATCCAATTTTAAGGTCAAGGTCAAGCCATACACCAAATTTGTGTAGGAGACTACCTTGTTTGTGGGACAAGGGTACCAAATTGGTGTATGAGACCCCTTGTTTGTGGGACAAGAGGCCCACTATTATCCAATTTTAAAGTCAAGGTCAAGCCATGCACCAAATTTGTGTATGAGACAGTCTTGTTTGTGGGACAAGGATACCAAATTAGTGTATGAAACCCCTTGTTTGTGGGACAACAGAGCCACTATTATCCAGGTTTAAGGTCAAGGTCAAGCCATACACCAAATTTGTGTATGAGACAACCTTGTTTGTGTGGAACAAGGGACCCACCTCTACAAAAGCATATGGCTCTTAAATTTAAGAAGACATACATACTCTACCCTTTCTAGTTTTGAACCTATGATCTCTTAAGAGGAAACATATGCTCTTAACCATTAAGCCCACTAACACTGTATAATTTTAGCATAAGCTACTTGGAATGATACATCCCGATCAAAAATAGATGCTGGATGAGTAATGAAATAAGGCGAAGTGTGGAATCAAAATCAGCATTTGCGTGTGTTGAACACATTTGTTTATAGATAAACTCAATCATGTGGGGACCACAAATATTCGTATATCACCTCATCTATACCTTGACATCATAAGTTTACCAAATGAGTTCTTGTTTCGTGACTCGTTGAATCCTGCGCCAGGCGTGTACAACAGGAACAGGAAAAGTCTCCAAGACCCTTTGACATTTTCACTCATATTTTAAACATTGATGGCATAGTGCCCTGCTCACATTTTTTTTCCAGTGACTACAATCAATACTCGCTTCGACCATACATATAAATATCTGCCTCCACATCTTAAATCCTCAACCTATTGCATCTTCATTTGGTTTGAGATTTAAAGTTCAACGTAAACAAACTGCAAAATATCTCCTACATTGTGATTCATTGTTTTCCCTGCATCTGCACAGCGTTGGCATTGCGTCGCGAGTTATGGATAAAGCCTCCCGAAAGTACCTTTCACTGTCTCTATCAGAGGAAGATTGCGGACAAAATTGCCGCAAATTTAAGGGAATCCGAATGCGAAAATGGGGGAGTTGGGTGTCTGAAATCCGGATGCCCAATACCAGAGAGAGGATATGGCTGGGTTCATACAAAACCGCTGAGCAGGCCGCTCATGCTTTGACGCCGGAGTGTATTGCCTAAAAGGGCGCAACGCCAAATTCAACTTGCCCAATTCCGTGCCCGCCATTGCATCCGCGTCTTCACTTTCCTGTGCGCAAATTCAAGTTGTTGCTGCCAAATATGCCCTAGACGTAATCCCTTCAACTCTACCCTCTCTGCAGAATATCACAAATATTAAGGACAAGGTGAGTGAGAAGCTGGCGTCGCCATCAGAACCGTCTTCGGTTTCAGAAACGGAGTGGGCATGTGACAGTTGGCAGATCTCCAAGGTGCCGGACTTGGACCTGTGGGAGTCTCAGTTCGAAGACAATGGAGGCCTGAATTTGGAGAAAATCCCGTCGATTAAGGAGGCTGAAAAGGAGAGGAGGGACGCAAACTCATATACAAACAACTCAGAACACAACTTGGTTTTATTCGCTGTTTCAATCCTGTATTTATACACATCAAGAGAAAGGTCTGGTGATTTGGGCGGTGGCTTCCTGGAGAAGCTTCCCCCATTGTCAATGTATCCGCCGACTTCTAGAACTTCATTAAATACAGCGGCTGATTTCTAGATCCAACATTTAAATCATTGTTGAATATTGGTGGCAGGTAGTTGGAATTACGTCTGGTTTCCAACACTCCCCCTTAATTCCAACTACATACAATAAACAAGACACTATACTCTTAATTGTCATGCCTGCTGGTCTAAGTCTCAGCTAGGCTTACAACAAACATTTCATTTTTGTCTTCTTACTAAAAGGTCCATTCTTGTTCATTTGTTGATGCAACTTCATCTTCACTTTTCTTGCCATAAAATA
Source organism: Pinus tabuliformis (assembly GCA_031772625.1). Classification (NCBI taxonomy): domain Eukaryota; kingdom Viridiplantae; phylum Streptophyta; class Pinopsida; order Pinales; family Pinaceae; genus Pinus; species Pinus tabuliformis. The sequence goes on along the minus strand of CM062812.1, from coordinate 449,735,977 downwards.
GTGATGGAGCTTCTCCTTTCTTGATTGCAGGTTAACATTCTTCAACATTGCTTCACGTTCTTGGGACCCATACTTGTCCTTAATGCTTGCAATTTCTTCAAGTTTTGATGCTTCTTCCTTATTGTCAATATCTGCACACTCAAAAACAATGTTAGATTCATAAACAAAACCATATTGATTTTTGTCATCGTGGCTTTGGAAAAAACTTTGCTTTCTTCATCTTTCTTTGCTGATATAGTTGGTTGAGTCATGTCTTCAGTCTCTTTCACCAATTCTGTTACTGCAAACATGTTGTCCCGCATTTGATTTGTGTATGGAGGTAGGCAACTCTTCTCACCAAACAACAACTCGTCAATAAGATGCCTTTCATGCATCATATTTAACCACTCATCATGGGATACATAATTGTCATAAAATTTGACTTCATAATTTTCTGTATCACAGGTAATTTCCTTACTATCACATACTACGCTATTATCAGTTAAAGACATACTTTCACCCTTAATCCCAGCTATGTTGCTTTCAACACAATCACTTTTAGCAACAATACCTTCATCAACTTCAGCTTTCTCACTACCTTCCATACTGTATTTCATTTCAAGAATATCCCAAAATATTTTTGCATCACGTATTTCACCAAATTCATACAAAATATTGGACAAAATATTTTCATCTAAAGCTGATATGATGAGAAACAATGCTACTGCATTTCTACGCTTATCATTCAAATTCATAGAAGTTTCTTGGACAAATTTCCATAAATCTACTGAACCAAGCAATCCTTCCATTTTAATTGCCCAAAGCTTAAAATTTTTACCTGAGAAAATTGACAGAACTGGCATTAATCGTTTCAGTGTTGCATCAGTATCTTCAAATTCTTCTATCCGATTCAGATCTTCATTAGGTTTAAATTCTGGAAACATTTCTAATTCTTCTGCAACTTCTGCCATTTCATTCTTTTTCTTCAAGTATTTTAGTTTTCTCCGTGATTGTTTGAGTCTCTTTAGATGACCCATCACTCTAATCATAGAGTCAAATTCAAAAATAATTTGCAGTAAATTCAAACATCAAAGAGACCATTCTTATACTTCTAAGCTCATTACATCAAAGCGAAAATCATAATGCATACATAATATGACCTTTATATCAAAGCAGATCCTCATAAAAGTAGCAATTCTACTGAACAAACTTTTACGAAAAGATAAATCAATTTCACTCAGGCTGCTGACTTCACCTTAAAGGATCAAGATCACCACAACTCTTGTAGTAGAAAGAATATTTCCTGCATATTAATCCTTTCTCAACAAGGCTCAAGGATTGTTAAAAAATACGTTCACTTGCTTCAGCGCTTAACACATATACATCAATGCCTCAAACACTTGGTGCAAACATCAATGCAATCCCTTTATATCATAATCGGTTAACCAATGTATATAGTAACCACATATCAATTTAAAGTTTCAGATGTTGTTGCCATATTAGCGAAAATTTCAAAATACTGCAAATTCGAACAACAACTGTATAAACATACCAGCAAAGGGGGATCTCAAACACGATTTTTCTCAAAGATCTGATTCACAATAGCAGCGCTTCTGCGGTTCTCAAGCACTCAACGCACAACGCCCTCTTTTACCAGCACTTTGCAGCTCCTCCTCGGAAATCCCCAGCTCATTTAGCAAGTGGCTCTCCTCGGCCCTCCAGGTGGCACACAATCCACCACTGTTCAACAACAATGTTTTTACACTGCGCTCAATCCACAACAGGCACAATACACAACACAGGCCATATGCCCAACGTAATCACACCTTCCAAGTTACACGGCAGAGCTACCACGCTTCAGACTCTCCGCCTCCTCCACATGAAGACTCAAACGAGCTGTCAGCTCAATTGTCTTCACACAGCAGCAACTTTCATGCACAACAGGAGCCACACACATCTAATACCACTCGCCCTTCAAACAGCAACACACTCCTGAGCACTCGGCTCAGTCGCCCTTGCTCACGGCTCATACCCTTGCCAACAAATTCTTGTTAACTGCTCTCCACGCTTCCGCTGTGCAATACTTCCGCTGTGCATTGAGCGCTTGAGAACCGCAGAAGCTCTGCTATTGTGAATCAGATCTTTGAGAAAAATCATGTTTGAGATCCCCCTTTGTTGGTTGTTGTTCAAATTTGCAGTATTTTGAAATTTTCGCTAATATGGCAACAACATCTATAACTCAACACACAAACACTAAACACAAGAACATCTGAACACTTGCTTCATTCACAGATTCAACAAGTATATATACAAGCTGGAGATGTTTCTAGAAATCAGTAGAGTGGGTGGCTTGCTGGAGAAGCTTCCCATTGTCAATGTATCCGCCGACTTCTAGAACTTCATTAAATACAGCGGCTTCATTAAATACAGGGGCTGATTTCTCCATCCAACATTTAAATCATTGTTGAATATTGGTGGCAGTTAGTTGGAATTACGTCGTTTCCAACAGAGGCGTCATTGTGGGAGCTCCTTCCAAGTTGGCAGGAGGAGCAACAAGACGAATACGTCTTCTTTGACTCCACAGATTTCTGGAACTTTTGAGACATTGGAATCATTACAGCGAAAAGCTTGAAAGGAAGGCTGCGTGATGCTTTTTTAGTTTGTCGCATCGCGTGGCAGGCAACGGGCTTCGACCCAATTGTCGAAAACATCTTCTCAGTTTAGATCTTGGTGTATGTACATTTTAAACATCCTATAAAGGAGGTTTCGCAGTTTTCAATGTGTGTATATAGCTACATCGTTGAAATTTTTTACAATTATAAGTTTGAAAAAGATGTAATTCAAAAAAATTTAAACGTGTTAAATTTATTAATATATTTAAAAATACATTTCAAATAATTGAAAATTACAATCTCATTCTATATTAAATTAAATAATTTAATTATATCCTTAAATAAGATAAAATATATTAATTAAACTATACTAATAATTTTTATATTAAATAAAGTAAAGTAACTTGATTACGCCCTTGAATGTACACCTACAAACTATTACGTCGAAGGAATGAAATTTCAACCATGAAAACGGGACCATGAAAACGGGCTAGAAAGAACCGGTTACACCGAACGATACGGTGAGCATAGTGAAGAACGCAGTCGAGATCCAATTCAAATTTGTGAGACAAATATGGAATAACTGCTGTGCTACGGTATAGGATAGTGTCATTATATCGATTCTTCACTTTACTGTGAAATTGTGATTTTAATATTGGTGAGATTTTTGTAGTTTGATATAAAATTGTTATTATAATAATTGTAAATTAAAAATTAATTTTAGATTTTAGATTTACTCACCTACTCATTATTAAAATACTAACAATATAAATTATGATTTCAACACCTTAATCATTTATTTTTAAATTATGATTTCAACACCTTAATCATTTATTATTTAATTATTTTTAATAAAACACAGTTTACAATAATTTCTTTGTTTTTATTTTTAAATTTAGATTATTAAGAATGTATATTATATATATATTTGAAAAATATATACGATTTGTTTCAACGTGTAATATGCAAGTATTTTGGCGCATATATAAAGATGAAGATATCAATGTGTTATATATATAATAAAAAATAAAGATAAGAGTGTTATATGTCCAAATGTTTCGGGTGTTCTTTGTAAGGGTTCGGAAAGGATGGGAGAAGATATTAAAGAAAACATGTCATTAATATATGTTCCCACCTTAGTATGGAGACGAGGGTTTGAGTGGGCTAGAGGTGGGAGGGAGAGGATATTAAAAAACACAACTGTGTGAAGAACATACATGAAAGTAGATGTTAAAGAATGTTTAAAAAAATTATTAATATTTTTATTATTTCATATTTTTTCATATTAGAGTGAATGTGAAGGAAAAAAATATAATATAAAATAAAATATTAGGAAAAATATAATATATTTTTTTTATCTTATGCATACAATATATAATTATAATATTTGTTAAGAAATGTATTATTTTTCAACATTTTTTTAATATAAATTAAAAAAATTCATATAATATATAATTCTATATAATTATAATATTTGTTTAGAAATATATTATTTTTCAATATATTTTTAAATATAAATTAATTTTTTTTAATTGTAACTTCTTAAATTATATTCCTAATATGGACTATTCTAATAATAATAATCATATGAATAGTTTTATTATTTTGAGTATTTATTATTATATATTTTGATATTATAAAGAATTTTTCTATATATTATAATATTAATTTTTTATTATATTTATTTTAAATTAAACTTTCAAAATACTTTTACAATATAGATAATTTTAATTTTTAATTTATCAATATAACAATATAGATAATTTTAATTTTTAATTTATCAAAATTATATTGATTTGAAAAACATTTAGTTTGAAATTTTATAATTTTTATATAAAATTATAAAGTAAATTAGATACCTTATATTTAAAAATAGTTAACTATTATTATCTCTATTTTTAATAATAATTTCTAAATTTAATTGGTAATTTTTATGATATTAAAATATTTTATTTATAACCAAATTTATAAAATGTTTTTGTTAATTTGTTTAAAATAAATACACAATATTAACTCATATTATATTAAAAAATGCCATACATTTAAAAGAAAAAGGTAGATTAGACCTAGCTTTCCATGAATTTTGGGAATAAATAGATTCCATTGGATGTTGGGATACTTATATGCATAAAAATATTATTGCTCATTTAGGTTGTGTTGTCTTCTAAATTAAAGGGATTCGTATAATACGTGGGTAATAAATTAAATTGTGTTAATGAAATTTGTAAATTAAGTTTTAAATATTTTAATTCATATATATAATTATGGGTAAATTTATATTATTTATATTATATGAATAATGACAATGATAAAGATTAAAAAAAAATTAATATCTTTTTTTTTTAAGTTTCGTAAGACCATTTCATTTTCTATTAAACAAAGGTAAATTTACACCACATAGATTGGCTAGATGGCCTCAACTTGTTTAAGAGGGAAATCAAGTTTGTTGGTCACCTATCCGCATTGTAAGCCATCGAAAAACAGTAGTCTTAATCTCTCTAGGCAAGCTATATATGTCTTTGTTTCATGTCCATACACTAGATTTCTAACTATACTTATACTTGCATGACAAAAATCAAAAGTTATCCACATATAAAACAAAAGTAAGCATGGGGAAATGACTAGAAATTCCGCTCCTCTGAGGTCGATTCCACAAGTGTCAGGTCCTTGGTTGTTGATCCAGGCATCTTAGTCAATTCTAAGATTCATGGAATGTCTCGTTCAATTCCATCCAACCTGATGTCTTATTGTGTAGCTAGAATTGAATCCTCTGCAGGTATTTCTTGTAGCTCAGAATACCTTGGAGTGTATCTATCATTCCTACCGATATTGTTCCATAGCTTTGCCCAACAGGCTCTTCATCAACCAATAGAGGTATAGGGTCTGTTTGAACTGTGTAATTCTTCCTCTGGTGTTGCCTAGGTTCAGTACTAAGGTCCTCCAATTTTTCACATCCTCCTCTATCACACTATCATGTTTTATTTCCTCTTCCCACTCTTCTAGCAGCTTCGGGATTCCTTCATTAGTATCCTCACAATAAGCCTCAACAATTTCGGTGATAAGGTGTTCTACCGAATTTCTTCCCCTGCAGGGCACTTGGCTCTTTATCCTTCCTAGGGGTCTGTTCTCACCTTCCTCATCCACGTCCTCTCGCAGGTCGACCAATATCAGAATTTCCTGAGACCTGTTGACATCAACAATATGTTAATCATCTAAAACATATTATTTTAATTTGGTTCCTTTCCTGTATTGTATTTCTAGTGACGTGAGCCACACCATGCTCCTCTTCTACCCTTACGCTCTTGGACTCTAAGCTAGGATGGTCGGAAGACCGGTTCACAAAGTGGGTCTGCCTCCAGCATTCCTTTGTCACTCCCTTCCTCCATACCCAACACCTTCCAGTTATAGTCGGGTATGCTGCCCCTTGCCTAAGCCAAACACGTGAGCCCACCCTCACCCCAATAGCATTCCAAGAAGAAATTGGTAACCCTTCCCCCTCTACCCAGGAAGTTTTAGCATTGCCACTCTCCTTCTCATACTCATATTTCCATTCTAAGTCCCTGGCATTGCCATAGTCCTAGTGGGATTTCCAGTTAGCCCAACAATTTTTTTCGATGTGGTTGTAAGGCCTGCCTCTTATGCTCCTTATTGACTACACCCACCTTACCCCAGCTTCCATCTCATTGCTGCCACCCACTTTCCTTCTATGGTTAGCCCCACAACAAACTCGGTTTACATAACTTGAGTTTCCAAAACCAGACAACACAAGGTCATCACAACAATGACCATAGGCAATACCCGGCTGGTGTAAGATATAGACGCAAAACTAGGAAATTCCCACCAATTTCTTACCCCATTGCCACCAGCAATTCTCAACCCCCCAGGTAATCTTCATACTTCCCCTCCTCTCCCACCAGCAAAACCCCAAATAGGACGTCATGCAATGGAGGAGAAAGGACAAAAAACATACCTGAATACAGTTGCAGGTTGTCTCCAAGCTTGGGGCCAAAAAATTTGTCTTCTTCTCGTTCCTCTGTAGCACATCCTTCTTCCACAAGAAAAAACTCCAACTTTTCTTTCTTGCCTGCCTTGCTTTCCTTTACACCTTACCTCTCCTCCTTCCCTGCCACCTTTCCCACCACCATTGTATGCACTCATGCCAAGGGTAACCTCACCCATTTCCTTGAGCGTGTGTGGGGCAGCAATATATGTCTCAAAGGTATGTATCATTACTATACCCAGGCTATCCCAACCAACGGCCCACACCCCGATCAGGGTAGCTATATTAATACCTTAATATAGATAAATGTATTAAAAAAATTTACTTTTTTCTTACAAAATTTTATCTCAAATAGTATATTATGATATTAATTAAAATTTAGAAAAAATATATTGTTGGGAAAAAATAATTGTAGTCTTAAATCATAATTCAAAATAAAACTACATGATCAATCTTCTATAAAGTTTGAAGAGATGGTAGTGACATCTAGTACTTTGTAAAATTCCTTCAAATTAATAATTTTCTTATTGGAGGTGTGTTTAAAAACATGATTTATAGTTAAAGTGGTTACAATGTTATAGCGTGCACTACATCAATGGGCACTACATTAATGGGATGGAGTGTGCAGGGTCTCCATGAGGAATAACAAGCATGAGAACTCTAGTTTCTAAAAACAAACCTTTGGAACACACTTAAATGCTATTGACATGCACTTAATTCAATTAAATCCATTTTGTCAAGTGACCCCACATCTAGAAAAGTACCAACAACGTCAACAATGAAGGAACCCAATGCAAAGGAAAATCATGTAAAGTAGTTGTTTATTACCTAATAGTTTTAGAGAGGAAAGATAAGGTTTATGAGTTTATGGAGAACATTAAATTTATCATTTAAATTGTATTGTCACTTAGTTTATACCAACATCTAGAATTATAATTCTTGGAACACATCCATATGTTATTCAGATGCAAAGGAAACTTTAGTTAATAACAAATAGAGTACATTTAGTTAATAAAAATCAATAACATTAATATTTAATAACTTTTTTCCCTCTCCATTACCCGGAGGGAAAATGCAAATATATTGGTAGGCTTAGCTACTTATGGATTGATGAAGTCATTATCTTGAACTATTGAAGATGTCGTGCATGATGTCAAGATTGGACACTTGACCCTATCATCCCAAAAATCTATGTTTGTGAGTCAAGTTATTGGGACCACCATAGGATGCATAATAAAACCTTATACCTTCTAGCTATTTTACAAGTCCTTCAATGTGGGAGATCAAAATGGTGGACATTCTACCATGTTTCGACACATTTATAGAAACGTGGATCCTACAATGCCTTCTAGTGACTTAGGTGTGGGGTTTCCACATGGCCTCTTCCTTTCTCTGATAATATGGCTAGTTACTAAGTATTCAGGTAGGTAGAATAGGAATTTGTTATCGCTACAATCAACACCCACCAAAATCTTTCTCATACCTAAATTTTGGAGCCTACTAAGGATCTTAGAATTGGTCGCTCTATGGTTACTCCATAACCATTTAATGTTTTGCAAAGCATTCAAGTATTCTTCCTAGTTTCAATATGTAAAGTCATTTGCACCGGCATGCATAATCTTTAATGATTTCATGAGAACACTTCCTTTACGCAAGCTAGAACAAGCATCACACAATCCAACAAGAAATTTCATGTGTGATTTTCAACTCATGTCGACACTTAGAGCACACTTTTATTAACAGACCCCCTAACTTTGTTATTTTTGAACTTCTATTTTGGTGAGTTTTCGGAACTGTCACCTTTTGTGTATTTTCACTTTCACAAGTGTCATTTTCATATGCGCCTATCGTTTTGACTTGATTTTACTTTGATAAGTGGCATTTTCATGTTATCTTCACTTTTTCATGTGTCCCTTTCAAGGTCATTCACATTTTTCAAGTGTTATCTTATGTTTTCCTCATGTTGTAGGTGTCACCTTTCTGATTTTCACTCCTAAATGTGTCACACCTTTTGCATATCACCAAAGTTAGTTCTGGTACACTCTTCTATATTATACGGTATTACATGTCATTAGAGTATGTGCTAGATATGTTCCTACAACTTAGTACATTTTTTTGTCACACTTGTCATAGTTGTCATAACTTGTGTTCTAAGTGTCGTAAATTGTATCATTTCAACTATCACACTTATACATAAGTGTCGATTTGTTGTCGTTTTGAGGTGTGATTATTATTCATGAATCCTATATATCCTTATGGCTTGTATTGATGGTTTTACATGTGTGATCCAAGTTTGAGTCTTGCCTGAATGCATTTCCCTCTTTTATTTTGCTGATAATCAACAATATTACTAGTACATTATAATTCAATTCTACATGAGATAAATATCCTTTCTCTTAAAGTATACACAATGAGACATCATATACCTAATCCCTTTGTGTATTTATATCCATTGAAGAATAAATTTGAGACCTAAGGTTTGGCATTTAGAGAGAAGTTTTAATTTGCGCTGACAAAGTTGGATGACATTTTTGTTAGAGCATGTAAATATGATTTAACTTCATAATTAGTATACTTTGTAATGGTTATTTTAGAGTGATAAAGTTGGACGAGTGGATATGCTTGATAATTGAAGTTCCTGGAAAAAAAATGCAAAATAATTGCCCAAAGTCAAAAATTCCATATTAGATGGCTCATTTTGAATTTCAAGTTGGGTGAATTTTTTTCATGTACCTTGATTTTATAAGGTGCCCCTTTCAATGAGAACTATAGATGAGGATTTTTATATGTGAAATATCCCCATGGATTAGTATACCAATCCGTAGTTAATAAAATTTCATAAGCTCCAGGGACATCTTGTTGGGTGTGGAGCCTGATTATCTTCTTTATTCAGAGGTATCGCCACATTGGACCAATTCCATAATGGGGTGGCAGCACCGCCCATTTTTTCACCTCCATGGGGGGCGACGGTGATTTTTACATCCCCTCCTTGGCAGGGGTCCAGGGGCAGTGCCCCTAAAGCTAAAAATAGATGTAAATTTGCCTTGTAAAATATTGTGATTTCATAGTCAATCTAAGCCACTCATTAGGCGGATGATTTGACGGCATAAATTATGTTTAATTTAGGGTTTTTTGCCCTAGAAGGCAACCCCTCACTATATATGAGGGAATTGTATTGCAGATATAAATGTGTGTATTCTGAGTGAGAAAGAGAGAGGAGATTGTGTGAAAATGAAGAGGAAATTATAGTGGATATGTTGTAGGTTATATCTCTTCATTTTGCTCGATAATATAAAAGGAATCACTGGTTGTTTCTCCATGGACGTAGCCCAAATTGGGTGAATCACGTATATCTTTGTCTCTGTTGTTTTATGCATTTTTTGTGTCTGTGTTTCTGCAATATTATATGTGTTCTATTACTTTGTAATATATAATTTTCTAACACGTCTATTGTTACAATGTCAATGATTTGGTGGACTCAAGCATTTGTAGCCAACCTAATGAAGACTTATTTCAACTACCCTATAGATTTCACCCCCATTAAATTAAGTTATATGGTTCTTGTACATATCTTGGAATAGGTGACCCCAAGGTTTTGACACATTGAATAGGGCATAACTTTCATAAAGGACACAAAATCAATGATGTAATTATGGACATTTTGGTTCAAAATTTAGAAGGTTACTAGGAATAGAAGAGTTTGACTCTTACTTCTCCTATTTGATTGCTAATTTTTTTTATAAGGATATCCCCATGGAATAAAGTGGATCTTCTACTAGCACCTTAATCACCAACTACTACAATTATAGGCTCATTTTATATACATCCATGACCAAGATGTTGCATTTAATTCTCTTTAGACCATCTACAAAATTTCATTCTATGGGTTACACAATGGGTTTTTCTTGGATGGGGAAAAGGGTTACGAATGGGTTGCAATGCCCTAGGAGGCTGATTCAATGTCAGATGGGAGGTTTCTTCTTTTCAATCATGGATCAAGTAACCTTTGTGTTAATTAAAATTAGGGTAGGACATTTACTTTCAAAGGATACCTCCTTGCAATACAGATTTGATTTATGTTTCCCTAATGTTGATCTTAGAAACAATCACTCAAACTAGACTTTCGAATATTCTATATGCACATCATCATGAACTTTTGGATAATTCTTGTCAAGAATAAACATGTTAGATCTTAGACTTTTGTGATCCATATTGATAACAGTATTGTCTTCCATATTAATCACATTATTGAGATTTGGTCGACGTTTCAAACCAAATTTCCTTTTAAGTATTTGGGAATAAAAATGGTTGTTTGTTTAGGAAAACATATCAACTACTAATTTCATGGATTTGTTACACTAAGGATAGGTCTTTTCTCAATGATTCTCTTGATAGTAATTATAGAAGTTGTCCATGGTGAGATCAACAAGATCAATATTAATATTGGATAGGGGTGGCTTGATAGCTTAACCAAGAGCAAGTGGTCTCCTAATGCAGGATCTATAAGGCTTGGGTTTGGTTATGAATTCCCTTATACTTTTCTTGATATAAATCAATTCATTAGTGAGTTTCTTAATCGTTCTTTAGAGATATCCCAATTTAGGGAACTTTGTATTTCATTCCTCAACTTTAGGTGTGGCTCTATTAGCTTATATTCACTTCCCCGATTTATCTCTTTTCAAATGATTCTCATTGCAAACCATCATTTATAACTCGATATTGATAACCTGTATAACTTTCTTAGGTATGGTTTCCCTAGAGAATCTCTTGAAATATATGTATGTATGGGAAAGTAGAGAATTAGCAATGATTTTTTCCTATAGATTAATGGAATGTTGTTTAACTTCCTTAAACCTATTCAATGTTGAAATAAACCTATGCACAAAGTATTAAATATTTTTGCTTGGCTCCATGGATAAAGAAATAAACCTTGCCACCGAGATCATTATCATGGTTAGTACTCCAAACTTTTCTAGAAATAAATTTTGGAAGCCATTGTAGCTAGCTATACATCCAATAGGAAAGTTGAAATACCATGTGGATGCGTTGTTCTCAAATGTAAATAATAAAATGCAGTTGGTGTCATTTTCATGTTGAATATTAATTAACTGGGTAGTTAGGATAAACTCCTTAATGTGATATTTGTAATTTTTGGATATATTTAGGTCAAATTTAAGAAACAATCTACCATGGTACGTGAGAAAATTATGGGCGACCCTAGGGAATACAAATATGTCCTTACCCAACCAAGGTTGACTTATGTCCCATGTGGTCCTCAAAAGTGAAATTTTCCTTTTAAGTATTTTGGACTCATTCTTATGTGCTTTTGGTCATATCCATAATATATATCATTCTCTTCTTTCCCAAAGTTATCTTCCTTAGATGGGCGTATAAGGGATGGATGGATATGGTTTAGAGGGTTTATAGATATCATAGAATGATAGATATACTACATCTCCAACATTCTCAACTAAGACCTAACCCCTATAAGATCTCATGGGTACTCTTATCCTAGTTTGACAAGGGAGAAGAGGGGTAATGGGGAGAATACTAAGTTCCCTTGCATATTGTTGTGTAATGTATTTAAAAATATTATTGTTAACATCTAGGACCTCAAACATGGATTCATTTTCTATTTGGTTTAGTTGAACACCATGGACCAAAAACACCTTCAATAAAAGGTAATATAGAGTTGTCATTTTTAGTGCAAGAGAAATCTTGATTGGGGGGGGGGGGGGGAGGGGGGTGGTGTGGGTTCGGGTTTGGTCCCCCGAAATAGTCAAGGGACCCAACCCTAGAGAGAGGCACAATTAGACTTTTTTCCATTCAAGATAGGTGAATATTTTGTACTATATGGCTAAGCCTTGAGCTTTGATGGCATTTAATGCTAAGGATGGATAAAGAACAATGGAAACCATTCAAAAAACTATTCTAAAACCTATTAAATAGGAATTGTAAATCAACAAATAAGGATAGTTTAGTTCCACTAAAGAAAAATTCAAATACTGGTGTATAAAGAGGTAAAGCAAAATAACGGTGCAATTCAACAAATATGATTAGTCCAAATAAATGATAAACGTCATTGTTATAAATTTATTATAATTGCATAAGGAGAAATTACTTTACATTGAGATAATATAAGAAGAATAAGTAAAATTCTAACGATCTGATAAAGAAATAAAATGGTAATATAATAAGTGAAGGAATATTCACATATATATAATAGTCTATTGTCATGCAAATTATTACCTAAAGAGTCCATTAGTCCCATATTTTTGAATAGTTATAATATGGAAATCATGAAGTGATGTTAACAACTAATTTTATTAACACAAAATTGAAACAAATAACACTGATACATTCTCTATATTGTGAATATGTTCCATGCTAGAATAGTCCAAGAAGCATACACATCTCTTAAGATAAGGAAGATATTAGAAAAATTGATCTAATCTAATTTGCATAAGGAAAATCAATTATCTTAGAGTAGTTCAAGAAATACATGAAACTCTCTCGTAAGAAAAAATGGCGAGGAAATGGCTTCTTAGTATTAATAATAGCACATAATAGTTGTTACAAAAATTCTAATTCCCTTCAAATATAAAAATGCCCAACTCTTAATCCTTGAGGAAATTCCCATATATGTAGTATTACAAAATATTATCTATCCTCTATGAGGCATGTGGACTTAGTGATGAAATTGAATATGGTTCTAGTTTTGGCACGTAATTGCGAGTAATAACTTCAACTTGCTAGAGGAGGTGAGGTATTCATGTTATGCATTTTAGCCATGTGGCCTTCCCAACACCCTCAAGTTAGTTTGAATTCGTTAGAATGACAAAGATGGATCTGATCCATTGTTAATTCACCTTTCTTTGATGTCTCAAGTGATTATTTCCAATTCTTTATTGTAATCTTTTGAAGAATGACAATTTGTGACCTCTTCTATTGCCAATATTTGGTGCCCCTATTTATGTCTCTACTTTTCAATATACTTCTTAGTACCCCTTGATTAATTCTTATCATTTCTTTTTTCTTAGGGTTTTGCTTCAATTTTTTTAAGATATGTTACTTTTTCCTATCTAGTGCCACTCTTGAATGCATTCGTTTTACAACCTATTACACCACAATCACTAGAGTTAATGCTTATGCATAATATCCTACATTTGGAGCATTTAAGCTAGGTATGTTGATTTACATGTAAGAGAATGTTGTGAATCTATTCAATATGACACTTTGATTTATGATGCTTAAACTAATGATCACTTAAATCCTTGACGCCCAACAAATATGATTTTACATCCCTATGTCGTTGAATATGGGAAATACACATTAGTTACAATGCACATTTGTATTTTTCCTTATTAAATATGTTTTGAACCCATAAATAACCAACCTCTCCTTAATACATTCATTTTGACTTAATTATGGGGGTATGAAGTCGGGCTCTCAACCTTTATTTATTGTTAAGACGATGAAACATCTAACTTGAGGTGAGGCGATAATATCCAATAACACGTTTCCTAGTATAAGAGGGAGTTATTAACCTTTCTTTTCTTCTAATTTCTTCTTATATTTCCAAAGTGGCATCACCATTGTTTGATCTTGTTCTTGGGCCTACCTAATCGAAGCTCCGTGATGGGTGGGTGTAGCTCATATAGATGCTTGGAAACTTGGCGTTAAATGTTGTGGATTTAATGAAAGTGTTCATATTGGGGTAACTATCCAAATACTTGGGAACTCTATGGGAAAGGAATGAAATATTGATTTAAGAATACATCACAATTTGAAGCTCTTAATCCCAATGTATTCCATCGTGCTTTCTTTTTTAAGGAGACACATATTCCATAATGCTCTTAACTCATTTGAATATTACATAAGTCTTGGTATAGGGTTTATTTGTGTGATTTTCCATGTCCATAAATACCATTAGAATGGGTATGAAATCCCCTTAGGCATATTTGGAGTCATTGATGTTTTAAAGAAGTACCTCATGCATGGGGAACCTTGAAGGAATGTGGACTCAGTTATGGCCCATCATTGGTGCTAATTGTGGTTACCTAGTCAAAGAAAGGTCTATAATTTTAATCTATATGGACAGGAATCCAAGGAAATATTGAGGCAAGGATACATGATATGACCATGTTGCATCAAAACATAACATGGAGGTAGTTGTCACATCATTGATAGGGTAGAGGAAGTGAGAGAAGATTTCACACTAACACAATGTATTGAAATGCATTAGAGGGGGAGGGAGGGGGACATATCATGAAATTGAAGCAATGTAGGAAAAATATAATTTTCATTGGGAAAAAAGGTGTACCAACAATAAGGGAAGCGTTGTTCACACATATTGACTATAAGAGAGAACTTGGGAATTATATTATTAGTATAACGTAGCAATATTTCTAGCATTCAATATACTAGCAAAAGCTACTAGTGGGAGATACAATAACCCTACACGTGGATAACCAATGACACAATGGGGGAAAATAATTTTGTTCATCAATGGGAGATGATGTAGATAGGACAAAGGTTAGAGTGAATGACAACACACCATGTGTTGAATAAACTTTTCAATAGTGAGATGGGATTGGGATATCAAAGATTTATAGGGCCGCCATTATCGAGAAATATTAACAACTAAAATGTCCTTATCCATCCAGATGGTCAACCAAGAAAGAGATGAGGAAGTGAGAGTCAGGTAATAATCATTCAAAGTAGTTATGGATGTAGAATTTTTTCTACAAATCATCTAGCTCTGATACCATGTAGAAATTTTGAATAATTTAACACATATTCAATGGAGATTATCCTGATCATGTACTATTGCGGAATACATACACAATACATAAGCTCCTCTACGTTGATCATCAATATAGAAGCATCAATAACAATAAAACATCAAGAGCATTCACACATTAACACAGTATGTAACCCGGGGAAAGCATCTCGCTAAAAACCCCAACTATCTGTATATTAATGATTGAGACCATGTAACAATACAAAGTACAATGCTTATCACAAGCAATCCAGTACCAACTCCACCTCTTACACACAATACAGCTAAGATCTGATCTCCAAATCTATTACACTGCTTTCCTGCCTCCACTGCTCAATACCTGATCAAGAATGAATGAGAATGGTTTACCAAACTCGTATTTCACCTCCAAAGAATCACTCACACTATGTTAGACGTGAGTAGAGGCTATAATACTGGGCAAATACATGAGCAAACTCATTGGCATACTCAATCCCTTGATTGTGCAAATCCTCATGCACAACTATAGTCACAACTGATAGCAATCTGATCCTCTAACACTTGTCCCTCTTGAACTGAACATGCACTGACATGCAACTGAGTTAACTGATGCATTCTATAGTTGTATTATGAGTTAATAATTAGTTTAACAACTCATCATTATTCTATTTGCAGTTAGACTAATTACAACTAGTTTAACCAAGTCAAACTGAACACAACTCCATCAACTCCACAATCAACTCCACCAAACTCAATTGATTGAGTTCTAACTGAAGTCATGCATGCAACAACTCAACTGACTCATAAGAAAATCGTACTTCCTTCTGACAGCTCCATGGGCCACATCTGTAGCTCAAACTGAAGTGCTCCAAGGGAATAAGATCAAGTTTATAGTCCAAATATTATTATGAGACAATAATATTTGACTTTTATATTTTAGACAGCCAGTCTAAAAATAGACTTTGATCACTCCTACTGTGATCACTCTTGCTGTGATCACTCCTGCTATGGTCACTCCTACCGTGACCACTCCTGTTGTGGTCACTCCTACCGTGACCACTCCTGCTGTGGTCACTCCTGTTGTGATCATCCCTGCTGTGATCACTCCTACTGTGATCATCCCTGCTGGGATCCAAAAATAGAACTTGCGCCATAATTTTCCTGCGGGCCCACTTAGTGAAGGTGACTCTTTTCACTAAGCTCCATCATCTTGTTGCAATCTCAACACTCCCTCTCGACAAGATATGGATTATCAGCAACCCCTATCCTGCCTCGGTGGTACTCGAATTTTCTCCTGGTGGGAGCCTTTGTCAGAATATCAGCATCCTGATCCTCTGTTGGAATGTATGAAAGCAACATGATCCTCCACTGCACACAATCTCTGATATGATGGTATCTGATGTCCTTGCTGACATATACTCGGCCTCTTGAGCTCCCTACCCAATCTGCATCCTCCTCTCTGTACCAAGATCCATATCCCGATGTGCCTCTCAAGTAGCGCAGTACATGCTTGGCCGCCTTCCAGAAGAGCTTGGTAGGCTTAACCATAGCTTGTGAAAGCTGGTTAACTGCATAGCATATATTGGGTCGTGTATTGACCAAATATATCAGCGACCCCACCAACTGTCGATAAATAGTGGCATCCACTTCTTCTCCCGAAGTGGAATCCTCATTCCTCCAACCTCTAGGAAGAGGAGTATCAACAGGCTTGCAGCCATGCATGTTGAACTTCTCTAGTATCTCCCGAGCATACTTGCCCTGAGAAACAAATAGTCCACCACTGCGTTGCCATATTTCCAATCGTAGGAAATAGTGAAGGAGGCCCAAATCTTTCATCTCAAACTCTGTAGCAAGATCCTTCTTGCATGACAGTATCAACAGCTCATCACCCGTTAGAATCAAATCATCAACATACAGTACAATGATAAGCAACTTACTCTCCACCACAATCTGGTATAGGTAAGGATCCGCCTCACTCTTGGAGAATCCAAGTCCTGTGAAATAGTTGTATATCTGTGTGTACCAAGCACGTGGTGCTTGATTCAACCCATACAGCGCTCTCTTCAGCCTGCACACATGCGACTCGCTGCTGAAGACCTCAAAGCCTTCAGGTTGCTCAATGTACACCTCCTCCTTAATGACTCCATTGAGGAACGCAGTCTTCACATCCATCTGATGAATGTGCCATCCCATCTGTGCTGAGAGAGCAAGAATCATCCGTATGGAAGAATACCTTGCGACAGGTGCAAAGGTCTCCTCATAATCGATCCCCTCTATCTGTGAAAAGCCTCGGGCAACAAATCTTGCCTTGTACTTCTCTACACTCCTGTCAGTTGCCTGCTTAACTTTGTAGATCCATCTCGAACCCACCACTGATTTCCCTTCCGATCTAGGAACAATCTCCCATGCATTGTTTCTGACAATAGAATCATACTCTTCCACCATGGCGTCTACCCATGCGGGATCCTCCACAGCTTCCTCGAAAGAGGATGGCTCAGTCACAACACACTTGCTCATAAGAGCCATGTATCTAGTGTACCGATCAGGTGACTGTCTCTGCCTGCGTTGGGCTGTAGGTGGTCCTACAACTTTCTCTGCATCTTGAGCCAGTCGCTAAGCTTCTGTCAAGTGCTTTCGCCCTCTGACGGTTGGCGCTGCATGAGTGGTCTCTTCCACTCCATGAACCTCGTCCTGTGGCTGATCCATGTCCTGAAGCTCATCCTTAGGAACTAATAGCTCCTCATCTGCATGCAAGTGTAGCTCCCTCTCAAGTGAACACTTCATGGCTTTCTCCTCCTGAAATTTTATATCCCGTCGCACCACAGTTTTACCACTGTCTGGAAAATACACACGATAGTTGTGGGGTGTATTAGTGTACCCCACAAATATCCCAACCTCTGCGGTCGGCTCCAACTTCTTCCTGGCATCCTTCGTCACATGCATGTAAACGTTAGCACCAAAAATCCTCAAATGAGAAAGATCAGGCTTCTTACCAGAATAAGCCTCCTCGGGTGTACTCATGCCAAGTATCCCGTGAGGACAACGGTTCTGCACATAAACTATTGTATTGCATGCTTCTGCCCACAAGAGAAGGGGTAGCCCCTGATCATGCAACATTGCCCGTGCAACAGCCACAATCGTTTTGTTCTTCTGCTCACCTACCTCGTTCTGCTGTGGGTTATGGGGAGCTGTGAGCTCTCTACGAATCCCTTCTGCCTTGCAGGAATCCTTGAACTTGTCTGAGATGTATTCACCACCATTATCGCTCCTAAGAGCCTTCACCTTCTTCCCTAACTCCTTCTCGACTAGTGCTTTGAATTCACAGAACTTTGAATATGTCTCACTCTTCTTCTGCATGAAGAAGATCCAGCACTTATGAGAGAAATCATCAACAAAAATCACATAATACTTGTGTTTTGCTGTCGAAGTAACTGAGAAAGGTCCACACACGTTGTTAAGAAATTACTGCATAACATTAATAATTACTGAGAGGAATAAATATAAAAATAACCAGCGACAACCATAAACACACATGTTTATTTGGGAAAACCCCAAATCTGAGGAAAAACCAGATCATAATGAAATTTCATTATTGTGGCCAAAACCCTGGCCAATCCGGCCAAGTGAGCCTTCACCGCTCACCTCCAAGGCTTGCATTACAATGAAGTCCTTCCAACCTTTTATAGGCTCCATTAAATATAATACCATGGGCAGAATACCATGGGTGCACAATACCATGTGCCCCAAAACCATCACTGTTTAACCTCTTTTGACTCTATCCCGAGTCAAGTTTACCCAACAATTCCCCCCCTAAACTTGACTTGGGTTCCTTGACTAACTCGAGCCAATCCTGCTAACTAAGACAATCCTGCTCACTCTAGCTCTTACCCCCCTCAGAGTTTTTACTCGGCGTATTGTTAACCCGACATCCCCCTATCACCTAGGTCTAACCCAGACTTTACTGGTGATCACCGAGGGGTACACATGCCTTACCAGGTCTTACGGTGGTATGCCCATTTACATGCAATAATTTTGACTTCATTAATTTTTTTTTTTGTTTATTGCCGCTGCGATTCTAATCCATCCTCTATCAATTTGATTTGCTCAAAAACTTCTATCAAACCACTCCAACTGTAGATTCCAGCACCGGTGGCCTCACATCGCAGAAAACGAACAATTTTTGAAGCTGCATGAACAATTTTCTTTTGCTGACCCTCTTTAAATAGCCGCATGAATCCCGAACAATTTGTCAGCATGTTTCAAACCGGTAAATATCGCAAATGCATTGCGATCCTTGGTAGTGATGGCACTATCTTCTGCACATTCTCCTCGAGGTTTTTCCGCGTATGATTGTTCTACCATTATTTTCCAGATCTAGATCTATAAAAAGGCTGCATTGATCTCATCAGGCACTATAAACCCCTGGCATCAAATAATCCCTTTGAAGCCAATATCTGGCTGTGATACCAGTTGTTAAGAAATTACTGCATAACATTAATAATTACTGAGAGGAATAAATATAAAAATAACCAACGACAACCCTAAACACACATGTTTATTTGGGAAAACCCCAAATCTGGGGAAAAACCAGATCATAATGAAATTTCATTATTGTGGCCAAAACACTGGCCAATCCGGCCAAGTGAGCCTTCATCGCTCACCTCCAGGGCTTGCATTACAATGAAGTCCTTCCAACCTTTTATAGACTCCATTACATATAATACCACGGGCAGAATACCATGGGTGCACAATACCATGTGCCCCAAAACCATCACTGTTTAACCTCTTTTGACTCTATCCTGAGTCAAGTTTACCCAACACAAGTTTGTGTGAATTCTCTCAAGGATCGTCGTGGCGTGACTATCCTTCTCGTGAAATGTGGCTTTCACAAACTTCCCCAAAGTACACCCCTTGCACTGATCTGACTGCGCAAGTGTGCCTTTAGGAAGCCCTGTAGTGATCTGCTACAGTATCTTCAAGGCTCCATGGTGAAGGTGACCCAATCTCCTGTGCCACAACTCGCCATCATCCCGGCTCACCAATCCTTTTGCCTTGCCTGCCATTGCTATGCATCCATCTACATGCAACTAATAAAGGTTCCTCACTCGAACCCTTATCTTCCGGGTCTCACCAGTTGTCTTGCTGCGCATGAAAGCCTTTCCCTCGCTGAAAACAACATCATACCCCTTGTCTTATAACATCGCCACTGAGATAAGATTCTTCTTCAATCCTGCAACATGCATGACTTCCTTCAATACGAAGGGTTTACCAGACTCCCTCTCAAAGGAAATGGTACCGATACCGGTCGCACTGTATCTACCATCATCGCCCATCTCGATGTGCACTCCAAGATATTTGTCCTCCGAATCAGAGAACAAATCTCTATCTCCCGTCATGTGAAAAGACGCACCACTGTCCAAGAACCACACCGATCCCATCACACTTGAAGCCAAGCATGCGATCAATGAAAAATAAAGCTCAAACTGTGAGGCTAGAGCCTCTCCTGCTGAAGATCCACTAGCCTGCTTGTTCTTCTTCTTCTGCGGACAATTAGTGGCATAGTGTCCGTGCTAGTGACAGTGAAAACACTTCACCTTGGACATGTCCTGCTTCTTGCCTTTCGCACCGGAATGAGAAGCTTTCTTGTTCTTCCCCTTCTTTGTTTTGGCAGCCAAAGCGCAATTCTCTTCATCAGCTCCCTTTGACGAAGATCCATTCTCACCTTTATTGTTTCTGAGTTTATCCTTGAGCTCCAGGTCACTCTTGCTTTGGAATAACATTTGCAATCCGTTGAAAGACATTTCAACAACACTGCTGCAAATTCGATTTCCACCAGCTCAAACTCAACCGCTTCTGATCTAAAATTCGTGAGAACACAATATTTCTCGTACAGAGATTGACTGTATGGGCATTCACTAGATATCTCACCTTCCAAAGGAAGGATGAATGCAGAGGCTACCTGGCCCGATTACAGACTCTGCCTGAAGAAATAGAATGTAAACACTTCCTGAATAGTAGATCTGATGATCAACAGCTCCGATACCATGTAGAAAGTTTTCTACAAATCATCTAGCTCTGATACCATGTAGAAATTTTGAATAATTTAACACATATTCAATGGACATTATCCTAATCATGTACTATTGCGGAATACATACACAATACATAAGCTCCTCTACGTTGATCATCAATATAGCAGCATCAATAACAATAAAACATCAAGAGCATTCACACATTAACATAGTATGTAACCCGAGGAAAGAATCTCACTAAAAACCCCAACTATCTGTATATTAATGATTGAGACCATGTAACAATACAAAGTACAATGCTTATCACAAGCAATCCAGTACCAGCTCCACCTATTACACACAATACAACTAAGATCTGATATCCAAATCTATTACACTGCTTTCCTGCCTCCACTGCTCAATACCTGCTCAAGAATGAATGAGAATGGTTTACCAAACTCGTATTTCACCTGCAAAGAATCACTCACACTGTGTTAGACGTGAGTAGAGGCTATAATACTGGGCAAATACATGAGCAAACTCATTGGCATACTCAATCCCTTGATTGTGCAAATCCTCATGCAAAACTATAGTCACAACTGATAGCAATCTGATCCTCTAACACCTGTCCCTGTTGAATCGAACATGCACTGACATGCAACTGAGTTAACTGATGTATTCTGTAGTTGTATTATGAGTTAATAATTAGTTTAACAACTCATCATTAGTCTATTTGTAGTTAGACTAATTACAACTAGTTTAACCAAGTCAAACTGAACACAACTCCATCAACTCCACAATCAACTCCACCAAACTCAACTGATTGAGTTCTAAGTGAAGTCATGCATGCAATAACTCAACTGACTCATAAAAAATCGTACTTCCTTCTGACAGCTGCATGGGCCACATCTGTAGCTCAAACTGAAGTGTTCAAGAGAATAAGATCAAGTTTATAGTCCAAATATTATTATGAGACAATTATATTTGACTTTTCTGTTTTGGACAGCCAGTCTAAAAATAGACTTTGATCACTCCTGTTGTGATCAATCCTGCTGTGGTCACTCCTACTGTGATCACTCCTGCTATGGTCACTCCTGTTGTGATCATCCCTGCTGTGGTCACTCCTGCTGTGATCATCCCTGCTGGGATCCAAAAATAGAACTTGCGCCATAATTTGCCTACGGGCACACTTAGTGAAGGTGACTCTTTTCACTAAGCTCCATCATCTTGTTGCAATATCAACAATGGATATCTTTATAGAAAATTTTTTGTTGAACCTACACATGCATGACTAATGTCGAGTCAAGAAAAATAGTTTATTATAGATCTAAATGCACTTAAAAAACTAAATAATTGGAACATCGCCAAATCGAGGAATTAGGTGACTAAGGAAAGGTTTGAGAGTAGTGAATATTATTGGGATAACACGTGGACAATCGACATAATATCAAATCTCGAGGTGCAAAAACAATTAGTACCCTACAATAATCCCACATCATTGCATTCCAAGGCATAAATTAGGAAGGTGGGAGACAAAGTGAGATAAAGATCATAACAATCTGTTAGCAACAAAAAAATCCAAAAATGCAAGTTATTTCAAAATACCATAAAAATCAACAACAACAAAAACTCATAATTTGATAACTTAAAAAATGTAGGTGCACCCATTTCTTTTTAGGCTTATTAAAGCTTCAATGAATGATTCAATTTACTTTTATAAAATATACTCCAGTAAGATAAATTATAATGAATAAAATGAGCTTCCCGAGTGTAATTTTTTATTTATAGAAGCTATGCATGACTATGTGAAATTTATGTTTTTCATGCATACCTTGATATAGTGATTTGGTATCTAAATGATGAAATTTTCTTAAATAATTTCTACAATTTCATAAAACAATTTGTTTTTGTTTTTGACATTTCTTTTAAAAAAAATCAAAGTTAAATTTAGATTTAAAATAAAAAGTTACTTATCCATAAAAATAGGATGTTAAAAGTCTATGGATGTTAGCACACACACACACACATATATATATCTCTTGGCTTGCATTGCTAAAAAAGATATATCCATGCTATATATGTCAAGATAAAAATATAAAAAATAAAACAATATTATATGGATATATGATGTAATTGTAATCTACATATTTGAATTTATTTTTTAACCAATCTAGATCCATCTTAACTCTAGATCTACCAACCGCCTAGAGAGATCAATCCCTTGAATAGGTTATATTCCACAACCATGGGCAATAGCATGGGTTCTCCATAAACCTAGAGCTCAAAAACCACTAATAACCTGACCAAGTCAAGTTTACCTTAACTATCCAACAAAAATTAATAAAAATAATAATAACTTAGAATTTTTATTTTAACATAGAGCTATTTTTATTTTTAATTCAGGTTTACTTTAGTTACCAAAAAAAATTGATAAAAAAAATAATAATATAAAATTTTTAATTTAACATAGTGTTATTTTTAATTTAATTTAATTTTGTTTATTTTGAGTGAGTCAAAATGTTTACATGAGAGGAGATGACAACATCTCTTGCATATTGTGTTGAAGATCATCTCTCGAGGCAATGGTGAATTAACCATGTAATAATTATTGATAATCAAATTAAAATCATGGAAGTCATATTCTAAAATAGACGCATGTATCAATGTAACAAAGATGTTTGCTGGTAGAATTTAAATTATATAATTACGTTGATAAGTGTGTGTATTTTGGAATAGAGATTTTCGAATTTTAATTCACTTATCAATAATTATTAGGTAGATGTTAAGGATTTAACCTTCATGGAATATTCTATAATATTCTTAGTAGTAGTCACAAATAAAAAGTTGAGATTTATCTCAAAAGTTGTTATGCCATTTTTCCTTTTTAAATAAATTAGTTAATTAAAAAAATGTCACATGAACATGTATTCTAGGAACCTAAGTTATGTTTTTTCAAGCATGGGGCATTAATAAGCCATCGAATTGTCCCATAATATTATAACAAAACCTATTTACAAGTTAAAACACTCCATATTATTTATTATTTATTAAATAATAATAATAATAATAATATATATAAATAATTAGAGTAATTTCAATCTTATTAATATTTATCCTACATTTATTTTATATAGCTAATTGCTTAATTAATATTAATTAATTACAGACAAACATAATTTATATGATATTAATCAATTGTGAACAGAGAAAACTTATAAAAGCCATGAAGATAGGTAACCACTAATTAGTGCCACTTAATAAAAGAGTGGAAAAAAGAAACAACTCCCCATTTTTTGATATTTTCTTAAATATCAAAGTATTATGTAGTTTTTATGTAATTTATAACAATAATAGATATTAGTGCAATCACATTTACTAATTTGGTTGATGTATGTTGATCAACATCATTTTCATAAGTTGGTTAGCTTATAAAATGTGGAAAATGCTTAAAATATATATCTCAACCATATTACTAAATGTTGTTATGCTAATTATAGTCGATATCTGGGGTGGACTCATTGGCCATAGTTGACTAAGGTTGATGAGGGTTGACAAAGTTAATCAAAGTTGATGAGGTTGACTATGGTTAAGATTATGTTAGTTTTATTGCTAATATTGCATTAATGGTAGAAAAATGGTTACATTAATGATTATGATGGTTGATGGGGTTGACCATGGTTGAAGAGGGTTGACCATTCTTGATCATATTCAACCATAAAGATCTTGATTAACCATTATGGTTGACCATATTTAACCATAAAGACCTTGGTTGACTATGTTCAAACATTCTAACTGTGATTAACCATTAAGAATAGTTAAAGCATAAGATTAACTATATTTAAGTATGGCTTACCATAACTCAAATAATAGATTTTAAAAAATTTAAATAGATATTTTTAAGATATTAAAATACCATTTTGTTTTTATAGAATTTAGCATAATAATAGATATTAAGAAATTAAGAAATTTGAAATACAAATTTGTTTGATTTAATCATATTTATTTATTTTATGAAAATATATTGTTGGATATGTCAATAGTATTATAATGAAGTTAGAATTATTTTTATAATTTATAATTTTATTTTTAATTTAAAATATATTTACTAATTAATAAATTATATATATATAAATTAAATTGATATATTTTTATATAAATTATTTTTATAACAATTAATAATAATAATAATTAAGATAATTATAATTTTTATTTGAGATAGAGTAGATGGTGATATGGTGTTTTGTTAATGTACAATTTTAATAATGGTAAAGGGTTTTATGTTCAGGACAAGTGCTATTTTTAAGTGATTTTAATGGCTTAAATACATCTAAATAAACTACTTAAATCATAAATTAAACAGATAAATAAATCTAATAACCTAATAAAAAGAATTTATAAAACACTTTCATAAATAATTAGATTTTATAAAAAAAACTTCATACATAAATAAACTAACTCATATCATAGATTATTTTTATGCAAACCCGTCTAAAAATGATAACATATGATGAACAAATTTTATAATAATTTTTTATAAATATATATAAATAAAAAATGTCTCAAATATTATTTTTAGATATGTAAATAATACGTATGATATCGTTAATGAAATAACGTTTTAAGTATGTGAATAATATATTTAATATTATTAATCAAATCAATATATTATTTTAAAATCAAATCAGTATATTAAAATAACATGGAAGTTTTATTATACCTTAAATAAGTTCAGTAATTTTTTTATTTAAAATTAATTTATTATAATTAATATTCAAATAAAAGTAATAATTATTAAATATTATTAAATATTTTTTATTTTTAAAATTAATTTTAATGATTAATTATCATACAAATATTTAAAAACATAATTTTTAATATAGTAATAGAAAGTCAAATTGATTAAACGACTAAGATATCACCATACTCGGTAAGGGAGACAAATCAGCTCATAATAATTCGGTATTCAAAAGCAAAGATCATTTTCTTATACACTCAAATATGTTCAAACTAGCCATCATTTTTATTCACTGAAATTTTCTGACATAGTCAAAGCCATGACATCCCTTAAGATTTATTTACAAGCTCTGCCAATGGATTGTGTTCAGATTTTGTGAACAACACAACTTTCTCAAGTTACTTTTTAATGCCCACATATATATATATACCTCAAGGGTAGTTTAATGCCCACATACACATATATAGTTCAATGGTAGTTTAGGACTAACTAATTAGTTCATTTCTCAAATAAAAATCTCGACAAAAAAAGCCCTGGGAATGATATACTACAGGTAAGATAGGAAAATCATGGAAATAACTAGCATTGATGATTGTGTATACAAATAGGTATAGCTTTCACAAGAGATTTTTTTCATTCCTCAAATTGTGCTTGGGCCAGAAAACAAAGTTTCGATGTAAATGTAGATGAGAACCTTCCTTTCTGAGAGCAAACCCTGATATTAAAGATATGAGTAACAGGAAAACAGTTGCGTATAGTCGAACAGTGAAGCAGGAAATAAAACATTGACCTCTAGCTCCTGCAAGGCTTTTACAATTGTAATATTTGAATGCCTAAATGACTTGCACCTCCCATTTGTTTTTGGCCATTCAAAACACTATTGTTATATTGAAAAGAATGACTTTAATGCTACTTCACATTACTCATTGAAGGTTTATAAATTATCAAGATCTCTGCAATTACCCGAGCATGTTTTACATAAATTGCAAATTTATTATACATACTGTGAAATGGGCTTTACATTGTTAATATGTAGTGTAGGATCCAGAAATTGCAAATTTATTATACAAACTGTGCAATGGGCTTTACATTGTTAATATGTAGTGTAACTTATTATACAAACTGTGCAATGGGCTTTACATTGTTAATATGTATTGTAATTTATTATACAAAGTGTGCAATGGGCTTTACATTGTTAATATGTAGTGTAGAATCGAGAATAGGCAAATTACCTTGCCTCACTAGTGGAAGTCTAGAAGGAGTGATAAAATCTTGCTCTATTGTACTTAGTATCTGAAACAGAAAAACCAACCAAAATAAAAGAGTGTATACAGACATGAATCATATCGTTTTCCTGAGAGAAACTAAGGCATCAATAAGCTCAGTACATGATAGCACTGAGCTGAGCTCTTTGACATCCTTTATTAGGAGGTATCCTTTTGACAAATAATTTCATACCTACTTATTTTCACCAGAAGTATCAAAAAGAATTGACGAAACTCACCTCAAGCATACTTGCATTGAAGCTTCTATATTGTGGATCAAAGCTGAAATCTGAATGCAATTCCAAACCCCTGAAAACATGAAACCAAGCACCGCAAAGCCCCAAGAAGACCTACACAGCAATGAAGCTGTGTGCACAAATCAAGTTTTCCATGAAGCAGAACAAAATGCCAGTCCTGCACCCACCTCCAACATGATCTATAAAATCTACAATCCCATAAAAGATGCTTCAAGGATTTTAAACGATGACAAAAGGGGCATAAACTATCTGACTGCTTCTGTCATGCCCCTACACCTGCGGTAGTCTTCCAACCACTTATAGCAAGCTGCGGCACCACCGAACACTTTCTTTTCACCAATACTTATGTTCGTGGACTACGCCTACTTTCACTTTAACATTACTTAGCTTGTGTTTTGCAACCAAGTAAACATACATTTATCCTTTATACCAATGAAGCCCATACTCATTCATTATCCTTAGCAATTATAACAAGAACACAACAATTGCAACAGTATAAAGGGGAGGGGCAACTCCCCATAATGTGAGTCTGCCCGAATCAATATATTATATAATCATCATTTTTACAATGTACAGACTAAGTCCTGGGGAAACCCCAAATTTACACTTATCCAAATTTTCCAACTTCGGCAAACTTGGTTGCCCAGCTCGTCAACACCTCCGCACGGTCGCTGCACGACTCACCAACCTGTCGTTCACCTCGTCGCACGTCTTTGCCGGTTCGCTCTTCGTTTGGTCGCAAACGCCCAAACCGTGTATCCCTGCCCACACGCAGTCCCGCTTTCCAACTCTTGACAAATGCCCAAATCGTGTGCACAACACGTAGTACCTCCTGCCCAACTCAACGACCTCCAGTTCTAACCTTCGTCTCACCTTCGTGTGCACTTGCACGGTGGGCGGGCGCTCACCCGAGTCGCCAAGACACCCATGCCAAGTCGCTGCACAAACGCAATCACCTCGGGCATGCCTTGTCGGCACATCCACCTCTCACCAAGAGCGCTCTCACCAAGTGCGACTCACCAAGAGGAGCACATGAGGTATGCGCTCATCCTCCTCTTAAATCTGCGCACTAGAGATCTTCCTCCAAGAGCGTAGAGAAGTGCGAAGCTTGTTGGTGATGAATGAGCTCCAACGCTCATGTATACATATGCTTCCTTGCGCAATAGTGGTGTGGGCGGTGGCTCTCCAGCCGACCCCCATAATAACCTTTACACACCCTTGTGTGCGCCCTCCATATGTCGGCCTCCGCATATGTTTTACTCCATGCACCAATGGGTATAGCTAACATCGCATACGCTTTATGCCTTAGTCAATTTCGCACATCGTTCCATCGCATTTCCAAGGTCTACCTTTCGTCGCATTTCTGCACAACCTTTTGTCGCATTTTCTACGCACGCACGGTTTGTCGCACCCGTCCGTCGCACCATCGCACGCCCGTCGCACGCTCGTGCATGGTCACCCGGCACCCAACCGCACCGCAACTCCGAGGACCTTACATCCTCCTCCACCTGAAATCGTTGTCGTCCTCGACAACATACCATCCTGGTAGCCATCCACCAAGATCATCCATGATGTCAACTCCTCCACATACTACAACTATCATTGCATCATATGTAGAACCACTGTCTCCACCATGTCTCGCCTTGGCAACCATCTATCACCAAGATCACCATATACCTCATCGGTATGTCATCCATCAGAGATCATCTCAATCCATGATCATCGACCCCTCTGCCACAATCTCCATTGCAACATCTCGTGTCGACCTCATCATGTGTCACCATGTGAACTGCTGCCATGATACTCCAACACAATGCTAACACATCTCTGCACATTGAACTCCCTCATGCTTGAACTAGTTGGATGACCAGTCCAACTGTCACGCTCAATCATGGGAATCCACATCCTCATGCCACCATGAGTTGTTTCTCAAGACATCCTACCACATCCTCAACTCGATCAAGAATCCATCTCCATATAAGTGTAAGTCATGCTCAGGTCCATGAAGTAGTCCTCATCTCATCTGCAACATGCTGTCCAAAGTAGTTGAGTCTCGGCTCAACCCATGCTCAAGTGTAGTCACCAAAGCATCATCATCATCGTAACTCCATCACTCCAAAGTGTCTTATATCGATCCTATACATCAAGTCACTCTTCCAAGCCATGCCCATACATGTACTTTGAAAGTATGCATCCCATACTGCATCAAGGTCTCTGACCTCAGCTCCTCAGTGCATCAGATCCTCTAATTCCACCATATATGTCCCTAAAAGTCACAACCTCATGTCATCGTGAGCTCCATAATCTGCTCACAACTCCATCCAAGTCCATGGCCTTGCTGTACAAGAGTGCACAACCTCTCCATCGACTCATAAGTAATAAGTCTCCATGTCACACTAGCAAATCCATCCACACAACATCCCTGCCTTGGCACTCTTCCTTGGATGTCCATGACACCTCTACAAGTGCTCCCACAGAATGTCCCTGCATAAGACTGCCATGCTCCATGCCTCCAACCTGATGTCCATGACTATGTTTCCCATGTAGTCCAACCATGTAGACCCATCACAACAATAGATCATCCTCATCCAAGCTGCAATCTTCAGTTTAGTGAACTCGGTCACCCAACCATATCATCATGTCATGAGTCCCTCCATCATAGCTCCTCCACTAAAGTGCCCACCATGACTATCTCTTGGTCTCGGCCATGAGAAGTCCACCCAAGCATCATCATCATGCCCCAAGTGTGTGCCCTCCTCAATCTGTCCATGAGTCATGCCGGGCACTTAGCCATGTGGCTAAAGCATGACCCAATCATCCACAATGATCATCAAGTTCCACCCTTTCCACGGGCCTTTGTACCTTCTACCATAAGTTCACAAACAACCCCAGCAAGTCCTGCAAAAATCGACAATCCTCGCCCTTCGTCATCATCACGAGGCTCTTCCTCATTCATCCATGTCCACAAACTGCACGATCCTAGTCCAACTTGATCATCCTCAAGTTCATCCTCCATCATGATCATGTCTGCAACATCTTCAAACATCACGGCTTCCTCTTCCTTGATGGCACAATCTGCAACTTCACCTTGCCCCATTGTTCAACCAAGTTGAAGAAGTTCATCTTCAACATTCTTTTCTAAGACTCCAAGTTCCTTTCTGATCTGGGGCTTCTCTTCCTTCAACCTCTTCAACCTGTATAAGGTAAGCAAGAGCTTCCCTTCACCTTCTCCCAGACTTGCCATGTCTTGTCGTTTGGCTTGGCCCAAGCACTGAGCTTCACCCCTGTTAAACCTGCTTCCACTGTCATCAACTGTCAAGTGCATCCACCCTGCACTCCGTCACGAGCAACCCTTGCTCACCAGCTCCAACTGAGCTTTGATACCAACTGTCACGCCCCTACACCTGCAGTAGTCTTCCAACCGCTTATAGCGAGGTGCGGCACCACCGAACACTTTCTTTTCACCAATACTTATGTTCGTGGACTACGCCTACTTTCACTTTAACATTACTTAGCTTGTGTTTCGCAACCAAGTAAACATACATTTATCCTTTATACCAATGAAGCCCATACTCATTCATTATCCATAGCAACTATAACAAGAACACAACAATTGCAACAGTATA
This sequence comes from Pinus tabuliformis, assembly GCA_031772625.1. Classification (NCBI taxonomy): domain Eukaryota; kingdom Viridiplantae; phylum Streptophyta; class Pinopsida; order Pinales; family Pinaceae; genus Pinus; species Pinus tabuliformis. Next base: position 449,704,731 of record CM062812.1, on the reverse strand, counting down.
AAGGGGAGGGGAAACTCCCCGTAATGTGAGTCTGCCTGAATCAATATATTATATAATCATCATTTTTACAATGTATAGACTAAGTCCTTGGGAAACCCCAAATTTACACTTAGCCAAATTTTCACAACTTCGGCAAACTCGGTTGCCAGGGAAAATTTTAAGAAGCCCCCCTAAATTTACATGTATAATAAATGGGCGAATCTCCATGGTATATAGGAAAAATGGAAGGTGATTTTATCAATAATATGATATGTATATATAATTTTTTGGCGAATCTCTCACCAGGCATTGCTAATATTTTACTCAATTATAAAATCTTGTGTTTATTGAATACACAAATGAAATCATTGCATTTCTTTAAAATATCTTTTGAAATCAAAATTACCGATATTTGATACCTTTCGGGGGTTAGTAGATCCAGAGTAAAGATGGATCTATGCTGGTTTAATTCCCTCATTTAAATATGCTACATTCCAGGTGAATACCATGGGTCAATACCATGTGCCATTTTGGTGAATACCATGGGTCAATACCATGTGCCATTTTTATTTTTATTAATACTAATATTAGGGTTAATAATGTTTTTTTGCATGGTATTAATAACAATCTAGTCCATGGTATTTGTCCCATAGTATTTTGCCCATAGGTTTCACCTAAATATTTTTATTAATTTACCATACCTCTTTTACAAATATGGTATTTGGCCCATAGGATTCACTTAAATAAAACCTCTTTATTGAGCCTTCATAAATAGAATGAGGCTTATGGACTAAATATAAAAAGAAGTTTTATTTATTTACCATGGGTCTAGTTTATTTATATTTTTATTTATTTACCATACCTTTTGAGTAAGTATAAAAAACGTTTTATTTATTTACCATACCTCCACTTTACTTATATTTTTATTTGTTTACATCCTTGCATGTATATAAGGTGACTTATGGAGTAAATATAAAAATTTATTTATTTATTTACCATACTTCTCATTTATTTATATTTTTATTAATTTACCATACCTCTTTTATAAATATGGTATTTGGGCCTTTGGCCCATAGGATTCACTTAAATAAAACCTATTCTTGAAAATGGGTGAATGGATTCACTTAAATAAAACCTATTCTTGAAAATGGGCGAATGGAAGGTTGTAACTCCTAATTTCAAGGGCTAAATTTACCTTTTTTACCCTCTCCCTTAAAAGAAGGTGGGCTATTTGAGATGATTTGTAAAAGTGTACTATGATACAAAATAATCGCCCACTAAAAATTTAAAACCCCTTAATTTCGCCAAAGGGCGAACATTCGCCCCTAAAATCACCCCTATCGGTTGCCCAGCTCATCGACACCTCCACACGGTCGCCACACGACTCACCAACCCGTCGTTCACCTCGTCGCACATCTTCGCCGGTTCGCTCTTCGTTTGGTCGCAAACGCCCAAAACGTGTATCCCTGCCCACACACAGTCCCGCTTGCCAACTCTTGACAAACGCCCAAATCGTGTGCACAACACGTAGTACCACCTGCCCAACTCAACGACCTCCGGTTCCAACCTTCGTCTCACCTTCGTGCGCACTTGCATGGTGGGTGGGCGCTCACCCGAGTCGCCAAGACACCCACACCAAGTCGCCGCACAAACGCCTCCGCACAATCACCTCGGGCATGCCTTGCCCGGCACATCCACCTCTCACCAAGAGCGCTCTCACCAAGTGCGACTCACCAAGAGGAGCGCATGAGGTATGCGCTCATCCTCCTCTTAAATATGCGCACTAGAGATATTCCTCCAAGAGCGTAGAGAAGTGCGAAGCTTGTTGGTGATGAATGAGCTCCAACGCTCATGTATATATATGCTTCCTTGCGCAATAGTGATGTGGGCGGTGGCTCTCCAGCCGACCCCCATAATAACCTTTACACACCCTTGTGTGCGCCCTCGATATGTCGGCCTCTGCATATGTTTTACTCCATGGACCAATGGGTATAACTAACATCGCATACGCTTTATGCCTTAGTCAATTTCGCACATCGTTCCATCGCATTTCCAAGGTCTGCCTTTCGTCGCATTTCTGCACAGCCTTTTGTCGCATTTTCTCCGCATGCACGGTTCGTCGCACCATCGCATGCCCGTCGCGCGCTCGTGCACGGTCACCCGGCGCCCAACCGCACCGCAGCTCCGAGGACCTTACAGCTTCCTTTTGGCATGGCAAATTTTGGAGGGCAGCCCTTGAACTACCAATGGAACAAAGACCCAGACCTTGTAGCTCAAATGGAGAGACCATACACTGTGACTGGCAGGTCCATTGAGACTCTAGGTTGAATATCTCATACCATAAGGGCAACATCTCTACAAAAAAGGCTATTTTGGCCTTTAACCCACTTAGTAGGTCAAGTCAGGCGACCTAGAAATCATGCCTATATATGTGGAAGCTGTCCACCAAGATGCCAATTGACTGACGATGGTTAGAAATCTGTAAAAGCATCAATGATGAAGCCAATATATGGGTCTATTCGAGTTTTCTTTTAACGATGAAGCCAATCAATGGGTCTATTCGAGTTTGCTTTCAATGATGAAGCCAATCAATGGGTCTCTATTCAAGGCTATGACCTAATAGGAATAACAAGAGAAGTATGGATAACACTCCTTACTAAATATTGTGTCAAAGATATACCAAATACGATCCAACTGCTAGACCAATCTAAAAATTGTCTCAAGCCAGAGTGAATGGGTCACAAGCTCTACCTGAACAATGGCATGTGGAATTGTTTTATTTCTCTTGATCATGCAGAAGCATATGGGTCTCTACACTCTATATCTTGGCGTAGTTTGTCTCAAAGGCAAGGCTCTCACACCTCAAACCCATAAAGAACAATGGAGAACAATGTGACCTCAAGTTGTAAATCTACAGAAGGAAAGTTTCCATCTATATGTTGAGAGTAGAACGGGGATAGTAACACATCGCACTAAAGAATTTCAGACGGGTTTTCTCTCCCAAGAAGTCCAAAGAACCTAAAGAATATATTATAACACCCTATAGGTGTATAAAATCATAGTGCTATGATTAGCAAACCATAGTGCCCTAGTTAGAGTTAGAACATGAAAGTACTTTTCATCAACAAAATTTATCATCGAGAACTGTAAGACAATCCTGATTCAATCTTTAGTCTACTAAACTGTCTGCTTCTTGATAATGAAGGTAGCCGAGATTCTGAACCCCCGTTGTCGAAGATGTAATGTTAGGAAACCACAGAGCTAGCCTAGTGTTGACCACTCCTCTAACATCCATAAGTCATATGGTACTTTCTTTTTTTGGTTTTTCTTTCTATTTGCCTTGGTATAATCATTATCCTAGTAGTTGTAGTCAGCCTCGTGTAGTAGCACGAGGAAGTACTAGTATTTTCAGTGCTAGTACAATATCAAGGGGTCAGTAGAGTGGTGGTAGTTCAAATCCAAGTGTGGCTTCAAACATGATTTCTTTATCCTACTAAACTGTCTACTTCTAAGATCACCCTTGATTCATTTATACCGGGGGTCACATAACATAGTGAGGAGCTTGGCATAGAGAAGACCGAGGTCCAATTTTGTGGGCCCAAGATATGATATTTCATTCCAGAACCGCAGATAAGGGTTCCTTTAGATTAAGCACTATGGTACTGGATGTAACACTATATGGTGCACTGAAATGGTTCTATCGTAGGCTCAGCGGAAGTGTCTCTTTTAACTAAAGGTGCTAGTGGAAGTGTAACAGATAAAGTGAGCATGGTCAGAAGCTACTCTTATAGAGGTTGCAACTGACTTCAACAATGGACACGGATGCAATTCCAAGTTGGTTAAGTGTTCGTTGGTTCATGGATGCGTTGGGCACTATGTCCCTAAATGCTATCTGCTGCCATGCATTTCAAAGATTACCATAGAAAGGAATCCCTCTTGGGTTGTCCATGGACAGTCAATATCAAGGGTAAGTTTTGGATATTAATCTTTAAGTGGTTGAGATTTAATCCAGATATGGCTGTATCAATAAAGCAAATGAAATGAATGAAAGAGTGTGCATCCTAAGTAAGAGGAATTCAAATTAAGTGCACAATGAACTACCATAATGCTGCAAATAAAAAATTAGTCAACACAACCATGAGATTCAAGGAGCTAGAATAAAATATAATTGTATCACATAACGTATTAGGGTAACTTGAATAAAAGCACAGAGGACTAGCCAATTACCGAGATGGTTTTCCGATTCCACTTGCGTCTTCCAGATTGTGAGATTTATTTATGTAGGGGGGAGCTCTGATACCAACGTAACACTTTGCGTTGACTATAAGTGTTCAAATCATTCTTGTTAGAAGATGGATACCAACTCTGCAAACAATGGAAAAATAATATATATGAAAATTGGGTTTGGGAACATAGAACACAAGATAATCTATGCCACTGCGTTTTACTTCTGCAAAAAGACTTCAAGTAGCAACAATAAGAGCTGAGGAAATGCTAGGGTGGTTAGGGAGACTCCCGCTTAGGTGAGATTTGGTTAAAATGGGACTTATACAAAAATTCCAGAAATTCAAAACATGAGTAGAAAGGAATCGATTATTGTTTACTGCATTAGCAATTTTGGGGGTTGAGTAAGCAAGTGTTTAAGAGTAATAGGATCACTGATTGGAGGATTGCACATAAAATTTTGGCAAACATTAGATTATAGAGGAAAAATGTTGCACAGATGGACAATTACTCTCCTTTCTATCCCTCCCTCTGTTCTATGGAGAAAAAAAAAGGAAGACGCAAAGTGCACAGGCACTGAAGCCTCAAGCAATGCCATCAAATTGTATATGGCCTCAGTTTTATGGAGAAAAAAAGCAAAACAAAGAGCGCACAGGCACTAAGGCCTAAAGCAATGCCATCAAATTATATATGGGACAACCTGTTATATGTACCCAACATGTATGAAGAGGAAGGGAGCGCTAATATGTTGTTGTAATAAGAATGCAAGGCCTGAAGAGCTGAGGAACTGAAGGAATGATACAGCAATAATCGTCATCTAGTACCTGAAGATCTGGTACTTGAAAAATTATGCCTGAATTAACTAGTGTTTGGTGAGTCATTATGGAGGCCATAGGCATATGAAGCAGGGACAAATTAAGGTGGATCATAAGGTTCGTTTTTACAGCTGTTCCAATGGATCGAAACATAGCATTCGTTGAGAATGTGTATCCTTATAGTGTTTAATCTGCTAATTTTCCCTACATTCGTTGAGAATGCGTATCCTTATAGTGCTTAAATCGCTAATTTTCCCTACATGTATAATTGTTATCCATTGTAATCAGTTCTGCAAGCTCTATGTAGACTTTTGCACTGATAATTTTGAACATTTTAAGTTCATTGCTCAGTATTTTCATAGCGGTGGACTGATCTTTCCTGGAAAATGAGAATTGTTTAAAATTTATTTAGCCAACTATTATGTATAAGTATCCATCAGTTTATGTAGATATAAGAAAGCAAATAACCCTGTAAACCAAAATAGTTTGGCATTGACAAACGTGGATATCGCCCTGATAGACTTCTCGGCTGATATTTCTAAACACTTTACATTAATTATTTTAACAACCTTGGACCGATCATTCCTGGAAAATGAATTGTTTAGAATTTATTTAGCCAACTATTAAGTATCAACCACTGTCTGCAAAACCCTATCTTGATCCATTTATGGATTTGCACATGGTACACATTCTTGAGATGTAAATCACCCAAATTCAGATATAAACAAACAAACAACCCTGTAAACAAAAACAACTCCACATTGACAAACGTTGAAAAAGAGAAAGAATAAGAGAATACTCAAAATCCCGACAAAAAATCGACTGAGAAATTAATAACAGATTATTAATTGAGTAAAAATAAATTACCCCACAAACATGAAAGGCAAGACGTGCATTGAAAGGCTAAGAACCCTGTAAACAAAGATCATGACACTTGCTAATGATGAAGTATCACTCTGAATCACCCAACAAAATGAAACTCTGTGATTCAACATAACTATATTTAATACAAAAAAACTCCAACATCCCAACAACCTAACCTTTGAGATTGAACCGCTAATACCACAATAGATTCATATTCATAAATATAAGGAAAAGACACAAAGTGCAACATTCACACATTAAAAAAGTCGAACCATGAACAAAGCTAATATCCCAAAATTCCTAAAACCAGAAGGACTTGGAAATTCATCATGGACCTGATTTTTGCAACATATAAAGGATTGCAATTTGCAACAAACAATGTATTGTTCACTTTACGTGTATGTAACCAAATAGATCAAACATCATCTACGGTTATGGAAGTTTTAAGCACAAACCCCAACCAAGCAATGCCATTGACAAATACAACAAAAGCATAAACCCAACAAAACTACCAGAAACTTATTAAACTGATCCCCAATCCTAGCATGACCCAAAATTGACTAGTACCAAAAACCCAGTAAGGTCTCCCAATCGACACTGTATGCCAGGAAATGGAAAAGAGAGTTCATACCTGTCCAGTGCTTCTAGATACTTTTGTTTCCATATCTCAAAGATTATCTTAACAGAATGATAGTTGTACCCCAATTTGGTAAAGCCCAACAAGTAGTTCTCAGCCTCATCGAATTTTCCAGTTATCAAAAGTTCTTTAAAGAAATCCAGGTTGAAGTAAATACCGGATTCTTTCTCCAACCTGGGTCATGCAAAAGTGATTAATAGATTGAAAGAAAATATTCAAGGCCAGCCTGCAGAGACTCACATGTGGGCTGCTTCTCTGTACTTTTTTTCATTTAGAAACTGCAATAGGATGAACAAAAGCTCTTTGTCCAGAGACACCAGGTCTTGGGTCAAAGACATTGTGCTCCACTTCAATGATCTGGGAACCTGAAAGGCTTTATGCCAAAGGTCTTGCACCAAAAATTAATTAATTCCATCGGTGGCCACCACCCAAAGGCTAGAGGACCAAGCAACCAAATATTGCGATCATGTGGTGATGGGTGCAGAGTACTTAAAACAAGAAGTCTGTTGGAAAAAGAATGTAGATGACAAGGTTTAATGAATTCCACTGGTGGCCACCACCCAAACGCCGGAGGACCAAGCAACCAAATACTTTGATCATGTGGTGATGGGTGCAGAGTACTTAAAACAAGAAGTCTGCTGGACAGAGAATGTAGATGACTAGGTTTGGGTGCAGAGGACTTAGAACAAGAAGTCTGCTGGACAGAGAATGTGGATGACCAGGTTTGGGTGCAGAGGACTTAAAACAAGAAGTCTGCAGGATAGAGAATGTACATAACCAGGTTTCAGTGCAGAGGACTTAAAACAAGAAGTTTGCTGGACAGAGAAAGTTAGTGCTCACTGACACGAAAGAGCTAGAGGGCTATGTAATATTAAGCAATGCAATGGTATGTAATTAACACGAAAGAGCCAGATGGGTATGTAATATTAAGCAACACAATAGTATGTAATTAGGCTAAAAAATTCCAAACAAAAAAATGTTATTAAATTAATGCTAAGTGAGACTTAGCATTAGTTTTTTGAAATTAAATGTTTCCGTCATATTCTATATATTATATCTAAACTTGAAACTTTAACCCAAACTAAAATTGCAAATCCTGCAATAAGACGCCTAAGTTGCTTGTCCAATCAAAAAGATTTAAAATAAAATTTAAAAAAATTAAAATAAAAATTTCTCGAAAACATGGTCTTAAATCAAACCATATGGAAAAAGTCGAAAGGAAACAATAAACTGTCGGCGCTTTATCGATCGCTATATACCTAGTCTAGCCGTGTAATAAATGAGAGTATATGGGTGACATTGTGTCGAAGGTGGTTGTAATAATTGCATCAAATACAACACATGATTGCTGGGTGGAGTACCCATAGAGTTCATTGTGTCAAACGTTTCTCACGAGTGGAATCAATATCAATATGGAATATGATAATTCTTGATGGGCAACGGACGAGTCATTTTCATTAATGCAAAACACATCTTGCATGTTGCTGATGTCATCTGTGTGTAACTACCATTTGTTTATTAAGTAAATTGTCAATGTTAAGGCTATGTTTATGAAGTAAGTTGTCAATGTTAAGGCACCCATAATTGTCAACAACGGAGTCAGGCCCCACCAATGTCCCAATATTTTGAAAATCTTGGCTTAGAATCTCTTTTAAAATGCGCTCCAATTCAAAACGATTAGGTTTCGGTGGTCCGTTGAGATTGTTTATTAGAATTACTAGATACAGGTAAGTGTCATTCAGTAAGCATGAAAGCCACTTAAACCACAAATTTCTATTTAATTAAAGTAACGTCCCAATGTCTTGAAAATCTTGGCTTAGAATCTCTTTTAAAATGCGCTCCAATTCAAAACGATTAGGTTTCGGTGGTCCGTTGAGATTGTTTATTAGAATTAGTAAATACATGTGTCATTCAGCAAGCATGAAAGCCACTGTAAACCACAAATTTCTATTTAATTCAAACTGACATCAATGATTTTTCAGGATGCACTGTTCATTTAATTCCGATAATTTATTTAACCAGATTCAAGTTTACCATTTGATCGATGATTTCTGAATGAGATGCTGTTTAGATTAACTCGAGCATAATTGGATTGTACATTTTAAAATATTTGTAAAAGCCACTGTAAACCACAAATTTCTATTTAATTCAAACTGACATCAATGATTTTTCAGGATGCACTGTTCATTTAATTCCGATAATTTATTTAACCAGATTCAAGTTTACCATTTGATCGATGATTTCTGAGTGAGATGCTGTTTAGATTAACTCGAGCATAATTGGATTGTATATTTTAAAATATTTGTAAATACATTTAATAGACATGAATTACTTCATTCATTTTTATCTAATAATTTTTTAAAATATTTTAAAATTGTACCATTCACATGAGATACGTTAATTTTTTAATTATTACTTGACAATATTTTATTATTATTATTATCTAAATGTTAAGGTGAAGTTAGATATTAAATTAGTGTATAAAATTTGTTGTTTATGACACAAGGGACCCATTATTTTCCAATTTTAAAGTGGAGGTCAAGCCATACACCAAATTTGTATATTTGTATATTAGACAATCTTGTTTGTGGGACAAGGAACCCACCTCCGCACAAAGATATAATTACTAAGTCTAAAAAAACATACATACTCTACCCCTTCTAATTTTAAATCTATGAACTCTTAAAAAACACATTCTTAACCATTCAACCCACTCAAATTATATAATTTGATTATAAACAACTTGCCATGGTACATCCGGATCAAAAGTAGATACTCCGTAATGAACTAAGGTGAAGTGTGGACTCAATACGCGCTTCGACCACACATATAAGTATTCACTTCCACATCTTAAATCCGCAAGACATTTCATCTTCATTTGGTTTGAGAGTTTCAGTGCAGCAATTAACAATCTCTAAGCTAGCGTAAACAAACTGCAACATATCCACTACATTGTGACTCGTTGTTTACCCTGCATCCGCACAGCGTTGGCACTGCGTCGCGAGTTATGGATAAAGCCTCCCGAAAGTACCTTTCACTGTCTCTATCAGACGAAGATTGCGGACAAAATTGCCGCAAATTTAAGGGAATCCGAATGCGAAAATGGGGAAGTTGGGTGTCTGAAATCCGGATGCCCAAAAACAGAGAGAAGATATGGCTGGGGTTATACAAAATCGCCGAGCAGGCCGCCCGTGCTTATGACGCCGGAGTGTATTGCCTGAAAGGGTCCAACGTTAAATTCAACTTTCCCGATTCCGTGCCTGCCATTCCGTCCGCGTCTTCACTTTCCCGTGCGCAAATTCAGGTTGCTGCGGCCAAATATTCCCTGGAAGTAATCCCTTCAACTTTGCCCTCTCTGCAGAATATCACAAAGGTGATTGAGAAGCCGGCGTCGCCTTCAGGACCGTCTTCCGATTTTGAAATGGAGTGGGCATGTGACAGTGGGCAGATCTCGAATGCGCTGGACTTGGGGTTGTGGGAGTCTCCGTTTGAGGAGAATGGCGGCCTGAATTTGGAGAAAATCCCGTCGATTGAGGAGGCGTCATTGTGGGAGTTCATTCCAAGTTGGGAGGAGGAGCAACAAGACGAATACATCTTCTTTGACCCCACATATTTCTGGAACTTTTGACACATTTGAATCATTACAGGGAAAATCGACTCAATTGTCAAAATCGTTTTCTCACTTTAGATATTGGGATATGTACATTTTAAACATTCTAGGAAGGAGGTTTCCAGTTTTCAGTACGTGTATATAGCTATATCGTCGACATTTTTTATAATTGTAAGTTTGAAAAGATGCAATTCATAAAATTTAAAAGTGTTAAATCTATTAATATATTTAAAAATAAATTTCAAATAATTAAGAATTACAATATCATTTAACATTAAATTATATATTTAAATATAATGAAATATATTAATTAAACTATACTAATAATTGGTATATTATATAAAATAAAGTAACCTGATTACGCCCTTGAATGCCTACAAACTATTACGTCGAAGGAATGAAATTTCAACCATGAAAACACGTCCTACCTCCGTTTATACAAGAACTGCTAAGTAACAACTTTGGTCCTAGGGTAGAATGAACTGGTTACACCGGAAGATACGGTCAGCATAGTGAAGAACACACTCGAGATTCAAGTTAAATAGGTTTTTAAAATTCATTTCTGAGATAAATATGGAATAAGTGCAGTGAGGAACACACTCGAGATCCAAGTCAAATAGGTTTTTAAAATTCGTTTGTGAGATATATATGGAATAAGGTATAAGATAGGGTCATTATATCGGTTCTTTCCTATAGTGTGAAATTATGATTTTAATATTGATGAGATTTTCGTAGTTTAATATAAATATGTTAGTAAAATAATTGTAAATTTAAAAGAGAAATATTTATTATTATAATATTAACAATATAAAAATTTCAAGGGTTAATTTAAGTGGTTGAATTCTAGTTGTTAAGTGCCTCTTTGATCAGGAGGTCACATGGTTAATTCTCTTCAACACTCTAAATTTTTTCGTGAATGTAATGATCACAGATTTTCTCATGAATTTTCCCATGGTTGTAACGACCACCCAGTTCTCGTCCCAGTTCTCGCGGTCAATTCTCCTTAACGCCCTAGATTTTCCCATGAATGTAATGACCACAGATTTTCCCGTGAATTTTCTCGTTCCCGTCCGAGTTCTCGGGGTCAATTCTCCTCAACGCCCTAGATTTTCCCGTGGATGTAACGACCACCCTGTTCCCGTGGGCCACCTAATGTCTATAAGCCCAGTGCCCATGGTCTGTAAGTTTATAAGCCACCACGCAATCCAGTAGTTTGTAAGTCTATAGGCCACCACCCAATCTGGTAGTCTGTAAGTCTATAGGCCACCAGGCAATGCCTGTGAACCACAACCTAAAAAGAATACCAACAATATAAATTATAATTTCAAACACTTTAACCATTTATTTTTTTAATTATTTTTAATAAAACATTATTTATAATATTTTTTGTTTATATTTTTATTTTTATATTATTAAAATAATAATTGAAAAATATATAAATTTGTTTCATTTGTACCATATGCAAGTATTTTAGGACTTGTAATAAAGATGAAGATAAAAGTGTGTTATATGTCCAAATGTTTTGGGTGTTCTTTGTAATAGTTGAGAAAGGATGGGAAAAGATATTAAAAAAATATGTCATTAATATGTGTTCTCAACCCTGCCACCTTTATATAAGAGGAGGGTTTGAATGAGCTGAACATATTCACACAAACATATGTGGGAGTGAGGGTGATGTTGAGATGTTAGGGAGTGAGGGTGAAGTGATGATGAAGTTTGAGATGTTGGGAATATATATATATTTTTAAGCAAGTATAGGAGTGCATATTAAAATTAGAAAAAATAATTGTGTAAATAATCTACATATAATTAAATTTTTTTTTTTAAGAAAAATGAAAGTAAATATTAAGAAATGTTTCAAAATTAAATATCAATACCTTTTTTATCTTTATAATTTTTTTTATATGAGAGTGAAAATGAAAATAGATGTCAAGGAAAATACTAAGAAAAACATAATATACCTTTGCATCCAATGAAATAAGATATTAGGAAAAATATAATATGTTTTTTATAACTACCATATATAGTTACAATATTTATTAGGAAATATATATATATATATATATATATATATATATATATTCTTAATATAAAATTTTAATTAATATAAATTTTATTATAATATTTTTTAAAATATAAATATAATAAATACATATATTTCTAATATTTTTCTTAATATATCTCTGATTGAGGTGCATACGAGGATCTTGACGCAATCAACGAATTTAATGGTGAAGGCCTCGAAAGTTCAACCCACCACCTTCTACATGCGTGGCAAGGCTGGAAGGGTCACATCAGGCAGATGGAGAAGTAATATGCATGAGGGTGGCTACAAGAGGTGTATTCATCTCCATTATCACTTTGAGGTGTTGAAGGACTGCTTGTGGGTATATACTTGGAGTCTGCAAGGAGATTGAAGCGACGGTGGGTGGACGGACCAGGGACGAACTCGGCCAACCACTGCGAGGGTGAACTGGTATGTAGTCTACCCCATTTTCCTGTTCCCAATGCTGGAAGTTTACGGGATTTGTCTGGACTGGGAGGGCATCATTTAGTGGGGTTCTGTGAGTTTGAGTCCTGCACTGTCTCGTTTTGCACCGAGTTGAGGGGTCTGCATTGGAAATTGGCCTAGAGGTGCCACCATTTCCTTTCTATTTAGCATATGGTTGTCCCATTGGGGGATCTTGCTAACCTTGAAAATTGGGAGGATTTGTAGGGAGGGTAGGTAGGCGGGGGAATTTCATGCATGAGACCTTCTAGGCTTCTGTCTAAATGGCCTTGGGTAGAGGTTGATGCTAGGGGGACTGGCGAGCTGTTGTAAGCATAAAGATGAACTGGCTCGGTAAAACGGTGGCCTCAGCTTTGCAACTGAGCGATGCTCACCCGACAAAGAACTGGGTAGTTAGAATAAAACCTCTGCATGATGGGTGTTGGAAGTTTGAGGGAAATGGGGCTAAGGGAGAGCATGGTAATTGGGTGCATGGAGACATAGTAGTGGCGACAACCTCCTGTCAGCATGGGGAGGTTAATCCCTCGAGTCGCACTCATGCAAGGAGCAATTTATGGGGGTAGGCGCCTGATAATCGCAATCCTAAGTCTGAATTGACTTATGTCGTTTCTAGAAATTGTATAAAAATTTGTAATGAACCTTGAATGGATGGTGAGGTGTTCTTTCAGGTTTTATGTATGTTGGGTGATCTTTGTACAGGTAAGTCATTCAAAACAAGTCTAGGGAATTCTGAAAGTTGGTGGCGCACTCCTACGAAGGGTATCCACCACCACAGAACACATTGCGGGAGGTGGGACACGATGGTTCGTACATCGCTAAGCTCTCGCAGCCCAACCCCGTGTGACCAAGGAAGAGTCCAGAAAAACAAGGGTAAGCAAGAGGAAGGGGAATGTAGCAATCCAAGGGGCAAGCCGAGAGGTCGCAAACCGCATGTGAATATTATTAATGAAGAAATGGAAGCCTATCATGAAGATATAGATGCGGAAATCCCATAGCTGATAGAGAAGTGGGGGGGCGACCTAAATCGACAAGCAAATTCTATAGATATCGAAGTGGATGACTGACGGGTCTTATTGCCAGATCCCAACCACACCCGCGACTGAGTCACCCAATTCAAACACACTCTTTTCCTCTACTGGTCGATGACGGGAATCCTAGGCAAGGTCCTGGAACAAATGGATTTGAATGGCTGTTGTAGTGCAGACATTCTCAGATTACAAAAAGGAATTTTAGAAACTCGTGTTTCAGATGCAGAAGCAAGATGGGTGCCTCCAGCAAATTGAAAATCATATGTCATGCATATTGTCAGCAGATGAAATATTGGGGTCGAATGCAAAATTCCCAGTTCCAGTTGATTTTTCCTTGGCAGAAGAAGCAAATCAGTGAAATGATGTCTCTTGTTTAATAGATTTTGATGTTGATAACATTTACTTTAAATTGTAATTACAATTATGTTAGTTGGAAGGGAGATAGATGGATAGATATGGATATACAATCATATGTAGCCTGGAGAGAAAGACTCAAAATGTTTCATTTTTGGATGGCTTACCATGTTGTTAGGTGGCCAATAGACTTGGTTTCCCCTACGGCAAGTTGAGGCCACCTAACAAATCTCAAAACTCATTATAACTTGCTGATTAAAATTAATAGAAAAATAAGGACCTACCAAACTTAACAAAAAAAACATTTTTCTTAATATAAATTATAATTAATATAAATTTTATTTTAATTTTCTTATTATATTTTTTTCAATATATAAATAGAAAAATTCTAATTGTTATTTTTAGTATTTATTATTATATATTGTGATATTATTGTGAATTTCGGTGTTATATTATATTGTTTTGTATATATTTATATTAAATTATAATTTTAAAATATGTATTATAATATTAATTTTTTATTATCTTGTACATATTTATATTAAATTATAATTTTAACATAATCAATAATTTGAAACTCATCGTTAAAAAATGTCTTTTGTGATTTCTATCGAAAATTTTTGTTTTTAAATCAATATAAATCACAAAAAACTGAATTCAAAAATTTTAAAATATGTATGGTAGTATTAACTTGATTTATAATTTTTTGTGTTTTAATAACATTTAATATATAATTATATTAAACTTTGATTTCAAGATATTTATTACAATATAAATAATTTTAAAAATTGAAATTATTTAGTTTGAAATTTTCTAACTTCCCAATAAAATTATAAAGCAAATAAAGGATTTTTACTTTAAAAATAGTGATTAACCATTATATTAAAAAATAATAATTAACCATTATATCTCAACATTATAGATATTATACTTTTAATAGTAATTTATAAATTTAAATTATACATTTTTATATATCAATAATTCTATGATATTAAAATATTTTTATTTTATTTAAAATTATTTATAATCAAATTTATAATTTATTACTGTTAATTTTTTTTAAATCAATACATAATATTAACTCATACCATATTCAAAAAACGCCATACATTTCAAAGCAAGTTGAGATATTAAATATTATATTTTTAATAATAATTTATATCATTAGCTTATACATTTTTATATATCAATAATTTTATGATATTAATTTTTTTGTATTTTATTTAAATAGATACATAATATTAAATCATACCATATTAAAAAACGGCATACATTTCAAAGCAAGTTGAGATATTACATTGATGCATCAGGTAGATTAGACATAGTTTTCCATGAAATTTGGGAATAAATATCTTCCATGCGATGTTGAGGATACTTAGAGGCATAAAAATATTATTGCTCATTTGGATTGTATTATCTTCTAAATTAAAAGGACTGGTATAATACCCGGACAATAAATTAAATTGTGTTAATGAAATTTGTAAGTTCTTTTTTAAATATTTTAATTCTTATACATAATTATATATTTTAAGGTTATATTATTCTGCATCACATGTTTAAGTTGTGTAATAAGGAAATCTTGGTAATACTAATAGTAATTTTTATTTTAAATAAAATGAAATTTATTTATTTATATTAATAATTTAATATAGATAAATGTATTAATTTATTTTTTCTAAAATTATATATTATGGTATTAACTAAACTTGAAAAAATAGTTGACAAAAACAATTATAGTCTTAAATCATAAGTCAAAATAAAACTACATGATCCATCTTCTATAAAGTTTGAAGGGATGGTAGTGACATCTATTACCTTTGTAAAAATTCTTTAAATTGAGAATCTATTTATTGTATTTGTGCTTAAAGACATGCTTTCTTATTATTAAAGTGGCTATAGTGTTATAGAGTGCACTACATCAAAGGGATGGAAGGGATGGAGTCGACACAGTCTCCGTGAAGAATAGCAAACACGAGGACACTAGCTCCTAAAACCAAATTTTTGTAAGACAGTGGCATGCTATTGACACACACCTATTGCATTTGAATCAATTTTTCCAAGTGACCTCACATCTAGGAAAGTACCAACAACATCACCAATGAAGGAACCCAGTGCAGAGGAAAAGAATGTAATATAGTTGTTTATTACCTAGTAGTTTCAAAGAGGAAATACGTGGTTTATGAGTTCCAGGAGAACATTAAATTTATCATTTAAATTGTATTATCATCTAGCTTATACCAACACCCGAAAATAGAATTCTTGGAACACATCCATATGCTACTAAGATGCAAAGGAAACTTTAGTTAATAAGAAATTAGAGTAAATTTAGTTAATATGGATCAACAACATTAATATCTAATAGCATTTTCCCTGTCAATTACGGGAAGCGACAATGGAAGTATATTGGTAGGCTTAGCTACTTCTGGAGTGATGATGTCAATAGTCTGAACTATTGAAGATCTCATGCACAATGTTAAGACTAGACACCTGACCCTACCATCCCAAAAATCTATGTTTGTGAGTCTCGTTATTGGGACCACCATAGGATGCATAATAAAACCTTATACCTTCTAGCTATTTTACAAGTCCTTCAATGTGGGAGACCGAAATGGGAATATTCTACCATGTTTGGACACATTTATAGAAGCATGTCCCTTATAGAAGTAGAAAATGGTGATCAACTTGATAGTGTCTTAGTATATTCCCCTATCGATGGCTATGTTTATTCTCTTAAGAGAAAATCAACCATAGGAATTCTATTATAATGGATCGTACAATGGATTCTAGTCACTTATGTATGGGATTTCCATATGGGCTCTTCCTTTCTCCTATAATACAGTTATTTACTGAGTATTGAGGTAGGTAGAATAAGAATTCTTATGAATATACCTTAGTACTGGATGAAGGTGGATTACAGGGGTCCTTCAAATCGATTTATGCATGAATTTTATCCAAGGGACTTTGGCCTATGTGCACACAAAATATATTGATCACATCTCTAGCAACAATAGAACTCACAATCTCCTAGTTATGCACCTTGATTTGACACAAATTTTCTTTATGTGCATTTGTCTCATGAATTTTGTAGGAACTTCACCATCTCAATTTCCCCTAGTTGCCCTTAGTACCTGAATGCTAAGTGGAATAGCTCATACAATCATCGGTATGATTAAGTCTCAAAGCCAAAGGCATTAGGCCTGTCAAACTCCCCACAACTGCTATAACTTTCTCTCTTTAACTCGATGGTAGGGAACAAAACTGGCGGTAATGAATAGGGCGAATAGAAGTAAATAAAACTACAACCACTATGAAATGAACCATATTTTGGGTCCATTAGTTAACAATATCACCTTGTCACTCGTTAGTGTTTTACAATCCTAGATACTTCCACAATTGTTTGGTGGTGGTAGAAAAACTTCAATTGGCGGGAAAGAATTTGTTTGTTAGGTTCGTTAACTAACAAGATCTTTTAGTGTTAGTCAGATCGACTAGGAAAAGTTTTTACTAGTGCCAAGTAAAATTATACGCTAAAGCCAGTGGTCGATGGTTGATAAACACCAAAATTTTGATGGAAATGGTTTCCATCACTTGACTATTCTCTTGGATTCCATTGCACCTTGAAACCTATAACACTTTGACACACATTTAGATCCATGGATTCACACAAAGATCACACATAGAATAATAGGAAATCATAGAAACATGAAAAATCATCACACAATAATTTTATTACAATCGAGCTTGATGTTTACATAGTAAGTGTGTAAGTATGGCCCTGGCCACTCCTTGGCCTTATCTACATTATGCATGCCTCCCTCCGAATGACCATTGGCTTACATATATAAATAAATATGACATTGTTGATCATTTCTGATCCACAAACCTCTCCACATATCTCTAACTAAATTCTCAAAACAACAATTAAATAACAACCATATCTTACTATATATGTATCCATGAGGAAATTACAAGGAAATCATGTCCTCCTAACCATGATGTGCCTTCTAGATGGTCAAACAAATTGATTATAATATGTGGGGGTTGATGCTCTTACATAAAACTTCTAGGGTGAAATTATTCTTATGCTCTTGCATATTACTATAGACTTTTTCACTTTCTCAAATCCTCTCAAGAGCTCCATATACCCTTTTTCTCTAGAAAAATCTACCCACTTTTGCAACTGTGGAGTTGTCAACAAATTCTACCCAAATGCAGCTGGAAATTGTTCTCCTCTCTCCAACAAGAAAGAATATTTTGCTTGCTCTAATACTACTTCATGAAGACCAATTTGGGGGGTCCTTCGAATTAATTTATAAGTGAATTTGATGATTGGACCTACAAGTTATAATACCATGAAATATATTGATCACATCTCTAGCAATAATAGAACTCACAATATGATGGTTATGCACCTTGAGTTGAATCACGCTCTCCTCCTTCAACTTCACCTAGTGAAGTTTATAGGAACTTTGCCATCTCACATGCCCCCATTTGTCCCTAGTGCCTAGATGCTATGTTTAATGTCCATATGAAGACCATTGTGACTAAGGCTCAAAATAAAAGGTACTAGACCTATCAAACTCCCCATGATTGTTGGAACTTTCTCTCTTTAACTTAATTGTTGCGAATAGAATTAGAGGTGATGAATATGGTCAATGTTGGTAAATAAAATTGCAACCACCATGAAATGACATGTTTATTGGGTCTGCTAGTTGATGGAAATCCTCATCACTTGTCGGTGCTTTACAACCCTTGTTACTTCTACAATTAGTTAGTGGTAGTAGATATACATCAGTTATGTGAAAGAGTATGTCTGTTAGGTCCATTAAATAACATGACCACCTGGTATTCATCAGGTCAACTAGGAAAAGGTTTTACTAGTGTCAATTAAAAGTCTACAGTAACTCTTGTTGTTGATGTTTGATAAATAAGAAAATGTTGACAAAAAAGGTTTGCATCACTCGACTATTCTCTCGGCTTCGATTGTGTAATTCCCCGCACTAATAATAATAATAATAGATGAAATAATAATATATAAATAAATAAAATAACAAATAATGAATAAAATATAATAATAAATAAAAGAAAAAAGAAAAAAATAACAATAAACAAAATAATAAATAACGAAGAAAATATATTAATAAATAAAATAACGAGTAACATAGAAAATATAATAATAAATAAAATAACAAGTAACGAAGAAAAGATAATTGTGGGAATGTTGACACATCGATTGTGCACATGTGTATCCCTTTCCAATCCCCTTACCATTTTTAGAATGTTTGGTTCTATTTAGTGGCGAAAAAGGGAGATGAGAAGCATTCATTCATTCGCTCATTCTTTGAGGAGGGAAATGTTGTAAGACCAGAGGCGAGGCAATAGTAAGTTGATTGAGGGCTCGAGTATGTCATCTGTAAAAATATTGGTCGCAACTTGTCTAAGGTTGGGTGGAGAGTTGTCGCAATACTTTGTTGTGGTAGCGGGAATATGGATGGGGTTACAACCCTAAAAACATCAGTAAGATCTATTTTAGTTATTCACTCTGCACATATTTTTTTATCCGCTAATGTTAATGTGAAAATTACATACTAATCAGATGAACAATTGTGTTAATAATAACATGGTTGTTGTATTTAAATGGTATATTTTAAATTCTAGATCATTACACATGGTATCAGAGAAGGTTTAAATTTTGGGTACCTTTAAAAATTAAACATTTACTCCAAGACCTAATATTAATCTTAAAGGATCTATTATTATTATTCTAGATCTTCCTTGAAAGTATTGTTATATTTTTGGATTTAGTGTTATCATTCTAGATTTGTTACTGAAAAAATGCCTCATAAATTTCTACCAATATACGAAAATTGGTCTCCATTGGTTTGATTCTTTTGTTGTTATGATTTTGTGATTTCTATTAAAATAGAGCAAATTCAGGTGTAGAAGTATTTGTTTTAGAGATGGCCCTTTAAAATATATCTTTCTATTGTAAATTATTATACTAGATCTTGTTTTTTCTTTCTCGTATTTTCATAGAATAACGTCGGGTGGGTGAAATTTTGCTTCATAGATCAACTTTTCGTAGTAGATCTTGTTGTTTGCCAGCCATTAGATCCTCAGGTATTTATTTGATCTTTATTTTGAAAATCTTATCTACTCCAGTGCATCAATGACTGGGAATAGATTTCGGGATTGCATGGTGGTAGGGTTTTATATTTAGTTGATTAGAGAACAATATAAGAAACTAAACTAGCACAACCAAGTTAATAAATGTGGTTGATATATGCATATAAGAATATATCAATCACAAGCATAACCAAATTATTAAATGCTATTGATATACACCGATAGGCGTCAATGGATATAAATTTAATATTGATATAAATATAATAATAATTATAATAAAAAATATTATTATCATTATATCATAAATACGATAATAATTATAACAATCAAAATGACAATTTATAATAATAATAATTATATTATAATAATATGATAATATTATAAGGATTATCAATAATATAATAAATATTGATATTATTATTAATAAATATTAATATTATTAACATTAATATAAATATTGATATTATTAATAATATAATAAATATTGATATTATTGGCAATTTATTAATATTATAAACCCAATGCATTATAAACACATGAAATAATATTAAACACAAAGGATTAACATTATAAACCCAAAGGATTAGTATTATAAACTAAAGAGATTAATAAACTCAAGGGATTATTATTATAAACTAAAGGGCTTAATAAACCCAAGGGATTAATATTAAAAACCCAAGGGATTAATATTGAGAATCCAATACATTAATATTATTTATGATTTGGATTAATATTATAAATGTAAGTGATTATTAATATTATAAACCAAAGGGATTAATAAACCCAGGGAATCTATATCATAAACCCAATGGATTATAAACCCAAGGGATTTATAATAAATTGTAGGAATAATATTATAAACCATATCAATAACACTACACCCTAGGAATATGAACCCTTAGGTTAATAAACAAAAGGAATTGATATTATAAACTGAAGGCACTAATAAACCCAAGTGATTAATAGTAAAAACCCAAGGGAACATTATTAAACCCAAGGGATCAATATTGTAAACCCAAGGGATTAATATTATAAACTCGAGGTATATAAACCCTAAGTTTAATATAACAAACCCTAAAATAAACGAGGGTGAGCATGGTTGATCATGATTTATTTTAATATTGATGCAATCTTTGTCACAATGCGATGTTGGACCATGGTTGACCATGATTGAGTTTTATATCGAGACAGTCTTTGTCACAATGAGACGTTGGATAATTGTTGATCATGGTTGACCATGGTTTACTTCATATTGGGATAATATTTGTCATAATGCAACGTTGGACCATGGTTTACCATCGATGGCCATGGTTTTCACAACGTGACGTTGGAACAAGAGAATATTTTTCACAATGTGACCATGATTATTGACCATGATTTACCATGGTTGATTTTCCAATTGCGAAAATATTTGTCACAATGCGATGTTGGACCATGGTTGATTTTCATATTGAGAAAATCCTATGATAAACCGTAAGATAAATATTATAAAACAAGGTATATAAACACTATGATAAATATAATAAATCGTAAAATAAATATGGTTGACCACGGTTGACCATGGTTTATTTTCATATTGAGACCATTTTTGTCTCAATGTGACAATGGACCATGGTTGACCATGATTCATTTTCATATTGTTACAATATTTGTTAAAATGCGACGTTGGACCATGGTTGACCATGCTTGATTTTCATATTGAGATAATATTTCTCACAATCTAACATTATACCATGGTTGACCATGATTGACCATGGTTGAAAATGGTTTAGCATGATTGTTTTTCATATCGAGATAATATTTTTCACGATGCAAAGTTGGACCATGGTTGACCATGATTATAAACCCAACGGATTTATATTAAACCCTAGGATTAATATTATAAAACCTATGAATATTATTGTACCCTAGGAACATGATCCCTTACGTTAATAAACCCAAGGGATTAATACTAAAACCCCAAGGGATTATGAACTCGAGGGAATAATATTAAACTGAAGAGATTAATATTATAAACTTTAGGTATATAAACCTTAAGATAAATATTACAAACCCAAAAATAAGCATGGTTGACCACGATTGATTTTCATATTAAGACATTCCTTATCAGAATGCGACGTTGGACCATGGTTGACCATGATTAACCATGTTTGACCTTGGTTGACTATGATTGACCATGGTTAACGATGATTAATATTATAAAACCAAGGGAATAATAAACCGAAATGATTAATACTAAAATCCCAAGGGAATAATATTAAACCCAATATAATAATATTAAAATGAAGGAAATAATATAAACCCAAGGGATATAAACCCTAAGATAAACTTAAATAAACATGTTTGACAATGGTTGATTTTCATTTTGAGACAATATTTGTCATAATGTGACATTGGACCATGCTTGACCATGGTTGAAACCTTAGATTAAAAAATCCAAAGGATTGATATTATAAACCCAAGGGATAAATACTAAAACCCCAAGGGATTATTAACCCAAGGGAATAATATTAAACCCAAGGGATTAATATTATAAACCCAAGGTATATAAACCTTACGATAAATATTATAAATCCTACAATAAACATGGTTGACAATGGTTGATCTTCATATTGAGAGAATCCTTTTCACAATGCAACATTCGACCATGCTTGACCATGATTAGTTTTCATATCGTGACAATGTTTTCCATAATGCGATGTTCGACCATACTTGACCATGGTTGATTTTAATATTGAGACAATCTTTGTCACAATGTGACATTGGCCCATAGTTGACCTTGATTGATTTTAAAAAATATGGTTAAACATGGTTGACCATGATTGATATTATAAACCCAAGGGAATAATAAACCTAATGAACTAATATTAATAAACCAAAGGATTATCAACCCAAGGGCACAATATTAAACCCAAGTGAATAATACAAACCCAAGGTATATAAACTCTAGGATAAATATTATAAACCCTTAAATAAACATGGTTGGCCATGGTTTATTTTCATATTGAGACAACCTTTGTCACAATGTGATATTGGGCCATGCTCGACCATGGTTGAACCCTTATATTAATAAACACAAGGGATTGATATTTTAAACCCAAGGGATTAATATTAAAACCACAAGGGATTATGAACCATAAGGGAATCATATTAAAGCCGAGGGATTAATACTATAAAACCAAGTTATGTAAACCCCCAAAATAAACATGGTTGACCATGGTTAATTTTCATGTTGAGAAAATCCTTGTCACAATGCAATGTTAGACCATCGTTGAATATGATTGATTTTCATATCTAGACAATCTTTGTCACAAAGCGACGTTGGACCATGTTTGGCCATGATTGATTTTGATATTGAGATAATCTTTGTCACAATGTGACGTTGGACCATGGTTGATGACGATTGACCATTGTTGACCATTGAGTATAATTGACATTATAAACGCAAGGGATTAATACTAAAAAGGTTAGGCATTATAAACCTAAGGGAATAATATTAAACCCAAAGAAATAATATTAGACCCAAGGGAATAATATTAGACCCAAAGAAATAATATTAAACCCAAGGGAATAATATAAACCGAAGGTATACGAATCCTAATATGAATATTATAAATCCTAAAATAAACATGGTTGACCATGGTTGATTTTCATATTGAGACAATCTTTGTGACAATGTGATGTTGGACCATGCTCAACCATGGTTGACCATGATTGATTTTCATATCAAGACAATCATTTTCACAATCATACATTGGACCATGGTTGATTTTCATATTGAGACAATCTTTGTCACAATGCAATGTTGGACCATGGTTGACTATGGTTAACCATCATAAAACTTGGTTTATAATGGTTGACCATGACTGACCGTGGTTGATATTAGAAACCCAAGGGAATAAGAAACCCAAGGGATTATAAACCCAACAGAATAATATTAAACCTAAGGGAATAATATAAACCCAAGCTATATAAACCACGAGACAATTATTATAAACCCTTAAATACACATGGTTGAGCATGGTTGATTTTCATATTGAGACAATGTTTGTCACAATTCGACATTGGACCATGCTCGACCATGGTTGAACTCTTAGATTAATTAACCCAAGTGATTGGTATTATGAATCCAATGGAATAAAAAACCCAAGGGATTAATATGAAAACCCCAAGATATTATGAACCCAACAGAATAATATTAAACCCAAGGGATTAGTATTATTAACCCAAGGTATATAAAATGTAAGATAAATATTATAAACCCTAAAATAAAAATGGTTGACCATAGTTGATTTTCATATTGAGAAATCGTTGTCACAATGCGATGTTGGGAAATGGTTGACCATGCTTAAGCATGATTTATTTCTATATCGAGACAATCTTATTCACAATATTACATTGGACCATGGTTGACCATGGTTAATTTTCATATTGAGACAATCTTTGTCACATTGTGACATTGGACCATGGTTGACCATGGTTAACCATGATTGATTTTATAAAACCTCGTTGACCATGGTTGACCATGATTGATATTATAAACCCAATAGAATATTAGATCCAAGGGATTAATAACAAAAACCCAATAGATTATAAACCCTAGGGAATAATATTAAACCCAAGAGAATAATATTAAACCTTGGGAATATGAACCCTTAGATTCATAAACCCAAGGGATTGATATTATAAACCTAAGAAAATAATATTAAACCCTAGGAACATGAGTCACTAGATTAATAAACCCAAGGGATTATAAACCCAAGGGAATAATATTGAACTCAAGGGATAAATATTATAAAACCAAGGTATATAAACCCTAAGATAAATATTATAAACCTTGCAATAAACATGGTTGACCATGATTTATTTTCATATTGACACAATCATTATCACAATGCGACATTGGACCATGGTTGCATTAGAGAAAATTTAAGCCTAAAAGTAGCCTCCTAAAGAAAAATAATAAAATAATAGTTAAATTAATAAAATATGAGTTATGGATTTTGGAGAGAAAAGAAGAAAACTACTTTTTAATTGCATTCTTAGCTTATCTCCTTATAGGTTTACTCAAATTTCAAGTTGATATGCTCATTGTATGCGAAATTAAATTCCACATCCAACGAGTACCCATTATGCATACTTTTGAGAAGACCCACATTGATCAAAATTAAATATGCATTAAAAAAACATGTTCAACATGATTTTTTAATATATCTTCAATTTTTATCAACATGGGTTCTCTCAAAAGTATCCATAATGGGTTCTTGTTGGATGTGGAATTCAATTCCACATCCAATGAGTATCTAAACTTGATATTTGATTAAACCTATAAGAATATAGGCCAAAAATATAATTAAAAAAAACTACTTTTTCTTCTTTTCCCTCCAAAATATTTATATGTACCTCTTTTCAAATTTAAAGGATTTTGATTGGTTTACATATTATGAAATGAAAATTACTTGAAAATTTCATGGGCACTTTTAGGCTACAATTTCCTCTAATGACCATGGTTGATTTTCATATTGAGACAATATTTGTCACAATGTGATGTTGGACCATGGTTGACCATGATTGGCCATGATTGATTTTATAAAACATGGTTGACCATGATTGAAATTATAAACCCAAGGGAATAATATTAAACCCAAGAAAATAATAGTAAACCCAAGGTATATAAACCCTAAGATAAATATCATATACCCTTAAATAAACATTGTTTACCATGGTTGACCACAACTGATTTTCATATTGAGATACTGTTTGTCTCAATGCGACGTTGGACCATGCTCAACCATAATTGAACCCTTAGATTAATAAACCCAAGGGATTGATATTATAAACCCAAGGTATATAAACCTTAAGATAAATATTATAAACCCTAAAATAAACATGGTTACCATGGTTTATTTTCATATTGAGAGAATCCTTGTCATAATGCAATGTTAGACCATGGTTTACCATGGTTGGTCATGATCTATTTTCATGTCGAGACAATCTTTGTCTCAATGAGAGATTGGGCAATGGTTGACCATGGTTAATTTTCATATTGAGACAATATTTGTCACAATGCGACATTGGACCATGGTTGACCATGATTAGTATTATAAACCCAAGGGAATAATAAACCCAATGGATTAATACTAAAACTACAAGGGATTATGAACTGAAAGTAATAATATTAAACCAATGGGAATAATATTATAAATCCCAGTTATATAAACCCCAAGATAAATATTATAAACACTAAAATAAACATGGTCAACCATGGTTGATTTTTATATTGAGACAATCTTTGTCATAGTGCAATGTTGGCCCATGCTCGACCATGGTTGAACCTTAGATTAATAAACCCAAGGGATTACTACTAAAACTGCAAGGGATATGAACCCAAAGGAATAATATTAAACCCAAAGGATTGATATTATAAAACTCAAATATATAAACCCCAAGATAAATAGTATAAGCCCTAAAATAAACATGGTTGACCATGGTTGGTTTTCATATTGAGACAATCCTTGTCACAATGCAATTTTGGACCACCAGGTTGAACAGGCTTGACCGTGATTAATTTTTGTATTGAGACAAGCTTTGTCACAGTGCAATGTTGGACCTTGACCATGGTTGATTTTCATATTGAGTCAATATTTTTCAAAATGCAACGTTGGACCATGGTTGACCATGGTTGGTATTATAAACCCAAGGGATTAATACTAAAAACCCAAGGCATTATAGATCGACGAGAATAATATTAAACCCAAGGAATAAATATTAAACCCAAGGGAATAATATAAACCCAAGGTATATAAATTGTAAGATAAATATTATAAACCTTAAAATAACCATGGCTGGCCATGGTTGATTTTCATATTGATTTAATCTTTGCCACAATGTTACATTGGACCATGGTTCACCATTATTGATTTTCATATCAAGACAATCATTGTCACAATGAGATGTTGGACCATGGTTGATTTTCATATTGAGACAATCTTTTTCACAATGCGATGTTGGACCATGGTTTACCATGGTTGTCACAATGTGATGTTCGATCATGGTTATTGACCATGGCTGACCATGATTGACTACATTTATAAATGTGGTTGAACATGGTTGACCATGGTTGATTATCACAATGTTTGACCACAACCACATTAGTAAATGTTGTTGATATACGTCGATAGGCCTCCAAGTCATCTCTCAACTCAAAACAAGCAAATGAAAATAATATTAATATTATTAATAACAATATTATTATTATTAAACAATATCAATGATATTGTTTTTAAAAAGAAAGTTATATATATTTTTTAAATAATGACCTACCTTGTCTAATATCATCTAAAATGAAAATCTCTTATATTGATTTATCTTCTCTCCATTGATCAACTTAAAAATTAGATTTACAATCTGTCCATTATTCAAACATCCATGATAACCCAACCAAAATATTGATCATTAAAATAATGTGATTTTTGTAAAGCATGATGGTTGTGGTTGTTTCATATAAACACCCTATTTCTAATGACATCATTGCAATTAATTTTATTAACTTCTTGTGTAGCAAACTAGTAGACTTCAATTTTTCTTATTAAGCTACTAATTGTTCGAAGATGCATGAATTTCCTTAACGTGTTTTTAAATAGGTTACTCTAATATCACAAAGTGAAAAAGGTCAAAATCCCCTAATTAATTTGTGGATTCAAAGCTCCTCTTGTAATCCATATTATAATTGAATATTACAAATTCAAATTTCATTTGCAGATTCAAAGTTGTTGCTCTACTCTAGCACAACCACATTTGTGTATGATTACTAATAGTATAAACCCTAACATTATAAACACTAATAATAATATTATAAAGCAAAAATTATAAACCCTAATTTTAATATATTATACATTAGAACTTTTTTTTTTGTTCTTTACTTATGGCTAAAAAAATAAACTTTGAAAGTGAAAGTAAAATAAAAAATAGAGGGATGTTTCAATTTTCACTTCAATGGCCACATTAATAAGTATTGTTGATCAATGCCAATAAATTTTTAATATTTTTAATGAGGTTTATTTATTTAATTATTAATTATATAAAGGATGTAGGGAACATCTTGTTTAAAAAACAAACCATCCACTTCAAACAAAAATGTTTTGATAAATTAATATAAATAATTAATATTATTGATTCTAGGTGTATAATTTTATTAAGAAAACAGATTTTTAAATAAATTTAAAATTAAAATAAATTAAAAAAAAAATTAAATTTTAAAGAAATTTAAAAATATATATTTCTTAATTAAAATGAATTAAAATTTTAAATTTTAAAATAATTTTTAATATAAATAATTAAAATTTAAAATAATTTTAATTTTTAAATAAATTAAAAGACAAAGAAACGAGTAATGGGAACACTAAACAAATATATAATTAAATTTTAAATAATTTGAAAACTAAAGTATATATAATTAAAATGTTAAATAATTTCAAAACTAAACAAAGATGTAAGTGTTGCGAGAATGTTCATTATACTACACGGTATTAATAATATATATTTTGAAATGGGTTAATTGAGATTTCTCATTTTAAACAATTGAAGTTTGGCAAAGCATGAATAGAGTTTGATAAAAAATGATTGTGGGGAATGATCTTATAAATCCTTTTAACGATTCGTGAGAGTGAAATTGAAAATAAAGATGGGACTTGGGAAGAGATTCTTTGAACTTTGAACATTTCTAAACTCTAATTATAAGAAAAATTGATAATGGTTTTATTAACAAATGAATGTCACATGCATAATCTTCAATGTAGCATTAGCGTTAATCAACAGTGTTTATTGAATTTTTTTTTCCCATGCGCAGGGACATAGGTGTGTTTTTCCTTTTTTGCTAATGCAAGAGTCAGACCTTCCAATTCATTAATCATAAAATAAAGTACATAGAATACATCAAAACTCTCATGGTCGTTGACTATGGAGATACCCCATCAAAACTATTCCCTACTCCCTACCTCCAAACTTTACATTTCTCAAAAGAAAAATACATGAGTTTGGACTCGGACCCGAAAAGAACACATGGTTGTCTACATATAAAGGCAACACATCCACCCGATTTCTTAAACTTTGGTTCAGTTGCCCGCATGGTGAGCCTCTTGTCCCCCGGGATACACTTTTCCCGCCAAACCTAGCCTTCCTCTTTAATCTCGACCGATGAACCTTTCCGTTTGATCCAATGGCTGTAGACCATATCACAATGATAAGCTGCTCACCATTTACCGCAAGGGTCCGCAAACCTGCACGAGCGATCTGATCCGTTGATTCGCATTGTGAGATCCGACGGTGGAGATTGATATTGCACCCGCCTACATTCATGGATGTTAGCGTGCGATGAGGGTGGTATTCCTCCCGTCCCCACCACCACGTGGAGCACAATGAGTGGGATCGCTCCCGAAAGGGAAATACCGCTTCCCACTTGTGAGGGCCGCGATCACCTGAAAACCACTTAGGTCACGGTAAAAAGAGAAAAATTGAAAGATCTCTGGTTTCGCGGTCTCCGAATGTCCTCTGCTCTCGACTATTCGCATCGTCAACCCTCCTTGACCCGATGCGTAAAGCATTCACCGCCATCCTTCCTGCAACCCCTGAAGCCCTTTCGTCCTCGTCAATACAACTGGATACTTCAGTGAACCAATTAATCTGGGAATCACCGGTTGACCTCTCCAAACCGTTTCAAAAGACCCCATTGTGAGCATACCACTGAACAAACAACTGCTAGTTAACTGTACCCGCCTCCATGGCTCTCTTAAGGAACACTGTATTGTCTTCATCTGCTTGGTTTTGACACTCTGTTTTTAATCTATTTCGAGGGAACTCTTGCCAGTTCATCGCTACCCTATTATCTGTGCAGATCACTCCTTGATTGGCTAGAAAATCTGCTAGTTTATTGGCCTTTCTTCGCACATGTGCAAAACTGACTGTTCTCAGGCTTTGTAGATGACTGTGAATCCATTGGAAGACTTGAATTAGCCTCTAGTTTTTAGAGGCTTTTTCCGGTTTTGTTCCCCAGCTTATTCTCTTGACTGAGTTAATGACCAACTCAAAGTCAGCTTCAATGATCTTATTTTGGCGATTTTCCTGAACCAGAAACTCAAGACATTGTTCCATGGCCATTAACTCCACCATGTTGTTGGTGGCCTTTCCTAGGTGGCCATGGAAGATAAACAGAATATGTCCCCTGTCATCCCTTAACACCCCTCCATGGCTTGCCATGCCCGAATTACCTTTAGAAGCCCCATCCATGTTGAATTTTAGAAAGCCCTTAGGGGGAGGATGCCAAAAGTTTAGCTCAGGATCTATAATTGAAACTTTCCTGACTAAGCCTTGAGGAACGAGTCCCTTCAACTCTAGCCTATAGAGAATCCTCCAGTCTGTAGTAGAAGGGGGATTCGAGGGGAGATTTCAAATTGTAGTACTAACCATTTCTTTAATCTGTTTTAGGATCAGATCATAAATACACTGGGAATAATTCTTAACATTCTTGAAGATTCTATTGTTCCTTTCTTTCCAAACATTCCTTATAATCAAGCTTGGTTTAGGTGCCCACGTTGAACCAAGAATTTCATTATCCGAAAAGTTCCTTCTCCATTTGGTGAGGTTATTGAAAAGACTTCCAATATCTCTGTCAGATTGTTGGAAGATAGAGGAAAAAGAATCCCATAATTTGGAGGTGAAAATGCAGTTGTTGAGAAGGTGTTCCATGGTCTCCTCTTGAGCCTCACAGAGTTGGCATCTAGAAGGCCCTAGGAAACCCCTCTTCCTAATATTATCCCAGGTCAGGATTTTCCTTTGCAGAACCAGCCACAGAAAAAGTTTAATTTTCATCCAACCCTGATGCTTCCATAGGTTTTGCCAAATCCTGTTAGGAGCATGGGAATCAAGTTCAAGGAGTATGAGTTTAGCTTCTTTGAGATTAAAGTTCCCCTCATTGTTGTTGCCCCATCTCAGCTGGTCATGCCCCCTTGAAACTAGAATTTTCCTTTGCTCTAACATTTTCATCAGTCTTTCGGCCTTAGTTTTTAGAGGACTGTCATTTCAGAGATCAAATTTCCTCCAGTTTCTCCATTTCCCTGAACTATTGGTTTGATCCCAAAAATCCTTAACTTGGGTGAGCTCCTTAGTGTCTGTCTCTGCTTTGAGGTCCTCCAAATCCTCCTGTAACAGAATAGGTTCTTGTTGCCATCTATCCTCCCAGAATAAGGCTAAGTCTCCCTCTCTAATTTCCCAGAAGCTGTTATCTTGAATTAAGCCTCTGTTATCCTAGGCTTTGTTCCAAATATGAGATCCTCTTATATTCCCATCCATCCTTATGCGGTCATTATCTAGCCAAGAGCTTGCGTATTTTTCTTTCCAAGTGATGGCCCATTGTGCTTCTGGTTCCTTTATCCATCGCCACCATAATTTTGCCCCTAGAACCTTACAAAGAATCTCAGGATCTTCCAATCCAAGACCCCCATGGTTTTGGGTTTGCAAATTTTTTCCCAGGCAACTAAGGCCCATTTCTTCTTTTCTTCCCCCTTGCCCCAAAGAAAGTCTCTTTGTATGTTTCTCATTTGATGCAGGATTCCTTTAGGAGTAGGGATAGCTGATAGCATAAAGATTGGGATTGATTGAAGAACAACCTTTGTGAGGACCAACCTGCCAACCAAGTTTAATGATCTCATTGTCCATTTCCTGGTCTTGTCATGCAGCTTACTAATCATCGGCTCCCAGATACTCTTGTGTAATAGTTTTGCAATTAATGGAAATCCCAGGTAATTCGAGGGGAGTGAGTCTCTTTGAAAGCATAGAATTCTAGATATGTTCCTTTGAATAGCAATGTTAGTATTGAAGAAAAAAATCTTAGATTTGGAAAGATTAACTTCCATACTAGAGGCCATGGCAAAGTCACTGAGGATTTGTTTATAAGCAAGAGCTTCTTTGACTGTGGGTATTCCCTGCAGCATGGTGTCATCCACAAATTGTTGATGAGTCAAGGCCTGTCCATTATCAGAGAGTTGTATACCCCTGATGTTACCAACTACTTTTGCATGCTTGATAGCCCTGCCTAGTCCTTCCATCATGAGGATGAAGAGAAAGGGAGAGAGAGGGTCACCCTACCTAAGGCCTCTGGAAGGGGTGAAAGTCTCCGAAGGAGAGCCATTGACTAGAATTGAAAAACTAGAAGAAGTAATCAAAGCCAGGATCCATCTTACCCAATTGTGGTCAAACCCGAAAGCAATAAGAACTTTCCTGATATAGTTCCAATTCAGCTTATCATAAGCTTTGGCTATGTCCAGTTGCATGATCATTCCAGCTTTTCTCTTGCTAGTAAGAGAGTGCACTTATTAAGAATTTGCCTTCCTTCCACATATCCAGATTGTTCCCCCGAAACTAGTGAAGGCAAGAGGGGTTTGAGTCTTTTTGCAACCACTTTTGATATTATCTTGTAAACCACATTGCACAAAGCTATAGGTCTGAATCTATCAGGGGTTTGAGAAAGCTCCTATTTAGGGATCAGGGCTATAAAAGAGGAATTCAGAGCTTTCAAAATGGTTATGTGCCTCCTGGAATCTTCCACTACTTGCAGAATGTCCTGTTTGATAATATTCCAGCAAGCTTTGAAGAAATCGACATTGAAACCATCCGGGCCTGGTGCCTTACCATTCTGCATTTCTTTGAGAACCCCACTAACCTCCTCTTCGGTCACAGGCCTGTAAAGGTTAACATTATCCTCTCTGGAAACCATCCTGGGTATATGCTTAGTGAAGTCCCGGATGTAGTGATCTCTTTCATAATAGGTTTCCTGTGTTATGTTTCGAAAGTGCTGGACTAGAACTGCTTCTATTTCTTCATGAGAATTGAGATTATTTCCTTTTTTATCCTTAATCAAAGAAATTCTGTTATGTGCTCTGTTTGGCATGGTGGATTTGTGAAAAAATATGGTATTAAGTTCACCTTCTTTTAGCCATTGGACTCTAGATTTTTGTCTCCAAAATATTTCCTCTTGTTTGCATATATTCTCCCATTGTTGCTGATATTTGGTGGCTTGATCACTTCTGACTTTGTCATGGCCCTCTTTGATAAGGGTTTGGTTAAGTTCCTGCATTCTGCCTTCAATAATTTTTTTCTCTTCAAAGATATTGCCAAATTCATTCTTGTTCCAATCTTTAAGCCGAAGCTTGATGTGTTTTAATCTTTTCTGTAGGAGGAACATTCTGGTTCCCTGAATGTTTAAATCTTCTACCCACCACTTGGTTATGTTGCTAATGAAATCTGGGTGGGAAAGCCATATATTCTCAAATCTAAAAGGTCTATTCTTGGGGTTACCAATTCCCTAAACCTCCAGTTATATCGGCCAGTGATCTGAGCCTCCAAAGGGGAGAACTCTTGCTACCATTTCCTTGTCATTGAGCATAAGATCCTCTGAGATTATGAATATATCTAATTTGGAAGCCACCTGAGACTCTCCTCCTCCTTTATTGTTCCAGGTGAAGGTTCCATTATTCATTTCGATATCCACCAACTTCGTCTTATCAATAAAGGTTTGAAAAGCCAAAGAGTCTTTGCCTAGAACTCTAGTTCCCCCTTTTTTTCCGTAAGTGATTTAATCATTTTGAAATCACCCCCTAAGATCCAGGGTATTCCTACATATTTGTCTCTGAGAGTCTCCAGAGAGTTTAGAAGGCTGAGTTTGTCATCCATTATTTGAGGGCCATAGACATTTATTACCAGGTAGGTTTCATTATCTCCTACTGGTTGAATTACTACAGATAAATAATCCCTAGATGCCTCCACATCTATTAAGTCAATTTTTTGTGGATTCCAAAGAGTGAGAATACCTCATGATGTATTCTCTACTTTGACTTCCAAAAACTCAAATCTATTGAGCCATTTACTATGGATATCTCTTATCTTTTGAATGGAACACTTAGTTTCCTGAATGAAAATCACATCCATAGATGCTTGTTTCATTCTATTACTCAGTAACCTTTGTTTCCTTTTACTACCTAGACCCTTGATATTCTAAGAAGTGAGCTTCATAATTAAAGGTTAGTAAAGGAGTAACTAGATAGGCCTTTCATCTTACCTGAATTTATCATTAGCTTTCCACATTCCATCAACAGCTCATTCTACTTTTTTCTGCCCCTATTCTTTCCTGGGATTTTGGGTGCTAGTCCTGCTGTGTTTTTCATCGTTTTCCCTCCTTCGTTGCCCTATCTATCTTTGTGTTTTATTCTGTCCACCCCTTTAGTCTGGGTTTTCCATAAAAACAACTGCTAAACCCTATTGAACTCCTCTGTAGGTAACGAGTCTAACCCTTCTTTGGTTCCTTGATTCAAGAAACCTTCTAAATCTAGGTTCTCTTTCTCAAGAATTTCCTAGAGTTCATGGTCCTCCATTTCCATCTCACTTTGGGTCATTTCAAGATCCATCTCCTATTCTACATTACTTATCATAAATTCTTTTTGTTTTTTGTTTTCTTGTATTTGTTCACTGTCTTCTGCTTTCTCCTCCTCCACTGGGCTTCCTTCCTTTGCCTTATCTGTTTCTATTGGACCTTCGTCTACTTCGAGGACTTGGAACATGTTCTGGTTAGCTTGCTGCCCTGCAACTTTATGTGTTCTTAGTCCTCTTTTGCCTCCTTTTCCTTTGTGTTCCACCTTGAAGAATCTTTCTAAATCCTTCATTGTATCAACTTTGTTTTTGCTCTCTATCTTACTGAGAGGGCAGTCTATGAACATATGTCCATGCTTAGTGACATTTGTGACATCTGGATGGAATATGTTCATAATCTATCATTTGTATCGATTCTTCATCAAAAACTTCCAGAATAACCTCGTCCGGAAAAACTCCAGAGAGATCCATCTCCACACATATTCTAGCAAAGGAAGTATACTTTCCCCTTCTAGTGGCCTTAGAAACTTTGACAAAACGCTCTAAATTTTTCCTATGGCTGATAGAGATTCCGTTTGCCAGTAATCAAGAGGTAGAGAATAGAGTCTTGCCCAGACTGGGACTGAAGTAAAAGTCTCGTGTTCCAAAACAAAATTCATAATCCAAGGTCGCATATAGAGGCCTGCTATAGCATAAAAGTATGGCCCTCCTTCAAACACTCTGTCCTTATCTTCAATATTTGAAAATACTACAGTGAAAAATCCCTTGGACCCAAGATGTAGGTCAATGCTGCCTTTTGGTTTCCAGTGGTATTTAATCCACGTTTGTAATGCTTTTTCAGTGGGCCACAACCCCATGAATTTACAAATGATTGCATATGTTTGCATGTGATCCCTGTGCGCCTGTAGCGCTGGATCATTTAAAATGACTCTGGGAGTTACCGCCACTTTGGGTTTGCATGGTCCCATGTGTGCTTTGTCTTTAGTGCCTTGTTCCTTGATTTCTTCCTCATTTTCCATTGCATCATTGTGCTTCCTTGACTTAGTTCCCTCCTGCTCTTCTTCACTGCTTCTATCCCTTCCTTTTGAAGGCTCTCTGTCATTTTCCATTGATTTTTTTCCCCTGCTAGCCACAGCCTGCTTGTAGGAGAGAGTGGAGCTCCCTCCTGTGCGTCCTTTTATGGAGGATTTCCTCTGTAACAGTTCAAAACCCTGGTTTGTCTTCCTGCTTCGTTCCCGCCTCCTTCCGCAATGTATTGCCTTCAAAAATTCGAAAACAAACATAGGTGTGTTTTTCACTTGAATAGGATCCACTGAATTCATGACCACTCACAAAAAATAGTGTTTTGAAATTACTTAGTTTCTTGATTTAACCAATGGCATTTTATTTTATTTCAATTAGCGTAATTACTAAGTCTAATTTTAAAAATGCGTACCCTAAATATTTGATTACAAATGAATACACATTGAATGTAATGTATAATAATGAATGAAGTCAATGTAATGTATAATAATGATAAAATATATAATGAATGAGATGCAAAATGTTTGGTTGTGTTATGAAGTTTAGGATTATGGCAAAGGTTGAGGGAATTTTGTTGATTATAGCATATATTTAATTTAGTTTATAAAGGAGTTGTCTTTAGTGTGATTTTTTGGACTTTCGGTACCGGAATTTGGTGGAAAAATTTGAGGTGAAATCTTGATTTGTGTTATTTAAACTAGTTTTTTCACTATATATATGGTTTAGCACGCTGGAAAACCCCTAAGCCACTTCGATTGCACCGATTAGATTTTAGAGAAATTTGACAAGAAAAAACCCACCGTAAAAGCTTCCAAAATGTCGAACTAAAGACAACTCTGTTTACAAATATGAATAAAATATATTAATTTAATATAATTTTTTTTAAATATATTAATTTTTTAATATTTATTAAATATTTAAAAGATTAAAATTAAAAAAAATATATATTAAATTAATAGAGTGGTTAATCTTTCAAGTTTTTCATTTCCGCCTGCGGTTTTTAATCTTTTAGGGAAAGGTCTTAATTTTGCCCTAGCACCCAGAAAAATCCCGATTGAGGACATCATTTGTGATGTGGAATTCGGCATTAAGAACCTTCCTGATAAGATTAAAGACACGATTAGGCAGGATTGTGCCGTCACCCTGAGGAGGGCTAAGCCTCCCCGTAGCAATATCAGCAAGGCTGAGTTTGAGGCTCTGAAGAGCTTGAACGGTAATCATGACGTCGTGGTCTTAAAAGCTGATAAAGGTGGGGCTGCCGTTATCATGGATAGAAAGGATTACAGAAATAAGATGCTTGACCATCTGTGTAATAGTGGGAGTTATAAGAAGCTTTCGAAGAATCCCCTCAAAAAGGTTTCCAGAGCGGTCGCCCTTGCGATCAAGTCGTGCAATTCCACGATTCCTCTAGCCCAGAAACTTATTGAGGGTAACCCCATCACTCCTAGGATTTATGGTCTTCCTAAAATCCATAAGGAGGGGGTCCCCCTGAGACCCATTGTCAATACCATCGGTGGTCCGACTTACCTCCTGGCCAAGTTCCTCGCCGCAAAGTTGAGACCCTTGGTTGGGCAGACTGAGTCCTTTGTAAAAGACTCAGCTTCGTTTATTGAGGATCTTAAGAAAATTAATCTTGAGCCCGAGGACATTTTGGTAAGTTTCGACGTGGTCTCTCTTTATACCTGCATTCCTATCAATGAGGCCATGATGGTTATCAATAAGCTAACTGACCCTGATACGGCTAAGTTAGTTGAGCTTTGCCTTACCTCTACCTTTTTTAGCTTCGAGGGAGAATTCTATGAACAGACTTGCGGAGTTGCTATGGGCTCCCCCTTGTCCCCCGTCGTGGCTAATCTCTTCATGGAGGATTTTGAGTCTAGGGCTTTGGCCTCCTCTCGCCTCTTACCTAAGCTTTGGAAAAGATTCGTTGATGACACTGGTGTTGTCTGGTCTCATGGTCCTGACGAGCTGGATCGTTTCTTCAGTCACCTCAACAACCAATCCGCCGCCATTAAATTCACGATGGAAAAAGAAGATAATGGTTGTCTTCCGTTCTTGGATGTTCTCATCTCTAAGAAAGTGGATGGTTCCTTTTCTCATCAGGTGTATAGAAAGAAGACGCATACTGAGCAATACTTGCATGCGTCTTCGCATCATTTCCCCGCTCAGAAGTTAGGGGTTCTTAGCACGCTTGCCACCCGTGCGGTCAGAATTTCGGATGAGGAGAGCCTGGAAGCGGAGAAGGCTCACCTTCTAGAAGTCTTTGAGAAGAATGGTTACAATAGGCGCCTAGGTCAGAAAGCCTTCCTCAGGGCCAAGAAGGAGCCTTCAATCCGAAGGGTTCCTAATGATCGTATCATGGGTGTGAACCTTCCTTACATCCAAGGAATCACGGACAGGATTGCGAGGATTCTGAAGAAGTATGATGTTCCCGCAACTTTTAGACCTCTCAATACTATCCGTGGCTCCCTCAGGTCTGTGAAAGACCCGATTGACCCTAAGGACATGAAGGGCGTCTATGTCATTCCGTGTTCCTGTGGGACCCCCTATATTGGTGAGACTGGTCGCTCTATCAATCAGCGGATTAGCGAGCATTCGGCTGACTTAAGACATGGCAGGACCAAGTC
The DNA here is from genome assembly GCA_031772625.1 of Pinus tabuliformis. Lineage (NCBI taxonomy): Eukaryota > Viridiplantae > Streptophyta > Pinopsida > Pinales > Pinaceae > Pinus > Pinus tabuliformis. Next base: position 449,666,517 of record CM062812.1, on the reverse strand, counting down.
CTCGGCCCTGGCTGAGCATGCGGGGAAGACTATGCATCATGTATGTATAGAGGAGGCTCAGGTCATTGCCAAAATTGCGCAGTTTCACCATCGCAAATTTAGAGAGGCCCTGGAGATTGAGAAAAGGCCGAACAATCTTAATAGGGATGATGGCTGGAAGATCAGCAGTTGCTGGGTCCCAGCCTTATCCTCCTAGCCTCCTCATTCTCCCCTTTTTTGGTTTATCTTAGGGTGTCTGTCTCCCCCCTCCTTTAATTTTTCTTTTGGCAGATTGGTCCGATTATTATGGAATGTTTAAGTCTTTATTAAGTTAGGAATTGGTTTCGGGCTAATTATTGTATTAACCTTAACCTATTTATGATACTATTGGGCTTATTAAAATTAGATTTGTTTTTTCCATTATTTCATTATTCATACATCTATAATTATTTCTATTATAACCTTAGAATTGAGTTTCCCTTTACTATTGTCTAAACCCCCCCCCCCTTTTTTATAATTCATTTACCTAATGACATTGTTATCTTTAATATTTTTGGAATGAATAAATATATAATTTTGACCATTAGGTTTAAACGATAAATTATGAAATACCATTAATATTAGTTATTCTATTAGTAATATACATGGACTTTATCCACCCTATAGGTAATAATATATTTACCTAAGGACTTATTTACCTTAATATTTTTATTTGAATAAAATATTGAACGAATTTTGAGTATTGGACCAGTAGGTTTAAAGGATAAATTTTGATAATATTAGTTATATTATGGGACTTTACCCTAATTTATGGTAATTACCTATTATAACTAAATTCTAGGAATAATAATATTTTAACAACTTGTTTGGAATTACAAATTAATAAGTAGATATAGATTATTTAATAAACATATATTATTTTATATACCTTAGTATTTTAATGGACCATTATTTTAAATAATAAATATGATATATTTTAAAGAACTAAATAGTAAAGTCCTAACTTACCAATGGACCATTAATAATTATTACACTTTTACCTAGTGTAACTAAATTATTAAAATAAGAGTGATGTATTACCTTTCACTTGTATTTAAATAATATTGGATTGATTTATTTAATTTATATTATAAGATATAATGACCATTATAATTAAAATATTAATATTATACTATGGATTCTGGTTAATAATACTAATATATCTATTTATTTGTAAATGAATTCATTTATTTACCTATTTTAGATATTTATAGAAACATTAATTTATTAATTTAGTGATTTGACCAGGAACATTAAGTCAAATTAGCTGTTAGCATTATAGTTGTTGAGTCTCTGCACGCTCTATTTATTCAAGCTAAGCCGGATTGGTTCTTCAACTTGTCCTGACGATGAACCACATTGGTTGGTTCGAAACGCGTCGACAAAAGTTTGGTTATGTGATTTTGCCGAAGATTTTCTAAACAATAAAAAAAAAAAGTTAAAATAAAATTATGACTAATTTCACTGTATATATATTTAATTTAATTTAACTTTTTATTAATATTTAAAAATAGATATATCGAAAAATAATATTCAATAAATTGATATATCATTGTTATTATTATTTAGTTTTCAATTTTATAATTTCTATATAAGTTAAATAATTGATGAATGAAGGATGATTTACTAGATTCATATTTTTTGATATGCAAAGAATTATTATTTAACATCTCTCTTGTTTAAAGATGGGTGTCAAAACCCACAAGTTCCAAGTAGTGAAATGACATTTATTCATCAAGATGATGGAATTAGAATTTATTTTTTTTAATTGTAGATATGAGATTAAAATGGGTTTAAACTCTAAACATTAGAGATTCAAGATTAAATGGGAGGACTATGATTTAACACATCCATTGTTCAATTTAAAAGCTCTTTCAATTCAAAAATATACATATCTATCAAAATAAATGCTCAACTACATCAGTAAATGTGATTGATAAATATATATATATAATAATAATAAAATATTTAAAAATAACTATTATAATAAATATTAATATTAATATCAACATTAATTTATATTTATTATATTAATTTATATTAATTATATTAATATAATTTAAATTATATTAATATAATAAATTATTAAATTAATATTGATGGAATAATAAATCCAAGGGTTTAATATTAAAAACCCAAGATGTTATAAATCTAAATGAGTAATATTAAGCCTAAGGGATTAATATTATAAACCCTAGGTATATAAACCCCAAGATAAATATTATAAACCTTAAAATAATGATGATTTACCATGGTTTACCACGGAACCATGGTTGACCATCATTGATTTCATATGGGGACAATTTTTGTCACAATGTGGCATTGGACCATGGTTGATTTTCTTATTGAGAAAATCTTTGTCATAATGTGACGTTGGACCATGGTTTGCCATGATTATAAAGGGATTTATATTAAGCCCAAGGACCAATATTTTAAATGCTATGAATAATATTATACCATAGCAATATGAACCCTTAGATTAACAAACCGAAGGGATTGATATTATAAACTCAAGTCATTGATATTATAAACTCGAAGGATTGATATTAAAAACCTAAGCGACTATAAATCCAAGGGATTAATATTATAAAACCAATGTTTATAAACCCTAAGATAAATATTATAAACCCTAAAATGAACATGGTTGACCATAGTTGATCATCATTATGAACCCAAGGGATTAATATTAAACCCTAAGCTTAATATTATAAGCCCTATGAATAATATTATACCCTAGGAATATGAACCCTTAAATTAATAAACCCAAAGGACTGATATTATAAACCAAAGGGATTAATTCTAAAACTCCAAGATATTATAAACCCAAAGTATTTAAACCCTAAGATAAATTTTATAAACTCTAAAATAAACATGGTTGGCCATGGTTCATTTTCATATTGAGACAATCTTTGTCACAATGTGACATTGGACCATGGTTGATTTTCATATTGAGAAATTTTTTGTCACAAACTGACGTTAGATCATGGTTGGCCATGGTTGATGGTGGGCCCTAGTATTGCAGCAATAATGCTGCAACTCCTGGAACTCCCTTCTTTAATTTTATCAACCCGGTAGTTCGTAACAAACTTGGAAGTGATGGTGCTGTATGCATAAGTACTAGCTCTTGCCGCAACTGTCACTTGGTTAGCTGGCACAAGTCCGCTAGGGGCTCAAGCCAACTTCTATGAGCTCTTAGAAGAATATTTTTAGCTGATGGATGAAAGCTAACTCAAAGGAAGCTAATCTACTTGCAGAAAGAAACTGAAAGCCAAAAAGTAACGCAAACCCTAGCAAACCCTAATTCTACCAGCTAGTCCTACTGATGCAACGGAGAGAATGAAAACTACTGGAAGGGATGCCATTACTTCTATGAAGGTAAAATACATGTGTCTAGACTACTTCTACCTGAAGAAAACATCTTTTTTGTATTTTTGAATAAGTTATTAGAATTATCATGCATGTGCTTTTAACTATTTGTGACTGTGCAGAGGTGGATTGGCGAGAGGAAATGCTTGGAAGAGGTCGGGAAGGTTCAGAGAGGGCCTAAGGGGTCCCTAACACCCTTCCAGAGAGTTTCACAGAGTTTGGCTATCAAGAAACCACATTCGTGAGCTTCTACAGGAAGTCTGCAGGGGTTCTACAGGATGTTTCAGGAATTTCTACAGGATGTTCAGAAATTTCTACAAGATGTTTTAAAATTGGATTTTGGAGGATGGGTGAGTGAGGGAAGATGCATGAATGGATATGGAGGTAGGATAGGGGTCTGAAGTGGCCCAGGGATTGGTGGATGGAGTGGTGAGAAGGTGTAGATAGCTAAGTTGGCTCAACGAAGGCTTAAACAATGATGTACAAAAACTAGGGTTATGTGAGCAAATGTGGCAAACATGAGGTAAGGATTCTAAGTAGAGGGTGGAGTGGATGGTGCTGATGGAGAATAAGCAGATGAAGGAGTGGTACAGGTGCTCTGCAAGTCGTTTTTCCAATCTGAACCAACAAAGACTTGTAAATTCAAAGACCTAGTTTCGTTGACCTAATTTGCTAGCTGTCAGTAAAGAGAATGAACATAAGTGTGACCTGCAATGAAACCATGTATTTTAACTCATGCAACTAAGCAAACAAAAGTTTGAACTTGTAACCAACTTCTACACATGAAGATCAAACACTAGTGATTGCATGGTAAAGCAAAATCAGTGTTTTTGTGGGCAACAAAGTCATCCTAGTCACAGCTCCTGATCCCACTGAGGGAGAGGTGAAACCATAGATGTTTGTTTGCCCTTTTCTTGAAGCTTTTTCTGTTAACAACCTATCAAATAGATCTGAGCATGAAAAGCTATTTTACTCATCAAAAACAACCTAAATAATAAAACAAGGTTTAAATCTAAATAACAGATTTTATTCTAAGAATGCAGCAAAGACACATGAAAGTAAACAAAGGAGGTACTGGGCACTTGAGATGGGCCCAACCCCAAGAGCTACAGCCTCCTAAGAGAGATTTAGAGCTAGTGCAAATTTGGATTCATCTTTATTGATCAAAAGAAATGTTACATTCCAAAAACTGTCCACAAGGAGAACTTGAAAATGTGCTGAAAGCAAAGCTAATCTACTGCCTAAAAATCGAACTACAAAATGACTAAACAATGAGTACAAAATGACTAATTACTGGCTAGCCAAAATGAGGCCCTAATCCTTCTTATTTATACAAATTGAGGACTCCAATAGTCCTCCTAAACTTTAGGGACTCAGATGCCCAAAACTTGTAGTTAACAACAGTCCTACTTGACTTGCTTGGCTGCCCTTGTGCTAATTGATTTGGTGGCCCTTGAACTCCAAGATGATGGTGGAGAATTCAAGGTAAGGGACCATAAATGAAGGGGACACCTTCCTACAAATCCTCTCCCTTGTTCTCCCACGAATTTGGCTGCCAAGTGCTCATTAAAACCTTCAATTTTGTCTCCAAATTGACCAAAAAGACTACACAAAGCACACATTAGACTTGTTGGCATAATGACTAACCCAATTCACTCTATTAGCATAAATATAATCAAAAATATGCAATAAACTAATGAGAATGGTAGATTAAGTCGAATTAGGAGGTTGAATGAGCCCATATAATTATCCATTTTTGGGGCTCAGCAGTTGACCATGATTAGAGACCCAATGTATTTATATTAAACCCTAGGATTTGTATTATAAACCCTTTGAATAATATTATATCGTAGGAGTATGAACCGTTATATTAATAAAGCCAACAGATTTATATTACAAACTAAAGGAAATAATAAACCCAAGGAATTAATACTAAAAACCCAAGGGAATAATATTAAACCCAAGGGATTAATATTATAAATCCTAGCTATATAAACCCATAGATAAATACTATAAACCCTAAAATAAACATGGGTTGCCATGATTTATCTTCATATTGAGACAATTTTTTTCACAATGCAACATTCGACCATGGTTGAGCATGGTAGATTTTCATACTAAGACAATATTTGTCACAATGCGACACTCGACTATGGTTGAGCATGACTAGCCATGGTTGATTTTCATATTCAGACAATTTTTGTCACAATGTGACTTTGGCTCATGATTGGCCGTGGTTGATTTTCATTTTGAGACAATCTTTGCCACAATGAGACGCTGAACCATGGTTGAGCATGGTTGGCCATGGTTGATTTTCATATTGAGACAATATTTGTCACAATGTGACACTAGACCATGGTTGAACATCATTACAAACATAAGGGATTTATATTAAATCCTAGCATTAATATTATAAACCTTATGAATAATATTATACCCTAGAAATATGAACTGTTTGATTAATAAAGCCAAGGGATTAATTCTAAAACCCCAAGGTATTATAAATCCAAGGGAAGAATATTAAATCCAAGGGATTAATAACGTAAACCTAGGGTATGTAAACCCTAAGATAAATATTTTAAACCCTAAAATAAACATTGTTGACCATGGTTCATTTTCATATTAAGAAAATCTTTGTTGAAATGCGATGTTGGACCATGGTTGAGCATGATTGATTTTCATATCGAGACAATCTTTGTCACAATGTGATGTTGGACCATGATTGATTTTCATATCGAGAAAATATTTATCACGATGTGACGTAGGACCATGATTGACCATGATTATAAACCCAATGGATTTATATTAAACTGAATGATTAATATGATAAATGCTATGAATAATATTACACCCTTGGAATATGAACCCATTAGATTAATAAACCCAAGCGATTGATATTATAAACCCAACATCACATTGCGACAAATATTTTTTGAATATGAAAATCAGCCATGGTCCAATGTCACATTGTGACAAATATTGTCTCAATATGAAAATCAATGATGCTCAACCATGGTCCAACGTTGCATTGTGACAATGTTTGTCTCAATATGAAAATGAACCATGGTCAACCATGTTTATTTTAGGGTGTATAATATTTATCTTAGGGTTTATATACCTTGTGGTTATAATATTAATCCCTTTTGTTTAATATTATTCCCTTGGTTTTATAATACTTTGGGGTTTTAGAACTAGTCCCTTGGGTCTATAATATCAATCCCTTGGGTTTATCAATCTGATAGTTCATACTTCTAGGGTATAATATTGTTCATAAAGTTTATAATATTAATCCTAGGGTCTAATATAAATCCCTCGGGTTTATAATCATTGCCAACCATGTGTAACCATGGTCCTATGTCACATTGTGACAAAGATTGTCTCAATATCAAAATCAAATATGGTCAACCATGGTCCATTGTCGCATTGTGATACAGATTGTCTCAATATGAAAATCAACCATGATAAAACATAGTCATCCATGTCTATTTTAGGTTTTAAAGCATTTATCTTAGGGTTTATATACCTTGGGTATATAATATTAATCCATTGGATTTAATATTATTCCCTTGTGTTTATAATCCCTTGGGTTTAATATTACTCCCTTGTGTTTATAATCCCTTGGGTTTATTGTTCCCTTGGGTTTATAATATGAATCTGTTGGGTTTTAAAATCTAAGTGTTCATATTCCTAGGGTGTAATATGATTCATAGGGTTTATAACATAAATCATTGGGTTTAATATAAATCCCTTGGGTTTATAATCATGGTCAACCATGGTAAACCATGCTCAACCATGTTTATTTTAGGGTTTATAATATTTATCTTAGGGTCTATATACCTTGGTTTTATAATATTTATCCCTTGGGTTTAATATTATTCCCTTGGGTTTATAATCCTTTGTATTTTAATATTATTCTATTGTGTTTATAATATGAATCCCTCAGTTTTATTAATCTAAGGGTTCATATTTCTAGGGCATAATATTATTCATAAGGTTTATAATATTAATCCTTGAGTTTAAAATAAATCCCTTGGGTTTATAATCATGGTCAACCATGGTCAACCAGGGTCGAACGTCACATTGTGACAAATGTTGTCTCAATATTAAAATCGACCATGGTCAACCATCATCAACCATCGTCAAGCATTGTTAATTTGGGTCAACCATGGGGAAACATCGAATTGTGAAAATTATTGTCTAAATAAAGGTAAATTCAATCTGTAGTTAAAGTAAAATAATTTTTGTGAAAACAATTTTCATATTTTGTGAAAATAATTGTGACAAAGGTTGCCTCGATATGAAAATCAGTAATGGTGAACCATGGTCCAATGTCGTATTTTGAAAAATATTGTTTCAATATGTAAATCAACCATGGTCTACCATGGTCAACCATGTTTATTTTAGTGTTTAAAATATTTATCATAGGGTTTATATACCGTGGTTTATGGTATTTATTTTATGATTTTTCATAGGATTTTCTCGACATGGAAATCAATCATGGTTAACCATGGTCCAACGCCGCATTGTGACAAAGATTGTCTCAATATTAAAATCAACCATGGCCAATGATGGTCCAACGACGCATTGTGACAAAAATTGCCTCATTATGAAAATCAATCATGGTCAACGATGGTCAATCATGGTTCATAATATTTATCTTAAGGTTTATATACCTTGGGTTTAAAATATTTATTAAACTAATTAGTTAATTATTATTATTTAATTAAATATATTGATTTATTATTATATAAAAAATGAAGTAAATAATTTTCTTAATTTTTACTTATTAATATAAATAAATAAATTATTAATAATATTTATTTTAATTATTAATAATATTCATTTAAATTATTCTTTATTTAAATATTAAATAGTATTTATTTAAATTAATAATAATATTTATTTAAGAATATTGATAGACATTTTTTCTCGTTCGAGCCTTGCAACTCTTTTCGGCTCTGAGCATCTCAATAATGTCATCCCTGGGAGGAGTGTCTCGATAACGTCATCCCTGGGAGGAGGGGATCCCAACCCCTTAGGCCCTCTATAGAAACTAGAGAAACTGACCGCATAAAATCCTCTGCTTCACGAACAATCATTGCACCGTCTGCGAACCTCGCAAGATGGCGATCATGTACTCTTCTCCAAGCCACTAGAGCCCTCGTAGCACACCACGCAGACATGCAAAGTTAATTCCTCTGTTATACCAAAGATCCATACCTCACCCTCTTGTCTTGCCAACAATATTCAATTCATGTAGGACCAAACTTTGTGTAGAAAATCTGTGATAGGTTAACCTGATAATGCAATATAAATCAAAGCAGAATACTATAACCTACTTCTACTATCAATTTGTGGAAGCTTAAATATTGAGTTGAACAATGTAACAAGAAGAAGAAGAATCAATGGAATAATACACATGAAAATACTTTGGGGAAAGCCTCAGCTAAAAACCCCACACTATTGTATTATCATACATGGTGGAAATACATAGGAACTATACAAAGCCTTAGCTCTCACAGCTAGCCAGCTCTCAGTACAATCCTCACAGATGCTCATAGGTAATCTTGGCTTCTCTCCAACCTTCCTCTCTGCCCTCCAAGCTCCTATTTCCTTGCGCTATTCCTTCTGGATGATTTTCCTATTACCAAGTGGAAAACCAATCCTTCAAAACTGCGTAATCCTCAAGGATGAATCCTTGACTACATGCATGAGTTTACTCCATTAGGAAACACATGCAACTGATAGTACATTGTTCTTGAAAATTAATCTCAATTGGGTCTTTCTCAGAATAAACATGCATGAGTTTTTGATAAGGGAATCTTCAGTTAACTGGAGTAGCACTAGTTGAGTGCATTAATGCATCAACTGACTGTTAACTCCCTATTAGTTCCTCAAATAGTTTGGAACTAATTTAACTGGACTTAACTCAGTAAACCAAGATAACTAATTACAGCTCAAATATAACTCAATCTTATCTCCTTAATTTAAGGGATAACTCTTGCATGACTTTAGAAAGACTTGTAACTTGAATTTCTCCAACTAATTAATTTAAAATAAATTAACTAATTATTTCCAAGTAGTTGTTAAGACTAAATTTGATTTTAATTCACAATTTAATTCAAGGAAAAGAAAATTGGAATATTCTTGTTGCCATATTTCAACACTCCCTCTCAACAGGAAAGGGCTTATGTGCCACCCAAATCCTATCTCTATGGAACTCGAATTTACACTTTGACAATGCCTTTGTCAAAATGTCAGCATCTTGCTCCTCTGTCAAAATATACTGCAACAACATGATCCTCCTCGCTACATAGTCTCTGAGATGATGATACCGGATGTCGATGTGCTTGGAACTATCATGAAATACTGGATTTTCAGAGAATTTGATACAAATCTGATTATCACAATAGATCACAACTGTATCCATCCTCTAATCAAACAAACCATCTAGGATTTTCCACATCCAGATGGCCTCACACGCTGCCTAAATTGCAACCATGTTCTGCCGAGCTGAGTGCAACCAACCTCTGTTTCCTGCTATACCAAGAAACTGTCGTTGACTCAAGGTTGAAAATCCCTCTTGATGTGTTCTTCCGATCTGATGGAATCCTTGCCCAATCTGCATCCTTGAATTTCCCTCTGTTCTTTTGTACCATAATCCATATTGATATGTGCCTTTCAGGTATTTTAATACATGCTTTTCCACCTTCCAAAACATCTTGGTAGGTTGAACCATCGCTTGACTTAGCTGGTTCACCACATAGCACAAATATGGTCGTGTGTTCACTAAGTACATCAGTGAACCCACAAGTTGCCTGTACATAGTAGCCTCTACCACTTCTCTTGAAGTAGTAACCTCCTTCCTCCAGTTACCTGCTAGAGGAATGTGCATGGGCTTGCACTTCTCCATGTGGAATATCTTGAGTATCTCATTGGCATACTTGCCCTGAGACACAAACGACTCCCCATCCTTCTGCCACACTTCAATGCCAAGGAAGTAATGCATGATACCCATGTCTTTCATCTCGAATTCTCTTGCAAGGTCCTCCTTGCAAGACACGATCAACTGATCATCACGAGTCAACATGAGATCATCAACATAAAGTATGATGATCAACAACTTACCTTTCACCACGATGTGGTACAGGTTCGCATCCGCCTCACTCTTTGTGAAGACCAACTTGGTGAAGTAGTTGTCTATCCTAGTGTACCAAGCACGAGGTGCTTGCTTCATCCTGTATAATGATCTCTTGAGTCGGCACACATGCGCCTCACGATCAAAGGTCTCAAAACCTTCCGGGTTCTCTATGTACACCTCTTCCTCAATATGGCCATTGAGGAATGTAGTCTTCACATCCATCTGATGGATCCTCCAACCCATCTGTGTTGATAGTGCCAACATAGATCTCATAGATGAGTACCTTGCGACAAGAGCAAAAGTCTCATCATAGTCAATCCCCTTGACCTGTGAAAAGCCACGGGAAACAAATCTTGCCTTATGCTTCTCCACACTACCATCAACAGCTTGCTTTACCTTGTAAAGCCAATGAGAACTCACAACTGACTTGTTCTTCGGTCTCAGAACCACGTCCCAAACACTGTTACGAACTATGGAGTCATACTCCTCCACCTTAGCATCAACCCAAATCAGTTGCTGCACTGCTTCCTCAAAGGAATATGGCTCGGTCTCAACACATTCCCCAGAAAGAGCCATGTATCCAGTGTACCTCTCAGGTGACCTCCTTTGTTTGCGCTGAGAAGATGGTGCTCCCACATTCTCTCTCACATCCTCCAATAATCTGTCAACTTCTATTCTACGCTTTCATCCATCTTTGGAAGACTCTGATTGAGTGGATGTCTCCACTCCTGGAACCTCTGCATGCAGCAACTCTGCATTAGTTTGAGGCTCCTCCTCCTTAGGAACCAACAGTTCCTCCATAGCCTGTAGTTGGAGCTCCCTCTCAAGGGAAACTTGCATGGCCTTCTGCTCGTCAAACTTGAGATCTCCGCGAACCACTGTCCTACGACTGGTAGGCAAGTACACCCAATAGTTGTGAGGTGTATCAGTGTACCCCACAAATATCCCCAACTCTGTTTTCGGCTCAAGATTCTTTCGTGCATCCTTTGTCACATGGAAATATACCGATGAGCCAAAGATCCTGAAGCGACCCACATCTGGTCTCTTACTGAAGAAAGCTTCCTCTAGCATCTTCATCCCAAGTATGTGATGCAGACTTCTATTTTGCAAATAGACCATTGTGTTGCATGCCTCAGCGCGCAAGTGAAGTGGTAGGCCTTAGTCGTGTAGCATTTCCCGTGCTGCCCCTACAATAGTTATGTTCTTCCTCTCTGCCACCCCATTTTGCTGTGGGTTCTGAGGTGTCATAAACTCTCGTTTAATTCCTTCCATTGCACAAAAGTCCTTAAACTCTTGAGAGACATATTCTCCACCGTTGTCGCTTCTCAAGGCCTTGATCTTCTTCCCTGACTCTTTCTCGACCAAATATTTGAACTCACAAACTTTGTGAAAGTTTAGTCCTTCTTTTGCATGAAATAAATCCATCATTTATGAGAATAGTAATCAATGAAAATCACATAATACCTTTTCTTCACTGTGGATTCCGTCGAGAATGGTCCACACAAATCAATATGAACTCACTCTAAGATAGCCTCTGCTCGACTGTCTCGATCATGAAAGGAAGACTTGGTGTACTTTCCTAAGGTACAACCTTTGCATGTGTCAACTTGCTCAAGTTTACCTTTGGGAAGTCCTGTAGATATCTGCTGTATTATCTTAAAAGCCCCATGATGTAAATGACCCAACCACTTGTGCCACAACTCGCCAATGTCTTGGTTTTGCACCAATTCTTCTTTCGTACTCAATTCTGCACAATCATCTACCTCTAATTTATATAGATTCTTCACACAAATCCCTATCCTCTTGGTCTGACCTATGTCTATGTGTCTTAGGAATGCCTTTCCTTTACCAAAGACAACATCGTAGCCTTTGTCCTCCAACATTGCGACTGATACCAAGTTCTTCTTCAGTCCAGGCACATACATCACATCTATCAAGGTGAGAGGAGCTCCATGCTCCCTCTGAAAAGCAACCGTGACCACTCCTGAAACACTATACCGTTCGTCGTCACCTAGCTCTATGCACATATTGAGGTCTCTCTCCTCTAAGGCACTGAATAAATTTTTATCACCGGTCATGTGGAATGAGGCTCCACTGTCAAGATACCAGACACAACCCATCATCAAAGACACCATGCATGCGATGAGGGTAAATCCCATTTCGAACTTAGAGGCTAATGCATCACCTTCTGATCCTTTCGAGGATCCTTTCTTGGACTTCTTCGATGGGAAATTAGTCGCATAATGTCCCATCTTGTGACAATTAAAGCATCTTACTTTAGACATGTCACCCTTCTTTCATCCTTGAGAAGAATTCTATTTGAAATGGGAAGCCTTCCCCTTCCCTTTCCTTGCCTTACTTGCTAAGGCCATATTTTCTTCATCATCATTCTTGGATGAAGAACCATATCGTGTGCTCCTCCTGATCTCATCCTGCATAAGATCCAACCACAGTCGTTCCCAATCTGGCAGTTTCTCCCTTCCATTCACAAAGTCCTAGTAGCTATTCCAACTCTTTGGAAGGCCAAGGAGAGCGAGGCTCACCATATCATCATCGGTAGTAGTTATTCCCACACTGCCAAGCTCATCTATATAGGTGGTGAGCTTGTTCAGATATGTGGAAATAGTATCGCCCTTCTCCTTATTGATTCTTCAAAGCTTATCCTTGATCACCAATTTCCTCTGGTCGCTACTGTTTTGGTAGAGGTCCTTCAATGTCTTCCACATTGAAAATGGAGTGTCCTTCCCATGGAGACTCGAGACAATATGGTCTCGAACTCCCTCAAGGATGATCCGTCTCGCCTCCGCCACACAGTTCTTCCACTCAGCCAACTCTTGTGCATTATTTGAAGCTGGCTTTGGGATTTCTTGATCAATGAATTCCTTCAAGCCATTGTCTTCTAATACAACCTCCATTATATCTTTCCATGCTATGTAATTCGAGCTACCTTCCAAGGCATACTCGAGTCTCAAGCCATAGAACGCCATTGGCCAACCTTGAAGTATGATATGAATTCGATTTTCACCTGCAACCCCGAACTTCAAACTTCGAATTCTCTTCTCAGTATACTATTCACAGCTCTGATACCATGTAGAAAATCTGTGATAGGTTAACCTGATAATGCAATATAAATCAAAGCAGAATACTATAACCTACTTCTACTATCAATTTGTGGAAGCTTAAATATCGAGCTAAACAATATAACTAGAAGAAGAAGAATGAATGGCACAATACACATGAAAATACTTTGGGGAAAGCCTCAGCTAAAAACTCCACACTATTGTATTATCATAGATGGTGGAGATACATAGGAATTATACAAAGCCTTAGCTCTCACAGCTAGCCAACTCTTAGTACAATCCTCACATATGCTCACAGGCAATCTTGGGTTCTCTCCATCCTTCCTCTCTGCCCTCCAAGCTCCTATTTCCTTGTGATGTTCCTTCTGGATGATTTTCCTATTACCAAGTGGAAAACCAATCCTTCAAAACTGTGCAATCCTCAAGGATGAATCCTTGATTGCATGCATGAGTTTTCTCCATGAGAAAACACATGCAACTGATAGTACACTGTCCTTGAACATTAATCTCAACTGGGTCTTTCTCAGAATAGACATGCATGAGTTTCTGATGAGGGAATCTTCAGTACACTGGAGTAGCACTAGTTGAGTGCATTAATGCATCAACTAACTGTTAACTCACTATTAGTTCCTCAAACAATTTGGAACTAAGTTAACTGGACTTAACTCAGTAAACTGAGTTAAATAATTACAACTCAAATATAAATCAATCTTATCTCCTTAATTTAAGGGATAACTCTTGCATGACTTCAGAAATAATTCTAACTTGAATTTCTCCAACTAATTAATTTAAAATAAATTAATTAATTATTTTCCAAGTAGCTGTTAAGACTAAATTTGATTTTAATTCACAATTTAATTCAAGGAAAAATTAAATTGGAATATTCTTGTTGCCATATTTCAACACTTTGACTGGAAAATTCATAGGTATATGGCCATCTAAAATCACCCTCCTCAACAAGATTGCACAAATATGGAAGCCCAAAGCACACTATGAAGTTAATATATGCCCAAAATGCTTCTTCATAGTTGTATTTGATTGCCATGAAGATCAGAAAGTTGTCATTGAAGGTAGCCTGTATTTTCTCAGCTCAACAAGCCTTTTTCTGAGACACTAGACGCCTAAATTCAATCGAGACAAGGAGGAATGCACTTGGGCTCCAGTCTGGATTTGGTTGCATTCACTCTCATATGAATGTTGGGACCCTGAAACCTTTTAAGACATCAGTAACAAATTAGGTCAGTTTGTCTGCATGTTAGAGAAAACTAAGATTGGTTTCTACTCCTCTTATGCAAGGACCTGTGCCTACCTGAACATCTCAAGTTCGCTTCCTGAAGAAATAGCCCTAGAATATGAAGACAGTGCTTGGATTATGGTTCTATACATGAGCATGTACCATTTCGTTGTCGTAAGTGCCGTCAACACGAACATCTCTTTAGATTTTTTCCCCTAAACGTATCAAAGCCAGAAACCCACTGAGTAGGAAGACCAAAAGAGGAGGGTTTATCAAAGTTCCCATCAAAAAGTGTCACAACTAGAAAGTCAATACTACAAGATCACCAAAGACACAAGGCACCACCAACAACAACTTCAAAGTGTTGAGGTAACTACTAGAATATCTAATAGACCAATATCTAGAAAAGACACAACCAAATGCTTCATTCGTCAATCTAGATTTGAATCCAAAAGGAAAAGCTCCAATGGAAGATCCAAGACTTCCTAAGAAACAAGAATCTCTAAATCCAGAGCCCTTGGTAACCCGACGCACTAGGGAAAAAACCACCATGGATGAGGATTACCTGGAATATCTAGAAGGTCTTGACATATTAGCCATGGAAGAAGCCTACATGCACAATATCCTACACTGCATCCCACCCAAGAAAATTAATATTCTAGAAACAACACTCCAGAAAGCAAAGGAATCTCAACAACTTGGGGTTGAAGTTAATACCTCCAAATATGATAAGAAGAGTAGCAAGGAATTCAAAAAAATAGGTCATGAAACCACCATGCAGTGCATAGATGCTGTGGGAAGGAAGTTCGTTGAATCAAGAAGTAGAAACAGGTCACTAAGGTCTACACCTCATAAAACACTACCCATCAATGAAATATTATACCCTGGAATCTCAGGGGATTGAATGCCCCCTCTAAGCATCACATTATTCAAGTAAAAGTGCAACATGCTCTTCCAACAATTATGCTAATTAAAGAAACCAAGTGCTCTGAAATTGTCTTCAATCTCTATATGCAAAAAATTTGGAAGAAAGCCCATACACAAGAAATAAGTGCTGAAGGTGGCTCTGGAGGGCTCAGAATGGCCTGAAACTCTCAACTCATTCAAGTAGAGAAACATGCACAACACCCTGATGCCCTAATAGTGAAATTCCACCTTCTAGGCACTTATCAACATGACTACCTCACTAACATCTATGTTCCCCAAATTCCCTCAAGGAAACATGAAATGATTCAATATATAACCACCCCTAGTGGTACCCTCAACCCCAACCTTTGAATCATAAGAGGGGACTTCAACGTAATCCTCTCCCTAGGGGAGAAGCAATGTGGACATATGCATATTGAGCCAGAAGCAGAGGAGCTTCAAAACTTCATAGAGGACTCCAATCTAGTGGACATAATGACATCAAATGGATTTTATGATTGGAACAACATGTGGGGAGGCACTGCCTAGATATTTTCTTGGCTTGAAAGATTTCTTGTGGCAGAGCATTATTTATCGGGAAACAACGATAGTGTAGAAGAGAAGATCACCTTAGCATGCTGCGATCACTTCCTGATCTCTTTATCATGGCGCTCTTTCGGTAAGACTCTCAAATTCCCTTTTCAATATGAACAATTATGGCTAACAAGCCCTGGAATAGTCAGTAAAATCCAACACTAGTGGCAGAGTATAAAAATTCGTTGGTACCAAGATGTACATCTTCTAGACAAAATTGAAAAGAATCAAAGATCTTCTCTGAAAATGAAATCGAGAAGAGTTGAACAACATATTTCGAGGAAAGATATTCCTAGAAGAGAAATTATCCTCTCTCCAGCAGGCTATCATCTGAAGGGGATGCACAAAAAAACTCACAGACTAGGAAGGCCTACTCATGCAGCAATTAGAGGAACGTTACAAACAAGAAGAGAACCATTGGAGAGCCAAATCCAGAATCTCTTGGGTGAAAGAAGGAGAAAGGAACACAACATTGTTTCACCACTCAACCATTCAATAAAGAGCCAACGATCGGATTGCATCGCTGCATCTATAAAATGGGGAAATCATAGAGAAGAAGGAAGACCTTGAATCCACTATGATCAGCCATTTCTTGAACATCCTACCAGAACCTATGATTCAAAGAGATGATGACATTAAGAACATAACATATCACATCCCTTGTCTTGTCTCTCAAGAAGACAAAATTATTCTCTTCAGCGAAATCAGGGAGGAAGAAGTTTAGGAAGCACTACTTAGTATCCTAGAAGGAAAGGCCCTGGGAGCGGATGTATTTATAGTTTCCTTTTTCAAAAGTTGTTGGCACTTCCTGCATCAGGACATTACTAAATTGGTAGAAGACTCTCGAGCATCCTAGTCTATTTTGTCGGCCCTCAATGCATCCTTCCTCACTCTAGTTCCTAAGGAAGAAAATGTTGCCACAACAGGTAAGTACATGCCCATAGTGCTCTCTAATGTAATTTATAAAACTATCTCCAAAGTCATTGCAAACTGCCTAAATCCCATCCTCCTGACTCTCATTTCTCTAGAGAAATCAGGTTACATTGAAGGCAAGTGAATCCTTGATGGAACCATTATTTTCCATGAAGCCATCCACTCCATCAACTCTTTGAAGCTACCCAACATACTCATTAAGTCAGATCTTTCAAAAGCCTACGACACCCTCAATTGGGACTACTTAGAACAAGTCCTGCTTGCCTTTGGGTTTAGTCCTCCCAGGACCTCCTGAGTCATGTCATTGAAATCCTTGAATTTCTTCTCTATCCTTGTAAATGGCTCCTCACCGGACACCTTTTAGCCCTCCAGAGGCATCAGGCAAGGAGATCATCTCTCTCCCTTTCTCTTCATCCTTATGGAAGAAGGATTAGTTAGAGTGTTAAAAGATACCATCGCTCAGGAACCCCTCTCTAGTCTTGGATTCCACAGAAACCCACCCCCTCTCCCATGATGAATTTGTTGACGAAACTCTCATTTTCAATCACTCCTAAGTCAAGGAAGCTCATTCCATAAAAATAATTATGGATTCATTCTCCACTTCCTCACGAACAACCATCAATTTTGACAAATATCTCATCTTCTTTTTTCACACTCCATTTACCACCCAAAGGAATATATACTACATTATGGGCTTCTCAATGGGAAATTTACCTTCCAATTACCTTGGAATTCCCCTCTCAACTTCTGTTGTCAAACATTCTTCTTGGAAATGCCTTCTCGACAAGTTGAAAGACAGACTCAAATGTTGGTCATGTCGACTTCTGAATATAGAAGGTGAAATTGTTCTTCTTAAATTAGTCCTACAAGCTCTGCCTTCATATCTCTTTTCTGTCGTGGAAGCATCCAAATGGTTCCTTAAATCCCTCAGAAAAATACAACATAATTTCCTATGGGGAGGCTCTCAAATGAAACAAAAATGGCCATTGGTCAAATGGGATATGATCTGCCTCTAAAAAAGGGGGGGGCTTGGTCTATAAGACTCGGAAAAACTTCACAAAGTCATGGGAGAAAAGATCTAGTGGAGATGGGTCATGCACACCACAAAACCATGGGCCAAACTCTAGCATACAAAGTATGCTCAGAAAATTGATAAGAAAGATCTTATCCACTTGAGCTCAACCATCGAGGGTTATCACATCTAGAAAATTCCCAACACAAACAAATCCATGGTACAAAGTCACAGTTTTTGGGAAATAAGTGATGGTTGTTTAGTGAAATTTTGGACAGTATCATGGAAACAAACCCCCAGTCTTAGAAGAAAGATACAACTCCCCCTTAGCAAACAAGAAGCTCATGCCTCTAACAGGTTGTTAGTTTCACAATACTGGCAAGAAGACCCTTCTCAGGAAAGACGCAAATGGATCCTCCTCACTCTAGCACAAGAGGAAGACACAAATTCAAATGGTTCCGGTCTATAGGAGGCTCTAGATAATATAATGCTACAAAAATATGGCCCAAACATTTTAAGTTGGGGACATAAAAATTCAGGTACTTTTAGTGTCAAATAAGCTTATAGCATTTACTCGTAGACCCAAAATCGAGACCTGGACCCATATTGATCGAATTTATGGGACCTGCCCCTCTAACCAAATATGGGCATCTCCACTTGGCTCCTTTTAAGAAGGCGCGTCCTTACATGGGAAAATCTTACCAAGATGAGGCTTCATTGGCTCATCGTGGTGCTCCATGTGTTGATCCTCATAGGAATCAATTGACCATGTATTCGATTCTTGCCCCATTTCCAATCAAATATGGGAAAGAATAGACATGACTTTTATAGGCATGGAAAAGAAACGAACAACATCACTAAGACCTTAAAAAAATAGAGCTCGATCCCCTTTCAAACACCCATTCTCAATAGACTCTCATCCCTAATCCACTTCTTCTTAGTCTGAGAAATCAGGAAGGAAAGGAATCATTGAATTTTTTATAGAAAAGGCCAAACAATGGAAGGAATCTATATGCTTCTCCACAAATACATCTTTGAAACTCTACTCATCCAAAAATGGGAAGAAAGGGACTTTTAAGGCCCTGAATATGAGAAAACAATTCTTGATTGGTGGAACTTGGCCAAGCCTCCAAACACAACCATCAAATAGTCAAAGCACACTCGAAGGATCTAGATCATTGGTCTGCTCCAATGATTTTTGAAATCACCACATTGAGGTAATTCGAGCTTACATAGGTTTAATCTATTTGGAAAGAAAAAACATGGTCGAGTTGGAAGCACTCACGTAGTGACTAATCATAGCTCAATCACACAATCTCCACTCCCTCATAGCAGAGGGAGACTCGCAGGTGGTTACTCAAATTTCCAACTACATACTTAATGGCTCTCTAGCGCAAAAATGCTCAAACTATTGGTGCTTGGACCACGATGTTCAACAACTAGTAACAATCTTTGTAGAAAGGTGTTAAATTATTTTCATTCACACCAAAAGGAAGGCAAATAGATTAGTAGATCTCCTTGCCAATAAAGGGGTGGAAGACAATCTGGCTTTGACTTAGTTCACGTAGAGATCTCTCAACTCTCACTTGGTTTTCTAATGTCAAACTCTCATCTCTTAGGAGGAGCCTCCCGGGGAGTCTGCTTAGCACTGAAATGTATCAAGAAAAGAACAAGCCTCATGGGGACAACTTCTCTAGTCCACCTAAGCTTGTAGAAAATATAATGCCTGTAACATTTTTGTCAATATAATATGGTCTACTTACATTTTTTTTTTTTTTTTAATTATTGTTATTACTAAATAATTATTGTTATTATTAATTAATATTACTACTATTATCAATTAATATTATTATTAAATTATCAAATAATATTAAATAGAATTAAATAAAAATTAATAATTATTATTAATTTTAATATATTAATAATATTCTTATTGTAATAGTTTTTATTGTAATATTATTTTTATGGTTATATATTTATCATGGTAGATACAAATGAAGCCTCCACATATATCAACCACATTAATATTTTAATGTGGTTGTGCTAGTTATTAAAGGTCTAAAAAGTGTTTTACCTTTGCCATAGAAATTGTTGGAGTGGAAAGAACATCAAGTTCGTCATTTTCCAGCATTAAAAAATTCATCAAACTACTATGCATTTAACCAACTATGGATCAACCTGAACATGAATGACACAATATTGATCAAGCTATCACAAAACCTATCTTCATTTGTATGATAACTCAATAGACCAAGAAACACCCAAATCGTCGATGAAGCCCAGCCATGTCCAAGTGAAATGCTCGTCGGTCTTGGAATTGAAACGCACGCCTATTCATCTTGTGAAGTAACAGGTGGATTTTTTTTTTTACTTGAAATTAATTGAAATTAACTTGCAACCCTTCGCACTCCAAAAAATTGCAACACTCCATCACATATTCATATTCATACGACCAATATTCATTGCATAATCAATCATGACCCTTGGTTAAAATACATATATATATTTCCTCAATCTCTCATCCACCCGAGGTTGAAACATCCTAGTTCTAGTGATCTAGCATGGAAATTCGTATGTGGATCCATATTTTGATTTGTACATCATGAATTTCTAGCACTACAATTGTATTTTCCCCGCAAAAGATGTTGCGTGACTTTGATAATGAAATGAAATGAAATTATATTTTAACGTCCACGAGGCTAAAAAAAATAGTCAGTGGGACCATCTGTTCCTTGCTTTTCTCCTTTTGTGATTCAATCATTTTCTTATTCAAATTGATGATGAGCTGACCTAACCTTCCAACAATCCACTCGCTGAAAAGACAATGCAAAGAAATCAATGCTAGCATATTCCAATAACTTTCTCTGATGTCTTTGTATGCATCACATTCCAAAATGAAATGTTTTTCCGATTCCATTGCCCCATACATGCAAAATGTACACACTCGTTATTCCCAAGCTTTTTTAGGCATTTTCCATCGTCTTTTTCGACATGAAAGTTGGTGCGAGTAAGTTCTTAATTGAGTAATAAGAACATTTTCCCTCCACGGGACGCTGGCTCCAATGAACTCTTTTTGTTTTAGATCACATGTAGGGTTGAATTCCTCAATGCAGTACTTCTTCTTTTTACCCAAGTCTTTTCCCCATACTTGTTTAAGAAACTTGTCCATAACAAAATTCTTTAGCTCCTTAGTATTTGTGGGATAGACACTAAGGTAGATATTCCATTTTTGCATCCATGTGTGGTTTTGTATCATCCATGTTTTCTATCTTTCACTCATGCCTTCATTGAAGATAACACTAGTCCATCTACTTACTCCCATTTGCTAAATTCTTTTTAGATATCTTATGAGCCGCACCATAGCAATTTCTTCGATGAGAGTTTCTCCTATTTCACTCAACATTATCTCATAAGGTACTAGAAATTTTATTTTGAACTTGCTCATGATCAAACAGTTTTGGATTTTCTCAATTTGTTTCCATTTTGAGACAGGGGGTGCTACTAGCCTACAATTCACACCCATATACAATCACTGGACAAACTATGAGTCCAAAAGGCACTTTAATGATTTTCCAATCTCATAACTCTGCCTCTCTACATCTGCTTTGAAGAGCATATAATGCTTTCCACCCTCCTAAAATTCTCTTCTTTCTGCAGTCCTCCAAATTAAGTTTGTTGTTGAAATGAATCCTGAGGTACTTGTACCCATTTACTTCTTCAAGAATGTTGCCTTCAAAGAAGAACATATGTTGGCTCTACTTTCTTTTATTAGAGAAAATCATTATTTTGATCTTGCTAGTATTGACTTGCATCCCCACCGCTCTACAAAAATGCTCAAGAACATATATGTGCATTTGCAATCCATGGGCTGATTTAGAAATAAATACAAGATCATTAGCATATAAAAGAAGACTGATCACAAACTCCCCCAAACGAACACCATCTCCACCTTGCAGATTTAGCCACTCTTCCAGTTTATCAATATATAAACCAAAAGGAGTAGGGGATAGAGGGAAACCTTGCTTGACTCCAATGTCACGTCTAAAGCTTTCTAAAATACCCGTCGAGGTTCTAATTTTAACTTTCACTTCTTCTTACAATCTATGGAAAACGACTCTATAATGCAAAGGAATTTCAAGTTCTTCCATTTTGCTCCACAACTGATCTCTAGGGACTATGTCAAATTCCTTTTTGAAGTCAACAAAGCATCATAATACTTCTTCTTTGCCCTCCCAAGCCTTTTCAATAATGTGTCTCAACGTAATGCCATGATCCACTGTAGAATGTTTTGGCCTAAAACTTGCTTGTCCTTTTGCCCTCTTTTCTTTTACTTTTGTCCACATACTGATTCTATTTTATACCATGCTGTTGAAAAGCTTTGCAAACAAAGGATTGATCATAATGGTTCTATAATTGGAAGGATTATTAATGTCTCCACTTTTAAATAGGGGAATTTCTAGGCTAGTTGTCGAGTGTCTTGGGAATCCTTGTTGAATGATGTTGTTGAATATTTCCATGATGTATGATGCAAGAGTGTTCATTCTCCATTTTAGATACTCTTATTGAAGTTCAACAAATTCTTTTGCCTTACTTGTTTTCAGCTTCTTAATTCCAATCTCCACCTCCTCTAACGTGAAGAGCTTTGTAGTTGTGTTGATTTTTGGGGGAGGCTCCACCTTTGATTCTTTCTCATAGATTTGTCTTGGATATTCAACCATTGATTGGCTGTAATATCATTTTCAATTTTCTTCTTCCTTGATTGAAGTTCCTGCTAGAAAAGCTTTGGGTTATTCTTGCCTAGATATATTAACTCTTCTCGCCTTGTTTGCATGAACTCATATTTTTTCTTTGTTAGTATCTTCTTATATAACTTTACATTCATCTTCTCCTTGCTTGCCTTTTTCAAGGTCCTCCTTGCCATTTTGCATTCCTCATCAAACCAAGCCTTTACAGGAAAGCAATTTGATTCTTATTTCCTATTTTTTGCTCTTTTGCACTTCTTAAGTGCACTTTGAATTATATCTGTTAACTCATAATGGTTGAAGCTTTTGAAACTAGTTGTCTCCTTCAAAATTAACCTCTCTAACAATGTCTTGAAGATAATACAATTTTCTTGTGTTAAAATAATTTTGCCCCTTGAGAATGATTGCTAAGAACATTAAGTTTTCCTCTTATTATGTCTTCCTTATAACCATGATACCTTTATATAAATTGGGTTATGCTCTAATTTTAAGTCTCAAATATGATATGTCTATGAACATGAAGCTATGACCATGAAATCAGATAAAGCAGAATCGAGCTCTTAATTTACTCAAAAATCCCATTTAGAAAAAATAAAAAACCTGAACTGTGAGTTACGTGATAAAATTGCCTTCAATAGAATTAAAGAAGCATATTTGTTCCACTACCTCCTCCAATTAAAAATCTGATAAGAATAAATACAGCAAAACCCCGTGCTTTTATGATGAAAAATCGGTTTAAAGTCTAAGTAAAGGAGAGGAATTGTGTTTCGTTTTTCTTTAGCACATTTGAAGAATAGGAGGTTCGGTGATTGATTCCCGATAATTGGTAAGACTCTTGAAGTTCGTTGGAAAACCGTTGTTTTCTTTAAAGTTTGTGTTTTTCTCTAGCAAAATCCATAAGGACCTAAATTTCGACGGACCATCAGATCTTCTGAATCACGCCGTGCCAGGGCTTGCAAAATATCAGGCAAATTTATAGTTATTTTGATTTTTTAGATCCGATATCGTATTCCGAAACCGTAGTTAAGTTCATCTTTGTAAGTATTGTATTTTCAGACCTTTTGAGGACAGAGAGATATAGATTGGGTTTCCAAGGCTAGGAAAGGGCCATGTGAGGGGCAATATTATTGCTTTTTGTTCAAATTCTTTTGCGAAACAATATATACATACCACACAGCACAATAGACCCTTTCGATGGAAGATTAATTGAAATCCCTTCTCCCCAACACCCACCCGCCCCCCCTCACAACAAAAAACCTTAGCCAAAATGTTGTTTTGATTTTGTGTGAATTAGCAGGTATTCCTCTGGAATGTATATTGATACTCCACTGCAGGTTCTATATTTTTTCTCTGTGTTTTATGGATATATTGATATTTCAATCTACTATGTGTTTGTTTACCATTCCACATAAATATGTTCTATCTAAAACTTTCTTTGGCTTTTAGGTTATTAACGAGTGATAACTTCTACATTGATGCAATAATGTTAAAGCAATGACGATAAGTAAATATTCTTATAATGTTAAGAGCCCTTCACATTTCATTTCCTTATTATCATCGAAAATTACTTTCCATTTCGTCATAGAAATGTGTACATTACACTATGCATTTACTCTAAATGTGCTTCAAAATAATCGCAAGCCCAATTTCAAGTTACCCAAATTAAATCCAGTGAAGGTTCACCTCAAGTTCACTTTCAATTTGGCTATATGTGAAGAAAATTATTTCGTTGTCCCTACAGGATCGCCTATTCTGAATAAGGATTTTTTAAAATATAAAGTTCATGATTTAAAAAAACATTAGATAGAGGATTTATATTTAATAATAAGTTTTCATAATATCATTTTAAATTTTTGTGCCATTGGCACTTCTTTCAGAAAACTGGTGGGAAAAGGACTACATTCCCCTCTTCATTTTCGTATTATCATTTTAAGTCATTATTGGAATTTTTATGGAAAAGTATTAGTTGCACTGTGAGTTACATATGTATGTTTCCTGTGCAATACAATAGATCATAAAAAAAAATTCCGTGTCTTGAAAAAATTAAATTTCATCTGAATGATGTTGAAGCGAAATGCCCATATATACCCTGCATGCTTCTTATTCACTTGAACCATATGGTTATTATTAAAATTTTATTTCTTCCAGGCACTATATCATATGATGATACTTCTCTCCTTTTGTTCTCCAACCTTAGGCATTCCTGTTGTCCCTTAATAATAAATCATGATTTTGAAATCCCTTTCAAATGGAGTAGGAACGAGGTCTATCAATAAGGGGTATGGATGTGCAATGAACTAAAAAAAAATCACGAACAATTGAGTGTTTTGTAATTCAGTAATACAAAATAATTGATGATTCAATATGAAATGAGCCAGAAATATATTAATTAATAAGTGGATAAATATAAAAATTGAAGAACATGTAAATTATATTTGTTGAGGAATCTTCGGTGAAAATCACATAGAAAAACTTTTGTCGATGCGTTTCGAACCAGCCAGCGTGGTTCATCGTCAGGACAAACAAACTTGTCCTGATGATAAACCACACTGGCTGGTTCGAAACGAGTCGACAAAAGTTTTTCTATGTGATTTTTGCCAAAGATTCCTCAACAAATTGATATGGATCACAAAAGTCTCAATTCAATAAGTAAATTATGTTTATTAATTTTTCGGGATTTTGTATATAAGATTATAGTTAGGATATAGATTATTCATTTCTTGTATTTCTGGTTATAGAGACATAACTATCTCTTTGAATTTGATTGTATAAATATTGTTCTTCTCATTAATAAATTGATGCAGAATACCATTTGTTTTTATAATGAAGTTCTTGAGGCCTGTTTAACAGTGGTATCAGAGCGCAATGTTTGGAAAACGCCGAAGTCATTGTGCCTTGTTGTGTCTGATTCAAACTCCATTGATGTGGTTGAGTTTCTATTGAGGTGAGATGGACAATTGCAAATACGTGAGGTGGATGAGTTGGAAACACGTTTGCGAGACTGAGAGACAACAAATTGCTGACCTGGTGGTGTTGACAGTGTGCGTGACCTTGGTGGTTTTGGAAATCACCTTTGACATCAATTTTGGTGGTTTATGGAATTTAGGAGAGTTCCCCCGGAATAATTGAGTTGTTGATTTTATCTTGTAAGATCACCTACGGGACTCATTAACATGCAACACGCCTTGTGTCGTCGATCACTGTTGTATCCATTAGAGCCGATCCAGACCGTTGATTTGGTTCGACTGTTATGTGCACACGAGACCACTACACTCAGAGTATGTGCCTCTGATTGATCAACAAATTGATCTAGACCATTGATTCTAGTGTGTTAATTTTTTTTACCATTGTTGACCGTGGAAAATGTTTAAGAAGAAAAGTCCTTGTCGATTGTGTAGCTAGAATGATATTTTAGAATTTTACCTGGTTGAAATACAACTTGTCAAGGACAGTTATTTATTTGTTTTCCATCACAAGTAATTTTGTATAGTCAAGATTTTTACTACAAAATTCGTCTATAAAAATGAATTCTCTGGTCTCCCTAGTTGGTGTTGTCCTTTCTAGAAAGGAAAATTATTAGGAGTGGTATAGAAAGGTTAAAATTGCACATATTTTTAACAATCTGTGGGAAGGTATATGTGAATGAAAGGTAGAAGATGAGCCAGAGCAACCTCAAGAGGAAAAATAGCTAGCGATTTGACAAATTAAGGATAAAAAGGCTTATGCGTTAATTTCTAATTCAATAACATAAAAGGTAAGCAAATATATTATCCAAAGTAAAAAAAATAAAATATGAAGCAATAACAAAGTTAAAAGAACTTTCTAATACACCTTTAGAATTGGATATCATTCAATTACTATTGAAGTTATTTAATCTCAAGATGAAAGAGAATAATCCATTAAAAGTTATTTCTGAAATTAAAGCCATCAATCATCAAATTGAATCTACTGGTGTTAAGGTTGATCTACAAATTATTTCCTTTATAAAATCCCTCTACCCTGGTTATTCACACAACTTGGAATCTCTCCAAGCTAGTGGGAAGTTAAAATATTTAGATTTTGACAAATTAGTTGGAAAAAATGCAGAAAGAGAAAAGATTTTTGGAAAAAAAGAACTCCTATTCAATTCTAATGCTGAAACTTTCTATCTCACTCAAAAAGATCAAAAACCTCTAGAAGAATTAGTAAAAAATAATAAAGGAATTAGTAAAAAATAATAAAGGAGGCAGAGGTCGGGGTAGAAGGAATTATAAAGGTGGGGCGGGGGGAGGGGGGCAAAAATAATCAGG
Source organism: Pinus tabuliformis (assembly GCA_031772625.1). Taxonomy (NCBI): domain Eukaryota; kingdom Viridiplantae; phylum Streptophyta; class Pinopsida; order Pinales; family Pinaceae; genus Pinus; species Pinus tabuliformis. Next base: position 449,639,202 of record CM062812.1, on the reverse strand, counting down.
GAGATAGACAACAAAACGATAATTCTTTAGATTTGGAAAAGTTAGGCATACTGCTGCTAACTCTAGAATTCCCTGGGAGAAAATTAGTGAAAGGAGAGAACAAATGAATGAACATAAAGATCAACCACCTCCTAATAAAGGACCGTCTTATGAGAATGTACATTATGTTTTTGCCCATTGTAATTTTAACATGGATGATGTCTTTAGTACCTCTTTTTCTTCATGGCATGATAGTTGGATCTTAGACACATGTGAAACTTTCCATATGACCTTTAGGAGAGATCTATTTTAAAAATTCAGTGATCACATCGATGGAGTAGTTTATTTTGTTGATAAATCTAAAATTAAACCATCAGGGATTTCATCTATTTGATTAAAAATTCCAAGACGTGAAGATTATAGATTAAACGACGTTCTTGACATCCCAAAAATTCAAAGGAATTTATTATCTCTTATACATATCAGACAACAATAACATTCAATACACATATTTTATGGAGAAGTGGAGATTCGAAGAGAAACTAATAATGAGACTGTAATCAGTGGTGTTGAGAATACAAACTCTTAAGTTGAAAGGTATGGCATCTATTGCATTGAATACTATTCATTCAGTGTAACAAAATGATACTATGTCTTCAAGTTTGTTATGAAATTCTCGTTTTAGTCATATCAATTATGAAAATATAAGAATTATGAGATAATAATGGATTAAAGGGATTCCAACAATTCCATGAAGGCTTACACCATGTAATGCTTGTATTCTGGGAAAGAACTCTAGACAACATTTTCATAGTTTTACTTCTAAAGCATCCAAAAAACTATGCCTCATACATTTAGATTTATGTGGACCTATGCTTGTTGCTACTGCAAACAATAATAAATATATATTGGCATTCATTGATGATTATTCGAGGATGTGTTAGGTCTATCTTTTAAGATAAAACTCACAAGTTTTTGATGTATTTAAAAAATTTCATCTTATCAGACTAGGAGGTAATTCCTAAAAAAGAATTGTGTTTATTGATGAAGGTTTCTCATGGTTATATACAAATAGGGAGAGACTCTTGGGCTTCACCTCCTAGTGTCTCTTCATTTTCTTATTCTCCATTATTTACTATTTACATTATTTACAAATGTTCACATAGTCCCAATGATTATGTGTTAACATTCTCCCCCTTAATCTAAAGGGATGTTAGTGAGTCCAAGCATCGTTCAGAATCTTTCGAACTTTTCTCTTCCAAGCGCTTCGGTGAAGATGTCTGCAATATGTTCATTGGTGTAATAATGGCGTAGATGGATTGTTTTGGCCTCAACATGATGTCAAATCAGATGGTATTTTCAATTGATGTTCTTCGTTCAATCATGGAACTTTGGGTGCTTGGCCAACTTTATTGCAGAGGTGTTTTCAACCATGAGTGGAGTAGAATGTACTTGTTTTGCCTGCAAATCTTCCAGAATTTTCCTGAGCCACACAATTTATTTTGTTGCCTCAGCTGCTGGAATTGATTGTTTGTGTGATCTCCAAGAGACAACTCATGATCCAATAATCATAACATAACCTGAAGTAGATAACCTAATTTCTTTGTTTCCATCGAAGTCTAAATCAAAGTATCCAATCAAGCTGAAGTTGCCCAGCTGTGTATACTTGAGTCCAAATTTTTGGGTTCCCTTTAAGTACTTTAGAACTCTTTTTGCAGTAGATCAATGTCCCTCACAAGGCTTTTTCATAAACCTGGAGAGGATTCCAACAACAAATGAAATAGCTGGTTTGGTAGTAGTCAGGTAGTTGAGACTTCCTACAAGCTGTCTATACCTTATTGCATTCTCAAATTCTTTTCCTTCAATGGATGTGAGCTTTGATTTATGTTCCATTCGGGTAGTAAAAAGATTTCACTCAACCATGCCAAACCTGTTTAACAGATATCTAATGTACTTCTTTTGAGAGAGGAATACATACTTCGGATGTTCAGTTAATTCAATACCAAGATAGTACTGAACATAGCACAAGTCAGTCATTTAAAAACATTTCCTCAATTCCTTCTTTATGGATGAAATGTAGCTCTCATTGTTCCATGTTATCAAAACATCATCTACATATACCACAAGATATACATCTGCTTTACCAATTTTCTTAACAGACAAAGTTGCATCATCAAGATCATAATGTTTGAAGTTGAGTTTCAGAAGATGCTCAGTTAACTTTTCATACGAGGCTCTCGGTGCCTTCTTGAGGCCATACAAGGATTTCACAAGTTTGTATGCTTTATTCTCATGTCCCTTCACCACAAATCCTTTTAACTGGGACATAAAAAAAAATTATTTCAGATTTCCATTCAAGAAAACAGTTTTTACATCCATTTGATGGACTTTCACATCGTTCTGAGCTGTTAAGGAAAAAAGTGTTTAGATGGTAGCCCATTTTGCTATGGGGGAAAAATCTCCTCATAATTGACCCCTTTCTTCTGTGCAAAACCTTTTGCCACAAGCTTGGCTTTATGCTTGTCAAGTGAGCCATTAGCTTTATACTTGTTCTTGTATACCCACTTGTAGCCAATTGGTTTGGTTCCCAATGGAGGATCAATCAGCTTCCATGTGCCATTCTTCATCAAGGCATCATACTCCTTTTCCATCGCTTCTTTCCTTTCATCATGACAAGTGACTTCTTTGAAGGAAGTTGGTTCAAAATCTGTAGACAAATTCAGTTCACAATCATAAGAAACATCCATATCAACAGGTGAGTTAGAATCATCTACATCACCTCCATTTTTCCTGGTTGAATTTCTTGTTCATGTCTTTCCAACCTCATCAGGATGGATACTTTCAAGCATCCTTGTCAGCCATTTTGGGGGACCTTTCTAAGATGGTCTAGGCTGCTCAGTTGACAGAGTTGGGACTGAATCAAGATTGAGTCTCCCAATTCTGTGAATCACATCACTCAAAGTATCATTAGTGGTTGGAGATTCATGTGGGGGAGAGAGTGCTTCAGAAGAAGATTCCATAGATTGATTGAGTATAAGAATCCCCCCTTAAAGAGGTGGAATCTCATTATCAAATTCTTGAAATGATTTTTCATGTTTGAATCTATCTAAGCGATCAAGCTTCCACTCAACAACATTACTAGCTTTGGAAGATTCAAGAAATATTACATCTCTATATACAAAAAACTTCTTATTAACTTCATCTTAGAGACGGTGTGCTTTGGAGGTATATGAATACCCCAAGAAGATACACTTATGACTGCTTGCACCAAGTTTGTTTCTTTGTACCTTTGGTATAAAGGCATAACAGGTGGAACCAAAGACCCTGATATGCTTTACCGAAGGAATGTGGCCATACCACATTTCACAAGGATTCTTGTTTCTCATAGCATTAGATGGACATTTATTCTTTACAAATACAACACATAGAACTGCATCGGCCCAAAACATCAATTTTACATTCTTGAAAAACATCATGGAATGTACCATATTTAAGATTGTCTTATTCATTCTTTCAGCTACTCCATTCTATTGGGGATTATAAGGCACAACTGTTTGATGTTTGATCCCATGCTGGAGAAGATAGTTTTCAAATTCATTTGAAGTGTGTTCTTTCCCATTATCAGTGTGAATAGATCCAATATGAGATTGTGCATCATTTTCAATACATGTATGAAATTTTTTGAAAATTTAAAAAACATCAGATTTGTTCTTTAATAAATAAACCCAACAGATTCTAGTGTAGTCATTAATAAATGTCATCATATATTTATTTCCATTTTCAGAAGGAACATGCATTGGACCACATAAATCTGAATGAATGAGTTCAAGTTTTGTATGTGCTCTAGAATGTGAATCATGAAAACACTGTTTGCTATGCTTTCCTAGAATACAAGCATCACATTGCTTAAGTTTCCTAAGAATTGTAGGCAAACCAATAAAACCATTTTTCTTCAAAAAGCGAAGGTTGTCATAGATCAAGTGTCGAAATATAGCATGCCATAAAAGACTTGATGGAAATGTACCGTCATCGTAATGAGAACTATATGACAATTTTTTTGCACGAACAAAGGTACCTTGCAGCTTCAGACAAGTCACTGGTCTTTCTCCTTCTATCCCTGTCATGACAAGTCACTGGTTTGGTTCTTTTATGACCTCAACCTTGCCATCAAACATATGAATGGAGTGTCCTTACTAGCAAATGTGGACCAAGGACAATAAGTTTCTCCTCAGCTATGGGAGATATAAAAGATCATGCAGAGTAAAGTCTAGAAGACCGGGTAATTGGAGCCTGAATGTTCCAAGCCCTGATGGCTTGAGTTTTGATTTGTCTGTAAAGTATACTGATTCATCAACATTGTCAGCAAAATCTTAAAAAAAATCTCTTCTAAAAGTCATGTGGCAAGTTTCTCCTTAATCAAGCAACCAATCATTTTTCCAAGAAGCAAGTGAAGTATTAAACAAGTCTTTAGTTACTCCAATATTACAATGTGCCACAACATAGTGAGCGGATTCAGGTGCTTTACCTTTCTCTTTCTCATTGGTTTTACCTTTTGCTTGATTTCTTTCCTTCTCAATTTTGTCCCAAGGCAACTTGCATGTGGATGCATCATGTGATCCATCTCTATTGCAACGTATGCAATGAAGATCAGATTTTTCTCCTTGAGAGTGTCTACACCCCTGTCTCTGAAATTTCTTCTTCCTCTTCCTCTCGAAGAATATTGAGTATGATTCTTCTCTCTATGTGCAAGACACATAGATTCTTTATAAGATCGAGGAGCTTTCTTTTTTCCCAAAATCTTTCTCTCTCTCAACAAATTTCTTCACAAGGGAGTCAATGGTAATCTCTTTGAGGTTTCCATTTACTTGCAAAGATTCAAGATAATTTGAATAAGTGGGATAAAGTGCCTTGAAGAAAGCTATCAGAAAAATGTCTAGTTAAACATTAGTGACTTTGATATCATGCATAATAGATCTTACTTCTGATGCTAGAGCAAGAGGATCATCATTTTGTATTTCAAGGCTGAACAATTTAATCATCAATTGGACAATTTCAAGCTTAGAGTGTGAGTCATAGAGTTCCTTCAACTTCTGTAAGGCTTCAAAAATTGAAAATGGTGAAATATGGTGACTCATGTCTTCATTTACAGATGTTGTAATCAAGGCATAGGCCTTGCTGTTCTTGTTTTCCCAAATGGTGAATTCGTTGTCTAAGGTAGGCTTTGTAAGTTCATTAACTCTTTCTCGTACACAAACTCCTTTCCACAACTTATTGAAAATTAGAGTGTGTTTGATCTTCCAAGACCACTCAATATAGTTTTCCTTGCCGGTGAGAACGACTCCCACGATAAATATCAATGAATTCATTTTAAAATCTGTGTACTGTAAAAAAAAATATACTCTGCTGATAATATACTGTGAAAAAAATTACTTTTGGTGGTAAAAAAATTGGTGTATTAATTTTTTTTTAGGACACATATATTATTTGAAAGAGGTGGTATATGAGGGATGGGGTATGTGGGGAAGGGACTATATCGGAAAGGGATTATATGAGGAATATAGATTATGATATGTGGGATCAAAACACACACAACAAACCGTTATTAAAACCAACACAATAATGTAACAATGTTAGGGAGAGAGGCATGGGAGAGTGGTATTATGGGTCCCCGAAGGGCGGTTTGCAATGATGGATCAGGCTTATGTCAGACCTATGGTATTATACAGCTTTACACAGTCCATCATGCATATGGAGGGGCAATGTATCAATTAAATGGTGGCACTGGGAGGTATTTTATGACAGTATGTATAGGGGACAACGACATCGTAATGGGCCAGTGTATTATATGAATGGAACTAGTATTGAAAACCAAGCAGTAGTATGATGTCATGACCAGAGTATTTAACTCTGATGTCAATGGGGAGGAGGAGGTTTGATACTGGGGAGTCTCTCTATTATGTTGGACACACACACATGGCCAAACAGTGTGGTATCACACACATCAACACAACGACACATAGGAGTGGGAGTACCGGGTTTGGTGGTATGCTGTAGGAAGTGGAGCGGTTTTTATTGCAAATTGTTCAACGCCAGTAACACACAATAAGTAAATACCATCAACTGATTCCAACATATTCACCATACAATGATAACCAGTTTTCAAACAAAGTATACAACGCACTGTCTAGAAAAAAGGATGACATACCATCCAATTTAATGCAGGGTTCATCCTTCAACACAACATTTCGACACAACGTAATATAATTCAATGCATGAGCGACATACCAGTCAATGAAGTTTCATTTTTCAACACTGGTAAGAACAACACCAATGCACATCGAGCACAGTCCTTGAATGTCACTGCGCACGATCCTTCAAATGAACCGAGAACAATGCTTCAAAGCTCAACAACTGAGTGTTGATTCATTTTAATGTAACATAATGTAATGGTTTCTAAGCACCGATAATAGATTACGGAGACATCGAATCCGGCAAGTCGGACCATTGCAAAGATAAATTTTATGGATATATAGGGAAAACTCTATAAAAAAGAGTAGAAAAGAGCGACATACGAATAGAAGGAAGCTGATATGAGTTATAGGAGTAGGAGAGCCAAAAATGGAGCTGGCTCTGATACCATGTTATACCAAGAGGCAACTCCTCAAAACAAATTATGTTTATTCATGAAGGTTGTTCATGGTTATATACAAATAAGGAGAGACTCTTGGGCTTCACCTACCAATGTCTCTTCATTTTATTATTCTCCATTATTTACTATTTACATTATTTACAAATGTTCACCCAATCCCAATGATTAGGTGTCAACACATCTCTTGATTACAAGTAAAACTCAACTCAATATAGGCACTTTGAGAAATGATAATGGTGGAGAGTATACTTCACATGCTTTTGAAAATTATTTGCAAGATAATGACATCAAACACCAAACAATAATTCCTTATAATCCACAACAAAATGGGGTTGCAGAATGAATGAACAGAATATTGCTTAATATGGTTAGATCAATGATGTTCTTTAAAAATGTAAAGTTGATGTTTTGGGGAGAAGCAGTACTTTGTGCAACTTATATCAAAAATCATTGTCCATCTTCTGTTATCAACAATAAAACTCCATATGAATTATGGTATAATCATCTTCCTGTTGTTCAACATTTCAGAGTTTTTGGTTCTCAGTGTTATGCTTTAATTCCTAAGTAGCAAAGAAACAAGTTGAGTGCAAGAGAGGAAAATGTATATTTTTGGGATATTCCATGACTTCTAAGGCATACAGGTTGTATGATGAAGATAATAAGAAGTTTATTTTGTCAAGAGATGTAGTATTTCTTGAATTTGATAAAGATACATCCACAGTTGATAGACAACTTAATCATTTAGAAAATTTTATGTCTAAGAAATTTTATTATGAATTTGATAATAATATTCCACATCCTAAAGGGGAGATTCCCATTCTAGATGAGTCTGTGGATTTTCCTTTGATAAATTTTCCTCTTAATGATGATAATGGTTTTGTTGAAGAAAAATTGGATTATATAAGTTTTTCTGCATGGACAGAAAGTACTTGCATTCCAGAAGAGTCTACTCCATAATATGAGCAACTTCCTCCACAATATGAACAACCACTATGAAGATCAACTTGTATAAGAACATTTCCAATAAAATATGATGACTTTGAAATAAGAAGTTTTTCGAGTAACCATTCTCATTTTTCAGAGGATAATTTCTCTGTTGATAGTGAGCCTACTTGTTTTGAAGAAGTTATTAGTTGTATTGTATGAAAAATGTAATGCAAAGGGAATGTGATGCACTTATTAAAAATGGTACTTGGAGGTTGGTGGATCATCCTAACGGCGTCAAACCCATTGGTTGCAAGTGGGTTCATAAAATCAAATAAAAATCTGATGGTTCACTTGACAAGTACAAGGTGAGACTTGTAGCAAAGGGAAATGCTTAAAAGGAAGGTATTTATTACACATAAAAATTTTCTCCTACAACTAAATGGGGCACTATTAGAACTTTTTTTTCTATTGTGGCTTAGAAAGGATGGAAAATTTATCATATGGATGTAAAAACTGCTTTCTTAAATGGAGATTTAGAGGAAGATATTTACATGTTTCAACTATAATGTTTTTCTGTCAAAGATAAATAACAAAATGTATGCAAGCCAATGAAGTCCTTGTATGGTTTGGAACAAGCACCTCGTGCATGGTATGAGAAACTAATTGAACATCTTCATAAGTTAAATTATAAGAATTTTGACCTAAATGATGCAACTCTTTTTGTTAAGAAGCTTGGAAGATCATTTGTCTATCTAGTTGTCTATATTTATGATTTGATGATTACAAGAAAAAATGATGACTATATATCATCCGTTAAGAAGGAATTGGAAAAGGTTTTTGATATGATAGATTTAGGATTACTTCATTATTTTCTTGGAATTGAATTTGATCAAAAACCTCAGCATATTTTTATCTCTAAGAGGAAATATGTTGGAAAGTTGTTGAACAAATATGGAATGATTGATTGTAATCTTGTTCCTACTACAATGGAACAAAATCTGAAACTTACTTCAGAAGAAGGAAAACCATTTGAAGATCCAACAAAGTACAGATAACTTTTTGGAAATTTCATTTATCTTTCTACTACTCATCCTGATATAACTTTTGTTGTAGGGATACTTTCTAGATTTATGCATCAACCTTGTGAAGGTCATTGGGTAGCAGCAAAAAGAATACTTAAATATCTAAAAGGAACTCAAACATATGGCATCAAATATTCCAAAGTTTCAGACTTCCATCTTACTGGTTATTCAAATTCATATTTTGATGGTGATAAGGAGTATTGAGTCTCAACTTCTGGTTATTTAATGAATCTTGAATCAACAACTATGAGTTGGATACCACAAAAATACTTTATTCTTTCTTATTATACCACCAAAGCCGAATATGTTGTAGCATCTCAAGCTACAAAATAATTAATTTGGCCTCACAAAATCCCTGAATAATTGCAGGCGAAAAAAATGCTTCCACCCCTCTATTCGTTGAAAATTCTTTTGCAATTCAATTGGCCAAGAATCCAAAATTTCATGATCGAACCAAACATATCAACACCAAGTATCATTTGATTCTACATCATGTTGAGGTCAAAACAATTCATTTGACACATTGCCCTACTTCAGAACAAATTGCAGATAGCTTTACCAAAGCGTTGGAACATGGAAAGTTTGAAAAATTTAGATTTCTACATGGCATGTCAAATGTCCCTTCAGATTAAGGGGGGGAATGTTAAGTAATCATTTAGGATTTTGTACATAAGACCGTAGTTAATGCATAGAATAGTTATTTCCTGTATTTCTAGTTATAAATATTGTTTTTCTAATTAATAAATTAATGCAAAACACCATTTTTTTTATTATAAAGTTCTACATGCCTGTATAACAAATTAATCTTTTTGATAGATTATGTGACCTCAAATCTTAGTCCATACATCATCTTACTATAATCTGACTAATATTATATTCTAGTTGCTTAGACTAGTTTTGCATCCTAAGTGCTCATAAGGAAGAAAATATTACACAAAATAGAAGGCTTAAAATATAGAGTAAGAGTAGAGAATAAATAATGACAAGAGAAGACGAATGTTGCAATATAAGCCAATAAAGGAGTAGCAGTATATATATATATATATATATATATATATATATAAGGACACAATAAGAAGTAAAGATATAAAAATTGATGGTGAATAGTGATAAGACAATGCATGAATAAGGATTCAAACAATGCATTGAATAAGGATTCAGAGTGAGAGAAAGAAAGAAATATGTCGAAGCAAAAATCAAACAAAATGTTAAGCATGTGTAAATAAAGGCATAAGATAAAAATGAGTAAGAAGAGTGATCACATACAAGATAAGATAAAATATAAGAAACGACATTAATAAAGTATGGGAATATAAAACAGAGAAAGAAGGCAATAGTATAGAAGTGGATAAAAAAATAAAAATAGAAAATAAAATTGATGAATAGATAAAGAGGGATAAAAGTTGAGAGATAAAGGAGGAGTAATAAAGAAGAATAAATAAAGTAAAGTAAATGCAGGGGAATAACAATAAAAAAAGGAAAAATAGATATAGGCAGATATGAAGAAATATATTAGCTAATAATTAATAGTGAGATAAGCAAGGTAAAGTGTGAATAATGTAGTAAAGTATATAGTATTATAAGAAAATATATAATAAATAAGAATATATAAAATAGTGATGCAGGAGTATCTAGCTCACCATGACCGGGCGAAGTCTCTGCCAGGTTGGAAGGTTGTTGAGTATCTGGATTGTTTTTTTTTAATTAGTTTATGAGGTCATGAGATAGGATTTTAGTTTATTTTACTCTTAGTTGTTATGAGGTCAAAGTTAAAAATGTGACAGTTAAATGTCGGTTAGGGTTGTTATGGTTCAACAGTAATAAACATCAGTTTAGGAATTGATCTGTCAATTTAGGAAAGAAGAGACAAAATTATCTAAAAGCAGATCTTGTAATGACAACCGAAACTGTAGTTACCCAACCAATTGTTTCTGTTCAATTGACAAACAATTGCAGTTTCAAATTAACTGTAACCAAAAGGTATAAAAGCACCAACGTAAGACAAGAGAAAGGTTCTGCAATTTCATAACAGAGAAATAGAGAAACAGAGACATATCTTATTTCCAAAAACTGTCCATCTGTATTCATTGCCTATCTACTGTAATATTATATTTTATTTTTATTTATCGAATTGTAATGAACAGTGTTGACAAACAGTGAAAGACCACAGTAAGGTCGTATTGTTTTTGTGTTCTCGTCGAATAAACAAACTACAACAAACTCATTTAAATTTACAGCCACAAAGCGAAGGACAACGAGTTGAAGCACAGTCCGAATAGGGAATTATAGAAAAAGGACCGAGAGCAAACAAAACTGGCAATAGAGTGCCGGAGAAGCAAACCACAGTTAAGGTAATTTCGAACGAGTCCTCATAATTTTTATAAATAAAATAGATATCACAAAAACTAGTGCTGCGTCGAGAGTGGACAAACCCTGGCCTAGGGTTTGGGAACAGAAACCCAAATAATCAGTCTAATGAATGAGTAACCAGAATATAGGAAATTACAACCAGGCATAAGCCTCATCTCCGCAAGGGACAACGACTATATACGACAAGAAAAGACGACTAAACAAAATCTACAGAAAACCCAAAGATCTAACAGTGAATTGATGGATTGAAGTGCCAGAGCCTACCGGCAGAGGTTTGCTACCATTGGAAGACCGACTCTCGGAGGAACCCACGTACCCAGGTCGATCCATTGACCTGTACACACAACAGAGCACCATTAATATAGTTACACAGCAAAGAACCGAAGCCAAAGCAACCACAGAAACAAGAGGATTTCATATATTACTTGAGCAAGCCGGACCCAGGGTTCGAGGAGCTGAGCCGTGACCGAATCGATAAATCTGAGACAGATGGAGTGTTTCTGGTTAGCATCAATACCATGAGAAGGCTGAATTGAATCAAGGAAGGAGTCAATACTTGTTTCAGAGCCACGAGAACCTACTAATTTGTTGCCTAAATCCAAGGACGACGGAAGTTAAACCATTTTGCGCATAGAACAGTGACCAGAGATACCAATAATAGTAGGAGAGGCGACCATATGAAAGCATAAGAAAAAGAACAATAGCAAGGAGCAGTTAATGGACGAGACACCCGGATCTACAACCAGACCAGAGCAGAATAGCAGAACAAGACTAAGAAATCTTACAGTGTGAAGAGGAGCCGAGCGAGCACATCACCAGAACCAGAATGGTTTCGAGCCACTAGAGAAAACCACTGACAAACTCATAACCAGGATTGGGAGACCGGTACTCACCCACAGTGATACCCAGAGAAGAACCAGGGATTTCCATACTCGCCAGAGCAAAAACCACACAACAAGATCTCGCAGCAACTTCACAGGCGAACAGAACAATCTCGAATGACTGGGAAGCCAAAGTGTTTTGGCCAAAGAACCAACGGAGGAACCAGGCCTGAGGTGTGTAGGTAAGAATTGAATGCGGAATTAATTTCTCACAGTTGCCAACCCAACGTTCATTGACCAACTTTGCATGCAACTACCGGAAAAATCCAACATGTCGTAAAGTCCGACAACTGTTGTAAAGCCGAGGACACGTGGACTTGTGGGTTAGTGTGGCTGGGATACGTCAGAGTGGTATCAGAGCAGTTGTTTATGTTAGTAGGAGGAATGGAGAGAGGAAGGTGAAGTCGTGGTAGAGGTGCTCAAAGATTGGCAGAGGAAGGATTGAGAGAGGAGATCAGAATTCTTATTGCCTGTTTGGAGGCAATAGAGGCAGGTAGACGAAGAGATCTAGAAATAGGCTATGACAGTGAAGAGGAAGTTGAAGTAGTAGCAGATGGACCAGAAGGTGAATCTGTAGATGTGAGATTGTTGAGATCTATTTTAGTGGAAAGCAGTAAACCCAAGCCAGAACTCCCGGCGTATGACGGCAGCCTGTCTATCGAAGTTTTATTGTATTGGATTAGTGAGATGGATAAGTACTTTGAGCGCGAGGAAGTTAGCAAAGACCACAGAGTTAAATCCATTGCAACGAAATTGAAAGGACACGTAGCCCTATGGTGGGATAGTGTCCAGAACGAGAGGAAGAGATTGAACAAGGAGTCGATTAAAACTTGGGCAAGGATGGTGGCCAAGCTAAAGGGCAGATTTCTGCCGAGGGACTATCAGATTGCATTGCACAGGCAGGTGCAAAATCTGAAACAGAAATGATTGACGGTGAGGGAGTACATGTAGGAGTTCTATCGAGTGAATTTGCGAGCGAGATATACAGAGGATACAACAAAAAGAACAGCGAGGTATGTTAATAGGCTAAGGTTAGATATTTTGGATGAAATCAGTATCTTGTCTCCAAACAACATTGAGGAAGCGTATTAGAGTGTGATGAAGGCTGAGGAGAAAATTACCAAAAGGTAGAATGCCTAGAGAGGATGAGGAGCCAGTAGAGGGAAAGGCCAGTCCTATGGCAAGGGCCGAACTGCTAACGACAATGAGGAAGGCAGTAGTTCTAAAGCTTCTGGAACAACAGACAGAGGTGACAGTGAGAGAGGTGGTAGGTCATCCCAGTGAGGCAGGGGAAATGGCCGAGGTAAAGGGGATAGTTATCACTGTTATAGGTGTCATAAGTGGGGGCACCGATTGTTTGAATATCCAGAAGAAGATCCAGCTGGACAGCGGGGTGCTTATGTGGCGGAACCAGAGGAACCAACAACACCTCCCTAAGAAGCAGAGAATGCTCCGGAGACAGGGGAAGCTATGGTGCTGCATAAGGTGTTGTTAAAACCAGTCAAGGAGGTCACCGAACAGATGCAGCGGAAAGATTTGTTTAGGACAATTTGTAAGTCGCGAGGTAAGTGTTGTAAGTTAATTATTGACAGTCGTAGTACTGATAATTTAGTATCCACAGATATGGTGGAAAAATTGGAGTTGAAACGCTCAAAGCATCCCAACACTTATAGAGTTTCATGGCTGCGAAAAGGCCATCAGTTGCTGGTGGATGAGCAGAGTGAGGTCGAGTTTCAGATAGGCAGATATAAGGACAAAGTTGTTTGTGACATCATTTCAATGGATGTATGTCACATATTTCTTGGCAGGCCTTAGCAGTAAGATAGGAAAGTGGTCCACGATGGAATGACGAACTGTTATAAATTTATGAAGGATGGAATCAAGCATATGCTTGTACCCATAAAGGAAGAAGGGATAGCAGGGACTAGTGAACCAAGAACATTGTTGGTCAACGGAAAACAATTTTTAAAATAGGTTGAGGACAGTGAGATAGGTTATGCTGTTGTAAAGAAAGCAAGGAAAATATTGTTGCATATAGAGGTATCATATTTACCTATGGAGATCCAACAAATGTTGGAGGAGTTTACGGACATAGTTGTAGATGACTTGCCAGACAAGTTACCCCCCAAACGGAGCATAAGTCATCATATTGACTTCATACCCAGAGCCAGTTTGCCTAACAAAGCGGCATACCGAATGAGCCTTAAGGACAATGAAGAAATTAGGAAGCAGGTGCAAGAATTGTTGGACAAGGGATTGATAAGGGAGATCTTAGGCCCTTGTGCTATTCCAATGGTCCTCGCTCCCAAGAAGGGAGGAGAATGGCAGATGTGCACCAACTCAAGGGCCATCAATAAAATCACCATCCGGTACAGGTTTCCACTGCCGCGAATGGATGATATGATGGATTGTTTAAGCGGGGCAGCTTATTTCTCTAAGATATACATGAAAAGTGGGTACCATCGGATTCAGATATGAGAGGGGGATGAATGGAAGACAACCTTTAAGACGAATGAGGGGCTGTACGAATGGCTGGTCATGTCATTTGGGCTGAGAAATGTGTCCAGTACATTCATGAGGTTAATGAATGAGATGCTTAAGGAGTACATTGGGAAGTTTGTGATTGTATACCTGGATGACATACTTATTTTCAGCAGGACAAGGGAAGAACACCTTCAACGTGTGCGTAAGGTGCTAGAGAAATTACAACAGAATAAACTGCTAATAAACTTGAAGAAATGTACTTTTCTACGGAAGGAATTTATTTATTTGGGGTTTGTAATAGCAGAGAATGAACTGAAGATGGATTCGCAGAAGGTGGCAGTGGTAGTGAATTGGCCATCTCCGAAAAATTTATTTGAGGTATGTAGCTTTCACGGATTAAAAATTTTTTATAGGAAATTCATAAAGAATTTCAGCGAAATTTGTGCACCCATGCTAGACACCATCAAAAAGGCTAGCCAGCCTTTTCGATGGACAGAGGCAACAGAGAGAAGTTTCTAGTTGTTAAAGAGAAAGATTACTAAGAGGCTGATCCTGAGATTACTAGATTTGAAGAAATTATTTTAGGTTCATTGTGATGCCAGCAGGACAGCAATTGGAGCTATACTCAGTCAGGAGGATAAACCTGTAGCGTTCGTAAGTGAGAAGCTGAACGAGAGTAGACAGAAATACTCATCGTATGATAAGGAGTTCTATGTTGTTATACAGGCATTAAAACACTGGAGGCATTACCTATTGGGAAATGAATTTGCGTTGTTTTCAGATAATTCTGCACTACAGTATGTAATGCAGCAACACAAGCTAAATCGAAAACATGCCAAATGGGTGGAGTATTTGCAGAGTTTCAATTTCGTATTGAAGCATATTAGCGGGCAAGCAAATAAGGTAGCGGAAACGCTGAGTAGGAAAGCTCTACTTCTGCTGGAAAGCACTATGCAGGTGCTCGGTTTTGAGCACTTACAGGACTTATACCAAATGGATACAGATTTTAAGGAAGCCTATGAGGCGTGTCAGAACCCTTTAGTGAGAGATAACAGTCCTTGGTTGGACTACAATCTATAGGAAAAGTTGCTATTTAAGGGAGGAGAGTTGTGCATACCCGACTGCTCGATGAGGGAGAACATTATTTGAGAGAAGCATAGTGGAGGTTTGGCCAGACATTTCGACATGGATAAGACCCTCGAGCAACTTAGTCATTTTTACTTTTGGCCAAAGATGCGGAGAGATGTAAAATGGTTTATGGCCAGATGCAAAGTGTGCCAGTTAGCGAAGGGTCACAGTCAAAACACAGGACTGTATACACTGTTACCTGTTCCAGGCAGACCATGGGACTTAGTCAGTTTGGATTCCATCCTAGGTCTACCCAAGACACAACGAGGATACGACTCGGTAATGGTAGTGGTGGAAAGATTCTAAAAAATGGCGCATTTTATTCCTTGCAGAAAAACCAGTGATGCCACCCACGTGGCCCACTTGTTTTTCAATGAGATTGTCAGGTTACATGGATTGCCTAAATCTATCCTTTCGGACAGGGATTTGAAGTTCACGGGATACTTTTGGCATACCCTATGGAAAAAAATGGACACACAGCTAAGCTATAGTTCTGCATATCACCCGCAAACTGACGGGCAAACAGAGGTTGTAAACAGGAGTCTGGGAAACCTGTTACGAAGCTTGGTTAGGGAGAATTCGCGAATGTGGGATTGAGCACTAGCACAGGGAGAGTTCGCTTATACCAACTTGCCTAACCGCAACATAGGTTTCAGTCCATTTCAGATCCTGTACGTCATGCATCCTCGCGAAGTGCATGAATTGCGGGACCTTAGACTGCAAGAAAGGCGTAGCATAGATGAAGAAGATTTCGCTAATGCGATGAGAGATTTGCATGAACAGGTGAAAATTAAATTACAGGACAACAGCTTAAAGTACAAAAAGCAAGCAGATTTAAAGAGAAGGGAGTACATTTTGATGTGGGGGATGAAGTCCTCGCGCATTTACGCAAAGAATGCTTCCCTAAAGGTACGTACAATAAATTGAAGAATAAAAATATAGGGCCTTGCAAAGTCCTTCGGAAGTTTTCAGCGAATTCCTACGAGATCCAGTTGCCACTCGGAATAGGCATTTCACCTATCTTTAACGTAGCATACCTGTTCCCTTACATGGCTGACCCAGAGGAAAAGGAGGAAGATGGAACCACGTGACCTACGCGGAGTACCCAGGAGAAAGGAGAAGCTTGGAAGATACAGATGCCTTATGTTCAAGCTCATGAGATTGAAAGCATTCTCAACACTTAGGTGGTTAAACGAACTTGGCGGAAGGAGTATGTATAGTACCTGGTCAAGTGGAAGAACCATCCTATTGAGGACAGCTCATGCCTTGATGCCAGGCAGATTGAACAGACAGGTACTTCAGGCGAGAAGCTCATGGACCGGAGCCATGATCTCTTTTTGCCCTGGGAGCCTGATGCAAGAGCATCTAGCTCACCATGACCAGGTGAAGTCTCTGCCAGGTTGGAAGGTTGTTGAGTATCTGGATTGTTTTTTTTTAATTAATTTATGAGGTCATGAGATAGGATTTTAGTTTATTTTACTCTTAGTTGTTATGAGGTCAAAGTTAAAAATGTGAAAGTTAAATTTCGGTTAGGGTTGTTATGGTTCAACAGTAATAAACATCAGTTTAGGAATTGATATATCAATTTAGGAAAGAAAAGACAAAATTATCTAAAAGCAGATCTTGTAATGATAACCGAAACTGCAGTTACCCAACCAATTGTTTTTATTCAACTGACAAACAATTGCAGTTTCAAATTAACTGTAACCAAAAGGTATAAAAGCAACAATGTAAGACAAGAGAAAGGTTCTGCAATTTCATGACAGAGAAATAAAGAAACAGAGACAGATCTTATTTCCAAAAACTGTCCATCTGTATTAATTGCCTATCTATTGTAATATTATATTTTCTTTTTATTAATTGAATTGTAATGAACAGTGTTGAAAAATAGTGAAAGACCACAGTAAGGTCGTATTGTTTTTGTGTTCTCATCGAATAAACAAACTACAACAAACTCATTTAAATGTACAACCATAGAGAAAAGGACCAACAAGTTGAAGCACAGTCCGAATAGGGAGTTACAACAAAAGGACCAAGAGCAAACAAAACTGGCAACAGAGTGCGGGAGAAGCAAACGACAGTTAAGGTAATTTCGAACGAGTCCTCATAATTTTTATAAATCAAACAAATAGCATAAAACCATGTTCTCATTACTATTGACCGATACATAGATACACTACATTCACTGATAAACAAAAACAAGTTCCACAGCCAAAGTGGACAAACCCTGGCCTAGGGTTTGGGAACAGAAACCCAAATAATCAGTCTAACGAACGACTAACCAGAATAGGAAATTACTACCAGGCATAAGCCTCATCTCCGCAAGGGACAACGACTATATATGACAAGCAAAGACGAAAAAACAAAATCTACAGAAAACCCAAAGATTTAACAATGCATTGACGGATTGAAGTGCGAGAGCCTACCGGCAGAGGTTCTCTACCATTGGAAGAGCGACTCCCAGAGGAACCCGCGTACTTAGGTCGAGCCATTGACTTGTACACACAACAGAGAACCATTAATACAGTTACATAGCAAAGAAGCGAAGCCAAAGCAACCATAGAAACAGGAGAGTTTCATATATTACCTAAGCAAGCCGGACCCAGGGTTCGAGGAGCAGAACCGTGACCGAATCGACAAAGCTGAGACAGAAGGAGCATTTCTGGTTAGCATCAATACCATGAGAAGGCTGAATTGAATCAGGGAAGGAGTCAATACCTGTTTCAGAGCCGTGAGAACCTACTAATTTGTTGCTTGAATCCAAGGACGACGAAAGTTAAACCATTTTGCGCACAAAACAGTGACTAGAGATACCAATAATAGTAGGAGAGGTGAACATATGAAAGCATAGGAAATAGAACAATAGCAAGGAGCAGTTAACAAACGAGACACCAGATTCTACAACTAGACTAGACCAGAACAACAGAACCAGACTAAGAAATCTTATCGTGTGAAAAGGAGCCGAGCGAGCACACCACCAGAACCAAAATGGTTTTGAGCTACCAGAGAAAACCACTGACAAACTCATAACCAGTATTGGGAGACTGGTACTCACCCACAGTCATACCTAGAGAAGGACCATGGATTTCCATACTCACCAGAGCAAAAACCACACAACAAGATCTCGCACCAACTTCACAGGCAAACAGAACAATCTCGAATGAGCGGGAAGCCAAAGTGTTTTGGCCAAAGAACCAACGGAGGAACCAGGCGCAAGGTGTGTAGGTAAGAATTGAATGCAGAATTAATTTCTCACAGTTGCCAACCTGACGTTCATTGACCACCTTTGCATGCGACCGACGGAAAATCTAACACGTAAAGTTCGGCAACTATTGTAAAGCCAAGGACACATGGAGTTGTGGGCCAGTGTGGCCAGGCTACGCGAAATAGAGTGTAGGAACGGTAGAGATAAATGAAAGTAATACAATAAGATTAGAGGATAGTAAATATATTACAAAAAGTGTAAGTAATTAAGAGAAACAAAAAGAAAGAAGCAAGGTGATAAATAGACATATATATTTTTGATAAAAAAAATGTAAAATAAAAAGTAATATTAAAAAAATAAAATAAAAGAATAAAATATACTAAACAAAATAAATAGAAATAAGGATGACCCAATAAGCAAAAAGAACAAAATAAGGTATCAGAGTAATAAAGGAGAGAGTATAAATAGCTTTATATGGGGAATAAAAGTGAAAAAAGAAAATAAATAAAAGTTGAAGAAAATACAAAAATGCATAAAGAGAGGTAAGAAAGAGAAATATCAATGATAAGGAATAATAGACAAAGGCAAAAATAAATAAAAATCCAGAAGAAGAAATACATAATTATAAAAAGTAAATAATATAAGTAAGAAAGAGAAGAAAGAAGATAAAAAAAAATACGATAGAAACCAAACATAACCATAAAGAAATAGCAATGAAAAGTAGAGTATGAAAGAAGAAGTAAGGAATATAAGTCTAAAATAAAAATCTGCTTCATATTGACGAATATTTTCTTCATACCTATGAGGGTGAATGTGGAAACCATATGTGATATGGACATACTCAATCAACACTACATATTCTAGGGTTCTTTTGTCTTTTGTCTTATGTAACTCTTGAGGAGCTATGGGACCATCTAGAGGGGGCTAAGTGCCTGGAATTGGATTGGGATGCCGAAGTCTAGAAGTAGTGTAAGGAATTTGATGCCTAGGATTGTGTAGCTTAGCTGGTTGTGGAGGGAGTTAGGTCAACCTTACTAGATGCTCGATGTCATTGAGTACTAGACTGGATACCTACCTTGGGGCAGATGAGGTCTAAGCCTCAGGCTGAGTCTTAACGTTGTGGTATAGACCGAGGAGGCTGTGTGTACAATTCTGAAAGTTGCAAAAGAGGCTTGATATTCCTTTGGATTTCCTCGATTATGTGATGTAACTTTCAATCCTTGCTTGTATACTAATTTAAAAGAGGTTTTTGGGAAAATATGGGGTACTAAATAAATGAATAAATAAAATAATAAATGAATATATTAACTTCGGGACAAAAGTCACTTAAGGAGGGGGGTATGTGATGCCCCAAACTAATAATAACAATAATAATAATAATAATAGTATATAAGTAAATAAAATAAGAAATAATGAAGAAAAAAATAACAATAAATAAAATAACAAATAATGAAGAAAATATAATAGTAAATAAAATAACAAGTAATAGAGAAAATATAATAATAAATAAAATAACAAGTAATGAAGAAAAGATAATTGTAGGCATGATGACACATCAATTTTGCACATATAGATCCCTTTCTAATCCCCTTACAATTTTTAGAATGTTTGCTTCTATTTAATGAAAAAAAAAGAGATGAGAGCATTCATTCATGCACTCATTCTTTGAGGAGGGGAATGTTGTAAGAAAAAAAACTTGGCAATATTAAATTGATTGAGGGCTCGGGGGTGACAACCGCAAGAAATATTGGTTGCAGCTTGTATAAGTTTGGGTTGAGAGTTGTCCCCAATACTTTGTTGCAGTTAGCAGGAATCAGGATGACGTTACAACCTTGAAAACACCAGTAAGATCTATTTTATTTATTCACTCTGTAGATATTTTTTTCTCTGCTAATATTAATGTGAAAATTATATACTAATTAGATAAATATTTGTGTTAATAATAACATAGTTGTTATATTTAAATGGTATGTTTTTTATTTTGAGATGTTACATGTTGTGCCTTCAAACACGTAACTCTGTGGCACATTCATATCTATGGATTCATACAAAGATTACACATAGAATAATAGGAAATTAAAGACAAATGAAAAATATTCTGATGAGGACGAGATTCTGGGGTGAACCAAAATCCCAATTCCCCAATAAAATCGTTCTTCAGGCTTTCAGAAACTTCCCATCATTCTTCATCCACACACGAATTATCTTCTCAAGGTTCTTTGCTATTGTAGCTAGAACTGCTTGTTCGGCTCGTTCTCGACCCACACACGCTTCCGCTGTGGATTCTTGCTCCACCACGACCAGCCAAACCTCTCCCACGCCATTGGCGCATCGACCTTTGGACCTTCGTCATCCTCTTCTCCCGTCGTGACTGCAACTTCCTCTTTCACTTCCCTCTCTCTCTCGTTTCTTCGTCAGACTTTGCCCTTTTGGGATCGGTGATCATAACCATGACCATCCTCATTTCTCCTGCATTTGGAGTTGCTTTTACTTCAATCTTTTTCATCCATTGTATCTCTAGCCTTGCCATTATCTTCGTATCTAGTGATTGCGTTTAAGGGTTGGATGTTCAAGATAAGTGCAGGCACCATGGGTGGCGCGTTGCGTTCCTTTGATGAGGCAATCTTGTGTGCAGAACCATGGGCTACACTGAGCCCCTTTTTCTTTTTGTTTTTTTGGAAACCCTGCTCTTGTCCACCATCTTCATCGGTGTCCAAACTCAGGAGGTTCACTTAGCGATTCCTTGATAACTCACAAATCTTGATTACACCACTGTCATCTGGGACAAAATTCTTCTTGCCTTTCTTCTTCACAAGAGACTCGTGATCGCCCTTAGAATCATCAATCCCGACATAGTCAACCTTTCGATTCCCTCATTGACTTATCTCCCTTGGCTTTCACGTCTCGGTTTTGGAGCGGCAGGGCTTCCCGCAGGTAATGTACACCAGATTAAGCACAACTTCATTCGATTTAGAAAAATTGGCGTGGCTAGTTAGTTCAGCATGCTCTTGGGCTTCCTGTATGCTTCTTAGCTGGTGCTTGCAGTCCCCACACATTAGCGAAAGACCCACCATGACCACCGACTCTTCAAGGTGTCCACAAATTTCGATCCTAGAACTCATTCCTTTGTTGTGCTTTACTTCAGAGAATCAGAGACTTCTCTGCCCATCGATCATGGCTCCAAAAAAAAAAAAAAACAAAAACGTTGGCAAACAATTCAGGCAAAAACATACACAGACAGAAGTTCACATAAAACACATTTTTATTATGTACAAACTCAGATTACAATTTCAAGGCATCTCAGCCTTAATTCAAGCTCTCCAGCAACTACATTTTTCCTCTCTCACACACAGGGTTTTTCTTCTTTTTTACTCCCTTTCTTGATTCCCTAATGAATTCTTAAATTCTTGTTATACATACATTCAGTTTTAACTGATTTTTTAACTAAAATTAGTTCATTAACCGAATCTTGTTCAAGGTTGGCCTGGTTGTCCATGTGGTTGTCCAAGTGTCTTCTTTCTCCAATTTTTTTCCGCTGAGGTGTTCGGATGCTCCTGCATCAGACTCTCAAGGTACAAAAATTATAACCTGCTGGTCATATGCATTTCCTTAGCAATTCTACCCACTATTTCACTTCATCAGTGGAACTGCATTCATGGTCTTCTGTGAGCTGCAACCAAACCTCTGCAATAGCAAGTCCTCCCTGCTACCAAATACCTTACCAAGATTCTCTCCTGAGCTTAGTCTTTTGGCATCTCTTTGGTTCTCTCCTCTCGAACCCATTGAGCACTCTTGCTCCAAGTTTGCTGCAATTTTCTCACCTTCACAAAATAAATTAAAAAACTACAAGCTTACAAATCTTCAGCAGAACTGTACCTCTTCTTTCTTTGCATCCAAAAACTCCTTTCCATAGGAAATCTTTCCTTTCTCTGATACCACTTGATGAGGACGAGATTTTGGGGTGAACCAAAATCCCATTTCCCCAATAAAATCATTCTTTAGGCTTTCAGAAACTTCCCATCATTCTTCATCCACACATGAACTATCTTCTCAAGCTTCTTTACTGCTGTAGCTGGAACTGCTTGTTCGACTCGTTCTCAGCCCACACATGCTTCCGCTATGGATTCTTGCTCCACCACGACCAGCCAAACCTTGGCCACGCCATTGGCGCATCGCCCTTTGGACCTTCGTCATCCTCTTCTCCCATCGTGATTGCAACCTCCTCTTTCACTTCTCTCTCTCTCGTTTATTCATCGGACTTTGGCCTTTTGGGACCGATGATCATAACCATGACCATCCTCGTCGCTCCTCCGTTTGGAGCTGCTTTTACTTCGATCTTTTTCATCCAACGTATCTCTAGCCTTGCCATTATCTTCGTATGCAATGATTGCATTTGGGGGCTGGACGTTTAAGGTAAGTGCAGGCACCATGGGTGGCGCACTGCGTTCCTTTGACGGGGAAGCTTGTGCGCAGAACCATGGGCTACACCGAGCCCCGTTTTCTTTTTCATTTTCTGGAAACCCTGCTCTGTTTCGCCATCTTCATCGGTGTCGAAACTCAGGAGGTTCACTTTGCGATTCCTCGATAACTCGCAAATCTCGATTGCACCACTGTCATCCAGGAAAAAATTCTTCTTGCCTTTCTTCTTCATAGGAGACTCGCCATCGCCCTCAGAATCATCAATCCCGACGTAATCATCCTTTGACTTTCCCCATTGACTTATCTCCCTTGGCTTTCACGTCTCAGTTTTGGAGTGGCAGGGCTTCCAGCAGGTAGTGTACACTAGATTAAGCACAACTTTAGTCGATTCAGAAAAATTGGCGTGGCCAGTTAGTTCGGCATGCTCTTGGGCTTCCTGAGTGGCAGGGCTTCCAGCAGGTAGTGTACACTAGATTAAGCACAACTTTAGTCGATTCAGAAAAATTGGCGTGGCCAGTTAGTTTGGCATGCTCTTGGGCTTCCTGAGTGGCAGGGCTTCCAGCAGGTAGTGTACACTAGATTAAGCACAACTTTAGTCGATTCAGAAAAATTGGCGTGGCCAGTTAGTTCGGCATTCTCTTGGGCTTCCTGTACGCTTCTTAGCTGGTGCCCACAGTCCCCACACATTAGCGAAAGACCTGCCATGACCACCAACTCTTCAAGGTGTCCACATATTTCGATCCTAGAACTCATTCATTTGTTGTGCTTTACTTCAGTGAATCAAAGGCTTCTCTGCCCATCGATCATGGCTCCAGAAAAAAAAAAAAAAAAATTGCTGGCAAACAATTCAAGCAAAAACATACACAGACACAAGTTCACATAAAATTTTTTTTTATTATGTACAAACTCATATTACAATTTTAAGGCATCTCAGACTTAAGTCAAACTCTCCAGCAACTACATTTTTCCTCTCTCACACGCACAGGGTTTTTCTTCTTTTTTTCTCCCTTTCTTCATTGCCTAATGAATTCTTAAATTCTTGTTATACATACATTCAATTTTAACTGATTTTTTAACTAAAATTAGTTCATTAACCGAATCTTGTTCAAGGTTGGCCTGGTTATCCATGTGGTTGTCCAAGTGTCTTCTTTCTCTAATTAGTTTCCACTAAGGTGTCCAGATGCTCCTGCATCATCTTCATACAATGATTTTATTAAAATCAAGCTCGATGTTTACATAGTAAGGAAGCTCTATGTTTACATAGTAAGGATGTGACTCTATCCCTAGCCATTCCTTGGCTTGATCAAGCTCGATGTTTACATAGTAAGGACACGACTCTATCCCTGGCCATTCCTTCACTTGATCTACATTGTGTCGGTCTCTTCTCAATGCTAGTTAATTTACGTAAATAAAGAAATACAATATCTTGGATCATTTCATATCTATGATCCTCTCCAAATATCTCTAACTACATGCTCAAAAAAAAATAACAACCCTATCATCCTAGATATGCATTTATGAGGAAATTACAAGGAAACCATGTCCTCCTAACCGCGATATCCCTTCTCGAAAGTCAAGAAATTTGATTATGATTTAGGAGCTTTATGCTCCTACATTAGTACCTAACTAATGTAACTAACTAATCTAACTATTATACCTAAATAAGTGATAGTTGTTCACTTCAAAGAATTAATTATTTCAATTCGCTAATTTGGATTATACTAAAGATTACAACTATAACATAGACCTTAAACATTAGTGTCAACCGTGCTATTACAATGTTAGGTGTACCGATATAAATATCTATATCCCAATAATAAAATAGAATAACGTATATTTAAAATAGTGTACCCACTAATATAATTGTGAATTATAATGTTAAACCAATGAAACCTGTGTTAAATGAACTTGGTGATACCCAATTTATAAAGTTAATTAAGCCATTCACACCATGAAATAAACTACTGCCTACTCAAATAAAACTACTTGATAATGCACCTAATAAAAGAAATATATATAAGACTGTGTATAAACTCCAAAAGACTACTGTTTTACTCTCCAACTATACTAAATAGTGCAACTAAAGGATATGCTCCATTACTACATATACCTTTTAAAGTTATAAATAAGTTTACTCAAATCCTTACAAACAAATTTAATTTCATAATTTCAAAATACTTCAAATATATCATAATATAATATAAAATATAATATATTATTTAATATTGAAATATGTTTTTAATTCTGTATTAACATAACGAACGATAAATCAAACAAGGAGCCACTGTTGTGGCGCTAGTCCCTGCCGGTTAACAGAACAGTTTGGTCAGTTATTATTATGAGATTTAATTTGCGTTATCATGAGAGCTGGTTTCCATTACTAGTGTGTTGTAGGCATGCTTACTTGTATTAAGATTTAATGAATTGGATGGCCAATTGTTGTATGAACTTTTGACTTTATGCGAAGAGTGAAATATAATGAACTTTGCCTTTGTTAAGTAAGAATTGTCATAAATGTCATTGAACTAATAAATCCTTGTAATGTTGAGTTTGTATTTCTTAAAATAAGATTAGTTTTAGATATAATTTTCCAATGTCTCATAATTTAAAAAACACTTAGATTAATAATTAAAATATAATAAAATTTAACAGTGAATCATAGAAAACTTGAGGGAAAAAAACTATAAAAGCGAATAATAATGCATTATAATGTACGAAGAATTGAAAAGTGTTGAAGTGAGTTATGTATTGTAATAACCACGGGGTATAAAATATATTTAAATTCATAATCATGACTTATAGGAAAGTGTTAAAGTAAGTTATGTATTTTAATAACCATGGTGCACAAAACATATTAAAATAATAGCAAGGTGTTAAAGTAAGTTATGTATTTTAATAACCATGGTGCACAAAACATAGAATTTTCTTATTTTTTTACATTTGAATATTATGGAAATATTCATAAAATGATAATGACCAAATAAACATTATTATGAATATAAATTTGTTAATTAAATTCGCGGTGGAGAGTGTTCAATATTTACATAGATCATTCTCAAAGGTCAAAGAAGAACTTAAGCATTTAAAAATTATAGTTATGGAGTCTTGAACCCATGATTGAAAGATTACATATCTAGTAACATGTTTGGACATAAATGATACCATTCAGGTTAATCTCAATGATTGAGGAATTATTCCATGGTCAAAAGAACAAAAGATATATTTATTTAAAAATATTGTTTATCATAACTTTAGTGTGAACTTTAAATTTGTCCAATTACTAATTAGCAAAGAAAATAAACCCTGCATCTAATTTCTAATTAGTAATTTGTTGCATCTAATTAATAATTTGTTGTCATGCAAAAGGACATGACTTTTGGCCTTTTTTATAGTTTTGGGTTAGTAAATATACCATCTAACTACAATAATAAAATAATTTTGATAAGTTTATTTTATAAATTAAAAATTAAAATAAACAAATTAAAATTAAAAAAACATATAAACTTTACGAGTTGAAATCTAAATTGATCATGATCTCCAAGAAAAAATTCATTATCTTTTGGTGTTCTATACTCTTCCTTTCTGCAATATCATAATATTCAAATTAAAAAATATAATTTATAATTTAAACTGATAAGCTAATAGATTGTGTAATAATATATTGAATATATATAAAAATATATATTTTTTACATAGAGAACATTGGTTTTGGAGCATAAGCAGTGGCAGTAGAATCCAAATTCAAAATATAATCCAGTTCATGTTTATCAAAATCGTTCTGTCATTTTTGCTGCAAAATACATTTATGTCAAGTCAAAGAAATGGCACTTTATAAGCTGGATAAAGAAGTATTCTCAGTACAATGTCAAATTTTGTGCTGTAACATTTTGTCATTCTGTCAGTACAATGTCATTCTGTCAGCAATCACAGCACTTCATTCCAAGTCTCCATGTTTCAAAAATTTCAGTTGAAGGGGATCCCATGGAATTTGCAGAAATTTATGCTTCTTTATACGAGCTTAGCTGCTGAATTTTAACAACATCATTTCCAGACTTTCCTAGAATGGGTGCAACTGCGCGTTCAGATATTACAACTTCAACTGTAGTTTTTGTGATAAGCTCACCAGCTGTTGTGACACTGCCAAAGGTGATATACAATGTCAGGGACATTAGTACAGAAATGGTGATCAGCAAAACCCCCATGATAGCAGCAATCGACAAAGTTTTGCAAATCTTGTGTACCTTCCAAATCCGGCAGAACTCCCTTGACGAAGAATTGGCTTCTCAAATTCAGAGAAATTGCCAATACTGTTTATATCGCGATTTGACTGAATTTTGAAACAAAGCATATAGTTAGTACTACAGGGGTTGGTGTTTGCAGACAGATTTATGCTTAATTATCTTAAATAGAAATTTAATTGCAGCAAAGTTTGCTGTGGAGTGCCTGAAATTTCAACCACTGCTTCAGATGTTCCTCGTCTAACTTCAAGGAGAGTAACTTTGGCATGAGAAATCTGACCATACAAAGAAAACATGATTAGTAAATAAAGGGTCTTCATAGCAAGGTATCAACAATTGAGCTTGAATCACTAGCCATTTAACACATTGTTGTTTCCTCTAGCATTGAAGCTAAATTTATCGTTGATAACAGTCGTCAAAGACAAAAAACCTTGTTTTAATTAACAGTGGATGAAAATAAATAAAAATGTTTAAACAAAGCTGACCTTTGATGACCATGGGGCTGGTGAAGACTGCATAGTCGGATAGCTTGATGATGAATGGCCAGAATCTTGAAACGGGATGCTAGAAGAGAAAGATGTACGAGGAGAGCAGTATTCAAACCTTGTTCTAGTACTTGATGGTGCCAGAGACGAAGAAACCATAGCTGCAGTAGTGTACTTGTCATGGTTTAAATTTTCTTGCAGTCTTGAAGTTATCTGAACTAAAGGTTCTCGTGCAACCCTTATATCATGTACAATGTGCCAAAAGCTTGTTTAACATTAAAAGGAGTGTTTGATTGACTAAAGCTGTATAAGAGTAAGAGACATCCCTAACATGACTTGTCTAACTTCAAGGAGATTAGCTTTGGCACGAGAAATTTGAATATACAAAGAAAACATGATCAATAAAGGATCTTCATAGCAAGGTATCAAGAATCGAGCTTCAATCACTAGCCATTTAACACATTGTTATTTGCTGCGGCAACAGTTTTAAATATACAGAACAAGTCCTCTCAAAAATTGATCCACTACAAAATTCTGAAAATGACAGAAACTGCCATTTGCTAAAATTCTGAAATTGAAACATGATACATTGAAGCATAGTACAACAGAAATAATGTTGAATAGTTGATAACAGTCATCAAAGATGGAAAAAACCTTGTTTTAATCAACAGTGGATGAAAATAAATAAAAATGTTTAAACAAAGCTGACCTTTGATGACCAAGGGATTATAACCTAAGTCGAACCAAAGTTTTGGGGTGGAAAGGTTTTGGGGTCTTATTGCAGGTTTCACATTGTTCGAGGTGAATGGCAGGCTTTGGCTCAGTGTTTGACGTTACTACGGTACATCACTAAGCTGGAGTATGGTACATCACTAAGCTGGAGTATGTATGTGTCGCATATTGTGTTTTTAATGGAATGTATTATGGTTTGGAGAAAGGAATAAAGACCTACAAGTATTTTTCGAGGGCCTTCTGGAGACTTCGTTAACCAATTTTGTCATTTGCACATTTCTTGTTTTTGTTTTTGGGTGGGAGTGTGAGGATTTTTACAGAAGCTGTCCTATTTCTTCGAAGCTTGAGTGAAGTCTGGCCAGCTTTAGCTGAAGAAACCATTGGTACACCGTTGTAGGGTTTCTTTTTTCTTCTTTTGGGGTGAAATTGTGATTCTTGGTACAGATTGAGCGGCAATCTTTTGTAATTTGAACTATTTTTGCACATGAAGATCTAAATAAATTGGGGTTCATGGGTATTTAGATTGAAGCTGGAGTATGTATGTGCCTCATATTGGCTTTTTAATGGAATGTATTGTGGTTTGGAGAAAGGAATAACTGGACTTTTCATGGTTTAAATTTTCGGGCAGTGTTGAAGTTATCTGAACTAAAGCTTCTTGTGCAACCCTTATATCATGTACAATGTGCCAAAAGCTTGTTTAAGATTAAAAAGAGTATTTGATTGACTAAAGTTGTATAAGAGTAAAACACATGCCTAACATGGCTTGTTGCAGCTTTGCAATCTTGATGAGATCTCTTTTGATTTGCAAAAACAATTTATTAGAAAGTGAGTATTATATATACCTGAACCAACTGATCAGTTTCGAAAGCACACCGAGGAAGGTCTTCTCTTTGTAATATTCTAATATTGGCAGTTGTTGTGTGCCTCATATCAGAAGTCACTGTAGCACCCCTGCCAATTAGACAACAAAATTTCAAAATAAGATCAAGCTGCTGAAAGGTACTTTATCATATGCAATCCTATTACTGGTTACAGAACTGTATCTGCCATCAAACTTCAGATTCACGCTAACTAGCTAAACATGACAATGCAGAAGGAGAGATCAAAACGGTGAGGCTACAAAGTCATAAACTTCTGGAACAAGGCTTGCAGCGCCTGCTTTTCAATGAGATCTAATACAAACATTGGCTGAAAATATTCGACGGTGCTGAGGATGTAGGCAATTATGAGATTGCCATTGTCTTAGTATACAACAAAGGGGCAAAATGGTGCAAGAAAATGCAAACAACCAAAGTACTCCAAAGGTAGCTTCTCCATACACGATACTGTGTGTGAAGTGGACTTCAAATCATATAAAAAATGAAATGGGTTGAGG
The DNA here is from genome assembly GCA_031772625.1 of Pinus tabuliformis. Classification (NCBI taxonomy): domain Eukaryota; kingdom Viridiplantae; phylum Streptophyta; class Pinopsida; order Pinales; family Pinaceae; genus Pinus; species Pinus tabuliformis. The sequence goes on along the minus strand of CM062812.1, from coordinate 449,609,248 downwards.
TAAACTTACTGCTTTGAAATCCAGCATTGAGTGCAAGCAAGAATACCAATGGAATGAGTGGAAGCTACCAGAAATGTATATCGGCCATTGTGTCCTTCGTCCTTTGTAGATTGGAAACCATGTGACCATTCTTCAGATTTTAAATTGCAAACCATGTCAGCACTCTTCAGATATATGGCATATTCAGATGGTCTCTGGGATAAATTCTTTCCTGTTAGTGTTAGCAGATTTTATGCAAAGCAGTTACCCTGTAGCATTCGTTTCGAAAATATAACTCTACGTTTGACTTTGAATCAGATGTATTTAGGAACATGCAAAAAATTTAAGCAAATTGTAGAGGTAACAGTAAACAAAAACTTTGGTAAAATAAAACAAAACCTTTCCATCGCAAAACTTTCGTTTGACTTAGGTTATAATGCTATTATAATGAAAAATCATGTCGGTCAAGCAACGGCCAGCAATTGATCGATCCCATATAGTCGCAGGGAGGTACTAATAATACCAAATGCGTTATGCCATAATTCCATTTTCAAACAACATATATTCATTTTAAAGTCCATATAGTTTGGTGCTATTTATAAAGTCTAGCTTCAAGCATGTTGCAGAATGCGTTCGATCTCAAATACAAGACAGAAACACAAACAGTACAAACAGACATGTATAAAGACTTTCTAGCTCTCTTTCCTGAATCGTTACCTACACTATACAAGAAACAAAAACTAACATAGCATTCAGCCATAACATAGGAAGAAACAGAAATGAGTAGCCGATTCAATATACAATTTGTCATTTAACTTGAGTGGATAATAAGTGCATGTTTAATCAATCTATGGAATCTTTGGTGTTTGCATTCAGCAGCTGTAGATACAAAATTATTGCTCTTCTGATGTTGCATTTGCTATATTCAATGATATAATTTAAACCAAACATGGTACTTTTTAAGATGCAGCAAAAATATAAATAAAAAAGGTGGCAAGACAATCTCTGGTTGTCAAGCTTGAAGCATGATGCAGAATGCGTTCCATTCGAGATACAGAACAGAAACAGAAACAGTACAAACACAGATGCATAAAGACTTTCTAGCCTTTTTTCGTCAACTGTTGCATTACATGTTCTTTGTAAATGAGTCAAAATTGCAAGTCAAATACTTGTATTACAGTAAGAGCATAATATGAAGAAACATATTCATATTACTTTTGCATTTGTTTTAGACGTGAAGGCCACCATGTTCCTGCATTTTGTAATCTGTATAACAAATAGTTAGTTAGAATAAAATGATAACATTGTAAATTGAAGAGAGGACATATTTGAGACAAAACATGTTAAGGAGTTATGTGAACTAAAGCTTCTTGTGCAATCATTATATCATGTACAATGTGTCAAAAGCTTGTTTAACATTAAAAAGAGTATTTGATTGACTAAAGCTGTATAAGAGTAAAACACATCTCTAACATGGCTTGTTCCAGCTTTCCAATCTTGACGAGATCTCTTTTAATTTGCAAAAACAATTTATTAGAAACTGAGTATTGTATATACCTGAACCAACTGATCAGTTTCGAAAGCACACCGAGGAAGGTCTTCTCTTGGTAATATTCTAATATTGGCAGCTGTTGTGTGCATCATTTCAGAAGTCACTGCAGCACCGCTGCCAATTAGACAACAAAATTTCAAAATAAGATCAAGCTGTTCAAAGGTACTTTATCACATGCAATCCTATTACTGGTTACAGAACTGTATGTGTCATCAAAATTCACATTCACGCTAACTAGCTAAACATGACAATGCAGAAGGAGAGATCAAAACCATGAGGCTACAAAGTCATAAACTTCTGAAATAAGGCTTGCAGTGCCTGCTTTTCAACGAGATCTAATACAAACATTGGCTCAAAATATTCCATAGTGCTGAGGATGTAGGAAATTATGAGATTGCCGTTGTCTTAGTATACAACAAAGGGGCAAAATGGTGCAAAAAAATGCAAACAACCGACTAGAAATTCTAGCCACGGGTTTCATAAAAACCTTTAAGTCCCGTTGCCGAAGAACTCCAAAGGTAGTTTCTTGATACACGACACTCTGTGTGAAGTGGACTTCAAATCATATAAAAAATGAAATGGGTTGAGATAAACTTACTGGTTTGAAATTCAGCATTGAGTCCGAGCAAGAATACCAATGGAATCAGTGGAAGCTACAAGAAATGTATATCAGCCATTGTGTCCTTCGTACTTTGTAGATTGGAAACCATGTGACCATTCTTCAGATTGTAAATTGAAAATCATGTCAGCAGTCTCCAGATATATGGCATATTCAGATGGTCTGTGGGATAAATTATTTCCTAGTAGTGTTACCAGATTTTATGCAAAGCAGTTGCCTTGTAGCATTCGTTTCGAAAATATAACTCTACGTTTGACTTTGAATCGGATGTGTTTAGGAACATGGAAAAAATTTAAGCAAATTGTAGAGGTAACAGTAAACAGAAACATAGGTTAAATAAAACAAAACCTTTCGAGCCCAAAACTTTCGTTCGACTTAAGTTATAATGCTATTATAATGAAAAATCATGTCGGTCAACCAACGGTCAGCAATTGATCGATTGCATATAGTCCCAGGGAAGGACTAATAATACCAAATGCATTATGCCATAATTCCATTTTCAAACAACATATATTCATTTTAAAGTCCATATAGTTTGGTGCTATTTATAAAGTCTAGCTTCAAGCATGTTGTAGAATGCATTCGATCTCAAATACAGGACAGAAACAGAAACAGTACAAATAGACATGTATAAAGACTTTCTAGCCCTCTTTCCTGAATCGTTACCTACACTATGCAAGAAACAAAAACTAACATAGCATTCAGCCATAACATAGGAAGAAACAGAAATGAGTAGCCGATTCAATATACAATTTGTCATTTAACTTGAGTGGATAATAAGTGCCATGTTTAATCAATCTATGGAATCTTTGGTGTTTGCATTCAGCAGCTGTAGATACAAAATTACTGCTGATCTGATGTTGCATTTGCTATATTCAATGATATAATTTAAACCAAACATGGTACTTTTTAAGATGCGGCAAAAATATAAATACAAAAGGTGGCAAGACAATCTCTAGTTGTCAAGCGTGAAGCATGATGCACAATGCGTTCCATTCGAGATAGAGAACAGAAACAGAAACAATACAAACACAGATGCATAAAGACTTTCTAGCCTTTTTTCATCAACCGTTGCGTTACATATTCTTTGTAAATGATTCAAAATTGCAAGTCAAATACTTGTATTATAGTAAGAGCATAATATGAAGAAACATATTCATATTACTTTTGCATTTGTTGTGGACGTGAAGGCTGCCATGTTCCTGGATTTTGTAATATGTATAACAAATGGATAGTTAGAACAAAATGATAACATTGTAAATTGAAGAGAGGACATATTTGAGAGAAAACATGTTAAGGCATATGTTGATGTACCTTCCATTTGTTAGTTGACATGTAATAGCTCACTATCTTCATTGAGTGTGAACTTGCTCTGAATTTTGAAGTCACGTAACATGTAAACAATGGTAGCTTTCTGTTGCAAATATGTTTCATATGACATTGATTTTAAATCAGGAAGTAAGTCACGTAATAAGGGCTCCCTGATAATGCACTGGAAAGAGTTATTTGTAATGGATTCTATTACAACATTTATACAATGCTTGTAGAGGAAAGGGCAATTATCATTGCATTGTGAACAGAAAATTGTTGCATTGGCTATTGCTATGGATGAATTCACTAGGGAGTTACAAATTGCACAAACAGGTTCGAAAGGAGTTGAATATGGATTTGTTGTGATCAGAATACCTTCGACCTGTTTATAAAACATTCAAGCGTTAATTTACATTATTACATGGCAAATGCAAACGCAGCAAAAACATTATTATTGCTATACTTACAGCATAGGTAGATGTAGTTAGTTTTCTGAGATTGTTGAGTGCATCTGTGTTAAGTTCAGTCATGAACGTTGACTTCGATGCTCTGAATACAGTTTCTTTTGTGTTTACCTTTTTTGTTAAATTTTTGAAAAGGATGAGCGGATGGTGTCCTTTTTGCAATTGTTTTTCCATTGAAAGGAAAAATTGTTCATATTTGTCAAAGAGTTGCAACTGCAAAACAGAAATTGTTATGTATTGAAAAATACAAAAAGTAATATGCAAATACATTGTTCATATGCATTGAAAAATTGCAATTGCAGTAGACAAATTACAAAAACTATAGACAAATTACAACAACTATATATTGAAGTGATGCATGTTATCTACTGAAAATTAGCAATAAGTAACATCTGAATACATATAGTTGCATTGTCGTTTTCAGAATCTCCATCTTTGATATGGAGTATGTAATGCAATCCAACTCATTTGGCAAGTGTAACGGCGGCAGTGATTGTGCCAATTGGGTACATTTCTTTTTTGTTTGCAAATTGCCTAATGGTTGTATTGGGAATGAAGCAATATTCTTTGCAAACTTCAGGTACAGTTTCTGTGATACTTGATTCATTAAGCAAAATTATTTTGTCACAGTCACCGCGATCATAAACAGTTTTAGGCAATATCCTGAAATTTGTAATTGAGATGATGTTGCCTTGCAAAATTTTATGTTCATGTCGCTCCACCAAATGTGCAGGTACACTCAACGTTATAGTCATCATTCCTTGAGCATCTGTCAAATCAGCTCGCAATACTTGACGTGATTTGTTTGCTTTATCAAGGAATGCAGTATAGACAACCATTATGTCTCCAACAAATAGCTGCCCAATTTTACGACTATTGAGATCTTCAATTGATACTTTAATTGGAAGTATCTGTTTTTGCCTATTAAAATTGCTTAGTTAGAAATTGCTATAAACATTTGTAGAATAGTATGTTTCTCCTAAAGACTGAATAAGTAGAAATAGATTAGAGTGTTGTGTTTCATATGCATACCTTTTTGATGTATCATTTTGTACATTTGTTGAATGAAGTTTGGCTGTGATTGTTTCAGTTGGACTAACACAGGCAAACGCACGGTTCAATATGATGTGGATATTATCACATGTATTTTGTGATAAGAAATCAATAAAGAAATTGTGATATGTAACCTGTACATGTCTTCTTGCTACATTGTTTGGGGGGGCTTACTACTAGTGCTTTCTTCACTCGTCCAAGATTTTCTAATTTATATACATTTAAATATAGATATGTAAAAAGAGAAGATATATATAGTAAACATTAATCTGATATATATACATTTAAATATAGATATGTAAAATGAGAAGATATATATAGTAAACATTAATATTTTAAATAGAAAATAGCATATTTGTATAGTTGTCATACATGCCTTTTCAAAGCAAGTGGTTGGTTTGCCTTTTCTAATTGAGTTATGCGCTCTATTTCTTCAATTGTTTGTTTTCCTTTTTCAGGATTTATGCTATGTTATAGAATAGCAACATATATTTAGTTCAATTTGAAAGAGCATATAGAAGTAAACAGTTAACAAGGAACATTAAAACCATAGAACCATACATATGTAAAGATAGAATGCATATATAGTAAACATTAATATTCTAAATACAAATTGGCATATTTGTATAGTTGTCATAGACATACCTTAGTGAACATTATTATTCTAAATACAAATTAGCATATTTGTATAGTTGTCATAGACATACCTTTGCAAAACAAGTGGTTGGCTTGCCCTTTCTAATTGGGTTATGCATTCTATTTCTTCAATTGTTTCTTTTCGTCTTTGAAGATTTAGGCTATGTTATAGAATAGTAACATATATTTAGTGAAAATTAGAAGTAAAAAGTGAACAAGAACATTAAAACCATAGAACCATACATATGTAAAAATAAAAATAGAATGCATATATAGTAAACATTAATATTCTAAATACAAATTAGCATATTTGTGTAGTTCTTATAGACATACCTTTGCAAAACAAGTGGTTGGCTTGCGCTTTCTAATTGGCTTATGCATTTTATTTCTTCAATTGTTTCATTTCCTTTTTCAAGATTTATGCTATGTTATAGAATAGTAAGACATATTTAGTGCAAGTCAAAAGAACATATAAAAGTAAAAGTTGAACAAGAACAGAAGATCCATAGGAAGGGAAAGGCAAAAAGAATATACTCTGTTTGTTTATGTTGCATGTTGTTGTTCTTTTTTCTTGGTCGTTCTGTTCAATTGAAAAGGGTTTTACTAGCAGAATCTGCATCCATAAATAGATGAGGTCATATCTGCAAATTTATGATAGGATACTTGTGTTGGTTAATTGAAAAGGTTGTTTTTGGCATAACTTGCATTGACCAATACAGAACGCCATATATGTAAATGTACAATAGAATGCATAGTATGTATGTTGTTATCATTTCGTTTAGTACAAAAAGAATATTGTAGTATGCTTTAGTAAAATAGAAATGGTAAAACCAATGAGGTATTGAAAAAATGTCAAAATTTGCAATTTTGTAAACTGTTTCATGTGTATATCATAGCTGAAGGACAAGAGATATTGTATCATGGTCAGACCAATATGTATCCAATACGAAAATTATATATTTTATATTAGCTAGATTAGCCCAAACATGGTCAATCAATGATTTGTGCATGCTATTAGTTTTGTCAACTAGGAAATGAAGATTGTAGTTTTGCATGTAGGTTTCTAGCTGCTTTGTTTTTTGATTGCAATGTACCATATCAATATTGAAGTCCCCTAATATAACTATGATATTGTTTAGATATAAGTGGTATAAAGCTTTTGCAATGACATTGAGGATATTGTTTAGGTTTGCATGTGGCGATGCATATATATTGAGTATTGCAATTTGTAATGTGTGAACTTTTATTTTTGCGAGCAATGCTTCTACAAAGCAGTCTTCAAAATGGGTATGTTCAAGGATAATGATATTTTTCTTTATCAATATCATTACTCCATGCTTAATGCAACTTGAGATGCAATTGAAATTTTTGAAGTATTCATTTTCCATACACAGCAACATATGTGTTTCTTGTAAGCACAAGATATCAGATTGCATTGTGTCATAATCATTGCATACGTCAGTAAGATGCACATGAAGATTGCGAGTGTTCAATGAAAGAATAAAGATGGATCGAAATGATTGTATTGATGAAGAGTCATATTCTAATTGCCATTTTGCAGTGGTTTGCAAACGTTGCATTTCACAATTTACTTTTTGCTTGACCTTGAAATTATTGTGTTTAAGAGGATTAAGAAAATAAAATGATTCTATGTTTCTGACACGTGATAGTGTTGTGTATACTAGGCCATGCACTTGTACTCCAGTAGGGTCGAATGCAAGCCTATCCAAGGTTAAGCCTTGTGATCTATGTATTGCGCGTGCGCATGCAAGTTGAATTGGAAATTGTTTTCGTATTTTCAATGGGGCCATCTTTGATGTCATAAGCATTGCTTTTGATATTCGCAATATTGGTGTCCAATCATGTGCTATCTCTGAAGTATACAAATGAGCTAGTTTTCTAGATTGTCGATGACCAATATTAGGGTCATGGAACTTAATCCATAGAACATCGACCTTATCTGTATGGGTATATGCTTTAACTATTCCATCTGCACCATTCACTAGCCCATCTGGTGCATCATAATTGCAAGCATACATTTCAACTAACATGTTCAACTTTATCAGAAGCTGCGGAGGCAAAATAGCCGTATGTTGATGGGTTCGGAAATTGTCGTTGTTCTCCTCATTTTCATCAATTGCATTAATTAAAATTTCTTTGCCAGGCATCAGCATCAACATTTTCTTGTCATGCATTGCAACATCTTTGTTTTTGTAAAATAAATAGGGAAATGTTGGATCATTTGGTACAGGGCGCATGCAACTTGTATTCATGTATGTTATATCGTCAGATGTTTGACAATTTGTTCGCATTCTATTTAACACTGATATGAATCTCTTATTTGTTTGTCGCATCGTCATATGCAATTGGAAGCACTTGACATTATCCTTCCAGAAATCATGTGTTATTGTTTGATTGTTGATTGTTGGTTGTTCAAAAATAAGAGAGTCTTGAATAGGTTGTGCTTGATAGAAATCACCACAAAATATGATGTCAATGCTCCCAAAGTATTTCGTTCGGACATGTTTTATGTTTCTGAGTCTATTGTCAATAGAATATAAGAACTGACTTCCAATCATCGAGATCTCATCTATGAAAGCTACTTGCAATTCTTGATATAGCTTTGATAAGTTGTCCAATACTTCTTTGCTCAGTGAGAACAATTGAGACTTGTTAAAAGGCATTAGCAATGCAGAATGGATTGTTGTTCCACCTGCATTATATGCAGCTTTTCCTGTGTATGCTAATATTAGACCTTTTGGTTTCATAGGATCAGTTGTGTTTTGTGAATCATAAATTCGTATAAGCATTTGGAAAATCGCTTTTGCTGTGAGCGTTTTACCTACACCTGCTCCACCTGTAATAAAAAGGTAAATTGGTTCCTTGGGGTTTTTTTTTTTTTAATTGCAATGTCTTTTACAATTGCTTGTTGCTCTTTGTTCAAGATTCTTCTAAGTTTGTAATATTCATTGTTCTCCATTAAAAATGGATGGGCAGTAATTTGAAATCCAAGATTGATTTTCTTCTTCATTTCAAATTGTTTTGGAAATTGCAAGTCCGATTGCAAATCATATTCCTCATAATGGGAATTGTTCTCCTGGTTTTGCATATTCATTTGGTTAGTATTCAAAGAACTAATTTGCTCATTTGTTGCAGTCTCTAAATCACCCCATGTTGGATTGATGTTATATGTAAATTTGGCTTCATTGACTTGAATTGTTTTTTCATGTAATGTATATGCAGAGAGCCATGTAGGCAATTCTTGTTTCAATGTATCTTCACAATTTTCAAATGGCATATATAACAATAATTTCTCTCGACAAAAGTTTTCAATATCATTGTGTTTGTTATATTTGACAAATCGTATAACATTTGGTTTTTTCCTTTTAGATATGGGTCTGCCATCTTTCTTGTAATTTGATACAAATTCTGCAAGGCAGATTTTGCTAATGGAACTTAGCCGTCCAATGTAGTAGTCAACAATGGAATGGCACATAACATCTTCTGAATCATCAGGTTCTTGTTTCAAAAGAATAGGCAGTTTAAGCATAAATGTGCGTTCATCAACTAGAGACGTGTTTACAAATATACATTCCCTTGAACTACAACTCAATGGAAATGAAAGTGCTATATGCACTGCTTGTTGAGCTGACATTTGCTGTAGATTGAGTAATGTATTTCCAAGTTTACGAATCATTTGCATAGCATCAATTTCATCTTTCTGATGCTCTTTGTGTATTCTTCTAAATGCATTTGTCATAGACTTGTCAATTTTTGTCATATATGAACTACAATATGACGCTACAGCATATGCATTTAGCACAAATTGTGCATCTGTATTTGCATTCCATAAAGTAGGCATAGCCTTTGCAAAACTGTTATTCCAAATGTGAGAAGGTTTTCGTTTCAGGAAAATTGTTGGTTGCTTTATTGTATGTTGTAATAGTTCTATGTACTCATTTTCTAGTAGCCCTATTTCTAGGAGGAAATTGTCATGTGTTATTGATTCATTGTAGTTTGTTTGCTCCAAGAATGCAAAAAAAGATATTGATTTCTCTACGATTTTTTTATTTTCTGCATTGGTTGGTTCAATGATCATTGTTGATTTCATTGGTGGCATGGGGAAGTTGTATCTGCAATTTGAATTTTTTCGCTTCTTACAACTTTTTGTATGGTGATGTTTATGCAATTTAGCAACATCTGGCTCCAAATGATCTGTATTACAAGTGATGTAATTGTCAAGAAACCTCTCAATTTCTGAATTGTTTTCTTTTCCATATATTGGAGCATTCTCTATCCATAATAGTCCATGTTCATGTTCAGTTCCTCTATTTTGGAATTCTGTTACGAAATAGTAATCAGATATTTTTCCAAAGAATGTAGTATCTTGACATATCAATCGCTTTATAGCATTAATTCTATGTCTATAGTATTGGCTACATGTGACTGGATATTTTCTTATAAGGTAGTCAATGTCATCATCTTCTAATATATCAATAGCATTTTTATTTTCTTTATTTCTAAACAATGTCACGAGTGTATCTACTAATGGTTTCCATCGATGTTCTGCACTTGTGAATGTCACAAAGAAAGTTGGAGGCCCCAGTTGTCGTATCATTGCAAATATGTTTTTCCTAATTTGTTCCAAATGATCAGAAGATATGCGAATGTTTTTGAAATCTATGTATCCAATGTCAGACTTCAATAACTTTTCCAAATTTGCTCGATACTTGACATCTTTTGCTAATATTTTCCTGCCTTTTAGTTGTCCTTTTCTTATTCGTACCCATATGCAAGAAAGCACTTTATCAATTATTATTTGCATTGTCTTGAAAAACAAATTTTTTGTATGATATTGGAAGTCACCACTTGCTTGTAACAATTCCCATTGTACAATTTTTTGGTAACTAAACCTATTTGTGATGTCATGATCATGTGCATTGCCATAAAATAATGTTGGAAAGTTCATTTCTTCTGCGTATTTGTCCTTGAAAATGCCTAATGGTCGTTGTCCTTCATCAGGTGCCAATTCAATAATCTTGTCTTGCAAATCGTAGATGCGTTGTGATTCTATTAATCCATGCACCAATGTTTCAGTAGGTGTTTCATTATTTGCATCACTATCTGTATCACTTTCATTGTCACTGTTTGAATTTTGTACAATGTATTCATTATTCTCTTGTAAAACATGGGCCCAATTCTCATTTATACAAATGTTGCTAGCTTTATAAAGACTTATAGAACATAGTTCGTTCAATGCTTTCATGACAATAATTGGATGTACTTTACCTGTTTGGTATGCATTTTTGTATTGCAATCGTCTTTTCAGTGCAACTGCAATTGTCATTGTATCATTTAGATATTGTGGCAATGCTTTTTGCACAATGTCCATATGAACTGGTACATTGATAATTGATCATGTTAAGCCAATTTGTGATCGCCTATGTCCCCATTGTTTGATTTGTGCAAATGCAATTCTCAGTGAGACAAGTCTTTCTTCTAGGTCTGAAAGTATATTTACAGTTGGCAATGAAATGTTACGTCTTATTTGTTCAGGTGTTGCAAATTGTGGTATCTTTCCATTCTCGAGCGCTTTTTTGCAAGAAACACATATGTTTTCATTGCTAAAGGTCCTATTGTTCAACATCAAATTCATATGCTTTTCTTGCAAATCTATAGTGAAGAATCTAATATTTTTTGCAAAATGCAATTTGTTGCAAACTGCACATGTATTCCTAGGCGTGTCTTCGACTTTTTCCATATAAATTTGTATTGCATTTTTCTTGCTTGTAATTCTTGACTTCTTATTAGAAAATGGTTTTTTGCATTTGTCATTGCATTTGAGTTTTGTACGTATGAATTGCTTTAGCTTGTGATAATTCAGCCTACAATGCTTAGTTGGTTGCATTTGATCTAAATGACATGCTATCTCAAATGCAATATTATTGCTAAAATGTACTTGAGATATACATTGCTCTTTTTCTAGTATATGCTTATGACACAATTGATTACAGACGTCATTTGCTTCCATATGCAGTTGTTGAGAATTGTGAACATATTCATGTATCATTGCGTGGTAGTGAATATGTGATGTATTTGTCATGAATGACAAGATGTTAACAATATCATTGCATCTCGAATAAGCGGAACTGTAATTGACAAAGTTATTAGCAACAGAGGACCATACTTGGATATTGACTTTGAATATCACAGATATCCATTGTAGACAGAATGGTCCGCCTTCCACCTGTCCTTTTTCATATGGCATTTCCATATTTATCAGATATTGTTGCCAGTTGCTATTCATTGTATAGTGTATCGCATCAACTACTAGGTATTGCTCTAAACAATGCAATGCCTCTTGATTCTTATGCATAAGTGCATTGCAAAAAGATTGCACAATGTAAAGTCGCAAACACTCTGCATTGAATTCTGTTGCTACTAAATAGAAAATTGAATTAAAGAGACTGTCACCACAATTAGATGTCACTTGCTTTGCAATTGTTAGTCCATTTAAAAGCATATTATTTGCAATATGCATCCAATGGCTTTCAATATCTTTGCAAATAGGTGACATGTAGATATTAGACTGGTTGCAAATGCAAATTGGAAACTTTTGGTAAACCAATGGTTCATAATGACCACTAACAGGATTTGCATCATGAAAGAGAATGCAATATGGAATTGCATTTTCATGTTGATTAAAGAGCAAATATCTTGTTTTTCTTGTCAATGACCAAACTGCAATTGATATATCTAGCCATTTAGCTAACCAACGTATGCAAAAGGTATCACCCCATAAACCTCGGTCAGACTCCTTTATATTTGTAGATGCAGAACAACGCATTTTATGAAGATATGTACCAATATCATTAACACCATGTAACTCGTATAGGAAGTCAGGTGCCAGTTCATACTCACATGACTGTATTGCTTCAACGTCATTGTTCTTTAAGAAAAAAAGAAAGTGGTCTATTAACCCATTTCAAAATTCATTTGAAGTATAACGAAAATGTAGATGCATTTCGAATGAGTTAAATAGACAATCTCCTACAGTATATGAAAATGCATTTAGTCTAAAAATACCATTTCTTTTTAATATAATATCAATGTTCTCAGGAAAAATGCATTGCAATCTGAATTTGTAATTGTCAACATCTATTATTTCTTCCATCATTTGCAATTGCTTATCAGAGTTGCCTTTTGCAATTGTCTTGTACAGCTTTGCAAAAAATATTGATGAAGTTAGCAAAAACTGAAGATGATTGTTTTGAACAAAATGTATGTATATTAAAAAAATAGGCTATTGCATTATGTTGCTAAACAAATATCAAATTTCTAGCAAGAAGCCATATTTATAAATAACAAAGAAATTGGAAATGGAAACAATGCAAAGACATAATGAAAAAATGGAGCATAACTTTAAGAATATTTGTGCAAGTTAACAAAAGGAAGCAATGGAAATACAAAATGAAGAAATGCAGCATAACTTTAAGAATATTTCTGAAAGTTAACATCATTGTCAATTGCATTTGTGAAATAAAATAACTGTGAGGCTATTTATGAGTTTTACATAAGTAGTGCACCAATTCAACTCTCAAAATATAAAAAGTATTGTCTCCAATTTGTGCTAGGTTGCAACTCCAATATATTTCAAGGTAAAAAGTTTCCTGCTATTCGGTATCAAAGTATGGTTATACTATATGGATCTAAATAGAATTCAAGGATCAAGGAACCCAAACAAGGCATTGAGAAGCATATACGAGTAGTGCATAAGCGTACTTCCATAAGGCTTGTCAAGAAGATCCATCATTATGTGATGCTGGAGGTATGATTCATATAAATGATGAACATGTAATATGTTCAAAGGACAGCTTTGGCAAACACAGCAACAATCTGCATGAGCAAATTGCCCCAAGATTGTTGCCAATTGTGGCACCTGAAAAAAGATGCCCAAAAATTACAGATCTTTGATGATTCATAAATTGTGGTGAATTGGATGAATGGAACAAATTCATTGGATAATTATAAACTTGAGCCTATATTTGAGGAGATTCAACTTGCTTGAACAGAGTATTTAACACATTATGTTTCAACATGTTTACAAAGACAGGAACATGGAAACTGATGGACTGTCAAAAGCTAGATTACACTTGGTAGCACGAGCTTGGATCATTCAAAAGAAAGTGGAAGGCCAGCTCATGGAATGTCTTGACACACTTTTCATATAATCATGGGACTGTTTAAATGTGAATATCTATATGTATATTTTTTTATGGCACTGTTTATGAACATATCTAGGAGCTAATTTTTTATGAGACAAAACTGGTTTCAAACCTGCGATATATGTCAGAATGACCATGATAGGGTTGTCATATTGACATTTTTGAAAACTGTTTATGAAGCAAGATATCTTCTCAGCCATACTTTTATCACTTCCTATGCTTAAGGATATCTCTATATGTATATTTTTTTATGGGACTGTTTATGGACATATCTAGGAGCTAATTTCTTATGAGACAAAACTGGCTTCAAAGCTGTGATATATGTTAGAATGAATATGATAGGACTGTCATATTGACATTTTTGAAAACTGTTTATGAAGCAAGATATCTTCTCAGCGATACTTTTATCACTTCCTATGCTTAAGGATATCTGTGAAATGCACAAACATATATAGTAAATGTAATTTTGTTTTCATAATAAAATTATTTTTTCTCTCTGAGGAGAATAAGGTAGTTGAACATCATATCAGAACCAATCTGGTTATAACTAGCTAACATGAGATTTTAATCTAAGGTTTAAATAGACAAAATGTCTTGATACATGATTATACGGAGCTAGTTGGATGCATTACCCAACTTCTACTTGTTGGGATCATCTCAAATAATATTATTGTTATGATTATAATAATTAATAATATTAATATTAATATTAATGTAAACACAGAATAATCACTTTTTTATAATATTAATAATAAAAAATATAATATTGCTATTAACAAGACTTCCAGTGTAAATTGACATCTAACTTTAACATGGCCAACTGTTTGTCTAACATTGTACCTTAAAGTTAAGATATAACTTGCCAACATAAGATAGTACAAATCATTAGAATCGAGAATAATTCCTTAATTAATTATATGAAGTGCTCTGAAACTGGAAAGTTGAAACATATGCCAATTCAAGTTGTCTGCGGCACTCACACCAATTAAAATGATCGCAATACATCCACTTTGCCATGGATGATAAAAGTACAAAATGGTTATGCGGAATGACCCCTTCTCAACTACAGCGTTTACCCGGACTATGGCAGAAATATGTATTTTGAAATAGCAGAAGAAATACCAGGAGAAACTATTAAGAGAAAAAGATAATTAGAACACTGAAAGCATAAGGATTTTATTTACAAAACCATTTAACACTGATTTCAAGCTTCAATCTAAATACCCATGAACCCTAATTTATTTGGATCTTCATGTGCAAAAACAGTTCAAATTACAAAAGATTGCCGCTCGATCTGTACCAAGAATCATAGTTTCACTCGAAAAGAAGAAAAAAGAAACCATACAACCCTGTACCAATGGTTTCTTCAGCTAAAGCTGGCCAGACTTCGCTCAATTCCTATAAATTTCCACCGATCTGAATTGTTCTAAAGTTTCGAACAACCACGGAAACGCCGTAGAAACTTCTAGATCTTTGATACTTTTCGGCTTCGAAGAAACAGGACAGCTTGTGTAAATATCCTCACACTCCCACGCAAAAACAAGAAATGTGGAAATGAAAAAATTGGTTAACGAAGCCTGCACAAGCCCCTGGAAAAATACTTGCAGGTATTTATTCCTTTCTCCAAACCATAATACATTCCATTAAAAAGGCAATATGCGGCACATACATACTCCAGCTTACTGATGTACCTATGTAGGCGTGGGAATGTACATCCGTCTGTGTTGAAAAGGACTCGTATGTCGTATGGCTCGACATTACAGAAGGAATTTCATATATTTTTGGTTTCTGAAAAGCGCAGTAAAAATCACTTATGGAAAGCAATTTCATTCTCGCATATATGGTATGAGGCCAAATAAAAATTGCTCTTCGATTTGGAAGCAAACAATGATGCTAGTCTTTGAATGAGCAATAATATACACTATGCAAATCTCCTACAGTTATTAAAGGTCAAAGTGCAAACCAGAACAGGTGATGAAACTTATTTCGTTATACGAGTCATTTGTCAACTGTTACTTCCATTCTAAAACATAAGTAATATATCATTGTAAAGAGCACTCGCAGCAGAAGTCAATTCGAACCAAAAGCATAAAATCAGGACAGAATACACGCATATCTATTATTATTTTTCAGTTGTTTCGCCTCAGTTGTTTGCCCTAAACCCTGGTTCCTTTAAATCCAAATACTGGTATTATTTATGGAATCATAACATGTTTAAGCCAATCAATATTTAGCTACAGAATCCTACATATTTTAGGAATAAACCCAATTGGGTATGGTCAGACAAAACACTTGAAAATTCAACGCCCTGAGCCTGCGATTTTCACTTAGGAAAATGAAACTCTTATGCTCGGCGATTTTTCATTTGGCTTTGGTCAAAAACCCTAAATAAAACTCTTTTGAACAGCAAACTCCCATTTACTAAATTCAACGCCCTGAGCCTGCCATTTTCAGTTAGGATGGCTTTGGCCAAAATCCCTAAATAAACATTTTTAGCGAACAAATACCCAAATAAACACAACACTCATTCGCAATGGTTCCAGTAATTTACATTTGTGGATTTAACCACCAAAACTATTCGATATTCACAGTCGGCGACATGCATATCAAAGGAAGAGTTATTTCTCATTACAGGCTTTTGAAGACAGCACCCATGGCGATTCTTACCTGGACTTGAAAGTAGGTAACGCGCTTTTGCAGCAAATGCAGAGGAAACTCGCAGCTCGTTCCGCGTAAGGGCTAAATAGAACGCTGTCTCGACTTCCACTAAAATGATAAACCCTAGCCGATTCGACAACTCTTAAACAGGTCCAACCTGCAATAACAAAGCTAATTTCTGTTACCTCGATAATAAATACAACACACATTTGCAATGCTTCCCCTAATTTACATTTGAACATTTAACCACCAAAACTATTCGATATTCAGAGTCACCGATTCTAACCTGGACTTGAAACCAGGTAACGCGCTTTTGCAGCAAATGCACAGGAAACTCGCAGGTCGTTTTGCAGAGAGAAGGGTTAAACAGAACGCTCTCCCAGTTTCCACTAAAACGATAAACCCTAACATCCGCTTTTGTAGCAAATGCACAGGAAACTCGCAGGTCGTTCCGCAGAGGCTTTTGCAACAAATGCACAGGAAACTCGCAGGTCGTTCTGCAGAGAGAAGTTTGCCAAACTCGCAGCTTTGGCAAACCGCAGCTTTGGCAAACCGCAGCTTTGGCAGCTCGTTCCGCAGGGGTTAAACAGAACGCTCTCCCAGCTTCTACTAAAATGATAAACCCTAACATGCCGACACAACAGCGCCATGCTAGTCCCCAGGTGTACTGCACTAACGTCAAACACTGAGCCGAAGCATGCCATCTGGTACCAGCCACTTAATTCCTTACAGACGCATTCACCTCGAACGATGCGAAGCCCGTAATAAGACCCCAAAACCTTTCCACCCCAAAGGGACTAAAAACTTACAACAATGTATATCGCGCAAAATTAGAGATAAAACCCTACCTACATTAATACAAATAAATATTCAAATTTTATTATAATAAAAAGAATTTTAATGTTATTTCAATGAAAAATTGAAGATATACCTTCGTTGTCAGTTTTTACTTTCAAATTTGAAAAAAGAGTTTCATCATTAATAGTTATTAATTATGTAATTAATTTCATTTGTAATTATTTTCTAATAGAGACAGCCGTAACATACAAATGTATCAGTATTAAAATCTAAACAACGACGATTCCAGATTTGAATTCCAAAATAATTGAATGAGAGAAAAAATATATATGATCCAATACGGCTTAAATATCTATATTTTTTAAAACAATCACGGAGTAACTCAACTATAAACCTAGAGTAACTGGATCATAAACCTACACAATGCAAAAATTAAAAGCCTAACAAATTGACAAAAAGCAATTAATAGAAAAATTGACAAAAAGCAATTAATACAATAACGTCGTACCTGCAACGAAGCCGAGGGTTCGAATTCCTTCTCGTCTAGACTATATTCATGCACAACCCAGCCTGTGCGAGTACCATGAAAAACAAAAGCGTCTTCCAGTGGCCTTCCAGTAACCAGCTTCCGTCATTGGGTTTGTTCTTAACCCATTTGGATACTTCCTGTCCCTTGGGCTGAAAAAATACCATTCCAGATCTCTTCCAGCCAAAAAGGACTTCTCTGCGTATCAGAAGAAATACCAGAGATAATTAGAACACTGAAAGCATAAGGATTTTATTTGCAAAATCATTTAACACTAATTTCAAGCTTCAATCTAAATACCCATGAACCCCAATTTGTTTAGACCTTCATGGGCAAAAACAGTTCAAATTACAAAAGATTGCCACTCAATCTGTACCAAGAATCACAGTTTGACCCGAAAAGAAGAAAAAAGAAACCCTACAATGCTGTACCAATGGTTTCTTCAGCCAAAAAAGAAGAAAAAAGAAACCCTACAACGGTGTACCAATGGTTTCTTCAGCTAAAGCTGGCCAGACTTCGCTCAGCCTTCGAAGAAACAGGACAGCTTGTGTAAAAATCCTCGCACTCCCACCCAAAGACAAAAACAAGAAATGTGCAAATGACGAAATTGGTTAACAAAGTCTCCAGAAGGCCCTGGAAAAATACTTGTAGGTCTTTATTCCTTTCTCCAAACCACAATACATTCCATTAAAAAGGCAATATGCGGCACATACATACTCCAGCTTGAATCTAAATACGCATGAACCGCAATTTATTTAGATCTTCATCTGCAAAAACAGTTCAAACTACAAAACATTGCCGCTCAATCTGTACCAAGAACCACAGTTTCACCCGAAAAGAAGAAAAAAGAAACCCTACAACGTTGTACCAATGGTTTCTTCAGCTAAAGCTGGCCAGACTTTGCTCAGCCTTCGAAGAAACAGGACAGCTTCTGTAAAAATCTTCACACTCCCACCCAAAAACAAAAACAACAAATATCTAAATGACGAAATTGGTTAACGAAGTCTCCAGAAGCCCCTGGAAAAATACTTGCAGGTCTTTATTCCTTTCTCCAAACCATAATACATTCCATTAATAAAAAGGCAATATGCGACACATACATAAATACTTGCAGGTCTTTATTTGTTTCTCCAAACCACAATACATTCCATTAAAAACCCAATATGCGGCACAAACAGTTCAAACAGTTCAAAAACCCCAATTTATTTAGATCTTCATGTGCAAAAACAGTTCAAACTACAAAAGACTGTCGCTCAATCTGTACCAAGAATCACAGCTTCACCCGAAAAGAAGAAAAAAGAAACCCTACAACACTGTACCAATGGTTTCTTCAGCTAAAGCTGGCCAGACTTCGCTCAGCCTTTGAAGAAACAGGACAGCTTCTGTAAAAACCCTCACACTCTCACCCAAAAACAAAAACAACAAATGTGCAAATGGCGAAATTGGTTAACGAAGTCTCTAGAAGCCCATGGAAAAATACTTGCAGGTCTTTATTCCTTTCCCAAAACCATAATACATTCCATTAATAATAAAAAAAGGCAATATGCGGCACATACATTTCCATTAAAAAGGCAATATGCGGGACAAACAGTTCAAAAACCCCAATTTATTTAGATCTTCATGTGCAAAAACAGTTCAAACTACAAAAGACTGCCGCTCAATATGTACCAAGAATCACAGCTTCACCCGAAAAGAAGAAAAAACAAACCCTACAACGTTGTACCATTCGCTCAGCCTTCGAAGAAACATGACAACTTCTGTAAAAATCCTCACACTCCCACCCAAAAACAAAAACAAGCAATGTGCAAATGACGAAATTGGTTAACGAAGTCTCCAGAAGGGCCTGGAAAAATACTTGCCGGTCTTTATTCCTTTCTCCAAACCATAACACATTCCATTAATAACAATACCTTCCATTAATAAAAAAAGGCAATATGCGGCACATACATACTCCAGCTTACCCGCGGGAATGTACATCTGTCTGCGTTCAAGGACTCGCGTCTGTACCGCCAAGCGTGCGATTCACCTCGAACGATGCGAAGGCCGCAATAAGACCCCAAAACCTTTCCACCCCCAAAACTTTGGTTCGACTTAGGTTATATTGTTAATATATTCAAAAATCACATCGGTCAACCAACGGTCAGCGATCGATCGATCGCATATAGTCCCCGGCAGGAACTAATAATGATCTCAAACTATTAAATTATTAATATATAATATATCAATTAAAACAAAATTGTTTTTTATATATTTTATATAATTAATTTTATAAATATATTATTGAGCCGAAAGATTCATTTTACGATGGAATGTAAAGATGATGTGTAAGCAGTGGAATGTGAAGACGATCTGTAAGTATGTCCATCCACCTTAAAATAAAAATAAAATATTCTCTAAATAGAAAAGCAATATTGGCTATAATAAAAAGGAAAAAAAAATGTTATGCATATTTAATTAGTTGTCCATATGACCTAATATAATTTCATGTATTGTAATTAGAAGTTGAAAAAAATATGTGAGTAAGATGTTTAGATAAAATAGTTAAATACATGTGTTATGTAATCTTTATAACATTCAAAAATACAATTTAAACAATAAAAAATTACACATTATTTTTTTTCATTCTAAATACACATGTTATGTATGTTTAAGTTTATATATTGTTTTTGCACACTTATCCCTCTCGGATCATGTTAGATCTGTGGTTAAGATGGACCTATTGATGGTATCATACATCCACAGATGAGGGTGATGTGAGATTCTGGATCTATCGCTGGTATCATACATCTACATATGAGGGTGATGTGAGATTCTATCTGTACTCAAATTGGGGTTGACACATATTCTTTTTAAAATAGAGACAAAATATTATTTATATATAAAAAAATGGCCTCTAACAAAAGAGAAATGAATAAGCATGTTTATATATGGTAAAAATATTTCACTTTCACTATACCATAAATAAAATATTTCAATATCGATGTAAAGTAACTTAATTTTATATATCTCTAAATAATTATAAGCTAATTAAATGAAGAAAAAAAACATTTATATTTTCACCTTTTTAATATAAAAAAAATGCATCATTCTTATACTTTTTAAAAATATTTATAAACAAATAACGTATATGTTTAATAATTGAGTATATGCCATGTTAAAACTTAATCTAAGTTTCAATAAGCTGGTGGTTATATGTTTGTGTGTAATATATACCACCTAAAGATATTTTAATAAAAAAAATAATTGAAAATAAATGAGAACCCTTATCTTGATTGCAGATTCGTTGAAATAGTTGACATGGCTGTTCGGTCCCACCATCTATGTCACTGTTTATATTGACGGACGTTTGGATTATTAACAGAATCGTTTATGGCCAGAAACTCCGAAAATCTCAGTTGTACCTTGTAGCTCGTTACGTTTCATATCAAACATGTCCTTTGTCCTTGCCCCATCTAGTGCGGAGCTCGAGGCAGGGTATTGGTGAGTTACAATGCGTCGTGGGTCCATTAGGAAGGCACACATATAACCTGCACAAATCCAAATCGAGGATGTACCAAATTATTTATGACACCACTAATTTTCCACGCAGAGGTTGGAAATGGTCGTTTCCATATAGTGAGGCCCGAGGGTATAGTGCTACCTAAGTTTCAATAAAAATGTATTGGCATTTGAAATCTGGACCTGTCCATCTCGAAAAATAAATAGAACACACTTAAAATATTTAAGTTATGAGTTTTTTATATTTTTGTTTGTTTTTGTTTTTTAATGAAATGTATTAATATTATCCATCAAAGACATATTTACAAATGAGAAAATTAATAAAATTGATTTTAATATAAAATTAATAAAAAGAAATATATATATATGAAAAATTATGTATATACAAATAAATAAATGAGTGAATTAAAAAATTTACAAGTTACTAAGTAAAATGTATTTATTATTTAATAGTAATAGTAACAACTTTTATATATATATATATATTAATTATTGGTTATTAAATATAGATAAAATATTTAAACGTTTATATTTATAATATGTATATTGATTTAGTGAAAGTTAATATATTTAGAAAATGTTTAGTTAAATAAATTTTATTTTATAAAAGTTAGTTTAATATGTTTATGGCATTTATGAAATAATTATATTTGATGTAATAGTATTAACTTATTTGATTGAATATATATATATATATATATATATATATATATAATTTTAATTATTATATATAATGGATATATATATATATATATATATATATATATATATATTATAATTATTATATATAAAAAAATTTAAAAAATTATGTTATTATAATTATAATAATAATAATTATTATGTTACTATGAAATTATTTTATACATATATAAGACATGAAGATACATCATTAAATAAAATATTGAAAGATATATGATTAAGTAAAATATTGAAACAAAAATAAAGAGAAAAGAACAAGTTACTTATAAGGTGAATTGGTACATTCTTATTGATCTCTTGCAATATCTTTTCACTTGCTAATTTTCTTTTTACATTTTCTAGGGTATAATTTATATGTTTTCATGAGACATTTGTTAAGGTATAATTGATAATGTTTTTGTGTTTTATTTATTTAACTAATAATGTTTTTGTATGAGATTAGTTAAGATATAATTTAATATAGTCAGATATTTTATTAATTAGTAATGTCTTTATATAAGATTTGTTAAGATATAATCTAGTGAAATGGTTTTAACAACTTCTTAAAACTACATAATTACCAACACATGAGAGTATATTTCCAAAGGATTGTAGCTACCAGATTATGAAATTATACAACTTCATGCATATGAGTA
Source organism: Pinus tabuliformis (assembly GCA_031772625.1). Classification (NCBI taxonomy): domain Eukaryota; kingdom Viridiplantae; phylum Streptophyta; class Pinopsida; order Pinales; family Pinaceae; genus Pinus; species Pinus tabuliformis. The sequence continues at coordinate 449,586,595 of CM062812.1, read as the reverse complement.
ACTTTATTTGAATATAAATGTTTATTATTAGATTTTAAATACGATGAGGTTTATATAATTAAGGAATGGAGGATAAAGGAATTTGGAATCTTATTTACAAGGGAAAAGAAATATAGATATGACCGATAAATAGTTATAATTTGTGGGTAAAGATATTTTAGTAATTATTTTATGTACTATTTTTCTTTTATACTTGTCCTCATTATAAGATCTTTATATATTGTTAATGAAAGTAACAACCTAGTGATCATGGCATAATTTGAAAACACAATTCTAGTTTATATGAATGATGGGTTCAAATGTAAAATGGATTTGAGATGATTGTTGAACCTAATGTGAGAAAATAGAGCAAGATCAGATAGCAATTACACACAACACCAAACACACTTTGATATATTTATTGATCACAACAATTGCACATATATAGGACATAAATCACTAGCTTCTATGCATCTAGATCACGACTACAACTCATACATATAGAACAACAACTTCTAGATTGACACTTGGGAACGCGCAATGACAACCTACAACAACACATGGAAGCATTACTTCCAATACCCTCCCTTAATGCTTACATGGAAAACATTGAAAACACATATTACAACAACAAGGATAATCTATGTCTGATTGGTCTTCATCAACACTCACATCTACTCTGGAATCTCGCAAACACTACTCTTGCACCACCACATCTTCGATTTTTCACTTGAACTCCATTTAAAACATAACCGCCTTTGACCATTATTGATGAACATTGAAAGATCAACAATTTAAAAAACCCCTTCATTGTTTTCAGTCGCATTTCTCATTAAAATTCTCATATACTAGATCAAATTCCTTATCCACAGAGAATGGGAAGACATCTGCAGTGGCTGACCTTTTGCAATTTTCTGAGAAACAACCTTCTAGAGTTGAGTAGGGGATGACCTTTGTTTGAGCGCAGAATTTTGTTGCCATACCTTTTGATCTCATTGCGACATAGAAAGCACCTTGTCACCCATCTATGTCAAGAAAAACAACCTCTGCCTCATATCCGTGACTATCAATAAGGTTTCACGCCACTCCTTGTGTCACATGCAATGATAGGTAGCACTTTAAACAAAAAAATAGACACCATAACAACTTCAACACCTAGCATAATTACAGCCCGAGAAATAGCCAGAGTGTAGAGATCTAGACTCTGGTGGAAGATTGGCCCAATTCTCATTCATCTTGCAAAACAATGATATGGTGGGATGCCACTCCAATGACAGTAGCTGTAGGTGCAGCGATCCCCTACAGAATTGGCCTGGGATTCATGCTAAAACTTGCTTGTCTTTATCTCAGCTGTTGAGGATGATCTCTGCAAAGAGGAAGCCCAAAAATCTGTTGCGTCACTCTGATCTATGAAAAATAGTGGAATTTTAGTGCACATTCACCATCACCTCTAAATGGAACAAACATGTAGGAACAAGGACCAACTACTTTGAATTTAGATGGATTGGGCCACCGTTACGGACGCTGCTATTGACAAGTTTTTATAAGCTACGGGGAAACACAACAATAAGTATTATTTTTCTAGCCTGAGATCCAATCTCACTCAAACATACATTGAACAAATTTACAAACAAAAATAAAATTTACTCACACAAGACAATATAGCAAACGCTCTATTACAATATTTATTTACATGTAAAAATATCAACGCTTTCTCAGATTTTCCTGGCCCTCCTGTGAAGGATTTAAGCTAATACCTACTTTGATACCTATTAGAAAATAGGGAGAGATCATATAGTGATTACACACAACACCAAACACACTTTGATATCTTTATTGATCACAATAGTTACACATATATAGGACATAAATCACTGACTTTGACACATCTAGATCATGACTACAACTCATACATAGGGAACAAAAACTTCTAGATTGACGCTTGGGAACTCACAATGACAACTTACAACAACACATGGAAGGATTACTTCCAATACCTAACTCCTAATTAATAGTTATTGGATTGCCTTGCTTTGAGGACATTATAGCTTGAAGATGAAAAGAATGGTGATAAAAGTCTCACTATGGACATTAAGAAAATACCATAAGATATGAAGTAACATACAATCACATAATATGCTAAATTTGTCGATGTAAAATGTGAAAGTAAAGAAGACACTACCCATTTAGGCAAGATGTGGAGATGATCAATAAATTGTCATGGATATTCCATTGGAGTAATTCATCACAATAAATCTAATAAAATATTGAAACCTTTATTGTGAATGTTAATTCCTTTTGTATCTTATATTCTTTATTTATTATTTGTGTGCTTAAAAATAGATTACCTGAAATGCAAGCAATATATAATGAAAAGAAATACACACACCAACCAGAATAGGCACAATTTTTTCCCTCAGAAACTATTGTGGGAGAAAACCTAGTTAGAAGGTGAGGTTGTTTTGCTCTGTATTCTCTAGTATAAAAAAACATGCGGATACATAGAAAGAGGTACTCTCTATTGAGTTACCTAAGACCTATGACTTGTAAAGTTGCTACAAAATCTTAACCCCCTTTGTTTTTCTCTTTAACTTCCCACACCTAGTTGCTTTGCTAAAATATGAAAAAAATAATACAATAGCATCGAGTGGAACCCCTACTCCTAGTGTCCTAGTATTTAACATAACCCAATAACTAACTATGGGTAAGCCTTGACTCCCTCAACCCTCAACTAGAGTTACAATTTTGGACCTTCTAGTGTCTTTTTGAAAGTCCACACATGGCTAGCCCCATATGCATGAACAACAGGGGCTGAAGTGAAATCCACTTGTACCATGGTGGTTGATACGATAGATCAACTTGCAAGAGGCATAAATTTTTCATACGAACTTCTAGAAACAATGGTTCTCGCACAGGTAATACTTTTTTAACCCCCCAAAAAATTGTTTAATGCCTCAAAATGACTCTGTAAGGTTTTAGACCTTAATTTTCCAAACTAAGATCCATTGATAAAAATGACCTTGCAAGTTGATTCCTCTAATTCTTCCACTCTGAAAGCATTGAGATAGATGAAAAATAATATAATAATCCAATCAAGATCATGAGAAATTATAAATGAAAAATGGTATTTCAATTCCCTAAAGTACATGTGATGAAGTTAAAATTGGAAGAAACTTACCCTTCAAATGATAGTGAACCTATGAGAAGATAGAAAAATAAGTATAAAGAAATGAGGGTTTTAAGAAATGAATGATGATAACCTATTGCATTGCTCATAACCATGACCAATATAGAATGATAATATTAATGTAAAAGAGTAATAAATAGATACATAAAGTGAATATGTTGAAGTTTCTCAAAAAAGTGTAAGAAACCAGCCAAAATGTGATGCAAGCTTTTGGAATTAGGGAATAGTCATGAAGAAATAAATTAGACTCTAGTGATATCTTGTAAATGAATAACCATGTGGTAAGTGGTTGTAGAATCACATAATTCATCTGTGGTAAATACTTCATTGTGGAAAATGAAATAAACTATGTAGACTAATTAGCAAACACCTAGCATGAAGTGTATGAAGGAATGTTGCAAGAAATTCTATAATGAGACCTTGAGAAGGATTATGCATAATTGACAAACTAAGTGAGAATCGAATAAGGGCACTTGCATGAGAATGATGCCCCAAAAGTGGCAATGGGGCCATCAGGAACACATTCCCATAGGAATGCGTGCTCATTCCTAGGAATGCATACATGTTCCTAGGTGTCTAGGCTCGACAATGCCTCAACTACCAACTAGGATGCATGATCTGAATAGAAAGATGTATTTTCCCATGGTATTGAATGATGTAAATAAGGCACCAAGAATATTATAAATAATGAGCCTCACCTTGAAAAAAGACAGATTGGTCCACTAGGATGTAATGATCCAAAGTTTATCTCATTTAATAAATGGTTTACTTGAATGATTTTCTTTCCTTCCACGTGTTGGATGTATTTAGTGTGCATTTTTTCCAATGTTTTTTCATGCTTAGTTTCTTGGAAAAATTAAATTTCCCTCCCCTCTTCTCTCAACATTCAAGGTTCTTAGATCTTAGCTCCCAAGATTTGGATCAGTGGTATCAGAGCCAAGCTACAATTCCATGGCAATCAAGGTTTTATAAGGGTTTCCAGAATGGATTTGTCAACTTCTTGCCATAAATTTTTCTAATTGAAAGCATTTTGGATACCCTTTTTATGCTTTGTACTTGACATATAGTGGAGTAACATCCATGAATTTGTTCTCAGGAAATTATTTCTCGTCTTCTACCACATGCATAAACCAAAATGTGATGCAAGCTTTGAAATTAGGGAATGGTCATGATGAAATAACTTAGCATTGTAGTGATATCTTGTAAATGAATAACCACGTGGAAAGTGGTTGTGGAATCACATAATTCATGTGTGGAAAATACTTCATATGTGGAAAACAAAATAAACTATGTAGAATAATGAGCAAACACCTAGCATGAAGTGTATGAAGGAATGTTGCAAGAAATTCTATAATGAGACCTTGAGAAGGATTTCACATAATTGAGAAAACAAGTGAGAATTGAATAAGGGCATTGGCATGAGAATGATGGCCCCAAAAGTGGAAATGAGGCTATCAAGAACACTTTCCCATAGGAATGTGTGCTTATTCCTGGGAATGTATACATGTTCCTAGGATCGGCAAGGCCTTAACTACCAACCAAGATGCATGATATGCATAGAAAGAGGTATATTCCCATGGTATGTACCCATGGTGTTGAATGATGTAATGAAGGCATTAATAGTATTATAAATAATGAGCTTCACCTTGGAAAAAGACAGATTGTTCCACTGTGATGTAATGATCAAAAGTTTATCTCATTTAATAAATGGTTTTCTTGAATAGTTTTATTTCCTTCCACATGTTCGATGTATTCAGTGATTATTTGTTTTCAATGCTTTCTCATGATTAGTTTCTTGGCGTATTTACATGCCCCCCTCTTCTCTTAGAATTTAATATTATTGGATATTATCCCCCAAGAACTGGATTAGTGGTATCAAATCCAAGTTACGACTCCATGGAAATTAGGTTTTTTAAGGGTTTCCAAGATGGATTCGTCAGCTTCCTGCCATAAATTGTTCTCATAAGAAGCGTTTTGGATACCCTTTTTACCCTCTATCCCTGATATCTGGTCGAGTGACATCCATGAATATTTTCTCAAGAAATTATTTCTCGTTGTCTACAACATGCATCAACTAAATTAGAGCTACTGGTAATTAGATTGGAAAAACCTAGAGATGGAAAAAAGGAAAGAGATTAGGATCATCACCCTAGATATGATTGAAGAGATTCTGAAGAGTTCTCGCCTTATTCTTGGCTCTACAATTGCAGTGGATTTGAGGTACAAGCAATAACCATGTAAAAACCCTGGCCTGAATGACCTCTCTTTAAATATCTTTTGATATGAAACAAATAACTACAAGAATAGTTGTCACACTTTTTGTAGCTGAGTCCTCTCAGACTTTGAAAATATACTTCAACAACATGGGAACAACCAATGCATGTTGATGGACCACTTGTAGCCCCATTTCCATTTTGAACAAGAGTTTTACTATTGATAGTTCTTAAGTAACGTCTTGTTTATTAATAATCACCAGGGCTTCGATCAACACTTTAATCGTTAAAACCCTGCCTTCTATAATAAAACCACTCGAAATCCATTCACTAAGTTGATCATACATAATGGGTAATTAATTTTCTCATTTGGAGGAAACGCGCTTTGCAGTGATATTGATTATGATTTTTTCTGCTTTTTCCATGGTGAGTGATAATACCAATCTACTTGTTTTGATGGGATGCTTGTTTTTACTTGTAATTTGTGTTGGAAAATGTAACTAGGTATAGTCTTCATAATTATAATTGTACTTGCGTCATTATATATGTTGTAGCTAAATCATGCAAGGTCAAATGTTTAGGAATTTTCAATAGATTCAAGTATGGAAATGAAAATTAATGGCATGTAAGGGATATAACAATAGCCTTGCATGAAGGGGGAGCTCTTTGATAAGGCAAGGGAAGTATTTGCATTTCAACGATATTCTTAAATTTTTTGCGACTATGGTGGTTGCATAGATGGATTGTTTCATGACAATGGATTACCTCTTGAAATTTCATTAAAAATGTGTATTGTTTACAATGGTAATCCAATTGGAAGCATTGAGTTTACTTTTGCAATTATTCTAGAGGCAATAATATTTATGAATTATGGTTGGTTAGGAATGATGAGGTTTATCGTGCCTACTTTTCCTCTCTTCGCTACTAATTATTCACTAAAAAGACATCTATTGAAAAAAAGAGAATGTTCAATGAATTTGGACCAATTATAACAACAAAATGAGAAGTGTTTTGCTATCCACATTTGGTAATTTCGATAAATCTAATAATAAAGGATCACTGTGATAGATATATTTTGAAAACGTGATCATTCCAATGGTAAATTCTTATTTCGATGCTGAATGGTCTCAACTAGTGTCATAATAGCAAAATGAAATGAATTGCTGACATAATCTCATTGCCTCCCCTTTTACTTGCTCCAAATTTGCATAAATTTATCTTCCACCTACAAAATTCTCCTCCTCCATCAATGTATTCTCATTTATTCCCTATTATCTCTCTCACCAAACTCATTATTAAAGCTGTAGCCTCCACTGGTGTTGCAGGAGTTCATTAACAATGATGTGTGATATTTAAAGTGTTTGTTCTGGGAGATTATTTTAACTATCTAAAGAGGAAGTCCTTACCTAATGTGGCTGAGGATATGCTTAAGGCCATAGAGGGTTCTATGCCATTCTTCCATATTACAAATATTACCTAAATTTGAAATGTTGGCTTTAGGCACCCTTTCTTCAATTCAGAACCAATGTATATCTTGAGAATTCAACTTAAAACAATTGTAACTTGCAAGTTCTATTTTTTTGCAAGTTTACCAGTGAAATTTCATTGCAAATGGGTGCATTTTCAGTAGAAACTGACACCCTTCTTAAGTTTCGTGCATGAAGGATCTTGTTTTTTTATCTTCATCCATGTTAAAATTTCATAAAAATATTCATACTCTCACTTTGTATGGGATAAGAGGGGATTGACAGTGGGGTTTCTTGTTTTTGGAAGCCTTATCAAGTAAGCATGTACAAGCGAGCCTAAGCAACAATGATATCATCTTCTCACCTTGTATCTAATAGGGGGAATTGATGGTCAACTACAAGTTTCTAAGAGCCTAAGCCACAACCTAAGCAACAGGGAAAACCAGAGCTTCAATTCTAAAGTAGATTCAAAGGTGCAGTTAGAGTCAAAGTTACGAGCGTGATTAAGTTTAAGGTCATATTAAAATTCGTATTGGAATCACTTCCTCCAGCATAAGCCTTCAACTTCTAGCCAGATTTGGAATTGTTTCCGGAACTGCACCAAGAATTACAGAGTTAGTGGTTAGCTTTAAACCATTGCTGGTTGAGACCTCAATGGTCTCCCTTTTCAAAAAGATATGGAGCACTTCTTTTAGCAGAAGACTTCAAATTCTAGCCGAATTTGGAATTGTTCCAGGAACTACATCAAGTGTTCTAGGTTGAGACCTTAATGGTCTCCCTTTTCACAACATTAGGGAGCACTTCCTCTAGCAGAAGAATTAAACTTCTATCCAAATTTGGAATTGTTCTAGGAACTACACTAAACGTTCCAGTGTTGGTGGTCATCCTTAAGCCACCACCGGTTGAGATCTTGAGTTTTGCCACCTTGTACCATCATGTCAGAGAATACATTCAACCTATTTCTATCATGCATTGTTGTATTTTTGTATTATATCTCTCTTCTTGGACTCGTATATTCCCCTTCGGATTAAGGGGGGGAAATGTTGGACACTTAATTCGCTAAGGGTTTTGGGTGTGGAATATGAATAGTCATTGGAGTCCAAGAGACCACTTGGTACATGAAAACCAAGGGAAATAATATATTGTATAATTGTATATCATTGTGAATAAACGAATTCACACTTATCTTTTATATTTAGTTGCATAGTCCAACAATTTCCATAATATATTTCCAAATAAGCAAAAATATTATTAATATATAAATGGGTAAATACCTATAGGGATTTAAACCTTGTATCTCACAATTTACATAATACTTCATAACATGCGATAACTCCCAATGGACTTATTTCAAGGATATATTAATTTATTATCACTTTAGAAAAACAAGATGTCTTTTTATTAATATTGTCAAATTTAAATATATAAACCATTTTTATATAACTTAATTTGTCTATTTTATTTCGTTATATATAAAATAGCTTATTATAATGTGTATTATTATTACCATACTATCATAATAATAATAATAATAATAATAATTTAATCTAATTTGTATTCAATATTATTCAACGCGTCTCAACATCGTTCATCTTTATACCAACAAAATGACTCCATTAATCTATGTCAAATACCATGAAAAGAATCGATTAATATGTAAACACTAGCCATATTATAAAATAATAATAAAAAAAAAACAAAACAAAACAAACTAATATGATCCTATAATGGCTATTAGTAAAATACATCTTAAACTACCTGAATATTTGAGGATGAATGCTCTGAGAACATATTCACTGTCTCCCAAAGACAAGAATTCGCACCTCCCTCATCTAGACTACTACTTGTTGGGTAAAAGAAGAAACATCCACCATCAAACAATGGAAATTTTTGAACTTCCCAGTTGCAAATTCCAAATTTAAAATTACCCCAAGAATAGTGGTTTGAATAGCCTCCATACTTTTCTGACAAAGAGGAATGTTTTCCTTCGACATGGTCGAAAGCCTGATTTTGGACTTCGTTGTTACCAAATATGCAAACACAAAAGACGCACGAATCTAGAGACTCTCTTCTTCAATTTTTAAAACGTGGGAACTTTGGATGCTCTCCTCTGCATTTACAGAAAGGATCAATAACTTTGTTCCTTCCTGAAGATCCACATCAGGCAGTTGTTGACGACACCTTGAAACATTTAATTTGTCAAATATTTGGGTAATTATAACCTCTAGGTCTAGGGATATCCTGAAAATGTTCTTCGTAATGCATCTCCTACACTTGTACATGAAGCCCCAACTCTTACACCTTCCTTGGCATTGCAGTAAGGGAATGAAGAAATCAAAGTAAGGGATGGTAATCTCTTCTCCTTTCACGATGGACTTATGCACAGATAAAAATGGTGCTTCCCACTTCCACCTAGCTCAAGTTCGACAAGTAGAAATGGTTTATGAAGGACTACAACAACTAGAGACTGCTAGAACAACAATCTTGTTAACTGAGATTGGCTTCATATATATTTTTATTTATATTCTCGACATCAACATCCAAAAATACATTACCAAAAAGTTGGCTTCCGAGGTATTCATGAAGCACTTTGCGCAGGTGTTGAAAATTCAAATTTTGAATTTCAAATTTCAAATAGGAGGGTTGTGTTAGCGAGGTGATATATGGTCATCCCATCTACAAAAACTTAATGAATCTTCCACCTAGTGGATAGTGCTCATCAGTCTGGGTGACCCCTATGAAATACAGATACAAATGTAAAGTGATTGCATTTTTTCCAACTTCAGCAGGGGATGGGTCTTCATGTTTATGTAAATAGATGGTAACAAAGATGAAGAAGGGCCCAACTAGCATGTCTTCAACTGGCAGGTTAAGAGCAAGAACAATTCGTCACCAATGATGCCTCTAAGTGATAAGGACCTGCCTTGAACGTAGTCAAAATCTAAGACTCCATGGATTGTTGGGTGTAACCTGTGCAAAATTTTGAAGTATAATTCTTAAGTGAGTACCACACTACTTGTGTATGAATGAATAGAGAGAAAAATATTAAGGTTAGAAGAAATATGAATGTGATTTTGAATTCAATGGTATAAAATGAACCAAAAAGAAACAAATATATGTCTGCTTGGATTTAAATTCTGCTATTACAACATTAATATTCCATTGAAATACTTGAATTATGGAGGCACCGAACATTGGTTTGATCAACAAATCGATTAATGTTATCTATTTTTTTATAACAACACATTTTTTTAGTCACAATAAAGCTCATATTTGGAATGTCAAGTTATATTGAGAAATTTGAAAGATAGTTTTATTAAATACATGAATTGCAATATAAAAATTCCATTGGTCATGGAACCACTAGGTATGTCCATGGAGTATAAGCAAAATGTTTAATGGAATTATTCAATGAGTTATCATGGAATTTTGGCCTCTTATGATCAAAACAATGACAAGGTGATAAGATGATGGCTTAAGTGCCACAATGACAAGGTGAACATTGTTCCTTACTAAAGATTCACATCAGACGGTTGTTGGAAACAACTTGCAACATTCAATTCATCAAATCTTTGGGTAATTATAAGCTCCAGGGCCAGGGATATCCTAAAAGAGTGCTCCATAATGCATCTTCTACACTTTCGCACAAAGCCCCAGCTCTTTCACCTTCCTTGGCACTGCAGTAAGGGAACGAGGAAATTAAAGTAAGGTATTGTAATCTCCTCTCCTTTCCCAATGGGCTTATGCATGAATAAAAATGGTGCTTCCCACTTCCAACCAGCTCGAGTTTGGAAAGTAGAAATGGTTTATGAAGGACTACAATAACCAGAGGTTGCCAAAACAACAATATTGTTGACTAAGACTGACTTCATATATTTTTTATTTTGAAGCAAACATATTCTCGACATCAACAACCAAAAATACACTGCCAGAAATTTGGCCTCCTAGGTATTCATGAAGCGCTCTACACAGGCATTCAAAATTAAAATTTTCAAATTGGAATTTCAAATAGAAGGGTTACGTTAGTGAGGTGATGAATGGCCATCCCATCTACAAAATATTAATGACTCTTCCACCGAGTTGATATTGCATGTTAGTCTGGGCGAGCCCATATGAAATATAGATACAAACATGAAGTGATTGTGTTTTTTCTGAAATCGACAAGGGATGGGTCTTCGTGTTTATGTAAATAGATGGTAACAAAGATGAATAGGGGCCCAACTGGCATGTCATCAACTTGCAGGTTAAGAGTAAGATAAAATTGTTGTCAATGATGCCCTTGAGTGATAAGGACCTTCCTTGAATGTAGTCAAAATCAAAGACTCCATGGATTGTTGGGTGTAACCTATCAAATATGTTGTAGCTTAATTCGTAAGTGAGTACCACGCTACTTGTGTATGAATTAGTAGAGATAAAAGTATTAAGGTTAGAAGAAATATGAATGCTATTTCGAATTCAATGGTGTAAAATAACCCAAAAAGAAACAAATGTATATATCTTGTATTTAAAGTCTGTTATTACAACCTTACTATTCCATTGGAATACTTGAATTGTGGAGACCCCCAACGTTGGTTTGATCAATGAATCAATTAGTGTTATCCATTTTTTTGTAAAAACGCAATTTGCTAGTCAAAATAAAGGTCGGATTTGGAATGTCAAGCTATATTGAGAAATTTGAAAATTAGTTTTATTAAATGCATGAACTGTAATGTAAAAATTCCATTGGTCATGGAACCACTATGTATGTCCATGGAATACAAGAAAAATGTTTAATGGAATGCTTCAATGACATATCTTGGAATGTTGGCCTCCTATGATCAAATTAATGACAAGGTGGGAATATGATGGCTTAAGTGCCATAATAGAAACAAAGTAAAAAGTGTCACTTACTCCATCTCTAGAGCTACATATAATAAAAAGTGGTGATTTCCTCAAAGGGAGAGTCTACTCATAGTGATAGAGGGAGGACTATAACATGGGCGATGTCTTATTGTAGGTTGTTGCCATATTAAAACATTGACTTTGAAGAAGTGCATTATGATAGATGTAAAGCTATGAAAACTCATTTAATGTTGTTTGCACATGAGAGCATTCTTAGGCTAGCCTATCTAGAATTGTTCCTAAGAAGATATAGGCATAAAGGAACATGACGAAAGTCATGCTGATATGAGGAAGGAAACATTACCGTGGGAAACAAGAAACTGTGGACGTGATAACATTGTTATTTTAGCCATTAAAACAAAAATGAAGAATAAACCATAAACTAAAAATAAGTATAAAATAGATGAAATAAATAATAAAATCCACCTAAAAGAAGAGGCCCTCATCCAAGAATACAATAGAAGAGAAAGAAAGTAACAAAGAAAATGTACCAAAAATTTCCAAGATAAATGTCCTAATCCTTTTTATATAACCCTAATTCAAGAAGACAACCTTCTATATGACAACCACAATTGAAAACACAAACAATCATGTGGATAATAAAAGGCCATATTATTAACATGGAAAATAAGGAAGTGTGGCCATGATAACTTTGTTAATACAACCATTAAATTAGAATTAGAAAAAAACCATAATATATATGTATATATAGAAAAAATAAAATATACCTAAAAGAAATAGAGGCTCTCATCCAAGAATGTAATACAAATTAAATAAGTAACAAATAAAGTAACAAAACAAATGCAAATATTCTAAACTTCTTATAACCTAATCCAAGAATATACTAAATAAATAAATGAAATATTAAGAAAGTAACAAAGTAAATGTAGGAAAAAATCTAAAATCTAAAATCTCATATATATAAATCTATAATTTGAGAACATAAATAGCTTCTTGTAGATAAAAAGACAACCTTAACATGAAAGACAAATTCAAATTTCAATTAGATAAGAGAAAATAATTAAAAATAAATACACCTAAAATTTTTAAAATAACAAGATAAATATACCAACAAAATGTATTAAAAACAAATAAAAACAAATCTCATATATATACAATCACTAAATAAATAAATAAGAAAATAAAAAAATGTTAAAAAAAACACAATTCATATATATATATATATATATATATATATATATATATATATACCTTATAAAAATAATTAAATTCCCTATAAAAAGAAAGTGGATTAGATTGACTAAATTGACTAGATTTCACTTATGTAGCAGATATTAGAGAGTCTTTATTGAGCCTTTTACAACCCAATGGGATGTGTAACTTTTTCCGTTCTTCATCAAACTTGAAATTTCGAAAAAATCTAAAATAAAAATAAAAATAAAAATAAATAACTATACAAAAAATTTAAATAATGTCTACTCATAAAAAAAAATAAACATCTATGTGCATCTATGACATAAAACAAATAAATTAAAAATTCCAAAAAAATTGGAAATTAAATACAATAAATTAAAAAATTTAAAATTTTGTAATAGAAATATGTGAAATCATAATACACACATTAGAAACAATTTATGTACATTGCAGGTTTAGAACATAAAACACAATAAACTAAAAATTGCAAAAAAAAAAGATGTGAAATGAGAATATACACATTGGAAATAATTTATAAAACACAATTAATTAAAAATTCCAAAAAAAATTAGAATTTAAATACAATAAATTAAATAATCTAAAATTTTGTAACAAAAAGATGTTGAATGAGAACAGACATATTAGAAATAATTTATGTTAATTGTAATTTCATGATGCTAATTGTACTTTGGCATGATTGCAAGGTTTAGCAACAAAGCTAAAAGTAACTAGGGCAATTTGATTATGATATGAATTTATAAAAATAATTTAAATATACAATACTAGGGCAATTTGATTATGATATGAATTTATAAAAATAATTTAAATATCCAATATAGTTAATATGTTTTTGTTTTTGAGGTGATATATTGGTAACTCAAGTTAATAATTAAGGTATTTGCAACGAAGTGATTGCCTCCACATAATAGAAAGATTTGATCAATTTTCAAATATAAGTTTTGTTCATGGAAACAAAAAAAACATATAGAAATTGTTCAAAATCTTTGAAAAAAATAAAAAATAAAATAGTAATTAGATATGCAATTGATATTGATCATAATTAATAATGTGCAAATTGAATATTATAAGAAGAATATTTTCAGGAGAATTCAATTTTAAACAATATTTAAGTACTATAATTAGTGCAAATAAAATATTGAGTTTAAATTAACTATGTTTTATAAATAAAATATATTTCACTTCATTTTCCCTGAAATCAAATTATACCATATCTGTTTTTGTGAATATTATAATAAAAATAATGTATCCTCATTTGAAATAAATTAAGAAAATAAAAAAATTGAATTGAAAGTGACAAAATTATCTACTTTAAATAATTAACCTCATTTAAAAAATAAAAAAAAATAAACACTTTATAAATTATGAAAAATTATGATAATATATTTATCTTGCTAAAAATAGGTTTAAAAATAGCCATCATAAACCACACAAAAAATTAAATAATTTTCCAATCAGAGTATCATAGCTCTAATTACTCACAAAAAATAACATTTAATAATTTAATTTAAGTTTATATTCTAAAAAAAAGTCTTTGTGTCAGCAAGATGTTGGAAAACATAAAACCCCAAGGATTAGCTCAATTAGTTGAGTTGAAATTACATAAACATCTGACTATGAAAAATCACAAAGCTTTAAATATGGGGGATTTACGCAGTGCATTATATTAGATATCATTTTTGGGATTCAACTGCGTTAAGTAAGTCATTCAAACGTATGACCATTTCCATGAGAGGTAGTCGTAACTGACTAATTTCTCATGATTTTTGAATAGTTCACTTAGCACTCATTGCATCGGGTGATGCTCACAGGGGTGAAGAAGTGGGATTGAAACTAGTGAAATGTGGAGAACGAATCACATAGCATCAATCATCACTTCCGGGGCTTGCACCCGGTGACCAGGACTTCCCAGGAGGTCACCCATCCCAGAACTCCTCTGGCTCAAGCGCGCTTAACTGTGGAGTTTTTCCCCACAATCAAGCCCACTTAGCTTGCTACCCCATTTGCAAAACCTTAGCAAGTATTGTGCCTCATGAACCATTCAAGTAGAGATCCCTTGACTCTTTTTGAATTTAAGTATGGGGGATTTACGCAGTGCATTATATTAGATATCATTTTTGGGATTCAACTGCGTTAAGTAAGTCATTCAAACGTATGACCATTTCCATGAGAGGTAGTCGTAACTGACTAATTTCTCATGATTTTTGAATAGTTCACTTAGCACTCATTGCATCGGGTGATGCTCACAGGGGTGAAGAAGTGGGATTGAAACTAGTGAAATGTGGAGAACGAATCACATAGCATCAATCATCACTTCCGGGGCTTGCACCCGGTAACCAGGACTTCCCAGGAGGTCACCCATCCCAGAACTCCTCTGGCTCAAGCGCGCTTAACTGTGGAGTTTTTCCCCACAATCAAGCCCACTTAGCTTGCTACCCCATTTGCAAAACCTTAGCAAGTATTGTGCCTCATGAACCATTCAAGTAGAGATCCCTTGACTCTTTTTGAATTTAAGTATGGGGGATTTACGCAGTGCATTATATTAGATATCATTTTTGGGATTCAACTGCGTTAAGTAAGTCATTCAAACGTATGACCATTTCCATGAGAGGTAGTCGTAACTGACTAATTTCTCATGATTTTTGAATAGTTCACTTAGCACTCATTGCATCGGGTGATGCTCACAGGGGTGAAGAAGTGGGATTGAAACTAGTGAAATGTGGAGAACGAATCACATAGCATCAATCATCACTTCCGGGGCTTGCACCCGGTAACCAGGACTTCCCAGGAGGTCACCCATCCCAGAACTCCTCTGGCTCAAGCGCGCTTAACTGTGGAGTTTTTCCCCACAATCAAGCCCACTTAGCTTGCTACCCCATTTGCAAAACCTTAGCAAGTATTGTGCCTCATGAACCATTCAAGTAGAGATCCCTTGACTCTTTTTGAATTTAAGTATGGGGGATTTACGCAGTGCATTATATTAGATATCATTTTTGGGATTCAACTGCGTTAAGTAAGTCATTCAAACGTATGACCATTTCCATGAGAGGTAGTCGTAACTGACTAATTTCTCATGATTTTTGAATAGTTCACTTAGCACTCATTGCATCGGGTGATGCTCACAGGGGTGAAGAAGTGGGATTGAAACTAGTGAAATGTGGAGAACGAATCACATAGCATCAATCATCACTTCCGGGGCTTGCACCCGGTAACCAGGACTTCCCAGGAGGTCACCCATCCCAGAACTCCTCTGGCTCAAGCGCGCTTAACTGTGGAGTTTTTCCCCACAATCAAGCCCACTTAGCTTGCTACCCCATTTGCAAAACCTTAGCAAGTATTGTGCCTCATGAACCATTCAAGTAGAGATCCCTTGACTCTTTTTGAATTTAAGTATGGGGGATTTACGCAGTGCATTATATTAGATATCATTTTTGGGATTCAACTGCGTTAAGTAAGTCATTCAAACGTATGACCATTTCCATGAGAGGTAGTCGTAACTGACTAATTTCTCATGATTTTTGAATAGTTCACTTAGCACTCATTGCATCGGGTGATGCTCACAGGGGTGAAGAAGTGGGATTGAAACTAGTGAAATTTGGAGAACGAATCACATAGCATCAATCATCACTTCCGGGGCTTGCACCCGGTAACCAGGACTTCCCAGGAGGTCACCCATCCCAGAACTCCTCTGGCTCAAGCGCGCTTAACTGTGGAGTTTTTCCCCACAATCAAGCCCACTTAGCTTGCTACCCCATTTGCAAAACCTTAGCAAGTATTGTGCCTCATGAACCATTCAAGTAGAGATCCCTTGACTCTTTTTGAATTTAAGTATGGGGGATTTACGCAGTGCATTATATTAGATATCATTTTTGGGATTCAACTGCGTTAAGTAAGTCATTCAAACATATGACCATTTCCATGAGAGGTAGTCGTAACTGACTAATTTCTCATGATTTTTGAATAGTTCACTTAGCACTCATTGCATCGGGTGATGCTCACAGGGGTGAAGAAGTATCAAAATCAATAAACATAATAATTCAGAGGAATTTACTATTAAAACTTTTGTATGTTACTTTTACACACAATATAAAGGTTTAAAAGATAGTGACAGTGACAGTAATTATCAAAAGTTATTATCTTCGCAGTAGTGGCAATGGAGATTTCTGTTGTGTACACGTTATTATCTTTGCAGTAGTGGCAATGAAGATTCTTCTTGTATACACAAATATTTCGTTTATTTCATGTCTAATTGTTCTGCAAAAATTTCACTTTCTTCTGAAAAATTTCGTCATTTACTTCATGTCCAATTGTTCTATAAACATTTCACTTTCTATGTTGGAAAATTTCATTGCAAGTTGACTAAAATTACATTAGATGAATTCTTTCTGATAGTACTCAAAGATTGGTATAAACTGTCAATAAACTCTCATTGTCTGAAATACCCCATGTAAAATCGCTAGTAGAAAAAAACACATGTAGAAATTCCAAAAACCACTGAATGTTCAAGGAATTAGGGATTTTTTCAAGATAGTTTCCAACCTTATTGTGATGTCCATTATAAATCCTCTTGTCGTTTTCTTGGGCTCTCGCTCTGCTTTCTTTCCTTTTTTTAAGTTTAAATTCGCCAAAAATTACATTAACAAAAGCCCAAATTTTACCTTATCAAAGTGGCGCAGCAAAACCATGGTAGAAAACCCATAGACCCTAGGAATGAAAGCTGACGAATACAAAAACTCAATGTGACATACCCGCATACTTGGCTTTGCTTGAAGCAGAAGATCGAAGGTTCTACATAACATTTTCAAGAAACAGAGAAAAAGACAAGGGAGGGGAAACAAAACTTTAATAAAACAACATATTGTGGTATGAAAACACTTCGTCGGAACTGAATAACAACATGCATGAGTATGTCCTCTCTCCGGGGATGCAACTAGCGAGCTGGATATCTTTGGGCATCGTGGATTGCGCACATATTGGTGTCCTTGAACAACCCAACAAGATATGCCTCTGCCGCTTCTTGCAATGCCGCCACCGCTGATGACTGGAATTTCAAGTCCCTGTTGAAATCCTGGGCGATTTACCTTACAAGACGCTAGAAGGGAAAATTTCTTATAAAAAGCTCAGTGCTCTTCTGGTACTTTGGGATTTCCGGAAGAGCAACAGCCCCCGGCCTGAATCGGTGAGGCTTCTTCAATCCATCGGTGGCCGGTGCAGACTTCTTGGCCGCCTTGCGAGGTGCCTTCCCACCTGTTGATTTATGCAGTCTGCTTCGGGCCATCTCTTCAATATCTCTTTTCTCGTCAGCAGATTGAACAAATCAGAAGCATAATACTCACCCGCCTGCAGCGTTTTACTTTCTGCAATTACCGTGCATCAATTCAAACTAAACATTATTTTTGAAATAAGCTCTAGGAGAGGCCGTAGCATAATAATCACCCGCTAGCTGCGTTTTACTTCCTCCAATTACCCTGCATCAATTCAAACTAAAAATTAATTTTGAAATAAGCTTAACGAACCTGCAATCGAGATAAGCTCGGCGAAAGAAAATACTTTTCACTTACTTTATTATAAAAGGAAGATGTATAATTCATTTAAATTTTAATTAATATAGATGTATAATTCATTTAAATTTTAATATAGAATTAACATGTTACATTTAAAAATAACAATAATAATAATAAAATTTAATTTAATATAAGTTATAAATAAAATATTGATAATTAAGTAATACTGATGTGTACTTAAAAATATATTAATAACAAAATATAATTAACATGGCCAATGCCCATAAATAAAATATTTAAAAAAATGAAAAAATTCTTATAATTAAACCATTTCAAGTAGTTTTAACAGTCTATTTTTGACCTAAATATAATTTTTCTTTAATTTTCTGTAAAATTTAACAAAAAATTGTTAAAATAGTTTAAGTTTTGTAGTCTACACAATTCAAATTTCCAATGAATTTTCAAATTGTTAAATTCATTTATGTATTCAAAAATGCTATCTATATATTTATCTATCTATCTATCAATCATAGATTTACAAAAATCAAATCTCTAAATTTACAAATATTTTTTTATAATTAAAAAATTATAAAATGTTTGAAGTTCAAAAATTTAATCCCAACCTAAACTAAATGATAATTAAGATAAATTTATACTAATATTATATTAAAACTCATTATAAATATCCAAATTATATATATATAACTTTTATCTATTATCTATATTTTTTTAAAAACAAAGATATTACACTCATGTAATATTAAAGTTGCTTTTCGTCGATATCCAACGTACGTAAAAGTGGTGCAGTCTTAAAAGAAATCGACTTGGTCTATTTTCTTCCTTTTGAATTGGTCTTAAATTTAAAACTATTCAGCATCTGTCTTGACACTCACATGAACGTGTTGTTTGGTTATCGACTTGGTCTATTTTCTTCCTTTTGAATTGGTCTTAAATTTAAAACTATTCAGCATCTGTCTTGACACTCACATGAACGTGTTGTTTGGTTTCGTTATGCATTTCATATGTGAAACATAACTTCCACCAACGATAAATTCATGTTCAAGATTTATTAGGTTGGGATAGCTTTATTAAATAGTATTGTTTAATGATATATTTAATAATAATAAAGATAGCAAAACATACTATTTAATAATGATTAAGTGAACAGATCCATTTAGTGAGCTTGATGTTCGATTAAGATTTAAAGAAAAACTAAGTACTCCCTTTGAAAGGAATTTATACGTGAATTTCCATTACCTGGATCACATTCTCTTCGGTCATAATTTAATAATTGAATTAGAATTGTATTCGATAGGATTACGTGGATCACATTCTTTTCATAATTTAGTAAATTTAATTAGAATTGTAATCAATATTCTCTTCTGCAAAGGTTACCATCGTAATTATTTCAACATGTTTATATCATAGTTACCAAGTTCGGCCGTACTGCAGAAAAAAATTCGAAAATTCGTCGGTTCGATTCGATTTGCGAATTAATACGTCAATTCGAGTTCGGTACGGTGTATTAGATATTAGGTTCACAATTAACGTTGGCGTTTTCGCAGTGCGCTGAGAGTGTATGGAGTATTATGATTCGCGATTCTCCCACCGTTTAATAAAAGAAATTGTCTTCGCTGCCCGCGGGGCTCTTCTCCCCTACAGGATGTGCTTGGAATGAGCGCTTTTTGGGCTTCAGTTTCTTCAAACCTTACCCCCCTTGGATTCCATAAATCGATTGCAAGTACCCTCTGGTCAAAGGTACCTTACAACAAATATAATAACCAAAGTCCCCACTCGTCATTTCCTAATAGTTAAAAAAAAACAGGGGAAGAAAGAAGAGAATTAGGGCTCTTACTCTCCTCGGAGTATTTAAATGCAGGATTGCCCATTTACTATTTCTGTAAACTCCACAAGCCCTAGGAATCACATGTGCAGGAAATGCCTTGTTATCTACTCAACTTCGTAAAATGGACGACTTAGAAATGAGGGAACCGACTTGTACTCACAGATCAATTCCTACACCAACCATACACCAACCATGACATCAGAGGCCTCTCGAATTGATAGATCAAGTCCGACCACCTTGACTTTCTCCTCGCTTGGGGATATAAAATATTGCTTAGCCATCATGATATCCGGATCCATAAAAAAAATAGAAAAACAGTAACTTCTATATTACAAAAAATTATAACATGGAAAAATTCATTATTATAAAAGATATAAAATGGTAAGCTTCCAAATTGACAACTTTTATAAAAAAAAAGTAGAAAAACAGTAACTTCTATATTATAAAAAATTATAAAATAGCAAAAGTCAGTTTACAATGGATAAGACTTATAAAAAAATAGAAAAAAAAAAATAAATCCAATATTAAAAAAAAGAATATTAAGTATTTGTAAGACGTATAATGTCGAATTTTTTCCGTATTGAATTTTATAGTGTCGAATTTTTTCCGTATCGAATCGAATTCGAATTCGAATTCGAATTCGGTAACTATGGTTTATATTAATAATTAAAATGCATGTTGTAGCTGTAAATTTTTAGATTGTTTGATCATAGCAGAGAGGAATACATAGTATCAGAATCTTTTAAAAGTGTAAGTAGCGTCTCTCACAATTGCTTTGAAGTTTGAATGGCCACCCTGAGATCAAATTGCTTTCAATAGTTCTTAGGAACGTCGAGTGACAGTTGGGTAGGGTTACCGGAGTGTGGGCCATCGATCCAACCCCATATCGCTGCCTATACCATCGTCTTCACAACAAGGTCCTTCACCGGTAGTCAGTTCTAGCTCTCTTGCAAGCAAATAATGCAAAGCTTAAGAATCATGCCCATGGTACTATGGTGATAAATAATCAAGGTTGATAGTTTGTGGATACAAATAGGAATATTCTTCTAGAATCTTGCTGATGATTTTCAAACTAAGGTGGCCTTTCTCGATGATTTGGAGGGGAAAGTTTAGGATCGATTGCATTCAACCAATGTTGTCTTGAAGAAGGAAATATTTAGGTTGGAGGAGAAAATTGCCCCGGTTCTATACTTAAAAGCCTTAATGGAAATTATTCTTGAAGAAGTTTCCCCTTTCTAAAGAAGATAACAAGGGATGGTTTGCTCAATATCATACTTAGGAAGAATATCACAATGCCTTGTTAATGCAATTGGATGAGAAAAATGGGATTATTTAAGATTTGTAGGAGTGCAAACAAAAACAACATGAATTTAGTCATCTACATAATGTCGAGAGGGAGAATACTCTTCTTGAGTTGTGAGGCTCACCTATTATGTCTTCCACTATTTATGACATTGATTGTCAAAATTCTAATGTTGATGATCATAACTTACCATGTGATTTTGTATCACCCAACTTTAGAAAACACGTGACCAATATTAGCTCTCGATTGTTAAGGAAATGGAATATACTTGAGGAGGACTTGGGAAAAATGGATAAGGTATTATTTTTCATATTTCTTTTGAAGTGAAATTAGCTAGAGTAGGTCTTGGATATGAGACAACCACTACCTCATTGCCTATACCCGACCTTGTTGAATCTGGGAACATGTAATTTGTTGTAGGTGGAGTTCATAATATGTTGCTAGAATACCAATCCATTGTTTATTGTGTTGTGCACATTGATGAGATAGTTAATAGAGTCATTGCAGATGATAGTGTTGCTACAACAAATCCAAGATATAAGCCTATAGATCAATAATATGATCCACATCGACATCCTGATATGAAAGAGAGGAGTTTATTTGACAATAAAATACCAAGTAGCTATGCATTTAGTTCATTACACAGATGACATGAAGGCTAGACTATGGATCAGTTCCAAATATCAAGATTGATTATGGTTAGATTAATGGATGGTCATGTCATCATTTTAAGAAGTGTTTTCAGTCTTCATATTTTCATGTATCATGAATTGTGCAGTCATATAGTGTTCCTCATGTTTTATTTTGATTATTGCTACTCAATTAGTTGTGTTTAAGTGGGGAAGTTTGATAATGAGTAAAGCCTATTTTATTGATCAATGTTAGGAAAATTGGTTGTTGAGCAAGTTGGTAGTGGTTTTCATTGATATCAAGTTCAAGAAGAGTTTTAAATTTTCTTGCATAGTCCCTAGTTGGATAGTCCTCTCATAGACCTTTCTAATGGTATATGGCACTTAGTATAACTCCTAATGGATAAGGATTTATCTCGCTTTGAAGTTGTGATAGGGTTCTAAAGGGTTCCTCATTCAACAAGCATCAAATTCTATCAACACAACATGCAATAGCAAAGTATTAAGGTTGCATGGTCAATTATCAATGAGTAGCAAGGTCGTTGGTCCCAAACCCTAGTCTCAGAGGGCTGGAGATAAGTGCTAAAGCATGTCCACTAGAATGCAATACCTGCAACCAATGGTGAGTGGCGAGCAATTGTTTCCAAAGCTATAGGTCATTGAACTTGGTCACCAAGTTTTTTCGTTAAGCACCTGAGTGCTTATCGGGCCACCTAATTCATTTTATGTGCAAAATTTGCAATTTTCAACCGATTTTCAAGCGGCAAGTCAAGCTGACGTGGTTAACCACATAAACATGACATGGAGGCCATGTGGCAAGAACAAGTGAAAATTAGTTGATGTGGCACATTATAAGCGTGACAAGTGGTAGGTGGATTTCACCCATTTGGGTGGTTAGGTGGCCTACTCTTGGGTCACAGTAAAACCACCCAAAGGATGCCATGTGGTAGGATGATGTTAGCAGTGATGCATTAGGTGAAGTGGCAACATCATAGGATCTGCATCATAGATCAATTTTTGTGAATGTTTTTATATTTAATGATTTTCATATGTTTAAAAAGTTGGGGCCATTGTCACTGCCCACTTGTGAGTGACAAGAAAAAAAAGATTTGAATGAAGACAAGCGATAAAGCATTTAACGATAAGGTGCTAGACAAAGACTTTCTGGTCCAAAGGTGACAATGTCACATAATGATCCAGCCTATTGCTGGCAGATAGAGTGGAGAGTGGCAGGAGATAGGCACTAAGCACCTTAAGGATCAAGTCCTCAGTTCTTGCCCATGGTCTGCTAAGAAAAGGAGCTAACCACTAGGAGCTATGAAAATTTGGCGTTGTTGTATTTCAGGTGATTGGACAAAGACTGTGTTGGGTGCTAACTTTCTTTGAAAATTAAATTTTATTGCAGGGGATAAAAATTAAATATGAAAACGTTTAAATTGTAATATATTTCGACGTGATTGTGTATGATCTATGGTGGATGTGTGCATAACAATGAAGTAAGATATAATGGTCATTGAGGAAAGTTGTTCCCATGTACTTAAGTGAAATGATTTCTTGATGTAAAAACACAGAGTGGAGTGTTATTTATGTAGAGAAAAACACTTTTTTTTAAAGAATATAAGGATAATGAGGGGAAGAGAGATGGTATATTTGTAACTAAATATTTTTATTAGAGAATTAAAAAAAAAAAAATCGATTGTAGGAGATAGTGAAGGGTTCAAAAAAATTTCAAATTGTTCAAGAATACATTAATTCCATGGATCTCAGTTTGAAAATGATATGAAAATATATATCTAATTGGCTACTGCAGGTTGGTTCCTGTAAATATGATAGGTTGGGTCCTCTAGATACTTAGGGATTGGTGCCTCCTGTGAGTTCGTGCTCACAAAAGTTGATGTAACTAGAAGTTTGAGCTCAAATTTACATCATCAATGAAAAGCATTTATGGATCTTGTATGAGATTCCACATTAATTCTTTGTGTACAAAATGTCATTTGTTTGATGCCTTTCTCTGTTATTGTTTGAATGTCATGTGTTTGATGCCTTTCTTCGTTATTGTTTGAATGTCGTGTGTTTGATGCATTTCTTTGTTATTGTTTGAATTTAATTGTTTAATTGAGTGAATAAGTGCAAGAATTGTATAATATTGATTCACCCCCCTTTCAATATTCTTTGATTCCAAGCAATTAGTTGGATCATATTATCTTGCTAATAGTTTTTTCTTATTTTTGTTGATGGTGATAGTGTTACAATTTCTTTAGAAGTGGTTGTACCATCTCTTCATTAGCTTCTATAGCCATAACAAATTAAGGGGGGGAGATATGTTAAGTAATTTCATTCCTTCAGGCTGAGCTTTTGAGATTTCCATACTTCTTATTTGGACTTTTAAGTATCTACAAGCCCCCTTGTTTGATTGTTGGTTGATAGTTTCATTTCTTCTATTTGAAGCCTTTGTTTTAGTTTCTTACTAGCACCTATTTGAAGCATTTATGAAATAATCGTTAGAGTTTGCATTTGTTTTGCCTTTACGGCATCTTCTACTTTAGAGTTTAGTCGAGTTCACTAAGGTTTATTGGTTCTCATCTTCAAAAAAGTTTGGTACTTCCTCACTAGAGTGGATTTCTATTCATCCCATTTAGAGGATCATTATAAGATCTATAATTTCATCTCCATATTTATTTAAGCATTTTCATAATTCTCTCTTTTGGAGAGAAGATTATTTCCTATGGGTTTTTCTCCTTTTCTCCATTGATGAGATTTTGTAGTTGGGTAAATTATTAGTTCTTGTTGTTGGTAATAATTTCTTTTTTTATGTTTGCACCCGATATTTTGCTTTAAAAAGTTGTGCCATTGTTGGTTTTTTCCAACACTACATTTTTTGAAAAACCAATCATAGTGAATTATAATTTCATGTAGGAGTTCATGTTTACATAGCTGCCATGACTATTTATTGTTAACTCTAGACCTATTTCATTGTTATAGGCGGAATAATTCTGTGTGTATATTTTACATAATGAATAATTAGGCCGATAGGCCTTCCTATTGAAACAGACTTTCGTCGTCCTTTTCAATGTCAGGTTGACACCTGGCATGCATATTCGGCGGGCTTCTGTTTATTCTCAGTCCCGAAAACTTCCGGGTTTCCGTCCGTATCTGTCGTGATTTCTGTTTATTCGCGCGCACGCCATGGCTATTCCGTGTTTCTCTTGCAGCAGCAACGCCTGTTAGTTAATCTGTGCATAATAATGCGGGCGGGGTTGCCGGTTAGGGTCGTTATTCTTCAAATTCTTGGTTAGATTGGTTTAAAATTTACAATCATGGTAGGGCACAGTAGATACCATGGAATACCATTACGCAGCTTCAAATATACAGCTCTCAACAGGGTTTTCTTTTCCTCCTCCCACTGCAGAAACGATGCCGACTGGTTTCCTTCCCGCAGCCGGCCCCATTTATGGAAACCCTCCCCGGACCAAAATTTGGGCAAAAATTACATAGAGATACAGCACCAAAGTCATTTTACAGACAAGAATTTGCCGATAACAGGGCTCGCCAGCGGGGATTCGATGGGAGCAATGGCTACAAACGTAGAAGGGTTGGGCCAGGATTAGGGTTTTCGCAATCAACGGGCGGATTACATAGAAATAATAGCTGGTTCCGCCGACATTTTCCACTGGCAGCCATTCTGCCGTCTCCAATGCGGTCTATGAGAGACTGGTTGGACGCACGCAGACAGCAGATCAAGCCTCCAGCCGCTCAGAATTGGGCTTCACAGGCCGAAGAAAGCTATAGTTTCCAGGTGGCTCTTGCGCTTCGTTTGACAGCTGCAGCTTCATGGATGGATGACCTCCATGGCTTTCAAATACACAACTGTTGCAGCACCCCACTGTTCTCTTTTCAGAATACGTTAAAGCAACGGCATATCGCCTCTGGGTACTAGCTAGCCTCAACTAAAGCTTCACAGTATATTTTGTTTCCTCTTCACAGTCTATTTTGCTTCCTTCACAAATGCCTGCTATTTATTTTATTATGCCTTTGTCTAGATCACATCTGAACCAAAAATATCAAATCCCTTGAGATTGAGATACTAGGCTGATGCTAGAGATTCAATTATTATATAGATATATATTTACTTAATAGAGTGATTACTGTACAGCCAGTTTGAAATTGAAATTCGATGAGTTATACGGAATCCATCGACTGAAAATCCAAAATGGTGTGCGCAGTGACTTGACAAATCGACAACCCAACCGCCACAAATTCCTACATAAAACCAACAGGCGCAGGAACCTAGCCGCCGGTATGGCAGGGTGGTTTATACAGAATCCATAGAAAATTCGGTGCGCAGTGACTTGTCAAAACAGAAGAGAAGGAAGGAACCGCCTTCATGCCCACACACGCGTCAAAACGTACAAGTGCTGTGAAATGTTTTTTGATCCGTCGGATATAAATTAAAGGTCTCTGCCCTGCGCAGCTGCGCGAATTCTCTTTCATTACCTTCATACCACACTAAGCCAGAGAAGCATTTTGGTAGATCTATACTTGAAGCAAAATGATAAGCTTTACTGCAAGCGAAGTTAGCACATGCAAAGGTAATTAGTATTGTCCACTGTATAAAGGTCTCCATATGATTTTTTGTTCAGTAAGAGAAGGGTAACTCATTTTCAGTGATCCAATCCTTTTTCAGTGTTAAGCACAAGGGAAGGTCTGGGGAGATCGACCCTTCAAGGAAACCAGCAATCTTTACTGCAGGGCAAGTTCTCGCATGTAAAGGTAATTCAGACTGCCCCAATATCTAAATTCCATTTGGTTTGTTAAGAGAATGATAACCCATTTTTCAGTGTTGACTACATTTTAGACCATTTGTGGAGATCGATCCTTCAAGGAGAATGCCAGGGTCTACTGCAGGCGAAGTTGTCGAATGCAAAGGTATTTAAGAGTGCCCAAATTGTAATTTTCATACGATTTATCCAGTTAGGGAATTATAATCCATTTTCGGTTTTCAATCCATATCCAGTGCTCATGTTGAGAAGAAACCATTTGAGGACAAGGTCGATCCTGCAACCTCCACTGCAGGCGAAGTTATCACATGTAAAGGTAATTAGGACTGCCCACGTTCTAACAGTCTCCATATGATTTACATAGTAAGGAAATGATAATCGATTTTCAGTGTTCAGCACAGTGAATGCATATAGCTTAATTTCTGGCCCATAAGTTATAAATTGGCTTCAACTATATGGTTTGCCATATAGCCTTTTGGAAATGTTTTTAGGACTGTAACAACATACTATTGAAAAATTTGCTATCCTAGGACCTACACATTAGTTTCGAGGATTGGTCTGCTGTAGGATATAACCCATACATATCGTAACTGCAAATGATCTAACTTGTCCAGTATGCAGTAAAACGCTATGAACATAATAACAATAAAATAAACCCTCCTCGGTTGGTGAAGATGTATATCTTGCCAAAATGGGTAGTGTCTTTAGGGGTAGAGAGGATGGAGTAATGTCTTTACAAAATGTTAGATTGGTTAGATTCGTTGTGGGGTGAAATTTTTGAACTCCATATTGGTAGCCAAAATGTAATAGTGTCTCTTAGGTTTCTGAGGATGGATCTAGGTTAGCCAATAAGGCCGAAAAAATGGATCGGATCAGCCAGTGGGACAGAAAACTACTAACAGTGGAGTGCTGATTCTTAGTACTTACTACCATGAAACAATGGAGCAGGTTATTCTTAGTACTCACTACCATGGAACAATGGATTATGTTAGCCAACAGGGCAGAAAACAATGGAGTAGTGGTTCCTACTAACAGAATTTTGATTTTGGTTGGTTGTGAGGTGAAATATTCTTGCCATGTTAAACTTTGTGAAGATGGATATGGTTTGGTCAATAGGATAGTGTCTCTTACTTAATGTTAATGTTAATTGTTGGGGATGGAATTTGTTTGTCATATTAAACTCCGATATTTTTAATTTGATTTTGTTATAGCTGTCGTTGGTTGGGGACCGGGGCAGCCTCTGAAGATTGAAGAAGTGCAAGTGGCACCTCCACAGGCAATGGAAGTCAGAATCAAAGTGCATTATACTGCCTTGTGCCGTACAGACCTTGTATTTTGGGAAGCAAAGGTAAGTTATGAGAAATATTAGCAACTTGGTTTTAAGCACGAGAGGTATAAAAAACGCTGGAGGAGCAAAACTTTTAGGTGTTTGATAGATCTATGGTATTTTAGTTTGATAGGCAGCTAGAGGTTTGCGTTTGGGTTGTTTTGATCCCTGTTAGTGCTTGCTTGGTAGATCCGAAGTATGTTTTATTAGGGTTACAAATACACAGAAATATGCAGACATAGACATTTTTCCACCTGGGCTCTAGAGCATCTAGCTTCTTTGGATGCAATTAAATTTTCTTCATAATGAAATGTCTATTATTGCTTTGGTTGCAGGGTCAAACGCCACTCTTTCCCCGCATCTTTGGACATGAAGCAGCTGGGTATCCACTCTGTTCTTGCCATAAAATTTTGTATTCAAAATCATAATTCAATTAGGCGTGTAGTATTTCCTCCTGATTAATTGCTGGCCAATTCTGGCACTGATTGACAGAGTTGTTGAGAGTGTTGGAGAAGGGGTAACTCACCTCAAGCCGGGTGACAAGGTGCTTCCGGTATTTACAGGAGAATGCAGGGAATGCAAACACTGCAAGTCAGAAGAGAGCAACATGTGTGATCTGCTTAGAATTAACACTGAGAGAGGGGTTATGATAAATGATGGAAAGTCAAGGTTTTCCATCAATGGGAAGCCGATTTACCACTTCCTTGGTACATCGACTTTCAGCCAATACACTGTTGTGCATGCGGGATGTGCGGCCAAAATTAGTGACGAGGCTCCTCTCAACAAAGTTTGTATTTTAAGCTGTGGTGTCTCTACAGGTAAATTACTTGTGGATCTTTTTTTTAATCATTTTTTCCATGCACATGTTCAATATCAGCCATATTTAGTACTATATCTGTCCATATTAACTATAAGCATTATAGTAGACTGTGACCAAAACGTCCAAACAGATTGGTCAGTGCAGATGGACATACCTCCTCTTCTGTGAAAACAAATTTCACGACCTCCTAGGCTTTCTTTCCTTCTCTGACTTTGAACCAACTTCTTATCGGGGTTCACCTTTGCCCTAATAAGTTGGATAGCTTCTTTTTTCAAGAGACCTTGCTTGCCATATTCCACCAGTTCTGTGTGATATTTTCCTATTGAGATGGGCTTATGTAAGTTTCTACCTTTTCCCATTTATATGGTTTATATAAGCTTCTGCTGTAGATTTAAAATGACTTTTTTGTATTTTCTATCTTTTCCTTTTCTATGCCCAAATGCGAAGCCCTCTATTTCTGCTTGATGCCCAAAAGCTTGGTCTTAAAAATCCTCCAATGAGACCATGGTGATCTCTAAAGCCCGTGTCCGCCCTTCCTCTCGGATCGCTTATGCCCTTGGATGTTCTCCTTTTCTGGTAGATTATTAGATTTGGTATCCAAAAACTTATCCTTGGAATGTTTTTATGCTCATAAATACTCCTACTCCCCTGTTCTCCAAGGTCCGGCTCGCTCTCGGATCGTGACCATGTTCACACTCCCCTGCAGGTCTGGGTTGCTCTTGAATTGTGACTGTGCTCACAAACACTCTCCTGCGCCAACAAGGTCTGGGTTGCTCTTGGATGCTCCATTATAAATTGAAAGCTATCCATCAAAACTTGAATGCTATCCGTGAGGAGGGACTCTAAATCTGGCATATAAAATATGCCTTTGTTAAACCTTTTTCTGCCAACTGAAAAGCTTTTTATCCGGACTTGTTGAAGCTTTTATAAGTAATTTCCTGATGATGATGTGGGTAATTCAATTCTGTAACGGTTGACATTTTTTTACGGACTGTAAAATAATATCATCCATGTAAGTTTCTCTGGTCACAATTATTGTTTAAAGTTCATTTCTTTTGTTGGATCAGGAATGGGTGCTACCTTGAATGTAGGCAAACCCAAGAAGGGCTCGACAGTAGCAGTATTTGGCCTTGGGAGTGTTGGGCTTGCTGTAAGTGTTCTCTTTTTAGGTTCCTGTGTATGCATCTTATTGAAGTTCTACAGTTTTTATCTTTCCTTTTCAAGGACCAATATCATGAGTGTATCGTTTAATTGTCTGTTAATCTTTTGATCTGGCCTTAACTACGTTCAAGATGCTTAGAGATGGTTTTCTGTAATTACGTGATCTCACCTAAAGTATTACTATTATGGATTAACCCTTCAGAATTAGTGTTGGTACGTGGCATGTGATAGTTTTTGGTTCAGGATGATTTTGCTATGTTGCAATTGTTTCTGGTAGATATAGATTACTATGGATCATTCAACCTTTTGTGAGCCAAGTGTGTACATGTGTCATGAAACAAGAAGACTTAATTCTGTCAGAAAGTTGGGGATTATGGTGAGTGCTTTTCACAAATAAGATAGATCCCTTGTTTTCTCTACTATGGAAGATGCTCCAGACACTCACAATGGGTTGCACACTGCTATTAATCTGTATTCTATTACAAATGGGAGGCAGGAGGAATGTAACTGTGATGGCCTCTGTTGCTTTTCCTGGGATGAAAGAGCAGTATGAGACGCTGAGATTGAGCCCTGGGGCTTCTGAAAAAGATGTGAAGAGAGCCTACCGTCGCCTTGCGTTGCAGGTATGCAAGTATCCATTTGAAGCTATGTCTCTTACTTTCAAGATCAGATATTTTCAATAAATCTTCCATTTCTGAAGCAAATAGAAAAAGAGATACAGGTTTGAAATAGAAATTAAAAATGTCAGACTTCACACATTCTTGAGAATTTTTAAGAAAATTTGTCTGGCAATATCCCTGGTCATATATAATGTCAGAAAACATTAATATTGCACTCATATGTTGATATAATCTGCTTACAGTATCATCCGGATGTTTGCAAAGGAGATGTGCGTGGGGTTCAATTTCACAAGATCAATCAGGCTTATGAGGTAAATTGCCTGCCTAAGAGTAATCTTTATCTATATGCATTTTCATTCTGTAATATGGGACTCTTATGCAGGCCCACGGTTTTCTAATTGTTGTTACTTTTGTGATAATGAGCAGACGTTAATGTCCAGTTTAGCAAAGGCAAAGCAACAAAGCTATTCTGCTGATTACTCTGTCGCGGGCATGATGGGAATCAATAACGCTTATTGGGACGAGTGGGAAGAATGGATGGGATGGGAAGGAGCTGGAACCCTTGATTATTCCTCTCATATTAACATTTATGCCTGATGAAATTTTATCATAGACTGTGTAGGTGTCTATTGTCCGGCCTTGCAAACAGTTATGGCCTCTCCATTACCGATCCCATGTTGACTGTTATGGGCTATTTATAAAGTTCCTGCTATTGGCAGAAAAACAACTGTTTTAGAAAGCCCATAAAGCTTCTTCATTCATCTCTTGGAAATACAATATGTTCTTCTAACTGTATAGTTGATTTTATTTATCTTCCGTTGGTTTCCATAACACAAAGGACTTACTGATCCAGATGAAACAACAGCTTTCTGAGTTGTCTCTGTTTTAGTGAGTCATTTGATTTGGTCATGGGTCCTGATTATTAGACTACCTGTACATACGTTCTGTTCATTTATACTCTCAACTACTTGTACATACCTGCGAGATATCTCTCTGGACCATGTGATTATTATGGGGATCTGCTCTTCATTAAAGAGCTCCTAACTATTCTTCCTGCAATTTGTAATGACATTCATTTAATGGAAACCATTATTTTGATTAAGAGATCTTTGATCATTGAGATGAAATGATGCCGTTTCATTACATAATGCAAAATTTCTACATATTTGATCCTTGAGACATAATGAAACCGTTTCATTCCATAATGAATTTTTCTATTGTATATCATCCTGAACAAGGCATTATTCTTGGCTGTAACTATAGGCAATCCCTGCCTGTATTTGTAGGATTCAAATGTTGTTAAGTTTTACCATTAATGTTAATTTTATATGTTTCATCTGGGACTGAGATATATTCAATCAATTAGTTTTGAGTATTTGCTTTCTAGATTGTTACTGTGACAAATCTAGGGTAATCCCTCACAAATTATGCTTGGGGCTATAATTGTGGAGCCATTGAGTGCAGAATTGATGCGTAGATCCTGTAGCAAGAGAGATCTGAACTGTGCAAGGCGATTGAAGTAGGCAAAGTGTCCAGGTTACAGATGTAGCGGCGAAGAGTGGCCAACAATGGGGTGGCACTAAAACTACTTATGTGATAGATACGGAAGAAAAAACTCATCACAATTTCGAAAGTATTCATATTTGCCATTTAAAATGTAAATTCTTCTGATTCCTTTTTCAAGAAAAAAGTGGGAATTCATAGATTGTGTTTCTTTGTTTACATTAATGATAAAAGATCCAGACGAAATTCCCTGAAGGCTTGTTCTTTTTCAGGGTTTGAGTGAAAAATGTCGCTGCGTATGTATCCTACTTATGGAAAAGGGTATAAACAGTTTTGGGGCAGCAAAGATTGCTCCAGAGAAAATTCCAAGAAACTTAAATCATTTTAATTGAATTTGAAATTGTAGAAACCTTGAACCCCTTTCTTGGTTTGAAATCAAAGTTGAAGATGATTGGTGTGAGTAGAAGGAAAACGAGTGTATGGGAGTATGGGAGTGTAGAAGGAAAAATATCTGGAGACACAGATTATGTGAGGAAGCAAAAGACAAAGATGGTCTAAAACTATTGTTAGAATTGGATATCAAATAAACCTGTTAACCTATTGCGAATGAGTGATGCATAAGCAGTGTTATGTGGGGGCAATTGGTGTGTGACCAATGTTCTGTGTGAACTGGCGATCATTGGGAGTTGTTATCTGGAGACACAGATTAAAGTATAACTGAAAATTTTGGTTGAGACTATTTCCATTTTTGGAAAGCCAAATTGTAAAATGCCCTTTAAAGGAAGGATGTGTAGGGATTGCAGAAATTTCCAGAATCAAATTCTTGATGTAAATTTTTAAAAATTCACCTTATATTAAAGGTTTCTAATTTTTTTGAGAGCGCTCTTTCTTCTTTTTAAACCCCTTAAAGGTGGGGTGGGGATGTAAGATATATATTTTATTTGTAGAAATTCAGACAAGTAAATAGAACATTTAAAATATTTGCACTGTTTTGCCTCTTAAAATGCTTGAAAATGAAAGTTTGAATTGTATCTTGGACAGAGCATAGATTAATAAGTGCTAAAAGCTTGCTTTGAGGGCCAGAGAAATACATAGTGTTTTGAATGGTGGGTTTGCCAAAATGGAATCTAAAACCACTATATTTGAGGACTTAAGTATGTAAAACAAAATACTTTGAAAAATATAATACATGAATTTAAAATCGGTTTCAAAATTTTAATAATGTTAATGTTTTACTTCTACTGTCAACCAGTAATGTAAGTGATTTGTTTTAACATTTGCAAATCACAAATTTCTCCACTTTTCATTTACCATGTACAACGTTGTAATTTACTTTTTATTTAGAAAAAAACCGTGCTGCCAATAATCTATTGAACCTATTGAGCTTTAAGTATGAACGCGTTCTACACTTACTATATTAATATGAATGGTTTGGTTTTTGTTCTGTTCTTCTAATGTCAAATGTACTGGTACAGGATGGTCAACGTGGTTATTGCCTTCATCACTACATACATTTATATATGCTTGACTATCTATAGAACTTTCTTCCTTTCACTAATCCTATCGGCCTCTCTTTGTACCTTTTGGGACAATTGCTAGTATATTTGATATTCTTACACCTATGACTCCTAAAACGCCTATCGAAGAAGATGTCTTGCATTGTAAAAACATTAATTCCCATGAAATCTCATTCTATTGTAGCTCAGAATCAATGAAAATGCAGGATTTTATAAAGAACAAAACTATATGACTTTATAAATAAAGAGCTATATAAGAAGAAATAAGCAAATGATTCCACTTTAACATTTAAATAAACCTAATGGGCAATGCACCCAACAAAAATAGCACGAACACCAACTCCAGATATTAGCACCCTAAATTTACCTAATTAAGTGGATCATAAAAAGAATATCTGATTCTCTTTTTAAATTCAATAATCTAATTTTAATGAGTTTGTGTGTAACAAAACTCTTTATACCTAAACAAATATATTTTAAAATTAAGAGTGCGACCTTACAAAATTTTAGATTTATTTTTAATGTAACAGAGTATAGATATTTTTACTAAATTTGATTTAAAATGATGCATTTATTAACATTATGTGTAAATTTTGATATGAATTACCTTTTAATTAAAGATCAAATTAAAAAATAGAATTACATATCGTAAATGCCAAAAAAATTATTTGACTACCCTGACTTATCAAATTGTAAAACTTGAGTCATAATCGTGTGGGCAGGAAGTATACCAGTTTAGATTTTCAAAAATGTTTTCCGGAGGCACTTTGAATTGCGTGATGGAAAATAGGGTTTGTTAGATTGCCCGTGGAATGCTCTCATATCATATGACAAGAATTTAAATGAATTTGATAATTGATTTCGAAAAGTTAATTACCTACATTTAAGAACTTAACGCTCCTTTAAAATTATTTGAGCTCATCCAAAATGTATGTCTAATGAGTTTTAATTAGATCATCCAAATCATTACCAAATTATACATGTCATTATTTTGGATAAGGACAATTTTAGTTTATTTACACATAATTATGATTGTATTAAACACCATAATTAAGTGGTTAGCTCTCCCTTTATGAGTTATGGGATGATGTAGCATTATGAGTTATGGGATGATGTAGCATCATTTTGACGTATGATGGCAAAAAAAATGAAGGTGCATAAGTTTTGTCTATAGATTCTCATCATCATTACAAAGGTCTCTACGGTAGAATACGAATAAAAAAGTGAGGCACTAAATTGAATAGTTTTTTTACCCAAAAAACATCATTTGATACCTCAAAATGCTCTTGCAAGGTTTCAAACCCCAAATTGCCAAATTGGGTATGTCTGGTAAAAATTATCTTGTGGTTTGATTCCTCCATTGTTTTCCACTTTGAAAGCATCGAGATGGATGAAAAATAATATAATGATCTAATCCATTTTAGGAAATTGAAAAAATGGTTGATGTGTTGGAAAGTAAAGACTAAGGGGAAGAAATGGTGGACCTTAAAGAAGAAATCATTGGTGCCTTAAGTGAAATAAAGAAGCTTAAGGAAAAAAAATTGAAAAAAAAGGAGTATGTGTACAAATAAGAAGAGGAGGATTGTGATGCAAAATCAAAGATATCATAGAGCCATGAAAAAATAGAAATATTATTATCGTCACAAAGATTCAACTCAAAGAGGCAAATGGGATGGAAGGAGTGGAGAGAATCTAGTCGAAGGAAAGGGGAGAAAACGATAATAAGATGGAAGCTAAAATCATTTCTTTGATAAACGAACTAGAGAAACAACACCTCATTTGAACAAAATATTTAATTTGAAAAGAATTATTAAATTGATGCATTGAAGGCCACCATTCACTAGCTACAAGTGACCAATTCATAGGTAAATAATGAGGTTGTCCATTTGTAGGCATCCACTAGTGAGCTTCATAGAGAAGTCGCTCCAATTTAGGCAGATTACAATGTTTGATGCATATCAACATGTGAAGAAATATCATGATGCCTTACTATTGTAGCTCACAGTAAGAAAATCATTATTGACACCATTTATGGACTATTGCATGTTGAGAAGAAGGTTTTTGATGAGATTCCAAGCTCACCTATTTGTAGTAAAATTGTTTTTGAGATGGCTTATGTCTCTCCTTTTGACAACACATGAAAATTATTAGATATTGATTTTTGAGTAGAATGGGATATACTAGTGCTTAACTCTGCAAAAGTGAATAACAAATTGCTACCCCCATTTCTCTCAAGATGTAGACATCTAGAAAAAGAACTTGATATAATGTTGTTAATGCTTCATTGACTAGATATATCCTTGTTAAACATATGGAAGTTATATTTGTTGTAGCTCGGACTTAGACTGAACAACAACTCCATGCTAATTGTGATGAACAAATTGATGAGTTGGTTGTTCTATTAGTTAAGAATGTTATTTATGACATTATTTATCTACCACGATGTTAAAATATTGTTCATAAATCATACATTTCCCTTAATAAAATAGACCGTAAATATATTCCTTATAGCTCTCCTCATCATAAGGATTGGAGACATTTGAAAAGTAACCATATTTGTTGGAATATTGGTCACTAGGCTTTCAAATTATTATAGAAGCACTATGAAACAAGGAATTATGGACCTGTTTCAACTATAGAAATCGGTTGTGGATGATTGATGGATGGGTCATGGAATTATTTGAAAAAATTCTTGAGGACTTCATAAATATGTGTATTCTTGGCTATATCATCATACAAAACTACTTTTCATTGAAACTAAAGAATTAACAATGTCGACTAAGGATCACCTAGAGATACTAGTTGATTGATTTTTTATTTGGAGATTCATAAACACTTTTTTTATTATTCCCTAATTTTTTTTAGGGGGAGAGGTGGGCTATTGAAATTACTAAAAGCCACACTAATTTCAAAGGGGTGAGTGCTACTATATGTATTGATTAGACTTAGATATTGACAGCCTAATCAAGGGTTGATTTAAATTTACACGACCAATTTGCTTATATTGTTAAAAAATTTGATTATGTACTACTATAATTGACAAAGACAATTGTTATAGTAGAGAATAATGGATTGGAAGAGAACAATGTTATATATTCTAGTCAATTGATTGATAGGACCATCTTGTTTTATTGTCTAGTTGACTAATTGACAAGAATGTTGCTTTGGGTAGCAATTAGCAGAAGGATAAGTTTAGGGGAGTATTTGTTTCTCATTAATGTTAAATGGGGGGAGTCATATATCAGGGGGGGTATTGTAGCAAAGTGGAGAATTATTTCATTGTAGTCGGATGAAGTATTTTAGCAAGGTAAATAATTCTTGCTATTTCTAGTGGATTATGTGTTTCATTGTAGGATTTCCATCAAGTAATAAATTTAAGTTCCTTATTTGTCCCTTTTCAAGAATTCCCATTGATGACCTCTTCCATCACTGATATTTGGTGTTCATTTCTATGTCTTTACTCCTAGGTAGCTTCATTTTCTTACCTTTTCTTTTTTCTTATCTTTTTCTTTTGCTTGGGGTGTCTCTTCAGATTTATTGTTCTTTTTTGCTCCTACTTATTTATTGAAACTCTTAAGTGCATTCCCTTTCATAGCCTACTAAGCCACAAGTAATATAGTTCAATATTATTCATAAGATTCTATAGTTGGAGGAGGAGTTAAGCTAGGTATTTTTAGGGGAATGCAACAAAAGTTGTAAAACTAATTAAAATCACCACCCAAAAATATGACACATAAACTTATGATTGCTCAAAAATCCTTGAACCCTAATAAATATAATTTTCCATCCCTTCATGGATAGCTTTGAGAAATGAAAAAGGTATAATTGAATTATAAGAAAAGCACTTCATGCTTGGATGCATCCCTTTTCCTTATGAAATATGTGCCTAAAACATAACCAACCTATTTCTCCTTAATACATCAATTTTGACCTTAGTAAAAATCCATCATTCCCTTTATTTGTGGGTATGAGGGTGGGGTTTCTGACTTGTGGTGAGCGATAATATTCCACAAACCATTTCATAATCTATGAAATAATTATTTACCTTCTTCCTTTCCCCATTTATTCTTGTCTTATTGAAGCACTATCACCGCCATTTGAGCTTGTTCCTAGGCCTATCTCATATAACCTCTAAGTTGGATATACAATATCTAGGCTGGTTCAATAAAATGGGGGGGAGCTTTATGGATTTAGTGAAGGTGCCCATGTTGATTGGTAACCTTTAAAATACTAGGGAACTGTAACAGAGTAAGGAATGAAAAATTGCAAATTCTAGAGGAAAATTTATAGGTTATAGATCATACTTGCAAGTATCTCATTATCTAAAGATACTAATATTGATATATTTCACCACGCTTTCTTCATATGGGGAGATATTTATTATGTGACACCCTTAACTCATTCAAATCATACCTTGGGCATATTACACTATCTAGCTATGCGAATTTCTACCTCAATAAGTATTATTAGTATGTCTAACCCATCGATTTAGGTTTATTTGGAGTCATTTATGCTTTAATGAAATACCTCATATGTGGTGCAAATATTGAATGAGTGTGAACCAGATCATGCCCTACTATTGGTGCACTTTGTAGTCTTGTGGTGAGCTACAACACTACTCCATGTGATAAGGAATGTGAGGAAATATTGATACAAGGGTACATGGCTTGATTATGTTATGGGAGTCCATGATAACGACATGGGTGCTAGATAATCGAAAGGTCAGAGGGCTCAAGAGAAAACATAACATTGACTCATTGTAGGGACACACATTATGAGGGTAAAGGCATTAGAACAATGATGGAAAGCTAGGAGTCGTCAATGTATGAAAATTATTCGAATTGTAAGGGGAGTGTTGGACATACATGTTGATGGTAGTTGTAAATTCGTGGATTATATTATTAGTACAACATAGAAACAATGAAAACATTTATTCTAATAGAAAATATATCTAGTGGAAGATCTATTAATTCTACATGGATGTCTAATGAGATTTTGGAGATAAGGATTTTAGTTCACCAAAAATATATTTTGTAAATATTATAGACGTTCAAATGGACAACAATGCACCAATAATTGAAGACATGCATGAACATAGGGGTGAGTTAAAATTGGGATATTAAAGATGGAGGGTTGTGTCACTACTAAGAAATATAGATAGAACATCACTAGCCACACATTTAAACTACAATTAGAGAGTTGAGAAATGAGAATTAGGTGATAACCATTCAAGGTGGAGATAGAAATCATGATATAAAAGGTTCCATTAACCCTAGATGTGGATGGTGAGTGGAGAATGGGGGAACTAGTTTTTTTTAGGCATAAACACACTTAATAGAAATCCCAATAGTCAAAATGACACTAGCTACACACATGAATAGCTAATGGATAATGGGGGAATTAGGAATTAGAGAATGGATAAGGAAAGGTTCCAGAGTAATGAAGGTTTTTGATATAAAACATGGATGGTTAGTGGAATATTATACCCAATGGTGCAAAACATAACCGATGGCTTACAATGATTCTACATCAAAGCATCCAAAGGTGGGAATTAGCAAGGTGGGAGACAAAGTAGAAGAAGTATCATAGTAATCCAATAGAAATTAAATATCTATGAAATGTAAGCTATTCCATGCCACTCTAAAATAAATAGCAATCTCAAAAGGCAATATCTCAGAAAATGAAGGTGATATAAACTTTTTCTTGGGTCTATTGAGTCTTCAAAAGTTGGTGATTCATTAGATAGATTCATACGTCTATACAGGTTATCCTTATCATAATCAAGTTATTTCATTTACTTATTACAATATTAAGTACCTTAGTCGTATCACCGGAAAAGCAAGTGTTTGAACTAACTCCCATCTTTTGGATTTTGTTCCTTTATCCAATGTACTCATTAGGAATTTATAAGAGTATTTCATTAGTTTCTTGTTCAATAAGTTGGGTATAATTTTATCATACTAATTTCCTTATATACTGAGATATCATTTCCCCTAGCCGAGATTTATTTCCCTTCCTCATAAGATGATTCCAATATCTTAGTGTTGCTCCAATGCTCATGAAAATCTATAGCCTTTATCAATACATCTTGATATCATTGAACTTTCTTTTCTATCCATGAGAATCCATAGCCTCGATAAAGGTATCTACATTTCCTTGAGGGCTTAGAATTTCCATTCATTTCCTCCATCTTCTTCACTTTTCTCATTCATATTTTACACATTTTTGTAACATAATTCCCATCTACTTTTAATTTAACTCATAGGGGGATGATATTATTTAAAAACCACAAGGATGTTGTCTACTAAGTGATAATATAATGAGATACATGAGATCTATAAAAGCCTTCCTTTTGAATCTAATGAGATGATTGTTATGCATTTGAATCCCTCATTGTATATTAAATATATCCTTGATTAACATGTGAATAATAACTCCAAGATCTCAATAAAATGAAATGCGACAATTACTCATCCTATCCATAAACCAAAGTGAAGACTCATATTTATTTTCCCCTTTGGAATTGAGCTCATTTTAACATGACCATATCTTGGAAGAGTCAAAGTGTGATATATGAATTCTAGCTAATTAACTCCCATATTAATTTTTTTTACAAACCCAAGAAACAACATTATCATTTAGTGGAATATTAAAGTTTATAAATATATAAGACAAATTGATACAATAGGTGTAAAAGAGAAAATGAAAATAATGAGAATGCAAATTCATAGATCGATATGAAAATAAAGAAAAGGAAACTACAAAACCAACTAGGAAAAAAAGATGTATGGCATAATATTGAAAAGATGTTCACCTACATGAAGTATTTCTTTAAAACTTACCCATTGAACGTAAGAGGATCTAGATCCCCTTCAAGTTTTTATATTTTTTATATTTTTCTCCCAATATTTTAGTGATTTAGAATGTCCCTAACCATGTGTTAGCATTTTGAGTACTTCCCTTTCTCTTCATTGACTTTCTCTATTTGAGGAGAAATTCCCATACATTGAAGTATCTAGTGGTAGATATGTGTTATCCAACCACTTCTTCACTAATCATTAATGTGCAGTGAATCTCCTTTTGGATTTGACTCTTTCTTCATTGAGCTTGAGTAGAAAATTGATTCAGTTTTACATTGAAGAGCAAGATGTGTCCTAGACAGAGTATGCTAGCCAAATAGATGACTAGGAAATACTAGAGGAAAGAATGGATCCTTGGAAACAGACCATGTAGAAAGGAAGAGTACCTAGTGTTTCCTTAAGTGTTTATGTCAGTTTATTTTATTAATTACCATAATTTTCTTCAAAATTATGATCAATATTTTATTCGAATAATCAACAAGCTTATTCCCTTGTGCTTAATAATACTCTTACTATTTAAATATAATTCCCATTTCAAGTGAAAACTTATACAGATGAGTGGATGATAATTAATATGCATTTTCAAACATGACCACCAAGGGTGCCTTATGAAAACTTATAAAAATGAGTGGATGAGAATTGAGATACATTATCAAACATCACCACTGAGGGCACCTTAAAATGGGTGATAATGTGTTACTCCAAGAATTGGAGAACTACTATTTAATTTACCTTCATGAGGTGAATATACTCAACCCAATGCTTTAAAAAGTTAGGGGTGACTGAGATATATTTATGTTATTTTGAAAAATGAGGATTCATTTTCCAAATTATATCTATTTCCAAGGGTGCCTTATGAAAACTTATAAAAATGAGTGGATGAGAATTGAGATGCATTATCAAACATCACCACTGAGGGCACCTTAAAATGGGTGATAATATGTTACTCCAAGAATTGGAGAACTACTATTTAATTTACCTTCATGAGGTGAATATACTCAACCCAATGCTTTAAAAAGTTAGGGGTGACTGAGATATATTTATGTTATTTTGAAAAATGAGGATTCATTTTCCAAATTATATCTATTTCTCTTTGATGAGAAGGTTTATATATTTTGAAGACATGCAAATGTATGGTGAGTTTATTTCTCTCATGGCTTTAGATTGGCATGTTCTATGTTTCCTTGCATATGAGAGGGCATATTTGAATAGGGTGGCATAATAGTAGCCATATCTAAGGATATTTTGCGTTTTGAGTTTCGCAAAAAAATTCCCCCCATTAGGACTTTTTTGCATGTCCTCCATAACCATATTTTTATCATTTTTCTCTATAAAATGCAAAGTAAATCCATCTATATTTCTTTTTATCAAGATCTCACTAATTAGGAAAATATGAGGAGTTTTTAACCATGAAGCTCTTTTCTCCTAGACAACAGAGTGTTTTAGAGAAGATCCCTGATCAACAA
The DNA here is from genome assembly GCA_031772625.1 of Pinus tabuliformis. Classification (NCBI taxonomy): domain Eukaryota; kingdom Viridiplantae; phylum Streptophyta; class Pinopsida; order Pinales; family Pinaceae; genus Pinus; species Pinus tabuliformis. The sequence goes on along the minus strand of CM062812.1, from coordinate 449,544,362 downwards.
TATGTTTGAGATATTTGTACCATTCATCCCCCTCTCAAGAGGAAGAAGGTGCTTCACTTAATAATAAGGATATTTCATTTTCCCACATAATTTCCTCCTACATATTATTGTCTTTATATTTGACCACTATTTGACATAATCCTTGTGCCCTAACAATCTTTGCCAAGTTTAAACTTGTTGGTGTACTTTTACAAAATGGACATCTACTTTCATCATCTCTTCCCTAACTCTTTCCATGTAAATAATTTTTTAACTACATGGTGAGGGATTGTAATTTTCATGAGACTCTTAAGTATATATGGCTCGAAATGTTTATAGCTTTAAATATAATGAAAGGCTTTTTATAAATAGGTGGGAAATTTAGTTCAACACCTTCAAAAGTAATAATCATAAATGATATTGGGTGTCCATGTCTCTCTACATCCTTTTATGTTAAGACTGTGACAACAGACAAGTCATAGGAAAATTTGTACAAAATGTAGTTAACTTTTAGTTTATCAATCCTTAGTATGGTGCATTGGCAATGATTTCCTCAAGTCAATCAAACACTTGCTCTTTAAGAAGACCCCATTTGAATATGGAATATTTATTAATCATGTTTATTTGAATGAAATTAGGAGAAAATAACATCAAATGGTTTATCTTTTGAAGGAAGGATTTCATGCCTTTCTTATTGTGTGGATGTTAGGTCTCTATAATACTAGTGTATTCCCCTTATTGTTATTGTTAGTGTAGCCCACTATTATTATTGGTGTGTCCATGTATCCCCCATGTTGTTATTATTGTGCCCTATAGAATCCAACTATTGTTGTTGTTGTGTCCTTACATTATTATTGTTATGTAGCCTCTAACTATATTGTGACCCCTTAAACTCCTATATATATCAAGGAGGTCTTATCATTTGTTTCATCCAAGTCTTATTCATTTATTTGACATGTAAATGAGGTTTCCCCCTCAAAGATTCCAATTTTTAATTCATTGATCTATCTTTTCTTCTATTTTGTGAGATGGTTGCATAACATTTGGTATCAGAGCTTTAGATTCTAGGGTTTCGCTTCTTCAAACAAAACATATGGGAATTTTTGCTATAGCCTTTTTTATATGAGGCTTCCAAAGCTGAAATTGTAACCATATGGGGAAGAAATATTGGTGAACTTCATGTACGAATTTATGATCATGGTTCGATACATTTTTGGAGATATGATCCAAGGAATTTAGCATTTTTACAGGCTTAGGAATTCATTCTCAAACACGTGACCTAGGGAAAAACATAATAACTTTTTATTCGAGCATCATATTTAATTTTCATAAATAGTGGCTAAAATTGTAAGGACTGTAGTTTTTCTTGTACTATTTTTAGGGTGAAGCTCGAAACAGTGACACGTTCCACTCCGTACAAGTTCGCTCTACTGAACTAGTCAATTATGAAGCCATCGTGGGAGATCGGAAATAACTCTTTCTTGATTAATCCAATCTCAATATGAATATGGGGTTGGAAAGAAGTCTGATACAGATACCAAAAAATGAAATTTTATACCTTATAGATCTAAAATTACAGAGATACAACAGTTTCAATATTAATCTCCTAAAAAACAAGAAAAAGGTGTGTAATTTTTTTAAATTTTGGATAATGTTTGTTTGAAAAATAAGTTTGAAGTGATTCAAAGGGCATAAAGAAGCATAGATATCATTGTCTAATTCCAAAATTCCTTGAAACAAAAAAGTGGACACACCTAGTAAGAAACCAAAACGCTCTTCTATGACGCATGAAGAAGAGGAAGAAATGCAACATGATATATCAAAATTACAAGACCAAGTGCAACAAATTTCACCCTCACAAAGAGTCACGAAAAATGAATTGGAAGAAATGATAAATGTTAAGATGGATGGTTTAAAATGGAACATGGATTCTTTAGAATAAAAAATGGAAGGTTTTAAGGATGGTTTAAAAGTAGAAATGGAAGGTTTTAAAGAAGGTTTGACAAAGTTGCTACAAGAAACGGTTCCTAATGGCGACAAGGTATTCCATGAAACTCATGATGAGAACAAAAGGAATATTAATAATGATTTTAGAGACTCTAATTTTAGGTTGAATACCTACCACATTCCAAAGCTTGATATGGGGAATTTGGATGGAAAACATCTGGTAACATGGATACTACAGATGGAGCAATATTTTGATCTACATAATGTGTAACCCTCACAAAATTACGTATTGCATATTTATATTTAGAACCCAATCAGTTTGTATGGTATAGATGGCTTTGTTATCGTAAACCACTTTTCACTCGGTAAATTTTTATGGAGGAAATGATAGCATATTATGAAGATGCAAACAACAAAACCTTATTTAGCCAATTGATAAATCTTAAACATAAGGGCTCAATGACAAAGCACATTGAAGACTTCAAAAAATTGAATATTAGGGTAACTAATCTTCCATAGGAGCATAAGGTTGATGTTTTCATAGGGACTTTAAAGGATAACATCCAACATGAGTTTCACATTTGGGAACCTGATTCATTGGAGAAGGCATTCAGGGTCACAAGAAAAGTTGAAAGTAAAATTATTGCAACAAGTCAGTCTACCACTCACAACTATAAAGATGGAAGTGTTGCTACCCCTAGTCTTCCACAACCTACAAGGTTGACACTACAAAAAATTGGAGGAAAAAATAGCAAAATAGCTTTGCTACAGTTGTGTTAGAAAATACACTGAAGGTCATATGTGTGTTGAGAAGAAATTATTCTACATAAATTGTAAAGAGGAGGAAGAAAAGGAACAAGAAACATCAAAAGAGAAGGATATACACTAGGAATCAACCCCAGAGAAAGAAGAAATGAATCTGGTCATATCTTGTTATACATTGGCATGAATTATGAGTCCTCAAACTATCAAGATAAAAGTATGTATCAAGAAGAAAAACGTAATAGTTCTGATTGATTCGGGTAGTACCCGTAATTTTATTCATTGTAATATAGCCAAGGAATTGAATTGCTTCCTATATCGAACACTATAGTGTCAGGTGATGGTTGAAAATGAAGGAACTATAAATTACTCTAGAAAAATCCATAATATCAAGATAACCATGTGGGAATATGTATTGAATAGTCCAATGTTTTCCATTCCAATGGATGGTGCTGACGGTATACTAGGAGTCGAATTGTTACAATCTTTGCGGATGATAGCTTTTAATTTTCGAGAAATTTTCTTGAATTTTGTTTTGGGAAGGAAAGGAATTTGAATTAAGTGGTATCATAGGGAAACAAGGAAAGATAATCAATTCTAATGACATGAAAAATATTCTAAAGAAATAACAATGGGGTGTAATTGCATAATTATGGTCACTAGAGGTTCAAACATCGAAATCATCTATTTATCCATATCTCCAATAAGTCTTGGACAATCACTCTAAGGTATTTGAGACTCCAAAAGGCCTACCACCTATTTTTTTTATCATGATCATGCTATTCATTTGATTCCAGGAAGTGTTCCTCCAAACATGAAACCTTACAAATATCCCTATGCCCAAAAGAGTGAAATTGAATGTATGGTTGCAAAAATGTTAGAGGTTGGTATAATTGAACCTAGTTAAAGTTATTTCTCTGCTCCAATAGCATGGTGCATAAGAAGGATGGATCATGGTGTATGTGTCCAAGTTATATGGAGTTCAACAAGCTCACTATTGAAGATAAATCTTCCATTCCTGTCATTGATGAATTACATGGAGCAATTTACTTCACCAAGTTGGATCCTCATTCAGGATATCATAAAATTAGAATGAATACTGAAGACGTTCCAAAAACAACATTCAAAAGTGATGAGGGACATTATGGATTTTTTGTCATGCCTTTTGGCCTTAATAATGCACGTTCCACATTTCAAGGTTTGATGAATTCCATTTTCAGACCCTTCATCAGAAATTTTTTGTTAGTATTTTTTTATGATATACGAACCTACAACAAGTCTTGGAAGGATCATGTTCAACATGTTGAGAGGGTGGTCAAACTATTGGAGGAGAACCAATTATATGCAAAAAGCTCCAAATGTTACTTTAGAGTACAAGAGGTGAAATATTTGGGTCATATTGTACCTCATGAGGGTGTTAAGGTAGACCCTAACAAAATTAAAGCCATTAAGGAATGGAAAATCCCCACAAATATAAAGCATCTTCAATGATTTCTTGGGTTGACAGGGTATTATCCCAAGTTTTTTAAGAATTATGGGTGAATAATAGCACCTCTAACAATATTACTGAAGAAATATGCATTTGCTTAGACTACATAAGAAACTAAGGCCTTTGAACATCTTAAAAGTTCTGTGTCAAACATTGGTCTTAGTTATGCCCAAACTTCACAAAATAATTTATTTTGGAATTTGATGCCTCGAGAAATGGAATTGGTATTTTTTGAATGCAAGAAGGAAGACCCATTGCTTTTGAAAGTCATCCAATCAAAGGAAAGGATTTAGACAAACCTATTTATGAGAAGGAAATGTTGGAAATACTACATGCACTAAATAAATGGTGACCTTAACTAATGGGAGGACACTTTAAGGTAAAAACAAGTCACGATAGTCTTAAATAATTTTTGGAAGAAATATTGTCTTGAGAAGAGAGCAAAAAATGGATCAGAAAGATGTTCAGTTATGACTTTGAAATCATCTACAATAAAGGGAAGAAAAATGTTGTTGTATATGCACTCTCAATTAAGGATGAGGATGTGGAAGAATTTCTTTGTGACATTTCTATTATCCAACCTGATTGGATGAACGAAGCAAGGGATGAATGAAAGAATGACGAAGAGGTCTGGACAATCATTCAAAATTTGTAGCAAGAGCCGAGTACATCTAATACATTTAACTAGAAACATTATTCATTATGGTACAAACATCACTTATATCTTTGTAAGAATTCCCAAATCAAGCAAAATATTCTTTTGGAATTGCATACCTCCACTTTAGGGGGGAAATCGTGATTTTTAAAATCTTACCACAAGGTCAAGAAGGAATTTCTTTGGGAGGCCTTAAATATGATATTTATAAGTTTGTGGTAGAATGTTTCATTTTTCCAAAAAAAAAAAATTGAGACAATTAAGACCTCGGGTTTATTATAACCTTTAACCATTCCAAGTTAGCGTTAGGAGGAGGTCTCAATGGTTTTTATCACAAGTTTATCCAAGTATGAAGGAAAGTGTGTCATCATGGTGGTAGTTGATAGACTTACTAGGTATGCACACTCTTGGGCATTATCTCACCCTTTGAAAGCCAGTACAGTTTCTATTGCATTTATGGAAACAATTCAAAAACTACATGCAAATCCAAAGATTATTGTAAGTGACAGAGATCCTATTCTCACTGGAAATTTTTGGACGAAATTATTTTCTTGTCTTGGTACTAAATTAGCTCATAGCTCATATTTTCATCCTCAATATGAAGGGGAAAATGAGATAGTGAACAAATGTTTAGAAGTATATCTTCATTTCTTTTTATCTTATAAACAAACATAATGGGTCAAGTGGTTACCTCTAGCTAAATGGTTGTATAAAACTTTCTTCCATATTTCAGCAAAAATGACCCAATTTATGGGACTTTATGGATATCATCCACCATCCATCACATCATATTCAAGATAAAATTCTAAGGTTCAAGTAGTGTAATATTACATAGAGCATCAACAAAAAGTTCTCCAACACTTAAAGGATAACCTTACTCTGACGTAGAATCGAATGAAACAACAAGCATATCACCACTGCATTGAAAGAAATTTTGATGTAGGCGACTGGGTATTTTTACTACTAAAACTGTAAAAGTAAATTTCCTTCAAGTAAAATAAGAAGGATAATAAATTATCACCCAAGTTCTATGGTCCTTACAAAGTGTTGCAAAATATTGGTACTATATCATACAAATTGGAGTTGCCTACATCTTCCCGAGCACACCTAGTTTTCCACATTTCGTGCTTAAAGAAGGTTATTGGTGACAAGCTCCAAGGTCAAACATTGTTTCCAAAACTTAACGAAGAAGGAAAAATAATATTTAAGCTTGAAGTAGTCATGGAAACAAGAACCTGAAGGTTATGGAATCAGCTAATTTCAGAGTATCTATTCAAGTGGAAGAACTTATACGTTGAAGATTCCACGTGGGAGGTGTCACACGGAATTTGTCAAGGGTGCGGACACGACTGACCTTCCTAGAAGTCTAAGACATTCTAATGACAAACAAGACAAAATGGAGTGATCTTTCTCTAAATACACCTTTTACAACATGAAAACTACAAGTGTTTAGGCTTACCTTATTCCAAAACGCTGTTGTTGAAGTCCGTTCTTGACGATCCGGATGAGCTCCTCCTTCAAGTCAATTCCTGCAACCACAAACAATCAAACAATTACCAAGCACTTGCATTTCATATAATAAAACATATATTCAACATGCAGACCAAGGAACACATGAAATAACTCATTAACACAAGCTATTGAGAAAAATAAACCAGTTTGTATTAATAACGAAACAAAGAAACTCTTACAACCTGGCCTTGGTGTTGTGCAAGTTCCTCCCAGGGTCCATCAAGGGTTTTCCTCTACTTTGACAAAGCTCACCCTCTCCCAAGTAGAATCAAGTGAAGACAATCTCTCCTCACAAAGGCTCTAATGGAAGACCTAAATCCTGCAGCATTTACCCAAAGAAAATGTATAGCTCCAACCTCCTCTCCTTCTGGCTCAATGCCTTTATTTATAGTGCTGTAAAGAGGTTATTCAGGTCCACTATCAATGGGATCATCCCCCTCTATGGGTGGGATAGCTCCCTTATTGATGGGATAAGTTCCCCCTTAATAGAGATACATGAACCAACTGGAGGCGCATCCATTTCATCAAACCGACCTCTAGAATGTTCTAGAAGTAACCACAAGTAACTTTTTCAAGATAAAACTCGCGCATTTTGCCTTTTACAGAGGGACGCACCTGTCCCTTAACATACAGAGCGTCCATGGACGCATATTTTGTGAACAAGGTCAGCGTCCCCGCAGGTAAGGCTAGAGAGAACCTGCGACCCCAGAGATAAACATAGTTTTTACAAGACTTTCTCTCTTCTTTGAGTTTGAGATGGATAACAGAGGCATGAGACTTGCCTAAGAGGGTAGCATGACTGTTGATTTGAGCCATACTAACTGTAAGTAGTCAAGGTGACATTTTTTAGTGTAACAGATTGCCCCCTAAAGTGCGAAGCCTGGAATAGAGTAGGGTTTTGTAATTCTAGGAAGGGTGAAGCGCTTTATCATTTCAAGGATTGTCTTGTGGATGGCCTGGTTGGAACCTGCAATTTTCAACACAAAATACATGGATAAGATTATATCATCACTGAGGTAGGCATTCCCATACTCAGATTCAAAACTTTAACTAATGGACTAACTATTCTGATACAGGAATGATCTTGCAGTACATCATTTTTATAGACTTTTGTAGACACAGTATGGATGCACCCATCTGTTTATGATTAGTCTACATAGATAATGAATACAAAACTCCTCGCAGCCTGGATGGTAGAAACTAGATCCAGGGTCTTCACTTCTACTTCCCGAATTGGTACGATTCTAAACATGTGATTAAATGATTTGATGTCGAACATGTTAGAAACCACTTGATTACCAGTCAATGATGTAAACTGTTAACAAGCGTGAGAGAAACCATCAGTAATGTCAATGGTTCTCAAAGTACCAAGCACAACCCGTGAAATGTGAATAGATGTTTTGATGTCGAACACTTCACGGAATCCTCTGATCGAAAGTCAATGATGTAAACTGACGTCAAAGGCGAGAAACCTGCCATTGATGCATGCAGACTTCAAGGTATTGTCGATTCCTAAGTCATCTTTCTAGATAATGTGTCGATGTCGATAGAAAGCGACCCGTTGCAGGCAAGCCCGCAACACGAAATCATTGTTCAAGTTGAAGAAATGTTGCTGTAAGGACTGACTCAGGGATGGTCAAATGGATGACAAGTATTTTGCAGATGAAAGTTTTGCTTGCAGACCTCTTGAACACATAACGACACAACAGATGGCTTGGTGACGAATAACTCAAAGTTAATCCTCGGAACCCGGTTAAAGACTTTCAAAGTGGTTTGGTCAACTGTGAGGTAAAAGATTTCCCAACCCAGGTGAATGAAAAAGTGTCGTGTTCAAGAGCGGTAATAAAGTTTCTTTTGAGACAAAAGGTGACAAACAGGTTCATTCTTCTCTCTTTTCCCCCACCATTTCTGGCAAGTACCTCTTTATTTTTAACAAGCTTGAGGAGGATAACATATGCTTGATTATAAGCTCATCCTTCGGACGAGTCCAACCTAGTTTAAATTCGAACCCTAGGAAGGAGTGGTTCGTTCCTATTTGTAATTGAACAGGTCCTCTACTGTAAAAGTTTAACGAGCCCAGTATAGGAGAAACTCGGCGTTTTTCATTTTTAGAGAGTCTGAAAAAACTAAAGGAGACTCCACGTTGAACTTTTTCGTATATTTGTGTCCCTCAAGCCCGAAAAAGTATAAAATAATACCTGGGGGAACCGCTTGATCTTGCGACCAAGGAGTACTTTCATAATAGTGTCGTCAACCTGAAAAGTAAAAAGCGATCAAGGACACGTCGTTTTATTTCCTTATCGAGTTTGAAACGACAAAAACCCGGCAATCTTTTCCTGATTTTGCGGTCAGAAAAGAGCTAAAAGGGGACCGTCTTTTAATTCCGTTTTAACGAGTGAAAAAGAAACACTCGGCGATCTTTTCATATTTTAGGAGTCAGAAAAGGGCTTAAAAAATGACTCTGAGGTTTCACTTTTTCGTAAGTTTTAACGAGTTCGAAAAAGGGATAAAAATGTACTCATGGTTTTCACTTTTTCGTAAATTTTAATGAGTTCGAAAAAGGGATAAAAATGTACTCATATGGCCGACTTTCAATTTAATTTACGAGCAGGAAAAGACGGAAAGAACTCGGTATTTTCATTTGTTTTACGAGAATGAAAGATAACAAAATAATCTCGAGATTTTCACGAGTTTAACGAGTCTTGAAAATAACTGAAATTGACTCGAGATAGGTTTCATTTTTACAAAAGCTTGAAACAGATAAAAACTATGCTTCAAATTAGTTTCATTTTTACACAAGCTTGAAACAGAGATAAAACTGTGCTTGATGCCCCCTAAGCATAACTGTTAGAGCGCATGCCCCCCAGCTTCATTTCATTCAACTAAGGTGGATGAAATGAAGGTTCAAGAACGAGATCATTTGAAAGACTCGACCTAAAACTGTAAGAAAATTATGCAAAAACTGAAATAACTAACCTAAACGTACAACCTAACATCTATGAGGTCTAGTCAAACTCTCGACTCAATTAGAGGAGGATTTGTTTCATTTTTTAACGAGCTTGACACAGGAAAAGAACTATGCTCGGATTCAGTTTCATGTTTATGCAAGCTTGAAACGAAAAACTATGCTTGTTATAAGTTCACATGCCCCCAGCATAATGATGCAAATCAAGGTACATGCCCCCCAAGCTTCATTGCATTCAATGAGGTGGATGGAATGAAGCTTTACTTTCAAGATCTTGGAAAGACTTGTGGGAGTTGTTTCATTTTTTAGTGAGGTTGACACAGGAAAAGAACTATCCTCAAAACCCTTGTTTCATTTTTTAAATGAGCTTGACACAAGATAAGGAACTATGCTCATAACTACTTTCTACAATCTACCTAACAAAAAACTATACTCTAAAAAACCTTGATTCATTTTTTAACGAGCTTGACACAAGACAAGGAACTGTGCTCTAAAAACCTTGATTCATTTTTTAATGAGCTTGACACAAGACAAGGAACTATGCTCTAAAATCCTTGATTCATTTTTTAATGAGCTTGACACAAGACAAGGAACTATGCTCATAAAATCCTTGATTCATTTTTTAATGAGCTTGACACAAGACAAGGAACTATGCTCATAAAATCCTTGATTCATTTTTTAATGATCGTGACACAAGACAAGGAACTATGCTCATGACTACTATCTACAATCTACCTACTTAACCTACCCTTGTTTCATTTTTTAACGAGCTTGACACAAGACAAGGAACTATGCTCAAAAAGTTCGCATGCCCCCAGCATAATGATGCGAAATGAGGTACATGCCCCCCACGCTTCATTGCATTCAACCGGCTGGATGAAATGAAGGTTTACTTTCACTATTTAACTTGAAAAGGGAGTTGTTTCATTTTTAAAGAGGTTGACACAAGAAAAGAACTATCCTCATACCTGATTCATTTTTTAACGAGGTTGACTCAGTAACAGGAACTATCCTCAAACCTAATTCATTTTTTAACGAGGTCGACTCAGTAACAGGAACTATCCTCAAACCTGATTCATTTTTTAACGAGGTCGACTCAGTAACAGGAACTATCCTCAAACCTGATTCATTTTTTAACGAGGTCGACTCAGTAACAGGAACTATCCTCAAACCTGATTCATTTTTTAACGAGGTCGACTCAGTAACAGGAACTATCCTCAAACCTGATTCATTTTTTAACGAGGTCGACTCAGTAACAGGAACTATCCTCAAAACCCTACTTTCTACAATCTACCTACATATCCTAAAATCTAGCTGATTCATTTTTTAATGAGGTTGACTCAGTAAAAGAACTGTCCTCATGCTAGCCTATTTCATTTTTTAACGAGGTTGATATAGGAAAAAACTATCCTCGTACTTACTGATTCATTTTTTAACGAGGTCGACACAGTAAAAGGAACTTTCCTCGTACCATCCAATTTCATTTTTTAACGAGGTTGAGAGAGGAACAAACTATCCTCGTACTCACTGATTCATTTTTTAACGAGGTCGACACAGTAAAAGGAACTTTCCTCATACACACTGATTCATTTTTTAACGAGGTTGGCACAGTAAAAGGAACTATCCTCGCAACATTGATCATGGCTTCCAACTGGAGGAAAGACATGTCAATGGACACACCTTGATCATGGCTTCCAAGAGGTCTTCATCCGAAGGAAGAATACTTCTTGGGAAGGAACACATGTCAAGGGACTCAAAAGGGATAAGAACATCATGTTCAAGTAATCCCATAGAGTTTTCCATGTCAATTACCGGAGCTAAATCAAAGGAAGATGAGCAAACAGTGAGAGGCTCACTTACATCGGTAACTGAAATCATGGGACCGGTTGCCACATAATTAACCCGTGGCAGGGTAGATACCACTTTAGAATCAGGAACATTTAGGGGTGTCATATTATTGGTAGTTGAAAAAAGACTAGGGAACGAAAGCTGGTCTACAGTCACAATACTGCCATTGTGAGGGAAAGACATCACGCGAAAGAGTGTCGATACGACAGTTTTCATTGCATAAACATAGTCTCGCCCAAGGAGTAAATTGAAATCCAAGGGACCTCGAACTACCATAAGATCAACACAAACAGTTTTACCTTCCAAGGTAATAGAAAACTTAGGAAGGATCCCTAAAGGTTCACTAATTGTTCTGTTAAAAGCTTTCAGATTCTGCGTAATAGGCGCAAGCTGAGGGGAACCCAAAGCTTTCCAAACAGCTGAGGATAAAATACTAACCGAAGCACCTTCATCTACCTGAGTACGATGTATGTCCCTACCACCAGCCTTGACAATGATTTGGAAAGGGATGGAGGAAGGAAGACGAGGTTCTGTCAGTCTATTCCAGTCAAAGGAAAAGACCTCAGTACTTGGAGGGGGTTCTGTAGAAACAGGTGAAATGCCCCCTGGCATAGAAGAATCTGATGTAACAAGAAGAACCTGAGCGGTATGAAGTTCACTCTCTAAATGGAAAGTGGGATCGACCGAATGTGAAATTGAATCGACCACTTGATCAACTAATGGATCATCACCTGAGTGACATGAGTTTCACTCTCCAATGGAAGAGTGTGATTGACTGTACTTGAATTTAGATCAATCACTCCGTTAGTTGACGGTAGGTTGGGAGAAAGTTTACGGTAACCAGTTGGAAATTCTTGCTGTGGAACAGTAAGTTTTTCCAACAATGTTGAGGCTTCATCCATGTGAGGGCAAATGTGAGTTTGATGACTCCCTTTGCATAACTTACAAGGAAACCTAACTTTACCCTTTTTCCCAGGAACCTGACTATCACTGGTTGATGGATCAACGGAAAGTTGATGAGATTTTTCTGACCATACTTCCAAGACCTTTGGAATACCAGAGCAATTGACAAGGAAGTGGTCACCCTTACAAAGCCTGCAAGGGTATTTGGGTTTACGATGCATGTCGGAATTTTCCTCAACACAACTAACACTTACAGCCATGGTTGGTTGGTTGACTTCTTTCTTATCTTGCTTCTTCTTCTTCTTCTTCTTCTTCCCTTTCTTCTTCTTCTTAACCTCCTGGTTACTAGCATCAAGACTTTTACCAGGCGAAGAGGAAGAAATGGAGGAAGAAAAATTAGGCGAAGAAGGTAAAGGGTCAACAAAAAGTTGGTTATGTTGAGATGGTGAACTCTGTTGAGGTGAAGCATCCGGTTGAGGTGGAACAATTGGAGTACTTTGGGCCAACGAAGTTGAAAATAACCATATCGGTAAACCTATTGTAAATCCAGGTAATGACAAAGTAGCCATATAAGGAGGACCAACATTTCCAAAGTAAGGAAAAGTACTAGGATTCTCATTAGGAGAGGTTCCTAGGTTGATAAATTCCGGAACATTTGCCATTATATTCAACTTCAGTGAATTTTATTAACAATTTAAAACTAAAATTAACAATTCACAATTCACACTTAACAACTAAAATTCACAATTCACACCTATGGTCTCTAAAAGTAAAAACAAACAAATTAACACGCGCTATCAAATCTAGGAGTCAAACCATACACAAACAGTAGCCTTCCGGACCAAAAACACTAGTTGGTGATGAAGCCCAACATCGCCGAATTCAGTACAGAAGTGGTGGGTGGAACAGTTACCCCGGCAACCTGCTTAATGAATAGACCGGACCAAGTTCCTCCACTTTAACCGTCTCGAAGTGAAGTGAACCCCCCGGAAAATCCAAGTGAGTATAACCGACGTCTGCTCCAGGTACAGTGGGACCTTCCCTCCACCGTCACCTCGGTAGAACCCTAAAGATTATGGTCACTAAAGTTACCAATCACAACAATTACACCTGGGGGAACAGTCTAAACTCCGACAGCACGCAAGGGCAGAGTAACAAGCTCAATCCCCTTACCGGCTCCTTGACAGTAATCCAAGGTTTACCGATAAGTGACCCCTGGCTCCTCGACAATGGTTAATCCGAGGTTTACCGTTTGTAATACGTACTGTCTGGCGTCGTTCCCAACGAGGGGGGAATGATCCCCTCACTGGTTCGGACACGAGCTCGTGCTTCTCCTTTAAGAGGAGCTTTCCAGAGTGCAATTGAAACAATTGGATTTATTCTACTCAAGATAAACTATCTGTTTGGTTTTGTAGTCTTGGAGAGTTAAGTACTCACCTACTCCAAGACCCTAGCCTAAGCTATGTTGGTGTTTCAGAGCCCTAGAAATGTAAAAATTACTAGATGAATTTTAATTAAGCGCTGTGTTATTAAGGCTGTTATTACTCAAATGGGTAAATGGAGATGAAACCAATGGTGTTATGACCCGACTCAACTGAATGCAATCGAATATGATAATGCAATCTTTTCAATTCGATGAATCCTAACTAGAGTAAGGAGAGAGTTTCCATTCACTTCCAACAATGCAAAAAATTGATCATTAAGAGAAAATTTAACAAATTCTCTAATGCACTAATTTCATGAAGAAAAACTAATGCAAATCAATTCCAAACCAATTTTTATTTTTATTTTTGTGTAAATTCAAATCAAAGAAAGCTGATCTAAATCTACCATTGATTTTTCAGAATGTAAACTATGCAATTGTAATGTATGCACAATTCACATGAAAAGTATGCAAATGTAATCTATGCACATTTTTCATTCATATTCTGAAACTGAGAACTCTAATTATGCAAATGTGATCTATGCAAGAGAATTCTCAAACACAAGATGATTCTAATGTAATCTAAGAACCAATCAAGTGCAAGTCGAGAAAATTGGGTGAGAGTTCCAAAGATCAAAACATAAAAACACTCAAAGGCGATTAACACTCATACACAATTTAGCCCCCCCCGGCGAATGAGGGGGAAATTTTTTTGCAAAAACACAAGCAAAAAGATGCAAAATTGTGAAAGAACTGAGAGAATTCTCCAAGTAATGACCAAAGGAAAATAAATCAAGAATTTCTCAAGAAAGAGACTCAAAACACCCAATTGATGAAAGCTAAGAGCAGGAACAAGCTCAGGTGAAAATTTTTGACAGGGTACTAAAGGATCTGGGCAGAAAACACTAAGAAAAGCCAAAATCTAAAAGCAATTAAAGCAAAAAATGGAATTTTCCTAAATTTTACAGGAAGACGCAGGCAGCCCGTTAGAACAGGCGCGGGCCCGCTCTGTGCAAATGGCAACAGCGCGTCCAAAGACGCACTGTGCAGTACTCAGAGGGTGCGTCCTTCTGGAAAAGTTAAGAAAAACCAAATCTAACTAAATCTGAAGCTAAGCCACCCAAATACTAATTCTCACAGTCAAAAACCAGAAAATAAAAATGATTTTCTCAGAGCAAAGTTCACACAAAGGAAAAGACTTTCTCATTAATGGATTCCCCAGCAGAGTCGCCAATTTGTCACACGGAATTTGTCAAGGGTGCGGACACGACTGACCTTCCTAGAAGTCTAAGACGTTCTAATGACAAACAAGACAAAATGGAGTGATCTTTCTCTAAATACACCTTTTACAACATGAAAACTACAAGTGTTTAGGCTTACCTTATTCCAAAACGCTGTTGTTGAAGTCCGTTCTTGACGATCCGGATGAGCTCCTCCTTCAAGTCAATTCCTGCAACCACAAACAATCAAACAATTACCAAGCACTTGCATTTCATATAATAAAACATATATTCAACATGCAGACCAAGGAACACATGAAATAACTCATTAACACAAGCTATTGAGAAAAATAAACCAGTTTGTATTAATAACGAAACAAAGAAACTCTTACAACCTGGCCTTGGTGTTGTGCAAGTTCCTCCCAGGGTCCATCAAGGGTTTTCCTCTACTTTGACAAAGCTCACCCTCTCCCAAGTAGAATCAAGTGAAGACAATCTCTCCTCACAAAGGCTCTAATGGAAGACCTAAATCCTGCAGCATTTACCCAAAGAAAATGTATAGCTCCAACCTCCTCTCCTTCTGGCTCAATGCCTTTATTTATAGTGCTGTAAAGAGGTTATTCAGGTCCACTATCAATGGGATCATCCCCCTCTATGGGTGGGATAGCTCCCTTATTGATGGGATAAGTTCCCCCTTAATAGAGATACATGAACCAACTGGAGGCGCATCCATTTCATCAAACCGACCTCTAGAATGTTCTAGAAGTAACCACAAGTAACTTTTTCAAGATAAAACTCGCGCATTTTGCCTTTTACAGAGGGACGCACCTGTCCCTTAACATACAGAGCGTCCATGGACGCATATTTTGTGAACAAGGTCAGCGTCCCCGCAGGTAAGGCTAGAGAGAACCTGCGACCCCAGAGATAAACATAGTTTTTACAAGACTTTCTCTCTTCTTTGAGTTTGAGATGGATAACAGAGGCATGAGACTTGCCTAAGAGGGTAGCATGACCGTTGATTTGAGCCATACTAACTGTAAGTAGTCAAGGTGACATTTTTTAGTGTAACAGGAGGATGACAATTTTATACAAAAGCATCTGGAACTACTCAAACGTTGAGGAAAACACATTTTTGAAATAGAGGGACATGCTAGGTACCTATAATACTAGTGTATTCCCCTAATTTGTATTGTTAGTGTAGCCTCCTATTGTTATTGTTGTACCCCATAGAAGCCCACTTTTGTTATTGTTGCACCCTTACATTATTATTGTTATGTAGGATATTATTATATTGTGACCCCTTAGACTCCGATATATACCAAGGATTTCTTATCATTTGTATCATCCAAGAATTGTTCATTTATGTATTGTAAAGGAGGTTTCCCCCTCAAAGAGGTTAATTTTTAAGTCGTTGATCTATATTTTCTTCTATTTTTTGAGTTGGTTACATAACAGTGGATACAACAATTTCTTAATAGTTTGGACTTGCTCTAGGTGTATTTATATACATTCCTTAGTTATTATATAGCCGAACACATTTATTTCAAAGGCAATAAAAATGCTCTCTTTTGGGCACAAAGATATGCCTATTTTTGACATTGTTCAAAGATTATACTTAGGTGTAATGATATGTAAACTACCATAGATATTCCACTAGATAGTTCATCATAACTAATTTGATAAATTATGCTTAAAAGTCCAAAATCTACCCTATGAGGGTTTATTTCTCTTAGATTTCTAGATCTGTAAATTACCATTTATTGCATATGCATGAATATTATAATTGTGTAGGAAATATAAATAAAATAAAATAAAATAAAAACTCAAAAAACCACGATTGACACAAGATATATCCTCAAAAATCCATTTAGGTGAAAACCAAGTTGAAAGGTGAGGTCTCTTATCTATTTTTCTCTAAATAGAAAATGGATGCGAGTATAAAGAAGTATGGTCTATGTTTCATGGTATACTACAGTGCACAAATCCTCCCTATTCTCCCCCCCTATTCCGCTCAGTTACTCTTCTCATTTATGGAAAAATATGAGCTCAAAAAGAATGGAACCCCTTTCTTCCTAATGGCTTGATTATAACAAAACTTAATAACCTACTAGTGGTTAGGTTTGACTCCTTCAACTCTTACTAGAGATACAACATGGAATCTTCTAGAGTCTTCTTCATCATGATCATGTAGATAGCCCCATTTCTTAGACTAATGGGCACTAATGTGGCATCCTCTCGAATGATGGTGGTCAAAATATGAAGGTCAACTTATTAGTGGCATAACATTTGCACATAGATTCTGATTGAGGCTATTATTGCACTATTGGAAAGGTATCTATGTGTACAGTAGGAGAAAAAGGTAAAACACTAAATCAACAAGGTTTTATCCCAAAAGATAATTATTTAATACCTTAAAATGCTCCTAGAAGTTTTCAAACCTGAGTTTACCAAAATGGTTCTCGCGAGTAAAAATGGTCCTATGAGTTGATTCTAATTTTTCCACTCTAAAAACATCAAGATGGATGATAGAAAATATAATGATTCAATCCATATCATACCATCCCATCTTAGGAGAATTTTGGTCACTAAATGTTCCACTAAATGAGCTGAGAAAAATTTTCCTCCACTTTTTTGCAGGTGTAGAATTTGGAATTTCTTGGAAGCTACCCTTTCAACCCAATCTAACGAAGGTCATGTTGCTCATATATTCTAGTTTTAAACCACTTGTATGAAATTGTATCCTCTATCAATTATTTCTGAGAATCTGGTGCTAAATCCTCTATAGAAAGTGTGACTTGTTCCTCTTCCTGATCTAACATGGAAGGATCATAAAGTTTCAAGTTCTCTACATTCCCAACCAAGTAAATGCACAGGTATGGGTGTAGAGTGAGTCTAAAAGAATTATCTCCCACCTTTTCTACTATTTGTAATGGACCATATCACAAAGTCTTTACTTTCTTACCAGAACTGTGTAGCCTCTCCTTGTTCAACTATAACCATACTTTGCCTCCCACCTTGAACGACTTCTCCATTATGTGATGGTCACGCTTGGCCTTATATTTTTCTTGTGACTTCTGCAGTGTCTCCTTTACTTGTATATAAATTTGCATGATCTTCTGAACAAAATTTTCATCCATCAAGGCATCCCCTGCAAGATCCTCCCTCACTCCTCCTTTCTCCCAATATGCAATATCCAAATGTGAAGGTGGAAAATATTCAAAACAAATTTCAAATGGGGACTTAGTAGTAGAAGTTTGGATTGCTCTATTATAAGAATGTTATATATATACACCAAATTATCATCCTATGTTTTTGGATGCTTCTAATTTTAACCCATCAAAAGCTAAAACAAAATCTTTTTCACTTCTTCTATTTATCCATCTACCCGAAGCTGGAAAGTTATGTACTTGTACTTTATGTGTATCTTCTCCTACAATGCAGTCCAAAAATCCATGAGATCTCATGTACCTATTTGAAAATATGCTCCTTGGTATACCAAAGTGAATCTAGACTTATCCAAAGAAACATTTGTGTGCTTCGTACCCATTGATGGTCTTTTTACAAGGCACCAAAACACACATCTTCTTGAACCTGTCAACTACCATGAATAAGGGTTCATGTCCCTTCCTAATTATTTGTAAAACTCCCATAAATTCCATGGAAAATATTTTCTAAGGATGAGTGGATGAGAGTAAGGGTTGATATATACTATGTTTCCTATTACTAGGCTTGTAGTACAACAAAGTATGCATCTTCTTATGAACCTAGATACATATTCTTGTGTCTTGCACTAATACACATAACTCCACAAGTTGGTCATTGTCTTCCATACACCAAAGTGCCCTTCAACCTTAGAGTTGCAAGCCTTTCTAACTAACTACAACTTCTCACCTTTAGGAACATATAACTTATCCACCTTGTACCTAGAGATATTAGTTAATTGTATTATCTCCATCGTGCACATGACTCTAGATTTGCAACTTCTAAAACACCTCCTTAAATTCCCCATCCTTTGAATACACCTCTCTATATGCATCGTGGGTGAATGGCTCCATGTTCATCAAAGTTCTGAAAGTTTTGATCCTTGATGTGGGTGGCCTTGAAAGCATGTCGACCAACTTGTTTGTGCTACCCTTCTTGTACTTAACACTAAATGAAAATGTTATACAAACCCCATCCACTTGTTATTCCTTATTTATTGTAGCTTACGTTGATCTTGCAAGTACTGTAGTGGTTGGTGATCTCTAAGGATTATTGTCTCCTTTGCCATCAAATAGTGTTCCCACGTCTTCATAGATTTCACCAAGTCATAGAGTTCCTTGTCATAGGTAAGGTAGTTGAGGACTACCCCATCAAATACTTTATAATGGTAGCATACAAGCCTTCCTCCATATAATAATACCACTCCCATAACATACCCACATGCATTTGTGTCCACTTCAAAGGGATACTACAAGCTCAGTAATGCCAAAAATAGTTCTTGAATGATATTTTGTTAACTCCTTGAAGGCCCTCTAATAACCCTTTCACAACTTGAAACTCTTGCCAGTTATTTTTATGGCAATGAGTGGTGGTACTACTACTGAAAATGAGGTGATTAATTTCCTTAGGTATTGTGATTCCCTAATGAAACACCCGACCTCATAAACATTGATAGGCACTGACCACTTCATGATGTACTCCATGTTGTCAAGATCTATCATTAGCTCTCCTCCTCCTATCACATACACTACATAAACCAAATATTGTTTTGAAAACTCACACTTCTTAAAATTTTCTAGCATTTGGTGCTTAGTTAATGTCTCCAACACCTATGTCAAATGTGAGATACACTCCTTACAGGTAGCATTGTATACTAGGATATCATGGAAATATACAATAACAAATGAATCTATAAAAGAGCACAATACATCATTCACTAACCTTTTAAATGTCGTTGGTTCACTTCATACGCCAAATGGCATGACTAACCGCTCATATAAACCTTACCTAGTTTTGAAAGGAAGTATTCTAGGTATCTTCTTCTCTAACTTGAACCTGGAGATATCGATACTTTAAGTATAGCTTGGTGAAGTTTTTCACTTGTTGTAACTAATATAGAATATCATCTATTCTGGCATGGAGTACTTGTTCTTAAGCATAATTTTGTTCAATGCCCTATAATATATACACATTCACTAAGTCCCATCTTTCTTTGGAAAAATGATTATGGGTGACCCACGTTACGATGCAATTAGTTGAATCACACCCTATTCTAGTAGTAGTTGAAAGTGTTTCTTAACCTCACTTGGTTCTATAATAGACTACCTGTGCAACACAATGTTTTGTAATGGGAGTCCAACAATAAATGGATCTCATGCTTTAGTTCCCTCTTGGGTGGTAACCCTGTAAGCTCTCAGAACACATCCTTGTATGTTTATAGCAACTTTTCCAATTGCTATTTCTATTCCTTAGTAAAATTTAAAGGGATTTTTTTGTTGTTACTAACTCTTCTATAAGTTGATTGTCTCTTAAAAACATCAAAATATGGTACCTACTAGCGAAATTTTCAACTTTCTTTTAGGCATATAGGTCGTAAATGATTTTCCATCCTTGACAAGCTAGTATGGGTGTCTCTCTGCATCAAGACTCCATCTCACATGTACACATATGGACTTCCAAACACCATTCCACTTACATAAAGGGGAATTGCATCTATTTCTACATCATTAATACAATTAGCACTAATATAAAATCTAATTTCGCACGATTTTGTTACCTTTAACTCTACATCCTTATTTTCCCATTGTAGTGGATATGGGCTTGGATGATAATGAACTTAAATCCAAATTTTTTGACCAGCTCTATGGCAATGAGATTTGTCAATGGTCCTAATTTAAATAGAGCATCAATCATTTTCTTCCTGACTTGTATCTTTATTTTCAAGAGTTTGGTCATTTATTTATTTTCTTGTTACTGAAGGATACCTAGATTCACCTCTTTCTTCAATGATGTAAAGATGATATTATCATCCACATATGAGCTAATTTTAGCTTGGTTTCTCTAATTATATCCATGAAATTATTCTTCTTTTTATCTTTCTTTTTGTTCTTTGGGTTAATCATTGTATGGAACTTCTAAAACTTATCCTATGTATGGATATTAATGTTATAGTGGTTTTAGTGGTTTTGGGGATCCTTGTAGTATTGTTCTATTACACTTATCTTTCTATATTTTCCCCCAATCCACTTCCTCTTCCTTTCCCTATAAGTGTCCTCATGCTACTTATACTTTGATCCACTTGATTTCCCTCTCTTTTGTCCTATCTTCTCTAGGTATTGTGCAAATACACAAGCCTCATCCACTAATATAGGCCTGAGCAAAAACACTTGCTTCTGCAGATGGCTATTTATATCCCCTAGATACTTGAGCACATTTGGGTTCTTTGAGGAGATACACAACATTATGTTCATGTTTCTAAATTCTATGGTGTACCCTTTCACACTTTTCCCCTGCTTCATTCTGAAGTAGTGCTATCGGATCCACTGGTCCCCTACATACCTGATAGGGAAATTTTTTGACTTTATGATGGTTTTAAATTCCTCCCACTTAATCACTATAGGATCTCCCTCCAACCTCAAGGTATCTGTGTAGCTTTCCAACTAGGTTAGGGCATAGCCCTCTTAGATACGCAAATGAAATATTTTATTCCTCCTCTATATGATGAACATTAAATGAACTTATTATTATTGCAACTACTGATTTAGTTTCAGATCATGGATCTCACCTTGATACAACTTGATATCAACCTTTGCTTCCATTTTGAATAAGGATTGTGAATTGTTCACAACTCTCAAACTAGGATGATTTTTTAGGGTGCTTTCTTCAACTCATTCTCTATTTCATCTCGATCTCTTGATCTCCCCTCTCACCAAACCTCTATGTTAGAACTCTCATCTTCTCCAAATAGCTCAAAATTATTGGCTAGGGCCACCGTGAGGAGATTCGTATTAAACTTTATATTTGCAACTTGTGCTTCCATCCATGAAAACCTCTGAGGTTTATTCACAAATTAGTCGACCATTGATTCATGTTTTATGAATTTTGGCTTAGACAATATAGACACCCTTGAAGTATTCATAATATGCCTAACTAAATATACTCTAATACTAATATGATCCATAAGCTATTATGGATATTCCACTAGACAATTTGTCATAACATATCTAATCAAATATACTTAAACATATGAAATGTACACTCTGAGGGTTTATTTCTCTTAGATTTGTGGGAATGTAAATTACTTTTTATGTGTATGTATGAAAATTACAAATATGTATAAAATAGAGAACAATAAAATACAAAAATTATCACTAACCATGATTGGCAGAAGATATATCTTGGGAAACCCTTTCGAGATAAAACCCAGTTGGAAAGCGAGGTTTCCCAACTCTCTTTCTCCGAATTGAAAATGGATGTGAGTACAAACAAGTGAGGTATGTGGCTAGTATAGTGCATAAATCCCCTCTATGTGCTCTCTTCCTATACCTCTTGGCTACTCTTCTCGTCTATGGAACATGGTACACTAAAAAGAAATGGAAACCATTTTCCTCCTAATGGCTCAATTATAACACAACCTAATAGCCCACTAGTTGTTAGGTTTGACTCTATCAACTCTTAATGAGGCTAGCCCATTCGTCTTTAGTAATGGTGGTTGAAATGGAATCCTCTCAAATAATGGTGGTCAAAACACGAAGGGAAACTTATGTGGGATAAATTTTGCATACAAACTCTTATTAAGGTGATTCCTACATCGTTGGAATGTTGTTTATGGGTATAATATGAAAAGAATGTTTGGCACTAATGCAACAAAGTTTTACCCCAAAAAAAACCTTTTAATGCCTCAAAAAAATCCCATAATGTTTCAAACCACAATTTTCAAAACTGTGTCTCATTGGTAAAATTGATCTTGTGAGTTGATTCCTCCACTTTTCCCATTCATAAATCATCAATATGGATGAAAAAAATTATAATGATCCAATCTGAATCATGTAAGATGAGATTTGATTTATTCTTGGAAAACATTGTCACATCATATAAATAGACTAACATTTTAGTGTATTAGGCTCGTAAATTCTATTCCCGTACATCTTTGGAAGGTTTCCCCTACATTGATTAACCCAAATGGAATCCTTTTATATCCAAAGGTTCTCCACTTGGTGAAAAATTATATTTTGAACTTATTCTCTTCAGTCACTAAGACTTGGTTATATATCAAAGGCCATATAATAACAACGATATCTCTAAATTGGAAACAATTTGTAGGAGATCCATGGAAGTAACATGGTTATTGCCCTCTTTTTTGGGTTAATTCACGTTCCTAAATATCCCTACAAATGGATATTTCTAGACTTTTTTTTGAATAGGTACTAGATTAGCCACCCAAGTAGAGTTCCTAACTTGGAAAATAATACTAGTAGCTAAAAAAATTTTGAGCTTCCTTTAAACAAGGATTCCATAAGTATAGATATTTTCCTTATCTTTTGTTAGAAGCACTTAACAAATGGTTTCAAATTAATGGAATGTTGGATAATACAACTATCATCTGTCTTGAGCTTATCATAAGTACATGAAAATATGTCTTGGTACCTTTTAAAGAATTTTTATAACACTCTTGTTTTCGAATCATGATATATTTTCTTTTAGATTTACATTCATAGGGTCTCAGAGTAAGCCCAAATTGATTTTTTGATTATTTAATATAGAGTTATGGGTCTTAGCCTAGCATGCTTGTGAAATTTTGTGTTTTAATTTGAAAAGTTTCATCAAGAATGTAACCTTTTGGGATATAACATTGGATGAAAGATTTGAATCTTTAGCCATTTCAGTTTTGTGGATCTCCTCATCGATCATTGAGTCCTTAAAGGTATCCTTATCTATTAAGAATTGAGCAATGTGAGAATCATCATAAAAAAAATATCCAAATTTTCATTTTGTTAGGAATGGAAGGTATAAGTAGAAGTTTCATTGAGAACTTACTTTCCTCAAAATATTGAAATGGTGAAAGCCTTCCATCAACCATAGCTAAAAAAATCAAGTTTTTTTTTGGTTGTGGGGAATGGCATTAATTTTGAAAGCATAGAAATAATTGATTAAGGTTAAGGCCTCTCACTGATGGGTTGTAAGGTGCTAGGAATTAAAATGGATGACAATTCATATTTGGCATTGCATCTAATCCCTAAACACTTTAAGAATGTGGGCCCTTATATCTAATCCTTTTATAAGTGATTGGATTGGAGCTTCATATTCAACAATATGATTAGTATGTTCCAACTCAATCCTACATGAGATGAAGCTACCTTTTCCTAAAGTATTTTCAATAATAAATTTGAGACCTACTCCCTTTTGTGGATTTAGATCCATCGAAGAATACATTCGATACCTAAGGTTTGGGATTCAACGAGATGGTTGGTTGTGGTGACAAAGTTGGATGAAAATATTTTTAGAGGATGTACATAAGATTTCTCCTCATCATTGTAATAATTTGTAATTGTAAGTTCAGAGTACTAAATATTGAGGAGTGGAGATGGTTGGTAGTTCAAGCTTCCAAACTAAAAATTTGCAATATAATTGCCCAAAGTCAAAAATTCCACAGAAGATGGTTCATTTGGTATTTCAATTTGGGTGAAGTTTCTTTTCATGTACCTTGATTTTATAAGGTTATCCTTTCCATGAAAACTAGAGATGATATTATATAAATGTGAAATATCCCCATATATTAGTATATCAATCCTTATTTAATATAATTTCATAAGCTCTAGGGACATCTCCTATTACAATGTCAATGATTTGGTGGACTCAAGGATTTGTAGCAAACCTAATGATGACTTATTCCAGCTCCCTTATAACTTCCACCTCCATTAAATTAAGTTATATGATCCTTGTATAAATATTTGAATGGGTCACCCTAAGGTTTTGACACATTGAACATGGAATAACTTTCATAGAGGACTCAAAATCAATGATGTAATTATGGACATTTTGGTTCAAATTTTATAAGGTTACTAGGAATGGGAGAGTCTTACTCTTTATTATCCTATTCGGTTGCTAAACATTTCTTATAATGATATTCCCCATGGAATAAAGTGAATATTCTACTAGGAACATTAGTCACCAATTACTACAATAATAGGCTCATTTTATATACATCCATGACTAAGATCATGAATTTAATTTTCTTTAGGTCCTGTACAACATTATATTCACTGGGATACATGTTGGGTTCAATCTTGGATGGGGACAAGGGTTAGGAATAGGTTGTAATACCCTGGGAGGTTCATTCTAGGTAATATGGGAGGTTTCTTCTTTGAAAGCGTGGATTGAGTAACCTCCGAGTTAATTAAAATTAGAGTAGGGAATTTACTTTGCGAAGTACATATATTTGCGGTACTAGTTTGATTTCTATTTCCATAATGTTGATCCTACAAAACAATGATTTGAAGAGAAATTTCAAATATTCTATATGTGCATTTTTTTTTTTTTTTTCACGTAGAAAAAAGTCGTAATTTATATTCATATTGAAATAAATTACATTTTGTAGATGCTTAGAGCATATGCAGATAGTTGTCCATGAATAGGACAAGTATACTCGAAAAAAGAATAAAAAAAGTTTACAATTACATCAAAGCCTATACTTTTCTGCCCTTCTTCTTCTCCACCCTACGCCAACCCTGTGAGTCAGAAGGGGGAACAATGATGGCCTGTGAGTATTCCTGCGTGTTCGCTGGTGGTTCTTTGTCAGATTCTGATCCTTCTGATCCATGGGTTCTTTTGTTGCCACTAGCTTCCGGCCGTGGCGTTTCCTGCTGCCGAACATGGTCCTCCATTTGCGGGTCTGGTGCTTTTTCTTCATGTGTACCATTCTGTTCCATATTTATATCCGGTTCCTCTTGATTCACTTTATGCTCTGGCTGATTGTCCTCTTCTTCCAGCGGTTCTGTATTCTGCCACCCATTTGGCTTTTTTGGCTGTTTTTTGTTTCCTTTTGTATTCTTTCTGGCCAGTGGGCAAGAATTTTGAAGGTGTCCTGTTTGCCGGCAGCTGCGGCATCTGAATGCTGTGTTTTCATAGTCTAGGGGCTGTATCCTCTCGGTGTTATTATAGATTAATGATATTTTATCAGGCAACCCCTGACTCAAGTCCACTTCAATGCAAATTCTGGCAAATGTGTGTATCCCTCTGCTATTTCTGTCTTCATCAACTTTTAGGAGTTTCCCCAAGGAATTCCCAATGGCATATAATACTATGGGGTGCCAGAGATGTAATGGTAGGTTGTGAAGCCTCACCCAAACAGGTGTTGTTGTGATTTTTATAGTATTTGGGTCGAAATCAGCGAACCAAGGGGTAACAAAGAGACCTGCACTACCCCAAAACCAAGGCCCCTCATTGATGATGCTGTCCCTTTCTTCCTCTGTGTGGAATTGAACAATGAAAAAACCTTTTGAACATAGGTATATATTACATTCTGGTGTCCAGCGGGAATGTATCCATTGATGTAAAGCATCTGATTTTGGCCAGAAACCATTGAATCTACATATTACAACATGTTTTGTGAAGTCAGAGTGTATTGCAGTTACCTCTGGTATAGTAACTTGGAGCATTGCATGTTCCAGTTTTTGTTCTACTATATGTGGCCCAGGTTGTTCTGGTGGTAACATTGGTTTGTCCTGCATCTTTCCCTTCCCCTTTACTGCATCACGAAAGGAGCCTGAGGTCTTTGAGCCAGATCCATTGCAGCCTCCACGCAGTCTTAGATTAAGGTATATGGTTGTATCCTGACAGATCCCATATTCCTGTAGAGTAAGATGGTCCTGTAAGCTACGCCCTGCACATATCAGGTTCTGGTGTCTTATGGGAATTCCAAGTTGGATTTGTATTTTGTTTTTTAGCTCTTGTATGTTTGAATTCTTGCTGAGTCGCATGCAGCAGTGGCTGCCCCCTGTTTGTTTGATGAAGATCTGTATCCAATCTTTACCTTGGAAATCCCCTGTTTTTTTAATTTTTTCCATCCCATGGGGTTTCCAGATCTGGCTGTCCCTTGGTAATGCCTCCCAGGAAGAGCCCCATGGTATGTAGGTGTTTAGATCTACATCATATATTAATAGAACAACATTCTGATATTCTATAAAATGAGTTTTTCCTTCATACCTTAAATATAAGCTGCGTTTTTCCATCCTGAAAGCTCCATTTTTACTGAAGAACGCTCCCTCGCTCAAAACGCTTGTGCCGATCCTAGGGTAATCGAGTTCCTTCTTTTTCTTCGCAGGGAAGCACGCAATTTTCATTGCCAAGTTTGGTTTGCACGGAATCGAGGCTCCACTGAAACTCCTGACTCTGTAATCTGTAGGGCCAAGCAAAGGCCATACGTTCTCTAACCATTGCATCTCACACGGGTTTGCAAAGGCTGGGATCAGATCCTTCTCTGAGATCAAATCTCGGTTGGGCATTTCATCAAACACTTGTCTCACATCCTCCTTGGATGTGAAATATGTAGGCGCCCGTATCTGGGTCAGGAGATCCAGCTTGGTTTTGACTAAACCCTTGTTGGGCTTACTCGTCTTCTTGCATCCCTCAAGCTTAGGAGAGCCTTTCACTATGGTTAGCTTGCTGGAATTTAACAGATTCTGGAACTGTGCCTTAAGTTTCGTCTTGAAAACAGGGAGTAGATCAGATTTAAACTTTTCGCTCCCGTACTTCGCTATCGCATGAGGGCTAGATCCGCCGCGCTCTTTCAAAGCCACTGTGGCTTCAGAAATCCTCTGGAAATAAGGGAGATGTGCAGGCGGGGGTTTAGAACCCTTGGCAGCCTTCGACTTCTTTTCCTTCGGGTTTTTCGCCTTTTTCTCCTTCGGTTCCTTCACGAGCTTTTCTTCAGCCGCTTTGACAGCTTCATTCGCCACGGGCTTGGCAGGGATGGTATCCGCAACAGGATCAGTGGAAGCCATGGATAAGAGCCGAGTTCGCTGTTTTTTCCTCGAAAATCTTCGAAAACTAATCTATCTTGTGAAGATTCACATGATTTAATTTTGTTTCCTTTATCTGAACACATGTATTCTATATGTGCATTATCATAAACTTCATGATAATTCTTGTATAGAGTAAACATGGTTGTTTGTTTAGGAAAACCTATAAGCTGCCAATTTCATGGATTTTATACACTAAGGATAGGTCTTCTCTAAATGATTCTCTTGATAGTAATTATAGAAGTTATCCATGGTGACATCATCCATATCTGCATTAAGATTGAATGGGAATGGATTGATAGCTTGAGCAAGAGGGATTGGTATCCTACTGAAGGGTCTATAACACTTGGGCTTGGTTATGCCTTCCTCTCTACTTCTCTTGATATAAATCAACTCAGTGGTTATTTTTTTTAATCATTCTTTGGAGACATCATAATATATGGAACTCTATATTTCCTTCGTCAACATTAGGTGTGGATATATTAGATTTTATTCTCTTCCAGGATTGATCTCTTCTTAAATGATTCTCGTTGCAACTCATCATTTACAACTTGATATTGATAGCCTCTGTAATAGTCTCAGGTATGGTTTCCCTAAAGAATGTCTTGAACCACATGGATGTATGGGCAAGTATAGCATTAGAAATGGTTTATTTCCATATATTAATGGAATGTTGTGTACCTTCCTTAAACCTATTTAGTGTTTACATCAACTTGTGCACAAGTTATTATTCTTTTTTGTTAAAATAACCTACCTTCAAGGTCATGATCATGGTTGGTTCTCTAAACTTTTTTAGAAAGAATGTTTGGAAGGTATTCTAGCTAGATACACATCTAATAGGTAGGTTAAAATACAATGTTGGTGCTTTGTTATGAAATTTAAATAAAAAATATATTTGATGCAATTTTCATGTTGAATATTAATTAATTGAATATCCATGATAAACTTCTTGACGTGGCCTTTCTAATTTTCAGAAGTATTTAGGTCAAATTTAACAAACAACCTATCAGGGTGGTTTGGAAAATTATGGGTATCCCTAGGGAATACATCCATGTCCTTATCCAATTATGGTTGATTTATGTATTCCATGTGGTCCTAAAAGTGAAAATTTCCTTTCAAGGATTTGGCACTCATTCTTTTGTTCTTCTGGTCATATCCATAATATCTATCATTCTTCTTTTTCCCAAAGTGATCTTCCTTCGACGGGTCTATAACGGATGTAGGCATATGGTTTAGAGAGTAATGGATATCATTGAATGATAGATCTACTATATCTTCAATATTGTAACTAAGACGTAACCCCTCTAAGATATCAAGGCTACACTTTTCCTAGTTTGACAAGGGAGAAGAGGGGTAATGGGTATAATCCTAAGTGCCCTTACATATTGGTGTGTAATGTATCCAAAAATATTCTTGTTAAAAACTAGGACCTTAAACTTGGATTCATTTTCTTTTTGGTCTAGTTGAACACCATCGATAAAAGAACCTTCAATAAAAGGTACTACAGAGTTGGTCTTCTCTTTAGTGCAAGAGAAATCTTAATGGGGGGAATGCCCCCACCCCCCAAATTTTCAAGGGACCCGACCCTAGAGAGAGCAACAATTAGACTCTTTTATGTTTGGGATAGATGAATATTTTGGATTATATGGGCAAGGCAAGAGATTTCGTGGGATTTAATGCTAATAATGGATAAAGAACAATGGAAACCATTCAAAAAACTATTCTAAAACCTATTAAGAAATGAATTTTAATTCAATAAACAAGGATAGTCGAGATCCACTAAAGAACAATTCAAACAATGATGTATAAAGATGTAAAGAAAAATAATGGTGCAATTTAAAAAACTTGATTAGTCCAAATATGTTAAACGACAATGATAGAAATATATTTTAATTGCATAAGGATAAATTACTTTATATTTTCACAAGTGAAGAAGAATGATGAAAACTCTATTGATCTGATTAAGAAATAAAATTTTAATATAACAAGTGAAGGAATGTGCGCCTATATAGAATAGTCTATTTTCATGCAAATTATTACCATGAGAGTCCATTAGTCCCATATTTTAAATAGTTTTAATATGGAAATCATGAAGTGATGTTAACGAGTAATTTGATTAACACAAAAATGAAATAAATAGCTTTAATCCATTCTCTGTAAAGGGACTCTATTACATATTAGAATAGTCAAGGAAGTATACATGTCTCTAAAGAAAATGAATATATTAGAAAAATAGATCTAATCTAATTTATAGAAGGAAAATCAATTACCTTAGATGACACTCATAAATAAATGAAATTCTTTTGTAAACAAACATTGGCCAAGAAATGGTTTCTTATTAAGAACAACTCATAATAGTTCTTACAAAATTCTTATTTCATTCGAATATGAAAATTCCCAATTCTTTATCCTTGAGGAAATTCCCATCTATAGTGTTACAAAATATTGTCCCTCCTCTCTGAGGTAGAGGCGACTCAATCATGGGACTTAATTTGGTTCTAGTTCTCACATGAATTTCCAGTAATAAATTCAATTGGCTAGAGGAGTTGAGCTAGCCATGTTGTGCATGTTAGTCATGTGACATTCCCAAAACCCTCGAGTCATTTTGAATTCCTTGGAATGAAAAAGATGGATATGACCCATTGCTAATTCACCTTTCTTTGATGTCTTAAGCACGCATTTCCAATTCTTTGTTGTAATGTTTTAAAGAATGGCAATTAGTGTCATCTTCTATTACAAATATTTTGTACCCCTTTTCATGTTTCTACTCTTCAATAACCTTCTTTACTACCCTGTTCTAGCAGCTACAACCATCCTCCAAAATTTTTCCTTGGCTTCGTTGTGGAGCTTCCCTACCAACCATCCTTAGCAGGATGTCTTTAACTGTCAAGTACCTAGGCTTCAGCTGAGCTTCAGTGGCCTGCCGACCTATGCATGTTAGCTTCGAAAATCTGCTGGGTTCCAGAATTGTGAAGAATAGTCAGGCAGTCCTCCTGGCACTGGACCTCAGCCTAGAATTTGCGCAATTTTGGGAGGCAGTGTTCTCGTCAGCCTAGAAGCTGTGAAATTTTTTATTCCAAGATTGTAGGTTGTTACATGAGCCTTTAGGTTGACCAGTTCCCTCCGGGACCGAGCAATCCTGATTTACATGCATGAGTTTATTTTCCCGAAATAGAAAAAAGGAAACATGAAAAAGGCATCCCTAGATCTTAGGAATCTACTTTTAGCAGTTGGAGGTTACATGCAAAGATCATTTTAGAAACCTCCGCCAATTGTCACTTTACCCTAAATTTGTGGCATGCACGTCATAACCTCGATCTTATCAAAACTTATGTACCGTAAATTGTAGAGCTCATTCCTCACATCAATCTTGCAGCTCTAATCCCACATCGCATCATGGAGTCTTCGGCACCTTCAACTTAGTTTTTTTAGGGTAAGTCTACTTCTCATGTCATTTTAATGTATGTTAGCTTGTAGAAGCACCATTTCATTTTTCATTTTCATCTCACTGTTGTCGCATGCATGGCATTACTTTTGCACCAATAGTCGTCGTTGCGGCGACCCACTTCACACACATGCATGTTTTCCTGTTTTCTGATTCCTGCACTTACTATTTTCTTGCATGGTCATTCACTCATGTTTACACTCAGTTTCACCATGCATTCATACTTCTCATGTTTTCAGTCGCCTGTCGGCGGGTCTCGGCTACCTTGGCCCAAAACTTGCCTTGCCCGGCTAGCATTGTGCATTTATGGAAGTGAAGGCTCTACCTTCCCTCCATAAACTGTGCAAGTTTGGCCCAACACTAACCTCCAGGATTACATTGCACAATTCTGGGAGGTAGTGCTTTGTTGGCCGCAGAAACTATGCAATGCAGTTTGTTGGTTTTCATGTCACTACTGACTGAAATTTCGCATTGCGTAGTTTCAATCCTCATAAGGCTAGGTTGGACTATACATTGCATAGTTCTAGTAGTTAGTTAGCCTTCCCAACAGCCCAGACTCTTCCTTGTGCGGTTTTGGCAATCATTCTCCCAACCTCCCGATCAAAATTGCGCAAACTTCATAGACAGTCACACAAGTATGTTGCATGTCATTCCTCGAGTTTGTTTTTGTTTTCAACTTATATATTACTTGCCATGAGTGTTTCTATGTCTCGAGGTATCACAACTATTCGTCTAGCTCTCAGCAGTACATATCTAGTGGCCCCAGAAAGAAGAGTCAAAGGACACTATTGAGAGCGCAACTCAGGATGCAGTTGATCAAGTGTCTATGAACTTGCCTGTCTATGGAGACATCAAGTTGTTCATGGACAAGGATATCAAGATGAAATGGCAGTGGTATCACAGCAAGAAACAACATTGACAGTATAAGATGGTAGTAGACCTACGCACGACAAAGGCAAGAGGAAGGTTGTTGACAGCGCAGAGGTGGAGCAAAGCTACAAGTTCATGAAAATCCACTTGTGATGAGAGAAGCTTTGGAGATTGAGGCTATGAAGAGACAGCGCGACAGGAGGATCACAGGAAGGCAAAGAGAGAGAAATAGAGAAGGAGTTACAGGTTCTGAAGCAGCAACTCAAGGAAGAACAAGAGTTTTACAGACGAGAGAAGGAGTTGCAACAAGAACAGGTACAACATGAGGCGCAACATGCACATACTGACGAAACTACACTCATACAAGTTATAGACCCATCCCAGTAGCTGGCACAGAGCAGCCAGGGTGAGCAGTGTTGTTGATCCCACGCAAGGGTTTTCAGGAGCATGGATGTCATTGTGCACATGCATGCGATCCCACCCATTGGAACACTCACCGAGGCGAAGACAACAACCAAGTTCAATTGGAATTGAACATGTATGTCGACAAGTTGATGCGCATAGTCACTAGAAAACACTCGGAGATTAGCACAGACACTATGCATCAGTGTGTTTCTAGTCCGACTGCACTCAAGACGATGATGCATATGTTATCAAATAAGTTGGACAGAGGATCCATATCAGTGTACCCAGATGCAACGAAGGCAAGAGTTCACTTTCAGCAGGATGTCACCATTGAGCATGCAGACACCATCACGGATGACCAAGCTTGGCATCAGTTCGCCACCGTCGATCATCGCGAGGATGTCAAAGAGTTGGTCTTCCCACAACTGTTTGAGTCTTAGTGATAGCTTGCATGTATTTCTCAAGCCTATTTTGTCTCACATGGGTACATGTGTAGATTGTAATGTAACATCTTGTAAAAGTGAAAGACCAAGTGTCAATAGTTGAATGTAACAATCATGTAGTAGGTGAAGAGTCATGACGGTAGGTGAAGAGTCACAAAGGGAAATGTCAAGGGTCACCCCATCCTTTGCTATTTATAGAACCTCATAACTCATTGTAAGGGATTTTGGGCAGCCAAGCTTCTGATAGGAGTATCTTAGAGAAATCTTGGACTGTATTGTAACAAGCCTTGACTTCTCCACAGTGCAAAGCTAGTAAATCTCTTTAGAGGAGCAGACGGCAGTGACTGTAACATTATGTTATTAGGACTAGTGGTTTGTCATGGTTGTACAGTATGATTGGGACTTTCACTTCTTAATATAATAGAGCTAGCATGTTTCATACATATGTTGTTATTGTATTTCAGCTATCTTAGCTACTCTAATGATATATGTAGTTGTTTGCTTACGCACATATGTATGGAATATTTCTGTATATGTATGTATGAATCTTACTGAGATGTGTTGTTGGTCTAACCATCACGTTGGATTGTTGGTTCACCTGCCTTCCATTTTGTGATGCATCTTTGCTCTTATGTTCCCTTTCAAGCCGCGTGTTTCCACAAGTTTCCAAGGGGCGCACTCACCCCACTTTCCATGTGTTAGAACCATTCATGCACCTTCCTTGGCTTGCTACGCATGTCCACCCTTGCTACCAACAAGGACATCCTACTTACCTTGGCACACAACCATTGGCAAGGCAATACCATACGACCCACTGCTAGGACTCCTACACCAAACAGTCTGAGGTCTAGTTGGGATTTCTTACCGGGGAGATCGCCAGACATGTTGGCAGGTCCAACACCGTCAACATACCCCTTGATTGATTGTTATATTTTTTTTTTTTGGGGGGGGGGGGGGGGTGTTGCTTCAACTTTCTTAAGATGTACTATTTTTTCATGTCTAATGGAACTCTTGAGTGTATTCATTCTACAACTTGTTAGACCACAATCACTAAAGATCATGCTTATCCATAAGTTTCTACATTTTGAGGAGGATTTAAGCTGGGTAAGTTAATCAACATGCAAGAGAATGTTTTGAAATTAATTAAATATGCCACCCGGGGTTATGATGAATAAATTGATGATCTCTTAGAAATCCTTGAGGCCCAATAAATATGATTTTATTTTCATCTATGGTTAAATACAGGAAATGCATCAGGTATAGTGCACATTTAAGTGGATCACTTCACACTCGAACACAAGTATTTTTCCTTATTAAAGATGTGTTGAACCCATCAACAACCAACTTCTCCTTAAAACATTCATCTTAACTTAAGTATGATGGAATGAAAGCCCCCATGCCCTTTATTTATTGGTATGATGGTGAAATTTCTAACTTGAGGTAAGGTGATAATCTCCCATAATAATTTTCTTAATCTATGAGAGAATGCTTAGCCTTCCTTTTCTTTTCATTTCTTCCCACATTCCCAAAGTGGCATCACAACCATTTGAGCTTGTCCTCGAACCTACCTGATAGAAGCTCTAGGATGGGTGTAGACAATGTATAGTGGCTTGGAAACTTGGGGTTAAACATTGTGGATTTAGAGAAGGTGGCCATATTTATGGATAATCTTCCAAATACCTGAGAACTCTATAGGAAAGGAATGAAATATTGCTTTAAGATTATATCACAATTTGAAGCTCTTAATCCCATGATATTTCACCATGCCTGATTTTTTGGGGGAAATATTTATTCCCTAATGCTCTTAACTCATTTAAATATTACATCATACCTGATAGAGGATTTAATTGTGTGATTTTTTATTTCCATAAATTTTATTAGTATGTGTGTCACATCCATTTGAGCATGTTTTGAATCATTGATGTTTTAAAGAAGTATCTCATGCATGGGGGAACCTTGAAGGAATTTGGACTAGGTCAAGGCCTATTATTGGTCCAATTTATAGTCTTGTGGTTACCTAATCGAGGCAATGCTTATAATTTTGATATATGTGGAAAGGAATGCAAGGAAATATTGAGCCTAGGATAAATTATATGACCATGTTGGTTGAGAAAATTAGATGGAGGTACTTGTCACATCATCAATCGGTCAAAGGAAATAAGGGAAGATGTCACATTACCACGTTATATGGACATGCATTAGAGGGAAAGGGAGGTGGACATATCACGGAATTGGAGAGACATAGGAAAAGTACCAATTATCATTAGGAAAAATGGTGTACCAATCAGAAGGGAAGTGTTGGTCATACAAATGGGATACATATGGGAACTAGGGAATTATATCATTAGTCTAATTTAGCAAGAGTGCTAGCATTCATTATGTTAGCAAAGTTTGCGACTGGGAGCTACATTGACCCTACATGTGAACGACCAATGAAACAATGGGGGCAAAGATTTTGGTTCAACAATGGGAGATGATATAGAGAGGACAAAGTTTAGAGTGAATGAAAACATGTTGTGTGTTGAAGAAGATATTCAATAGAGTGGCGTGTTGGGATTGGGATGTCAAATATTGACAGAGATGTCATTACTAAGAAATATTAAAAATTAAAATGTCATTATCCATACACACGGTTAACCAAGAAAGAGATGAGGAAGTGAGATTCAGGTGATAATCATTAAGAGTAGTATGGAGATCCTGATAATAAATGTTTTTTGAACCTACATATGCATGACCAATGGAGATTCAAGGACAATGGTTTATTATAGGTCTATTTCACTTAACAAAAACCCAATAATTTGAGCATCGCCAACCCCATGTTTGGATGAATAGAGGAGAATGATAATCAAGGAATTAAATTTCTAAGGAAAGCTTTGAGAGTAGTGAAGACTATTGGGATAACACATGGATGATCAACATCATAATAAACCCTAAGATGCAAAAAAAAAAAAAAAAACATCCATACACTCAAACTACATCATTGCATTCAAAGGCATAGATTGGCAAGGTGGCAGATGAGGGTGTTATAGAGTGGTATCAGAGTGGGTTTTGTTCTCTTTGGGTGGTGTTTGATTTCCATTATTTTGGGTGATATATGATACCAACGGGTGGTACTAGAACATGGTTCAGCCCTCAGATTGGATGGGCAGTGTGTTGGTCATGCACTCATGTAAATTGCATATGTGTTCCTTATGCTTGCAGTCCACGTGATTGTTTCATTTACATGGTGTTGATCATGGTTGTAGTGATGTCTCCATGTGAAGGTTGATGGTGTTGTTGTGGAATGTGTCATCATGAGTGTATGGTTATATATGCATTTGTTATGCATGTCCATGT
Source organism: Pinus tabuliformis (assembly GCA_031772625.1). NCBI lineage: Eukaryota > Viridiplantae > Streptophyta > Pinopsida > Pinales > Pinaceae > Pinus > Pinus tabuliformis. Next base: position 449,508,159 of record CM062812.1, on the reverse strand, counting down.
CTATAGGTTGTTGGGCATGCATTGTTATGGTTAAGGTTATGCATATATCATAGGTTAGATATACATTGTAAGGTCATTGGATGTAGTAATGTCATCATGATGTAGTTGGTATGTTATGATGCTAATGTGTTAGTTGAGATAGGGAAGGAAATGCAGAGATCATCAAAGTGAAGTTGTAGCATTGGACCTTGAGGAAAGAGCGTGTCGTCATATAGGTTTGTATGTTTGGCATGCATATATGTAGGTTAAGGATTTTTATATGCATTGTGGTTATGTTTAAACCTTTCATTCTATTGATGTTATGGTTACATACATGATAGATGCTAGTTGATTAGTGTAGTCATATGCACATGTGTCATATAGTCATGAATGATAGCAACCTATCATTGTATGCATTTCTATTGTTATTTCATGATAGTTAGTTTGATGATTAGGCTATATGTTTAGGATGAGCATGATATGTAACTTTTAATATTCTAGTAACTTGATGATTAGGGTTATTACATTAAGATATTGATGTTATATGTATCACACTAAGTTGGATTGGTCTACGCAAATGGTTAGGGTTATGACATTCATGTATGAGTTAATTTGATGTGATAGTATGTCATACTAATCTAGACTGATTGTGCATATGTGATTGTTATGCATGAATGATAATTATTTATGAGTTTATAATGTGAACATGTTAGCTAGTTACTGTTATGGATATCACGATCTCATTTATGTTTGAAATGATATGTTATGAAGATATATCATGCTAATCTAGATTGCTTGTGTAGATAATATAGCCTCCCCTGAGATACATTGAGGTATGAGTTGCTTATGTCGCGTATTTGGTGTCTGAGTGTTTGGTGTCTATTATTTCATCTAGTTGATTTATCTAACATGGTATGTTTATAGTTTGTTTGAATGTTTGGTTCATTGCATGATATGAGTATGTGTCTATAAGGTTTCATGAATGAATGGTATTGTTTTAAGATGATTTTACTAACACATATGTGTTGAGACAATTCATATGTATTGAAGTGTAAGTAGGTGATAGTGGTAGCATTATGTATTATGACTGATGAATGTGAGTTGATTTTTTAGTATGACATGGTTGTTATACTTGGTAAATGTTGATTTCAAATTAATATAGATGATGTCTTGGTCTTTGGAACGTGAGACTGACATGTGTGAGGAGTTACAGGGAAATATGCTTGGTATTAGCTTGACAAGGTAATAGTTGATGTGTTTATATAGCTAACAATTGGGTGATGTGACAGTGCATAGTAAGAGTCAATTGCATCAAGGAAAAGGTAAAGAAATAAATTAGGTGAAAATTTCCTTTGCCTATGTTTGGAAACTGCAATTCCAAACAAAAGAGTGCTTTGCATACAGGAAGTCTTCTTAACCTTGAATTTGTCTGACATTATTAGGATATGTGTTATATTCATAAATATGTATTTGACAGGTATAAAAATTAGTTATAGTCATGACTAGATTCATCAAAGGGTTGGAGTCCCTTGAGAGATGACATAGATGTGTTTAGCTACAAGGCAATTTGCTTGGCACAACAAGGTAATATAGCTAGTATGTTATTATGTTTACTTATGCACTCGAAATTATGTGTTTAGGGCAGTATGATACAAGGGATTGCATGGAAAAAGAAATTGCATGAAATATAGAAGGCTTGGGCTTATCTTTCGCTGAGATGCACTGGGAACCATGGAGATGGAGTCATGGTTTCTGTTGCTAGTATTTTTATTTTGGTATTTTTTTATTTCTTGAGCTTGATTTATGGTTTTATTTATGTCTGGTGTAAGGCCTTTCCATTTTTTTTTGGTGTCATATTGTTATTGGTTTTCATGGTTTTATTCTTGTTTGTTTCTTGTTATTTCCTTTTATTTTTGGGGTCTTGGTAATTGATTGGGAACGAGGAAGTTAATGGAGCTCAAGGGAGATGAATGAAACCCAACATGTAACGCAAGAGCTGGATGAAGCTCGATGGACGTATAAGGGCAACTAAAGACAAGAGTATTACAACTAGTTGGATTGGTTAGGTCCACTGAGGTAAATGGATGGTGATAGGAAAATCATGAGAAAGGTAATAGAAAGGGTAAAGTGAATGGATGTGATGCATCTGATTCCTTAGATATGTTGGGAATGGTTGTTCTCAATGGTGTGCATGCTATGAACAAATAATGGGAGTTCTCTCAACCTTTACCTTATGATATCTAGTAATTATGATCATGATTATGTTGATGTCTATATATGTATAGATGTACATATGTATGTATTCCATGTATGACAAGGTCATCATGGATCATGATTATTTTATGTTGATGTTTATATGTTTATATGTATGTCATTGTTTGACAAGATCATGATTATTTAATGTTAATATTTATATGTATATATATGTATGTATGTATGTTGTTGTCTAACAAGGTCATTAGAGATCATTCCTGTGGAGGAATGATTTCTTATGTAGGTGAATGACATGAAGAGGTTCTTGGTACATGAGGAATCAAGTGGGAAGAGTAGCCTGATAGATCGATGAGGTCAGTATCATGTGGATATGAGTTGATATTTTGTGATCATACTATGTCTATGATTATTTTATGGATAGATTAATGCTGAGAGATACATCAGCGGAATGAAAACAGTGTGATCCGTGGCATACTAGGATAAGCATGGATGGTAGAGAGACACTGGAAGTAAGGTTACTTGGTAGAGACAATGTGTTTTTGGATGTGAAGTGCGATTGTTGTGCATCTGTTGTACATGTTTTACATATGGTATTGTGTGCAAGGGGTGTTGTGTACATGTCGTGCATGTGGTACTCTATGGATTTGGTATTGTGTACATGTTGTACAGGTGGTGTGGTGTACATGTGGCACTGTGATCGAGTTTTGCAGGTGGTTTCATGTACATGTGATGTTGTGCACATGTTGTGTAGGTGGTATTATGTACAGGTGGTACAATCTACATGTTGTACATATGGTACTAGTGTACATGTGGTGTTATGCGCATGTCGTACATGTTTTGTTGCGGGCATACATAACTATGTATGTGCATTGTGTAGTCATGGTATCGCGACATGTGTATTCATTTTCTTGTACTTGTGTATGTATATGTATCTTGTTGTACGTTGGGTGTAGCTGTATGTAGTTTGTTGTGGTGTACACCGGATGTAAGCATATGTATTTGTTGCATTGTACACTCGGTGTAGGTGTATGTGTTGTATGTTAGGTGTAGGAACATCTATTGCATGGTGTTGTATGTCGTGTGTGGTTGTATGTGTGTGATGCACACTATGTGTATGTTCACATGATTGAGTAGAAGGAACTAGGTGTTTGTGAGGTGTGGAAACCGATCTAGTGTGTGTACGAAATAAGGACAAAAGTAGAAGCTAAGGATTGATTAAATGATAAATATCAATATTTTATTTCAGTTTTATTATGCATGTGATTTATGATTATGGTCTATGATGATTACATGTGATCTATGATTATAGTTTATGATTCTTACATGTGATTCATGATTTTAATTTGTGATGGTTGAGTTTGAGCTAACCTGATGCGATATGTTTATACATGATGATTTGGTCAAAGATGCTAGTTTTACTTGTTGTGATAGGAAGTAAACAAGATTGTAGGTGTACCTTATTGACAAGCTGTCAATGAGGTATGATGTAAACTTATTTCAATTTATTTTGAATCTAATGGAAGTTATGTGCTTGGTACAGGAAGCACAAAAATGCCTGTTTGGGTGGTTGAAACCAACTGTAAGAATTACTAGCAACAAAAAAAGGAATCGGAACATGCAACATTATGTTGGTAAATCACTTCAGGAGCAAGGCCATTGTGGGAGACTAGTACCAAATAGTGACCATTGATTTCCATGAGCATGATATGACCGTTATGATGGTTTTGAGGCAGGTATATGCCTTGGTTGTTTGACCTTCTGATGTGAGGGAGCCTTGCCAAGGGATGGATCCCCTGGGATAGGGGATGTTGGGGGACTTGGAAGGTGAGTGACTGCACAGAAGGGGGTGAATGGATTGCCTGAGGGACGATGTAGTAGAGAAGGGAACGTCGGGGATATATTTGCTTTAGTCATTAGCATTGTCAAATGGAATCAAATGCACATTGGGAGTGTGCCCTAGAACAATGAGCCGATAATTGTTCACTGAGAGGACAAGTAGTGAATACTAGTGATTACCCCATTACTATTATAGTTATACCCCTTATTTATATTGTTGTGCCCCTATTACCCCCATATTGTTATTTCTGTGCCCCATAGAATCCCTCTATTGTTATTTTTGTGGCTTTATATTATTATTGTTAGGTCGGCTGGATTATATTGTGACTCCTTAGACTCCTATATATAGAAAGGAGGTTTTGTCATTTGAATCATCGAATAATTGTTCATTTATGTAATGTAAAGGAGGTTGCCCCCTCGAAGAGGCTGAATTCTAAGGCGTTGATCTATCTTTTCTATCTTTTCTTGAGCTGGTTTCATAACATTTGGTATCAGAGCTTTGGATTCTAGGGTTTCGCTGCTCCAAACAGGTCATCGTGCCATTTTCGCTATAACTGTTTTTCTGTGACGTTTCAGAAGTCGCAAAAAAACCCATTTGAGAAGAAATCGCGCTGAACCTTGGTTCCGAATTTCAGAGCTTTTCGCGTGATATTTTCGGAGATATGATCTGAGGAAGTTGGTCTTTTTGCAGACTCCTGAATTACATTCAAAATAGGTGACCCGGGGAAAATTGTCATAAATTTCTCTCTGGGAATAAGATTGAAATTTCGTAAGAAGGTACAGAAAGAGGACGGACTTTAGTTTCTTGTATATCTTTTGCATAACCAAATATCGAAAATTGTACACGTGGCACTTCATACAACTTCGCTCTTTTGGAAAGGTCTATAATCAGGTCATCTTGGGAGATTGTGCATAACTCTTTCTTGGAGAATCCAATTTGGATCACACTGGTGGCATTAGAAAGAGAACAAAGAGAGCTACTATAGGTCACAAATTCAGAACTAGATGATTGGAAAGTACAGAGATACATCAGAGGCAATATCGAGCTCCTACAAAGTGAAAAAAGGTGTGTAGATTTTTTTTAAATTTTTGCTTAAGCTTGGTTGGAAAATTTATTTTGAAGGAATTCAAAGGGCATAGTAGAGAATTATTATCGGTAACTGATGCCCCGAGGAAAGAAAATGCAAACACCTAGTAAGGAACCTGAAAGCTCTAGCATGACTCATGAAGAAGAGGAAGAAATGCTACATGATATATCAAAATTACAAGAACAAGTGCAACAAATGTCATGCTCACACAAGTTAACAGATGCTAAGATAAATGGCGTGGAAGCTAAGATAAATGGCGTGGAAGCTAAGGTGGACAATTTGAAGATAGATTTGAACACAAATTTGAAGATAGGCATGGCATATTTGAAGACAGATTTGACAAATTTTCTAAAAGAAATACTTACTAATGGTGAAAAGGTAGTAAAGGAAACTCATGATGAGAACAAAAGAAATGTTAATCATGATTCCATAGATGCTAATGTTGGATCGAAGAATCACCATATTCCAAAAATTGATATGAGGAAGTTTGATGGCAAGGATCCCGCCACATGGATATTACAGATGGAGCAATTCTTCGATCTCAATAATGTGCAAAACACACAAAAGGTACGTATGGAAACTGTATATTTGGAACCAAATCAGTTTTTATGGTATCAATGGCTTTGTTCTCGTAAACAATTTATCACTTGGGAAATTTTTATGGAAGAATTGATAGCACATTATGAGGATACAAAAAGCAACACTTTTTTTAGCCAATTGATAAGTCTCAAACAAAAGGGTTCAATAATGGAGCACATTGAGGAGTTCCAAAAATTGAACATAAGGGTAAAAGATATTCCAGAGGAGCATAGGATTGATGTGTTCATAGGGTCTTTAAAGGATAATATCCAACATGATGTTCGCCTTTGGGAACCTGATTCATTAGAGAAGGCATTCAGGTTAGCAAGAAAAATGGAAAGCAAAATTATGGCAACTAGGAAGCATACCACTCACAACTATAAAGATGGAAGTGTTGTTGCCCATAGTCTTCCACAACCTACAAGGTTGACACCACAACAATTGGAAGAAAAAAGAGCAAAAGGGCTTTGTTACAATTGTGATAGCAAATACACAAAAGGTCATAAGTGTGCTGAGAAGAAATTATTCTACATAGATTGTGAAGAGGAAGAAGAAAAGGAGCAAGAAAGGTCAAAAGAAGAGGATATATTCCAGGAACAAAGCCTAGATGAAGAACAAATAAATCCGACCATATCTTGTAATGCATTGGCGGGAATTACCACTCCTCAAACCATCAAGATAGAAGGACAAATCAAGAAGAAAAAGGTAATAGTGTTGATTGATTCAGGAAGCACCCACAATTTTATTCATTGTAGGGTAGCAAAAGAATTGAATTGCTTCCTATATCCAGCACCAGAGTGTCAAGTGATGATTGCAAATGGAGGAACAATAAATTGCTCTGGAAAGTGCCATAATATCAAGCTATCCATGGGAGAATATGTATTGACTAGCCCAATGCTTTCCATTCCAATGGGAGGTGCCGATGTTGTACTAGGAGTCCAATGGCTACAATCCTTGGGTACAATAGCTTTTAATTTTCAAGAACTTTTCATCAAATTTTCTACGGAAGGAAAGGAAGTTGAATTAAGGGGTATTGCAGGGAAACCAGGAAAGATAATCAGCTCTAATGGCATGACAAAGCTTCTAAAAAAGGAGCAAAGAGGTGTAATTGCACAATTATGTTCGCTAGATGTTTCCACATTGGAATCATCTATTTCTCCAGATCTCCAAAAAGTCCTGGACAATCATTCCAAGGTATTTGAGACTCCCAAAGGTCTCCCACCTATGCGTGATCATGATCATGCTATTCATCTGATTCCAGGAAGTGTTCCTCCAAACATCAGGCCGTACAGATATCCCTATGTCCAAAAAAGTGAAATTGAACGTATGGTTGCAGAAATGCTAGAGGCTGGTATAATTCAACCGAGTCAAAGTTCTTTCTCAGCTCCAGTAGTATTGGTGCACAAGAAGGATGGATCATGGCGCATGTGTCCAGATTATAGGGAGCTCAACAAGCTCACTATTAAAGATAAGTTCCCCATTCCTGTCATTGATGAATTACTGGATGAATTGCATGGATCAATTTACTTCACCAAGTTGGATCTTCGTTCGGGATATCATCAAATCAGAATGAAGATTGAAGACATTCCGAAAATGGCATTTAGAACTCATGAGGGTCATTATGAATTTTTGGTCATGCCTTTTGGCCTTACCAATGCACCTTCAACATTTCAAGGTTTGATGAATTCAATTTTCAAACCATTCCTTAGAAAATTTGTGTTAGTATTTTTTGATGATATACTAATCTACAACAAGTCTTGGAAGGATCATGTTGAACATGTTGACAGGGTGCTACAACTATTGGAGGAGAAACAATTATATGCAAAAAGATCCAAATGTTTCTTTGGAGTCCAGGAGGTGGAATATTTGGGTCATATTGTATCTCATGAAGGAGTTAAGGTAGACCCTAGCAAAATTAAAGCCATTAAGGAATGGAAAATCCCCACATCCATAAAGCATCTGCGAGGATTTCTTGGGTTGACAGGGTATTATCGCAAGTTTGTTAAGAATTATGGGAGAATAGCAACACCTCTAACAACATTATTGAAGAAAGATTCATTTTCATGGACTCCGGAAGCAACAAAGGCCTTTGAACATCTTAAAGAGGCAATGTGCCAAGCACCGGTCTTAGCTACACCGGACTTCACAAAAACCTTTATTGTGGAATGTGATGCTTCAGGAAATGGAATTGGTGTTGTTCTAATGCAAGATGAAAGACCCATTGCTTTTGAAAGTCGTCCAATCAAGGGAAAGTTTTTAAGCAAAGCTATTTATGAGAAGGAAATGTTGGCAATACTCCATGCACTTAAGAAATGGCGACCCTACCTAATGGGAAGACACTTCAAGGTAAAAACGGATCATGATAGCCTTAAATACTTTTTAGAACAAAGATTATCCTCTGAAGAGCAACAAAAGTGGGTCACAAAGATGTTTGGTTATGACTTTGAAATCATCTACAAAAAAGGGAAGCAAAATGTGGTGGCAGATGCACTCTCAAGAAAGGATGAGGATGTGGAAGCATTGTTGTGTGCCATTTCTATTATCCAACCAGATTGGATAAACAAAGCAAGGGAGGAATGGAAGAATGACAAAGAAGTGTGGGCACTTATTCGAAAGCTACAACAAGATTTGAGTACTTCTGACACATTTAGCTGGCAAAATGATTCATTATGGTACAAAGATCGCTTATACCTTTGTAAGAATTCCAAGCTAAAACAAAAGATCCTTATGGAATTGCACACTTCTCCCTTAGGAGGGCACTCAGGATTTTTAAAAACTTACCACAGGTTTAAGAAGGAATTTTTTTTGGGATGGCCTTAAATAAGATATTCAAAAGTTTGTGGCGGAATGTTTGGTTTGCCAAGAAAATAAAGTTGAAACAATTAAGACACCTGGTCTATTACAACCTTTATCCATTCCAAGCCAACGTTGGGAGGAGGTTTCAATGGATTTTATCACAGGTTTACCCAAGTCTGAGGGAAAGAGTGTCATCATGGTGGTAGTTGAAAGACTTACCAAGTATGCACACTTTTGTGCATTATCACATCCATTTAAAGCCAGTACAGTTTCTACTACATTTATGGAAACAGTTCAAAAGCTACATGGAAACCCAAAGATTATTGTAAGTGACAGAGATCCCATTTTCACTGGAAATTTTTGGACAGAATTATTTTCTTGTCTTGGTACTCAGTTAGCTCATAGCTCATCTTATCATCCTCAATCTGATGGGCAAACTGAGATAGTAAACAAATGTTTGGAAGGATATCTTCGTTGCTTTGTATCTGATAAACAGACACAATGGGTCAAATGGTTGCCTCTAGCTGAATGGTGGTATAACACTTCCTTCCATACAGCAACAAAAATGACCCCATTTATGGCACTTTATGGGTATCAACCACCATCCATCACATCATATTTAAGAGAAAATTCTAAGGTTTAGGCAGTGGAACATCACATCGAACATCAATAACAAGTTCTCCAACTCTTAAAGGATAACCTCGTGTTGGCACAAAATAGAATGAAACAACAAGTAGATCAACATCGCAGTGAAAGAAGTTTTGATGTAGGTGATTGGGTATTCCTAAGGCTACAACCATATAAGAAAATGTCCCTAAAGCAAGCTAAGAAGGATAATAAATTATCACCAAAGTATTATGGTCCATACAAGGTGTTGCAAAAGATTGGTACTATGGCATACAAATTGGAGCTTCCTGTAGCTTCTCGATTGCACCCAGTTTTCCATGTTTCATGTTTAAAGAAGGTTATAGGCGCAAGCTCCCAATTCAAACAATATTGCCAGAACTTGACGAGGAAGGAAAAATTATATTGGAACCGGAAGCAGTCATAGAAACAAGAACTCGACAGCTACGAAATCGATCAATTTCAGAGTATCTTATCAAGTGGAAGAACTTATCCGCTGAAGATTCCACATGGGAGGATGAGAATTTTATATAGAAGTATCCAGAATTACTGAAGTGTTGAGGACAACACTTTTTTGAAGGAGAGGGGCATGTTGGGTCCCTATAATACTAGTGATTACCCCATTACTATTATAGTTATACCCCTTATTTATATTGTTGTGCCCCTATTACCCCCATATTGTTATTTCTGTGCCCCATAGAATCCCTCTATTGTTATTTTTGTGGCTTTATATTATTATTGTTAGGTCGGCTCGATTATATTGTGACTCCTTAGACTCCTATATATAGAAAGGAGGTTTTGTCATTTGAATCATCGAAGAATTGTTCATTTATGTAATGTAAAGGAGGTTGCCCCCTAGAAGAGGCTGAATTCTAAGGTGTTGATCTATCTTTTCTATCTTTTCTTGAGCTGGTTTCATAACAGAAACCAACTGCAAGAATTACCAACAACAAAAAAAGGAATCGAAACATGCAACATTATGTTGGTAAATCACTTCAGGAGCAAGGCCATTGTGGGAGACTAGTACCAAATAGTGTCCATTGATTTCCATGAGCATGATATGACTGGTATGATGGTTTTGAGGCAGGTATATGCCTTGGTTGTTTGACCTTCTGATGTGAGGGAGCCTTGCCAAGGGATGGATCCCCTGGGATAGGGGATGCTGGGGGACTTGGAAGGTGAGTGACTGCACAGAAGGGGGTGAATGGATTTCCTGAGGGATGATGTAGCAGAGAAGGGAACGTCGGGGATATATTTGCTTTAGTCATTAGCATTGTCAAATGGAATCAAATGCACATTGGGAGTGTGCCCTAGAACAATGAGCCGATAATTGTTCACTGAGAGGACAAGTAGCGCAGCATTATAGTGCTAGACATTAGATGAAAATATGACTTGCAGTGGATTCTGGACTTCCTAGGAAGGAGGTGAATCTTGGTATTAGTTTGAGGGGGGAGGTATGAGCCTCTGGATTCCCATGTTGTTGATGTATGCATCATATCCTTTTATTTGCTAGATGAGAAAATGTGCATATGTGTATGTCATTTTAAATACTATATCGAGTTGGATCAGAAAGTGCCAAAGAAATTATGGTTATTTGTTGGTTGAAGCAAATTTGTATGCATGTATATGTGGTTATTATTGTAAATATCATAATGAGTTTTGTTATAAAGCTCCAGTAAACAATATGTTTGGCATGTTTCAATGTTGGTCATTGTAAATACTGCAATGAGCTAAGTTATAAAAATCCATGGGTAGTATGTTTTTTTAGTGGTCTTGTTGGTTATAGGTATAATTGAACACCGCAGACGGTGTTCCCCCAAGGGGGAGTGTTTTGTAACAACCCTGGTTAAAAATCTATGTAAAAAAAATATAAGACCATGGTCATGGGACAAGTATTCCAAGCCAAATGGTGGGAAAAACATCCTAGTGGGTGTTCATTCGGTTTATTATGGCTAAAAAAATTGGCAAAGGCAATGTAAGGGCTTTGGAAAGGCAAAATTGCATTTTTGTCACATTTATTTATGAAAATAATGGAAATTACGAGAAAAGGAAGGTGAAAGGTCACAGGTTGCATGTGAGGAGGAAATTGAATGAAAATAATGGAAAATGAAGAAACTAAAGGCCTCGTTCATAAAAGGCCCTTGAGGATGAGTTGGCAAGCTTTTGACAAGTTTTTGGTGGAGCTCTCTTCTATTCTGTCTCTCCCATGAATACTCTTGGACACTCAGAGTTTTCTTGGAGCACTTTGGTATTGGATCAATAAAGGTAAAAGAAGGTCATCCACATGGATATTGGTGGCCACATGCCTATTCCACTTGGATCCCCACCATTGTTTCTTTTAGTTTTTCAATTTCCTTAATTGTAGCACAGTTACTATTTTTCGCATTTTTTTGGGTTTTGAACTTCTAGAACCATTTTGAGGCCCTAAACGACATTTTTTGGGAAACCCACTAGTGGAAAATATGAGTTTTCAACTCGGTATTCGTTGTGAGAAGTTTTATTCCTCAAATAGATATTTATAACGAGGTATCATGTGGGTCAAATGGATATCATATGCCAAAGTTACAACCTTGGGAGGTTGATTTACCAACTTACCCCAACAGGGCCCATAGTTTGGCATTTCATCTCCTAGGGTTAGGTTTTTGTATGGTTAAGGTTTTCCAATGTTTCTCAATAATAAATACACCTTCAAGCGTCATTTTATCATAGCTTCAAGGCATGTAGCTACCACATCTCTTCTCCGAGATAGGTTACCATCAGTCGAGCTAATTTACTTCCTTTTTATATGTAAGCATATTTCAGTTCTTTGATATTAACGAAATGAAGTTTTATTTCCACTACATCTCTGTGTGTATGCTTATATCTACAATTTGTTGCATTCTTGTTTAAATTTAGGTCAGAAAGCAAGAAGAAGGAAGGAGAAAGCAAGGAAGAGTAGGATCAAGCAACTACAGCAGAATTCTTTGTAGTTATCGATTTACATGGTTGATTTCCTTGCTAGATTTGGCATGCATGGTATTGCATGTGGTTCTTTGTTGTTATGGCATGGGCTTTTCCACGTGTGACAGTGTTTTCAGCCTAGCCTTTCCAATTCTGGATAGCCATGGTCTGATGGGGTTCTCATGTTTTGGTTGAGCTGGATTTCTGGATGGATTTGAAGCTGAGTGAGGTGGATCTCTAAAAGAAAGAAAACATGTCATAGTGATCCCTGGATCATACTGTGGATTACGGTAAATCGAATGCCTTAGTGACCCCTAAATCATACAGTGGGCTGTGGTAAAGCCAAGTATTGCGTGCCTCGGTGGGCTTAGGAATCCTCGATCGGTGAATGGAAGGACATATGGTAAATCCTAGAGGTGGGTGCTCTCCATGAGGCCTAGTAATCTCAGGAGGGGATTTTTGGTAAAGCCTAGAGAGTGGGTCTCGATTAAGGGCCTAGTGATCCGGTGTGGATTGTAGTAAAGCCTGAGGGACTAGGAGACATGGAAATTCCTCACAATCTAGGTGGAGAAATCTTGTGGCATACATGCTTGTTTTGGCCTAGTGATCTGGTGGAGATCATGGTAAATCCTGTTATTAAGTGTTTATTGTGTTGGCCTAGTGATCTGAGATAGATTAATATAAAGCCTAGTTTTTATTGATGAGGGTGAGGTGGTTTAGCCTTGAGATGCCCTCGTTGGTTCTTTTGGTTTGAGTCGCACATTCATGCTTGGAATATGTCACTAGGGTGATTGGTTGAAGAGGGATCTGACTCAACCAATCTATGGTGGAACGTGGTAGTCCCATACCGGGTTGGATTTTGCATCATTAATATGAGGTTATTTCTCCTTTTTTTTCATGAGTATTATACTAGTTTATATGTGGATTCTATGGCTAATGTATCCCTGATATTTCTATTTTTATTATGCTGGTTATAAGCATGTATTCTGACAGTGATGATGTATGTCTATCCTCATGTTTTTATTTGTAGATGAATGGACAATGTATCTATGACCTAATAGATGATAATGTAACTAATGATATAAGGGAACAATGCTTCTTAGTGATTCTTAGATAAGTATGAGATTGCTATGCTCAGATATGTTATTTAAACATGTAGCTTACATATTTGTGACATGTTTGACAAATGCTTGTCATGGCTCGTAGGGGTCCAGTCAAGTTCTTGTTCAAGTAATTGCATTTATATCATTATTCGGTTTTTATTGTTCAACTCCAAAAGTGTCATTGAGTTCTTGGTAGTGACCTGAGCTTTGGGCTTGAAAAAGTGGCACAAATCTCAGAGACGCAAGCATAGGTCTGAGGAGAAAAGTCCTTGGACTCATGCCTGCTCATGATGTGGGAGCGTCTAGAGCCTCCTAGATGAATGCTTTCTCATATCAAGGGATCGTTCGGGGGTTTAGTATTCTAAAACTCCAGTTGGTTTTAGGGGTTGGTTAGCTGAGTGGTTAGGTTGGCTCCTGGGAGTCCTGTTGTTGATGTGGAGGGTCTGCGTGGTATGTTTCCATCGATTCCACTTCCTTAAGGTCACCTAGGAGGTTGAATCTCATTATAATGGCCTCTTGTCATATATTTACCCCGGTTGGCTGGTTACTTTAGTAAAAGTGGGATGAGGGTGTTACAGAGACAAAGCCATGTCACTCTAGCTCACTACAATGCAAGTCATCTTCTTGATGTGGAAAATCAAATTTCTCTATTTGGCTAAGCCACAAGTCAAATGCAACCCTTTCTTGCTACAATTCTAATAGGTACAAGGTCTAAGAGTGTTAGCATATATACATGCATATCCATATCCATATACATATATATGTCATAGATCTTGACTTGCATTCGTGCACCATATTATTGTTCCAAAAAATGGATAGTGCAATAAAAGTTTATAGCATGGATGAAAAATATCCATACTATATATGACAATACAAAACTATATATTCCTTTGCTGGCTCATCCATAGAAATATCCTCACAGTTCGGATTTTCGGAGACTCTGCAAATGTGGTAAACTGGGTCAATGGGAAATTTAGATGCAGGAATTATATGCTGATGCCTCTGTTAGAAGAAATCCAAAGTTTAAAGTCTCATTTTAATGGTTTCTCCATTGCTCATATTTACAGGGACAAAAATGAAGAAGCCGACCGGTTATCTAAAGCAGGTTTACAGTAGATTCTGGGATCTTGGAGGATAACAGAGCATGTTCAGGATCAGATCCGTGTGTCGGATCTTCCCCCGTACTCTCAAAAATTTCTTTCTCTTTTTTGTTTGAACATGTATGTAAAGCTCCTGAAGCAGGAGAGACAGTTTGCTTACTTTATTTTCCTTTAGAAACTATATATTGGGTTGTTTTCCTGTTTAAAAAGGAGGCCCAGATACTAAGAGACAGCTTTGAAATGTTTATTTTTTGAATATGGCTGTTACAGGCCGCGGTCAGGAGAGTTTATCCTAGTCTCTTGATAAAAAGATACGGTACCACAGAGGAGATTTAAATATCTCTATGGCACAAGCAATCTCTGCTGAATGTTAACTCATTCCTTTTGTAGCTTTTTTATTTTGATTAATAGAAAAGATCGGCTTTTTTCTTTGGAAAAAAAGACAAAACTATATACAAATAAAAAAACAATATTATTTAAAAAGATGATGTATTTATAATCTACATTGTTGAATTTGTTTATCAAGGATGGATTTGTGTAGCCTATTTAAAAATAGCTATCTAATCATTATTGATAATTAAATTAAAGTTTTGGAACCTCTTTTTCCAAAATAAATACACTTATCAATATAACAAAGATATTTATTAGTAAAATTTAAATTATATAATTACATTGATATATTTAAATCTTGTTTTATATATATATATATATATATATATATATATATATATATATATATATAAGTTGTAAAATATTTGTTTATAATTAATAATAATAATAATAATAATAATTTATAATAAAACTATAATCTAATTTTTTATTTTATAATATGATATTAAGTCTATGAACATTTATCATTCTTTATATTAATTAGTTATAAACAGAGAAAATTTCTATGATATTAATGAATGGTGAACATAGAAAAATTATAAAAGAAAATACACTTTACCCCAAATTTGAAGCCTTGAAGTAGCGCTAATTAGTGCCACCTAATTAAAGAGTGTAACAAATAAACAACTCCCCGTATTTTGACTAGTATTTTTTTTTTTTAATTTAAATATTATTTAGTTTTTATAAAATAAAATGGAAAATGTCATTCATCATTGTATTTGAATTACATTAGTCATTTTTGTGGAGTGATTTGACTACTAAGGTTTATGAAGACATATATACTCTATTCCTCTATAGCTTTGAACCTGTGACCTCTTAGGAGGAAACACATGCTCTTAACCATTAGTAAATGTGGTTGTGCTAGTTATAGTCAATATTTTTGGGGGTGGATTCATGACTGGTCCCTTAAATGTAATACATGTGATGTCTTTCTCAATAGCTAGCGGAAGTACATCTCAGGGTCACCAATTAAGGTTGACAAGGGTTGATGGGATTGATCAAGATTGACAAAGTTGACCATGGTCAAGATTACATTAATGTTAACGTTATTGTTGACCATATATAACTACAAAGACCTTGGTTGACTATGTTCAAACAAGCTAACCATGGTTGGCCACTAGGAATAGGTAAAGCATGACATGTTCTAGGTTGACTATTGTTGACCAAAGAAAAATATGCCTCATCATGATTGATCATGACTAAAATAATAGATATTAAAAATTAAAAATGAAATTTTTTAATAATTTTTTTTAAGATATTAAACTATCATCTAACTTTTATAGAATTCAAAATAATAATAAATATTAAGAAATTTGACATATTTAAATTCAATGTGTTAGTTTGGTTTAACATTATTTATTTATTGATATCAGTCTTTCGGATCAATCACATTCTTAATCCGAAAGACTGATATCAACATTATGGAGCACAAAATTCTTAGATCTAACATTATTTATTTATATTTTGAAAATACACCATTTATATTTTGAAAATACATTGTTAGATATGTCAATAGTGTCATAATTAAGTTATAATTATTTTTTTAATTTACTATTATTATTTGTTTAATATTTTAGTAATAATAAATTTAAAAAAAAAACTAAATAAATAATTTTTATATAAATTAATTTTATAACAATTAGTGATAATGATTAAGATGATTATAACATTTATTAGGAGTAGAATAGATGTGATAGGCTATTTTATCAAGACACTTTGTGATGTAAAAGTTATTAATTTGAAATTTTGTAGGTAAAAGTCTGACTATATTAAGGGTTGGTGTAACCTATACAGGGTATCATCCCAAATAATTATGACAACTAAATAAATCACAACTAAAGAAGGTGAGTGAGGAGCCGACATCGCCATCACAGCCATCTTCGGTATCAGAAATGGAGTGGGCATGTGATAGTGGGTAGATCTCCAAGGCTCGGGACTTCGGTTTGTTGGAGTCTCCATTTGAGGAGAATGGTGGCCTGAATTTGGAGAAAATCACGTCGATTGAGGAGGCGTCAGTGTGGGAGGTCATGCTAACTTGGGAGGAGGAACAACTAGATGAATACATCTTCTTTGACCCCACAAATTTGTGGAACTTTTGAGACATTTGAATCATTTACAGGG
Source organism: Pinus tabuliformis (assembly GCA_031772625.1). Lineage (NCBI taxonomy): Eukaryota > Viridiplantae > Streptophyta > Pinopsida > Pinales > Pinaceae > Pinus > Pinus tabuliformis. The sequence goes on along the minus strand of CM062812.1, from coordinate 449,491,389 downwards.
AAAAGGAGGAAAGGAAGATTGGGTGATGTGTTTTTGGTTTGTGACGTTGTCCAATGGGAAACGAGCTTCGACCCAATTATCAAAATATTTTACTAAGTTTTCACTATATATGGTTGGTTAAGATGTTTTATAATAGTAAGTTTAAGTTATGTAATGGGTAAAATTTAAATGTTTTCAAATTTTATAAAATTATGGATTTTAAATTTTATTTTAAAATTAGTTAATTTAATAGGTTAAATTCTTTATAAATTTTTTTAATATAAATAAAATTATAGGGTTTAATCGTTAAGAGCATGTGTTTCCTCTTAAGTTGATATATTCAAAATCAAAGGAATAGAGTATGTGTGTGGGTAGAGTGTGTATTGGATAATAATATATATCATTAAATTAAAAAATACATATTAATTATACTACAATTTCATCATGCTCTTGTTCTCAAATGGAGTGTGACCCGAGATTAAAATTGGATAGTAATATATCTAATTGAATTAAAAAAACATATTAATTATACTACAATTTCATCATGCTCTTGTTCTCAAATGTACACATTAAAATTGGATAACAATATATATCATTAAATTAAAAAAACATATTGATTATACTACAATTTCATCATGCTCTTGTTCTGAAATGGACACCTACAAACTACGGTTATAATTTTTATATTATACAAAAAAAAAAAAAATTAACCTAATCATGTCCTTGTTTTTGAAAATACATCTACAAACTAACACAACTACATTAATATTTTTAATGTGGTTGATATAAGCCAAAGGTTTCATTTGTATCTACCATTGATAAATATATAGCAATAAAAATAAAAACTATTACAATAAAAATATTAGTATTAGTATTATTATTAATTATTATTTCTTTATAATCATTATTATTTAATATTATCTATTATTATTTAATTTGAAATTATGTAATATAAATATGAACCCTCGGAATATGAACCTTTACATTAATAAACTTTAGGGATTGATATTATAAACCAAAAGGAATACTATTAACCCAAGATATAATAAACCCATAGGATTATTACTAAAAACCTTAGGGTTTATACTCCCTTGGGTTTTTAGTATTAACCCCTTGGGTTTATAACGTCAATCCCTTGGGTACATTAATCTAAGTGTTCATATTCCTAGGGTATAATACTAATCCCTTAGGTTCAATATAAATCATGGTCAACCAAGGGTTTATATACCTTGGATTAATAATATTAGTCCCTTGGGTTTATAATACCTTGGGGTTTTAATATTAACCCTTTGGTTTAAAATTCCCTTGGGTTTATAACAACAATCCATTCACATTACTAATATAAGGGTTCATATTCATAGAATTTAATACTAAAACCTGAAGAGATTATAAACCAAAGGAAATAATATTAACCCAAGGGATTAATACTAAAAATCCAAGGAATTATTGACCCAAGGGAATAATATTAAACCCTAGTGACTACTATTATAAACCCAAGGTATATAAACCCTAAGATAAATATTATAAACCCTAAAATAAACATGGTTGACCATGGTTGATTTTCATTTTGAGACAATCAAACAAAATAAAAATCAACCATTGTTAACCATGGTCAACCATGTTTATTTTAGGGTTTATAATATTAATCCTTTTATAATATTTATCTTAGGATTTTTATATCTTGGGTTTATAATATTAATCCCTAGGGTTTAATATTATTCTCTTGTATTTATAATTCCTTGGGTTTTGGGTATTAATCGCATGAGTTTATTATCCTTTTAGTTAATATTATTTCTTGGGGTTTTAGTATTATACCCTAGCAATATGAACCCTTAGCTTAATAGACCCAACACATTAATACTAAAACCCCAAGGTATTATAAACTGGAGGAACTAATAGTAATAAACCCAAGGGGTTAATATTATAAATCCAATGCATATAAACTCTTGGTTGACCATGATTTACATTGAACATAATCGATTAATATTATAAATCTATGAAGAATATCATACCCTAGGAATATGAACCCTTTAATTAATATACCCAAGGGATTAATACTAAAAACCCAAGGGAATATAAACCCTAGTTATAATAGTATTAATGCATTCGGTTTATTATCCCTTAAATTAATATAATTCCCTTGGGTTTATAAACCCTTGGGGATTAATTATTAACACCTTGGGTTTATAATTGCTTAGGGTTTTATTATTAACCCCTCGGGTTTATTATTCCCTTGGGTTTATAATATCAATCCATTGGGTTTATTAATCTAAGGGTTCATATTTTCAAGGTATAATATTATCCGTAGGGTTTGTAATTAATATTAGTTCCTAGGATTTCATATTACTCCATAGGGTTTATAATTTCTTGACTTTTTAGTATTAAACCCAAGGAATTATATGGTTGAGCATTCTTGACCATGATTGATTTTTAAATCGAGATAATATTTTCCACAATGTGACATTACACCATGGTTGATTCTCATATTTAGACAATATTCGTCACAATGTGACATTGGACCATGGTTAACCATGATTGAATTTATAAAACATGGTTGACCATAATTGATATTATAAACCATAGGGAATAAAAAACCCTAGGGATTAATACTAAAAACCCAAGGGATTATAAATGTAAGCGATTAATATTAAACCCTAGGAATATGAACCCTTACATTAATAAACCTAAGTGATTGATATTACAAATTCCGAGGGAATAATAAAACCAAGGGATAAAAATTATAAACCTAAGCTATATAAACCCTAGGATAAATATTATAAACCCTAAAATAAACGTGGTTGACCACGATTGACCATGGTTGAAAATGGTTGACCACAGTTGAACATGATTAACCATGGTTGACCATAATGTTGCATTGAACCATGGTTGAGCATGCTTGACCATGATTGATTTTTCAAATCCAAAGAATATTTGTCTCAATACAACAATTGACCATGGTTAAACATGATTTATTATGATATTGAGACAATATTCATCATAGTACGACATTGGACCATGGTTGAGAATTATTGAATTTATAAAACATGGTTGGCCATCATTGATATTATAAACCCAAGGGATATGGACGTAAGGGAATAATACTAAACCCTAGTAATATGAACCCTTAGATTAATAAGCCAAATGATTGATATTATAAACCCAAGGGAATAATAAACGAAGGAATAAAAATTATAAATCCAGCGTATATAAACCGTAAGATAAATATTATAAACCCTAAACTAAACATGGTTGACCATGGTTCATTTCCATATTGAGAAAATTATTTTCACAATGCGACAGTGGACCATGGTTGACCATGCTTTACCATGATTAATTTCATATCGATACAAACTTTTTCATAATGCGACATTGGACCGAGGTTGATGATGATTGATTTTCATATTGAGATAATCATTGAGATAATGCAACATTCCACTACGGTTAACCATGAATGATTGTGTTTGCTATCGTAAACTGAGGGGAATAATAAACCCAAGGGATTGATATTATAAACCCAAGTAAACCCAAGGTATTAGTACTAAAACCTTAAGGGATTATGAACCCAAGGGACTAATATTATAACCCTAAGGTATATATTCCCAAATACAAAAAAATTTAAACACTAAAATAAACATGGTTGATCATGGTGTATTTTCATATTGAGACAATCCTTGTCACCATGTGACGTTGGGCCATGGTTGACCATGCTTAACCATGGTCGATTTTCATAGCAACACAGTCTTTGTGACAATGTGAAGTTCGACCATGATTGATCGTGGATGACCATGTTTGATTTTATAAAACATGGTTGACCAAGGTTGACGATGGTTGACCATGGTGGTGCATGAGTATCATATTGATACAATCTTTGTCATAATGCGGTGTTGGACCATGGTTGAGACAATGAGTTATTTTCATTTTAAGACATCTTTGTCACAATGTGACGTTGGACCATTGTTGACCATGATTAATTTTATAAAACATGGCTGACCATGGTTGAATAATTCTAAACCGAAGGGACCAATATTATAAACCCAAGGTTTATAAACCCTAAGATAAATATTATAAGTATTAAAATAAACATGGTTGATAAACACTAAACAATAAACACTCAAGTTTTATACTAGTAAACCCAACACTTATTAAACTGAGCGGATTAATACTAAAACCCAAGGAATTATAAACATGAGGGAATAATATAAACCCAAGGTATATAAACCCTAGGATAAATATTATAAATCCAAAAATAAACATGGTTGACCATGGTTGATTTTCATATTGAGATAATCTTTGTCACAATGCAATGTTGGACGACGCTCGACCATGGTTGAACCCTTCGATTAATAAACCCAAGGGATTGATATTATAAACCCAAGGGAAAGATATTAAACTCAAGGCATTAATATTATAAAGCCAAGGTATATAAACCATAAGATAAATATTATAAACCCTAAAATAAACATGGTTGATCATGGAGTCCCAAGGGTTAGCTTAATTGGTCGAGTTCCTGTTGTTAAGTACCTCTCAAGTTGGGAGGTCACAGGGTCAAATATCCTCGACCCCCTTGGGGTTAGGCCCTACTTGTTTGGCTGGTGGGTATATCCCTTCTAGTTGATCTACCTGGAGTTTTCCCCTCGATGTAGTGACCACCCAGTGTCTATGAACCACCCTTAAAGAAAACATGGTTGACCATGGTTGAAAATGGTTGATTTCCATATTGAGACAATCCTTGTCACAATGTGACATTCAACCATGGTTGACCATGATTGATTTTCATATCAAGAAAATCTTTGTCACAATGTGACGTTGGACCATTTTTTACCATGTTTGTTTTTCATATTGAGACAATATTTGTCAAAATGTGACATTGGACCATGGTTGACACAATTGATTTTATAAAGCATGGTTGACCATCATTGACCATGATTGATAGTATAAACACAGGGGATTAATACTTAAAAACCATGGGAATAATATTAAACCCTAGGAATATGAACCCTTAGATTAATAAACCCAAGGAATTAGTATTGAGATGTGGTTGACCATGGTTTATTTTCATATTGTGATAATCCTTGTCACAATGTGACGTTGGACCATGGTTTACCATGGCTTTCCATTATTGATTTTCATATTAACACAATCTTTGTCACAATATGAAGTTGGACCATGCTTGATCATGTTTGATTTTCATATTGAGACAATATTTATCACAATACGATGTTGGATCATGGCTAGCCATGATTGACCATGGTCAACCATGGGTGACCATGATTGACCATGGTTGATTATGAATGACCATGGTTTGCCATGATCCATATTATAAACCCAAAGGATTAATACAAAAAACCCAAGGGCTTATAACCCAAGGACCCTAAGATAAATATTATAAAGCCTTAAATAAACATGGTTGACCATGGTTGATTTTCATATTGGTAAAATCTTTGTCGCAATACGATGTTGGACCATGCTCGACCATGGTGGAAGCCTTAGATTAATAAACCCAAGGGATTGATTTTATAAACCCAAGGGAAAAATATTAAACCCAAGGAATTAATACTATAAACCTTAAGATATATATTATAAACCCTAAAGTAAACATGGTTGACCATACTTGAAAATGCTTAATTTTCATATTGAGACAATCCTTATCACAATGAAACGTTCGACCATGGTTGACCATTTACCATGCATTCTTTTTATATTTAATCGTCAGCACTTAGAGTTAAATCTCTGATAATAAGACTAGGTAATATTGGTGCTTGAAGAAATAACAGAGAGGATTCTTTGGAAATTTATGATTGGTATTTTTATCAGCAAATTTCACTGGTCATCATTATCCATATGCTTAACATCAGGGATTTCCACTCAACTTCTACTAGATTCAAACAACACTCCTTTTTACTTTTTGCAATCAAATTTTGAAATGAGAAATTTAGAAATATCACAGGTGATGTTTATCATCTATCAAACACTTTGAATATCTGGTTTATGAATTCATCAAAAAAATTTATCATTGAAATCTGTCAGCCATATGCCTTTTCTTCTCACTATCCCTAAGGCTAATAATGGTGTTTTTCCATCATTTTTTTTGCTAGGCTGGACGTACTGCTCAACGAACTTCTTAGCAATCATATATAAATTCACCAACAATTTACAAATTTTAGGCTTTCAAAGAATGTGTCAACGCACATAGAAGGAACACCATACAACATACCTACAGTGCTCATGGCATGGTCTTCAAGAAAAGAATGCGGCATACCATGATACACCAACTAGCTTTCAAAATAAGTCATAGCAATAAGAGTTGAATGTGCATTCACCAAATCAATGCAGCAAACAACCAATAAAAATAGTGTTCAACATGCGCATGTTTCCAAAATTCAAACGATGTTCAATGCAAGGTAAATTGAGATGAAATCACCCCAAAATTACACTAAGTATTTAATAGAGTGCACTCACTCAACCCATAGAAACAATTTTAACTAACCCACAAAGGTTGAATGATATAGATCACAATGCACGAACTGAGCACTCCATTCAACCATTAGACTTCTCTTGGACTTGGCTTGATGTTTGTCATTTCAGGTCTATTTTTCACTCCTCTAGTGTGGAATCCTTGAAATGTTGTTTTTCAATGTGTATAATAAGGGAAATAGTAGCACTAGCTCAATGGAGATTAAAAAATTACTGAAAGAATTCAACCACTAGAAATGATGTCTCTTATAAAATTATTCAAGCTAATAGTTCAACATAAACTGTAAAGAGTTATGGGTGAGTAAGTGTTCAATGAGTGCGCAAGCAAGGCATTGGGAAGAGGACTTAAGAAAAAATGTAAGACAGGTTCAAAGAGAGATCCAAGGAGAAAGAATATTCAAAAACTTGTTCGAAGACAGTTCTAGCTATGAATGTATGGAATAAACATTCCAAGATAGGGTCATATGATCTTGGTGATAGTCCAGCTGCAATTGCTGCAAAGTACAATCTTTCTCCTAGATAGTAACAAAGGTCATGTGAATATTCCAATGTGAAAAGGTGTGTACCAACCAAAAAATTGTTTTAATATTGTAGATTCGAGAGACGTTACTATTGAGTGAATGAAAACTGGAGGACTACAGGTCTGACAAACCAAGGAGAGGCAGGATTAGCAGATTCCTCAGAGTGGCGGAGTGGGAATGGATGGACCCTCTACCAACTTTCTTAGTTTAATCCTAGCAAATGTTCCAATGTTTCCAAAAAAAGTAAAGCTAGGAATGATAGGAACATTCAAACCATGATTTTTACAATAGCACATGGTGTAATAGTGAAGTAACATAAAACAATGTCTTATTCATTCACAAGGACATAACTGGGTAGAAGAAGACATGTTAGAGCTGACATGCACACAAACCACCAAACAAGTGATTCAAGTTTGACCAGGGAAGGGTCTCACCAGCTTGGAAGGGCAAAGAATGCTTCCTATGCACCAAGATACCGCAACATGGTTAAAAGTTACGACACACACACTCAATGTACCATTGAATGATTAAATTGCTCCTATCATCGCACAGTATTCAAGGCTCAACGCACAAAACTTAACACTCCAAGTCTTGCACATGGATAGAGGACATAGTTATTGTGACAAAGTTGCAAAGAATGCAACTAGAATCTAGTTGATGGGACATTCATGAAATGTGAGACTGATAGTAGAATTGGTCACAAGACTAGTGGCTCAACTTTGGGCAAGGTAGGAGATCGCTTGCTCTAGTACCATGATAAACACACATGTAGGCGATAGAATGTGAAATATCAAACATGCAATTGCATTTATTATTCACATTGATGTACATTTATAATACATTGATATGACTCTGGAATTCATCTTCCAAGGTATATTGGACTTCCTTTTACTTTTCAACTTCCACACCATAAACTTTAGTGGATTAGGTGTCCAACATAAAAAATGAGGCACACTCATCTTACTAAAACTAACTAAGCGACATAAAAATATCATGTGATATAAATAAACCTTTTAGTACCTGCCTTCACACGTAAATAACATTTTCATAGTCCTTAGAACATGGGTTTATTCGATCTTCAACATACTCTCATGGATTATGACGCTCCAATTAGGATTTTGAGCATTTTCCTTCAAGAAGAAATTCAAATCTACATTTTGTACCATTTTCTTTTTGAACCACCTTTCTCCTTCAATAGATAACCCTATGGCTTCTCCAATAGACTCCTCAGTGACTGAAAAATATAAATCCCTTACCTTCATTATGTTGCTACGAAAGGAATTAATGAAGTTATGGCACCAGCTCAGATTATATCCATTAAAATGATGAAAAATTGGCTCCCATCCAGCGTTGGTGAAAACTAGTATGAGTTCTTGATAAGTTTGGAACCACTCTATGCCATTTGGTTCATATCGTTTTATATGGTTGGACTTTCCCATTTATCAACTACAAATATACCCAACCCCTGGAAACATGTTGTAAAAACTCTCTTGTTCATTATAAACGCGTTACCTAGAAAAGCTGGAAATGGCCTTTTTACAAATAACTACAATTTTTAGGTTTTAGCTTTCAAACCCTCCTCTAATGCTTGGAAACCACTTCAGATGTCACATCAAGTAGTAACATGGGTTAAATTACTTCAAAGAACATTTAATAACTTGAAATCAACAATGTGGAAATTAGAAAGCTTCCATTTTTTCAAATTCCTATAGGTGTTGTGAAAATATTTCATAGTGTGGCCTGTAGGCACTATGAAATATTTTCATAGTGTCAGCTATCGGCGCTACAAAAATATTTCATAGTGCAACCTTGTCTTCATTCAATTTGATCCATTTTTTTCTGTAAAAATTAGCATAAACTTAAGCATAACATAAATAAACCCTTTTGAAATGTTTCTAAGCTTTATGCTACCCTTTCATACAGTTTTTTTTACATAGCCCAATAATTAACCCGATTCACTCTTTCTAAATGAAGTTTTCAACTGATTATAAAAACATTCGGACTCTTTTTGAAGGTACAAACCTAGTGCTAACATGATGAACGAATGAGGGTAGCATGCAATCATGTAGAGAGGCACCCATTAGAATGAGTTGAATAAGCTAGATTGGATGGTGGGATAAAACATGAGTCAAGTGAGCACAATGGAGCATAGATGACTATTGAGATGGGTTGGGCCAAACTATCATTTGGGAGAATTATGTAATACATAACATTTTCACATTCGAGATGGAAGGATTCAACCTTTTTTAATTTGGAACAATTTCTTGTAAATGTGACAAGAGAGTTGGCTAAGGAAACAAGCATTTGACCAAGTACAATTTGGATTATAAGTGCTAACGTGATATGAATAGTTGGTTAACTTTATATGGGTTTGGATAGTGTGCAATAACCCAATATCTAACATGACTGAGTGGGTCATTTCATAAGTCATGACACAATTTTCTTACATGAAAAAGTGTAGGGAGATAAGTTCTTGTTAGTCGGAGGCAAAGATAAGCATGCAAACACAAGAAAAATAAATACACAAGATTATGCTTGAATAAAAAATTTCTATTCATTAATTATTATCTCATATACATCCATGAAGCTACGACTATTCTATTTTATTGATTCACATTACAATGGCCCAACCATAGTTATATAAACACCAAATGTTTTAAATATGGAATCATGGAAACTCTAACTTTCCTTTCCTCATGCAAACTAAGACTTCACGCTTTTACTAAACTTTTCTAACTTTCCTATAACTTAACTCAACATTTTATTTTTCTTGACTTAGCTTTTCTAGACAAAACCTTAACCATATAACTCTAAATGACTTGACTTCTAATATTAGACTTGAATTTATTTCCTGAACTTAACTCTACTCTTCATGCATTGCATGCATATGAGTGTAATTACTATTTCTAATACTCCAACTTAATTACGACCATATGACTCAAACTTAACTTAATCGTGACTCAACCATGCATGCTACACTTGCAATAAAAAATTAACTCAATTTTTTTTTACAATGCAAATTTTTCTTTTCCATTTCTTCCATATTTTATACCCTTGAAACTGCTTCATTTTCAGTTTCACTTTCTTGACGTAAGCTCCATATTTCTTCACTTGTTGCTACTGTAAATTTTCTTTGAATTCTTTTATATTTTTTCTAAAGAATAATTTAGGCTTTCAAAGCCTATCTTCTATAGATTCCTCTTGAAATATTTGTTCATTCATGGACTACTACCACAACTCTTCATCTTCAAACTATGAACTTTGCCATGCTTCTTCGACTTCATATTCCCGATCTTCTTTCTTCCATATTTATTGATATTATAATTTGATCTCTTCTTGAATTCATTTTTGAAAGGTCGGTTCAATGATTTCTTCTTCGTCATCAGAAACTTCCATGCCCATTCCTACATATTTTTCTTCATCTTCTCTTTCATCTATAACTATAATTGGATTGTTGTCTTGTCTACTTGCACACTCAAAATCAATTTTAAAACCATCTTCATTATGCTTTGAAAAGAAATATTTATCTGCTTCTTCTTTCTTCTCTTCCTCTTCAACTGCATTGATTTTATCTTCCACTGTTATGTTGTTAGTGGATATTCTCATCAAAAACTCAAGAATCACTTTATCCTCTTCTTATTCATCAATTTCTCCTATATAGTGCACTGCTGCATAAGAAATTCTAACTATTGCTTCATAACTTACTGCTACAGTGGTAGCTTCAACCTTCAATTCTTCATCAAACATGGCACTTTCCATATTTCCACAATCAGTCATTGTTTCAAAAAAGAGACCATAAATTTCATCAACATGATTTTCATGCACATTGTGTTGAGATATCTAAGCGTGCATGTCCTCATTAACAATTTCAACTTCACCAAATTCATCATTTGTTGTTGGATTTATGAGAGATGCACTTTTAGATTTATGAACCATTGTTTCATATGAAAATTTGTCTTTTTTATTATCAAACTTAAATGGTTCAAACTTTGATGCAAAAAGGTCATCATCAACTACAATCATAACAACTAGATCACACATGTTATTCACTTCTTTATTGGAAGCTTCACCATCATCAACAACCTCTATTGTTGGATTCACCAATTCACAACTCACTTTGCAGTCACCATGCACATGTCTTGTCATAGTGGAATTCACCATCCACGTTATAGTGGGGTTCTCAAGAATTTATATGCTCTTGCTCTAGTTCACACGTAGAGGCTTCAACTTCTCACTCTACAATATTTTCTATGTCTTCTTCATCCATATGAATTTCAGAATAATGGGTTTAAATTTTATAATATTTATGACCATCATCCACATTTGAGTGGGATTATCCAAGCTTTGTTTTATTCCTAGAGTCTTGCTCATTTACTCTCAAATTTGCAGTTGACCTTCTCTTGATTCTTCAACATACTGCTATCGAATTTGCTGCTTTATGTCACTTTTATTTGTACCAAATTCTACTTCCATGGTCTTCCATGCTTCCTAGGAAGATGTAGCTTTTACTACCTTGCACAAGGACTTCTCATCCAATGCAAGTTTTATAAGATCTAATACTAAGGAATCACATAATTCATCATAAGGGTTATTAGACCGATACTCAATCAACTCTTTACGTCGAAGAAAAGTTATCATTCTGATAGTTCCCAAAAATTTAAATTTTTACTAGTAAAGTTTAGAAGTGTCACCAAATCTATCCTGGTCCATTCATCCTAAAGTTTTCTACTTCATCTATTTGTCTTTTAGATTCCCCGACTGTGGCGAGAACCTCTATGAGCTCTTTGAAATAATTTGGCCCTTCCTTTTGATTTCTTTTCTCAGTTTTCTTTAGTCTTGCTTTGTGACCCATGAATGTTGTCTTTCTTTTGTATTTTGTCTTATTTCCTTATTGTGTCAACCTTCTAGAAATGAACTTTGCATACACTTTATTATATTTAAAACTAAACATTTTAAGCTTCACTTTAATGGTAACTCCCAACAACTACTAGCAACTTTTCTAAGCTCCTCTACACATATTCTTATGGAGTCTCATGGTTACAACTTACGATGGAGACTCCTTTGGTTAGTGACGGTGGCTCTGTAGGCTAATCACCCTAATATTTTAGTAGTTGTGATTACAAACTCTCAACAAGCTCTAGTTTCTACTTATGGGCCAATGGATGTACACTTAGATTTGTGGGCTACTCATAATTGGCAAGGATCTTAGTGGAAGTAGCTCATGACCTTCTTAACTCTTTCGGTTCTTTGAAACCTTGCACAACCTTGCTCTAATAACACTTGTTATTTGGAGGCAGAGATGAACATGGAAACACAAGACAAATAAGTACACAAGCTTTTTCTTGAATAAAGAAGTTATATTTAATATTAGTTATTCTCTCAAACTCTAAATTTATTTTCCTCATGCAAACGATGACCTGATGCTTTAACTAAACTTTTCTAACTTCACTTTAACATAAATCGAAATTTTTCTTTTCCTTAACTTAGCTTTTCTTGACAAGACATTAGCTTTTTAACTCTTACTCACCTGATTTCTAATATTAGACTTAACTTAATTTCCTTCACTTAACTCTTCATACATTCATGCATACGAGAGTACTTACCATTTCTATCATGTGAAACAATTTTGATCTATGACAGGGTTGCAATTGATGGCAGTAAATCAAATAGGAAATTTGGGGATAGGTTTGTATGAATTGTGTGCTCTTAAAATTTTTAAATTGTTATATGAGACTAGAGTTCACTTGGTTGTAACACATTCGAATATTTGACAATTGTTATGCTAGTTGGGTTGTTGATTCTATAAGATTAATTTAATTCATATCATTTGCATGTTGGTTATGTTAAGGCATAATTGTATGGAATGATTATCTACATACTTCAAGAAGTGTTAAAATTATGAATTTTAATAATCATGAAATATAAAAATTGAGGTGTAATATGGAATTAGGTAGTTTCAGATTAAGAAAATCGATGAGATGAAATGAATCACAATGCACCACAAAGCTATAGTGATGGGCCATCTGGGTGTGCTAAGTAAGCCTCCTGTGTGGGTGACTATAGGGGCATGATAATGACTTTTTAGGATAAATTAAAGTTTATGCTAGAGATACTCTTTTCAACCTCCTTCATAAATTATTTATACATATCTCTATTAAGTGAGGAAGATAAATGACAGAGTAGTTATTCCCTAGTTTGAAATGATATAAATTACTAATATTTCTTGGTTTCTTAATGATGCATTCATCGTTTTCTAGTTACTAGATGAAAATCTTTACCAAAAACTTAATATGCAACAATAAATTAATATCAAAAAATATGAAAATGTGTTTTTTATATTTTTTTTAGAATATTAATAGAAAGTTTTTTTACAATAAGAAAAAATTTAAATACTAAAATATTATCTAAGAAATAGTTAAGTTATTGTATTTATCTCTTTGATATATTTTTTAAATAGTGAAAAGAAAATTGAGATGTGAGTACAAGACATATGCAAGGATCAAATTTCTATTTTAATTTGGGTATAAGACATGAATTTGTATTTTAATGTTTTTTTATTTCTTTCTTTATATATATGTGTGTGTGTGTGTGAGAAAATATTAAAAAAAAAATTATTGTTTTATTGTATTTAATTTTTTGCAAATTTATATCAAAGTTTTAATTGAATTTAATTTTTTTACATGTTTAAAAAAAAAAGATGGTGTAACTCAATTGACAATCACCTTGCTATGACTCATTATGTAAAAACATGAGATTCAAAGGTCAAATAATTTTGACTAAAAACAACTAAAACATCATATTTTTAATCTATTTATTTATTATATTTTTAGAATATGATTTGTATATTGTAATTGTTTTGAAATCAAACTATCTTTCATTTATTACTTTTATATAATTTTCAAATAAATATTTTTATTGGAGAGTTTTGCTTCCTGAATCGTGAAGTCCTCGCCAGGGCGTGTACAAGGGGGAAAGTGTAACGCCCACGAGCTATGATGCATTTCGATTGGACCACACGACGGGCGGAGTGTGTACAAGCTAGGAGAAATGACGCAACACAGTGGAAAACACTCAAGGCCATATGCGAATGTGGCTAAGTGCTATGAAATTCGTTTGGTTATATAGACCAAGGGCGGTCCTGGTGGGCCGATGGGCGGGCAAGGCCAAATGAGGAGACACAATGGTTGGGTCGACCAGTGGGTGATCCGACTCGTTCGAAAATTAAAATGAAGGAGTGTGGTGGTCGGCCAACCATGGAGTCAAAATGATTCATGGAGGGTGAGACATATATATGGGCATGCTTTGGCATTAGATAAGGTATCAAATAAATGAGCAATTCTTCTAAGAATCCAAGCGTCGAGAAAAGGAGAAGTGTGAAGTTGGTTCTGAAATCTGGTGAAGGTACAGGTACACGAGGGCCGAAGCACCCGAGCCGAAATGAAGAGCAGTCGTTCGAGGGCACAAAAGGACATCCAAGCAAATGGTCATTCAAGGGTGCAGTAGGGCGTCTAGGCCAACGGTCGTTCTGGAAATTGTTCGAGGTCGTTCTAGGGCACAGCAGGGCGTCCGGGCGAATGGTCATCCAGGAAATCGTTCGAGGTCATTCGAGGGCGCGGCAGGGTGTCCGAGCGAACGATCATTCGAAAATCGTTCGAGGGCATTCGTGCAAAGAGTCGTTTCGGGGTGCTCGAGGGCGTTCATTCGAGAAGTCGAGCAAGGGAGCGGTAGGGCGTCTGACTGAACAACGGATTGAACAGAACGTGCGACGGTCATTCGGGTGAACAATGAACAGTGAACGAAGGGAGAGTTGGGTTGAACACCAGGTGAGGGTGCACGGAGGCGCCGGGAAACGGTGAACGACAACCAGTCAATGAGTTGAACAAGACACGTTCGGGTGAACGTGCAGAGGCAAACGACTAGTTGGGAAAGGATCGTTTGGGTGATTGTGTGGGCGCACTCGGCGAGCTATCTGAACATGTTGCGCCGGTGAATGTGAAAATATTCTAAGTGTAAATCTGGGGTTTCCTCAGGATTGAACTTCTACATTGTAAACTATTGCTATTATTATTATTATTACAGGTAGACTCATTACAGGGAGTTGCCCCTCCCAGTTATACTGTTGTGCTTTTCATGTTAATGTTGATTCATGGTAATGAAGTTAATATAATAAATGGTATAATGAAAGATATGCTTAGCTGTTAAAAATAAACTAAGTATAGAAAGTACGCGTAGTCCACGATCGCAAGTATTGGTAAAAAGAAAGTGGTTGGTGGTGCTGCACCTCCTATAGTGCGGTTGGAAGAGTACCGTCAGTGTAGGGCATGACAGGTGGTATCATGATCCGGATTTAAACAGGAACGCAACAAATTACAGAGATAACCATAAATACAGAGATGAGATAACCATAAATACTGAGATGCAGCGGAAATAATACTTCATTTCATTACTGTAAAATACTGAAATGTGCTTACAAACAGAAATGGAAAGAAACCAGCTAGGGCGATGGTAGCTTATCTCTGAGAAGAGATGTGGCGGCTACATGCCTCTGAACTGTTCCGAACTGTATTACAATGAGGCTCGAAGGCCTATTTATTGTTGAGAAACAATGGAAAACCCTTCACATCCCGAAACCTAACCCTAGAAGATGAAAAGCCAAATTGTGGGCCCCGTTTAGGTAAATTGGTACATCAATTTCCCGGGGTCGTAACTTTGGCATACGATCTCCGTTTGACGCATACGATAGCTCGTTAGAAAGATCTATCCGAGTACTACCACTTTGGGAGGCAACATCAATCCATGGACCCATGTTGCCCCAGAATCCCAAAAAAACGTCGTTTAGGGCCTCAAAACGGCTCCGGAAGTTCAGGACCCGAAAAACTGCTAAAAATAGTAAACTGTGCTACAATTTAGGAAACTAAAAAGACTGAAAGAGAGAGTTGTGGGGGTCCAAATGGGATAGGTGGGTGGCCACCAACATCCACCTGGATCATTCCTTCCCCCTTAGCAAGCAATGGTCCCCATTGCGTTGAGTTCCTCCATTTGCTGAACTTGTCCTGCAATCTCTGATGTGTCCAGTGATGGTGGGAAGCATGGTCGACGATGATCCACATTGAACACTCGGTGCAAGCGAAGGAATGGAGGAACGCTGTGCTTGAAAGCATTGTTTCCCGTAGCCTTGGTACCGGTGTAAGGACCATGTCGGAGTGGTTTGAGTTTCTGATGGGTTCTGGTAAGGCGTTCTCTCTGCATATGCAACCAGACTTTGTCGCCCACTTGAAGCTTGTGTGGTACCCCTGTGCGTGAGGAGTTGTTCCTGTGTTCTGTCATGACCGTATTCCTTTGCTGCTGCTGCTGCATAGAGGAACCCTTTGCAGGGGTCATGGATGTAGCAACAATCTTCCCCTTACTTTGGGAGTGAACCAGACAGATGAATTTCCTGGTCTGGGAGATGAGCTTGCTACCTTTCTTAGCAGTGATCAAAGATGTGGCCGTAGGTGGGGCTACCTCCGGTATCCTGTATAATGAATTATTTAAAGAAATAATGACAGCACGAGGCCTTGACTCATACATAGCATGTCGCCTCCACAAGTATGGTTGGCCTAATAATACATCACAAACATCCAGAGGTGTAACATCACACAATACCTCGTCTGTGAAGGGCTTGATGCTGTACGGAAGGCGGCACTGCTGGCGAACTTTTAGATCTCGTCCTTCGTGAAGCCACCCGATGCTGTATGGTTGTGGGTGCGGTGTAGTCGGTAGGCCCAACCGCTTCACGACCTCTGCTGAAACCAGGTTATTTTGGCTACCACTGTCGACAATGAATCGCAGCGGTGAACCCTTCACCCACATCTGTGAGTGGAAAAGACGCTCCCCCTCCTCTGGATCTTCGGGCTCATTTTTCTTAATCTTGGCGGTGGCAACAGTGGCACTGGGATCCGCATCAATGATCTGCTTCCCTTTGCCATTCCCCTTGTCGGGTTCTGGCTCAGGGTTGGAACATGCATCTGATTCGGAAGCCTTCAACTTGGCCACCAGCGACTGCTTGGTCCGACACTCACTTGTGTTATGAGTGGGACTCTTGTGGAACTCACACCACTTTCCTGTGTCCTTCTTCGGCTTCGTGGTGTTGTTCTTTTCTTGCGGCTTCGACGGGTTGTCTTGGGTCACCCTGCCTTGGCTTTGTCCTTTGGGCTTCGGATTTGCAGATCCAAAGTCTCTCTTCTTCTGTTTGAACTTTTGTTCGATTTTGACAGCGTATCAGTATGTTGTGCCGAGTGAGGAGATGTTCAAGAACCCCATCTCTTCCTGGATGTATCTGTGTAGGCAGCCACGATATTTGAGTACCAGATGCAGCTCAGAATATTTGATACCCAACTGTGTGCGAAGGGTATGAAAAATGTTTGTGAACTCCGACACATCTTGGTCTCGTCCCTGCCACAGTGTGGTCCATTTGATGTATTTGTCCTCATAGCTTCCGACAGGGTAGTACTGCTCCTTGATGGCATCCCGGAAGTCATTCCAAGTGGGTGCGGCTGAAAATAGTGAGCCTGTACTTTCATCCTTCTGCTCGCAGTAGGTTTCCCACCAGTCCTTGACGTGGGGGGCTGCTTTGAGAAGAGCAAAAACAATCTTTTCCCGACTTGAAAATTCGTGAACAGAAAAATACCCATCTAGCAGATTTAACCATTTATCTACGGCATCTGCGTCTATTTGACCCTCGAAGATGGGGATTTCAAAATTAACTTGTACCTTAAATGGTGTGGCGTTTCCAGAGTCGCTGTTGGAAGCCGATGCGTCGCCTCTGGGTAGCCGCTGAAGGATCTGCGCAAAGCTATCCATCATCGCGTTCCTTTGCCGCTCGAGCGCTTCTTCGAGCAAGATTTTGATAGGATCTCCTGCCCCCTCGTCTTTCTTCTCATCCGCCATGGGAGGCCGTCGGGATTTGCGAGGCTGGTCTTGCAAAGGTTCGACCAGTTCAAGCCCTAACTCCTTATATCCCGACCTCGTTGGGGACATGCAAAGAAAAACAGAGAAAAAGCAGACCGCTCTGATACCACTGATCCGGATTTAAACAGGAACGCAACAAATTACAAAGATAACCATAAATACAGAGATGAGATAACCATAAATACTGAGATGCAGCGGAAATAATACTTCATTTCATTACTGTAAAATATTGAAATGTGCTTACAAACAGAAATGGAAAGAAACCAGCTAGGGCGATGGTAGCTTATCTCTGAGAAGAGATGTGGCGGCTACATGCCTCTGAACTGTTCCGAACTGTATTACAATGAGGCTCGAAGGCCTATTTATTGTTGAGAAACAATGGAAAACCCTTCACATCCCGAAACCTAACCCTAGAAGATGAAACGCCAAATTGTGGGCCCCGTTTAGGTAAATTGGTACATCAATTTCCCGGGGTCGTAACTTTGGCATACGATCTCCGTTTGACGCGTACGATAGCTCGTTAGAAAGATCTATCCGAGTACTACCACTTTGGGAGGCAACATCAATCCATGGACCCATGTTGCCCCAGAATCCCAAAAAAAACGTCGTTTAGGGCCTCAAAACGGCTCCGGAAGTTCAGGACCCGAAAAACTGCTAAAAATAGTAAACTGTGCTACAATTTAGGAAACTAAAAAGACTGAAAGAGAGAGTTGTGGGGGTCCAAATGGGATAGGTGGGTGGCCACCAACATCCACCTGGATCATATCAGAGCTGGTGAATTGCGACGAGAAGTTGATTCCACTGCACTAACGTGACAGGTGGTATTACAGCTGATAATCAGGTTTTGCCGAGGAGCTGATCCCACTGCACTAATGTGACAGGTGGTATCAGAGCTGATCGAGCGAAGAAAGATGAATACTTAACGTTCATGATAGGTGATTCAGGTTTTCAGAAGGGAAGTGTAACACTTCATGACACGTTTAGCAGGGGTGAAGCTTCGTGCTTGGGCCAAGCCGAATGACAAGACATCGCAGGTTTGGAAGAATGTGAAGGGAAGCTCTTGCTGACCTTATACAGGTTGAAGTGGATGAAAGAAGAAAACCCACAGATTCGAGATAAACTTGAAGTCTTGGAAAGGAATGTTGAAGACGAACTTCTTCGACTTGGTTGGGGAAACGAGCAGGATGTAGCTGTAGATTGCAATGATAAAGAAGAGGAAATTATCCACAGCAGCCTTCAAAACCCACTTAAAACTAGCGGAAGCAATCAAAGAAGACCTATGGAGAGTCGTAGATGCCTCAGCAGCACTAAAGGCCAGCAAAGAAAGACAAGCAGCTGAGTTAAGACATATGAAAAAACTTCAAAAATTGGAACAGGGATGGAACAATGAAAATAACAATCAGTGTATAAAAGATCAGCGTGAGAATAATTTAGGGTCATGCAGTACCAATAAAGGCAATATCAGCAGCATAAATCCTCATAGAACGGACCACAGGATAGGCGTAGAATATTACAACGACCTGTCAAAAGTTAGCACATCCTAAACCTGTAGCTTAATTATTCTGCGCAGCCCCCAGAATAAGAACAGCTCTGGGGGAGACTCGACCAAAGGGACGCTGGAATCAAATGCTGAGACTGGAGCATCGAATGGAACGTGGATTAAAGAGGACAGCCCTGAACTAGAGTCAAACGATGTCATCCTCGAAACAGACACAGAAACTAAAGCATCAAACATGTTGAATGTAGAAGATCCGAGCGGAACGGCAATAAGCAATAGCGTTACCAACATTACTAAGCCACAGGACGAAGGAACATGGTCCAAGACAAGCACATATAATAACATAATTATACTGTGCAGTCCCCAGAATAAATTGAATGAAGCAGCAAGCTCGTTGGACGCAACAGGTCTCAGGTATGTAGCTAATGACATGATAATGCGTAGAAATCTAGAGGTTCATAACTCGGAGAATAAGAATAGTTTAATAGCTAATAATTCAAATAATAAAATTAGGATGGAAAATATGAATATCGATAGTACATCAAAGAACACTGAACATAGCAATAATAATAACTCGATAGATAACTACAAAATAAAAACTAACACCATAGTTGAAAACATAGATACTAAAACAATCAACAAAAAAGTGGTTAATATCTCCTCTTATGAACTAAAAAAGGAAGAAGCTGAGGTCCTAGACAAAGGTCTAAATTTCGCCTTAGAACCTAACAAAATCCTCAATGAAGAAATTATATGCAGTTTAGAAGATGGGATCAAAACTCTCAATGATGAAGACAAAGAACTCGTTAGGCAAGAATGCGCTGTCATCTTAAGGAAAGCTAAACCACCTAAAAGAAACCTAAACCTTGAACAAATCAAAGCCATAAGGATTCTAAGAAATAATAATGACATTGTCATTCTAAAAGCTGACAAAGGTGGCGCCACTGTTATAATTAATTATGGGGATTACGTAAACAAAATGAAAGACCACTTATATAATAGTGGAAGCTACAAAAAGCTATTGAAAAACCCCATCTCCAAAATTACAAGACTGGTAAAGAAATCCATTAAAGAAACCAATCAAGACGATAAACTAAAAAAGTGCCTTACCCCTGATAGTGAGATCACACCTCGTATTTATGGTGCCCTAAAATACATAAAAAAGAGGTTCCCTTAAGACCTATAATCAACACTATAGGATCACCCACTTATGAATTAGAAAAATTTGTCGCTATCATTTTAGCTCTGCTAGTTGGCAAAACCAGCTCTTACATAAAAGATTCCAATCAATTTGTAAAATTCATTAAAAATACAAAATTAGATCTAGAGGATAAAATTGTCAGTTTTGACATAGTCCAACTCTTCACCAAAATCCCCCTAGATGAAGCTATACAAGTGATTAAAGAAGTAGCAGACCCCCAAACTGCAAAGTTAGCTGAAATTTGTCTACGCTCCACTTTCTTCTCCTTCCAATGTAAAATATTTGAACAAACTTCGGGTGTTGCTATGGGATCACCTCTTTCATCGATTGTAGCTAATCTCTTCATGGAAAAATTTGAAAAGAAGGCTCTTGATACATACCCTTTAAAACCTAAATTCTGGGTCAGGTTTGTGGATGTCACCAGTGTCAACTGGCCTCATGGTGATAATGAACTTAAAAAAAATTTGAACCATCTCAATAGCATATCTGAGGACATCAAGTTTACAATGGAGATGGAGGAGAATAATTGCATACCATTCTTGGACATACTCCTCATAAGAAACAAGGATGGTTCCATAGGTCATAAAGTATTCAGAAAGAAGGCTCATACCGATAACTACCTCCATGTTGATTCACATCACCACCCAGCTCAAAAAATGGGGGTACTACAGACCCTCTTCACTAGAGCTTGTATAATTTCTGATGAAAACCACACTGAAGAAGAGATTACATACCTAAAAAGAACTTTTTCCAACTTAGGATACAATAATAAAAGCATCTTCAAAGCCATTCAAAAGGCCAAATCTGAAAACAATATAAACAAATCAAAAAACCCCATGACTTCTAATGCCTACCTTCCATACATTCAAGGTGTCACTGACAAGCTAGCCAAAATTCTCAGAAAGAAAGATATCAAAACTTCATTCAAACCCTTGTCAACTATCAAACAAAGAATGAAATCGGTAAAGGACAGCCAAGAACAACTACAACAGAAAGGTGTTTATATCATCAACTGCTCTTGTGGAGAACAATATATAGGGGAAACAGGCAGGTCTGTGAGGATTAGGCTCAAAGAGCATAGTGCAGATATCCGTAAAGAAAGAACACGCTCTTCAGCTTTAGCTGAGCATGCAGGTAAAACAAACCATCATATATGCCTTGAAGACACTAAAGTCATTGCTAATGAAAAACACCATTTCAAGCGGAAAGTTCGTGAGGCTATTGAAATCATAAAACACCCTCGTAACCTTAATAGGGATGGAGGCTTGGAAATTAGTAAAAATTGGAACTCTCTGCTCACCCCCCATGAATAAGTTACCCCTTCCTCCCCTCATCTTTCCTAGTCAAAGCTAGTCCCTCGCTTAACCTAAAACTTCCTATAGAACTATAAGATATAGGGCCTTTGTGTCAAAATGCATCATCAATAATCCTTTAGCTCAAACTCTTAAGAACTTTGAATCTAGTTTAAAATATAGCTTATAAATTAATTAAATTAATTAAATAAGCAATATATAACTAATCTCACATTTTTAATTTATTAGTTAAATTTATCAATATTAAAAACTTATTACATTGATAATAATAAAACCTTATTAACATAGAGAACATAATCCTATAACCTATGTACATTAACAAAGATTAAACTAGGTTGAGCAATTGTTTACTTTAAAAAAAAAATGATACAATTATAAAAATCAAATCAAACCTAATCCTTTAACTCAAACTCTTAAAGAACTTTGAATCTAGTTTAAAATAGAGCTTATAAATTAATTAAATTAATTAAATAAAATAATATAAAACTAATCTCACATTTTTAATTTTAATTAATAAATTAACAATATAAAAAACTTATTATATTAATAATAATATAAACCTTATTAACATATAAAACATAATCCTATAACCTTTGTACATTAACAAAGATTAGACTAGGTTAAGCAGTTAAAATCAAAATAAAAAATAAAAAATAAAATAAAAAAATTTAGTACAATTATAAAAATCAAACATAATTAGCATTGCACAAAATCAACAAAAAATTTAGTAACAATAATAATTATATTTAAGTAGTATCTCTTTAAAAAAATAAATAAATAAATAGCGCATAGATAGTAATACATTCAATAAACATAATATGATAATATTACAGGAATTAAAATAAGGTTAAAATATTATTAAATAATCAATTGGTTGGCTTAACAGCTTAACAACCCACCTATTCCATATTTATCACACACTTTTCTCTTCTCTATAAATCAGTCCTGATGATGAGTCTTGGTCTAGGCTCAAAACGTCGACTAATAAAAAGATGAACACTGTGGAATATCTGAATTCAGTCTCTCAGAAACCACTCCACAGAAATCTACAAACCAATATGTTTGAGGATGTTGGAGATATGACAACGATGGAGGGTGAACTTGAAATTGTTCAAGTTGAATCAGGATCGTACAGTTTGCAGACATTGGTGGATGAGGATACTCACTGGAGGAGCCTTATGATGAAGTAAGTATTACTGATACTTGTGTGTCAGTTGAGCTTTTGGTAGATGAACCGTATGCAGGGAAGGGTAAAATCAGGTTGCCGATGCAAGGGAGGATCTTACCATGGATTTCTACGATGAAACGTTGTATGGAGAGGCAAGGACCATTGACTATTGCAGGGCTTGTTGGGGTTGTTTGTGAGCTTATGACAGAAGGTACAAGGGCTCATGACAAGGGAGGAACGTGATGATCATTGCAGAAAAATGGGTCATGCTTTAGCCACAGGGAGAATTGGTTAAGTGCCCGGCATGACTCATGGACAGAATGAGAGAGGGCACATACTTGAGGTATGGTGATACTTGGGTGTACTTCTCATGGCCGAGACCAAGAGGAAGTCTTGGTGGAACCTTCAGTGGGGGAGCCATGGTGGAAGAGACTCATGTGATGATGATATGGTTGGGTGACCGAGTTCACTAGACCAGATTTGCGGGCTTGGATGAGGATGACTGGTTTTCGTGATGGGTCTACTTAGTTGGACAACATGGGCAACTTGAGTCATGGACATCGAGTTGGAGACATGGAGCATGGCAGGCTTATGCAGGGATGTTATGTAGGAGCACTTGTAGAGGTGTCATTTATGGGCATCCAATGAGGAGTGTCAAGGCAGGGATGTTATGGAGGTGGATTTGCTGATATGACATGGAGATATTTTATTTATGAGCCAATGGGGATGTTATGCACTCTTGTATGACAAGGCCATGGACTTGGTTGGATTATGAGCAGACTATGGAGCATTCCTACTACATGGAGAGCTGAGGCATCTTGTAGAGACCTTTGGGCCAAGACATGTATGCTTGCTGGGATATTGGTTGGAGATGACTCATGGAGCTCATGATGACATGAGGTTGTGACTTTTGGGACTTCATATTATGGTGGACTTGGAGGACCTAATGCATTGAGAAGCTGAGGTCAGGGAATTTGATGCAGGATGGGGTGCATACTTTTGAGTACATGTATGGGTGTGATTGGAGGAGTGACTTGATGAGAAGGATCGATACGAGACACTTTGGAGTGATAGAGTTGCAGCGATGATGATGCCTTGGTGGTAACACTTGGGCGTGGATTGAGCTGAGACTTAACCACTTTTGACACATGGGAGAAGAGACAAGTGTATACTTGTTTCCTTGGCAAACTTGAGGGATGGCACATTGCAGAGACGATGGAGGTGGCTTCATGAACCTGGATGGGGCACATCAACAGTCGGAAGGGGATCTCTTCATTTTGAGGAGATGAATGCTTCGCATATGGATGATGATGTTAGGATAGATGTGGCTGATTTCATGCAGCACATTGATACCAAACATCATGGGCAGCATGTTGCAGATGAGATGAAGACTACTTCATGGAACTAGGCATGGCTTACTTGGATGGAGATGGATTCTTGATCGAATTGATAAGGTGATATAATTTTCTGAGAAAAGACTAATGATGGCATAAGGATGTGCATTCTTATGGTTTGAGCGTGACAATTGGACTGATCACCCGACTAGTTCGAATCATGGGGCTCGAGCAGTGTACAGATATGTGTTAGCATTGTGTTGAGGTATCATGGCAACAGTTCACACTATGATGATACATGATGAAGTCAACACGAACATATTGCAGTGAGCATGTAGCTTGAGTTGGAGGGGCCAACCTTCCACGGTGGAGCAACATGTGTGGATTGTGACGAAGGTGGTTGATGATCATGGATTAAGGAGACTTTCTGATGTATGACATACCAGTGGGTTATATACCTTAGTATGGGTATCTTGGTGAAAGATGGTTGCTGGGATGAGAGATTGTCAAGGACGATAATGATTTCAAGTGGGGGAGAATGTAACGCCCACAAGCTGTGATGCGTTTCGGTTGGACCGCACGACGAGTGGAGCGCGGACGAGCTAGGAAAAATGACGCAGCACTGTGGAAAACGCACGAGGCCATATGTGAATGTGGCTAAGTGTTATGAAAGTCATTTGGTTACATAGACCAAGGGTGGTCCCAGTGGGCCGACGGGCTGGCAAGGCCAAATGAGGAGACACGATGGTTGGGTCGACCGGTGGGTGAGCTGACTTGTTCGAAAATTGAAATGAAGGAATGTATGGTGGTCGGCCAAGAATGGAGTCGCAACGATTCATGGAGGGCGAGCCATATATATGGGCGTGATTTTGCATTAACTAAGGCATCAAATCAACGAGCAAGTCTTCTAAGGATCCAAGCATGGAGAAAAGGAGAAGTGTGAAGTTGGTTCTGAAATCTAGGTGAAGGTGCTGGCGGATGAGGGTTGAAGTGCCTGAGTCGAAACGAAGAGCGGTCATTTGAGCTCACGACAGGGCATCCGTGTGAACAGTCATTCGAGGGCGCGGCAGGGCATCCAGGCGAACAGTCATTCAGGAAATCGTTCGAGGTCGTTCGAGGGCGTGACAGGGCATCCGGGCGAACAGTCGTTCAGGAAATCATTCAAGGGAATTTGTGCGAAGAGTCATTTGAGGGCACAGGAGGGCATTCGTTCGAGAAATCGAGCGATGGCATGGTAGGGTGTTCGGTCGAACGACGGGTTGAACAGAACATGTGACTGGTGTTCGACTGAACGGTGAATGAAGGGAGAGTTGGGTTGAACGTCGGGTGAGGGCGCACGAAGGCACCAGGCAAACGGTGAACGACAACTAGTTGACGAGTTGAACGAGACGTGTTCGGGTGAACGTGCGGAGGCAAACAACGAGTTGGGCAAGGATCGTTCAGGCGACCATGTGGGCGCGCCAGACAAGCCGGTTGAACGTGTTGTGCCGATGAATGTGAAAATATTCTAAGTGTAAATATGGGGTTTCCTCAGGTTTGAACTTGTATATTGTAAACTGTTGCTATTATTATTATTACAGATAGACTCATTACAGGGAGTTTCCCCTCCCGATTATATTGTTGTGCACTTCATGTTAATGTTGATTCATGGTAATGAAGTTAATATGATAAATGGTATAATGAAATATATGTTAGCTGTTGAAAAATAAACTAAGTATAGAAAGAAGGTGTAGTCCACGATCGCAAGTATTGGTGAAAAGAAACTAGTCTGTGGTGCCGCACCTCCTATTGTGCGGTTGGAAGAGTACTTCTAGTATAGGGGTGTGACAGGAAAAGTCTCTAGAACACTTCACATTTTCGCTCACATTTTAAATATCGCTGGCACACTCATGACTCACATTTATTCTAAAAATCACAATCAATATGTGCCTCCACCATACATATAAATAATCACCTCCACATCTAACATCCACAACACTTCTCATCTTCAGTTGGTTTGAGATTTCAAGTTCACTGATTACCAATCTATAGGGTAGCATAAACAAACTGCAACATATCTACCACATTGCGATTCACGGTTTTCCCTGCAACTGAACAGCATCAACATTGTGTCACCAGTTATGGAGAATGCCTCCAGAAAGAACCTTTCATCGTCTCCCTCAGATACAGATTGTGAACAAGGTTGTCGCCAATTTAGGGGAATTCGAATACGAAAATGGGGGAGTTGGGTGTTTGAAATTTGGATGCCCAAAACTAGAGAGAAGATATGGCTGGGGTCATACAAAACCATCGAGCAGGCTGCCCATGCTTATAACACCAGAGTGTATTGCGTGAAAGGGCCCAATTCCAAATTCATCTTCCCCAATTCCATGCCTGCCATTCCATCCCCATCTTCACTTTCCCATTCATGTTGGACGAATTCAGGATGTTGCTGCCAAATATGCGTTGGACAAAATCCCTTCAAGTTTTCCCTCTACAAAATATCACAAATATTAAGAACAATGCAAGGGAAAATCCGGCATCACCTTCATGACCAGCTTCAGTTTCAGAAACGGAAGGGGCATGTGGTAGTAGGTAGATTTCGTAGGGGCAGGAATTGGGGTTGCGGGTGGCTCCAATTGAGGGAAATGGCAGCCTGAATTTGGAGAAAATCCCATCGATTGAGGAGGTGTCACTGTGGCAGTTCATGCTAAGTTGGGAGGAGCAACAAGAGGAATACATCTTCTTTGACCCCACAAATTTGTGGAACTTTTGGGACAATTGAATCATTTACAGGGAAAAGGAGGAAAGGAAGACTGCGGGATGTGTTTTTGGTTCATTAGGTTGTCAAGCAGGGTGTCGACCCAATTGTCAAAATATTTTCCTCAATTTTCACTATATATATATATATATATGGTTGAGATGGGCTTCGACCGAATTGTCAAAATATTTTCCTCAGTTTTCACTATATATATACATATATATATATATACATATATATATATATATATATATATATATGTATATATATATACATATATATATACATACATAGATATATCTATCTATATATATATATATATATATATATATATATATATATATATATATATATATATATATATGTATATATATATATATATATATATATATATCTATATATATATATATATCTATACATATATATATATATATATATATATATATATATATATATATATATATATATATATATATATATATATATAGGCTGGTTGAGATGTTTTATAATGGTAAGTTTAAGTTATGTAATGTGTAAACCTTAACAAATTTTATGAAAGTTTTGAATTTATTAATGTATTTAAATTATATTTTAAATAATTATAAATTATAAATTTATTCAAAATTAAGCTATATTATTTTAATATATAAATTTATAAGTTCAAATTCTCCATAAATGAAATCAATAAAAAAATTATATCATTATATTAAAAAAAAACATATTAATTATATTACTGTTATTATCATCTAATTTTAAGGTCACTAAATTGGTGTATGAGACCCCTTTATTACAATTTCATTATGACCTTGTCATCTACAAACTATGGTTATAATTTTTATATTATACAAAAAAAGGTAACCTAATCATATCCTTGTCCTTGAAGATACAACAACAAACTAGCACAAACACATTAAAAATATTAATGTGATTGATATAGACAAAGACTTCATCATGCCCTTGTCTTCAAATGTATACCTACAAACTACGGTTATAATTTTTATATTATACAAAAAAAGTAACCTAATCATGTCCTTGTCCTTGAAAATATAGCTACAAACTAGCAAAACCACATTAAAAAAATTAATGTGGTTGATATAAGCCAAAATCTTCATTTGTATCTACCATTAATAAATATATAACAATAAAAATAATAATACAAAAAAATTTAATGCAATAAAAATATTATTATTATCATTATAATTAATTATAATTATTTATTATTATTTAATTTGAAATTATGTAATAGAAGTATGAACCCTAGGAATGTGAACCCTTAGATTAATAAACTCTAGGGATTGATATTATAAATCCACAAGAATAATAAACCCAAGGGGTTAATACTAAAACCCCATGAGATTATAAACCTAAGGAAATAATATTAACCCAATGAATAATAAATCCAAGAGATTATTACTAAAAACCCTAGGGTTTATATTCCCTTGGGTTTTTAGTATTAATCCCTTGGTTTTATAATATAAATCCCTTGGTTTTATTAATCTAAATGTTTATATTCCTAGGGTATAATATTATTCATAGGTTTATAATATTAATCCCTTATGTTCGATATAAATCATGGTCAACCAAGGGTTTATATACCTTGGATTTATAATATTAGTCTCTTTGGTTTATAATACCTTGTGATTTTAGTATTAACCCTTGGGTTTATAACATCAATCCCTTGGGTTTACTAATATAAGGGTTCATATTCCTAGGGTTTAATACTAAAACCCTGAAGGATTATAAACCAAAGGAAATAATATTAACCCAAGGGATTAATACTAAAAATCCAAGGAATTATTGACCCAAGGGAATAATATTAAACCCTAGGAATGAATATTATAAACCCAAGGTATATAAACCCTAAGAAAAATATTATAAACCCTAAAATAGACATCGTTGACCATGGTTGATTTTCATTTTGAGACAATCAAACAAAATAAAAATCAACCATTGTTAATTATGGTCAACCATGCTTATTTCGGGGTTTATAATATTAATCCCTTTATAATATTTATCTTAGGGTTTATATACCTTGGGTTTATAATATTAATCCCTAGGGTTTAATATTATTCTCTTTTTTCATAATTCCTTGGGCTTTTAGTATTAATCCCATGGGTTTATTATCCTTTCATTTAATATTATTCCCTTGGGTTTTAGTATTATACCCTGGGAATATGAACCCTTAGATTAATAGACCGAATGGATTGATATTATACAGCCATGGGAATAATAAACCCAATGAATTAATACTAAAACCCCAAGGTATTATAAACTCAAGGGACTAATATTATTAAACCCAAGGGGCTAATATTATAAATCCAATGTATATAAGATCTTAGTTGACCATGGTTATATTGAACCTATGGGATTGATATTATAAATCTATGAATATTATACCCTAGGAATATGAACTCTTAGATTTATATACCCAATGGAATAATATTATAAACCCAACGGATTAATATTAAAAACCCAAGGGAATATAAACCCTAGGGTTAATAGTATTAATGCATTGGGTTTATTATCCCTTGGGTTAATATTTTTTCCTTTGGTTTATAATCCTTGGGGTTTTATTATTAACCCCTTAGTTTTATTATTCCCTTGGGGTTTTATTATTAACCGCTTGGGTTTATTATTCCCTTGGGGTTTTATTATTAACCGCTTGGGTTTATTATTCCCTTGAGTTTATAATATCAATCCATTGGGTTGATTAATATAAGGGTTCATATTCCCACGGTATAATATTATTCATAGGGTTTGTAATTAATATGAATCCCTAAATTTTAATATTATTCCACGGGGTTTATAATTTCTTGGATTTTTAGTATTAAACCCAAGGAATTATATGGTTGAGCATGCTTGACCATGATTGATTTTTAAGAGAATATTTGCCACAATGCAACATTACACCATGGTTGATCCTCATATTGAGACAATATTCGTCATAATGTGACGTTGCACCATGGTTGACCATGAATGAATTTATAAAACATGGTTGACCATAATTGATATTATAAACCCTAGAGATTAATACTAATAACTCAAGGGATTATAAACGTAAGGGAATAATATTAAACCATAGGAATACGAACCCTTACATTAATAAACCTAAGTGATTGATATTATAAACCCCAAGGGAATAATAAGTCGAAGGGATAAAAATTATAAACCTAAGGTATATAAACCCAAAGAAAAATATTATAAACCCTAAAATAAATATGGTTGACCATGATCGGCCATGGCTGACCACAATTGACAATGGTTGATCACAGTTGAACATGGTTGACCACAATGTGGCATTGGACCATGCTTGAGCATTCTTGACCAGGATTGATTTTGAAATCAAGAGAATATTTGTCATAATGCAAAATTAGACATTTGTTAACCATGGTTGAGTATGATATTGAAACCATATTCATCGCAATGTGATGTTGGACCATGGTTGACCATTATTGAATTTATAAAACATGGTTGACGATCATTGATATTATAAACCCAAGGGAATAATAAACCCTAGGGATTAGTAATAAAAACCCAAGGGATTATAAATGTAAGAGAATAATATTAAACCCTAGGAATATGAACCCTTAGATTAATAAACCTAAGGGTTTTATATTATAAACCCAAGGGAATAATAAACCCAAGGGATAAAAACTATAAAACCAGAGTACATAAACCCTAAGATAAATATTAGAAACCCTAAACTAAACATGGTTGACCATGGTTTATTTCCATATTGAGACAATTCTTTTCACAATGTCACATTAGACCACGGTTGACCATGTTTGACCATGATTGATTTTCATATTGAGGCAAACTTTGTCACAATGAAACATTGGACCAAGGTTGACCATGATTGATTTTCATATTGAGAAAATCATTGTCATAATGCAACATTTGACCATGGTTGACCATGGTTGACCATGGTTGGCTCTAATTTACCATGATTTATCATGATTGATATCATAAACCCAAGGGAATAATAAACCCAAACGATTGATGTGATAAACCCAGGGGATTGATATTATAAACCCAAGGGATTAATACTAAAACCCTAAGGGATTATGAACCTAAGGGAATAATATGAAACCCAAGGGACTAATATTATAAACCTAAGGTATATAGACTGAAATATAAAAAATTTAAACACCAAAATAAACATGGTTGACCATGGTTGATTTTCATATTGAAACAATCCCTGTCACCATGCGACGTTGGACCATCGTTGATTTTCATATCAACACAATATTTGTGACAATACGATGTTTAACCGTGATTGACCATGTTTGATTTTATAAAATGTGTTTGACTATAGTTGACCATGTTTGACCATGGTTTTCCATGATTATCATATTGATACAATCTTTGTCATAATGCGATGTTGGACCATGGTTGAGATGATAAGTTATTTTCATATTGAGACAATCTTTGACACAATGTGACGTTGGACCATTGTTGACCATGATTAACCATGGTTGACCATCGTTGAATAACACTAAACCCAAGGGACTAATATTATAAACCCAATGTATATAAACCCTAAGATAAATATTATAAACACTAAAATAAACATGGTTGATAAACACTAAACACAAAATGCTAAAGTTTTATACTATTATACCCAAAAATTATTAAACCCAAGGGATTAATACTAAAATCCCAAGGAATTATAATCCAAGGGAATAATATAAAACCAAGGTATATAAACCCTAATATAAACATTGATAATCCTTAAATAAGCATGGCTAACCATGGTTGATTTTCATATTGAGACAATCTTTGTCACAATGCGATGTTGGACCATGCTTGACCATGGTTGAACACTTAGATTAATAAACCCAAGGGATTGATATTATAAACTTAAGGGAAAAATATTAAACCCAAGGTATTAATATTATAAAGCGAAGGTATATAAACCCTAAGATAAATATTATAAACTCTAAAATAAACATGGTTGACAATGGTTCATCTTCGTATTGTAGCAATCCTTGGCACAATGTGACGTTCAACCATGGTTGACCATGATTTATTTTCATATCAAGACAATATTTATCACAATATGACGTTGGACCATGGCTGACCATGTTTGTTTTTCATATTGAGACAATATTTGTCACAATGTGACATTGGACCATGGTTGACCATGGATTTCCTTGATTTATTTTCATATCAAGACAATATTTGTCTCAATATGACATTGGGCCATGCTTGACAATGCTTGATTTTCATATTGAAATAATGTATGTCACAATGCGACGTTTGATCATGGGTGACCATCATTGACCATGGTCAACCATGGTTGACCATGATTTACTATGGTTGACTATGATTGACCATGGTTGGTCATGATTTATATTATAAACCCAAGGGATTAATACTAAAAACCCAAGGGAATAATATAAACCCAAGGTATATAAACCCTAAGACAATAATTATAAACGATTAAAGAAACATGGTTTACCATGGTTGACCATGGTTGATTTCCATATTAATACAATCTTTGTTACAATATGATGTTGGACAATGGTTGAACCCTTAAATTAATAAACCCAAGGGATTGATATTATAAACCCAAAGGAAAAATGTTAAACCCAAGGCATTAATATTATAAATCAAAGGTATATAAACCCTAAGATAAATATTATAAACCCTAAGAAACACATGGTTGACCTGGTTGATAATAGTCGATTTTCATATTGAGACAATCCTTGTCACAATGTGACATTCGACCATGGTTGACCTTTTACCATGCAACCTTTTTTTTTAATTGTCAACACTTAGAGTTAAATCTTTGATAATAAGACTAGGTAATATTGGTTCTTCAAGCAATAATGGAGAGAATTCTTTGCAATATTATGATGGGTATTTTTATCAGCAAATTTTACTGGTCATCATTATCCATATGCTTAACATCAGGGATTTCCACTCTATTCAAACAAACGCTCCTTTTTATTTTTTGCAATTGACTTTTGAAATGAGAAATAGAAATATCGCAAGTGATGTTTATCATTCGTCGAACACTTTGAATACCGAATCTGTGAAGTCATCAAAAAACTTTATCATTGAAATCTTTCGGCAATGTCTCTTTGGTTCTCAGTATCCCTAAGGCTGATAATGGTGCCTTTCCATCATTTTTTTTGCTAGGTAGGACATACTTCTCAAGAAACTTCTCATCATGGACATATAAATTCACCAACGATTTACAAATTGCAAGCTTTCAAAGAATGAGTCAATGCACATAGAAGGAACACCATACAACATACCTACATTGCTCATCGCATTTTCTTCAAGAAAAGAATGTGGCAACAAGCTTTCAAAAGAAGTTATAGCAATAAGACTTGAATGTGAATTCACCAACTCAATGCAAAAAATAACATATATAACCAGTGTTCAATACACACGAGCTTCCAAACTTAAAATGATAGTCAACGCAAGGTAAATTGAGATGAACACACTCCAAACTTAAGCGTAGTATTTAATACAGTGCACTCACTCAACGCAAAAATACAATATTAACTAACCCACAAAGGTTGAATGATATATCTCACAATGCATAGACCGAGTGCTACATTCAACCATTAGTCGACTACTTATGGATTTGGCTTGATGTTTGTCATTTCGGTTCTCTTTCTCACTCCTCTAGTGTGGAGTCCTTCAAACATTGTTTTCCAACATGTATAGTAGGGGAAATAGTAGCACTAGCTCAATGGAGATTGAAAAATTACTGGATGAATTCAACCACTAGAAATGATGTCTCTTGTACAAGTATTCAAGTTGACAGTTTCAACATAAATTTCTAATAACTATTGGTGAGTAAGCAGTCAATTAGAGTGCAACAAGGGAGTGGGAAGTGACCATAAGAACAAATATAAGACATGTCCGAAGAGAGTTCCAAGTAGAAAGAATATTCAAAACCCTATTCGAAGAGAGTTCCAACTGCAAATGTAGGGACTAAACATTCCAAGACGGGGTCAAATGTTGTTGGTGATAGTCGAGTTGTAGTTATCGTGAAGTACAATCTGTAGAGTCTCAAAGAAGGTATGTTTTGATGGTTATTTCAGTATCTTTTTCATTAGGATATACAAACCTTTCTGCATTTTAAACTTAGATAATGATGAAACACGTGAGGTTAATAGGCAAAATTGATAATTGTCGTTCTTACTTGCAGGAAGGAGGAAAAGCAGAAATTAGCCATCTCAAAGGGAAAGACAAAGAGGAGCTAACTGTTGTCCCTTTGACGGGGAACCGCAAACAGACTAGATCAAAACGGACCAACCCAGAAAAGGAAGCGGAGACACTAGTTCGGAGCAGAAAAGGAAAGAAGTGACTCAGGGTTAATGATTCTGCGAATCCCTCAGGATCTTAGATCCTGAGGGATCGCTATTTTATCTATTTTTTGTGTCTAGATATCTCTGTCATCATCCTTATATAAGAGATAGCATTGTTGGCTATATAAAAAAAGTTCTGTTGTAATTCCTTTTTAACAGATCAAGACTATGATCTTTATATCATGTTAAGACCTGCTCTGCTGTAAGCTTATTTCATGCATTAATACAGACTTGGTTACTCTTTTATCTTTGATCATGGATCAACTTTAAGCGGTGTACCCCTGGAGGCTAAGGGCCCGGCCCTGGAGGACACTTGCTCTTGTACCATTACGCGTGGTTTCTGTGTGGTTTGATAATAGGCGTGATCTGGTAATCTGTTGTGTTTTATGAACATTATATTACATGCTCTGTTATGTTTAACTTGTTTAATGTTCCTACAAATTGAAGTCTTATATTGACACTGCATTATGTTACCAATTTATTAAAGTGTTGATTAATCTCTATAGGATCGTATCACTCCAGTACAGAGTTCATGGTGATTGTGTTTTAGCATTATGATAAGTTATCTTGAGAAATCTGATTTCAGATGATTATTGAATGTTACTGTTTATATCTTGAAATGCAATGGCATGTGTTTATTCAGATCAATAACAGAAGCAGATTGAGCACGTTGTGTTTCTAGGGTTGTAATTCCTTTGAGACTACAGGATTGATGTTTTGATTGGAGTAGTTAGATAGAATCACAACTTGATGAACTTGGTTATTGTTTATTCCAGTTGTTGTTCCATTTTTGAATTGTTGTTCCATTTCAATCGCTGGTCTATTTCAAGATTGCTGATTTGTTGTTTCATTTACTTGCCATTTCTTAAGGACAGACTCAGGCTGTAGTGAGTGTCAGCTTCTGCTATTTGGCTCCCAGACCTCTGATCTGCTCCCATCAGTTATGAAAGGGATAGGTTACTGCCACCAAACCCTTGGCTGATGTGCTGTTCCATTTCATCGTTATTTCCTTTACTTGCCATTTCATTTATATTCATCAAGGACACTCTCAGGCTGTAGTGAGCCCCAACATCTGCTACCTAGCTCCCAGACCTCGAACTTGTTCTCGTCAATTATGAAAAGGATGGGTTATTGCTACCGAACCTTCGACTGATGCAATGCTTGGTGTGATTTAGCCTTTTGAATTAGTTAAGTTGTAGACATGCAGCCATTTACTTTTGTAGCCTTTAAGTAGATGTACTACGAGAATTACTCTGACAAGTGCTAAGCCTCAGACTGAGACACTCTTTTGAAATAGCAAGATGTTCCCGGATTGACATTCTAATGTGAGGTAACTAGAGGTGAAAGAGACCCTTTTTATAGCTCTACATTTTGGCGTCGTTGCAGGGGAAAGAGTGTAGCCATTTGTCTTTTTCAGGGTAGTGTACGAACCTGGTAGGGAAGAATTGGGTTTTGAAAACGGAAGGTAAGAACCTACGTACGGAGCATGGAAAAGCCCTGCTCCTTTGCTCGCTTTCCTACAGAATTGCTGCTATCTGCTTAAGAAAGATTTAGTAGTTAAATTGAGTGCATGACTAAGCAGAAAAAGCCGGAGAAAAATCCTAAACCTTTGCTGAAGCCAGAAAAAGCTAAGGGGCCGGTGACCCTTGGTCGAACAACATTCATATACGAAATCTATAAGAAAGCTGAATCTCAGCCTTCAGTAGGACCTAGGAAAGTTATTTCCAGACAGCCTACTAGCTCCCTTCAAGCCATAGGTTCACCATATGTAGCCTTTGCTGAAGTGCATATTCAAACTGACGAACAGGACTTTCAAGAAATTGAAAATTCTATTCCAGAGCGATTGCAAGAAGGGAATTTTAGTAATCTTTGTGAAGGAGAAGGGGAAACAGGGGAAGAGCCAAGATCTCCTCCTAGGATAACTCAGCCATTGAATAGCCCAGACAAAGGAAGTGCGATAAAAATTATTATTGAAAAGATCCAATCCCCTCAGATAGGAATTCCAGATAGAGGAAGTGCTATTAAAACTAATCCTGTCAAAACCATTCCCGCTCAACCAAGGAACACTCTTCTAGATATTTTGGAAGGTTATTGGCATATATTCGACCCAATGGATCAAAATCCACCAAACACCCAAACCTCTACATTACAATACCCCATAGTGGATTCTGCAGCAAATGCCCCCATGAAAGCAATTCCCCTTCAACATATCCCTACATTTCACAGACTTACATCAGAAGACCCGGATGCATTTTTATTTGAATTTGATGTACTATGCAGGGGATATGACTACACCACTAACCCCCAGAAACTAAAACTGTTTCCCTCGACCCTGAAAGGGGCTGCTTTAAGATGGTTTATGGGATTAGGTGGTGGGGTTATAAATAATTGGGATCAAATGAAGGAATCTTTTCTAAAAAAATATCAAGATTACTGCAGGTCTAGAGAACTAAAAGATGAAATATTCCAGATGGTGGCTAGACCAAGCGAAACATTAGAAGAATATGTGGAGCGTTTTCAGTATAATTTACAAAGATCACCCTATGCATCATCACCCTTACCCGATAATGTGTTGAAAACAGCATTAATAAGAGGCATGAAAGAACAATGGATTGAAACATTAAACATTATGGGAAAAGGTGATATTTATCAGGAAAATTTTGCTGACATAATTGATCTATGCATCAGGAGTTCGAGAGGCAGTACACGGATCAAACCAGCAAAACATGATCGGTTTGCAAGAGAAAACAAAATCTCATCAGAAGGAGTAATGTGGGCTGAAATCAGAAATCTATTGGAAAACTTTAAAACTGATATACTAGGAACACTGACTACACAATTGGACGTTTTGCAGGCCAAGCAAAAGCAAATGGAGGCATAACAGAATTTAGCTATCTTCTGCCCCCGATGTAGGAAGAAGCATAGCCATAAGGAATGCCCACTAGATGCAGTCCAAGCATGCACCATTTGTGCAAAGGATCATTCGACAGAAAGTTGTCCCTCACTACCTGGACTAAAAGCAGTATATAAGGAGGCAGAAGAAGAAACAGAAACGGTGTACATGCTCAACCAGCGTCGTCATTGGCAGCCGCAACAAACTGGTATGTTTTCAGATCCAACTTCTTCTTTTCAGCATCCCCATTATAACGCTCAACAATATAATACATGGCAAAGCCAATTTCAGCCCCCATTTCCAAACTGGTCACCACAATCATATCCTTCTGTTAATCCATGGCTAAATTAGACGAGCCAATCCGGTTGGTTGAATCCTCCTTATCCCCCACCATATTGGCAAAACAGCCCATATCCTCCACAATGGACTCCCCCTACTTCACAAAGTTCAGCCTGGCAGAATAACTGGCAGAGACCAACAAATCAGCCAGTAGGAAATGTCCCTCTCCCTCAACCTACACTGCCAGCTTTACAGCAGAATCCCCAGGCTAATCTGAGACCGCAACTCCCAGCCCAGCCCAATCCCAATCCAAATAACAGACCGGTCCAAGCACTCCAAATTTTAGAAACACCAGAAGAAGGACCCGATCTGAGGGAGTGCAATGATCTTCAGCTAAGATCTGGGCGTATTATCCAAACAGAGGGAAATAAAACAGTTCAGATTGAAGAACAGTTACCTAGAGAACATTTGTCACAAGAAGAGGATATGAATAGACAACAAACTCATAATCAAGCAACCACATCCTCTCCCCCATTCCCAGAACGCTTAGTAATACCTCGACCGATACAACAATCTAATTTTGACATTCTGGGAGAATTACAAAATTTGTACATAAAAATTCCATTCCTTCAGGCCATTCAAGACATCCCGATATACGCAAAAACTATTAAAGAGTTTTGCATAAAAAGGCCAAGGAGGAATATAATGGATAACCCAAGAGTTCAAGTAGTCGGTACTTTATCGGACCTATTGTCAGGAAAGGAAACACCTATTAAGTATGAGGACCCACGAAACCCAATAGTAACTGTTCAAATTTATGGTCAAACCCTAACCAATGCCTTAGTTGATCTTGGAGCTGCAATCAATATATTGACAACTACTACTTGCCAAAAGCTAGGCATTACATCTGCAGAACCTACCTCAACTCTGCTAGAATTGGTCGATCGGTCTGTGGTTAGACCGGAAGGCATACTGCATGATGTCATGGTCTCGGTTGACTCCTAGGAATACCCAACTGATTTTCTGATAATAAACCCTAAAACCTGACTTGATGGACATCCACTGATCTTAGGAAGACCTTGGCTCGCTACCGTTGATGCCTACATCGGTTGTCGGCAAGGGAACATGATTATAACCAAGGGGGCGGATATCAAGAATTTAGTACTATATCCCCCAGCGCAGCCAAGTATCACTATAGTTAAAACTAATAGGCACCATGTATCATACCTGATTGACAACATCAGATCTCCATTGACTATACAAGAAGTACTAGAGTTCAAAGACCAAACAGAAGATGATGCTATCAGTAATTTCATTAGTCAAATTGAACTCACATCTCATACCCAGTGTCATATGATAAAAGCAGCATTTGAAAACGAAGTAGAAGAGGAACCTCTGAAAGATGCACACGATCACACAATCCATATCACTTCAGTTGCACATAGTAAAACTGTGGAAATCGAACCTGGAAAGACCTTAAACATTAACACTGACCTTACACCCGAACAAGAAACAAAACTCATCTATATTTTAAGAAAATATAATGAAGCATTTGCATGGGATTACCCTGATATGAAAGGAATTGACCCGCAGTTATGTACACACCACATCTATATAGAAAATGATGCAAGACCTGTTAGGCAGCCTCAGAGAAGACTAAACCCTCACCTAAAAGAAGTAGTAAAAGCTGAGCTTCAAAAACGTTTAGATGTTAACTTCATCTACCCTATCTCTGATAGTAAATGGGTCTCCCAGCTTGTGGTGGTACCAAAAAAGAATGGGAAGTGGAGGATCTGCGTGGACTACAGGGAGCTGAATAAGGCAACACAAAAAGATCACTTTCCTCTCCCGTTTATTGATCAAGTATTGGACACTTTGGCAGCGAAATTCTTTTCTTTTCTCGACGGCTTCAGTGGGTATAACCAAATACAGATTGCCCCTAAAGATCAGGACAAAAATACTTTTACTTGTCCTTGAGGAACATTTGCCTACCGAGTTTTACCTTTTGGTTTATGTAATGCCCCTGCCACATTCGAAAGGGCTATCCTTAGCATTTTTGCAGATCTAATAAATGAAGGACTGGAAGTATATATGGACGACTTTACTCCATACAGAGATGAGTTTGATCCAGCATTGGAGACACTAGAAAAAGTCCTACAACGTTGCATAGCTACTAGGCTTTGTTTAAGCCATGAAAAATGTTACATGATGATGACATAAGGAATTATTTTAGGACATTACATTTCAGCAGCTGGCATTCAGGTAGACCCAGCCAAAATCCAAATACTTTTGCTTATTCCTACTCCTACTACTCAAACAAAGGTACGTAGCTTTCTTGGATTCTCTGGTTATTACAGAAGATTTATAGAACATTATTCACGTATTGCTGCACCATTGTATGCATTAACTGGTAATATTGATTTCTGTTGGACAGAAAAATGCGAACGTGCCTTCAACGATCTGAAGAAGCTCGTATCTACAGCCCCAGTTCTTCGGGGACCAAATTGGGATTTGCCATTCCAGATATCATCTAATGCCTCAGATACAACCATTGGAGCGGTCCTTGGACAGGAGGAGGATAGAAAACCATATGCAATTTATTACATTAGCAAAAATCTATCCCCTGCTGAATTGAATTATACTGTCACTGAAAAAGAATTTTTAGCTGTTATACATGCTATCAATAAATTCAGACATTACATTACTGGATATCCTGTTATTCTGTAAACAGATCATTCTACTATAAAATATTTAGCAAATAAGCCTGTCACAAATGGCAGAATAACTAGATGACTGATTTTATTGCAGGAATTTGATATTACAATCAAGGATCGACCCGAGAAAGAAAACCCGGTAGCTGATTTCCTCTCAAGAGTGCCAAAACCAGTCAATGCAGCAGCAGTTGAAGATCAGTTTCCAGATGAGCATCTCTTTGATGTTGCTGTTCAAACACCCTGGTATGCGGATGTCGCCAATTACCTAGCAGTAGGTAAGTTACCAAAGCATCTAACCCCTAATGAGCGAAAACAGATTGTCCAATGAAGTACCAGATTTTCCTGGATTAAGGGTTATTTGTTTCATACAGGGGCAGACATGCAAATCAGAAGATGCGTTAGACAAGATGAAATTTTTGATATATTGAAAGCATGCCATGACCAACCATGTGGTGGACATTTCGTTGATCGTAGGACTGCACATAAAGTACTACAAACAAGGTATTATTGGCCCACAATTTTTAAAGATGCAAAGAAATTCGTCCAAGCATGTGACAGTTGCCAGAGAGCGGGACGCCCTAGTCACTCAAATGAGATGCCTTTGAAACCACAGTTATTCATCAAACCATTTGAGCGTTGGACTCTTGATTTCGTGGGACCAATCAACCCGCCATCAAACCAAAAAACATACATTTTGGTGGCAACAGAGTACGTCACCAAGTGGGTTGAAGCAGAGGACTTTCCCAGAGCTACAGAAGAATCTGTTATACAGTTCCTGCTCCATCTATTTGTGCGTTATGGCCTCCCTAGAGAGATAATTACAGATGGAGGGCCACAGTTTGCTGGGAACAGAATAGCAGCAACACTCAATAATTATCATGTTCAACATAAAGTTACCACCCCATATCACCCGCAGGCAAATGGGCAAGTAGAAAGCAGTAACAAAATAATAGAAACGATTCTAACAAAAGCAATTGCATCACATAGACGCGACTGGGTAGCCAAACTACCAGAAGCACTGTGGGCTTATAGAACAACATGGAGAATCACTACTGGTCACTCACCTTATCAGCTAATGTTTGGAAAACAACCTATCTTTCCTATAGAATTTGAAATCCAGACATTACGAATAGCACAACAAGTTGGTTTAGATTTAACTGAGGCACAGACTAATCGACTACAACAGATTAATGAGCTCGATGAAATTAGGCTCTCTGCACTTCAACGCACTGCTCTGATACAGCAGCAGAGAGCTAAATGGCATGATGCTCTCATTAAAAACAGAGTCTTCCATGAAGGAGACTGGGCTCTTTTGTATGACTCTAGACTTCAGGACTTCCTCGGGAAACTCCAGACTCGTTGGTTGGCACCATATGAAATTCAGAAAGTGCATGACAATGGGACCCTTACCTTGACTACTATCGATGGTTCTGGATATACCTTCAAGGCAAATGGCCATCGAGTCCGTCTCTATCGCAAACCACTTACTCGGGAGTCCTTCTGCCAACAATTATGCCAGGATTCAGATATGGAGATCTTAGGGGAGGAAGACAAGTCTTCCCTGCCTGTAACTCACTAAAAAATCTACTTTTCTTTATAATTTGTATATAACTTATCAAATTATTTTTGTACATATTTTTTGCAGTATGTTTTGTTATTTCTACTGTTCCTTTTCCAAAAGGAACAACACTTTTGATTTTTGTTGTTCCTTTTCCAAAGGAACAACACTTGTGATTTTCGCTGTTCCTTTTCCAAAAGGAACAACACTTGTGATTTTTGTTGTTCCTTTTAGGAACAGCATTGGTGATTTTTGCTGTTCCTTTTTCCAAAAGGAACAGCACTTTTGATTTCTGCTGTTCCTTTTTCCAAAAGGAACAACACTTTTGATTCCTGTTGTTCCTTTTCCAAAAGGAACAACACTTTTGATTCCTGTTGTATCTTTTCCAAAAGGAACAACACTTTTGATTCCTGTTGTTCCTTTTCCAAAAGGAACAACACTTTTGATTTCTGTTGTTCCTTTTCCAAAAGAAACAACACTTTTGATTTCTGTTGTTCCTTTTCCAAAAGGAAGTTGTTCCTTTTCCAAAAGGAACAACACTTTTGATTCTTGTTGTTCCTTTTCCAAAAGGAACAACACTTTTGATTCCTGTTGTTCCTTTTCCAAAAGGAACAGCACTTTTGATTTCTGCTGTTCCTTTTTCAAAAGGAACATCACTTTTGATTTCTGTTGTTCCTTTTCCAAAAGGAACAAGAACTTTTGATTTTTGTTGTCCCTTTTCCAAAAGGAACAGCACTTGCAACTTACGATTTTTGTGGTTCCTTTTTCAAAAGGAACAACACTTGTGTGTTTTTGCTGCTTCCAAAAGGAACATCACTTTTGATTTCTGCCGATCTTTTTAAAAAAAAAAGGGAACTGCATTTCCTTGAAACTACTGTTCCTTTCTCCAAACAAACAGCATCTGTGAACTATTGTTATGACCTTCCTTGAAAGGAACATTACTCATACGATTTTGAAACAGCTTGCTCCCTCTACCCCAAATTAAGGATGTTTTTTGTTGATGTTCTTTCAAGTCTTTTGGAATACAGCTATATATTTATGAGATTAAAGCGAAAACGCAGCATACCGAAATCACTAAATCATAAATCGCTATCTTTATAACAAGCTGCCCTGACTTGGTGAAAGGATGCAGAGAAAGACATGCTTACTTATCAGCTTTTGCTGCCATTGTTCTACTAACTTCGTTTTGATTGGTTATATGTATTATGATGGTTATTTTTCTTTAATTATCATATGGCAATAGGATCAAAATATCTATACCTTTCTATTGGGATATTAAGACTTCTTCCACCATTGCTACTCTTAAGGAGTGTTCAACCACCCTTTGTGCATAAACAGGAAAGGCTCTCTATTAAAAAGAAGCAAAACAGAATTTCTAAAGACTGTCAAATTGCAGGATAGGAAGTCTCATTATGATCATCAGGATGGAAGCGAAGTGGCATTCCCATTAGGGCCACCACACCTGGGAAATGGTCCAAAAGGTATATCAAACAAATAATCCTTGGAATAGGAGGTCTCACCACGAGCTAGCCTGCCCACTATTCGCTCCTTCCTCGTGAATGGCATTATGACTAACTGGTCACCAAGCCAGCATAGTGGCCTACATTTTGACATTGCTCAAACACTTCCTTGCATACACAAAGGACTATGGTTCCAGGGGTGAAACAAACAACTCTGCCAAGGTTATGGACACCTGTCGGCAGCAGAGCATTGTTAATGGTATGGAAGTCATATGTTTACACCAATAGGTAAGAAGATTACATCCTTTTGCTTCCTATGTCGTGATAATTAAATTATATGATATTACCCAACCATATAGTGCATGACTATATATCATCGCCAATCA
This sequence comes from Pinus tabuliformis, assembly GCA_031772625.1. NCBI lineage: Eukaryota > Viridiplantae > Streptophyta > Pinopsida > Pinales > Pinaceae > Pinus > Pinus tabuliformis. Next base: position 449,447,593 of record CM062812.1, on the reverse strand, counting down.
TTACGAAGCTACTGACAGTGGCCGCATGAGACCTTCTATTTATGGCAAAAGTCTTATCCCCGAACTTCCATCAAATCACCGCAGCCCCATAATATTAAAATCGATCTAAACTTTTTACCTTGATTTCAGTATTACGCTGTTTTTGGCGAACATGTCATATATCCATAAGCTTTTCCATAAAGACCTCACGGCAGAACAGACGTTGCTCCTTTATTTGATGGCTGGGACAACCTATCACTTTGCGGGGGGGGAGGTAACCTCCTCATTCCCCATAGTACGTGTCAGTCCGTTATTTGAAAAAAAAAATTACTGAAGCACGGCATGGTTCAACGGTATGATCTTTTGCTATTTTTGTTTTCCTTTGCATGAGCTGACGTTCGAAGCTATTTCCATTGCATACGCTGTTGCATTTAAATTCGAACAAGGAATACGCTACCAGCTTCTCTGCGCTTCAACAAACAACTGCTGTTCCTTTAAAAATTGGTAGTGAAACTATGGGAGGAAGGTCAGTCCGCCTAGAACCCCAAACATTAACTGCTTCGGCTGCAGCCTGAAGAATCCTGAAAAGAGCAGGATGGTTGACCTATTTCAACCGCCTAAAGGAGTCTAATGAAACAGTAGCAAGAGAATTTTTACAGAACTTACAGGAATAATACTCCACAGTAAGAGGAAGGCGAATTGAAGTCACCAACGACATAATAGCAAGAGTCACGGGACTACTGGCCACGGGACGAGTATGGACAATAAAGAAGGAAAGGCTGCAGAAGATTTTGGAAATCTTTCAGGACGAGGGTCAGAAGTTGACAATCCAAGGAAAGGGGGTGCTACCAGCAACGCTAGGAGAGCCATGGGCAGAATTGGAAAAAGTCATCCAAAGCTACATCACTTGCGAAGGCAGAAAAGACGTGGTAAGACCACGACATCTTAAACTCCTAGCTGTCTTAAAACAAAAATGTTATGTGAATTTGCCTGCATTGTTGAATTCTCTATTGCATGATGTCGCACGAAGTATGAAGAAGGCACAGCATGTAGAATCAGTTATTAGCCACCACGGATTAATTCGCTTGATAGTAAATTACAGTCTCACCCAGCAGCAGAGCAGCTGAGAAGAACTAATTGCTATTATCAATAAAGGGACGACCACATCTGGACGTCCGAAAAAACGAAAACGAGTTGATAACACACCCCAACGTCCAGAGAAACGAAAACAGGACACTTGCACAGAGGTGCAACCTGAAAAACAATCTGATGGTTATTTCAGTATCTTTTTCATTAGGATATACAAACCTTTCTGCATTTTAAACTTAGATAATGACGAAACACGTGAGGAAGGAGGAAAAGCAGAAATTAGCCATCTCAAAGGGAAAGACAAAGAGGAGCTAACTGCTGTCCCTTTGATGGGGAACCGCAAGCAGACCAAATCAAAACGGACCAACCCAGAAAAGGAAGCGGAGATACCAGTTCGGAGCAGAAAAGGAAAGAAGTGACTCAGGGTTAATGATTCTGCGAATACCTTAGGATCTAAGATCCTGAGGGATCACTATTTAATCTGTTTTTTGTATCTAGATATCTCCGTCATCATCCTTATATAAGAGATAGCATTTTTGGCTATATAAAAAAAGTTCTGGTGTAATTCCATTTTAACAGATCAAGACTATGATCTTTGTATCCTGTTAAGACCTGCTCTGTTGTAAGCTTATTTCATGCATTAATATAGACTTCGTTACTCTTTTATCTTTGATCCTGGATCAACTTTAAGCGGTGTACCCCTGAAGGCTAAGGGCCCGGCCCTGGAGGACACTTGCTCTTGTACCATTACGCGTGGTTTCTGTGTGGTTTGATAATAGGCGTGATCTCGTAATCTATTGTGTTTTATGAACATTATATTACATGCTCTGTTATGTTTAACTTGTTTAATGTTCCTGCAAATTGAAGTCTTATATTGACACTGCATTATGTTACCAATTTATTAAAGTGTTGATTAATCTCTACAGGATCATATCACTCCAGTACAGAGTTCATGGTGATTGTGTTTTAGCATTATGACAAGTTATCTTGAGAAATCTGATTTCAAATGATTATTGAATGTTACTGTTTATATCTTGAAATGCAATCGCATGTGTTTATTCAGATCAATAACAGAAGCAGATTGAGCACGTTGTGTTTCTAGGGTTGTAATTCCTTTGAGACTGCAGGATTGATGTTTTTATTGGAGTAGTTAGATAGAATCACAGCTTGATGAACTTGGTTATTGTTTATTCCAGTTGCTGTTCCATTTAGTTGCTGTTCCATTTTTGAATTGTTGTTCCATTTCAATCGCTGGTCTATTTCAAGATTGCTGATTTGTTGTTTCATTTACTTGCCATTTCTTAAGGACAGACTCAGGCTGTAGTGAGTGTCAGCTTCTGCTATTTGGCTCCCAGACCTTTGATCTGCTCCCATCAGTTATGAAAGGGATAGGTTATTGCCACCAAACCCTTGGCTGATGTGTTGTTCCATTTCATCGTTATTTCCTTTACTTGTTGTTTCATTTATATTCATCAAGGACGCTCTCAGGCTGTAGTGAGCCCCAGCATCTGCTACCTAGCTCCCAAACCTCGGACTTGTTCTCGTCAGTTATGAAAAGGATGGGTTATTGCTACCGAACCTTCAACTGATGCAATGCTTGGTGTGATTTAGCCTTTTGAATTAGTTAAGTTGTAGACATGCAGCCACTTACTTTTGTAGCCTTTAAGTAGTTGTACTACGAGCATTACTCTGACAAGTGCTAAGCCTCAGACTGAGACACTCTTTTGAAATAGCAAGATGTTCCCGGATTGACATTATAATGTGAGGTAACTAGAGGTGAAAGAGACCCTTTTTATAGCTCTACACAATCTTTCTCCTAAACAATGACAAAAATCGTGTGAAGATTCCAATGTGAAAATATGTGTACCAACCAAAAAAATGTTCTAATATTACAGATTCGAGAGACATTGCTACCGAGTGAATGGAAGATTGGAGGACTACAGGTCTGACAAAAAAAGGAGAGGCAGGATTGGAAGATTCCTCATAGTGGTGCAGTGGGAATGGATGGACCCTCTATGAACTCTCTTGGTGTAATACTAGCAAAGGTTCCAATTTTTCCCAAAAAAGTAATGTTGGGAATGATAAGAGCTTTCAAACCACCATTTTTATAGAAACACACAGTGTAATAGTCAAGTAACATAAAACAACGTCTTATTTATTCTCAAGGATAGAATTGGGCAGAACAAGACAGGTGAGAGGTGACATGCACACAGACCACAAAACTAGTGATTTAGGGTTGAGCAAGGGAGGGTTACACCAGCTTGGAAGGGAAAAGAACGCTTCCTATGCACTAAGATACCACAAAATGGTTAACAATTCCAACACACACTCAATGCACTGTTGAACAATTAAATTTATCCATTCATTGAATAGTCTTCAAGGCTCAACACATAAAACTTAACACTCCAATTTTCGCAAATGGATAGAGGAAATAGTTATTATGAAAGATCTGGAAAAGAATGCAACTAGAACTTAGCTGACAGGATAATTATGAAATGTAGGGCTGATAGTAGAACTGGCCACAAAACTAGTGGCTCAACTTTGGGAAAGGTAGGAGATCACTTGCTCTGATACCATGATAAACATACATGTAGAAGACAAAATATGAAAGATCAAACATGAAATTGCATTTATTATTCACATTTATGTACATTTATAATACATGGATATGACTCTTGGATTCATCTTCCAAGGTCTCATGGACTTCCTTTGATTGTTTTCCTTCCACACCATAACCCTTAGTGAATTAGGTGTCCAACATAAAAAATAAGGCAAACTCATCTTACAACTAAACGAATGATTCAGTTTACTTTTACAACTAATTTGAATATACTCCAATATGATAAACTGTAATAAATAAATTACGTTCCCAAGTGTAATTTTTTTATTTATGAATGTTTTGTATGACTATGTCAAATTTATGTTTTTCTCATAGTGAAATGTTACTTTCCCTAAAAATTATAATGCATACCTTGATATAGTGGTTTGGTATCTAAATGATGAAATTTCCTTAAAGAATTTCTCCAATTGTGGAGAGAAATTTGTTTTTGTTTATCACATATATTTTTTAATTTTTAATGTTAAATTTATATTAAAAAAAGTTGCATATCCCTAAAATTAGGATCCCAAATGTCGGTACTATAGAAATGGCAAGAAATTTTCTACTCTTGATGAATTTGAACTAAAAACAAGAGACAAATTTTTCTACAATATGCAGAATAGAAAATCAAAATATAGAAACACATGCAAACATCAAAACACAATGAACACAATGATTTTATAGGGGAACCAAACTGGGAAAAAACCCTTTGTTGCTTTTGATTAATCACATGAGAATTAGAAACTATTATAATGTCAGATTCAAGCTTTGAAGCACACCCAACACTGTAAAATTGTTCTCCTACTGAATGATTATCTCTAGCCAACACTTAGCCTATTCAAGCACCCCCACTTCCTCTTATTTCCTTGCATAATTTTGGAGAAATTGAGCTCCTAAAGAATAGGTGTAAGAACCCTGGTGAAAATTCCATGTAATTAAAGTTAATAAAGGAAAAATAATAACCATCGTTGATGGGACACTTATTCCAAGCTGAACGTTGGGCAAGACATCCTACTGTGTGTGTTGATTTGGTTTATTATGGCTAAGGAAATTAGAAAAGGTAGTGGCTAAGGCATTTGGAAAGGTAAAGTGGCATTAATTGGAATTTTATTTATGAAAATAATAAAAATTAGGAGAAAGGGAGGTGAAATGTCACAGGTTGCATGTGAGGAGAAAAATGAAGAAAAATAATGGAAAAAGAAGAAAATAGAGGCCTAAGTGATAAAAAGGATTCTGAGGATCATTTGGTACATTTTGTCTATTTAGTTTTGGAGCTCTCTCATTATCCTCTCTCTCTCTCACTGTTGGATACTTAGAGTTTTCTTGGAGGACTTTGGCATTGGATCGAGAAAGGAAAATAAGGAAAGAGGAAGGAAGGAGCAAGCAAGGAAGAGAAGGATCAAGCAGCTACAGTTGTATTCTTTGTAAGTATCGATTTGCATGTGTTTTTTCCTTTCTAGATTTGGAATGCATGGTGTGCATGTGGTTCTTTGCTTTCATGGCATGGGTCTTTCTAGGTGTGACAGTGTTTTCAACCTAGCCTTTCCATTTCTGGATAACCATGGTGTGATGGGAATCTCATATTTTGGTTGAGCTAGATTGTTAGATGGATTGGAAGATGAGTGAGGTGGATTTACGAAAGAAATAACACATTGCCTAGTGATCCCTAAACCAAGTTGTAGATTGCGAAAAATCCAATGACCTAGTGACCCCTGAACCGCACTGTGGGTTGCGGTAAAATAAGGTATTGTGTGCCTCAACGAGCCTATGAATCCTCGAACAGTTAATGGTGGGATATACGGTAAAGCCTAGAGGGTGCAGTCTCGATTTAGGGCCTAGTGATCCTGTGTGGATTATGGTAAATCCTGAGAGACGAGGAGACAGGAAAATTCCTCACGATGTAGGTGGAGAAATTTGGTGGCATCCATGCTTGTTTTGGCATAGTGATATGGTGGAGATCATGGTAAAGCCTGTTATTACATGTTTATTGTGTTGGCTTAGTGATCCGGTGGGGATTGTAGTGAAGCCTGGTTTTTATTGATGAGGGTGAGGAGGTGTAGCCTCAGGATGCCCTGGTTGGTTATTTTGGTTTGGGTTCCGCATTCATGCTTGGAATATGGCACAGGGGTGATTGGCTAAAGAGATATTTGGCTCAGCCAATCTATGGTTGGGTGGAAGTGGTAGTCCCATGTCTGGTTGGCTTTTGCATTCATTAATAAGAGGTTCTCCCCTTCGTATCTTATGTGTAATTCTACAGGTTTATACGTATGGCTGATGTACCCTTGATATTTATGTTGTTATTATTCTAGTTAAAAGGATGTACTATGACAGTGATGAAGTATGGTTCTCCACATGTTTTGATTTATAAATGAATGAACAATATATCTATAAACTAATAAATAATAACTCAGCTAATTATATAAGGGAATAATGCTTCTTAGAAATTCTTAGATAGGTATGGGACCCATATGCTCAGATCCGTTTTTTCCGCTTGGAAAAATCATAATTTTATATTACATGTTATAGATGCTAAATAGCATATGCATATGATCTATTCTTGTTTTCACACAATACAAAGAAAAAAAAATTACAGCTAGCCTATTCTTTTCTACCTTTCTTCTTTTCCACTTTTCTCCAACCTCCAGTGTTGGGAGTGGATTTTATAATGGTCAGATGATTTTCATTTGTATTTATGGGGTGTTCTTTGTCTAAGTCAGAGCCTTCTGATCCATGAGCTCGTTTTCTGCCACTTACTTCCATTTGGGTATCTTGTTTCTGCAGGAAGTTGCAGAGATTGATGGGGTGTTTCTCTTCCTTTTGTCTAACCCTTTTGAGCATCTAATTCTGCTTTTTTTTTGTTGTTTCTACTATTTCTGCTTCTTCTTCCAAGGGGTCTATATAATGCCAACCTTTTGGCTTTTTCTATTGCTTATTATTCCATTTGGGGTCTTTTTTGGCCAGCGAACAGGCACTATAGAGATGGCTTGTTTGTAAACATCGATGGCATCAAAATGTTGTATTTTCATAGTCTAATGGTTGAGTCCACTGTGAATTATTAAAATTCAATGTAATACTATCTAGCAGTCCCTGGCTGAGATCTACTCTAACACATATCCTGGAAAAAGTAAATGTTCCCCTTGCAAGTCTGTCCCCACCAATCTTTAAGAACTTTCCCAAGGATTTCCCAATGGAAATTAAAACATTATGATGCCAAAAGTGTAATGGTAGGTTATGCAACCTGACCCATACTAGCATTTTTGATACCACCATAGTGTTGGCATCGAAGTCTGGGAACCAAGGGGTCATGAAGAGTCCAGAATTTTCCCAGAACCATGGTCCCTTATTAAGGATATGTTCCTATTCTTGTGTTGTGTTGAATCTGACTATGAAAACCCCCTTCAGGCATAGATATATTTCACAATTTGGTGACCATGCAGCATATATCCATTGGTGCAAAACATCAAATTTTGGCCAAAAGACATTAAATCTACATATAACTACATTGTTATAGAGTTATGAATATAAGCCATTTACCTCAGGCATTGAGATTATGAGAACATGATTCTCAGGTTTTTAATCCACAATGTAGGTCCCTGGTAGATCAACCAATGTTCTTGGTTTGGTTTGTGCGCTTTCCTTTCCTTTGATTGTGTATTTAAAAGAGCCTGTGTTTCTTGTGCTAGTTCTAGAGCATTTTCCCCGCAGATACAGATTAACTATGATAGTCGAATCTTTGACGATGCCATAATCTTGAAGTGTGTGATTATCCTGATGTTGTGTCCTAGATAAATCATATTTTGGTTGCTTACTGTTATACCGAGGTGAATCTGTATTTCATGCCTTAAGTCTTGTATCCTCATCCCCTTCCAGAGCCTCTAGCAGAGAGGACCACCTTCTAACATTTTGATGAAGATTTGTATCGCATCTTCTTGAGTAGTGTGTGGATCTCGCTGAGAAAATGCTCAATCTGTTTCCAATGTGTCTAGATCTGTTGGATCTGGGCATATCAGTGCTTTATCGGGTTCTTGATTCGCCAGATCTGGACCTTGGAAGCATTACAATGGATCATATGCTAGATCTATCCATTTCCTGTGTCCATCTAGGGTCCCGCTCTGTAACGTGGACTGATATGCTTTGCTCACGGGATCGAGCCCAAAAGTTTGGGAAGCAGTCTTCTGCTTAGGCAGGTTTATTGCATCGCCCTTGGATAAGTCTGATGAAGGAGGATCGTATAAGAGGATGACAATTACGGGACTGACTCCAACTGATTTATGTGCCCCGTATGATTTCAGCCACAATCGATCTGTGGTATTGGCTGTCGAACCCTTGACCTTGCACTTCATGGCATTATGGAGGATCACACTATCCGTCATCCCTACAACACCCTTGAGAATCTTTATGCGCACCTTGGTCTCCTCACACATTGTCTTCCCAAGCTCTCCTTTATACCCATTAATACTCCCTACTTTTTGCACCTGAACATCGTCTCCCCTGGCCATCCGAGAAATTTCTTGTCGGCCGGAGCAACCCCGAGCTTGACCTTGCGGCCTCGCTTTTGGCTTACTAAAGGGTTGCGGCTCGAAATATTGGGGAAGAATCTGAACTGTCTTCCTCCTCCCAAGTGCTGTTCGAAGCTAATCTCGCCCTCGGGCATAAGAGATGTGGCTTTTGCTATTCTATTCCAGAATCTCAAAGAAACCTCAAGTAGCAGTGTCTAGAGCCTGCATTTGTAATCTCCTTTGGGCGATAAGAGTGTATCAATAACAAGGCAAGATCCACCTCCTCTAAGAGTCCAAGCACAGATCCAACGATGAAACAGTAGAGAGAAAGAAAACCCTAACTCGCCTCGTCGACTCCATCCTTTCGCTCAAGAGCCAATACAAATTTAACTTCTATGCTCAGATCTGTTGTTTAAACCTATAGATTACATATTTGTGACATGTTTGACGAAATTCCTGTCATGGCTATTAGGGGTCTAGTCTAGACCTTATCAATGCCTTTGAAAATATATCATTGTTCTATTTTGTAAATTCATTTATGAACCTATCATTAAGTTTTGGGCAGTGACCTAGGCTTTGGGCTTGAAAAATTGGCACAAATCTTGGAGTCGCAGGCACAAGTCTGAGGATAATAGTTGCTAGACGCATGCATACCCATGATGTGGGAGCATTTGGAACCTCTCAAATGCACCTTTTTCCATATCAAGGGAGCGTCCAGGGGTTTAATGGTCTAAAAACTCAGTGGGACCTAGGGGCTAGTTACCTTAGTGGTTGGGATGGCTCCTGGGAGTTCTGTTGCTGATGTTGAAGGTCTATACGGTGTGTTTCCATCGATTCCACTTCCTTAAGGTGTCTTAGGAGGTTGAATCCCATTATAGTGGCTCCTCGTCACGTATTTACCCTAGTTGGTAGATTACGTGGGTAGATGTAGGATGAGGGTGTTATAATAGGGGAATTCCCTATTTCCTTGCAAAAATCCAAGGGAATCAATCACCTGCTTAATTTTGAAGCCTGTACATTCAACTAGTATACATTTGATAATTCCAATGTGCCTTTTCCTCCACTCCAACTAGACAATTCAAATTCATGCATGTATGGGCTATTTTTGGTTGATTGACTAGTTAACTGAGGGATCACTGAGTTGAAAATAGTCTTAAGTACTCAGCTAACCTTCAACTAACTCTACTAAGGACTAGAGCTCAGTTAACTGAGTTGAACTGAACATAATTCAACTAGAGTGCTAAATTTTAGCCTTCACTACATGCACAACTCTACTCCAATCCTACAAACTCAAATTTGTTGAGCTAACTAGGAGACCAAACCATGTCACACCAGCTAACTGCAATCGAAGTCATCCTGCTGATGTGGAAAATCAAATTTCTCCCTTTGACTAAGCCATAAGTCAGATGGAACCTTTTCTTGTTAGAATTCTAACATGTACAAGGTCTAAGGGTGTTAGTATACATACATGCATATTCATATCCATATACATATATATATCAGAGATCTTGACTCACATTCATGCACCACATATTTGTACCAAAAAAAGGGACAATGCAATAAAAGTTTATAGCATGGATGTAAAACATCCATGATATATATGACAAGACAAAAATATATATATAAAAAAATAATAATATTATTATTTAAAAATGCAGTTGTCTATAACGCGACTTTTTGAAAGCTTTTCCGGCAGGTTTTTCCGGTGAAAATCCAACAGTAATTTATTGGAATCGCAAGTTTGATAGCTAGTTTCTACACAATCAAAGCGTCCTAGGGGTTTTTCAGTGTGCTGAATCCGAATATGCAGTTAAAAAACCATTTTAACTGCAACAAATCATGATTTAATCTCAATTTCTTCCGCCGGATTCCGTCACCGGAATCTCCAAAAAGTCGCATTATAGGCAACTCCTTTAAAAATATGGTGTATTTATAATCTACGAGTTGAATTTATTTATTAATGATGGACTTGTGTAGCCTATTTAAAATTAACCATCTAATAATTATTGATAATTAAATTAAAATTCTGGAATCCCTTTTCCAAAATAGATACACTAATAAATGTAACAAAGACGTTTATTGGTAGAATTTAAATTATATAATTACATTGATATGTGTATATATTTTGGAATAGGGCTTCCAAAATTTTAATTTAATTATCAATAATAATTAGTTGGATGGTAGAGATTTGACCTTAACGAAATATTCTAGAATATTGTATTGTTAATACTAGTCACAGATCAAAAGTTGAGATTTATCTTGGAAGTAATCATGTCATTTTTCTCCCTTTTGATTAAAATATCACATAAACATGTATCTTATGAACACGAGTTATGATTTTTTGGGCATGTAGCTATTATCTAATAACAAACCCTGTTTACAAACTAAAACACCTCATACTAAAACGAGAAAAAAACAATTTTTAAATTTTATTACGTATATTTTTAAATATATATAATTAAATCATATAATATTTTTTATAATTAATAATAATAAAAATAAGATAAAATTATAATTTAATTTTTATTTTTTTTTATTTTACAATATGATTAAGAACCTACTAACATTTATCATTCATTTATTTTAAGCTCAATTCAATTCATATTAATTAATTATAAACGAAGGAAATTTCTATGATATAGAGAAAACATATAAAAGAATATACACTTTATCATGACTTTGAAGCCACGAAGGTAGTGAATCGCTAATCAGTGCCACCTAATTAAAGAGTGTAAAAAATCAACAACTCCCCATATTTGAATAATAGATATTAGTATAAATATTTTTATTAATGTGTTTGATATATCATTTTCATAGCCTAGTTTATAGATGGATAAGCCGATTAGTATATAAAAAATGGTAGATATTGTTCATTATTGTATTTCAACTATATAGTAGTAATAATAATCATATAATTTTAAAGTCATGATTAAGCGAGACATTAAATTGGTGTATGAGACTTTTTTGTTTATAGGACAAGGGACTTATATTTATGGAGTGATTTGACTGCTGAAGTCTACGAAGGCATAATGAAGGCATACATATTCTATACCCCTACAGCTGTGACATCTTAAGAGGAAACACATGCTCTTAACGATTAAGAAACTCATGCTCTTAAACATTGCTAAATGTGGTTGTGCTAGTTATAGTCAATGTGTTGGGTGGATTCACTGTCCATGGTTAACTGATCCCTTAAATCTAGCACATGTGATGTCCTTCTCAAGACCCGGGGAAAAATATCTTAGGCTCACCAATTATAGTTGAGGAAGGTTGATGAGATTGATCAAGATTGACAAAATTGACTATGGTCAAGATTATATTAATGTTAAATCTAATATTGAACATATATAACAATAGAGATCTTGATTGACCTGTTCAAATAAACTATGGTTGGCTATCACGAATAAATAAATCATGAAATGTTCTAAGTTGGTTGACAAAAAAAATACACTTAATCTTAATTGACCATAATTGAAAGAAAGGTAATATAAATTTTTATTAAAAATTTTTAAGATATTAAACCATATACCATTCAATAGAATAATAAATATATAAGAGTTTTGAAATATGCACATTCAATGTTTTAGTTTGGTTTAACCTCATTTATTTATTTTTAGAAAATACATGGTTGGATACGTCAATAGTGATATAATTATTTGTTTAATTGATTATTATTAATTTTTAATATTTTAATAATTAATAAAATTTAAAATTCTAATATTAAATAAAAAAAAATTATAAATTAATTTTATAATTATTAGTAATAATGATTAAGATGATTATAATTGAATAAATGTGATGGGGTGTTTTTATTAAGGTATTGGGGTGTAAAAGTCATGAGTATAATTATTAGTAATAATGATTAAGATGATTATAATTGAATAAATGTGATGGGGTGTTTTTATTAAGGTATTGGGGTGTAAAAGTCATGAGTTTGAAAAAAATTAAGCAAAAATTTGATCATATTAAAGGCTAGTGTGACCTATTCCTAGTACTATCCCAAGTGATTTTGACAGCTAAATAAATTACAACTACTCATATTATATATTAACCATATAAAAATCCAAATAACAAAAAAAATGATTATAAAATGTTATAAAAATGCAACTAACTAAACAAACAAACAAACAAAAATAAAAAAATAAAATGATTATAACATGTTATGATAAATGTGATTATAACCTGTAATGATAAATGGTTATCTTTTATATAAGAAAGCTTTATACATAGATAAACTTTCGACTCGTGTCATAGATTAAATTTAACTCAATATGCATGAGGCCTAAAAGTTATACATATCATGACGAATAAAATTTATACATATTATGACGAAAGACCAAGTTTTATTGTGTATTTTTATAAACAAATATACATGAAAATTGCATGTAATAATATTAATAAAATATTTTTTTAGATAGGTCAATAATGTGTTTTAGATATGGAATAATATACTTGATGTTATTAATCAAATCAGTATATCAAAATGAAATGGAAGTTTAATTATACATTAAATAATTTTTTCGCATTTAAAATTATATATTATTAATTGATCCTAATTAATTCTAAAATAAAATTAATAAATATTAAATATTTAAAAAAATATGTTTTATTTTAATATTAAATATAATGAATAAATATCATAAAAATAAAATTAATAAATATTAAATATTTTAAAAATATGTTTTATTTTATTATTAAATTTAATGAATAAATATCATAAAAATATAATTTATTTTATATTTATATAAAGTCAAAAGTCTAATCGATTTGGTTATTTAGAGATTGTTATATTTGTATAGGGTCGTTTATGTAAGTGGTGGTTAGAATTTGGTCAAAATTTTTTTAGAAAATTTTGTAGAAACAATTTTTGAATCATATTTTTGATGGTGAAAATGGATTCAGCACCATCAAAAACTTTTAGAACTATTGTAAGATAGATTTACAAAAATACCTACTGAATTTTCTCAAAATATGACCAGAATTTCCATAACTATCCACAAAAAAAAGCAGTCTCGTTAGACCATGGAAATACTACAGTCAAAACTGTTATGCGCAGGATCCTATATTACTATAGAATAGCATTGTTCAGAGACAGCTCACACCCAAGTATGGATGTCCATCTACGGCCCTAAGACCGGATTTTGGGTCAGTGTGTGCCCCAATACCATCCCTCTTTTGACCAGGCAAGATAGTCTGTGCCAAAAGCCATGGCTATTCGGTATGGGTATGGGAGATGGATAAATGAATGAGAGTCTACTAGTATGACATTATGTAGGAGATAGTTGTAGTAATTGCATCAAATACAACACATGATTACTTGGGGCAATAGGCAGAGAGTTTATTGTGGCACACGTTCCTCATGACTTGAATCAACGTGCCATACGATAGTTCCTTATGGGGCAGAGTACGAGTCATTTTCTTTACAGCAAAACGCATCTTGCATGTTGCTGATGTCATCCATGTGTAACTACCCTTTGTTTGTTTATGACGTAAAATGTCAATGTTAAAGGCACTAGGAGTGGTCGACAATGGAGTCAGACCCCACGTGGCAATGTTTTGAAAATCTTGGCATACAATCTCTTTTAAAATGCGTTCAAAGTCAAAACGATTATGTTCCGGTGGTCTGATGAGATGGTTTATTAGAATTAGTAAATGTCATTCATTAAGCATGAAAGCCAATCTAAATTACCACAAACTTCTATTTAATTCAAATTGAAAGCTACCACGAATGATTCATTTTTGCACCATTTTTTTTTCTTCGGATAAGTTATTTAACCATATTCAACAGGATGCACTGTTTGTTTTTTTTTCTCGGATAATTTATTTAACCATATTCAAAGTTACCATTCGATGGATGATTTCAGAATGAGTTGCCGTTTAGATTAACTTGAGGATAATTGGATTGAATATTCTAAGATATTTAATAGATATGAGTTATCTTATTCATATTTATCCAATTTTCAAAATATTTTACAACCTACCATCAACATATAAATAACTTTTCAATTACGATTTATTAATACTCCATTAAAATGGATGATTTATGCTTGATGAGTTATGAGATAAGGTGAAGTGTGGACTGAAAATCAGCCTCTGAGTGCGTTGAACACAGTTTGTTTCTAGACAAGCTCAATCATGTGGGGACTACAAATATTCTTATATGACCTCATTTTTACCTTGACGTCATAAGTTTATGAAATAATTTCTTCTCTCGTGACTCGTGGACTCCTCTGCAGGGCACGTACAAGGGGAAACGTCTACAGAACCCTTCACATTTTCGCTCACGTTTTAAATATTGCTGGCACAGTCCCCGGCTCACATTTCCTCCATAAATCACAATCAATATGTGCTTCCACCATACATATAAATATTGGCCTCCACATTTTAAGTCCGCAACACTTTGCATCTTCAGTTGGTTTGAGATTTCGCATTCAGCCATTACCAATCTCTAGAGTAGCGTAAACAAACTGCAACCTATCTGCTACATTGTGATTCATTGTTTTCCCCGCAACCCCACAGCGTTGACATGGATTCGCTAGTTATGAATAAAGCCTCCCAAGAGCACGTTTCACCGTCGCCATCAGACGAAAATCGCGGACAAAAGTGCCGCCAATATAAGGGAATCCGAATGCGAAAATGGGGGAGTTGGGTGTCTGAAATCCGGATGCCCAAAACCAGAGAGAAAATATGGCTGGGGTCATACAAAACCGCCGAGCAGGCCGCCCGTGCTTATGACGCCGGAGTTTATTGTCTGAAAGGGCCCAATGGCAAATTCAACTTCCCCAATTCCGTGCCCGCCATTCCTTCCGCATCTTCACTTCCCCGTCAGCAAATTCAGATTGTCGCCGCCAAATATGCCTTGGACGAAATACCTTCAACCTCATCCTCTCTGCAGAATATCACAGATGTTAAGAACAAGGTGAGTGAGGAACAGGCATCGCCATCACAACCGTCTTCGGTTTCAGAAATGGAGTGGACATGTGACAGTGGGCAGATCTCCAATGCACGGGACTTGGGGTTGTGGGAGCCTCCGTTTGAGGAGAATGGCGGCCTGAATTTGGAGAAAATCCCGTCCATTGAGGAGGCGTCACTGTGGGAGTTCATGCCGACGTGGGCGGAGGAGCAACCAGACGAATACATCTTCTTTGACCCCACAAATTTGTGGAACTTTTGAGACATTTGAACCATTTACAGGGAAAAGGAGGAAAGGAAGACTGCGTGATGTGTTTTTCGTTTGTCACGTTGTCCGACCGGCAACGGGCTTGGACCCGATTGTCAAAATATTTTCCTCAGTTTTCACCATATATATGGTTGACATGTTTTATAATAGTAAGTTTAAGTGAGGTAATGTGTAAAATTTTGATGTTTTCAAATTTTATAAAAGTTTGGACTTTAAATTTTATTTCAAATAATTAAAAAGCGAGATTTATTCAAAATTAAATTATATTAATTTCATAAGTAAATTTCAATTTCAATTTTTTTATAAATCAAATTAATAAAAACAAAATTATAGGATGAGTGGGCTTGATGGTTATGAGCATGTGTTTTCTCTTAAGAGGGCACACGTTCAAAACCAGAGGGGTAGAGTGTAGACTTCGCAGTGATGAGTGACCATAAAATTGGATAATAATATATATCATTAAATTGAAAAAAGATATTAATTATAGTGCAATTTCATCATGCTCTTGTTCTCAAATGTACACCTACCCTTAAAATTGCAGAATAATATGGATCATTAAAATAAAATAAAAAACATATTAATTATACTACAATTTCATCATGCTCTTGTTCTCAAATGTACACCTACCCTTAAAATTGCATAATAATATGTATCATTAAATTAAAATAACATAGTAATTATACGACACTTTCATCATGCTCTTGTTCTCAAATGTACACTTACACTTAAAATTGGATAATATATATCATTAAATTAAAGAAACATATTAATTATACTACAATTTCATCATGCTCTTGTTCTCAAATTGTTCTCAAATGTACACTTACACTTAAAATTGGATAATAATATATATCATTAAATTAAAGAAACATATTAATTATACTACAATTTCATCATGCTCTTGTTCTCAAATGTACACCTACAAACTACTATATTATACAACAAAAAATAAACTAATCATGTCCTTGTTTTTTAAAATATATCTACAAACTAGCACAACCACATTAATATTTTTAATATAGTTGATATAAGCCAAAGGCTTCATTTCTATATACCATTAATAAATATATAACAATAAAAATAATAATACAAAAAATAAAAATAAAAATAAGGTAATCATGTCCTTGTTTTGAAAATACATCTACAAACGAGCACAACCATATTAATATTTTTAATATGGTTGATATAAGCCAAAGGCTTCATTGGTCTCTACCATTGATAAATATATAACAATAAAAATAATAATACAAAAAAAAACTATTGCAATAAAAATATTATTATTATCATTATAATTAATAATTATTATTTTTTTATAATAATTATTATTTAATATTAAATGTTATTTATTATTATTTAATTTGAAATTATGTAATATAAATATGAACCCTAGGACTATAAACCCTTAGATTAATAAATTATACGGATTGATGTTATAAACCCAAGAGAATAATAAACTCAAGAGGTTAATACTAAAACACCAAAATATTATAAACCCAATGGAATACTATTAACCCAAGAGATAATTAACCCAAGGGATTATTACCAAAAACACTAGGGTTTATACTCCCTTGAGTTTTTAGTATTAATCCCTTGGGTTTATTATTCCCTTAGGTTTATAATATCAATCCCTTCGGTATAATAATCTAAGTGTTCATATTCTTAGGGTATAATATTATTCATAGATTTATAATATTAATCTCTTAGGTTCAATATAAATCATGGTCAACCAAGGGTTTATATACCTTGAATTTATAATATTAGTTCCTTGAGTTTAATAATATTAATCCCTTGGGTTTATAATACCTCGGGGTTTTATTATTAACCCTTGCGTTTATTATTCCATTGGGTTTATAACATCAATCACATGGGTTTACTAATATAAGGGTTCATATTCATAACGTTTAATAATAAAACCCCAAGAGATTATAAACCAAAGGAAATAATATTAAACCAAGGGATTAATACTAAAAGTCCAAGGAATTATTAACCCAAGGGAATAATATTAAACCCTAGTGATTAATATTATAAACCCAAGGTATATAAACCGTGATATAAATATTATAAATCCTAAAATAAACATGGTTGACAATGGTTGATTTTCATTTTGAGACAATCAACCAAAATGAGAATAAACCATTATTAGCCATGGTCAAGCATGTTTACTTTAGGGTTTATAATATTTATCTTAGGATTTATATACATTGGGTTTATAATATTAATCCCTAGGGTTTAATATTATTCTCTTGTGTTTATAATTACTTGGGTTTTTAGTATTAATCCCATGGGCTTATTATCCTTTTAAATAATATTATTCCCTTGGGGTTTTAGTATTATACCCAAGGAACATGAACCCTTAGATTAATAGACCCAATGGATTGATATTATAAACCCAAGGGAATAATAAACCCAACGGGTTAATACTAAAACCCTAAGATATTATAAACCGAAGGGACTAATATTGATCAACCCAAAGGGCTAATATTATAAATCCAATATATATAGGCCCTTTGTTGACCATGATTTATATTGAACCTAAGGGATTAATATTATAAACCTATGAATAATATTATACCTTAGGAGTATGAACCCTTTAATTAATATACCCAAGGGATTGATATTATAAACCCAAATGATTAATACTAAAACAAAAGGGCATATAAACCCTAGTTTTAATAGTATTGATCCATTTGGTTTATTATCCCTTAGGTTAATATTATTCCCTTGGGTTTATAAACGATTGGGGTTTAATTATTAACCCCTTAGGTTTATAATCCCTTGGGGTTTTATTATTAACCCCTGAGGTTTATTATTAACTTGGGTTTATAATATCAATCCATTGTGTTTATAAGGTTTCATATTTCGAGAGTATAATATTATCCATAGGGTTTGTAATTAATATTATTTCCTATGGTTTAATATTACTCCAGAGGGTTTATAATTTCTTGACTTTTTAGTGTTAAACCCGATGAATTATATGGTTGAGCATTCTTGACCATGATTGATTTTTAAATCGAGAGAATATTTGCCACAATGCAACACTGCACCATGGTTAACCATGGTTGATTCTCATATTGAGACAATATTCATCACAATGCAATGTTGGGCCATGGTTGACCATGATTGAATTTATAAAACATGGTTGACCATAATTAATATTATAAACCCAAGGGAATAAAAAACCCTAGGGATTAATACTAAAAACCCAATGGATTATAAACATAAGGGACTAATATTAAACCCTACAAATACGAACCCTTACATTAATAAACCTAAGTGAATAATAAACTCAAGGGATAAAAATTATAAACCTAAGGTATATAAACACTAAGGTAAAGATTATAAACCCTAAAATAAACATGGTTGACCATGATTGACCATGATTGACCATGATTGACCATGGTTGACCATGGTTGACCATGGTTGACCACAGTTAACACATGGTTGACCACGATTGACCACAATGTGGTGTTGGACCATGCTTAAGCATGCTTGACCATGATTGATTTTCAAATCGAGAGAATATTTGTCACAATGCAACATTGGACCATGGTTAACCATGATTGATTATGATATTGAGACAATATTTGTCAGAGTGCGATGCTAGACCATGGTTGAGAATTATTGAATTTATAAAACATGATTGACCATCATTGATATTATAAACCCAAGGGAATCATAAACCCTGGGGATTAATACTAAAAACCAAATGGATTATAAACATAAGGGAATAATAAACTAAAGGGATAAAAATTGTAAACCCAGAGTATATAAAACGTAATATAAATATTATAAACCCTAAACTAAACATGGTTGACCATGGTTGATTTCCATATTGAGACAATTCTTTTCACAATGCAACATTCGACCATGGTTAATCATGTTTGATATTATAAACCTAAGGGATTGATATTATAATCCGAGGGGATTGATATTATAAACCCAAGGGATTAATACTAAAACCCTAAGGGATTATGAATCCCCGGGACTAATATTATAAACCTAAGGTATATAAATCCAAATATAAAAAATTTAAACACTAAAATAAATGTGTTTAACCATGGTTGATTTTCATATTGAAAGAATCTTTGTCACCAGGTGACGTTAGACCATGGTTGATGATGTTTAACCATCATTGGTTTTCATATCAACACAGTCTTTGTGAAAATGTGACGTTCGAGCATGATTGACCATGGATGACTGTGTTTGATTTTATAAAACATGGTTGATTACGGTTGACCAAGGTTGACTATGGTTGACCATGGTTGTCCATGAGTATCATATTGATACAATCTTTTTCATAATGCGACATTGAGCCGTGGTTGAGACAATCAGTTATTTTCATATTGAGATAATATTTTTCATAATGTGACATTGGACAATGGTTGAATAATACTAAACCCAAGGGACCAATATTATAAACACTAAAATAAACATGGTTGATAAACGCTAAACAATAAACACTAAATTTTTATATTATTAAACCAAAGACTTATGAAACCCAAGGGATTAATACTAAAACCCAAGGAATTATAAACCCAAGGGAATAATATTAAACCCAAGGGAACAATATAAACCCAAGATATATAAATTGTAAGACAAATATTATAAATCCTTAAATAAACATGGTTGACCATAATTGATTTTCATATTGAGACAATCTTTGTCACAATGCAATGTTGGACCATGCTCAACCATGGTTGAACCCTCACATTAATAAACCCAAGGGATTGATATTATAAACACAAATAAAAAATATTAAACCCAAGGCACTAATATTATAAAGCCAGGGTATTTAACCCTGAGAAAAATATTATAAACCCTAAAATAAACATGGTTGACCATGGTTGACAATGGTTGATTTTCATATTGAGACAATCCTTGTCATAATGTGACGTTTGACCATGCTTGATTTTCGTATCGAGACAATCTTTGTCATAATGTGATGTTCGACCATGGTTAACCATGTTTGTTTTTCATATTGAGACAATCCTTTTCGCAATGCGACATTGGACCATGTTTGACCATGATTGTTTTATAAAGCATGGTTGACCATGGTTGACCTAGGTTCACCAAAATTGATTTTATAAAGCATGGTTTACCATGGTTGACCATCATTGACCATGATTTCCATGGTTTACCATGATTTCCAATGGTTGACCATGATTGATATTATAAACCGAAGGGATTAATACTTAAAACCCATGAGAATAATATTAAACCCTAGTAATATGAACCCTTCGATTAATAAACCCAAGGAATTGGACCATGCTTGACCATATTTGATTTACATATTGAGACAATTTTTATCACAATGCGACGTTGGATCATGGTTGACTATGACTGACCATGGTCAACCATGGTTGAAAATGATTGACCATGGTTTCTTATGAATGTTCATGGTTGGCCATGATCGATATTATAAACCCAAGGGATTAATACTAAAATCCCAAGGGATTATAACCCAAGGGAATAATATAAACCCAAGGTATATAAACCTTAAGATAAATATTATAAAACCTTAATTAAACATGGTTGACCATGGTTGATTTTCATTTTGATACAATATTTGTCACAATACAATGTTGGACCATGCTCGACCATGGTGGAACACTTAGGTTAATAAATCCAAGGGATTGATATTATAAACCCAAGGGAAAAATATTAAACCCAAGGAATTAATATTATAAATCCAAGGTATATAAACCCTAAGATAAATATTATAAACCACAAAATAAATATGGTTGACCATGGTCGACAATGGTTAATTTTCATATTGAGACAATCATTTTCATAATGTGACATTCAACGATGATTCACGATTTACCATGCAATCTTTTTTCTATTTAATCGTCAACATTTATAGTTAAATCTCTTATAATAAGAATAGGTAATATTAGTGCTCAAGCAAAAATGGGGAGGATTATTTGCAAAGTTATGATAGGTATTTTTATTAGCAAATTTGACTGGTCATCATTATCCATGTGCTTAACATTAGGGATTTCCACTCAACTTCTACTAGATTCAAACAACACTCCTTTTTATTTTTTACAGTCAACTTTTGAAATGAGAAATAGAAATATCACAGGTGATGTTTATCATCCATCGAACACTTCAAATATTGGGTCTATGAAGTCATAAGGAAAATTTATCATTGAAATCTGTTAGCCATGTGTCTTTGGTTCTCACTATCCTTAAGGCTGATAATGGTGCCTTTCCATCGTTTTTTTCACTAAGTAGGACATACTAGTCAAGAAACTTCTTAGCATGCATATAAAAATTCACCGACGATTTATGAATTTCAGGCTTTCAAAGAATGAGTCAACGCGCATAGAAGGAACACCATACAACATACCTACATCGCTCATGGCATGGTCTTCAAGAAACGAATGTAACGTACCATGATACACCAGCCAACTTTCAAAAGAAGTTATAGAAATAAGACTTGAATGTGCATTCACCGACTCAATGCAAGAATTGCTAATCAGTGCCACCTAATTAAAGAGTGTAAAAAATCAACAACTCCCCATATTTGACTGGTATGTTTTTTTTTTTCTAATTTAAATATTATTTTTAGTTTTTATAGAATTTAGGAAAATAATAGATATTAGTACAATTATTTTTACTAATGTGTTCGATATACCATTTTCATATGTTGATTAGTGTATAAAAATGGAAAATATCATTGATTATCGTATTTCAATCACATTAGTAATAATAATAATCTAATTTTAAGGTCACGACCAAGCGAGACACTAAATTGGTGTATGAGACCCCCTTGTTTATAGGACAAGGGACTCACATCCGTGGAGTGATTTGACTGCTAGCGTCTATGAAGGCATACATACTCTACACCCTACAGTTGAGACCTCTTAAGAGGAAACACATGCTCTTAATGATTACGAAACTCGTGCTCTTAAACATTAGTAAATGCGGTTGTGCTAGTTATAGTCAATGTGTTTGGGGTGGATTCATTATCCATGGTTGATTGATCCCTTAAATCTAGCACATGTGACGTCCTTCCAAATAGTTGGGGGAAATACATCTTAGGCTCACCAATTATGGTTGACGAAGGTTGATGTGATTGATCAAGATTGACAAGGTTAACCATGGTCAAGATTACATTAATGCTAATTCTCATGTTGACCATATATAACCATAGTGATATTGGTTGACCATGTTCAAACAAGCTAACCATGGTTGGCTACGAGGAATACATACAGCATAGAATGTTCTAAGTTGACTATGGTTGATAAAAAAAATATGATTAATCATGATTGATTATAATTGAAATAATAAATACTATAAATTTAAAATATAAATATTTAATACATAATTTTATGATATTAAAGTATAATCTAGTTTTTTTCCATTCAACATAATAATAAATATAGGAAATTTGAAATATGCAAATTCAATGTTTTAGTTTGGTTTAATCTTATTTATTTATCTTTTGAAACTACATTGTTGGATATGTCAATAACGTTATAATTAAGTTATAATTATTTGTTTAATTGATTATTAATAATTTTTAATATTTTAGGAATTAATAAAATTAATATTAAATAAATATTATTTTATTTAAATTAATTTTATAATTATTAGTAATAATGATTAAGATGATTATCATATTTATTGGGTGTAGAATAAATGTGGTAAGGTGTTTTTATTAAAGTATTGGTAGTGTAAGGTTGCGAGTTTAGAAAAAATTAAGCAAAATGTGATGATGCTAAGGGTTAGTGTGACCTACTCCTAGTATTATCTCAAATAATTTTGACAACTAAATAGATTACAACTACTCCTACTATATATTAAGCATATTAAGCATATGAATCATCTGAAAATCCAAATAACCAAACAAAAAATAAAATTATTATAATAGTTTATGAAAATCAAAATAACCAAACAAACAAAAAAATAAAATGATTATAACATGTTATGATAAATGGTTAAATTTTATAAGAAATCTTCGTACATAAATAAACTTTCTACTCGTGTCATAGATTAAATTTAACTCAATATGCATATCATGAGATAAGGTGAAGTGTGGACTGAAAATCAGCATCTGTGTGCGTTGAACACAGTTTGTTTCTAGACAAACTCAATCATGTGGGGGATTACAAATATTCCTATTTGACCTCGTTTTTACCTTGACGTCATAAGTTTATGAAATAAGTTTTTGTCTCGCGACTCGTGGACTCCTTCCAGGGCACGTACAAGGGGGAACCGTCTACAGAACCCTTCACATTTTCGCTCACGTTTTAAATATTGCTGGCACACTCCCGGGCTCACATTTTCTCTAGAAAACACAATCAATACGCGCTTCGACCATACATATAAATATGCGCCTCCACATTTTAAGTCCGCAACACTTTGATCTTCAGTTGGTTTGAGATTTCGCGTTCAGCAATTACCAATCTGTAGAGTAGCGTAACAAATTGCAACATATCTGCTACATTGTGATTCATTGTTTTCCCTGCAACCCCACAGCGTTGACATGGAGTCACTAGTTATGGACAAAGCCTCCCAAGAGCACGTTTCACCGTCGCCATGAGACGAAAATCGTGGACAAAAGTGCCCCCAATATAAGGCAATCCGAATGCGAAATTGGGGGAGTTGGGTGTCCGAAATCCGGATGCCCAAAACCATGTTGGAATATTAATTCCAACTGCAGGCAGCGTGGAAGCGGACGTGGACAGCAACTCAGCCAGCACGCAGCAACGAAACCGCTCAGCAAAACCACCTGACATTTCGGACCGCCCATCTTGCAATTGTGGTTTCCGTACGATCTCCTCCGATGCAATCAATTTTGGACGCGTGGTCCTCTTTACGTTTACAAAACCTGCCATATCGAAGCCTAACGTTCAGCAGCAAAGGCCTCCGGAAATCTCCGTCTACCGTCCGATTGTCTTCATCGTTCTCCGTCGTCCATCAATCAAAGTTGCATACGAACCTGCATTAAATGCATTGCGTGGAGTAAATCAACGTTTGAGTTTGACCGCCGGCGGTCCTGTCTGCAAAGGGAATTAAATGGAATTTAAACCTGCTTCGTAAATGGTTGGTAGAACATTAAATTTTAATTACACCAGAGGTATGGGCATATGCACGTTATGTGTTATATTTTTTTTGATGGCATACATATTAAAAAAAGGGTTAACGTTTTGTTGAGTTGACTATTGTGAAATGAGAGCTCGCGGCAGCGAAAAAAAACTTGAGTTGTTGACCATTTGTAAAAGGTAGCAGCAGCGAAAAACATGTGTGTGCACAGCAGTGCAATGTGTGAGCGCGCGGCAGCGAAAGAAAACAAGGGAAGCAGCGTAGAAGGTTTTTGTATGTGTTGACCTTTTTTTTATGCAAGGAGTGGATATCGCACAGCAATTCGTAAAAGAAGAAGGATCCTTTGTATGGTTTTGTAATTTTATTTCTGTGATATGCACAGAAGTGAAGCAGACAAATATTTTTTTTTGAGTTGCATATGTAAATTTTTTTTACATCAGTAAAAGAAAATGAGAATTTTACCCAGCAATGTAAAATCTCAGGAGGAGACAGAGTTTTGTTTTTGTTGGCTGAATGTATTTTTGGTAAAATCCCTCTAAGTGAAAGAGGATGAATGTTGTATCAGGCATTATATTTTTAATGAATACAAATCCTTTTCTGGGTATGTAATACTCTGTCCTCAAATTTTTTTTTTAAGCTTCCTTGTGCAAAAAGATCCAGTGGAGAGAAGGAAACAGAGCATTGCCTCTGTGTGTTCAGTTTGTTTGTTTTTGGAATTTTACCAGAAAAATCCCCAACAGTGGTATCAGAGCTGGTCCAGGATCTTTGATGATGACAGAGCTAGTCCAGGCTCTTTGAAGACGTCAAAGAAGCTGAAGGAAGGTTCCTTTTGTTGCAGCAGTAAATCTTCTCCAGCAGAGTAAAGTCTCAGCCAAAAGAATCCAGGTATTTCTCAAGTTTGTTGTGTTATTGTTGAAGACAGTGAGTTATTTTAATACACAGTCAAGCATTTTAAAGCATAATTAAGAAGTGCAAGGAATGGCCAGCACCAGCACTAGCATGGGTATTTTTAATACTCAGTTCCCACTACTCAATAGGAAAAACTATGACTATTGGGAAATAGTTATGAGAGCTTTTCTTTTCTCAGAAGATTTATGGGAATTTGTTGAATATGGTTTTGAAAAACTAGCAAATGATGATGAGTTTAATAACTTAACTCAGGCAGAGAAAGAGCTGTTGAAAAACTATAAGAAGGAGGATGCTAAGGCCCTCTACTTCTTGTATCGAGCAATGGATGAGAGTGTGTTTCCAAGGATAGTAGCAGCTAAGACATCCAGAGAAGCATGGGAAACTCTCAAGACAGCCTATCAAGGCACGGAGAAAGTAAAGACAGTAAAACCTCAGTTTGAGGAGAAAGTTTGTGATGACAGCTTAGAGAAAACGGTAAATGTTAAAAACTGTTTGTCTCGTGAGGAAGGTGATGAGGAGATGGTTGAAGTACATCCCCAAACAGCAGTGCCAACGCAAGGGCAGCAAGAGACACCCTTGAGGAGAAATGAACAAGAGGCAACAAATGAAGGTATGAATACTTTGTTTGCCTTATCTAGTCATGTTGATGACCCTGTTTATTTAAAAGATGGAGTTAAAGATAAGAAATGGGCAGAACCCATGAATGGGAGAAAGGAATTAAAGTTTCTTGAAGATCTGTTTAAAGAATATAGAGTTCGATATGTAACTCTTGCCAAGATGGCTGAGATGGGCTTCACTGCCAACACCCTTGTCAATATGACAGAGGAAGAGATTGAAGATTTGATGAAGACCCTAGTAGAACTCTATCATATGGATCTTCTTATAGGGGAGAGATATGAAATTAAAACTCCCATGAGAGCAGAGAAGGAGCAGGTAGCAGATATTCTGACCAAACCATTGGATCAGAAAAGTTTCGAATTTTTGATGAAATGTTTGGGTATGACTGAACGCCCAGCAGTTGAAATTAAGGGGGAGTGTTGGAATATTAATTCCAACTGCAGGCAGCGTGGACGCGGACGTGGACAGCAACTCAACCAGCATGCAGCAACGAAACCTCTCAGAAAAACCACCTGACATTTCGGACCGCCCATCTTGCAATTGTGGTTTCCGTACGATATCCTCCGATGCAATCAATTTTGGACGCGTGGTCCTCTGTACGTTCACAAAACCTGCCATATCGGAGCCTAATGTTCAGCAGCAAAAGGCCTCCCGAAATCTCTGCCCACCGTCCAATTGTCTTCATCGTTCTCTGCCGTCCATCAATCAAAGTTGCATATGAACCTGCATTAAATACATTGCGTGGAGTAAATCAAACGTTTGAGTTTGACCGCCGGTCCTGTCTGCAAAGGGAATTAAATGGAATTTAAACCTGGTTCGTAAATGGTTGGTAGAACATTAAATTTTAATTACACCGGAGGTATGGGCATATGCACGTTATGTGATATTTTTTTTTATGGCATACATATTAAAAAAAGGGTTAACGTTTTGTTGAGTTGACTATTGTGAAATGAGAGCTTGCGGCAGCGAAAAAAAACTTGAGTTGTTGACCATTTGTAAAAGGTACTAGCAGCGAAAAACATGTGTGTGCATAGCAGTGCAATGTGTGAGCGCGCGGCAGTGAAAGAAAACAAGGGAAGCAGCGTAGAAGGTTTTTGTATGTGTTGACCTTTTTTTTTATGCAAGGAGTGGATATCGCACAGCAGTGCGTAAAAGAAGAAGGATCCTTTGTATGGTTTTGTAATTTTATTTCTGTGATATGCACAGAAGTGAAGCAGACAAATAATTTTTTTTGCGCTGCATATGTAAAAATTTTTTACAACAGTAAAAGAAAATGAGAATTTTACCCAACAGTGTAAAATCTCAGGAGGAGACAGAGTTTTGTTTTTGTTGGCTGAATGTATTTTTGGTAAATCCCTCTGAGTGAAAGAGGATGAATGTTGTATCGGGCATTATATTTTTAATGAATACAAATCCTTTTTTGGGTATGTAATACTCTGTCCTCAAATTTATTTTTTAAGCTTCCCTGTGCAAAAAGATCCTGTGGAGAGAAGGAAACAGAGCATTGCCTCTGTGTGTTCAGTTTGTTTGTTTTTGGGATTTTACCAGAAAAATCCCCAACAGTGGTATCAGAGCTGGTCCAGGTTCTTTGATGATGACAGAGCTAGTCCAGGCTCTTTGAAGACGTCAAAGAAGCTGAAGGAAGGTTCCTTTTGTTGCAACAGTAAATCTTCTCCAGCAAAGTGAAGTCTCAGCCAAAAGAATCCAGGTATTTCTCAAGTTTGTTGTGTTACTGTTGAAGACAGTGAGTTATTTTAATACACAGTCAAGCATTTTAAAGCATAGTTAAGAAGTGCAAGGAATGGCCAGCACCAGCACTAGCATGGGTATTTTTAATACTCAGCTCCCACTACTCAATAGGAAAAGCTATGACTATTGGGCAATAGTTATGAGAGCTTTTCTTTTCTCAGAAGATTTATGGGAATTTGTTGAAGATGGTTTTGAAAAACCAGCAAATGATGATGAGTTTAATAGCTTAACTCAGGCATAGAAAGAGCTTTTGAAAAACTATAAGAAGGAGGATGCTAAGGCCCTCTACTTCTTGTATCGAGCAGTGGATGAGAGTGTGTTTCCAAGGATAGTAGCAGCTAAGACATCCAGAGAAGCATGGGAAACTCTCAAAACAGCCTATCAAGGCATGGAGAAAGTAAAGACAGTAAAACCTCAGTTTGAGGAGAAAGCTTGTGATGAAAGCTTAGAGAAAACGGTAAATGTTAAAAATTGTTTGTCTCGTGAGGAAGGTGATGAGGAGATGGTTGAAGTACATCCCCAAACAGCAGTGCCAACGCAAGGGCAGCAAGAGACACCCTTGAGGAGAAATGAACAAGAGGCAACAAATGAAGGTATGAATACTTTGTTTGCCTTATCTAGTCATGTTGATGACCCTGTTTATTTAAAATATGGAGTTAAAGATAAGAAATGGACAGAACCCATGAATGGGAGAAAGGAATTAAAGTTTCTTGAAGATCTGTTTAAAGAATATAGAGTTCGATATGTAACTCTTGCCAAGATGGCTGAGATGGGCTTCACTACCAACACCCTTGTCAATATGACAGAGGAAGAGATTGAAGATTTGATGAAGACCCTAGTAGAAATCTATCATATGGATCTTCTTATAGGGGAGAGATATGAAATTAAAACTTCCATGAGAGCAGAGAAGAAGCAGGTAGCAGATATTCTAACCAAACCATTGGATCAGAAAAGTTTCGAATTTTTGATGAAATGTTTGGGTATCACTGAATGCCCAGCAGTTGAAATTAAGGGGGAGTGTTGGAATATTAATTCCAACTGCAGGCAGCGTGGACGCGGAAGTGGACAGCAACTCAGCCAGCACGCAGCAACGAAACCACTCAGCAAAACCACCTGACATTTCGGACCACCCATCTTGCAATTGTGGTTTCCGTACGCTCTCCTCCGATGCAATCAATTTTGGACGCGTGGTCCTCTGTACATTCACAAAACCTGCCATATCTGAGCCCAACGTTCAACAGCAAAAGGCCTCCCGAAATCTCCGTCCACTGTCCGATTGTCTTCATCGTTCTCCGCCGTCCATCAATCAAAGTTGCATACGAACCTGCATTAAATACATTGCGTGGAGTAAATCAAACATTTGAGTTTGACCGCCGGTCCTGTCTGCAAAGGGAATTAAATGGAATTTAAACCTGGTTCGTAAATGGTTGGTAGAACATTAAATTTTAATTACACCGGCGGTATGGGCATATGCATGTTATGTGTTATATTTTTTTGATGGCATACATATTAAAAAAAGGGTTAACGTTTTGTTGAGTTGACTATTGTGAAATGAGAGCCCGCGGCAGCGAAAAAAGACTTGAGTTGTTGACCATTTGTAAAAGGTAGCAACAGCGAAAAACATGTGTGTGCACAGCAGTGCAATGTGTGAGCGCGCGGCAGCGAAAGAAAACAAGGGAAGCAGCGTAGAAGGTTTTTGTATGTGTTGACCTTTTTTTTATGCAAGGAGTGGATATCGCACAGTAGTGCGTAAAAGAAGAAGGATCCTTTGTATGGTTTTGTAATTTTATTTCTGTGATATGCACAGAAGTGAAGCAGACAAATAATTTTTTTTGAGCTGCATATGTAAATTTTTTTTTACAGCAGTAAAAGAAAATGAGAATTTTACCCAGCAGTGTAAAATCTCAGGAGGAGACAGTTTTGTTTTTTTTGGCTGAATGTATTTTTGGTAAATCCCTCTGAGTGAAAGAGGATGAATGTTGTATCAGGCATTATGTTTTTAATGAATACAAATCCTTTTCTAGGTATGTAATACTCTGTCCTCAATTTTTTTTTTAAGCTTCCCTGTGCAAAAAGATCCTGTGGAGAGAAGGAAACAAAGCATTGCCTCTGTGTGTTCAGTTTGTTTGTTTTTGGGATTTTACCAAAAAAATCCCCAACAAATCAGAGAGAAAATATGGCTGGGGTCATACAAAACCGCCGAGCAGGCCGCCCGTGCTTATGACGCCGAAGTGTATTGCCTGAAAGGGCCCAATGCCAAATTCAACTTCCCCAATTCCGTGCCCGCCATTCCGTCCGCATCTTCACTTCCCCGTCAACAAATTCAGATTATCGCTGCCAAATTTGCCTTGGACGAAATACCTTCAACCTTATCCTCTCTGCAGAATATCACAAATGTTAAGAACAAGGTGAGGGAGGAGCCGACATTGCTATCACAACCGTCTTCGGTTTAAGAAATGGAGTGGGCATGTGACAGTGGGCAGATCTCCAACGCGCGGGACTTGGGTTTGTGGGAGCCTCCGTTTGAGGAGAATGGCGGCGTAAATTTGGAGAAAATCCCGTCGAGTGAGGAGGCGTCATTGTGGGAGTTCATGCCGACTTGGGAGGAGGAGCAACCAGGCGAATACATCTTCTTTGACCCCACAAATTTGTGGAACTTTTGAGACATTTGAATCATTTACAGGGAAAAGGAGGAAAGGAAGACTGCATGATGCGTTTTTGGTTTGTCACGTTGTCCGACAGGCAACAGGCTTCGACCCGATTGTCAAAATATTTTCCTCAGTTTTCACCATAATATATGGTTGACATGTTTTATAATAGTAAATTTAAGTGAGGTAATGTGTAAAATTTTAGTGTTTTCAAATTTTATAAAAGTTTTGACTTTAAATTTTATTTTAAATAATTAAAAAGGAGAGATTTATTCAAAATTAAATTATATTAATTTTTATAGGTAAATCTAAATAATTGAAAAGGCAAGATTTATTCAAAATTAAATTATATTAGTTTTATAAGTAAATCCAAGTTTAATTTTTTTATAAATCAAATTAATAAAAATAAAACTATAGTTTGAGTGGGCTTAATGATTAAGAGCATGTGCTTCTTTTTAAGAGGTCACGCCTTCAAAACTGAAGGGGTAAAGCATAGAATTTGCAGTGATGAGTGCCCATAAAATTGGATAATAATATATATCATTAAATTAAAAAAACATAATAATTATACTACAATTTCATCGTGCTCTTGTTCTCAAATGTACACCTAACCTTCAAATTAGATAATATTATGTATCATTAAATTAAAAAAACATATTAATTATAGTACAATTTCGTCATGCTTTTGTTCTCAAATGTACACTTACCCTTAAAATTGGATAATAATATATATCATTAAATTAAAAAAAAAACATGTTAATTATACTACACTTTCATCATGCTCTTGTTCTCAAATGTACACCTACACTTAAAATTGCATAATAATATATATAATTAAATTAAAAAAACATGTTAATTATACTACAATTTCATCATGCTCTAGTTCTCAAATGTACACCTACAAACTATGGTTATAATTTTTATATTATACAAAAAAATAACCTAATGTTGTCCTTGTTTTTGAAAATACATTTACAAACTAGCACAACCACATTAATATTTTTGATATGGTTGATATAAGCCAAAGGTTTCATTTGTATCTACCATTGATAAATAACAATAGGATAATAATACAAAAAATATACAAAAAAATAACCTAATAAAAATTCCTTGTTTGATATTATAAACCCGGGGGAATAATAAACATAAGGGATTGATATTATAAACCCAGGGGATTGATATTATAAACAAAGGGATTAATACTAAAACCCTAAGGGATTATGAACCCAAGGGACTAATATTATAAATCTAAGGTATATAAACCCAAATATAAAAAAATTTAAACACTAAAATAAATGTGGTTGACCATGGTTGATTTTCATATTGAAACAATCATTGTCATCATGCGACGTTAGACCATCGTTGACCATGCTTAACCATGGTTCATTTTCATATCAACAAAGTCTTTGTGACAATGCAATGTTCCACCATGATTGATCGTCGATGATTGTGTTTGATTTTATAAAACATGGTTGACTATGCTTGACCAAGGTTGACCATGGTTGTCCATGAGTATCATATTGATACAATCTTTTTCATAATGCGACGTTGAACCATGGGTGAGACAATGATTTATTTTCATATTGAGACAATCTTTATCACAATGTGACGTTGGACCATTGTTGACCATGATTGAATAATACTAAACCCAAGGGACCAATATTATAAATCCAAGGTATATAAACCATAAGATAAATATTATAAACACTAAAATAAACATGGTTGATAAACACTAAACAATAAAAACTAAAATTTTATACTATTAAACCCAAGGGAATAATATAAACTCGAGATATATAAACCGTACTTGACAAATATTATAAATCTTTAAATAAACATGGTTGACCATGGTTGATTTTCATATTGAGGCAATCTTTGTCATAATGCTATGTTGGACCATGCCTGACCATGGTTGAACCCTTAGATTAATAAACCCAAGCGATTGATACTATAAACCCAAAGGAAAAATATTAAACCCAAGACATTAATATTATAAAGCCAAGGTATATAAACCCTAAGAAAAATATTATAAGCCCTCAAATGACCATGGTTGACAATGACTGATTTTCATATTGAGACACTCCTTGTCATAATGTGATGTTCAACCATGCTTTACCATGCTTGACCATGATTGATTTCCGTATCGAGATGATCTTTGTCACAATGCGACGTTTGACCATGGTTGACCATGTTTGTTTTTCATATTGAGACAATCTTTGTCACAATGCGACATGGGACCATGGTTGAGCATAATTGATTTTATAAAAGCATGGCTGACCATGGTTGACCAAAATTGATTTTATAAAGCATGGTTTACCATGGTTGACCATCATTGACCATGATTTCCCATGATTGACCATGATTGATATTATAATCCCAAGGGATTAATACTTAAAACCCATGGGAATAATACTAAACCTAGGAATATGAACCCTTAGACTAATAAACCCAAGGAATTGGTAGTGAGACATGGTTTACCATGGTTGATTTTCATATTGAGGCAATCGTGATCAAAATGCGATGTTGGATCATGGTTGACCACGATTGGCTACAGTCAACCATGATTGACAACGATTGACCATGGTTGCTTATGAATTACCATGGTCGGCCATGATCGATATTATAAACCCAAGGGATTAATACTAAAAACCCGAGGGATTATAACCCAAGGGAATAATATAAACCCAAGGTATATAAACCCTAAAATAAATATTATAAGGCCTTAATTAAACATGATTGACCATGGTTAATTTTCATATTGATGGAATCTTTGTCAAAATATGATGTTGGACCATGCTCAACCATGGTGGAACACTTAGATTAATAAACCCAAGGCATTGATATTATAAACCCAAGGGAAAAATATTAAACCCAAGGAATTAATATTATAAATTCAAGGTATATAAACCCTAAGATAAATATTATAAACCCTAAAATAAACATGGTTGACCATGGTTGAAAATGATTAATTTTCATATTGAGACAATCCTTGTCATAATGCAACATTCAACCATGATTCACCATTTACCATGCAATCCTTTTTCCTATTTAATCATCAACACTTAAAGTTAAATATTTGATAATAAGACTAGGTAATATTAGTGCTTCAAGAAATGATGGAAAGGATTATTTGCAAAGTTATGACAGGTATTTTATCAACAAATTTGACTGGTCATCATTATCCATATGCTTAACATCAGGGATTTCCACTCAACTTCTACTAGATTCAAACAACACTCCTTTTTACTTTTTGCAATCAACTTTTGAATTGAGAAATAGAAATATCACAGGTGATGTTTATCATCCATCAAACACGTCGAATAGTGGGTCTATGAAGTCATAAAAAAAGCTTTATCATTGAAATTTGTTAGCCATGTGTCTTTGGTTCTCACTATTCCTGAGGCTAATAATGGTGCCTTTCCATTGTTTTTTTCTCTAGGTAGGACGTAATGGTCAAGAAAATTCTTATCATGCTTATATAAATTCACCATGATTTACAAATTTTATGCTTTCAAAGAATGAGTCAACGCGCATAGAAAGAACACCATACAACATACTTACACCGCTCTTGGCATGGTTGTCAAGAAACAAATGTAGCATACCATGATACACCAACCAACTTTCAAAAGAAGTTATAGAAATAATACTTGAATGTGCATTCACCAACTCAATCCAGGAATCGCTAATCAGTG
Source organism: Pinus tabuliformis (assembly GCA_031772625.1). Taxonomy (NCBI): domain Eukaryota; kingdom Viridiplantae; phylum Streptophyta; class Pinopsida; order Pinales; family Pinaceae; genus Pinus; species Pinus tabuliformis. The sequence continues at coordinate 449,413,577 of CM062812.1, read as the reverse complement.
CCACCTAATGAAAGAGTGTAAAAAACCAACAACTCCCCGTATTTTTTCTGGTATGTTTTTTTTTCTAATTTAAATATCATTTAATTTTTATAGAATTTATGATAATAATATATGTTAGTACAACTATTTTTACTAATGTCTTTGATGTATCATTTTCATATCTTGATTAGTCTATAGATGGATAGGTCAATTAGTGTATAAAAAATGGAAAATATCGTTGATCATTGTATGTCAACCACATTAGTTATAATAATAATAATCTAATTTTAAGGTGATGACCAAGCAAGACACTAAAGTGGTGTATGAGACCCCCTTGTTTATAGGAAAAGGGACTCACATCCATGGAGTGATTTGACTGCTAAAGTCTACAAAGACATGCATACTCTACACCCCTACAATTGTGAGCTCTTAAGATGAAACACATGCTCTTAACGATTAGGAAACTCATGCTCTTAAACATTAGTAAATGTGGTTGTGCTAGTTATAGTAATTGTGTTTGGGGTGGATTCATTGTCCATGGTTAACTGATCCCTTAAATCTAGCACATGTGATGTCCTTCTCAAGCGCTGGGGGAAATACATCTTAGGCTCACCAATGATGGTTGACGAAGGTTAATGAGATTAATCAAGATTGACAAGGTTGACCATGGTCAATATTACGTTAACGTGAATTCTAATGTTGACCATATATAATCATAAAGATCTTGGTTGACCATGTTTAAACAAGCTAACCATGGTCGGCTATCATGAATAGGTCGAGCATGGAATGTTCTAAGTTAACTATGATTGACCAAAAAAATATGCTTAATCATGATTGACCATAAAATAATAAATACTAAAAAAATTAAAATATTATTTTTTAATAGATATTTTTAAAATATTAAACTATCATCTAGTTTTCACACCATCCAACATAATAATAAATATAAGAAATTTGAAATATGCCGATTCAATGTTTTAGTTTGATTTAACCTTATTTATTTGTCTTTAGAAAATACATGGTTGGATACATCAATAGTGTTATAATTATTGGTTTAATGGATTATTATTAATTTTTAATATTTTAGTAATTAATAAAATTTAAAAACTTAATATTAAATAAATATTTTTATATAAATTAATTTTATAATTAGAGTAATAATGATTAAGATGATTATCATATTTATTGGGTGTAGAATAAATGTGATAAGGTGTTTTTATTAAGGTATTGGTGATGTAAAGATCATGAGTCTGCTAGCATGACATTATGTAGGAGATAGTTGTAGTAATTGCATCAAATACAACACATGATTGCTGGATGGAAATGACATTATGTAGGAGATAGTTGTAGTAATTGCATCAAATACAACACATGATTGCTGGATGGAATCCGCAGAGAGTTCACTGTGGCAAACGTTCCTCATGAGTAGAATCAACGTACCATACGATAGTTCTTGATGGGGCAGAGGACGACTCATTTTCTTTACCGCAAAACGCATCTTGCATGTTGCTGATGTCATCCATGTGTAACTATCATTTGTTTATGAGGTAAAATGTCAATGTTAAAAGGCACTAGGAGTTGTCGACAACGGAGTCAGACCCCACGTCGCACTGTTTTGAAAATCTTGGCATACTATCTCTTTTCAAATGCCCTCAAAGTCAAAACGATTATGTTCCGGTGGTCTGATGAGATGGTTTATTAGAATTAGTAGATACATGTAAATGTCATTCAGTAAGTATGAAAGCCTTTCTAAATTACCTCAAACTTCTATTTAATTCAAATTGAAAGCAACCACGAATGATTAAAGATAATATCAATGATTTTTCCGATACTTTATTTAACGACATTCAACATTACCATTCAATGGATGATTTCAGGATGAGTTGTTGTGTAGATTAACTCGAGGATAATTGGATGGTATACTTTAAGATATTTAGAATATTTAACAGATATGAGTTGTTGCGTAGATTATATAGTTTGAGTGGATTTAATGGTTGAGAGCATGTTGTTTCTAGGCAACGGTTTTGATTCAATTGTCAAAATATTTTCATCGGTTTTAAACACACACAGATATATATATATATATATATATGTGGTTGAGATGTTTTATAATATTAGGTTTAAGTTATTTGTAAAATTTAAATATTTTCAAATTTTATAAAAGTTTTGATTTTAAATATTTTATATAATTAAAAATTAGAGATTTACTCAAAATTAAATTATATTAATTTGATATGTAAATTTAAAAGTTTAAATTTTCTATAAACCAAATCAATAAAAACAAAATTATAACTTTAGTGGGTTTAGTGGTTAAGAATATGTATGTGTTTCATCTTAAAAGGTCATATGTTCAAAATTAGAGGGAACTTAAATTTGGATAATAATTTATATCATTAAATTAAAAAAACATATATATTATACTACAATTTCATCATGTTCTTGTTCTCAAATGTACACCTAAAAACTACGGTTATAATTTTTATATTATACAAAAAAATAACCTAAGTACAAGCACATTAATATTTTTAATGTGGTTGATATAAGCCAAAGGCTTCATTTATATCTCCCATTGATAAATATATAGCAATAAAAATAATAATACAAAAAAAATTATTGCAATAAAAAGATTATTATTATCATTATAATTAATAATTATTATTTCTTTATAATAATAATTATTTAATATTAAATGTTATTTATTATTATTTAATCTGAAATTATATAATATAAATATGAACCCTTAAATTAACAAATTCTAGGGATTGATATTATAAATCGAAGAGAATAATAAACCCAAGGGGTTAATACTAAAATCCCAAAGGACTATAAACCCAAGGGAATAATTTTAACCCAGAAGCTAATAAACCCAAGGGATTATTACTAAAAACCCTAGGGTTTATAATCCCTTGGGTTTTTAGTATTAATCTTTTGGGTTTATTACTCCCTTGGGTTTATAATATCAGTCCCTTGGGTATATTAATCTAATTGTTCATATTAATAGGATATAATATTATTCATATGTTTATAATATTAATCCTATAGATTCAATATAAATCATAGTCAACCAAGGGTTTATATACCTTGGATTTATAATATTAGTCCCTTAGGTTTATGATACTTGGGGTTTTAGTATTAACCCTTGGGTTTATAACATCAGTCCCTTGGGTTTACTAATATAAGGGTTCATATTCATAGCGTTTAACACTAAAACCCTAAGAGATTATAAAACAAAGGCAATATTATTAACCCAACGGATTAATATGAAAAACCCAAGGAATTATTGATCTAGTTGAATAATAATAAACCCTAGTGATTAATATTATAAACCCAAGGTATATAAACCCTAAGATAAATATTATAAACCCTAAATTAAACATGGGTGACAATGGTTGATTTTCATTTTGAGACAATCAACCAAAATGAAATCTACTATTGTTAACCATGGTCAACCATGTTTATTTTAGGGTTTATAATATTAATCCCTTTATAATATTTATTTTAGGATTTATATACCTTTGGTTATAATATTAATCCTTAGGGTTTAATATTATTCTTTTGTGTTTATAATTACTTGGGTTTCTAGTATTAATCCCATGGGTTTATTATCCCTTTAGTTAATATTATTCCCTTGGGGTTTTAGTATTATACCCTAGGAATATGAACACTTAGGTTAATAGACCTAATGGATTGATATTGTAAATCCAACGGAATAATTGATATTATAAACTGAAGGGAATAACAAACCCAAAGGGTTAATACTAAAACTCCAAGGTATTATAAACCGAAGGGACTAATATTAATAAACCCAAGGGGCTAATATTATAAATCCAATGTATATAAACCCTTTGTTGACCATGATCTATATTGGACCTAAGGGATTATTATTATAAACCTATGAATATTATAATACCCTAGGAATATGAAACCTTTAATTAATATATCCAAGGGATTGATATTATAAACCCAATGGATTAATACTAAAAACCCAAGGGAATGTAAACCATAGTTTTAAAGTATTAATGCATTAGGTTTATTAACCCTTAGGATAATATTATTCCCTTGGGTTTATAGACCCTTGGAGTTTTATTATTAACCCCTTGGGTTTATAATCCCTTGGGGTTTTATTATTAATCCCTGGGGTTTATTATTCCTTTCGGTTTATAATATCATTCCATTGGTTTATTAATCTAAGGGTACATATTCCCACGGTATAATATTATACATAGGGTTTGTAATTAATATCAATTCCTAAGCTTTAATATTACTGCACGGGGTTTATAATTTCTTGGCTTTTTAGTATTAAGCCCAAGGAGTTATATGGTTGAGCATTCTTGACCATGATTGATTTTTAAATTGGGAGAACCTTTTCCACAATGCAACATTGCACCATGGTTGACCATGGTTGATTCTCATATTGAGACACTATTCATCATAATGCGACATTGGACCATGGTTGACCATTATTGAATTTATAAAACATGGTTAACCATAATTGATATTATAAACCCAAGGGAATAAAAAACACTATGGATTAATACTAAAAACCAAGGGATTATAAATGTAAGGGATTAATATTAAACCCTAGGAATATGAACCCTTAAATTAATAAACCTAAGCGATTGATATTATAAACCCCAAGTGAATAATAAACTCAAGGGATAAAAATTATAAACCTAAGGTATATAAACCCTAAGATAAATATCATAAACCCTAAAATAAACATGGTTGACAATGATTGACCATGGTTGACCACGGTTGACAATGGCTGACCACGGTTGAACATGGTTGACCAAAATGTGGCGTTGGACCATGGTTGAGTATGCTTGACCATGATTGATTTTCAAATCGAGAGAATCTTTGTCACAATGCAACATTGAGCCATGGTTAACAATGATTGGTTATGATATTGAGACAATATTCATCATAGTGCGATGTTGGACCATGGTTGAGCATTATTGAATTTATAAAACATGGTTGACCATCATTGATATTATAAACCCAAGGTAATAATAAACTATAGGGATTAATACTAAAAACCCAAGGGAATATAAATGTAAGGGAATAATATTAAACCCTAGGAATATGAACCCTTAGATTAAAAAACCTGAAGGATTGATATTATAAACCCAAGGGAATAATAAATCAAAGGGATAAAAATTATAAAGTATAAAAACCATAAGATAAATATTATAAATTCTAAACTAAACATGGTTGACCATGGTTGATTTCCATATTGAAACAATTCTTTTCACAATGCAACATTAGAACATGGTTGACCATGCTTGACCTTGATTAATTTTCATATCGAGACAAACTTTGTCACAATGTGACATTGGACCAAGGTTGACCATGATTGATTTTCATATTGAGACAATCATTGTCACAATGCAACATTAAACCACGATGCAATGTTCAACTGAAGGGACTAATATTATAAACCTAGGGTATATAAACCCAAATATAAAAAATTTAAACTCTAAAATAAATGTGGTTGACGTTGCTTGATTTTCATATTGAAACAATCCTTGTCACCATGCGACATTGGCCCATGGTTGACCATGCTTTTATCATGTTTGATTTTCATATCAACATAGTATTTATGACAATGTGACGTTCCACCATGTTTGACTGTGGATGACCATGTTTGATTTTATAAAACATGGTTTACCATGGTTGACCATGGTTGTCCATGAGTATCATATTGAGACAATCTTTGTCTTAATGCGACATTGGACCATGGTTTAGACAATGAGTTATTTTCATATTGAGACAATATTTGTCACAATGTGACGTTGGACCATTGTTGATCATGATTGATTTTATAAAACATGGTTTACCATGGTTGAATAATACTAAACCCAAGGGACCAATATTATAAGGCTAATAAATATAAACCCTAAGATAAATATTATAAACACTAAAATAAACATGGTTGATAAACACTAAAGTTGTACACCATTAAACCGAACACTTATTAAACCCAAGGGATTAATACTAAAACAAAAGGAATTATAAACCCAAGGGAATAATATTAAACCCAAGGGAATAATATAAACCCAAGGTATGTAAACCCTAAGATAAATATTATAAATCCTTAAATAAACATGGTTGACCATGGTTGATTTTCATATTGAGACAATCTTTGTCACAATGCGATGTTGGACCATGCTCGACCATGGTTGAACCCTTAGATTAATAAACTTAAGGGATTGATATTATAAACCGTAAGGAAAAATATTAAACCCAAGGCATTAATATTGTAAAGCTAAGGTATATAATACCTAAGATAAATATTGTAACCCTAAAATAAGCATGGTTGACCATGGTTGACAATGGTTGATTTTCATATTGAGACAATGCTTTTCATAATGTGGCGTTCGACCATGCTTGACCATGATTCATTTTCATATCGAGACAATCTTTACCACAATGCGACATTGGACCATGGTTGACCATGTTTGTTTTTCATATTGAGACAATCTTTGTCACAATGCGAAATTGGACCCTGGTTGACCATGATTGACCATGGTTGATTTTATAAAGCATGCTTGACCATGATTGATTTATAAAGCATGGTTTACCATGGTTTACCATCATTGACTATGATTTCCCATGGTTGACCATGATTGATATTATAAACCCAAGGATTAATACTTAAAACCCATGGGAATAATATTATACCCTAGGAATATGAACCCTTATATTAATAAACCCAAGGAGTTAGTATTGAGATGTCGTTGACCGTGGTAGATTTTCATATTTAGACAATCCTGGTCACAATGAGACGTTGGATCATGGTTGACCATGGTTTTCCATGCTTGATTTTCATATCAAGACAATCTTTGTCATAATATGAAGTTGGACCATGCTTGACCATGTTTGATTTTCATATTGAGACAATATTTATCACAATGCGACATTGGATCATGGCTAACCATGATTGAACATGGTCAACCACAGTTGACCATGGTTGATTATGAATGACCATGGTTGGCCATGATCGATACTAAAAACCTAAGGGAATAATATAGACGCAAGGTATATTAACCCTAAGATAAATATTATAAACCCTTGAATAAACATGGTTAACCATGGTTTATTTTCATATTGATACAATATTTACGACAATATGATGTTGAACCATGCTCAACCATGGTGGAACCCTTAGATTAATAAACCCAAGGGATTGATATTATAAACCCAAGGAATTAATATTATAAATCCAAGGTATATAAACCCTAAAATAAATATTATAAACCCTAAAATAAACATGGTTGACCATGGTTGACAATGGTTAATTTTTATATTGAGACAATCCTTGTCACAATATGACGTTCGACCATGGTTGACCATTTACCATGCAGTGTTTTTTTATTTAATCATCAACACTTAGAGTTAAACCTATGATAATAGGAATAGATAATATTAGTGCTTCAAGCAATAATACAGAGGGTTCTTTACAAAGTTATGATGGGTATTTTTATTAGCAAATTTGATTGGTCATCATTATCCATATGCTTAACATCACAGATTTCCACTCGACTTCTATGACATTCAAACAACACTCCATTTTATCTTTTGCAATAAACTTTTGAAATGAGAAATATAAATATCACAGGTGATGTTTATCATCCATTGAACACTTTGAATATCAGGTCTACAAAGTCATAAAAAAACATTATCATTGAAATCTGTAAGCCATGTGTCTTTGGTTCTCACTATTCCTAAGGCTAATAATGGTGCCTTTCCATCATTTTTTTCACTAGGTAGGACGTACTGATCAAGAAACTTCTTGGCATGCATATATAAATTCACCAACGATTTACAAATTTCGGGATTTCAAAGAATGAGTCAATGCACATAGAAGGAACACCATACAACATACCTACACCTCTCATGGCATGGTCTTCAACAAACGAATGCAGCGTACCATGACACATGAACCAAATTTCAAAAGAAGTTATAGAAATAAGACTTGAATGCGCATTCACCAACTCAATGTAGCAAACAACATATACAACTAGTGTTCAACACGCATGGGTTTCCAAACTTCAAAGAATGTTCAACACAAGGTAAATTTAGATGAACTCACTCCAAAATTATGCTCAATATTTAATACAGTGGACTCACTCAATGCACAAAGACTATATTAACTAACCCACAAAGGTTGAATGATATAACTCACAATGTGCAGATTGAGCGCTCCATTATGCTCATGGACTTGGCTTGATTTTTGTCATTTCAGACCTCTTTTTCACTACTCTAGTGTGGAATCCTTGAAACGTTGTTTTCCAATGTCTATAACAAGGGAAATAGTAGCACTAGCTCAGTGGAGATTGAAAAATTACTGGAAGAATTCAACCGCTAGAAATGATGTCTCTTGTACAAGTATTCAAGCTAATAGTTTCAACATAAATTGCAAAGAGATATGGGTGAGTAAGTGGTCGATGAGAGTGTAGCAAGGCAAGGGGAAGAAGCCCTAAGAAAAAGTCTAAGACAATTTCGAAGAGAGTTCCAAGGAGAAAGAATATTCAAAATCATGTTCGAAGAGATTTTTAGCTACGAATGTAGGGAATAGACATTCTAAGACAGGGTCATATGCTGTTGGTGATAGTACAACTACAATTGTTATGAAGTATAATCTTTCTCCTAGACAATGACAAAATTCATGTGAAGATTCCAATGCGAAAAGGTGTGTAGCAACAAAAAAATGTTTTAATTAAATTCGAGAGATGTTACTACTGAGTGAATGCAAGATTGGAGGACTACAGGTATAACAAACAAGGAGAGGTAGTATTGGCAGATTCCTCAGACTAGTTCAGAGGGAATGGATGGATCCTCTACTAACTTTCTCAGTGTAATCCTAGCGAACATTCGAATGTTTCTAAAAAATGTAACACTGGGAATGATAGGAACATTGAAACTACAATTTTTACAGTAGAACACAGTGTAACAATTAAGTAACATAAAACAATGTCTTATTAATTCGTAAGGACATAACTGGGTGTAATAAGACATGTCAAAGTTGACATGCACATAGACCACAAAACTAGTGATTCAAGTTTGAGCAGGGAAGGGTTTCTCCAGCTCTAAAGGGCAAAGAACGGTTCCTATGCACCAAGATACCACAACATGGTTAACAGTTACAACACACCCACTCAACGCACCATTGAATGATTAAATTGTTACCTTCATCGCACAATATTCAAGGCTCCATGCACAAAACTTAACACTCCAAGTCTCGTAAATGGATAGAGGACATAGTTATTGTGACAGAGTTGGAAAATAATGCAACTATAATTTCACATATGGGACATTCATGAAACGTAGGACTGATAGTAGAACTAGCCACACGACTAGTGGCTCCACTTTGGGTAGGAGATCTCTCACTCTGATACCATGATAAAGACACATGTAGAAGATAGAATATGAAAGATCAAACATGAAATTTCATTTATTATTCACATTGATGTACATTTATAATACATTGATATGACCCTTGGATTCATATTCCAAGGTCTCTTGGACTTCCTTTGATTGTTCAACTTCCACACCATAACCCTTAGCGGATTAGGTGTCCAACATAAAAAATAATGCAGCCTCATCTTACTAAGACCAGCTAAGTGACATAAAAATCTCATGTGATATAAATAAACCTTTGAGCACCTAACTTCACATGTAAAGAACATCTGCACAATCCTTAGAACATGGGTTCATTTGGGCTTCATCATACTCCGATGGATTCTGATGCTCCAATTAGGATTTTGAGCATTTTCCTTCAAGAAGAAATTCAAATCTACATTTTATACCATTTCTTTTTGAACCACCTTTCTCCTTCAATAGATAACCCTATGGCTTTTGCAATAGACTCCTCAATGACTATAAACTCTAAATTCCTTACCATTTTTATGTTTCCCTCAAAGGAATTAATGGAGTCATGGCACCAACTCAGATTGTATCCATCAAAACGATGAAAAATTGGCTCCCATCCAGCATTGGTGAAAACTAGTATGAGCTCTTGATAAGATTGGATGCACTCTATGCCATTTGGTTCATATATATTTATAAGGCCGGAATTTCCCATTTCTCAACTACAACTATAACCAACCCCTGGTCACACACTATAAGAACTCTCCTGTGCACTATAAACTGGTTACCTGGAAAGGTTGGAAATGGCCTTTTTACAAATCACTCTTATTTTTAGGTTTTAGATTTTAAACCCTCCTCTAATGCTTGGAAATCACTCCAGATGTCACGTAGTAACATGGGTTAAATTACTTCAAAGAACATTTAATAACTTTAAATCAAAAACATGGAAATTAGAAACCTTTTATTTTTTCAAATTCCCGTAGACGCTATGAAAATATTTCATAGTGCTACCTATAGGCACTGTGAAATATTTTCGTAGTGTCAGTTGTAGGTGCTACACAAATATTTCATAGCGCCACCTGTATTCATTCAATTGGATCTGTGTTTCCTGAAAAAAATAGGATAAACTGAAGCATAACATAAATAAACCCTTTTGAAATGTTTCTAGGATTTGTGCTACCCTTTCATACAATTTTTTTTACATAGCCCAATACTTAACCCTTAACTCTTTCTATATGAAGTTTTCAACTGATTCTCAAAACATTTGGATCCTTTTTTAAGGTACAAACCTAGTGCTAATAGGATGAACGAATGAGGATAGCATTCAAGCATGTAGAGAGGAACCCATTAGATTGAGTTGAATCAACTAGACTGGACATGGCGGGATAACACATGAGTCAAGTGAGCATAGATGGCTATTGAGGGTTGGGCCAAACTATCATTTGGGAAAAGTATGTAATACAAAATATTTTCCCATTCAAATAAAAGGATGCAACTTTCTTTAATTTGGAACGATTTCTTGTAAATGTGACAAGAGTGCTGGATGGGGAAACAAGCATTTGACCAAGTACAGCTTGGATTATAAGTGCTAACATGAGATGAAGAGTTGGTTAAGGAGTTAGAGGAGAAATGCATAAATTTATATGGGTTTGGATAGTGTGCAATCACTCAATATCTAGCATGATTGGGTGGGTCATTGCACAAGTCATGACATAATTTTCATACATGACAAAATGTAGGGAGATAAGTTTTCTTAGTCAAAGGCAAAAAAAAGAATGCAAACACAAGAAAAATAAATACACAATCTTCTACTTGAATAACAAATTTCTATTCATTAATTATTCTCTCATATACATCCACTGAGTTAAGACTATTTTCTCTTCTTTCTTCACATTACAATGGCCCAACCACAGGTACATAAACACCAAATGTTTTAAATATGGAATCATGCAAACTCTAACTTTTTTTTCCTCATGCAAACTAAGACTTCACACTTTAACTATACTTTTCTAACTTTCCTATAGCTTAACTCAACATTTTATTTTCCTTGACTTAGCTTTTCTAGACAAAGCCTTAAACTTCTAACTCTAGCTGACTTGACTTCTAATATTAGACTTGAATTTATTTCCTTAACTTAACTATACTCTTCATGCATTGCATGCATATGAGAGTAATTACTATTTCTAATACTCCACCTTAATTACGACCATATGACTCAACCTTAGCTTAATCGTGACTCAACGATGCATGCTACACTTTCAATCAAAAATTAACTCAATTTTTTTTTACAATGCATTTTTTTCTTTTTCATTCCTTCCATATTTTATACCCTTGAAACTGCTTCATTTTTAGTTGCACTTTCTTGATGTAAGCTCCATATTTCTTCACTTGTCGCTACTGAATTTCTCTTTGACTTCTTTTATATTTGTTCTAAAGAACAATTTAGGCTTTCAGAGCCTATCTTCTATAACTTCCTCTTGAAAGGTTCGTTCATTCATGGACTACTACCACGACTCTTCATCTTCAAACTATGAACTTTTCCATGCTTCTTCCGCTTCAAATTCATGATCTTCTTTCTTCCATATTTCTTGATATTATAATTTGATATCTTATTGACTCCATTGTTGAAAGTTTATTTTAATGCTTTCTTCTTCGTCTTCAGAAACTTCCATGTCCATTCCCACATCTTTTTCTTCATCTTCTCTTTCAGCTATGACTATAATTGGATTATTGTCTTGTCTACTTGCACACTCAAAATCAATTTTAAAAACATCTTCATTACGCTTTGCAATGAGAGATTTATCTGCTTCTTCTTTCTTCTCTTCCTCTTCAACTTCATTGAGGATATCCTCTAATGTTATGTTGTTAGTGGATATTCTCATCCAAAACTCATGAACCACTTTATCCTCTTCTTAGTCACTAATTGTTTCTATATCATGCACTACTTCATGAGAAATTCTAGCTATTGCTTCATAACTTACTGCTACAGTGGTAGCTTCAACATTCAATTCTTCATCAAACATGGTACTTTCCATATTTACACAATCAGTCATTGTTTAAAAAAAAAGACCACAAATTACATCAACATAATTTTCATACACTTGTGGTGAGATATCTCAGTGTGCATGTGCTCATTAAAAATTTCAACTTCACCAAATTCATCATTTGTTGTTGGATTCATGAGAGATGCACTTTCATCTCTACGAACCATTATTTCATATGAAAAATTATCTTTGTTACTATCAAACTTAAATGGTTCAAACTTTGATGTAAAGAGGCCATCATCAACTACAATCATACCAGCTATATCACACATGTCATTCACTTCTTTATTGGAAGCTTCACCATCATCAAAAAGGTGTATTGTTTCATTCACAGATTAACAACTCACTTTGCAGTCACAATCCACATTTGTCTTATCACAGTGGGATTTACCATCCATGTTACAGTGGGGTTATCATGCATCTATATGATCTTGCTCTACTTCACACGTAGAGGCTTCAACTTCTCACTCTGCAAACTTTTCTGTGTCTTCTCATCGATATGCATTTATGCATGATGGGTTTCACTTTTATATTCTTTATGACTATTATCGAAATTTGAAATGGATTCTCCAACCTTTGTTTTCTTCCTAGAGTCTTGCTCATTTACTCTCAGTTTTGCAGTTGACTTTCTATTGATTCTTCAACATACTGCAACCGAATTTTTTGCTTTATGTCACTTTCATTTATACCAAATTCTACTTCCATGGTCTTCCATGCTTCCTAGGAAGATGTAGTTTTTTCTACCTTGCACAAGGACTTCTCATCCAATGCATGTTTTATAAGATCCAAGACTAAGGCATCACATAATTTATCATATGGCTTATTAGACTGATACTCAACCAACTCTTTACATCGAAGAAAATTTATCAGTTTGGTAGTTCCCAAAAATTAAAATTTTTACGAGTAAATTTTAGAAGTGTTACCAGATCTATCTTGGTCCATTCATCCTTAAATTTTTCTACTTCATCTACTTGTATTTTATATTCCTCGAATGTGGTGAGAACATATATGTGCTCGTTGAAATACTTTGGCCCTTTCTTTCGATTTCTTTTCTCGGTTTTCTTCAGCTTTTTGACCCATGAATATCGTGTTTCTTTTGTATTTTGTCTTCTTTCCTTATTGTTTTAGCCTTCTAGAAATGAAATTCACGTGCACTTTATTATCTTTAAAATTAAACATTTTCTGCTTTACTTTAATGGTGACTCCTAACAACTACTAGCAACTTTGCTAAGCTCTTCTACACAAATTCGTATGGATTCTCATAGCTACAACTTACGATAGAGACTCCTTCTTTGGTCAGTGATGCTAGCTCTTTCCTCTTGATATGGTGGTGGCTATGTAGGCTACTCACCCTAATCTTTTAGTAGTTGGGTTTACAAACTCTCAACAAGCTCTATTTCTACTTATGGAACAATGGATGCAAACTTTGATTTATGGGATACTCACAATAGGCAAGGATATTAGTGGAAGTAAAACATGACCTTCTTAACTCCTTTGGTTCTTTGAAACCTTGCAAAACCTTGCTCTGATAACACTTGTTACTTTGAGGCAGAGATAAACATGGAAACACAATACAAATAAGTACACAAGATTTTTCTTGAATAAATAAGTTCTATTTAATATTAATTATTCTCTCAAACTCTAACTTTCTTTTATTCATGCAAACTATGAATTTACACTTTAACTAAACTTTTCTAACTTCACTTTAACATAAGTCGACATTTTTCATTTCCTTAAATTAGCTTTTCTTGACCAGGCATTAGATTTTTAACTTTGACTCTTGTGATTCTTAATATTAGACTTGGCTTACTTTCCTTCACTTAACTTAACTCTTCATACATTCATGCATACGAGAGTACTTACCATTTCTATCAAGTGAAACAATTTTGATCTATGACAAAGTTACGATCGATAGAAGTAAATCAAATAAGAGCTTTAGGGATAGGTTTGTATGAATTGTGTGCTCTTAAAATTTCTAAATTGTTATATGAGACTAGAGTTCACTTGGTTGTCACACATTTGAATATTTGACAATTGTTAGGCCAGTTGGGTTGTTGATTCTATAAGATTACTTTCATTCATATCATTTCATGTTGGTTATGTTAAGGCATAATTGTATGGAATGATTATCTACATACTTCAATAAGTGTTAAAATTATGAAGTTTAACAATCGTGAAATATAAAAAATGAGGTGTAGTATGGAATTAGGTAGTTTTAGATTGAAAAAATCAATGAGATGAAATGAATCACGATGCACCACAAACCTATAGTGATGGGTTATTTGGGTGCCCTAAGTCATCCTCCGATGTGGGTGACTATAGGGGCATGGCAATGACTTTTTCGGATAAATTGAAGTTTATGTTGGAGGTGCTCTTTCAACCTCCTTCATAGCTTATTTATATATATCTCTATTAAGTGAGGAAGATAAATGACATAGTAGATATTTCCTAGTTTAAAATGACATCAGTTACTAATATTACTTGGTTTCTTAATAACTAATTCATCGTTTTCTAATTACGAGATGAAAATCTTTATGAAAATCTTAATACCTAACAATAAATTAATATAAAAAAATATTAAATTGTATTTTGTATATTTTTTTCAATAAGAAAAAATTTAAATACTAAAATATTATCTAAGAAAAAATTTAAATACTAAAATATTATCTAAGAAATAATTAAATTATTGTATTTATCTCTTTCATATATTTCTTCAAGAGTGAAAAGAAAATTGAGATGTGAGTATAAGACATATTCAAGGATCACATTTTTTACTTTTCATTTAAAAAGAAAAAAAGAAGGTTTAAAATGCATATATGGATGAATTTGCATTTTATTTTTTTTGGATTTCTTTATGTATAATTTTGAAATATATATTTTTTTGGATTTTTTTTATGTATATATATATAAAATTGAGAAAATATTTATTTTTTTATCGTTATATTGTATCTAATTTTTTGCAAATTTATATCAAAGTTTTAGTTGAAGTAATTTAATTTTTTTCACATATTTAAAAAAATAAATAATTTTAGCTCATGGAGTGTAACTCAATTGACAATCACCTTGTTATGAAGTATTATGTAAAATATGAGATTCAAAGTTCAAATCCCCGTGAGTTAAGCCAACCAAAATATAATAATTTTTATCTATTTATTTATTATATTCTTAGAATGTGGTGTGTATATTGTAATTATTTTAAAATCAAATTATTTTTACTTTATTACTTTTATATTTTTTAATATAATGTTCAAATAAATATATATTAAATTAAATACATAAAAGTAGTTAAAAATATTCTAACTTTTCAAGATGTTATATTTTAATTTTATAATTAATTAAAAAATTAATATAATTAACATATTCTAATATTGTATTTAATTTAAAATAATTAATGAAAAAGGAAAATATAATATAAAAGAAAGAAATTGATATGATTAAATTTCATGTGGTTTGAATATTTTCAAAAATTAAAAATACAATTATCCCCTATTCCCTCATGCAATCTATGTGAAAACTTCCTATGTGCAAACTTTCTCAATGCAGCTATAAACAAATGGTCTCTAATCGTATCAACAGAGATCAAAAGGGAACAAGAGGAATTGATGTTCGCAAAATCTTTCTAGGAAAAAATGTGGCGTTCTTCAGAGTAGGAAACCCCACAAAACCAAGAGTTGTCTCTAATCGTATCAGAGATCAAATGGGAACAAGAGGAATTGATGTTTGAAAATATTTCTAGGAAAAAATGTCGGGTTCTTCAGAGTTGGCTACCCCACAAAATGAAGAGTCCAACAAATCGTTGTCTTTATATAAGATAACGTGACTAGTAAGTGTAATACCAACCTCGTAATAGGAGCGAGACAGTAGTAACCTGAAAGCTAACAGACTTTGGGCACACTGTTAGAGTCAATATTGCAATTGTTAGACAATATTGCCTTAAATTGATGTGGTTTTGTCTTAATTGTTAATTGTCTTACATGGTCATTGTCATAAAGATAAAATTTTGTCTCAAAATATTTTTGTCTCATATTGTTTTTGTCTTAAATATAAAGTTTTATCTTAATATATTTTTGTTTTAAATTGTTTTTGACATACAGAGTTATAAATTTTAGTGTGCTACAAACTTTTTTAGGTTGCATTGACTTTTAATAAATTAAAAAAATTAGATTCTTGCCAAGTGGCTCCAACCCACCAATTTCCTAGGGATTTGAGATTATTCCAATTCTAATAAGTTCCTCATTATTATTTATAACATTCATTTATATATAAAAAAAATTATTTCATTTATATATAAATAGATTTTATTTAGAAAAATGGTCCATGACTTTTAATAAATTAAAAAAATTAGATTCGTGCCAAGTGGCTCTTGCCCACCAATTTAGTAGGGATTTGAGATTATTCCAATTCTAATAAGTTCCTCTTTATTATTTATAACATTCATTTATATATAAACAAATTTTACTTAGTAAAATGGCCCATTTTACAATAAGATGTGTAGTTCCTTTCTTTTCTAAGTTAAAGTTAACGCATAACCTTTTTATACATGATTAATATGGTAAATATGTGCATTGGTAAGAGAGTCTTCATGTTGCAATATTTTTTTATATATATTTATGAAATCTTATGTTATATCAACCACATTAATATTTTTAATGTGGTTGTCCTAGTCTTAACATATTTTTATGCTTTTATCTCAAACTATTTTTATCTTAAATTAATCGATATTAAATTTTAATGTGAAATAACTAAAATAAAAAAATGACTTTTTAAAACCAAAAAAAATTCTTTTATCCTAAAAAAATGTTTTAAAAATACCTTTAACCTAATAATAAAACCACATACTTCTATTTTATTCAAATTAAAACTTACCGCCAAATAATATCAATTATTTTTTGAGATACAGTGGTTTTTTTTTTTTTTTTTTTAAACCATATTCAAGGTTACCCTTTGATGGACGATTTGAGAAAAGATTTAGAATATTTAATAGATATGAGTTATTCATTCATATTTATCCAAAATTTCAAAATATTTTACAACCTACAATCAACATATAAATAACTTTTCAATTACGAGTTAGTAATACTCCATTAAAATGGGTGATTTCAGCGGGCAGTGTCGGGCACGGGTTGCAATGGTACATCCCGATCAAAAGTGGATTCTTGAGGGATTATGAGATAAGATGAAGTGTAAACTGAAAATCATCATCTGTGTGCGTTGAACACAGTTTGTTTCCAGACAAACTCAATCACTCAATCATGTGGGGAATACAAATATGCCTATATGACTTCATTTTCATCTTGACGTCATAAGTTTATGAAATAAGTTCTTGGTTTTTTAAGAATGTTCAGTGTAAGTCATTTTTATCTGGACGTCATAAGTTTATGAAATAAGTTCATTTTTTTTTAAAGAATTTTTAGTGTAAATTATATTGAAATTTTTTTTTAATATGTTTCAAATTAATCATGAATTATATTAGTTGGTTCGAAAAGAGTCAACAAATTAACTATAAATTACATTGGTTAATTCCAAACACATCAATCAAAGAATTCGAATATAATTTAAGCTGAAAATTCTTGTCAAATAAATTCTTGTTTCGCGACTCGTGTTGTCAAATAAATTCTTGTTTCGGGACTGTGTACTCCTTTTGCCGGACCGTGTACAAGGGGAAAAGTATCGACCACCCTGTTGGAGATTTTTTTTTCTGAGAAAATCCCAAAAACAAACAAAAACTGAACACACACACAGAGACAATGCTCTTTTTCTATCTTTCCAGAATCTTTTGTGCATAGGGAAGCTTTAAAAAATTGACTGAAGAAGAGAGTTTTTCACCACCATAAAAACATTTCTATTCATTAAAAAAAAATATCTGATACATATTCTTCCTCTTTGCTGAGAGGGATTCACCAAAAATTACATTCAACAAAACTCTGTTTTCACTTGAGAATTTACTGAGCTGGGTTTACTGCTGTAAAACCCTTTTACATTTACTGCTGTAATAAAAATTTACATATGCAGCTCAAAAACATTATACGTCTTCACTTCTGTGCATATCACATAAACAAAATTACAAAACCATACAAAGGATTCTTGTTCTTTTCGCACTGCTGTGCTATATTCGCATCTTGCTTCATACAAACTTCGTCTTCATTTCACATATTGCACTGCTGTGCTCAAGTCTTCATTTTTTATTTTTTACACGCACCTGTGTTCTTCACTTCATTACAAAAATGGTCAACTCTTAAAAAAACATAAAAAAAAATTACGAAGTACCCACATGCCATACAAAAATTACGTAATGAGCATATGCGCCCATACCCCCGATATAAAAAAAAACATTAAAATTTAAACTTACACCAACCTATCACCTATCACAATAACTATGAAATAAATACTATTACGGCGGTCAAACAATTTTTTACACCACGCAATGCTTTTAATGCTGGCTCGAATGCATGTTGAGACAATCGATGGCGGAGAATGAAGAATTAAATCGGACGGCTGGAATGGATATCGAGAGGCCTTACTTGACTGAACGATAGTACCCGAGAAGTCAGAAATGCTTACGTATGGGGAGAGCCACGCGTCAACTCTAAATTTTATCGGGCCCTTGTGTACGGAAACCACTCCATACCAAAGAGCGGTCCGATATGCCTCAAACGGGTTTGTGGTTTTGCTGCGGTGGTTTTGGGGAGCGCAGTTGAAATTAGATTTCAACACTCCCCTTTAATTTCAACTGCTGGGCATTCGGTCATACCCAGACACTTTCTCAAAAATTCAAAGCTTTTCTGATCCAAAGGCTTTGTCAAGATGTCTGCTACCTGTTCTTGAGTCCTGCAATGTTCTAGGACAATTTCTCCATTGTTCACCAATTCTCTAATGTAGTGAAACCTTGTATCAATGTGTTTCGTTCTCTTATGAAACACTGAATTCTTTGACAATGCAATAGCTGAGCTATTGTCACAAAAAATCACTGTTGCTTTTGCCTGCTCTTGGCCTAAGCTCTTCATCATTCTTCTCATCCACACTGCTTGACATGCTGCTGCTGTAGCTGCCACATATTCAACCTCTGCTGTAGACAATGCTACAATGGACTGCTTCTTAGAAGCCCATGAAATGGCTCCTTAACCCATATGAAAAACATAACCGGAAGTGCTTTTCCGATCATCTACACTTCCAGCCCAATCACTATCAGTGTATCCAATTAAATCTGAATGTTCTGAGATAGTATATAAAATGCCAAACATTTTGGTACCTTTGACATACCTCAAAATTCTTTTTGATGCCTGCCAATGTGCCTCCTTTGGCCTCTCCATAAATCTGGAAATTAAACTAACAGCAAACATAATGTCAGGCCTAGTAGCTGTTAAATACATAAGGCTGCCAACAATACTCTTGTACAAACTAGGATCAAAATCCTTGCTGCTGTCCTCTCTGCTGATTTTTAATCCCATTACTGTAGGAGTGATCGCTGCTTTGCATTCTTGCATGTTAAATCTGCCCAACACTTGATTTACATATCTAGCTTGTGAGATAAAAATTCATTTTTCATTTTGATCTACTTCTATGCCTAAGAAGTATCTCAAGAAACCCATGTCAGTGATTTCAAATTCCTCTTTCATGACTGATTTAAAATTCTCAATGAGCTGATCATCATTACCTGTGAAAATAACATCATCAACATATAAGACAACAATTAAAATTTTACCATCTTTTTCTTTGATGTAGACGGTGGGTTCTCCCTCACACTTGTCGAATTCATTATCCAATAGATATGAATCTATCCTGCTGTACCATGCTCTTGGCACTTGCTTCAGCTCATAAAGAGCTTTCTTCAATTTGCACACTTTGTGCTCTTCACCTTTCTTCTCATAGCCTAGAGGCTGTTCAATGTAAACGTCTTCCTTTAACACTCCATTTAGGAATGCTGACTTCACGTCCATTTGGTAGACTTTCCATTTGTTTTGTGCTGCTATGGACAGCACTGCTCTCACGGTTTCCATTCTTGCAACCGGTGCGAAAGTCTCCTCATAATCTCTTCCATACTGCTGCTTGTATCCTTTGACAACCAGCCTTGCCTTGTGCCTTTCTATCTTGCCTTCAGCATTGCTTTTGGTCTTGTAGACCCATTTTACTCCAATGACTTCTTTGCCTTTTGGTAGCTCAACCAAGTCCCATGTTTTGTTTCTCTCTATGGCATTCATCTCATCATCCATAGCTTCTATCCATTTCCTATCTTTAATTGCATCCTCGAAATGAATAGGATCATCAACATGACAATACAAGGCAAATAAAGAATTCATTCCTTCATCATAAATGTCACTTAGATTTCTAAATTTCTTACCTCTTTCACTTGGTGTGCAAGTGCTTGAAGATGCACTTGAATTTCCTCCTTGTGGTGTGCTTAGAGAAGCACTCTCATTTATCCTCAATGGTGTCCCTTGCTGTCCTTGTGTTGGCGCTGCTGTTTGGGGATGCATTTCAGCCACTTACTCTTCATTTTCATCATGAGACAAACAGTTTTTAACATTCACTGTTTTCTCTATGCTTCCATCCCAAGCTTCCTCTTCAATGAATTGAACATCTCTGCTGACAAAAAACTTCTTGGTGGATGGGATATACAACCTGTAAGCTTTGGATTCTTCACTGTATCCAATGAAAAGACATTTCTCCCCTTTGCTGTCCAACTTCCTCCTTAGCTGATCTGGTATGTGTGCATAGGCCACACATCCAAAAACTCTCATGTGGGTGACTCCTTGCTTTCTCCCACTCCATGCTTCTTCCGGCACTTTGTTCAACACTGCTTTTGTAGGACACCTGTTCAAAATATACACTGCATAATTTACAGCTTCAGCCCAATAATCATTTGGCAAATGCTTTGCCTTTAGCATGCTCCTCGCCATATCCATGATGGTCCTATTCTTCCTTTCAGCAACTCCATTTTGCTGTGGAGTGTACCTAGCTGTAAACTGTTTGTGAATTCCATTTTCTCTACAAAATCTTAGGAATTCCTTGGAGATATACTCACCTCCTCTATCAGTTCTTAAAACTTTTATATGCAGCCCGCTTTGGTTTTCCACAAATGCCTTAAAATTTTGGAATTTCTCAAACACTTCACTTTTGTTTTTAAGGAAATATACCCAAGTTTTTCTTGTAAAATAATCAATGAATGTTAGAAAATATTGGCTGCCTGCTAATGATGGATTTTGCATTGGTCCACATAAGTCTGAGTGGATGATCTCTAAGGGTGCCTTTGCCCTTATGCTTTTACCTGATGGAAAACTTTCTCTATGTTGTTTCCCCAATATGCAGCCTTCACATAAGCTGTCCGGTTTCTCTATCAATGGTAATCCTCTTACCATTCCTTTTCTGCTCAACAAGTTTAGACCTCCAAAATTGAGATGACCAAATCTCAAGTGCCACAACCAATTTTCATCCTTTGGCACGCTTTGGAAAGCCTCTTGGGTGACTGCTGCAATTTCATTTTTGTTTTTCAAATCTGCCCTGATCCTGAGAGGGAACATCATGTTCCTTGTCATTTTTACTTCAGCAATGCATCGTTTGTTGGGTGCTATATCCATGATGGTGCATACATCATTTTTAAAGAAAACATTGTACCCCTTATGGACAAGCTGTCCAATACTCAAGAGGTTACATCTCATTCCAGGGACAT
Organism: Pinus tabuliformis; assembly: GCA_031772625.1. Lineage (NCBI taxonomy): Eukaryota > Viridiplantae > Streptophyta > Pinopsida > Pinales > Pinaceae > Pinus > Pinus tabuliformis. Next base: position 449,391,518 of record CM062812.1, on the reverse strand, counting down.
AGTAGACATCTGCTATGGTTTTCCTTTCTCCTTGCTTTGTAAATATTTTTACCTCCCCTTTTCCCATAACAGAGATTTTGTTATCAGTTCCAAGTGTAACTTCTGATTTCACATTCTGATCTAGAGCAGAAAAGAAGGCTATGTTTCCTGTCATATGGTTGCTGCAACCTGAGTCTAAAAACCATATGTCTTCACTGTTTGTTTCAGCCATGTTACAAGCTAACAACACATTATTTTGGCTGATGTTTTCTCTAGTGACATTTGCATTTTGTCTATTACTCATATCATGCTGCTTCTTCCTACATTCACTGGCATAATGCCCATATTTTTTACAGTAATAACATTGGACATTGGATTTTTCATACCTTTGTCCTTGAGCATGATATTGTCCTCCTTGTTGGCTGCTGCCTTGGCCTTGGTTCTGATTTGGATTGCTGCCTCTTCCTTGAGCATTTGCTGGACTGTTCCTTCCACCTTTGTTCTGGCTTCTGCCTCTTCCTCTTTTGTTTCCTCTGCCTTGACCTCTTCCTCTTCCAAAAGACATATGGGTCTTGAAGGCTTGCTCTAGAGATGAGTTTTCATTTCTACTCAACCTCTGCTCATGTGTTATCAGTGATGCATGTAGCTCATCAACTGAAAATTTTGAGAGATCCTTTGTCTCTTCAATGGTGGTGACAATCGCATCAAACTTTGAGGGTAAGACCCTCAATATTTTCTCCACAATCCTCTTATCTTCAAGGGTTTCTCCATGAGTCCTTATCTGTGTGACCAAACCAATTACATGTGTGAAGAATGAGTCAATGTTGTCTGACTCCTTCATGCACAAATTCTCAAAATCTTTCCTCAGCAATTGTAGTTTTGCTGTCTTCACTCTCTCCATGCCTTGATAGGCTGTCTTGAGGGTTTTCCATGCTTCATTGGATGTCTTAGCTGCTGCTAACCTTGGAAACACACTTCCATGCACTGCTTGATACAAGAAGAAAAGGGCTTTTGAATCCTTCTTCTTGCAACTCTTTAATAAATCCTTCTCTCCTTGAGTTAATGCATTAAACTCATTTTCATCTGCTGGTTGTTCAAAACCTTCCTCAACTATTTCCCATAATTCTTGGGAAGCAAACAAGGCTTTCATTGTTATTGCCCAATAGTCATAGTTTTTACCATCAAATAATGGGAGCTGCATACCCATGCTATTACTGGTGCTTGTACCAGCCATTCTTGCAGCCTCAACTATGCTTCAATTTCTTGACTTTGTATTTTAAAACAACTGACTGCTTCTTCAGCAACACAAAAAAAACTTTGTGAAATACCTGAGTATTTTCTTGACTGAGCCTTCACTCTGCTGGAGAAGATCTACTGCTGCAACAAAAGACTCCTCCCTTCAGCTTCTTGAACACCTTCAAAGAGCCTAAACCTGCTCTGATACCACTGTTGGGGATTTTTCTGAGAAAATCCCAAAAACAAACAAAAACTGAACACACACACAAAGACAATGCTCTGTTTCTATCTTTCCAGGATCTTTTGTGCACAGGGAAGCTTTAAAAATTTGACTGAAGAACAGAGTTTTTCACCACCATAAAAACATTTCTATTCATTAAAACAAAATATCTGATACATATTCTTCCTCTTTGCTGAGAGGGATTCACCAAAAATTACATTCAACAAAACTCTGTTTTCACTTGAGAATTTACTGAGCTGGGTTTACTGCTGTAAAACCCTTTTACATTTACTGCTGTAATAAAAATTTACATATGCAGCTCAAAAACATTATACGTCTCCTTCACTTCTGTGCATATCACATAAACAAAATTACAAAACCATACAAAGGATTCTTGTTCTTTTCGCACTGCTGTGCTATATTCGCATCTTGCTTCATACAAACTTCGTCTTCATTTCACATATTGCACTGCTGTGCTCAAGTCTTCATTTTTTATTTTTTACACGCACCTGTGTTCTTCACTTCATTACAAAAATGGTCAACTCTTAAAAAAACATAAAAAAAAATTACCAAGTACCCACATGCCATACAAAAATTACGTAATGAGCATATGCGCCCATACCCCCGATATAAAAAAAACATTAAAATTTAAACTTACACCAACCTATCACCTATCACAATAACTATGAAATAAATACTATTACGGCGGTCAAACAAATTTTTACACCACGCAATGCTTTTAATGCTGGCTCGAATGCATGTTGAGACAATCGATGGCAGAGAATGAAGAATTAAATCGGACGGCTGGAATGGATATCGGGAGGCCTTACTTGACTGAATGATAGTACCCGAGAAGTCAGAAATGCTTACGTATGGGGAGAGCCACGCGTCAACTCTAAATTTTATCGGGCCCTTGTGTACGGAAACCACTCCATACCAAAGAGCGGTCTGATATGCCTCAAACGGGTTTGTGGTTTTGCTGCGGTGGTTTTGGGGAGCGCAGTTGAAATTAGATTTGAACACACCCTTCACATTTTCGCTCACGTTTTAAATATCGTTGGCACACTACCCGACTCACATTTCTTCTAGAAATCACAATCAATACGCGCTTCCACCATACATATAAATAATCGCCTCCGCATCTAAAGTCCGCAACACTTCGCATCTTCAGTTGGTTTGAGATTTCGAGTTCAGCGATTACCAATCACTAGGGTAGCGTAAACGAACTACAACATATATACCACATTGCGATTCACTGTTTTCCCTGCAACCGAACAGCGTCGGCACTGCGTCGCTAGTTATGGAGAATGCCTCCGGAAAGCACCTTTCATCGTCTCCATCAAATGAAGATCGTGAACAAAGTTGCCGGCAATTTAGGGGAATTCGAATGCGAAAATGGGGGAGTTGGGTGTCTGAAATCCAGATGCCCAAGAACAGAGAGAAGATATGGCTGGGGTCATACAAAACTGCCGAGCAGGCCGCCCGTGCTTACGACGCCTGAATGTATTGCGTGAGAGGCCCCAACGCCAAATTCAACTTCCCCAATTCCGTGCCCGCCATTCCGTTCGCATCTTCACTTCCCCGCCAGCAAATTCAGATTGTCGCCGCCAAATATGCCTTGGACGAAATACCTTCAACCTCATCCTCTCTGCAGAATATCATAAATGTTAAGAAGAAGGTGAGTGAGGAGCCGGCATCGCCATCACAGCCGTCTTCGGTTTCAGAAATGGAGTGGGCTTGTGACAGTGGGCAGATCTCCAAGGCGCGGGACTTGGGTTTGTCGGAGTCCCCGTCTGAGGACAGTGGCAGTCTGAATTTGGAGAAAATCCCGTCGATTGAGGAGGCGTCAGTGTGGGAGTTCATGCCGAGTTGCGCCGAGGAGCAACCAGACGAATACATCTTTGACCCCACAAATTTGTGGAACTTTTGAGACATTTGAATCATTTACAGGGAAAAGGAGCAAAAGGAAGACTGCATGATGCGTTTTTGGTTTGTCACGTTGTCCGGCAGGCAACGGGCTTCGACCCAATAGCCAAAATATTTTCCTCAGTTTTCACTACATGTTTTATAATAGTAAGTTTAAGTGATATAATGTGTAAAATTTTAATGCTTTCTAATTGAGAAAGTTTTGAATTTATTAATGTATTCAAATTATATTTTAGATAATTAAAAATTATCGATTTTTTAAAATTAAATTATATTAATTTAATATATAAATCTAAAAGTTTAAATTTCTGAATAAAATAAATAAATAAAAATTATATTTTAATAGTATTTTTTGGAAAAGTTTACATGAGAGAGAATGTCGTTCAAGCATTTTCAATTAGTCAATGTGGTTCATTTTCAGGACAAGATGAGGAACCAGATCGAGGCATTGAGATAAACACATGTAGAGAGATTAGCGAGTGTGGTTCATCTTCAGGACAAGATGAAGAACCAGATCTAGGCATTGAGATAAACAGATGTAGAGAGCTGCTAACTAGTCATTGGCCTGTAAAAGCTAGTTTGACTACAGGCAAAAATTAGACAACGCTTTGACCAATAAAGTAAGGGAATTTAATTAAGGAATTTAAAATAAATTTGATAAAATAATATTATAAAAGTTATAATATGTTAATAAAACAATTAATTAAAGCTTTTTATAATATTTATAACTATATTAGTGAAGATTATTATAAATAATATTCTAAAAAGTATTAATGGTTTAATCCTATTCATATAAATATTAAATAATTTTAGAGAATTACTAGGTGGAATGACAATTAATAGAATGTAATAAAGTTGTTTAGGGTAATTAGTAAGGGTTTTGACCAAAAAGGTAGGCAAAATAATTTAAACTTTTTTTTATTTTGATAAAATAAAACTATAAAACAAGAAGTTATAATAAGTTTATTAAATAAATTAATTAATTTATGTCAAACTTCTTCTAACCCCTTATAACCTTGGTGGTTGAATTTAGGCTTCTTGGAAACAACTATATTTTCATATTTAGATTCCTTAAATTTAGTATTATGTCAATTAGTTATATAAGTAATTAAGTATCTTTTAATAAAATATTTATTAAATTTTTTATTAATAATGATATACTCCATTTAGTTAAATTCAAACCGTTACACTTGGTCATAAATAGAAATAAATATAAAAAAAATTACTTATTAATTAATTAATTTTCCTTGTCCCTATCTTTTGGTCCAATCGAGTTACCCGACCTAATATAGTCGTTTCCTGGTCAAATATAGCCGTTGGGATGATCCGCTCTCTCTCTCTTTAACTTGTAGCCATGACTGGTTCTTCAACTTGCCTTGACCATGAACCACACTTGTTGATTCAAATATAGCCGTTTCCTGGTCAAATATAGTTGTTGGGATGATCTGCTCTCTCTCTCTTTAGCTTGTAATCATGATGTGGTTCTTCAACTTGTCCTGACGATGAACCACACTTGTTGGTTCGAAACGCATCGACAAATGAATTACCATGTGATTTTCATCAAAAAATCTTCTCTATAAACCTTTATAACCTTATTAATGAATATTATAATGTTCTAAAATTATTAATATTAGGGTTTAATCTTATTCATAAATATAAAAACAATTTCGGAGAGTCATAAACTAACCAATATGTGGATTAACTAATATTAAAAATATATATAAATAATATTAAAAAATAGAGGAATAACAAATATTAAAAATAAACAAATAAAAAATTATATAAATAAATAAACAAATAAATTTTTTAGGAAGAATTCGCAGGAATCCACAATGTATGTGTTGATACTTCAGTCATCATCTCTTTTCAATTTCTAAGGCTTCCCTAAAGTTACTACGATGAAAATGGTCAATCCTTGCAATGACCTTAGCCTCTTCAATGCAGATGTGATGATTGGTTTTTTCTGCATGCTCGCCAAAGTAGAAGAGCTAGACCTTCCATGCCTGATGTACAGTAGCATGTTTGCAAATACTTTGGTTTATGGATCAACTAGACTCACCAATATAATGAGTTCCACAAGAATAGGGAATGATGTAAACACCCTTCCCATCCTTGGGTTAATCAGATCACAAAAGTCTAATTCAAAAATTATATCATTAAATTTAAAAAAATATGTTAATTATACTACAACATCATCATGTTCTTGGGCTGGAGTATGCCTTAAAAGCGCTTTTGTTTGGCTAAGATTTTGTCTTGTTCAGAGGTAAGAAAACTTGGGCTGGAGTATGCCTTAAAAATGCTTTTGTTTGGCTAAGAGTTTGTCTTCCTGAAACGTAAGGAAACTCGTTAACCACCCAATACCCAAAGACATTTGGGAAGTGTGCAAGTCTGCCCCTTACGGACCAGTGGTGGTTTTTCTTGAATAACAGTGATGAATTAACCTGCATTCCTGGATAACATCCAGAAATAGCTATCCTCATTGTTAGGTGATTTTTCTTGAATAATAGTGATGAGTCAACCTGCATTCTTGGATAACAGCTAAAAATAACTATCCTCATTGTTAATTTAACAACTAAGATATGATAAATTTTCCCACATGTAAAAAACTTAATCATACCCTTAAACCATTAACTTCTAATGTACACTTACAAATTATAATTATAATTTTTATATTATACCAAAAAAAACCAATTGTTATATTATACCCCAAAAAAAATAACCTAATCATGTCCATGTCCTTGTCCTTGAAAATACAGCTACAAACTCTTTCGCCGAAGATCGTAGCACGGTTTATAAAAGAACTATTCAGCAACAAATTGTTTATAGGGCGAAAGATAAGGTCAGCACTCGACATCCAAGTCAACTTGGTTTTTAAAGTTCATTGTGAGATAAACCGGAATAACTGCATTATAATGGTATAGGATAAGGTTATTATATCGTTTTTTTCTCTCCCACTAGATTTTTCATTTTAATGTAAAATTACGATTGAAAATTTATGATTTTAATATTGATTGGTTATTAAGTTTGATATAAATTGTTTTTTTTAGTAATTGTAAATTTAAAATTAATTTTAGATTTATTGAACAATATAAATTATAATTTTAGCACTTTAATTATTTATTTTTTTAACTTTTTATTTTTAAAGGAATATGATTTATTGTAAGTTTAGTAAAAAAAAATATTTCATTTCAAAATGCAAGTAAGATATATTTATATCTAACACGGTTAGATGGTTTTAACTTGTCCACTGAGAAGCCAAGTCTATTGGTCATATGATTGCATTGTAAACCATCCAAAATTTAAAGATTCTTAGATTGTCTATCAATATAAAGCCATCATGTAAACTTTTCAAAATTTTAGCAAAACATGACTATATTGCTCGTCCAATTACTCATCAAAGGAGTCGATGGGCACCAGATCTTTGGTGCTAGATATCGATAGCTTTGTTGTAGGGAGGCAAGGGATGTGCTTCTCGATCTGACTGAGACGAGAATTTTGGAGTTGAATTTGACGCTGGATCAGTTGAAATTCCCTGTGAATTTCTTGCAAGTTTATGTATGGGTTGGATGAACCAACAGAAATGGACGCCATTGCTTTTGCCACAATATTCTTCATAATCTAGTATAAGTAAACCATCTACTGAAACTGAGTATATGTGCCTTGAGAATGGACTTGATTCTATACCAAATCCCGCTAATCCTGCAAGTCCATGTTGATATTATCAACTTGTTGTTTAAACTCTCATTCCCACCCTAAGCTCAACTAATGACCAGGGAAAGGCGTATTAAGTTGATAAGACCGAGCAGCCTCTCGGGTCTTCCCAGTAATGCCACGACGCCCTAGAACCCTGGGTGGTGGAGGCTGAGATTTCCCAAAATCTTGACCACGTCCCTTGTTCCAGCTCTGATCCTACCCACCCCCATCCTACATTACCACTTCGAGAGGAGGGTCGAGCCATAGGGCTTACTTGCAGGCCGCATAAGAGCACACTAAACCAAAATCTGGGAAACACAACAACTATCATCCAAGAGGCCATCCAAAATGGCAACCAGTTCACAAAAAGACAACCTGGTACAAAAGCCTTACAAAACCAAACGTAATGTACTCTTGAAAAGATGAAAAGGCATGATACAACATAACTGAGCAAGAGACTCAGAAAACCAAGTATGCTTCATGGAGTTGACCCAACCTCGGCCTAGTGGGCCACCTGTTTTTCCTTCAATGCCTAGTAACCCTTTGAAATCAAGGCTACTTCCCAATCATGGTAGTTCTTCCTATAGATTCCCCATACCACTTCAAGAAACTGGTTTATCATTCAAGAAACGATTTGAAAAAAATCCCATAATCTTGGAACATTGATTAAAGCCCCAACATCATATGTAGAATGCAAAGCCATCAGAGAAAGCAAAATGCCATAATAAACAAAAAGTCTATCAAGGTGCGTGGTTCGGTTATCAAAATTGGTATATCTTGTCTCACATACAACCGTGGAATCCTCGTAACTTTCCAGTCTCATCAACTTAGAAGTAACCATCTTAACATTCAAGTGGTAATAGTTAACCAAAGCAGGGAGGATGTACTTAGGGCGAAAAAAACGACATAACTGCACCAAACGATCGTAAACTGAGAGACAAAGATGCGATGGTACCACCCTTTCACAGAGACTGTAGAAGCTTGGAGGAATCATTTTACCATAGCAATCGACCAGACTGAAATTCTTGAGCCAAACCTCTAAAGCAAGCTTATTAATCAGAAGCCGCACCTCACAATATACCAAGCAACGTTCATTGCAACCATACACATGTAGGGAGGTAAATGAGGGACCCTATCTAGCCACCTATCATTATACTTGATAATTACACTGCTCCTAGCTTGGATCCCATCGAGACCACTTCACCGACTCTCACCTAGATCGGGGGTCTCATATTCAGATCTTGGTGTTGAGCTTTGCTATCACTAACATATTTTTCCAAAATCTGTTTCAACTTATCCAAATCTTCTCTATTTTCTATGGTCTTCCATGGTTGGTCCAACATCCTTCTTGCGTTTTGGCATCCCCAATTTTCCAAAAGATTCACTTCCCTATTGCCTTCTCATCTGGCATGGGACGAAATTACGTAATCAAACCCAATGATTAGGTTTCCGATATTCTTGATCAATCGGCCAGTTCCCTAGCTTTGACTAATATTTTCACTGCTAGAGCCTTGATTGAGTTTTTTAAGAGGCTCAATCACAAGGTGAGAACCCCCTTCTATCATCAGTTTCTTGTGTCCTTCTCTTTTGGTAATGATTAAGATTTTCTTTAGAGAAATGATTTTTTCTTCATTGTTGCTAGCGTGACCATAATTTGATGCATAAAGGATCTTGATATCATTTTGATAATCCCACAAAATGCCTTCATACCCGAAATCCCCAGGATTTCGTTTGGAGGCTCTATCAAAGTTGAGCTTCACAAAGCCCTCCGGAGGTGTTGAGTAATGGGACAAAGACGATATGGGAGATACCATTCCATGAAGAAGGAGCAATCATTTTCGGGGGTAAATTCTGTTGATGGAGGATTCGGGCCTCATGGGGGGGGACCTGCAAATCATCCAGGTGCCATTTTTTTCCTGGGACTATCTCTTTGATATTCTGAATGATTCCTTTCCATATTCCTTCCAAGTTTGAATATTGATCCTTGAAGATTCTTTTGTTGTTTTCTTTCCACGTTTCCCATAGGAGAAATTATAATGCTAAACCCCAAGCCCTATTAAGGAATGGGCATGATAAAATCCCTTTTTTACATACTTCAATTGTTTATGAAATACTGTGTTGATGCCTATCTAGATGTCTAACGATGAGAGCTAACTTGCTCCATAAGGGACATATATTCAACAAATTTTCTAAGGTTTATTCCTGGGCTCTACACATAATACAATAAGATGGCCTGTGAACTCCCGTCTTTTGAAGTTGATCCGAAGTTGGGATTCATTTTCTTCACACCAGCCAAATAAAATGATCCACCTTTGGCCAAAGGTGTTATTTCCATATCTTCCTCCAAATGGGACTATATTTGTCCAGAGTGTCTTCTGTTGCTAGTTTGTATGCCTTTGTTACATTAAACATTCCTTTGGTGGAATATCCCATCTTAGGATGTCCTAACAATATTGATTAGATATTTTCCTAGACTGCAATTATTTGTTTATCACCTTACATTGATTAGTTAATGGGTCCACCCAATCATTTTGGTCTTTCCATAGCCTCCAATTTGGATCATTATGTATGGGTTTCCAGAATTAGCCTACCGTGGCATAATTTTAACTACTTGTGAAAAGGAATATTTCACTCAGATCCTGTCGGCTAAATAGCCTCCCTTTTTTCTATCAAGAGTCTTTCCAGAAGAGGGCACTTTTCCCGTCCAAGATCTCCTAGAATGTATGATGTCTAACAAGATATTTGTTGTTCATGGCTAAGTTCAAAGTTGAATAACCCTTATGGGCATTCATGTATCTTAGTTTGTCTACTGAAGAAGTCGACATACTATATTTTATTTTCCATATATTCTTCCAGAGATCAGGTCCTCCCTTTAACTAGTGCCATCAAATCTTGGCCCCAAGCACTTTGTTTAGAATTTTCGGGTCTCTTAGGCCAAGATCCCTTGGGAGTTTGAGTTTAATAACGTTAGTCCAAGATACCAAGGCCCATTTTTTAGCTTGTTTGGCTCCTCTCCAAATAAGTTTTTTGAAGACCTTTGTCATAGCTAAACAGGTGGAATTAGGAGTTTCTAGACCCAAAAGTTGATAGATCGGGATTGATTGTAATACGGATTTCAAAAGGACTACTCTACATTCTAGGTTCAGGGATGTAAATGCCCAACCATTAAGCTTAGTTTTGATATTTTGAAGGAGATCCTTCTAGCAAGAATTCCTTAGGGAGTTGATGACCAGAGGCATGCCCGGATATTTGGTTGGCAGGAGTCCAACACAAAAGCCTAGGGTTCTCGCTAGAAAAGTCTAGATGGCCTTCGGGTTATTGAAGAAAAATATATTGTATTTGTCACTGTTTATCAAATTGCCAGACACCTGCATAAACTCATCGAAAATGTTCTTTAACTTTTTGAATTCCCGCAAATATACTCTATAGAAAAGCATAATATCGCACATGAATTGTTGATGAGTAATAAGCAATGTTGGGACAAGGTCTCGTGGGGTAAATTTTGTAACGAATTTTGTTAATTATGTAAAGTCTCCACATTTTGAGGAGTGGAGGGTGAAGGTCATAGGAGTCAAAAGGAACTTTAGTCCCTTAGTTTGTTAAAAGATAGGATGTTTTGTGACCGGCCCATGGTTCTTGAACCATGGTATTGTAAAAGATAAATCTATTTAAAGAAGTCATAGCGAGTCATAACAATTGAGTTAAGAATTGAAGATAATTATATGGGCAAGAAGTCTGAGGTAGGAAAGTCTATTTCCTGTAATTAGGCGAAGGGGAAGGTTGCTGCAACTATGTGTGCGGAGACCTTAATAAGTCTGCAAGCTGAGTGCGCGGGCCCCTGTAGTTGTGTACGCAGGGAAGAAGAGTCTGTAACAGAAATATCATGTCTAATAAAGACTATTTTGGAGTAGTAATTGTGTATATGTGCCTTTATATTTACTTATGCAATTTATATGTATTCTCTCTTTTTTCTACAAATATCTGGAGAAATGCTTAAAAGGTGCGCGAAAGTAGTAGATTTGATAGTTTACATGATTTTATGAATGTTTTAGGTGTTCCATGAAGGGTTGAATACTGTTTCTATAGGTTACTATGATTTCTTCATTTAAAGGGTTAGGGTTGGCGAAGGTCGAGATAAAGCCCTAGAAGTAACAGAAACCCATCACATAGACCTATGGATGCAGAAGCCTACTTCTTTCATCCCCTAATACTTCTTCGAGTGAGACTACAGCCTACACTACGCAACTTGTTGCCGAAAGGGCTAGCACTTTAGGGTTTTGTTGGATGGTGCTGCTAACTCAGAACTTAGGTCAGGACCCCTCAAGCCAACAAATGGTTTTGTTGTCGAGGCTAGGATTTGTCTGAGGAATATGTTATGTCGAATAAATGATTCCCAACTAAGAAAGAAATTGAGAAGTGGATGGATCAGAAGGTGCATGAATTTGCAGCTCAGGAAAAGAAGAATCTGCGTCTATCAAAGGAAGAGTAGTTAAATAGATATATGTATACAAAGGAGCACAAAATTTTATTTTTCTCTTTTCTGTGTGAATTGCACCAGTGGTTGTCAAAATTGATAGATCGCTAAGGCACGTGGAAATTGGACAACCCTATTGTGTGGAATCCAGAGTCGGTAAGGCATCTGGAAGCTTCAGAGAACAATATCGCAAGGGCTGTCGACTATCGGATGGATAGCATTTTGGGCGGATTCATCACTGAGTTCGCGATCGATACATATGTAAGTTATAGCGAAGATGAATGACGATTCTTCAAAGGACCAAGAGGTAAGTATCTAAAATCCCTGAAGACTTGGATTAAAATGCTATTGTGTGAGAAAAAGGTTATGCCATTAAATTAATGTTTAGAAGAGATCTGACAGGAGCTACGTGAAGTGGAAAAACATTCAAAAGAGACTTAGATTTAGGTGCTAAATATAGCCCTCTATTGGGAGCATCTGATAGTGACGAAGAAAGTAGTGTCATGAGGACACCTCTGGGTGTACTACAGGCAATAAGACAAGGTATCGCAGGGATACTGAATACATCCACTCCACCTCCACCATCACCTTCGCCTCACACACCTACACCTACACTTCCACCTCCACCTCCACTATTCAATATGCCTAACTCTATGAAGATGCCCATATTTAGAGGTTTTAGGACAGAAGACCTTGAATAGTTTTGGTTTGTAGCAGATGTTGTGTGGAAGTCACAGCAGGTTACATATGATGATTTCAAGAAAGTGTAGCTGGTTACAACACTGCAAGGTACAACACTAATTTGGTATATTAACTATTGTTTGGGTTATCCAAATGTAACACTAGACGAGACAAATCAAGCACTCAATAATGAATTCAAAAAGCCTAAGTCACAGGCCCAGTCAGTGACAGAGGTCAAAGAGATCCAGTAGAAGGTGAATGAGTCTGTGTGGGACTTTGACCAGAGGTTGAAATGTTTGTTGCAACATGCTAATATGCAGATCACAGATGATCAACATAGGGATTGGTACATTACTTCGTTGTTACCCCATCTAAGATTTTCGTTGTCACAATAAAAAATTGTCATGCAAGATCAAGCATTAGAAATTTTTATAAGATTGGAAGCTACACCCATTCAGGATACGAATCTGGGAGTGCAGCAGATTCAGTCACAACTGGCTAGCCTGCATATGGAGTTGCAGAGCCTGAAGAAGGGAAAGCAAGTCCAGACTGAGGTTCACATAGAATTTTTGTGCTTGAAATGCAAAGTCCATGGTCATGATAAGGACCATTGCTTGATTTATCATAATTATCTTATTGCGGGAGGCTCTCTCCCTGTGAAGCCAAAAAATACCATTGGGCTGAGCACAGGAGTAGCACCGTGGTGCGCTATTTTTCAGGTTACGGGACAACATGCGATAGAGAATTTTAATTTAATACAAAAGTTTATACAGACCCCTTAGAAGTTGTTTTGTAATTTCTACAAATCTGTAGGTCATGATGAATGCCACTGTTGAAGTTATGAACTAATGATGGATAGAAACCCTACATATAGAATGTAAGCAGAGACTCGTCCTCAATATTAGGGCGCAATTGTGGTGCGTGGAGGATTCTAAGTCCGAGGAAGAGGGCAAGGAGGAGGAGCTAGAAGGTTCATGGTCATATCATCTGTTACAATTGTGGGGAAGCGGGTCACTTTGCATGGGATTGTCAAAACCCAACTCACCCTTCCTGCCAATATTGTCGATAATTTTACCTTGTTATAGAAGATTACCCAGTGCTTATCGTGAATATGCAAGAAAAGAAGACTCAAACCTAGCAGCCTACGTAGAACATTCAGATGATGAGGTCGGAGCCGCATGAAGATGGGTCTAGTGTTAATATTGTTACGCGAAGCGATGTAGATATTGGAGAAGATAAGGGGAAACAACCAGAAGCGGATGTGTGGGTTCACAATGCTGATGATAAGTTAACGAGATTTGACGTAAACAAGGTGAAAGAAAAATTTATGGAAGCAAAGAGGAGCTTCACGGATGAAGGAGCTTCTACATCAAGGACTCAAAATATGGTAAAGTCTGAAGAAACCAGCTTTCAAGAGACAGACCCCTCCTTATTAGCATCATTTTAAAATCCTGTATGAAACTCCTAAGGTATAAGAAGGTGGTAGAAGGACTACAAGAATTAATAGATAATTGCACTGGTAAGAACAAGCCTCTACTAGAACAACGTGCAATACATAAGGTGGGCAAAAGAAAGAGGAGAACTAGTTGTGAAATGAGGTTGACTACGCAAATTGGAGAATATGAAATGGACTAGGTAATTCTCGATTTAGGGTCTGATGCAAATGTTATGCCAAAGGAAACTTGGGAAAGATTGGGAAGACCAACGCTATAGTGGTTCCTGATTCAGTTGAGAATGGCCATTCAATAGTAGATTATTCCTATGGGTCGCCTACATGGAGTGACCATGGATATTGAAGAGGCGCTCGCCATAGCTGGTTTTGAAGTGATTGAAATAGTAGACGATAGTAACCCATACCCAACACTTCTTGGAATTTACTGGACATTTGATATGAATGCAATCATCAATCTAAAGATGCACAATATGACATTCGAAAATAAAGAACTAAGGGAAATTGTGCCATTAGATCCAGTCGAAGGTGCGCAATATACAGAACCAGGCCACGCTTATGAGGAAGATGATGACATTGAGCAGATCTATAAGCTGACTGCATGGGATGAATATTGGATCAACCCTACGATGGATGGGCGAGTCACGTGGGAGAAGGACAACTCCTATAATTCATATTTGGATGAAGAGCTCAAGAATTGGCATAACCGATTGCATGAAGTATCCTCACGGTGCTTGAACAGACTTACCAAATCATTACGATGTATATCCATCGAGGTACGCAATTTACCATATTATGATGGTTTAGAGGATGTCAATTTATTTATGGATAAATTTGAAAGAGATGTACCAGAGGAACATCGATTCCAACTGCTAGATATTGCGCTGCGAGCTACACCTGCCCATTGGTGGGGCATGCATAAGAACAATTTTGCCAATTGGAAGGAGAATCAATGAATGATGAAGTTAAGGTTTGGGTATGCTAATACCTGTATTACACAGAAATACACAAGGAAGGACGATCAACACTTAGCTCCTTGGACAAAAGCATGGGGAGAAGAACCACAACTGGAGTGGGTTCATATATTTTGCCATAGGTTGGATACAATTATGATGAACTGGTATTTGGAAATAGCGCTGCGACATGGGACCGCAAAATGGGATGTTTTGAGAGAAATTTTTTTGTTAACATTTAGCTTTAAAGATGGGTTTGAGTGTATAGATGAAACACTACAGGAGATCAAAGTTGCTATATTCAAAATTCCTGAAGAACCGGTTGAATGGGTACAACCAGATTGGGGTACGCAGCGACGCCATAAGCTCGACTGCTACAATGTGACTGCAGAGGATGGTGAGGAAGATCCCAGGAACATCCACATTCCTGAGTTTGAAGGATAGCACTAAGTCAAAGAACCTAAGTCAGAAATCCTTAATATATCAGAGCCCTTAAAGACCAAGCGGCTGAATATTGGATTGGAAGTGCAGCTGAAGTTCGTGAACATAGGAGACTACTAGAACAAATATGTAGTAGATAAGGTCACATAGCTATTGCGAGAGTATCAGGACTTGTTTCCCATCAAGTTCTCTGATCTAAAAGGGATAGTATGGGATCTGGGAGTCATGAAGATCACATTGAAGCTAGATGCAAAGGTAGCGAAAAAACATCCCTACTGATTACATCCCAAGTATAAGGAAAAGTCCACAAGGAATTGGATAAAATGCTTGAAGTCGAGACCATTGAACCTGTCAAAGAATCAGACTGGGTTAGTTCCATGGTGGTTCAAGAAAAGAAGGCAGAGGGTGAAATTTGGATATGTGTAGACTTAAGGAAGTTGAATGACATGAGTGTCTATGATCCATTCCCTACACCATTCATGGATGAGGTTATGGAGAATGTTGGAGGAGAGGAAGCCTATTCATTCACGGATTGATTCTGAGGGTACCATCAAGTCAAGATCTCATTGGAAGACAGGAGTAAGACCACCTTAGTGACTAAATGGGGTTGTTTTCAGTATACAGTGATGCCTTTTGGGCTTAAGAATTCCCCTGCCATTTTCTCTAGGGTGGTAATTGCAGCTTTCAAGGAATTTATCCATAAAAGTTTGGAGGTATACTTTGATGACTGGACAATGTTCGGGTTAGTAAAGTGACATGTTACTAGTCTGCACCTCATGTTGGATACTTGTCAAAAGCAACAAATAGCCCTTAATTTCAAGAAATGCATGTTCTACATATCCTATGGGATACTCTTGGGCCATGTTGTGTGCAACCATGGATTGATGGTAGACCCTGCCAGGATTGCAGTAATCGTCAATTTGGAAGCTCCAAAGAATGTTAAACAATTGCGCGACATTGGGCCATACGGGATATTATAGGAAGTTCATCAAAGCGTATGCGCAAATCACTGTGCCCATGGAGAAATTTCTAAAACAGGATGTGACATTTTTTTGGGACGAGGAATGCCAGAAGAGTTTGGATATTTTGAAGGAGAAAATGGTCATCACACCCATTTTAGTGTTCCCCGATTGGAAAAAGGAGTTCCACATTCATGTAGGTGGTTCATGTATCGCGCTAGGAGTCATGTTGACCCAACTAGGTGAAGAAGATATTGACCATCCAATAGAATTTGCAAGTAGAAAATTGTCAAAGGTGGAAAATAACTATTCAACCACAGAGCGCGAAGGTTTGGAAATGGTGTATGCGTTGTAGAAATTCCAGAACTATCTATTGGGTGTGCGCTTCAAGATGTATACAGATCATTTTGCTCTGAAATACTTGGTGAACAAGCTTGTGTTGGGGGGGAAGATTTGCGGATGGTTTTTGCCTTTCCAGCAATATGATTTTTAAGTAATTATGAAGCCAAGGTGCCTGAATGCTGGTCGATATCACCTATCGTGAATTGAGAATGGGGATGAGCCTACGAGTCTAGACGAAGGATTTCCTGATGCGTAACTCTTCATTTTGCGCATTACAGATGATCATTTCACTGATATAATTCAATTCTTGTCTATAGGTACAACTCCTAAAGGGTATTCGACGCAACAAAAGAAAGAACTGGTGGTTCGGGCTATAGATTTCTCTGTTATCGTCAGAAAATTATACAAAATGGGCTCTGATGAAATATTGCATAGGTATGTTCCAGAGTATGAGAGGCAAAGTATCCTTGTAGAAGCGCATGGAGGAGTAGCGGGAGGACATTATGCAGGAAGACAAACTGCATAGAAGATCCTACGCGTAGGACTTTGGTGTTCGACTATGCATAAGGACTCCAAAATATATTGTAGGGTGTGGGATGACTTCCAAAGGATGGGGAGACCATCGCGAAGAGATGAATTGCCACTAAATCCACAAGTGACGTTGCAGGAGTTTGATAAGTGGGCAATAGATTTTGTGGGAGCAAAACACCCACTAGGAAAGAAGACAAGGGCCAGATATATCATTACAACGACTGAATTCTTAACCTGATGGGTGAAAACAAAAACTATAAAATATTGTAGCGCTTCTATTGTTGCGAAGTTTATTCTTGAGTATATCTTGTCTCGGTTCGCCTGCCCTAAGATTTTGATGAGTGATAGGGCCATGCAATTTTTAAGTGAAACAAGTTCATTTCTCAACGAATTCCAGGTATATCATCAAAAGAGTGTGCCTTATCAACCTCAAGTGAATGGCACAGTAAAATCCTTCAATAAAGTTATGGAAAGTGCTTTGACGAAGATTTGCAATGCAAATTGAAATGATGGGATGTATGCATACCAACGGTACTCTGGGTGTACAGGACTACCTGCAAAAAGTTGATAGGCCAAACAACGTTCAAACTGGTATATGGGAAGGAGGCTGTAATTCCCATGAAGTACATAATACCAAGTTTATGGATTGCCACAGTTACTAACATGGTTGATCGTGATACCATGGAAGAATAGCTTATGCAACTTGTTGAGTTGGAGGAAGATCGTTTCTTGGCTGGATTTCATCAGCAGGTGAAGAAGGACCGTGAAAAGGCATGGCATGATCGCCATATCAAACAAATCACCTTTAAGATCGAAAATTTAGTGTTGCTATTGACAGTAAGCTCACAAAATTCCTAGGAAAATTTCAGATGCATTAGCTAGGGCCCTATGCTGTGAAGGAAATTACAAATGGAGATGTAGTTCAACTCGTGAAGCTGAATGGAGAATTATTTCTTTGAAAAATCAATGGAAATCGCCTGAAGTTGTACAGGGGTGATACCTCCCTTGCGCAATGACTATATGATTGCGAGGTAGTCTTAGTGCTCCAGGTAGTTGCAAGGAAGTATAGGACTATAAAATACATTGCCCGAAAGTCTAAAAGGAAAAGTGAAGGGATTGTATGACAAGTTGGAGGATGTCACCGAGGGGGGTTGCACCGAAGGAGCCACGTTAGGTGGGTGGGCCCCACGTAGCCTGGCCAAAAAGTGACCATTGGAAGCATTGTAGATGATTAGATGGAGAATTTTCCGTTGAAAGGAGTGAGGGGTAGCATTTATGGAGCATATATTTGGAAATATGTTGCCAAATGTGTATTAATGACCAGGAATTGGAGGGAACGATTGGATTTGAATTCAAATTGGTCTATAAATATAGCATACTTCTCTACATTCGAACAATTTCCTTCCTGAGAATTTTCCTTAAGATTTTTTGCCTTACTTTGCACCAAGTAAAGTGTTGTATGTCTGACTCGGATTGGGAGGTACTTCTTTCATGGCCAGAGTTCACAAACTTGCCTGATTACTACCATAAGAGCTTCCTTGAGAGAATGAATACAACTCGCCCAGAGACGGAGCCAGCCCCATCTGAGGCAGTGCCACACGAACTTATATCTACTGGATTGCCTACTACCATGCCTAGGTCACCAAGACCTAAGCCATCTACTTCTACGAAGAAGAAGAAACCTCAGCAAGCACCGTGCTGAAATCTCCGAGGAAAAACCAGACATAAATCTGCTAGAAGGGAAAAATGGATAAGTCCAAACAACCGACAGAGCCACTGGATTTGGATGAGGAAGAAATGCATGGAGGAATAGAGGAGCTTGATGCAGAAGAGGTTGAGCCAATAACTCGATTGCTGAGGCACATACTATTATCACTCAGGTTTTTTCCCAAAGTTGTAAGAAAGGGAATACTGCCGAGGTAACCACAGGCCAATCTTTTAGATACAGAATCTAGCCAGTCTGTATCCAGAGAGGGCTCTCTCTTTGTGATTTAGCTTTCTTTTTAAAGTTATTAGGCTAGTTATGAAGTTCAAGGGTTTTGTTTTGGGTTTGGGTGGTGAGGTCCATAGAAAAGAGAGGTAAAACAAAATATTTCAATCCATTGGGCATGATGGAGTCAAAGAAGATGGCTTTCTGGACTTGGTTTCTTAACAGAGGATGGCATCACAGAGCAAGGTAGTCAAATAGGGAAAAAATGAAGGCTTGAAAGAATATGGAATGGGGTCAAATGGGTGAAGGGCAGTTAAGAATCCTTCAACATATTGAAAGAGGGAAAATGGATGATTACTGACGGAGAACAGTTAAGAATTCTTCACCAAATAACCAACATGAAAGAATCATGAAACAGGAGCAATTAAGAATTCACTGTTTATTCTAATTCTGAAGAAAAAACAGAGAATAACAAAGATTGAAAACAAAGTGCAATCAAGCAAATTCTGAATTAACCATTTTCTTTATCATTTAGGCTATGAAACATAGATGATATAGTAAACAAGAAAACTATAAAACACAAGATATAGGGGACTTATTGATCCGGAGTTTGATTCAAGAATTCTGTGGAAAGTCCTCTTCTTCAATTATTCATCCAGTAGGCTAGATAACAGTTGGTTCTAGCAGCTTTGTATTCCAAAATATTCAGTATTACAGCACAGTCTAAGAAATTCACACACCACCGAGCCCCCAATCCTCCCATGGAGGGGGTATTTATAGAACCAAATATTTACAAACCATATCTCATAACAGCTGTGAGATAATATCTAGTTTTAACCAAAAAAGTTTACAAGGGAAGATAGAAACAGGTAGAGAATATAACTGATGTTGTGCTAGAGGCAGGCCCTTAGGGTTCGGCTTGCAGCTATCTTCTAATATAGCTTTGCGCCGATTGTTGTCTTAAATGGGCTTTTTAATTCTGATTTGCTACTCCTCAACTCTTATCTACTGCTTTTAAGTCTGCTCTGACATTCTTCAATTCTGATCTGATACACTTTAATGCTGAACTGATACTCTTTGACTTTGTTTTTGATGCTCTTTAATGCTGAACTGATACTCTTACCACTGTATGGAAAAATAGAGCTTCTAACGTGTCTTCCCATTACCATCCCTCTGGTAAATCATGCCTCGGAAGGTTCACTGGTTAGGATAACAAAATATCCTTGTATATCTATGTGTCTTTCTTCTTCAAGCTCGGAAGTCCCCCTGTTTGGTTTAAACTGTGTTTAAAGAGGAAGACTGCATAATGCAGGTTGAATGGCAAGCTACGGAGCTCTCTATTGTAGCCTTTCTAGTCGGGCAACGTCGAGAAACTGGAACATTTTGATTTCGGTCGATTTTACACCTGGAGCATGTATGCAGAAAAACACAGCAAAAAAATTATATTTTTACCCTTTTTTTGACAAAATATAGTTTTGGCGGGACTTTTTGATTTGATGGGCGGATGACGTTAGCAAATGGATGGACGATGTCAGCAAAGGGTGATGTGGTGGGTGATGTCAGTAGAGGATAGCTGACGTCAGCGGAGGGCGGGCGGTAAGCAGTTTTGCCCACACCGCTTTTGGGGCTGGGCGGTTTCGGGTGGAGGGCAAGTGAGCAGGCCGGGAGCGCGACGCGTGGCAGAGTACAGGGGCCAATACCGCTGGTTCCTCGCGAATTAAACGTCGGCGATGGAGGGGGTCGCGATATGGTTTTGGACCGTCAGATGGACAGGCGTAGATCTGACGGCGGACGCGCTACAGAGATGGCGGGAGGTTAACAGTGGGCCCAATACATTAAACCATGTGTTTTTAAATGTATCGGGCGCGTTTCTATTGGTTCGGGAGGGTTTGGTTATTAATTAACCAGAGGTTAATTAATCCCATGAGCGCGGTGGGTAGAAAGGTTATTAATCAATTTCAAATAAATCTATTAATCCCTGACAAACATGTATGTGGTTATATTTCAACCGAGGGCGGGAGATATTAATATTTTGGGTTTTTAGTTATATATTTACATAGTACGAGGAAGGGAAATGCTTACATTGGAGTTATATAATAAAGGTTAATGGGAAATATGATAAGATGTAAAATGAAAGCGCCAAGTTAAAAAACAATTTGCCTTTTGCAGTTTAACTTAGGCTTTGAAAGGGAAAAAAGGTTTTATGAATGAGAAATATGGCTATTTCCCTAAGTAAAATGGGGTTTGACTTAGGTAATTGATGAAAATGGAATGAGTGACTCGTGAGTGATATTAAGAAGATCTTAATATTTGAGGGGGGAAATTAGTAAGTGATTTAGGGAAAAGTATGAAGGGGAGTTAGTTATGAAATCTGCCTCACTTGAGTTGCTCCAAGAGTAATGTCCACCATGGCAATTGTGATAGAAGTGAAAATTAACACACATTTTTAGAAACATAGTCCATCACAAGTCTCATTCTACAACATCAATCTACCTACCCAGCCTACTTTGCCCATCATTTTTTCCTTCTTTTTCTTTGGGTGTGCTTAGACTGGCAAACCCTTTTCAATTTTCTTTTCTTTGCATGGTAAGCCTCCATAAGTCTACACTTATTACTTCCAAGGGCTCAGATTAAACTATTGAGATCCTTTGCTTCTCTACCTATCTAGTTATCTACCAAGATTAAACAGTTTGGACAGATTTTATTCTCTATCTCTAAAACAGGAAATTCAAAACATGAACTAGTCAAGATTAAGTTGTTTGGCCATTCATCAATTGTGGCAAAAGTTAACAAGCTGCACACAATGCTTTATTTACAGAAAATGAAATAGTAGTGGCTTTTTGGACTTGCAAACTTTCCTTGTCTTTCTTTGTTTGGGTTTTATTTCTTTTCATTTTTTCTTTTGACCATTTTATTCTTTTGACCATTTTATTCTTTTTACCCTTTGATTTTTCTTTTAGGGCATACCCTCTTTACATTTTTTATTTTATTTTTATTTTTTTATGATATGGAAACCTTTGTAGCAAGGAAAAGGATGAACATATTACAGAGCTGAACCAGTCAATCATGAAATATGACACCTATTGCTATAGGAGTATAATAGTGGCTCCACTTGGGGATGGATTTCCCTGCTGGAAAGTCAAGAACAACGGGTCAGATGGCCTTATGAGTAACTTGGACTGTGTCCTAAAATCTTCCCTTTGTTGGTTGCTTTATTTTATGTATGACAACACACTTGTGAAGCTTAGGGCCTTCTCTTCGGGTTTCAACTGCAGCAAGTTACTATCCAATCCAAACAGTGACATTATTAGGGATATAGTATGTACATTTTAGAGCCAAAAAACATCAAAAAATTGGATCAAATTAATGTTTCAGCATTCGACCATTCACTGGTCCTTCTTCTGTTTCTGTACCATCCAGGCTCTTCAAAAAGTAAGTATTGTTCCCTTGCAATGCCTGAATGATGAATGGCCCTTTTCACAGGAAGTCAAACTTCCCATGTTTTTCTTTGTCTTCTCTCCTAGAATCCCACATTAGAACTTTGTCTCCAATGTAGAAGTCTTCTGCTTTGGTCCTTTTATCAAATATTTTCTTGAGTTTTTCTTGTAACACTTGGGATCTTTGGTGCACTTCTTCTTTGGTCCGCTGCAAATGGATGGCCTGATTTATTCTCCTTTGGATGTCATTTGGTTCCACCTGAGCTTCTTGCAGCAATTTCATTACAGGAACTCCTAAGGATGAAGGAAATACAGCCTGCATGCCATAGACTAACTCATAAGGGCTAGTTCCAATTGATATCTTTGTAGTGAGTCTGTCTGCCCATAGTGCATTTGTAAGCTTCTTGTGCCAGTTTTTCTTGTTCTCTTCCAGCAGTTTCTTAATAATATTGATCAGGCTTTTATTAGAAGATTCAGCCAGACCATTGCTTTGAGGGTAATAAGTTGTGGAATGGCCTAAAGTGATATGGTATTTGCTGCAGAAATTTATCATTTTCTTGGACTTGAAGGCAGCAACATTGTCGGTTATGATCTTTTCAGGACAGCTAAACCTAGACAAGATGTTGGTCTCTAAGAATCCTATAATCACTATATCATTGGCTTATCTAGAAGGAATGGCTTCTATCCATTTGGTGAAATAGTCTATGGCAGTAAGAATCCATTTATGTTGGCCAGAAGAGGGAGGGTGTATTTCTCGAGTGAAGTCCAAACCCCATTGTTGAAAAGGCTTTTCAGTGGAAATTGGTCTCAAGGGTAAGGGTAACAGTTTCCTTTTGCCTTCAAAAATTTGGCATTTGTGGCAAGCAGTGACAAGCTCTTTTACATCAGTGAACAAGGTTGGCCAGTAAAATCCAACCCTTAGGATTTTGTCTGCAGTTGATTTCCAATAAAGGTGACCACTGCAGTCCCCTGCATGAAATTCTTCGAGAACTTTGTCAGCTTCTTCTTTTATTAAACAATTCAATAGAATACATTCATGATTTTTCAAAAAAAGAACACCATCTAAAATACAAAACTTTGAAGCTTTCATCTTTAAAAACCTTTTCTTTGTTCTGGATAACCCTGTAGGAGCCTGCAGGTTTGATAATACATGAATTATATCAGCATACCAAGGTTATTCTAAGAAGGCCTGGCTGATTTGTGGAGTCGCCATCTCCTGTTCATTATCCAGTTCATTAATATCCAAGGCTTGAAAGTTTGTTTCAGTCATGAGATTGGCCAATCCCTATCCTTTTATCAGCTTTGTAGGTTTTATTTCAATGTCATACTCCAATATTTTAGCTATCCATTTACCTCATTTTCCTTCAATTCCATCCTGAGTCAGGATGTCTTTGACAACAACATTTGGTACATAAGCTATTACATGTCAGTATAATATATAGACTCTGAAGTCTTGAATAGATTTCACAAGTGCATAAGCCTGTTTTTCCATGATTTTGTAATTCAGAGGTGCATCTCTAAGTGGTTTACTGAAGAAGGCTATGGTTTTTTCACATCCTTGATCATCTTTTTGTAGTAAAGTTGCTGCTATGGTGTGTTCTGATGAAAATGAGAAAATTATGAAGTCTCTGTCAAACTTTGGACTTGTGAGGACTGGTGTTCTAGTCAAAGCCAATTTAATTTCTTCAAATGCTTGTTTGGCTTCTTCTGTCCATTTAGCCTTTGAATTCTTTTTTAACATATTGTTCAACAATCTAATTAATTCAGCCAAATTAGATATGAATCTTCTCAAAAAGTTAATCTTCCCTAGGAAAGCTTGAAGTTATTTGACATTTCTGGGGTGGGATATTTGCAGAATAGATTCTATTCTAGAAGGATCAGTTCTGATGTCATCTTTGGAGATGATGTGGCCTAACAGTTTGCCTTCTTCTAGACCAAACAAAGATTTTTTAGGATTTAATGAAATACCATACTCTCTGCATTTTAAAAACACTTGTCTCAATTGATCTAAATGTTGTTGATCTGATTTAGAAAACACAGTGAGGTCATCTAGATATACAACCAAAAAATCGTGAATTTCTTTTGCAAAAGCTATGTCTATTGCTCACTGAAAGGTTGCCCATGCATTCTTAAGTCCAAATGGCATTTTAACATATTTGAATGTACCCCATGGTGTTGTAAATGCAGTCTTTTCTTGGTCATCAGGATGAACCAGAATCTAATTAAAACCTGAAAACCCATCCAAAAGTGAAATCCTAGAAGCACCTACTACTCTTTGTAAAATATGATCCATCTTGGGTAAAGGGTAATTTTCCTTCAAAGAAACCTTGTTTACATTCCTCAAGTCAACACATAATCTGATTTCTCCTGTTTTCTTCCTTGTAGGCACTATATTAGATACCCACTCTGAAAACTTGATTGGAGCAAGTATCCCTGCATCATGCATTCGTTTGATTTCTTTTTAAACTAAAGGGAGTAGTACAGGGTTGATTCTTCTGAGCTTTTGTTTGAATGGTCTTTGATTTTCCTTAAGGGGTATTGTATGCTGAATTACATAGGTGTCATAAGATTTCAGGTCTTCATAGCTCCAGGAAAAAACATCCTAGAATTCTTTGATCAGTTCAACATACTTAAGTTTTTTATCAGGGGGCAAAGATTTGGACAATTTTACCATTTTTGGATTCCGTTCAGTTCCTATGTTGTAGTCTTCAATGTCTGCTTTTGGAGGCTCCATCTGAGGTTTCTTTGGAATATCGTTGAAATCAAAGAGATCTTCCAAAGGAGTTAATCCTTTTGGCAAATGATTGTCTTTCAAATTGATAATTTTAGTTTCTCCTTCAATCTCATCAACATCTGTTTCTTTAAGATCTTGTATTTCCTCTTTGGTAAATCTCGTTGGATAAAACATTTGAATTGAATTTTCTACTGAAATGTCTGTTTGTATCTAATTTGTATCAAACTCACTGACTGTATCTCTATCTATGTTAGTGCTGGAAAATTCCTCTTCTAGGGTTAAAAAATTGTTGATCTGGTTATCACTGTCAAACACTTGCCAGTTCTTCACATTATCAGGTATGGCTGGCCTGCGTCTAATATCTACTGTGAATTGATGATTTGGTTCAAATGGCAATTTACAGGTGCTGGCAAACATTGCTAGGTTATGAGCTTGCAAGTTATGTTTTCTCGGGATTTTGGCAAGCTGGGCTTATAGAAATGTATTGAGGATCTCTATGGCTGTTCCTCTGTATTCTCTCAATCTGGGATCATTTGTCAAGAACTTCCCTTTTATCTGTTGAATGATTAAATCAGAATCTCCCAAGACTGACACTCTAGTTGCTCCCAATTTTTTTACTAGTTTAAGACCTAGCAGTAGAGCTTCATACTCAGCCATATTATTAGTGCACCTAAATTTTAACTTGTAGGCATGGCCTTCAGCATGATTGTTTTCAAGATTGTGCACCCAGACCCCTGCCCCTGCTCATAATTTGTTGACAGAACCATCAAATTCTAAGTACCAAAGGATTTCATGTTCATAATCCGTGTATGGAGTTTCAGGGATCTGTTCAATAGAGAGATTTGGTTTTTCAGTTGCTTCTGGTTTATCTGATGTTTCATGATGTTCAGAAATTTTGTGGATTTGGACACTAGACTTTTCATTTGTTGTTTCTTCTATTTCACCTGCCAGAACTTTTATTGCATGTGGGGGATCAATTTCAGCGTTGTAAAGGATAAAATAATCCATATCTGAATGTACTGAGTAGATAGGGATATTTTGAGGTTTCTCTTCACTACTTACTACATAATTCATTAAGGTTCTCTCTATAGTCTCTTGGGTTGACCAAACACTGAAATAGTAGCATAGGACATGTCTAACTGTAGAGATCCTTGAAGCTTTGCACCTCAAGATCTAGATAATAACATGCCATACTTTGGTGGAATATCAGCTACTACTATGTCCATTAAGATGGTTTTTGTAGGGTATTGGACTAGTGACACACATAAATCTTTGATTAAACCCAAACATTTGACCTGACTTGAATCAAAAGAGAAAAGATCTTTATACGGCCTGGTGATGCCAAGGTCAAGCTTCTCCATTACAGATTTAGGCATTAAGTTATGAGAAGTACCATAATCAAACATTTCATTATGGAGTATTTTATCATGTATGTTTAAACCCACATAGAAAGGAAGAACTTGTCCCTCTGCTATTTTTCCATTTACTTCAGGGCCAAATATCAATTTGGGCTGGTTATCAAAAACGTTTACTGAATCTTCGTTCACAGAAATTTTGAGTGATCTTCTGATTTGACTTCTGTAGACGTCATGTTTATCTAATTCTGATAATGGAACAACTATCTTTAGTTTTCCTACTTTTGCCTCTAGATTGAAAGGTTTTTCGGTCTGAGTTCTTGTATTTCAGACCGCTGAATTTTCTGCGTTTTTTTCTTCTTTAGGAGTGGATTTGTTTCCAAATCAAGTTCTAGAGGCTCTTCTTCTTTTCCTTTAGCAGGAATAGCAGTGGAAGGTTTTTTGTTAGGTGGCTGATTGTCTGATATGTCTTCAACAATTGGGTTGTTAGGGTTAGGATCTGTTCTAGCAAGAATATGTACAGGGGGGCAGTGACCTTACCTTTGTTGGGTTGCTTGATGTATTTCTGTTTGCTGATATCAGGGACACCTATTCTTCTGCTCCTCAGATTGTATTGTTTGTGGACCTCATAAATGGCTGTATCATATCCCTCCCTAAAGTCAAATGATTCACCTGACTGAGTTTGGAATTGTTTCACAATGTGAGCTTCTTGATTCTCTAGGGTTAAGAAAACTTGTTGTTCATTGTTGAGTCCCATCAAACTAATTTGAGTGTCTTCTGTTGGTTCATCAGAAGTTGAAGCTTCAACATAATTTTCTTGAAATGGGGCCCTAATATTTTGGTCAAGCCCTGTCTTTCCAGTGTTAGGATTTTGGTTCTTACTGAAATTTGGATTTCTCCCAGTATTGCTTGGTTGACCATCCCAAGGGGATTTTCTCTCAATTGTTTCTACTCTATCTCCAAGTCTATCAATTCCTTTGATAATAGCATCTAATTTCTATTCAAGGCAGAAGGTTCTTCTTTGAAAGGTGTCCTTTTTTCAGCTCTGGCTCTAGATCGTTTAGATATCAGGTTGGCCTCAACGCTGACAGCTATACTCTACATTTCTTCTAAGTTTCGAGGAGCTCTTTCTCTATGTTGGTATGCCATATCAGAGTCAAATGCATCAGGGAATTTGATCAAGGCCAAATCTGGAGGAGGTCTAAGACTTTGAGGAATAACATTGTAGATATTATTGAATCTGGTACAGTAATCTTGGATAGTTTCTTGTGTGCCTCTTCTCAGATTTTCATACTCTGATAAAATGTAGAGAGGATCTTTCATTTTTTCCCATCTGTTCAAGAAAGTATGATAAAGAGCTTGTGCATCATTGATACTGTTTGCAGGGAGGGCTCTAAACCAGGTTCTAACACCTCTAGTTAAACTTTGAACAAAAACTTTCATTCTAACATCATCATCATCAATCTCATAACTTTCAAAATAGTTAGTCATTTTATTGGTATGTTGTTAAGCTGTGTAAGTGCCAGTACCTTCGAAAGAAGGGATTTTACTTTGATATTCTTGAGGCATGGCCCCTGGATTGGCAAGTAAGTTTAGGGGAGTATATCAGTTTCCCATGGTTGCAGGAACAGATGTGACAACTAGAGGAGTAGGGATAAGAATGGGAATGAGAGTTGCAGATGGAGGGGTGGAAAGGGCAGTTTGAGGTGCTGATGGTGAACTTGGAGAAGCTGTAGTAATCACAGAAAGGTTTAGTGTTCTCTCAAAAGTAAGCTCAGATTGAATGTAGTTCTACAAATGTCTGTCAAGGTGTGAAGTAACTGAATTTCCTTGGCTCTCTTGACTTCTAAGAATCTTAGGAATCAAATTAGGATTTTCAAACACAGGTGGAGGATTAGGGTCAGGATGTGATCTGGTGTAATGAATCCTTTATGCAGCTAGTTTCTAGGTATGTTTTTGGTTTTTTATTGGAATAGGTTTTGACAATACAACTTTAACAGTCTTTTCTAGGAGGTTTTTAGATGTGGGAGTTTTAAACTTTCTTGAAGATTTATTTTAAAGGAGGAACTGATCAAGTATTTGGAACCAATTGTTCAATACATAAACTAGACCGGAGAGACTGAAGTAGCATTTATTTACTTCTGCAATTACGAAGAAAAAGTAGTTTCAAAGGCTACCTGGCTAACTTCAGGCTCCATCTGTAGCTTATGCAGAAAACAGTAGTAATCAAACAATTATTCAGTTCCCCAGTGGAGTCGCCAATGATGTTATCACTCAGGCTTTTCCCCAAAGTTGTAAGAAAGGGAATACTGCTGAGGTAACCATAGACTAATCTTTTAGATACAGAATGTAGCTAGTCTGTATCTAGAGAGGGCTCTCTCTTTATGATTTAGCTTTGTTTTTAAAGGTATTAGGCTAGTTATGAAGTTGAAGGGTTTTGTTTTGGGTTTGGGTGGTGAGATTCCATAGAATAGAGAGGTAAAACAGAATATTTCAGTCCGTTGGGCATGATGGAGTCAAAGAAGATGGATTTCTAGACTTGGTTTCTTAACAGAGGATGGCATCACAGAGCAAGGTAGTCAAACAGGGAACAGATGAAGGATTGAAAGCAGATGGAATGCGCTCAAATGGGTGAATGGCAGTTAAGAATCCTTCAACATATTGAAAGAGGGAAAATGGATGATTACTGACGAAGAGGAGTTAAGAATTATTCATCAAATAACCAACATGAAAGAATTAGGAAACGGGAGCAATTAATAATTCACTGTTTATTCTAATTCTGAAGAAAACACAGAGAATAACAAAGACTGAAAATAGAGTGCAATCAAGAAAATTCTGAATTAACCCTTTTCTTTATCATTCAGGCTATGAAACACAGATGATATAGTAAACAAGAAAACTGTAAAACACAAGATATAGGGGACTTATTGATCCAGAGTTTGATTCAAGAATTCTATGGCACGTCCTCTGCTTCAATTCTTCATCCAGTAGGCTAGACAACAGTTAGTTCCAACAACTTTGTATTCCAAAATATTCAGTATTACAACATAGTCTAAGAAATTCACACACCATCGACCTCCCAATCCTCCCATGGAGGGGGTATTTATACAACCAAATATGTACAAACCATATCTCATAACCGCTGTGAGATAATATCTAGTTTTAACCTAAAAAGTTTACAAGGGAATATAGAAACAGCTAGAGAAATATAACTGATGTTGTGCTGGAGGCAAGCCCTTAGGGTTCAGCTTGCAGCTACCTTATGATGTAACTTTGCGCCGACTGTCTATCTTAAATGGGCTTTTTAATTCTGATTTTCTACTCGTCAACTCTTATCCGTTGCTTTTAAGTCTGCTATGACATTCTTCAATTGTGATCTGATACACTTTAATGCTGAATTGATACTCTTTGACTTTGTTTTTGATGCTCTTTAATGCTGAATTGATACTCTTACCGCTGTCTGGAAAATAAGAACTGCTAACGTGTTTTCCCATTACCATTCCTCTGGTAAATCATGCCTCGGAAGGTTCACTGGTTAGGATAGCAAAATATTCTTGTATATCTCTGTTTCTTTCTTCTGTAAGCTCGGAAGTCCCCCTGTTTGGTTTAAACTCTGTTTAAAGAGGAAGATTGCATAATGCAGGTTGAATGGCAGGCTGTGGAGCTCGTTGTTGTAGCCTTTCTGGTTCAGCGGCATCGAGAAACTGGAACATTTTGATTTCGGTTGATTTTACGCCTGGAGCGTGATATGTAGAAAAACACAGCAAAAAAATGATATTTTAATCCTTTTTTTTGACAAAATATAGTTTTGGCAGGACTTTTTGATTTGGTGGCCGGATGACGTCAGCGAACGGACGGACGACGTTAGTAAAGGGTGATGTGGCGTGTGATGTCAGCAGAGGACAACTGACGTTAGCAGATGACGTCAGCGAAGGGCAGGCGGTAAGCGGTTTTTCCCACACCGTTTTTGGGGCTGGGCGGTTTCGGGTGAAGGGCGAGCGAGCAGGCTGGGAGTGCAACGCGTGGCAGAGTACGGGCGCTAGTACCACTGGTTCCCCGCGACTTAAACATCGGCGATGGAGGGGGTCGCGATATGTTTTTGGACCGTCGGATGGACGGGCGCAAATCTGATGGCGAACGTGCTACGGAGATGGCAGGAGGTTAACAACGGGCCCAATACATTAAACCGTGTGTTTTTAAATGTATCAGGCGTGTTTCTATTGGTTCGGGAGGGTTTGGTTACTAATTAACCAGAGGTTAATTAATCCCATGAGTGCGGCGGGTAGAAAGGTTATTAATAAATTTCGAATAAATCTATTAATCCTTGACAAACATGTATGTGGTTATTATTCAACCGGGGGCGGGAAATATTAATATTTTGGGTTTTTAGTTATATATTTACATAGTACGGGGAAGGGAAATGCTTACATGGGAGTTATATAATAAAGGTTAATGGTAAATATGACAAGATGTAAAATGAAAGTGCCAAGTTAAAAAACAATTTGTCTTTTGCAGTTTAACTTAGGCTTTGAAGGGGAAAAAAAGGTTTTATGAATGAGAAATATGGCTATTTCCCTAAGTAAAATGGGGTTTTACTTAGGTAATTGATGAAAATGGAATGAGTGACTTGTGAGTGATATTAAGCAGATCTTAATATTTGAGGGGGGAAATTAGTAAGTGATTTAGGGAAAAGTATGAAGGGGAGTTAGTTATGAAATCTGCCTCGACTCAGCTGCTCCAAGAGTAATGTCCACCATGGCACTTGTGATAGAAGTGAAAATTAACACACATTTTTAGAAACATAGTCCATCACAAGTCTCATTCTGCAACATCAATCTACCTACCCAGCCTACTTTGCCCAGCATTTTTTCCTTCTTTTTCTTTTGGTGCACTTAGACTTGCAAACCCTTTTTAATTTTCTTTTCTTTGCATGGTAAGCCTACCTAAGTCTTCACTTATTACTTTCAAGGGCTCAAATTAAACTATTGAGCTCCTTTGCTTCTCTACCTATCTACTAATCTGCCAAGATTAAACAGTTTAGATAGATTTTATTCTCTATCTCTAAAACAGGAAATTCAAAACATGAACTAGCCAAGATTAAGTTGTCTGGCCATTCATCAATTGTGGCAAAAGTTAACAAGCTGCACACAATGCTTTATTTACAGAAAATGAAATAGTAGTGGCTTTTTGGACTTGCACACTTTCTTGGTCTTTCTTTGTTTGGGTTTTATTTCTTTTCATTTTTTCTTTTGACCATTTTATTCTTTTTACCCTTTGATTTTTTTTTTAGGGCATACGCTCTTTACATTTTTTAATTTTTAGTTTTTTTAATTTTTTGATAATATGGAAACCTTTGCAGCAACGAAAAGGATGAACACATTACAGAGCTGAACCAGTCAATCATGAAATATGACACCTATTGCTATAGGAGTATAACACATACCACCTAGAAAATCCACGGCGAAGGTGCCCAAAGATCTAGATGTTGTGAAGTTCATGGTCTCTACTCCTTTACTACAGGAGAACGTGTTGTTTGAGGGTCCGTTTCTAGGCCGAATACCAAATTAAAAATGGAGGATTGGGACCTTGGGGACCATGATAAATTTCCACAATTAGCACCAATTAAGTACCTCAAGAAGGTCTACTATGAAGAGTCGGGCATCACGTGCCTTAAACCAATGAAGTGGGTGGCTAGAATTGGGGACACGAGGCTCATAAAAATGTTGTGGGTGCTGCACCTTAGTCACACCAATATTAACACCATCTGTGTGCGGAATCTGCTAACACTAGTGCATGATGGCTATCTCTAGCTGGGAGAACCCATCCCAATCACAGACATGCTGATCCACAGAATAATGTTGTTGTCATCCCAAGGAGTGGACCATGCAAAAGCTTTTGTAGGAAAGTCACAAGAGAAGAATTTGGCAGACCAAATGAAGGGAGGGTTTTTTCTGGTGAAAAGTTCACGCGCGGATACTCTATCTAGTCTATATCAGATGGCACATGTATTTTGTTGCATAGATCTTAGCTGGTAAGATCATGAAAAAGTGTCATGCGGATGAAGTTCCAACATAGGTCATTTTTCTCGCTGCACAGTGTGCGAAAGGAGTCGAGTATAACTTGGTTCAATATCTATGCAAGGAGTTTCTGGAGGATTGTAGGGAGGCCTATGATGAGGGAATGTGTTTTACTATGCATGTTTGTTGCTACTGATTGTGTTAGTGATGTGGAGTACACTCGCAGAGAGCTAATTAGCCCAACAGGATTCAGACCTATCAGAGGCAGCGAAGTTCACTTCCTTGTGGGCTACTAAAGACCCCACATGCATAATGGAGACAAAAATATTATGGTTAGTATTTGAAACGGAACTCAGAATGGTGATCAACCATTGGCCAAGGCTATCACCCACCCTGCATGCATAGTACACTAACATCTTTGATTTTAAGGAAGATTTCCATAATCTGCATATTCACACAAAGAAGGATGCCCGAGGCATATGGCACAAGTTGCCCTACTTGGTTTTTGAGGAATATATAGTAAGGGTCCTCAGCAAGTGGCCAAGTGAATGACTCACCCCTTCTGATGTTGGCGTAGGTAACAGTACACCTGTTGAAGGTTCAGAAGCACAAACCATGGCATTAGAAAAGAAGAAGGCGGCACAAAAAGATGCCGCTCGAGAAAAGGCTACGTAGAAGAAAGAAGCTACTGCGAGGGTGAAATAAGCTACTGCAAAGGAGAAAGAAGCGTGACCAAGGAAAAGGAAGCAGCGCAGGAAAATTCTATGTCACAGGCCACCATTGACATTGAAGAGTCAGAACTTGAGTAATCATAGGGGGAGGAAGAGACCGAGGTGGAAGAAGAAGGGGGCGAAGAGTTGGGGTCCCACTTCATTGTGAAAAAAAGGAAGAAGAGGACTTCCACAGGGCAGCACATGATGCAAAATTCCAACAAATTAGCAGACGAAGCGCCTTTGATCCTCACAGAGGGGGACTTAGATGAAATTGGGTATGTGGTTCGTGATGCAACGATAGACCTCATAAGCCATTTTGAAGCGCAATACCAGTAGTCGCTCAGTAAGGTACAATAGGGCATGCATAATTTGCTGGTACAAACATGTTTAATTCAAGTGAGTGTGGGACAGGCGAGCGTGAAGAAAGAGCACTTAAATCAAGCAAGTAGGTCAGTCTTGGATGTTGAAATCACTGTGGATCTCCGCGCGATACCACTACCTAAAGGGTCCATGTGTTGTGACTTAGATGAAGAGCAGGCACAACTACTTCAGATGAAGAATCTCGATCTGAATTTGGTTGCGCTACCCACTTAGAGTCTACACAAGCTACACCAAAAGGTGTCCGATGAACTCAAGATATGAGAGAAACATGCACTGCTGGTAATAAATGAGGTAAAGAAAAACAACCAACAAATTTTTGAGGAAAAGGCATAGTCCCTCAAAGAAAAAGAGGAGGTGATAGTGCGAAGCCAGAAGCTGGAGGCTGCTATTGCCCAGGCCTCGAGTGAGCTTCCAGAGCTCAAGATTCCAACAGAAGCGACCTCCATAGAGAAGATTGAAAAGTTGGTTGCTAAAGTGAAAGATTCTAAGGACAAAATCAGGTGAATGATGTTTGAGTTACAGCTGCATATATTTGAGTTACAATTAAAGTTGCGACCCACTAGTCCTCTAGAAGTTATAGAGCAGTGTGGAGCTGCTATTAAAGAAGGCATGGCGACCTTGGAAGATGCAATCAAGGGCTTCAATGAGCTATTTGAGCAGGCCATGGAATTATGGACCTCGCTGTAGGAGTATCCAACTTTGCAGAAGATTGGAGCAGACATAAGGGAGGATCGGAGCGTAAAGGTCATAGGAGTAAAAAAGAACTTTAGTTCCTTAGTTTGTTATAAGATAGGATTTTTTGTGACCTGCCTATGGTTCATAAAACATGTATTGTAAAAGAAGAAGTTATATAAAGAGGTCATAGTGAGTCATAGTAGTTAAGTTAAGAATTGAAGATCATTGTATCGACAAGTAGTTTGAGGTAGGAAAGCTTGTTTCCTATACTTAGGCGAAGGGGAAGGCTCCTGTAATTGTGTGCGTGGAGACCTTGGTAAGTCCGCAAGCTGAGTGCACGGGCCCCTACAGCTTTGTGCATGGGGAAGAAGTGTCTGTACCAGAAAAATCATATCTAATAAAGACTATTTTGAAGCAGTAATTGTGTATCTGTGCCTTTATATTTACTTATGCAATTTATATGTATTGTCTCTGTTCTTTTAAAATATTTGGAGAAAAACTTAATTGGTGAGAAAAAGTAGTAGGTATAATAGTTTACATGATTTTATGAATGTTTCAAGTGTTCCGCGAAGGGTTAGATACTTTTTCTGTAAGTTACTATGATCTCTACATTTAAAGGGTTAGGGTTGGCAAAGGTCGGGATAAAGCCCTAGAAGTAACAGAAACCCATCACACGAATCTCTGGATGCAGAAGCTTGGTTTTGTCATCCCCCAATACTACTTCGGGTGATACTGCAGCCTGCACTACGCAGGTTGTTTCTGAAAGGGCCAGATGTTCAGGGTTTTGATGGTTGGCACAACTAACTCTGAACATGCATCAGGACCCCTCAGGCCAACTGGAAGATCATTCCCCCAGAGGTGGATACCTTTGATTTTAGGCCCATTAAATGTACTGTCCTAATCCTTATGCATCTAGGATAAACAAGAAGGGGGACAAGGGATCACCTTGGCATATACTTCTTAAGGGGTTGAAGGGTCTCGAAGTGGAGCCATTGATCAGAATTGAGAATAGAGGAGTAGAGATAAGGGAAGAAACCCATTAAACTGATCTAGAGTTGAAACCATATGCTCTAAGGATGCTTAGAAGGTATGGTCAACTAAGTCGGTCATAGGCCTTAGAGAGATCAAGTTTTATCAGCATTATGGGGGCTTTGAGATGCTTCAAAGAGTGGACTACTTCTTGAGAGATAATGATTCCATCCAGGATTTGACAACCTTCAACAAAACTAGTTTGTTCTAGAGAAATGAGCTTGGGTAAGAGGGGCTTAAACCTTTTGACCTAATAGTGGCTATGATTTTTTATATAACTTACATAGAGAAATGGGCATGAACCCAGATGGGTCCTCTGAATGAGAAACTTCTGGGATTAGGAAAATGAAAGTAGAGTTAAGTCTTGGATTTACCTTTTGATTCTACTTAGATTCTTCCATCACATTCAGAATGTCATGTCTGTTGAAGTGAGAAGCTACTTGGAAGAATTCAGTAGTAAATATATCCAGCACTGGTTCTTTGTTCTTATCCATCCCTTTAACTACTTCTTTGACCTCATCAACGGTGATCGCTCTCATCACGGTGGTCTTTTGTTCTTGATTGACCGGCTACGAGATATGCCTAGTTATTCATTGAATGGATTTTGATCTATCTGGAAGCATCTTAAATAGAAGGGATTTCAAATGATCTACTAAGAGATCTTCCATTTCCTCATTCTAGGTGAGGCGGATCCCCGTATAATCTTTTAAGGAGAAGACACTATTCCGTTGTCGATGTTGAATCATTGCCTTATGAAAAAAATTGATGTTCTTCTCCCCTTCCCTAAGCCACTAGACTCTGGATTTCTATTTCCGAAGGATTTCTTCATGTTTCCTTCTTTCCTCTATCTATTAAGGACCTAACCCTCTTAAATTTCCAACATCTTTGAATGACCTTCCAAAATCACCCTTTGTTGTATTCCTTGTATTTTATCTTCGAGCCAACATTTCTCTACCATTATATCCCCGAAATCAAATTTGTTCCATATTTTGATTTGTTGTTTAATATATTTTAGTTTGAGTTGAAAGGTGTGCATATGATTTCTTCCTTTCACTATACTAGCTTTCCACCATGCTTACATCTTACCATCAAACACCTGGTCCATTTGCTCGAATGATGAAAATCTAAATGGTCAATTTCGAGGGGCTAACTTGAGATCTATTTCCAATCTTATCAGCCAATTGTTTGAGCTTGAGCATGGAAGGATAAAAGCCTAAAATAAAATATCTATTCTTACCAATTGCTTGGAAACGAGAAACCCATGCAGGCAGGAAGCCACCTCATGGACTCCTCCTCAACGGTTGTTCCAAGTGTAGGTTCCATTGATTGTTGGGATATCCACTAATCTTAAGTTGAGGATCACACTTCTGAATGCTTCCATCTCTGGATCTAGTTTGCAAACTCCACCATTTTTTTCTTCCACTGACGAGTTAAGATCAAAGTCAGCCCCTAGTATCCATAGATCGCCCGAACAAATCTGACATAGCTTTCTTAAATTTTGGAGGAAAGCAACTTTTTCTCCTAAAATGTTGGGATTATAAACAATTGATATTATGGCCCAATATTGGGTTCTGATTTATTGGAATCTCCCTAAGAGGCTTGTAGGGTAACTTACAACAATCATCAAAGATTATCTCCATGTGATTCCATAGGATTTTCACCCCTATCCTGCTTCAGCGAGCAGCCAACGCCATGACCTCATAATGAGGCTTGACACCTTTAACAATTTCCTTCATCCAATCTTTTTCTACCCTAGTTCCTTGTATTAAGATTATGCTTGGTCATTCTTGTTTGACCCTTTCCTTGAGATACCTTTGCTTTCCTCAACTATTTAGGCCTCTCACATTCCAAGAGACAATTATGATTGGGAAGACATTAATATGGTTGAAGATTGCTGATAGTGGTACCACTCTTCCTGAGTTCACTAGTAAATATCCCACCATTTGGATTGATTCCCATAGATTCTTTCTTCCTCTCTTCTTCCCCCCTTACCCTATATGTTCTGATCGGGGCCCATTGGAACTTGGGATCCTTGACTTCCTTTTTTATCCCCATTTTCTTGGATTTTCTTAGCTAAATACTTTTAGAATGTATCTCGGTACAGTCTCTTTTGGTCCTCTGATATGAAATGTTCATCCATATTTTTCCATTCATTTAGTATTCGTTCAAGAACTATTTCTTTAGTTCTCAGCTCATCTCCTACCCCATCAATTTCCATTGTCTGTGACTCTTTTCCATTTCAACTTCCTCCCGATCTGCCGACTCTTCCTGAGATTTTCTCTTTATTTGATTGTTTCCTTTGGGCATAGACCTCCTGCCTTTATTGTATGTAATTTTCACTAATTACTTCGGCTATTCGCTTACCTCCATCAGTACTTCATATCTATGGTTACTACCTTGATTTTTCCATTGCATTTTCTAGGTATTGGTATGATTTTCTTTTTCACTCTTCCTTTTATTAGTGACAACTTGGAAACACTCATTCTGATCCTAAGTCTTAGGGTTTTCCTTATTGTCTTCTAGTACCATTGTTCCAGTTTGATTCTGAGGGAATTCTTGGAATAGATGTCTGTATTCATGGCATTCCTGACACCAGAAGGGTATATGTTCATAATCCATGGGCTGCTTCCAAACTTCATCCCGATATTCCAGGTCAATATACTCCGAAAAGGGCTTAGTGATATTCATATAGACATATATCCTTGCAAACGAGGTATAATTCCCCCTTCGCGTAGAATCAACCACTTTGAGAAATCATCCTATGGAGTTCTTGATTCCCTCAAGAATCTTTGGATCTAAACAATCGACTCGAATGGTGAAAAAAGGAACCCATACTGGGGCTTCGATAAAATTTTCATGATCTGGGTTATAAAATTCCTCCCAAAATCGCATGAATAGGCCTGCATTATTGAAGAAATATAACCCATTTTCAAAAACCCTCTCTTTATCCTCAATGCTGGTCAAGATCCCAGTAAAGAATCCTCTGGCTCCAAGCTTTAAATCTATGTGACCTTTCGATTTCCTTTTTAACTAGATCCATTTGATAAGATCCTTCTCTGATGGCCAAATCCCTATAAATTTATATATTAAGGTGTGATCTTTCGTATATTTGTGGTATTCTTCCAATTTGTTGTTTGGAATCATGAATCTCGGTTTCTTGGTCGCTCTTGGAAAATATTGGCCCCTGATCCATGCCTACCAGTGCACTCGGTTACGATGGATAAATCCCCCTTGTTGAAAATGGCGATCTCCCTAGATCCTAAAGTAAACTAGAAACAAACAAACAATTGAATAACTCTTTCCCTAAGCTTATTCTATTTGAATTTTAAATACAAGAGTAAGAGAATAAACCTCTTACCTATTGGCGAAATTATTGACGAAGATCTCTGCTCTGTCTTGATGAAGCTTCCCAATGCTCAAAAAATCCTGCAATCACAGACATAAGAGAGATCAAAGGCATCTGCAAACATAACAATTCAAACAAGCTTAATCTAATGATCAAGGAGATTAGAAATTGAGATTATCTTAATGAATATCAAAAGAAGCATAAATCATTCATCATTTCAATAAGTCAATACGATGTAAAAGATGTTTCGTTTGTATTAATTCAAGGATAAAGAAGAGCCTTACAACCTCTAGATTGATGTCATGAGGTCCCTCCAAAATGCCTCTAAACCTCTCCTTAGCTGATAAGCCTTCCAATCTAAATCCAACAACATAAGGGTATCTTTTCTAAACCTCCCAATCCCTTTATCATCTAGTCAATTTATAGGCCAAGAGGAAGAAGTTTAAGATCCAAAAGAGGAGGATGAGATCCTCTAATTGGGGGATTTGGGTCCCTTGATGAAAGGGAATTAGCTCCATGATATGAGGGGCATGGCTCGAATATATATGATCCAGAAGCTTTCAATTGGGATATATTCGACCAACAATGCTTCTAGAATTCACTTTTTATTTTTACTTTTAGTTGATTTATGTGTGCGGTCTATAGTGGAAGACAAAGTGCAGTTCTATGCAGTTTTTAGATATAGAAACTAAAAATGCACGAAAACTGACTAGGAAAAGCGCACAGGTCATAC
Source organism: Pinus tabuliformis (assembly GCA_031772625.1). Taxonomy (NCBI): domain Eukaryota; kingdom Viridiplantae; phylum Streptophyta; class Pinopsida; order Pinales; family Pinaceae; genus Pinus; species Pinus tabuliformis. The sequence goes on along the minus strand of CM062812.1, from coordinate 449,352,283 downwards.
TTAACAAGTCATAAAGCCATTTTACCCAAAATTCACATCTTCTTCAAGGGTTTTTAATTGTTTGGATTCTAAGGAAGTGTAATGGAACATGTTTATTTTGGCATTATGATACATGTGTTTTACTTGATGGAAACCCACTTGTAGCATAACAACTCACTTTTATATGGTAACTAGATGAATCGACATAACTAGATAAATCTACAGGAGAGATATCAGATTTGACAGAATGCATGGCAGTTGTGTTTACATATGTGACAAAATGCAGGGTAGTTCAAAGGAATCAGTTCAGAAGTAATGTACAATGGAAAATCACATTATAACATGTCTATTTAGAGGGAACAATGTAATGGTACAAAAGAATAGGATGAAGGAAAAAAGAAATTTTCAGGTATGTTAAGTTGTATATGTGGGTTCACTGTACAAAAAGAGTGTGCACACGCGTGTTCCATTCACTGAAGCAACGTATGTAAATCTGATTATGGAAATGAAAAGTTATTGATTTGTAAATACCGATTTACTCCCCCCCCCCACTCTCAGTATTATTCCCAACAATTGGTATCAGAGCAGGTCCATTGGAAGAAGCTTGATCGCTTAAAGGAGATCCATAGTAACAATGGGAAAGAAGAAAAGGAAGAAAGCACCTCAAAAGAAGAATACATCTCAAAGGAACTGTGACAATGGGGGAGACGATTGTCCCCTATGTGGAAGCAACTCTTCAGATTTAGAATCACCTCAAAATGAAGATGAACAAGCAAAAGAATTATCAGGTATGAATTTATTATCCTCTGGTGATACATTTCTCTGTTCATTTGAAGATAATGAATGTGACAGCTAAACAACTGAATTTTCTCTTATGGGTGAAAGAGAAAGAAATCAAATAGAGGCAGAATTTAAAAAGCTCATAGACACAATTAGAGATAAAAAATATCTAATTGTTAAAAGGGAATGTGCCTACAAAGAATAAGTTACTATATTAAAAGCCCAGTTGGAAGAAGGAAACAAAGTAAGGAAGCAGTACAAGGAAAAGGAAGATCGATGTCAAAGGTTGCAGGATGAAGTGACATCATTAAGAAATGAAGTGAATGAAAAGGACACAACAACCAAGGAAATTATAGAAAGAACTAGCTACTATGATGGTCTTGAAGCTGTGGTCACTTCTCTAAAAGAAGATCTCAAAAATTCAAATGAGCATAATGAAGAACTACTCCGAGCATTTGAAGAACAAGAAAATGAAGTTCTCGAATTAAGGAAACAAGTGGAAGAAGGAATAGAAGCCGAAGATATCATGAAGAAGGAGTATCTTGAAAAGGAAGAGCAATATTAGGTTGAGGTAAATATCCTAAAAGGTAAATTAGAAGAAAAGGATAAACTTTTACGATCTCAAGATAGTACCAAGATTTTGGATGATATTCTCAGTAGTCAAAGGTCTCTTGCCATTAAATCTGGTCTTGGTTTTCATGAAATTGTTAAAGGTGAATAGAGCTCACAAATTGAAGCAATGAACTCTAATGCAAAATCTGAAATGCTCAACAAGAAGCTAAGAGGTCAACCCCATCAACAACCAAGGAAAGAAAGTCTTCAAAGAAAATCATTTACTTTTAACTATGGAAGTGATAATCGGTTATTTCCTCTGATGAATAATGTTGAATGTTTAATATGCCATAATTTCTGACATGTTGCAGCCAGATGCAGAAGTAGAATAATTAAAGCTAATAACTGTCAAACAGAAAGATCATCAACTTCCAGGTACTTTAAGGAATATTGTTTTTCTTGTAATATGTTTGGTCACAAGGTCATTAACTGCTATAGAGGAAATATGAAACATATAAGATGTTATGCTTGTAACAAGTTTGGGCATATAGCAAAGGAATGTAGGAGAAAAATTCGGCCAACATACCAAGAGGAGAAAACATCATCACACTCCAAGGTATGGAAGAAGAAGGAAGTATAGCCAGAAATATGTGGCATAGCTTAGTATAAAAATAGAACAGACTTAGGAGAAACTGAGAGTAAGAAATTTAAGTGTTCTAATTCTCATATGCAGTTATCATGAAGACAAGTCACGTATATACACGAGTTCAAAGTTGCATAGTCGTGTATATGTTGGTTTGATGAAGAAGCTGTGGGACAGACTCAGGAAAAGGGGTCCGATATGGTTCAGTCAATTATCAATTATCTTTTATGTTCTGATTGATGATTTTATAGTCTGTTGATGATATGTAGAAGTGATTTTGACCCTTGTAAGTTGTTGATAACTTGATGTATAACTAGCTTATGATGATGCCTTGATTATCCTTACTGATATATGCAATTATTAGAACTGAAAATAAATAGTCGGCACAGGTTCACAGGGAGAATATTCTATGCTTCTAATAATGCATTGTTGGCATTATGTTCAGAAGTCTTTGGTACTTATGTTGTTGAAGTGTTTAAATGATACATCATGCTATGCTGCAGTTATGTGTTGCCTATGATAAAGTCTCATATGATACTTGTATTGCTTGGGGTTACATAGTTGTTATTCAGATAAGATTTATGGACGATAGTGGATGACTTTTTGATGATGCATATCGTACATATACATGGTGATCTTCATAAGGACAAGGAGAAGAACAAAGCTTGAGTACACAATTTCATGATGATAAGAGACTCATTTCTTTTATGTTGCTGCCATCATGCCCTTAAAGATGTATAAAGTTCATATGGTGCAAGATTCACATAGTTCTTCACTCTCACATGATATATTTGTTGAGGATTGTTGATCTTCATGGTATCAAGAAAGTTTGACAAATGACTGCGAGCTCATGGTTTTCTTTTCACATTGACGAAAAGCTAGATACATATTGCCATCTCTTTGATGGATACACATTATGCATATTGATAAATATTGTTGGTTGGCCAAGAGAAGGTGATATTTCACGTTTCATGAAGACATATCTATTTGGAGACATGGCTTACTTAGTGACATAATGATGATGACTTCTTACTTTATGATGATAGGTTTGATACTCACATATGTTGATTATCATGGTTGATGCTTATCAGATGTGGGATGTTTCCTAGTGATGATACACGGTTGATATATTGAAGGTTATTGTGGAAATATCATGCAGTTATTGACGATGATGCTATGATCATAGATGATGACTATGGTGTTTTCACATACATATGATATGATGTGAATGATTTTGTGTTACTGCTTGAAGATATGACATATCCTTCGCTGATTCATGGAAGGTTATGATAAGGCTCTTTCTATTAAGGAAATGAAGCAAGTCGGTCTTGATGAGATCAAGAGGATGAGTTGATATCTATATGCAGCATACTTTGTCACAGGTTGATGATAATTACATTGTCATATCTTGGGAACTAATGAGGGACATATACATGTTGCTGGTCTGGATGTTGTTGACAGATGCTTATGGTGCAGATCATACATGGTGTATGATAGTTGCTGATGACTATCATGGTCTTGTTTAGATCTTTGGTATTTGTTATAAATATCATGTATATCATTCAATGTAAAGGTCATATAAATACCCATGATGTAATAATATGTTTGTCTGCCGTAGTCTTGTAATGAGTCCTTCTTGGCCATATGATGTAATTTGTACCCCCACTATGCATGGGAAGGATGACGTAATAATTGCTATATTTTAGTGATGTATAAACAATTGGTATATCTTGACTTGGTTGGGTAGATGAGTCAAATTTAGTATATCTCCACTTGGTTGAGAGATTGATGTATGTATGAGTCATTGGTGATAGGAAGGTCATACTCACATAGTTGAGTTATAGAGTCATGTTATTCTTTTGTAAAATATTGTTGCAGACTCTACATATGCTTAGGGGGAGCATGGACAGTATAGTGCATCTTAGCATGTACAAAAGGGGAGTTTAAGCAGAGAATTCAGCATGTGCCCAAGGGGAGCATCATCAATGTTCATATTTAGCTATTCAGATATGAAAGTATTCATTTTGGTTAGCCCTTTACCCTTGATATCAAAAGGGGAGAGTATCTTGGTCCACCCTTTTCCCTTGATGTAAAAGTGGGAGAGTATTTTGGTGTTTTTTGTTATCTCTAACAATTTCTACAACTTGCAATAATCAACACCAACATGGTTGTCATCAAGTCCAAAGGGGGATATTGTTGGCATTATGATACATGTGTTGTACTTGATGGAAACCCACTTGTAGCAGAACAAATCACTTGTATATGGTCACTAGATGAATCTACGTAACTAGATAAATCTACAAGAGAGATATCCGATGTGGCAGAATGCATGGTAGTTGTGTTTACAGATGTGACAAAAAGTAGGAAAGTTCAAAGGAATTAGTTTAGAAGTAATGTACAATGGAAAATCACATTATAAAATGTCTATTCAGTGGGAACAAAGTAATGGTACGAAAGAATAGGATGAAGGAACAAAGGACTACATATCAGAATCAATAAGTTGAAGAAAAAGGACATTTTCAGGTTAAGTTGTATACGCGGGTTCACTGTACAAAAAGAGCATGCACACACGAGCTCCCTACACTAAAGCAGCGTATGTAAATCTGATTATGGAAATGAAAAAGTTATTGATTTGTAAATACACATTCACCCCCTGGTCTTAGTATTATTCCCAACAATTTATGTATGGCAGGAGATCCATTTTATCAGTCAAGTGTCATGGTGTCAAAATGATGTGGAACAGATTGTCCCCTGAAGTGCGAAGTATAAAAAATAATTTTTTTAGAGATTTAAGTGCTTTATCATGCCAAAGATTGGATCAAAGACAATGGTTAGAAACCTGCAAGAAACATTCAAGGATTGCAATGGACTATATAATCATCACTGAGGTAGGCATTCCCATACTCAGGGTAAAACTAACTCAATGAACAAGTATGGAAAAACTCAAAAATCATATCCATAGTAGACACATTATGGATGGAACCATCAGTTATGAATTTGTCTACATCATCATGAATATATATCTCCTCGCAACCTGGATTGATGAAACTAGATCCAAGGTCTTCATCTCCATCTCTTGATCTGTAGTATGAATCTAGCCATGCGAGTGAATGTCTCGAAGTCGCACATGGTCAAAACCACTTGATTGTCGGTCAATGATGTGAACTGTTAACGAGCACAGGAGAAACCGCCGATAATTACAATGGCTCTCAAGGTACTCTTAGTACAATCTATAGAGTGTGAAAAGATGATCTGAAGTCGAGAAACTTGCCATTAAGGCATGCATGCTTCAAGGTACTGGAGGTTTCTAAATCAAATTCCTAGATAATGAGTTAATGTCGATACGAAGAAACCCACCGTAAGAGGGCTTATGACATGAAACAAAATGTCAAGTTTTGAAGAATAGTTGCAAGGAATGACTCAGGGATGGTCGACATGACTGAAGGATACAATTTGTAAAGGAATATGAACTGAGGTTGAACTTCTCTTGAACACACGATGACACAATAATTGGCTTGGCAGCATTTGACTCAATGATATTACTCAAAACTAGTTGAAGAATTTCAATGGGGGTTCGATTTACAGTAAGACAAATGGATTTCCCAACCCAGACATAGGTGTGACAGAGTGTTGTGTTCAAGAGTGACATATTGCCTTTATAATGAATGTAAAATAAATACCTTTTCCCAATTGCTCCCCACCATTACTAGAAAGTACCTCTTTATTTTTTACAAGCTTGAGGAGGATAACATATATTTTTCATATAAGCTCATCCTTCGGATGAGTCCTCCGAAGTATTTTTAACGAACCCTAAATAGGAGTAGTTCGGTCTCGTTATGCATAATGAGTACTATACTATTTAATTTTTAGGATTCCAACAAAGGGGTAACTTGATGTCGTTTTCATGTTTAATGAGTTTGAAGATACACAAAAAGAAAAATCATTCAGTTCTTCTATGGTAAAATTTTAATGAAGCCAGATAAAGTAAAGCTCGGTGTTTCTATGTTTTAGGGAGTCACGAGAAAAACATAAGTAAACTCCACAGCGTTATTTTTCATAAATTTAATTCCTTAAGCCCCAAAAAGGATAAAATAATGTAGGAGAGAACTCTATTGACCATAATTAGTCAACATATACATTTTTTGTAAATAGTCCAATGCATTCTGTAAAAGAGGTAAACTTACACTGAATTGATGGTTTTTCATTTACTTTTACGTGTTTCAACAATCAAGTGCTTGACAATATTTTCATGTTTTGAGCATCTTAAAAGGGCTTAAAAGAAGACTCTTGGGATTTGCTTTTTCGTGATTTTTACGAGAAGGAAAGTGATAAAAGTATGCTCACAGTCAAAATGATCTGTTTTTATGTTGTAATCTGTTATGCACATTAAACTTAATAAATTATGATAACTACTCAATATTAGGGTAAAAAACACTAAAATTTGACTTTTTAAAAGGTACCAGGCATAAAAAAAAAAATATTTTAATCACCCAAAACTTATAAAAGTTCAAAAAGTAATTTTATTTTTACCATTTTTGTTTTAACCAGTTTGAGAGCAGAAAGAGGGTTTTTTACCACCAAACTTCCGAGTTTAATTCCGAGCAAATCGGTGGATGAAATCATGAACTGTTTCCTCCAGGTAAGAGATCTCTTCAATATCTACATTTTCATGCGTTTAAATTTAAATTTTAAGCTTTCATTTAATTTTTTTTTTTTTGGGAGGGGGGGGGGGGGGGGTTATGTTAAAAAATCCACCCTCACGACTGCGCAGTTTCTCTTCATCAGGTCGGTGCATGCCGGTAATTTTTGGTTTACTTAGAAACATGATCTGTTCGGTTCCTCTCCAGAGGAACCATGCATCTATGTTCTTTTCATCAAAAATAGGCTGCGCAGGTGTCGAGGGTTTTCAAAATGCAGAAATTCTGCCCCAAAAAATTGCAAACTTGTTTCAAACGTTAAACTAACTCCTTTTAAATGTTATTTCTAGGATTTTTGACCATTCAAAATGGAATGGAGGGAGAGAGAACATGAAAATCAAGATGAAAAGACTTTGGATGATTTGGCAACTTTGCAGGCTCTAAGAAATTGTGTCCTCTACAGAATATTGGATTATTTTGGGGATGAAATCTCAGGTAGAGCTCATGACATGATTGTTGAGAATCTAGGACATTCGGGATCAATGTTCCATGATCAAAAATCATTGTCTCACCATTGATGTCGATGATATATACTTTTCGACTCATCTCTCCCATATGGGGGTTGATATTTCTTTATGTCGGCAAAGACCGGGTGGAGATAGTGATGTTGGATAATTACGACAATACTGGAATGCATAGCTCAAGGATGGAAAGATTGATCTTAAGACTATTGGGAACCTGGCCTTGGAGGCCATATCTTTCACCATTAGAAAATTGTGTGGTAGTGCAGCTCTTCACTTTTCCACAAAGGTTGAGATGCAGACCGCCATGGAATGTTGACAGTCCACGATCTCTAACTGGTGTGAGGAAGTGGTTTCCAATATGAAAGGACAACTAAAGAGAGCTAAGAATGGTAAAGTGAATACTTTCGGTTATGGTACCATTCTGATTTCTTTTGCTATAGAGAGGATTGCACTCCTCAGGCCACAACAAATTTTGGTGGATGAGGGAGGGCCTCAAGATCCATGGATGATGAGGTGGGTTTTCTTCATGGCTCGTCATGGAGGTGATGGTCTGTTCGTGAGATATGCTCCTGCGTTTTTTGTGTGGCTGGTTTATCATATCATCTCGATCGAGGATTTTTCCTATATGCAGGGATGGACTACATAGGTGACCCAGATATCCCACTTCCAACAGGGATGTAGTGGGGTGACCTAGTGAAAAACTTCTCATTTTGATGTTTTTTATTTTTATATTTTTTTTTGTCTTTGAAGGCTAATTATTTGAAATGCATATGAAGATGTGGTCCCGGTTCGACCAGCAGAGCTACGACGTTTTGACAGGAAGGGTGACTAGACTATAGCATTTTCAGCACCAAAAATAAATGCAACAGAGGTGCTGATCGAGCTGGAACACAACCTAGAGAGGTTGACTATAGATACCTCAGAGACTGGGACTGATGATTTTCCTCTCTGGTACCAGAGGCACGTGGTTCTAGGATTGCTCACGTGATTGTTACACTGGGTTTCTCGTGCTATAGTCTACTATCATGATCGTCATCATACTTAGCTACTTAGTCTTCTAGAGCTACATTTTTATTTTTGTATCGACATATTCAAATAATAAAGGCCACAGGGCCTTATGTCTTTGGATGACATATTTTTTGAATAAGACACTCTCTATAGACTTTATCTAATCGATACTACTACTTTTGATTTCAGTTTATCTTGTTCAATATATGGATGGATATTATTTTTACTTACAAATGTTGTAAATTTCTATTTAACATGTGATTGGCTAATGCATCGGTTATTGTGTTTAAATTTCTTGGAATGTGCTGATATTTAATGTAATCAAACTTCCTTTCCAAAATACGGACTCGTAAAAACATTCTTGATGTTGATGAAATTCTTACTATGTCGATACTGTTTAAATGTAATACGATGAGTTGCGAATCTAACCTAACAATCAAACATCAAATTCCAAATGAGATGGCGTCAGATAATAACTCAATCACTACACTATATTTTGCTATGTTGTTCTTTGTTTCACCAAGGCATATCCCATGAATGGAAAGTAACTCTTCAATGGGTGAATAATTGACCCAGGTTGCGGAAGACAAGTTCTAAGTACTATGACTAGCGCCATCAGAAAAGCTAATGTAAGTTTGAGGTGATGCTGACATATGCAAATCAGGTGTAAAAAAATATAAGAAGGAGAAGTAGCAGTGAACTGTAAAAAATGTTAAAACTACCGCATACACCTATAAAAATATAATACAAGTAATGTACAAATCTCCACGAAATATTTTATGCATAATATCTCTTAAGGTAAAAGCCATTTCTGGGCTTTCCTAAAGAAACACCATCATAATCGACCAACTCATAGGCTCCTTTAGCTAATACATGTTTTAGAATGTAAGGGCCATGCCACATAGGCTCGAATTTACCTACAACTAATTTTTCATGTGCTTGATCATAGACCAAGACTAGGTCACCTTTTGCATAAGAATTAGGATTCACGTTTTGATCAAATTGAGATTTGACTCATTTTTTATGAGCCTCTCTAGCCAGTGTGGCCTCGTGGTGATCCAGGTGGATATTGGTGGCCACCCGCTAATTCCACTTGGATCCCCTCTAGTGCTTCTTGCAGTTTTTTCAGTTTCCTTAATTATAGCACAGTTTACTATTTTTAGTAGTTTTTCGAGTCCTAAACTTCCGGAGCTATTTTGAGGCCCTAAACGATGTTTTTTGGGAAATCTACCAACGATTTTTCTGATAAAAATCGTCTTTTCCATCGTAGTCCTAGGAGAGATCTTTCCAACGGGCTATCATGCACATCAAACGGAGATAGTACGACCAATTCATGACCCCGGGAAGTTGATGTACTAACTTACCCAAAAACGGGGCCCACAATTTGGCGTTTCATCTTCTAGGGTTAGGTTTTGGAATGTGAAGGGTTTTCCATTGTTTCTCAACAATAAATAGGCCTTCGAGCCTCATTGTAAGACAGTTCAGAGGCATGTAGCCACCACATCTCTTCTCAGAGATAACCTACCATCGCCCTAGCTGGTTTATTTCCATTTCTGTTTGTAAGCATATTTCAGTATATTACAGTAATGAATTGAGGTATTATTTCCGCTGCATATCTGTCTTTATGGTTATCTCTGTATTTTATTGTGTTCCTGTTTAAATCTGGATCAGTGGTATCAGAGCGGCCTTCTTTTCTTCTCTATTTTTCTCTGCATGTCCCCAACGAGGTCGGGATATAAGGAGTTAGGGCTTGAACTGGTCGAACCTTTGCAAGACCAGCCTCGCAAATCCCGACGGCCTCCCATGGCGGATGAAAAGAAAGACGAGGGGGCAGGATATCCTATCAAAATCTTGCTCGAAGAAGCCCTCGAGCGACAAAGGAACGCGATGATGGACAAGTTTGCCCAAATCCTTCAGCGGCTACCCAGGGGCGACGCATCGGCTTCCAACAGCAACTCTGGAAATGCCACACCATTTAAGGTACAAGTTAGTTTTGAAATTGCCATATTTGAGGGTCAGATAGACGCAGATGCTGTCGATAAATGGTTAAATGTGCTAGAGGGTTATTTTTCTATTCATGATTTTTCCAGTCGGGAAAAGATTATTTTCGCTCTTCTCAAAGCAGCCCCCCACGTCAAGGATTGGTGGGAAACCTACTGCGAACAGAAGGATGAAAGTACAGGCTCACTATTTTCAGTCGCACCGACTTGGGATTCGTTCCGAGATGCCATCAAGGAGCAGTACTACCCTGTCGGAAGTTATGAGGATCAATACATAAAGTGGACCACACTACGACAGGGAAGGGACCAAGACGTACCAGAGTTTACCAATATTTTCCATACCCTTCGCACAAAGTTGGTTATCAAGGATACATAGCAGCATTTGGTACTCAAATACCGTGGCTGCCTGCACAAGTACATCCAAGAAGAAATAGAATTCCTGAACATCTCCTCGCTTGGCACGACATACCGATATGCCGTTAAGGTTGAGCAAAATTTTAAATAGAAGAAGCGAGACTTTGGGTTTGCCAATCCAAAACAAGGGAAAGGTGCCCCCAAACTGCAGAACAAAGGAAAAAGCCAAGGCGGGGTGGCCCAAGACAACCCGCCAAAGCTGCAAGCAAAGAACAACACCGTGAAGCCGAAAAAGGACACCGAAAAGTGGTGTGAGTTCCATAAGAGCTCCACTCACAACACAAGTGAGTGTCGGGCCAGGCGGTCACTGGTGGCCGAGCTAAAGGTTTCGGAATCAGATGCATGTTCTGACTCTGAGTCAGAACCCGATAAGGGGAATGACAAAGGGAAGTAGATTATCAATGCGGAGCCCAATGCCACTGTTGCCACCACGAAGATCCAGAAGGAGGAACCTGAAGATCCAGAGGAGGAGGAGCGTCTCTTCCACTCCCAGATGTGGGTAAAGGGCTCCCCACTACAGTTCATTGTCAACAGCGGAGCCAAAAGAACCTCATTTCGGCAGAGGTCGTGAAACGGCTGGGCTTACCGACCACAACACATCCACAACCATACACCATTGGGTGGCTGCACCAAGGACGGGATCTTCGCATGAGCCAACAGTGTCGCCTTCCATACAACATCAAGCCCTTCACGGATGAGGTATTGTGTGACATTTCTACCCTTGAAGTTTGTGATGTGTTATTAGGACAACCATACTTGTGGAAGCGACATGCTGTGTATGAGTCAAGGCCCCGTGCTGTTATTGTTACTTTGGGAAATAAGTTGTACAGGATACCAGAGGTAGCACCGCCTACCGCCATCTCTTTGGTTACTATAAAACAATGTCGTAAGCTCATTTCCAAAACCGGGAAGTTTGTTTTCTTGATGATACACCCTCAAGAAAAGAAGAAGACAGTGGCCACAACCTCCAGACAGGGCCCCTCCACACGAAAACTATAGATGGACAAGGTCGTGGAGGAGTATGAGGACATATTCACCTCCCCCGCAGGGCTTCCTCTGCACTGTCAGGTCAAGCACTCCATTGATCTGACCCTAGGTTCGTCGCTGCCCAATGGACCAATCTATCGGTGCTCTGTTCTGGAGAACGATGAAATCAAGAGGCAAATTCAGGAGCTGTTGCAAAAAGGTCACATTCATCCAAGTTCATCGCCCTGTGGGAGCCCGATCGTGATGGTACAAGAGAAGGATGGGACTTGGAGACTCTGTATTGACTATAGGGTGCTGAACAAGATCACTATCCGTAATAGGTACCCAATCCCACGGATTGATGACCTCCTGGACCAACTAAATGGGGCAAAATATTTCAGCAAGATCGATTTGAAGTCAGGATATCACCAGGTACCAATCGAACCCTCTGATGTGTGGAAGACTGCCTTCAAAGCCAAGGAGGGCCTTTTCGAATGGTTGGTTATGCCTTTCGGATTGACGAATGATCCTGCAACCTTCATGAGGCTAATGGACGACATCTTGCGGCCATTCACCAACTCATTTGTAGTCGTATACTTGGATGACATCTTGATCTTTAGCAAGACTTGGGAAGAGCACCTCCACCACATCTGACAGGTTCTCCAAACACTGCGACAACACAAGTTATGTGCCAATTTGGAGAAATGCACTTTTGGCATGACCCAGGTTCAGTACCTGGGATACATTATTGATGAACGGGGGGTGCATGTGGATCCAGCCAAGATCCAAGTCATTCAGGATTGGCCATCTCCAACCACTCTCACAGAGCTTCACAGCTTTCTAGGCCTTGCCAACTTCTACCGCAGGTTCGTGTTGGGATTTTCTCATATCACTTGGCCCTTGAGTCAGGTCACCAAGGGAGGAGCGAAAGCAAAATTTTTTTGGTCTGAATCTCAACAGAAGGCATTCACAGAGTTGAAAGATCGACTCTGCACATCACCAGTTCTTGCATTACCAGACTTGCAACAACAATTTGAGGTCGAGACAGATGCCTCTGACTATGCTATTGGGGCAGTCCTTACTCAACACGGGCATCCGGTGGAATATCACAGTGAGACACTTTCAGACACAGTCCGGAAGTATCCCACTTATGACAAAGAGATGTATTCCATTGTGCAGGCCTGCCGACAATGGGAGCATTACATTTTGGGGAAGGAAACGGTCATCCACACAGACCACCGACCCCTGCAGTTCATACAGACCCAAGGGAAATTGTAGAATGATCGCCATCAGAAGTGGTCCACATACCTGCAACAGTTCCATTTGAATATCAAGTATAAGAAGGGCAGCACCAATAACGTTGCAGATTGCCTTAGTCGACCACCGATCATGGCGTTAACCACCGTGCTCAACTCTTGTGGGCACGAGACTTCTGATTGGCCACTGCTCTACAAAAGCGACCCGGAATTCGGCCACACATACCAGACACTCTTGGAAGGTTAGCATGTTCCAGATTTTCACCTCTAGGATGACCTGTTATGCCACCTGGGTCACGTTTTTGTTCCTTCAAGCGAGTGTGCCAAGATGATCTGGGAAGCACACTACAGTCGGGCTGTTGGGCATTTTGGGGTCGAAAAAACCGTGGCAGTACTGCAGAAATATTTCTATTGGCCGAATCTTCGACAGGATGTCAGGAAGTACATTAGATCATGCACTGCTTGCGCCATTGCCAAACCGACCATCAAGAAGCAAGGCCTCTATACCCCGTTGCCTACACCTAGTGGACCTTGGGAATCCATCTCCATGGATTACATGTCAGGCCTCCCTTCCACTAGGCATGGAAATGACTGTGTTTTTGTGGTCGTCGACAGGTTCTCGAAGATGGCCATTATGGCAGCCTGCAAGAAGAATATCACAGCAGAAGCCACTGCTAAACTCTTCTTTGAACGAGTATGGGTACACTTTGGGATCCCACAGTCTATAATTTCAGATCAGGACAACAGGTTCCTCAGTACATTTTGGTCTAGCCTCTGGTCGATGCTGGACACCAAACTCACTAAGTCCACAGCCTTCCATCCTCAAACTGATGGCCAGACTGAGGTCGTCAATAGGATGATCGTACACATTCTGCGCATGTACAACTCAAAGCATCCACGCACATGGGACGAGAGCCTCCCCTATGTTCAACACAGCTACAACCGGGCTCTCCACAGCTCGACTGGCCATAGCCCTTTCCAGGTGGGATTGGGATTCCAGCCACTATGTCCCATCGATGTAGCCATGCCATTTGCAGCTACTCACGCAGATTCTGCTCATGTCCAGTCCGAAACAGATAAGGAAAACAGCTTCATTGAGCACATCCAAATATTCGCCAGCAGGTCCATGACATTCTGGAGAAATCAAATGCCAAGTACAAGCAGCGACATGATCAACATCGGGTGCCACACCAGTTTCAAGTGGGCGACAAAGTCTGGTTGCATTTTCAAAAGGAACGCCTTATGGAGCCTATCGGAAACTCAAACCACTCTGATATGGCCCTTACACCATTACCAAGGCTATGGGAGACAATGCATTTGAGCTCAGCATTCCCCCATTCCTTGGCCTGCACCCGGTGTTCAATGTAGACCGCCTTCAGCTATACTTTCCACCATTACTAGACACGTCCGACATGGCAAAACAACTCACACCCACAAAGTTAAATCCAGCTTGCATGGAACGAGTTGCAACTGATCGGATCATGGACACACAAATCAAGCACACTCGCCAGCAGAATATCCAACTATATCGAGTTGTCAAAGCAGGACAACTCCTTCACCAGGGCAAGTGGCTCACCAGAGACCAAGTGCAGTAGAAGTTCCCTCATCTCATGGAGGAACTCAACGCAATGGGGACCATTGCTTCCTAAGGGGGGTGGAATGATCTAGTGGATATTGGTGGCCACCCGCTAATTCCACTTGGATCCCCTCTAGTGCTTCTTACAGTTTTTTCAGTTTCCTTAATTATAGCACAGTTTACTATTTTTAGCAGTTTTTCGGGTCCTAAACTTCCGGAGCCGTTTTGAGGCCCTAAACGACATTTTTTGGGAAATCTACCGCCAGCAATTTTTTTGATAAAAGTTGTCTTTTTTGTAGTAGTCATCAGAGAGATCTTTCCAATGGGCTATCATGCACGTCAAACGGAGATAGTACGACCAATTCGCGACCCCGGGAAGTTGATGTACCAACTTACCCAAAAACGGGGCCCACAATTTGGCGTTTCATCTTCTAGGGTTAGGTTTTGGAATGTGAAGGGTTTTCCATTGTTTCTCAACAATAAATAGGCCTTCGAGCCTCATTGTAAGATAGTTCAGAGGCATGTAGCCACCACATCTCTTCTTAGAGATAAGCTACCATCGCCCTAGCTCGTTTATTTCCATTTCTGTTTGTAAGCATATTTCAGTATATTACAGTAATGAATTGAGGTATTATTTCCGCTGCATATCTGTCTTTATGGTTATCTGTGTATTTTATTGTGTTCCTGTTTAAATCCGGATCACGGGTGAGTTTCATCTAGACGTGCAAAGTGAAAAAAATTATCAAGTCCTTTGTAGAGGTAGCTGGTAATAACTCAATGGCTATTTTCAAAGATGGAATTTCACATTCAATCAGTAAAACATCCTCCAAACCATAGATAAGTTGGAAGGGACTGAAATCCATAGATGTTTTCGCAGTAGTATGGTATGCCCAAAAGGTTGAAAAAAACATGGTATGCTAGTTTCCTTTATGAATGCCAACTATAAATTTAATCATGTTTGTCTAAGCTTTGTTAACAAATTTTACTTGACCATTTTCTTGTGGATAATAAGTGGCAGAGATATCATGGCGTAGGCCAAGCTGTGTAGAGAGTTCAGTCATCATAAAATTTCAAAAATAGCTACCATGGTCCATAAAAGTGGCTTGTGGGACACCGGAATAAGAAATCACATGAATGAAATTGAATATTGTTGCAGTTTCATCGTTGTCCTTGAATGTAGGTATCGCCTCAACCCATTTCATAAAATAATAAACTATAAGGATAATATACTCATGCCCCCCCAGTCGAGTGAGGGTTATACGTGATGAAATCTATGCCCCATTTTGAAAAAGTACCAAAAACTATGATAGGGTGAAGAGGAGATGGGGGTGCTCGCATCTTGCGATCATAAAATGGAAATTATGGAATTTTTTTAGTTTGATTATGTAATCTTCAAACATGTAAGGCAAAAAATAGCCAACGTGTAATATATTTTGGGCAGTGGCATACCCAGAAATGTCAACACCACATGCTCTATAATGGTAATCATTTATTGCTTTTTCATCCTCTTGAAGATTTAACCAACGTCGAAAGATAGAGTCAGCACCGCGATGATAAAGAGTATCACCAACAATGTTATATTGCTAGGATTGGTAGCAGATGAAACAACGATTAGTTCAAGATAACTCAGGCTTAAAATTTTGGGATTGAAGATATGTGATGATATCTCCATACCAAGGATCGGATGTGCTAATTAGAAAGAGAGATTGATCTGCAAGAGAATCTTCTACCACTGTTTTTGTGTCAGTATGCAGAAAGTCACATAATAATTGCGCGAAAACTAATGATTTCTTTGATTTAGATATTTCAAATTCCAAATCAAACTCCTATAAATAACTATCCATTTGGAGTATTTTCCCCCTATCCATTGTTTAGTAATAATATACATCATAGGGTTGCAATTTGAAATGACTGTCATTTTTTGCAAAGTATATAGTGACGAAAACTTTGGACAACTTGAATGGATACCAAATCTAATTTCTCCACATGTGTGTACTTGATCTCAGTTTCAGTGAGACTTATACTTAAGTAATAGATCACATGTTCAATGTTAGACTCATCCTCCTATACTAATACCATGCCAATGGTGGCATCTGACGTTGCTAGATTTAGAAAGTAATCACAATGATAATCAGAAGGATGCAATAATGGTGCATGGGTCAATGCATATTTCAATGCATCAAAATATTTTTTTAGCAAGCTCATCCCAAATGAAAGGAATGCCCTTTTTCAAAAGTCAGGTAAAACCTTTGGTCAACTCGGCATAGTTAGGTATAAAAGTATGTAAAAAAATTTCTTTCCGCTACAAACTTTGGAGTTAGTGAAGACTAGAAGGAGTAGGCAAGTTTAGAATTGTCTCTACCTTAAGAGGATTGACACGAATTCCTTCTTTCGAATAAAACAAATCCTAGAAGTTGACTAGATTGTACGCAAAAAATGCATTTATGTGTATTCAAATGAATATTGTAGTGCCTACATCTAATGAAAATTGCTTTCAAATGTGATGAATGGTCATGCCGTTTCCGTGAGTGAGATGGTAGGTCATCTAGGTAGGGCTGGACAATGTGTTTGATATCATGAAACACATATGACATCACTCTTTCAAAAGTAACACCAACATTCTTCAAGCCAAATGGGATTTTATGATAATCAAAATTTCCCCATGGGAAAATAATGCGGTATTATGTTGATTGGCAGGGAGTATGTTTATTTGGTTATAATTGAAAATTCCACCCATGAAAGAGAAAATCTTGTTTCTGGCACAATCATAAAAAAATTGATGGATATACGAGGTTGGGTAATTGTCTTTTGGACAAGATTTGTTAATGTCCCTGTAATCAACACATACTCAAACGGTTGTTTTTTATTAATTGGTACAATATTGGATACCTAATCAGTGAAAGGAACAGGGTAAATAAATCTTGATTTTAATAGTTTTTCAACTTCAACCTTTATAAAAACAAATTTTCGCGGATGCACCAGACACAATTTTTGTCTAAGAGGTTTGGCATCTGGATAGGTATTAATTTCATGCACTACAACACTAGGATTGATTCCTAGAATTTATTTGTAAGACCGGGCCAAACTGGAATAGGGCTTTATATGTTTGAATTTCTTCAAAATAACAAGAAGCACCTATATGAATATTTTTAGTAATTCCTGGTTTCACTAAGATGTTTATTGGCACAACTGTCGATATGTTTCCTAAATTCTTTTCAGATTCAAAATGAAGGATAGGAATCAAGCATTCGGGGTTATTCATAATCTCAGGTGGAAACATAGATGAAAAATTATTCTCAACTTTGTCAAGGAAGTGTAATAAAGTTGAGCGATGATGGTAATTGTTCCATGGCATTTCATCCAAATCCATTACCTCCATGATGCCTTCATCAAATGTAAACTCTTTATCAAAAGGATCAGGTATTGATATTGGTTCTATATGTGACAAATGAGAATAATCATCAATGATCAAATTCACTCGATCATTTTCATATGGTGATGGGTTGGAAAAGGATTGAACTTCCTGATTAGCCAATTCAAAAGGGCTAAGAGGAATCTGACTACCATACAAGGCTAATTCTCCCTCTGAAGGCACTTTCTAAGGATCCAAAGAGTCAAAATTTCTTGATGTAATCATATTGACCTGGAAACATTATGAGGAAGATTTGGTAGAGGGGACGTGAAATTTCCCATAAGAGATGAGTCTTTAAGAATACCAACACCAACATCCTCATATAGAGTAATCAATTTTCCAACAAAGGGAACACTACTAGTAGAGACAGGGTCCAAAGGGATAGCTGGTCTACTTTCGTAATTTTTCCTTTATGAGGAAACATAATCATTCGAAAAAATGATGAGACCATGACAGACATGGCATAAGTAAAACTTCGGCCTAGTAATAGATTATAATCAAGTTGACCGTCAATGACCTCAACTTCAACTGCAACTGTTTTACCTTCTAATTCTATAGGCAAGTTGTTCAAAATTCCATAAGGTCAAAAACCTCTTCCATCAAAGGATTTCAAAGTCGTGGGAGACTAATTGATAGTTGGAGAAGCTAAAGCTCTCCAACAAGCGATGGACATAATGCATGTAGAGGCTCTTTTGTCAATTATTGTTCGAAAAACTCGTTTGGTGTTGACAAAAACTGGTATCTGGATGGCCAGTTGATGTGGGATTCTGGGTACATGATTTTTGATATAAAAAATGATTATATTAGAGTCCTAGGGATCAACTGCTCATATGGATGATAACAATATTTTTCTTTGTGCTGGACAAGTCTGTAGCACTTCAAGAGCCGACATTTCTGAAGGTGACATAGCCAGATCTTCAACAATATTTTAATTTTGAGTAGCTCTAGCATGAGGATTAAAAGAGGACTTTCAAAGAACACCCTTAGGAGGCAGTCGAATTACCACATCAGGATTAGGTTTTTCAATTTTTAAAGGTTGAGAAAGAAGAGGAAATGATGTGGAAGAATGACCAGGTCAACCAGAATCATTTCCATCTACACTAGGACTTTTAGATCCATAGTCTTTGGAACTCGTAGCTACCATAACTTGTGAAGACATCATCATGATGTCCATTGATTTGGAAGAAGATGATGGGTTATGTGAAACCATATTACTATCTTGAGAACGAAATGGATTGTTCAAAACAACAGGAGTAGGTGAACCCTTAACGAATTTAGAAACTTTAGCGTGATGAGGGCATTCCTTGCTATAATGATCATCATCACTTATTAAACAGGGATAGCAGGGTTTCCTCTTTTCGTTAGATGGTTCATTCTTGTTTGATTTATCCTGGGAAGTAGTGTCTTGTTTTTTTTTTCTCTTTACTTTCTTTTTACCTCTGGTTTGCTTATTCTTTCTAGTAGGTGAATATACAACATTTATTTTCGAAGTAATTTTAGGAGAAGGATCTTCTTCAGGTGAATCTGGTAAGGCAAAAATCTGAGTCTTTTTAGAAATTCTCTTTTTCGTCTTAGTTTTTTGGCTAAAAGAACCAATCACACCATCAATAATGTGTGCTCTTGCAAGAGATGGGTTGGTTTGACTTGGACGGGGCAAATCTAGAATTTTTTCATACAAAGTGCCAGAATGAGTATAAAAAATATCGAAGTATTGGGCATGAGCGATAACTTGCTCTTCAGTTACAATGCCACCTTTGGAAATATCTTCAGTAAATACTGGAAAAAGTGATTTTATAAACCATTCTGCTAAGATCTAATCTAGGATATAAACTTTAACTAAACGATGTCTTCACCTACATTCATGAATATGATCTGAAATATAGGTAGACGTTGATTGTTTTAGAGAAGTTAAAATTTCAGTACCATTATCATATCGCATGGGTAGTTGAAAATGTGTCAAAAAAGTAGTGGCGATGAAGTTGAAAATATTGAAATAAGCTCGTAGTAATTCAACGTACGACTTGGTTTCCAAACTAGTTAAGGTTCGTTGAAAAATTCGTAACCTAATGGAATCATCGACTAATGAGATCGACACACACCAAAGATGATAAGTCATGACATGACTTGATGGGTCCTCTCTTGATTTACCTTCAAATTTTGGGATGTCTCTAGGCAAATTCGTAGGGATCGTCGGCCAAAATGGTAAATAGAAAATGGGATCATTTGTAAAACGAGATAGATCTGGTAAATCCAAAGTCACAATAAATGGTAACTAATAGTTAGGATCCTGTTGTGGGTATTGATAACCTTGAGGGACGAGTCCTATTCATAGAGGGGGATACCTAGGATATCTTGGAATAGCCTGAGTAATTTGAATTTTCATACCTCTAGGGTATCCAGGATGATCCATACCAAATTGTGTTTTAATTAGTACTTGAAAAGTATGACCAAGGTATGGTTAATTCTAGAAAATAGGACCTTAAACCATTTGGCCCTTGATAAAATGTCCCTGATAAGGTTGAATTTGCAAAGGTGGACCTTGGAAGAATTTATTTTGAAAAGGTTTGTTTTGTAAAGGTTGACCTTGAAAAAATTGACTTTGGGCTTAACCTAGAAAATTTTGTCCCTGAAACCATTGCTGCATATATGGTATACTAGGTTGTACCATAGGAATTTGGGGTATAGACTGAATCATAGGAATGATTTGATAAACAGATTCCCGAGGAATGGCCTGAGTAGTTGACTACACCGTTACTTGAGGAGTAATTGGATTAGTTACTTGTGATACTCCTAGGATGGGAGTTTGTGGAGAACTCGGAATTGGATTTTGAACAAACATTTTCACAACAAACAGAATCGAAGTTTGTGGAGAACTTGGGACATGATGTTGAAGTGGTTGTTGAACAAATGTTGATGGATTACCCTAGATAGACTGTTTGACTTGAATAGGAATATGTTGAACAAGCATTTGCTGAATAGGATGTCCAACGAGTTGAACGGGGTGATAAATTGGCACTTGAGGAGAAACTTGTATTGCCTGTTGACTATATGAAGGATTCTAGATTGTGTTCATCCCTGGATACATACTACCAACAATGGGTTGAGATACGATAGGTTGACCTCAACTGGCTTGAGATATTTGACCATAACCTGGATAATTTTCGGTAAGAGGTTGTCCTCCAATCATAGGGTAAGATCCAACTAAAGTTTTTCCTCTAGAAGGAGGATATGATGGTTTCCCCCCAGGTCAGTAATAGCCACCTGTTGGGTTAGCTTGAGGATTACCTACATTGCCGGAAATCATATTTATATATTAATCAGTTGTCGAGCCTTGGACAGTAGAATCAGTTAAACTAGTTGACATAGTTGAAGGTTGATTTGAAGGAGAAGGTCCGGAATGAGTCCCTGTAAGAGACTGATATCTAGGAGGGACTAGTGGGCCACCATATAAATTGATTCTAGGGAACTAAACAACATATAGGTATTTGGTGGCATCTCTCCAGAATACATTCTAGACATATCAAAGAATGGTACAGTAGAATAAGGAGTAGTGTATCATGGAATACCTTGACCTAAAACGTTCAAGGGCATAAAATACCAAGGGTCGAGTTGAAAAGTAGAAAATAGAAGTTCCAGAATATCTATCTGATCACCGGTAGAAACTAGTGTATGTGGTGATTCTCCCTCTTTGTCAGAGGTAATTTCTTCAATACTAATAAGACCAAGAGGTAGACTATCGGTAATAAGATGTTTTACTCGTGGTGAACTTAGAGGAGTATGAGATAAAGCAGCTGAAGCTGACTCGGGTTCATAAACATTAGACTTAGGCTCTTCGATATCTAGATCGGTTAATTGTGAATACGAACTATCTGCAGTATCTGATTTGGTTTGAATAAGTTTAGTAATTATTGGATCAGTTGCTTTTGATTCTGATTATAGTGCTTAAGGTTGATCAAATTCAGATTTTGTTACTTTAGGTTCTAGAATAGTAGATGTTTCTGGTTGACTCACTTTAGTTCCTGTTATACTAGAAGTTTCAGTTTCATCTATAGTCCCAGATCCTTTTGACTTTTTTTTTAAAGTTTTAATCTTTTCTATCTAACCTGACGTATATTCAAGGGGTTGGCCTAGCATTCTACATGATTGTATCGGTAATTCAACCATGATGAATTTTTAAAATTAATAATTCACACAATATCAAAATCACACATAAAGCCTCCAAAAAGTAAAAAAAAAAAAACAAGGCAACATGCGCTAATAAATCTATGGATTCAAACCATGCAAAATAACCTCTCACAACAAAATCAACTAATTGGTGATGAAATCCAACGTTAAAGAGAATAAGGTGAAAATTTAATAGATATGAGGGATTCGAACCAGTTACACTAACAACCTACTTAACCAAATGATTTGGGGCAAGTAACTTCAGTTATGCCATCTCAGGCAAAGATTACCCTCCAAAAAGTCCAAGTGAGTCTAGCCAACGTCTGTTCCAACTACAGTAGGACCTTCCCTTTGCTGTCACCTTAGGCAAAATCCCCAGTATTATGGTGACTGAGGTTACCAAATACAACAATCCTACCTGGGGCGACAATTGTAAATTGGACGTACATGCAAGGGAAGAGTAACAAAGCTCAATCCCCTTGAAAGCTCCTCAACATGGTTAATTGGCGGTTTACTTTCAAGTGGCCCCAAGTACCTTTTGACACCATTGTAATATGTGAAAATCACTCTATTATAGCCAATGAAGTGGGTACGATCACTTCACTAGGTATGACATGATCTCGTGCTTAACTCATGTAAAGGAAGAGCTTCCCAGAGAAAAACCAAAATAATTGGATTTCTCTCTCTATCACAAGATTCTATTGTTTGTTTGTAGCTTTGGAAAGTTTACTCACTTCCCTATTCCAAATCCATACACTTAAGCTATTGTAGGTGGTAAGAGCCCTCAAAACTATAAAATTCTAATTGATTTTAATTAACGTTGTGTTATTAAGTTGTTATTTACTCAATAGGTAATGAGAGTGAAATTTGTGATATTATGACTCAACTCAAAATTCTAATGCAATTAAACATGAAATATGTAATCTATTGTTCAATGAGATCCTAATTAAGGGAAAGTTAGAGTTTTTTTGATTTTATTCAAATAAAATGCAAAACTCACAACTTCACCAAAATCCTTTTCATAAGACAACCAATCTCACTTTGATGTAACCCAGTTGCAGAAATAAACTAAGATTTCAAATTTTCCGAAGAGATCAAACAAACTCAAAATGTCCTTTATCATTTATAACTCAAAATTTTGAAACACATGGAAATCAATCAAGAGTTTGGAAAATAAATAAATTTTCCTAATGAATTCTTTAACTTAATGATGTCAAAATGTAACTATGAAAGACTTCAAAATTGAAAAGAAATGATTTCCTTTTTATCATACATCAATGAAAGAAATTCTTCACAAAACATAACAATTTATGAGAAACCTGAATTTGAAATTAAAAAAATAATTTCATCGCAAATAAGAAAGATTGATAATGGATCTAGTGCATTTGATAGAAAAAGACAGGAATACAGTAATCTTTTGGACAACCTATTTCTTTTTTATCAATCAAAAAACAAGCCAGACAAAACCTTAATCAATTTTGCAAAAGGGATTGATTCCTAAAAAGACTTCACCAAAGCACTCAAACAATTTTAGGAAAGGTATTGGACAATCAAAACAAATATGACACTTTCAGAAACCAAAATTCAAACTTTGGCCGAGAGAAAACCTAAATTTTAAAAAATTTCTAGGAATTGCGCAAGAAAATAGTATGGTTCAGTGCACATTTGCTTTGCTGCCGGGGAAACAACTACGCAGATCAACATTCTATGGGTGAACAGAAACCGCATAGATCTGGGAATTCCAAGAAAAATTAAAAAAGAAAGGATTCAAACCAGAAGATCTGAAAGATCATAAATTTTCAAAGACTCGGGTCTAGCTAATAGAAAAGGTCGGAAAGAAAAACCAAGTAAAGAGAAGAGAACAGTAACGTTCCCTAGTGGAGTCGCCAATTCGTTATGGTGGATAAATCCCCCTTGCTCACAGGAGCGATCTTCCTAGATCCTAAAGGAAGCTAGAAACAAACAAACAATTGAATAACTCCTTCCCTAAGCTTATGTTGTTTGAATTGTAAATACAAGAGTAGGAGGATATGCCTCTTACGTATTTGTGAAATGCTTTATGGAGATCCCTGCTCTGTCTCAATGAAGCTTTCCAATGCTCAAAAGACCTGCAATCATAGACATCAAAGAGATCAAAGGTATATGCAATCATAACAATTCAAACAAGCTTAATCTAATGATGAAGGAGATTAAAAATTGAGATTATCTTAATGAGTGTCAAAAGAATCATAAATCATTCATCATTTCAATAAGACAATATGATGAAAAAAGGATTCATTTGTATTAATTCAAGGATAAAGAAGAGCCTTACAATCTCTACCTTGATGTCATGATTTTCCTCCAAAATTCCTCTAAACCTCTTGTTATCTGATAAGCCTTTCAAACTAAATCTGACAGCATAAGTGTATCTTTTCTGAACCTCCCAATCCCTCTATCCTCTAGACAATTTATAGGCCAAGAGGAGGAAGTTCAGATCCAAAAGAGAAGGATGAGATCCTCTAATTGGGATATTAGGGTTCCTTGACGAAAGGGAATTAACTCCATGATCTGAGGGGTATAGCTCGAATAGATATGATCCAGAAGCTTTCAGTTGGGATATATTCGACCAACAATGCTTCTGGAATTCAATTTTTTTTTTTACTTTGCTTTGAGTTATGTGTGTGGTCTATAGTGAAAGACATAGTGCAGTTCTGCAGATTTTTGAGGGATAGAAACTGCAAATGCACGGAAACTGACTAGGAAAAATGCGCAGGTCATACTTAATAAGTCATAAAGCCATTTTACCCAAAATTCACATCTTCTTCAAGGGTTTTTTATTGTTTGACTTGTAAGGGAGTGTAATGTAACATGTTTATGGATGGCGAGAGATCCATTTTAATGGTCAAGTGTCATGGTGACAAAATGATGTGTAACTCACCCCCATCACATGGTTTCCATGTTGTTTCCTTCTTGATTTTTACCTCGGATAAGCCACCCTTAGTGCTTGATTCTCCACCCACTACTTTACTATAGGAGGAGGTAATTGGAGAAGGATCGTAGATCAAGAATGTCAAATTGGATGCAGATTTTCAGAATTTTTTAGAGATCATGAGAAGAAACATGATTTACTATATTTTTTATTTTTATTTTTAATTTAATATTATTAAAAATATATGATAATTGGAAAGTACATATAATTTATTTTATACACTTTATAGGCCAGTGCTTTGAAGTTTTTCTTGTAATAAAAATGAGGATAAGGATAAGAGAAGATATTAAAGGAAATATATTACTAATATATGTTCCCACCCTCACCACTTTTATATGAGGATTATGAGGATGAAGTGTGAGTGGGATGAATATATTACAAAAAGCGTATATGGGGTTGAGGGTAGAGTTGAGAGGTTAAGAAAAACACATATATCTTTTAAGAAAGTGGAAATGAACGGAGATATTTAAAAAATTGATCGTGTGAAGAGTTAATATCAAAATTCTTTATGAAGAAAAAAAATTAAGAGATGTTTTCAAGAAAATATTAAAATCATTTTCTATTCCCTTCATTTTTATAAAAGAGTGAAGATATCATAATTAGGAAAAAAGTATTAGATGCAGCTAGTATTCAAAAGTATTATTACCGGTAGTAAATTTGTTGTTTTATCATCAGAATTAGTATCAGAAGTTAGTTAACTAATTGATAATTAAATTATAAATATATTACATATATAATAATGTATTCATTACTTTTATGAATATATGAAATTTTAATGAGAATTGAGCTCATGCACTGAGAACCAATCTCTCTAATTTTTATTCATCATCTTTTTGACATATTTTCATATGTATGTTTTGGATAGATTTAGCAGAATTCCATATGGTTGTATTTTGTACCTGATCTCTCAGATTTTGTACCATATTCATATTCTCAAATATGTGATTTATTAAATAAAGTGACGTGTTTGGTTTCCAATGAGTAATGAGTAATTACTATTTATTAGTCCCTGCCATCTGGCATCCGGCAGGGACTATAGTAATCGTTCGTAGCCGACTTAGCATTAATTTGCAGTTTTTTAGTATGTTATTTGCAGTTTTATTATAAAGTTCGGAATTGACCTTGCGTTGATGTGCGCCCATCTATTCCTTCGCCATCTTATTTGGCCTCTTCCCGAGGCGGAAGAGGCCCGACCATAGCCTAAATTGCTATTTAGGCCCAGTTCATTATGCCTGACCGTGAGCGGTTTGCTGTTAATGCTAACATTAATTGGTTAATTCTTAATGTTAATTCGTATTATATCCGAACAGGCATATGCTAAGGTTGCTGTTGTGCAGGTGTCCGCCATATGCTAAAGGTTTGATCTTAACGACTGTTGTGCAGGTGTCTGTGCATGGCGGGAGG
This sequence comes from Pinus tabuliformis, assembly GCA_031772625.1. Classification (NCBI taxonomy): domain Eukaryota; kingdom Viridiplantae; phylum Streptophyta; class Pinopsida; order Pinales; family Pinaceae; genus Pinus; species Pinus tabuliformis. The sequence continues at coordinate 449,326,000 of CM062812.1, read as the reverse complement.
TGTCCGCCTACCCGCTCAGCAGAGTCCCCAATATCAACACCTCTCTGCGCAAAACCCCGTTCATCTGATTCCTGAATCTGGTTCGCTCGTCTCCCTCTGGCCGAGTGGCTACGCTCCTTGGCAGTCCTAGTTGGGTATTCTCCCCGTGTAGGCCCTGTTTGTTCACGCTGAAAGGCAGTTTCATTCTTCTGCAACAATGCATCCCATTCACTGATGGGAAAGGGTTTGGAAAGAGTTCGCTTCGGGTCCACTACACTGGTTTATTTCAGGTACTCTTTATGTTCTCATTCCTGAGCTTCTACAGTGGCTTAAGTTTGCATGTATCTGGTTATGTAACTGCATGCATTTCTTTTTTAATGTAGATTCTGGTTCTTAATTGTTGGATTTCTTTGTTGATTAGACAGCGTGTATCTCTCGGCCTACAGTGTAGATTCACATCCCTAATCTCTGCATTCGTCTAGAATTTTGCTTAAGTTTGCATGTATCTGGTTATGTAACTGCATGCATTTCTTTTTTAATGTAGATTCTGGTTCTTAATTGTTGGATTTCTTTGCTGATTAGACAGCATGTATCTCTCGGCCTACAGTGAATGTCCGTGTCTTAATAACTTCATAAGTTAGATAAGAACAGACTTGCCCATCTGTACTCATCCTTGAATGCCTGTGGCTCTCCATGAGCAGCAGCAACTCCCCTATCTTTACCAGGGTTAACGGCTGGTGAATCAGTTCGACTGCAATGTGAAATAGTTTTGTCATTAAGGCTTTGCCTACCTTTTGCTCTTAGCTGTTGTGGTGAGATCTATGTTCCGTTTATCTATTTTTATTAAGCCGTGTTGTGAATTGATCTGAAAAACAGAGGAAAGCAACTCGATGCAGCAAAAATCAATGTCAGTTTGGTATCACTGAAACAATATATTCATTTGTGAGTTAGAATGCTAGGTATCGTCACAAATATTGAGTCAATGTTCTATATGTGAATGCTTACCATGTATGATTTATATCTCTGATTTCAACCATGCTTTTGTTAATGGGTGACATTGGGTTATTTATTGCCTCCCGATTGTTGTTTCTCATTGGCTTTGGGTTATGATTCAATGAATTGTTGTTCTTTAGACTTCAAGCATTGTTGTTCTTTAGACTTCAAGCCTTTTAACTTTTTACCTGTTTTCAAACTTGAACATTCTTATTAGTTCCACTTTGCAAATTATTTATATTGTTCCTAAGTACTTTTCTTTACTTGGGTTGCTTGAAACTTAATATAACTGCTACGAGTGGATTTGCATGAAATCAAAATGATTTTCTCCATTTTTACGATGGAGTGAAGAGTTTCTTACTGGGGAGAAATCTTGTAAATAGTGAAATTAGTTTTCTGTAGCTGTCCAGGGTAATGAATTGTCTTATTATGATTTCTAATTGTGAAATGTTAGCAAGTTTAAATTAAATTGAAACGAGCCTATTTGCAGGAATACATTTCTTCTGCCTTGCAAACATGCCTTTTTATCCTCAGATTGTCTTTTCTTTCCTGTTTAAAACTTCTGGTATACAGAAGCTGCATTTTGCTCTTAGCTCTTGCTAGCACTTCTTAAAAATTGAAGCCTACGACAGCCCATGTCCAAAGATTTCTTTGTGGAGCTACATATCTTAGAAGTTGCATTTCGTACTTGGTTTTGTAAACATTTATCAACGTATTTATTATTCATTATGTTTTCTGAAAGTGAAACTTGATAAGTCAAACTCCATTACATTATGTTCTTCAAATAAGGCAGAGAAATTAAGCTACTCATGGTTCCACATGCTTCCTTGAACAACATGAAATTGGCAATAACAAAACCATGATTTTGTATGATATGAGAAAATATCTGATAAGTAGAGTGTTATAGAAGCCTAAAGAAATGTTAGGCTTGAGATTTCTGGGAAGAAAACCTGATTGAAAGCCAAGCTGCTTATTTGCGTTCAAACATCAACTCTGAATCTCCTGATCTAGTTGGGAAACTGTCGGCATATAGTGCTGCTGGTCAATCTCTGAACGTCAAAACATAGTATAAAGAGACAGACTATAGTTGTGTGGCATCCTTTCAAATGTAGTTATAAACGACCCTTGTAGAGGATATTTACTGTGTTCTACGGTGCATCCACAATCGAGTGTTAGTTAAAGGCTCATACATGTACTGACAGTTGTATGACCCAGAAGACCTCGTGGTTTATTTTGGACCACTTAAACATGTTCTCCTTCTATCAGCCTTCCATTGCCCAAGCTGCATGTTATCTCTTACATAACACATTTATTTCTTTAGATTAGAACATAATTATGAAGGTCATAAACATATCGAATTCCTTTGTTTTTTTCTCTTATCTTGAATTTATGTACAATTGAATATGACCTAGATTACATGTTATCATATATTAGAACAGAATTATCATCATGCTGTTCCACTATTTCAACTATTCGGCATGATTGTTCGTGTGCATTGAACTACTTGCCATGTGCTGCCACAGCTGCCAGCATTTGCGGCTGTCGCTTTGACAATTCGACAACAACACCGGTGATGCATGAAGGTGAAGTTGATTTTCTGTTGAATTGATTTGCTTGCGGAGTACACGAATTCAAAGGTGGCTAGATAGAACTATGTGAAGGGACTAGCTGCTTCGCAGCCTTCCTTGTTTTTTAGAGTATTAAATTACATGTAAGTATAAAAAAATTTAGTGCTTGAAAAATGATTACATTTGGTGTTTTGTTTGGTTATAGCTATCTATAATTATAAAGTATGTAAATATGCTATATCAGATAGGTTTGAGATAATTTTTATTTTAATATAAATTTATTATATATATATATATATATATATAAAATAGATTTGTTTAGTGTAAATTTTTAAATTATATTTAAAATATAATTATATAAATGTATTTAAAATATTTAAATACATAAATAGGATAGTTTATATATATAAGGATATTAATAGTTTTTGTGTCGAAAGGTACATTATAAAAGCTAGTATGAGGGTGATGTGTGGTTCACTCTTTACTCAATGTGTATTTGGTACTTGTCCTTTAATATAAAAGAAGAAAAAAATATCGGCTATAATAAAAAAACAAAATGAATATATATATTTGGTATTAAGGAGGTATGGTAAAAATATTTCTCGCTCTCTTAGCCATAAATAAAATATTTAGTAACATAATTTTATATTAATTTTGGAGAGAGATAAAATAATTAAAAAAAAATCCTTATGTTTTTAGTGTGAGTAAGATGTATAATTATTATAATTTTTAAAATTATTCTAATAAAACACTTAAACAAACTATTTCAATATCTATAATAAATAATTTATTTCAAAATTATATATATATATATATATATAATATATATATATATATATATATATATATATATATATATATATATATATATATATATATATATATATATATTGAATTATCTTGAATTATATGTCTATATATATATAACTCATTTAAATTTTAATAATAAATTAATATGTAGCATTTGAAAAATATCATTAATAATATAAAAAATTATTTCAATATAGGTTATAGATAAAATATTTGAATGTCGACTCTCTCTATTCATGGTTAAATAAATAAATATATATATATAAATATATATATATATATATATATATATATATATATATATATATATATATATATATATATATATATATATATATATATATATGATAAAAATTGAAAAATAAATAAATTTTTATGGTTAAAACATTTCTAATAGTCTCACTCTTCTATATTTTAGCTCATTTTCATATATATTTTTTGTTAATTTTGTATGATATCCAACAAAAAATTGTCGGAATGGAAGTTTAAGTTGTGTAGTTTACACAATCCATATGGACAAGAGGATTTTCAAGACATTGAATCCATTTATTCATTCAAAAATACAATTTAAACAATAAAAAATGATATATATATATATATATATATATACCATTTCAATGATTGATCTATCTGATTGTAAGGGGGAGGGCCAAATTTCTAGAAATGTGGATCTTTTATCAAGTTTTAGACTCTAAAAGAAGTTTGCATCTCAAAAGATTTTATCCCTCTCCACAAATGCTAGATCCGTGTTTAAGATGGGTCTATATTGGATTAATTTCTAATACATTATTATTATTGTAACAACCCTGGTCAAAATTGCATGTAATAAAAGTTAATAAAGGAAAAATAATAACCACAGTTATGGGACACTTATTCCAAGTTGAATGTTGGGCAGAACATCCTAGTGTGGGTGTTCATTTCGATTATTATGGCTAAGGAAATTGGCAAAGGCAATGAAAAAGGCTTTGGAAAGGAAAAATGGTATTAATTGACATTTTATTTATGAAAATAAAGGAAATTAAAAGAAAATTAAGGTGAAAGGTCATAGTTTGCATGTGAGGAGGAAAATGAAGGAAAATAATGGAAAATGAATAAAACAATGGCCTCATTAATAAAAAAGCTTCTGAGGATCAGTTGGAAACTTTTGTCAATTTAGTTTTGGAGCTTTCTCTCACACACTCTTGGACACTTAGAGTTTTCTTGGAGCACTTGAACATTGGATCAAGAAAAGAAAAGAAGGCAATAGGAAGCAAAGATAAAGCAAGGAAGAGCAGGATCTAGTAGCTACAACAAGATTATTTGCAGGTACTGATTTGAATGTGTGATTTCATTACTATATTTAGCATGCATGGTTATGCATGTCTATTCTTGGTTCTCTTGCTATCATAAGCACGGGGTTTTCCATTCGTGATAGTGTTTTCCAGCCTAGCCTTGCCATTTTCAGATAGCCATGGTGTGGTAGGTTACTTTGTATGTGGTTGAGCTAGATTATCGGATGAATTTGAAGATGAGTGGGGTGGTCCCAAGATTATTCACAAGGCCTGGGAATCCAGGGATGGGATACATGGTAAACCTAAATGGGAACACCTCGATTGAGCCTACTAAATCCCTTGATCGATGAATCATGGGATACATAGTAAAGCTTAGTGGTGAGTACCCTTGATTAGGACTAGGAATCCCAGGATGGGATACACGGTAAATCCCAGAGGGTGGAGACCTCATAGGCCTAGGAATCCCTTGAAAAAAAATGATAGGATACATGGTAAAGCCGAGAGGTTAGGAAAGATAAATCTCTCACGGTGTAGGTGGAGAGATCCGGTGGCATCCATTGTTTTTTTTGGCGTAGTGATTCAGTGGGGATTGTTGTAAAGCATGGTATTTTATATTTATTTTTTATGGCCTAATGATCCAGTGGGGATTGCGGTAAAGGTTGGTTCTATTATTAAGGGTGAGGTGGTATAGTCTCAGGAAGCCCTTGTTGATTTTGTTTATAAGTCCCACATTCATGTTTGGAATATCGCATGGGGGTGATTGGGTGAAACAAAGATTTAGTTCATCGAATCTATGGTCGGTTGGTACATGGGAGTCCCGAACTTGGTTGGCTTAATCATTCATTAATAAAATTTATTTTCCTTGGTATTTTATGACAAAGTGTACTAGTCAATATAAGGCACTTATGGCTGATGTATCATTGTTATTTATGTTGGTTATATGCTAGTTCTGAGAATGTTTTATGAAAATGATGATGTATGGCTCTCATTGGTTATATGCTGGTTCTAAGCATGCTTTATGAAAATGATGATGTATGGCTCTCATCATGTTTTGATTTGTAAATGCATGTACAATGAATATATGACCTAATAGATGATAATGTAGCTAATGTGATAAGGCATCAATTATTTTTAGCGATTCTCAAATAAGTATGACACTCCTATGCTCAGATTTGTTGTTATGACCTACAGAACACATATTTGTGACATGTTTGACGAAATGCCTGTCATGGCTAGTAGGGGTCTAGCTAAGACTTTGTTCAAGTATTCTCATTTGTATCATTGTTTTGATGTTACATTTCATTATTGAAAGTTTCATGGAGTTATGTGCAGTGGCCTATGTCATGGACCTAAAAAGGTGGCATAGAATCCAGGGTTGCAGGCTCGGAACTAGTTGAAAAGAACCCAATTACTTGCATGCCCAAGATGTGAGAGTGACTGGAGGGTCACAATCGCATGCATTCCAATTTAATGGGAGTGACTGATGCTCTAGGGCAGTGGAGTGTTAAGTTGTCATAGGGGTTGATCACCTGGAAGGGTTGGTTGGCTCCTGTAGGTTCTGTGGTATGTGCAGAAGGTCAGATTGGTTGTGTTGTGTCAGTTCCACTTCCTTAACTGTACATGGGGAGTTAAATCAGATTATAGTAGCCTCTCATCACATGTTTACCCTAGCAGACCGATTAACTTGAGTAAATGTGAGAGGAGGGTGTTACAGAGTGGTATTGGAGCATGGTTCACCCCTTGGATTGGATGGGAAGTGTGTGCTGGTCACACATTCATGTCGGTTGCATATTTGTTACTTATACTTTTGGTATATGTGTGGGCTGCATATGCATGCTGTTGGTCATGGTTGTAGTGATGTCGCCATGTGAAATTAGATGGTGTGTTGTTGGATGTGTTTATCATGAGTATAGGTTGCTTATGCACTAGTTATGCATGTCAGGGTTTGTATGTATCATGAATGCATGCATGTCATCCATATTTTGATCATGCATACATTGATATGGGTGTATTTTTCATGCATGAGGTCATGATGTGTGGTTGATATGGTCATGAATTGATGACTAGACTATGGTTAGGATGATATCCATATGATGTTATGATTATGTTTATATATTTATTGTGCTAATATTGTTGATCTTGTAGATGAGATATCCTCGTTGAACTATACAAAGGTATGTTGATTATGTTTATATTATGGTTTAGCTGACATGGTATGATTTGCAGGAAGAAAACATCAAAGATGACTAACAATATGGTAGACTACAGTTCTTGAGACTCTTCCTATGGATCAGATGAGCAGTTTGGTGTCAGGAATTCTTCTAACTTAGTAGACACATGGAGAAGCTTGAAGAAATAATTAAGGATTTGCAAGGAAGATAATGACAGAAACATGCAGTCACAGGAGAAACAAGCAGAATTCAATGCAGTAATCCTTCAATGTTTGTTAGACTTGCAGAGACATGGACCACTTCGGATCATCCATGGATAGGAAAACATGGGGCATATGGAAATAGATCTCATGGTAGGTACATGCCAGATAGGGATGACATGGTTAGAGATGGTAGGTAACTGGATACTCCAGATCAGAGAGGTGATGGACACAGGTACTATTCTAGTTCTAGTTTTGACAGGCACTATTATCATCATTCTTATCATCCTTATCGGAAGAGTGTCAGCGGGTATTTTCTAGATGAGTTTAAGAAATCTAAGCCACCTAACCTTGATGGATATTTGAAGAAGACAGAGGATGAAGAGGCTTGGTTACTTGGGATTCAGAAGTTCTTTGAGTTGCATACTTACACAGATAATATGAAGGCTAAAGTAGTTATCTTCAGCCTGAAAGTTAAAGTAAAAATCTCGTGGGAAGATGTGAAGCTAGTCGGAGACATCAAGACAGAAGAGTTGATTTGGCATGAATTCAAGAGACTTTTTAGGAAGAAGTACTTGTCGGAGAGGTACTACGACAATAAATCCAAGGAATTCTATGAGCTAAAAATGGGTCAATGATAGATGATGAGTATATCACTAAGTTCCTAGAGATATTGAGGTATGTACCATATCTTAAAGATGAGAAGGATAAAGTTCAGATATTTTTCAGTTGCTTTCCATTAGCATTTACAGATTGGATTGAGTACGATGAAGTTCTGTCACTTGAGGAAGTCATTGGGAAATTGAAGAACTACTATGAGCAGTCAAAGCATAAGTATGAATCTCGACAAGGACAAGAAAGGAAAGATAAGGGTAAAGATAAATGGCAATAAAAAAGAACAAGGTCTCAGAATGCAGAAGAGAAAGAGAATATTGCACCATACAAGACGTTCAACGTAGCTATATAGGGACATGGGTCACAACAACAAAATATAGGTGGTGGTACCAGATGGTTGGAGTGTTGGATATGTTGTAAAGAGCATCTCAAGAGAGATTGTATGTAGTATCAGGGTGGTAGGCCTCAGATTTATAGTACACAGGAGGCAAAAACTACTGGGGATATCGGGTAGAGCATTCCTTGTATCTATGCAGCGCGAGATAACAAGCAGGTAGATCACATGCATATATCATTGAGATGGATGGTAATCTTTGTGATCAAGTTGTTTATATTTTTATCGACCCTGGATCTAATTGTAGTTATATTAGTCCTGACTTGGCGGATAAGTGTAGTTTGAATAAAGAAGTGCAAAATCTTGGTTAGTACAGTGGCCTATAGGTACAAAGAAAAGAGTTCATAATTGGGTAAGAGTTTGTGCATTTGAATTGAATGGTATGCCTACATCGTCACATTTGAATGTATTTCCATTGGGATCATACAATATGTTGTTGGGTATGGACTGGTTGTATCTACATAGGACCAAGATGGATTGTTATGACAAAGCCATTGAATTCTTGGATGACAATGGAGAGCAAATAATCTTACAGGGTAAGAAGAAGGCAACATCAGTTAGGATGGTGATAGCTATTCAAGCAAAGTGCAGTTGCAGAAAAGGGTGTGTATTATTTGTAGTACATATCTCTAGTGACAAAGGTAAGGAGGATGAGCATGCAGAGATATTGAGTAGGAACCTGATTTGACAGTAGTTTTAGGATGTGTTTCCAACATAAATTTTAGAGTTGTCACCTCATAGAGAAGTGGAGTTTTCTAATGAGTTGGTACCAGGGGCAGCACCAACATCAAAGGCACCTTACATAATGAGCAATCCAGAGTCAGTAGAGTTGAAGTTACAGTTGAAGGAAATGGTTGACAAGGGATACATTAGACCAAGTGTATCGCCTTGGGGTGCAACAATATTGTTTGTGAAGAAGGAGGATGGTACCCTCAGGTTATGCATTGATTGTAAGTAGTTTAATAAGGTGACCATCAAGAACATGTATCCATTGTTGAGGATTTATGACTTGTTTGATAAGTTGAAGGGAGCAACAATATTCTCAAATATTGATCTGAGATCTGGATATCATTAGGTACGCATTAAAGAAGAGGACATCTATAGGACAATTTTCTGAGCTAGGTATGGGCATTATGAGTTTGTATTAGTTCCATTTGGTTTTAGTAATTCTCCAGCTACCTTTATGCGATTGATGAATAGTGTGTTGTGACCTTATTTGGACAAGTTTTTTATTGTATTCATTGATGACATCTTAATATATTCTAAGAATGAGGAAGAACATGCTGAGAATTTAGCAGAAATATTGAGATTGTTGAGAGAGAATAAATTGTATTATAAGCTTAGTAAATACAGTTTCTTCCAGACAGAGGTGCATTACTTGGGACATGGTGTTTCCAAGGAAGCAATAGCAGTGGATCTAGAGCATATAATGGATATAAGGAGTGGGAAACTCCTAGAAATGTGGAAGAGGTAAGATCATTTATGGGGTTATCAGGTTATTATAGGAGGTTCATCAGGAACATCTCTGAGATTGCATATCCTATTATGTCACTGCAGAGGCAAGGTAATAAATTTGACTTGACATAAGTTAAAGAAGTTATTGACAAATGCTCTAGTGTTAAAGATTACAGATCTGGGCAAAGAGTTTGTGGTATGTACAAATGCTTGCAAGAGAGGAATTGGTAGATTCCTTATGAAGGAGGGACATGTAGTGTGTTATGAGTCACAAAAATTGAATGAGAATTAGTAGAACTATTCGACTCATGATCTTGATTTAGCAGTAATCATTCATCCATTGAATATGTGGAGGCACTATATTCTTGGTAAGAGGTTTGTATTAATGAGTGATCACAATGGGTTGAGATACCTAATTGACCAACCAAATCTGAATACCAGGAAAGATAGATGATTGTCCATGATTAGTGAGTTTGACTTTGAGATTAGGTACTTCAAGGGTAAAGAAAATAGGGTTTCATATGCTCTTAGAAAGAAGGTACATGTAAATCACATTGCAGCTATGATTTCTTATGGGATAGATCTACAAGATCAGATCTTACAGGTAGGTTAGCAGGATAATAGGTACATGGAGCTCAGGCACATGTTACATTAGGGTATAGGTACAAGTACAGGTAGTGGTACAGGTGCATAGGATGTGGACTAACATCTCTCAACAGATGGCTTGATTAGATTTAGGGACAAGATATATGTGCTAGATAGTAGTGAGCTCAAGAATATTATCTTGAGGGAGTCTCATGCAAAATTGTATTTAGGACACCTAAGACATTGACTATAGTGAAGAAGTTCTATTATAGGCCAAATTTGGAGAAGGATGTGGCAAAGTTTGTGGCTGGGTGCTTGGATTGTTAATAGGTGATGGCAGAGTGTAACCACCCAGGTGGATTACTATATCTATTTCATATTGCAGAGTGGAAATGGGAGGTCATTTCCATGGATTTCATTACAAGTTTCCCGACGACATCTAGACAACATGATTCCATCATGGTTGTGGTGTACATGTTGACAATGGTAGCACACTTCATTCCAGTGAAGTTCACTTATTCAACCAATGATGTAGCATAGGTCTTCATCATAGATGTGGTTATATTGCATGGTGTTCCAAAGAAGATCATGTCATATATGGATGCTAAGCTCAATTCTAGATTCCAGAAAGTGTTGTTTGCAGGTTTTGGTACAAAGTTGGCTTTCAACACAGTATGTTCATCTGCAGACAGATGGACATACAGAGAGAGTCAACCGAATATTAAAGGACATGTTGAGGATGTATGTGATGAGCCAACAAAGGAGATGGGAGGAGTATATTCCATTGGTCGAGTTTTCTTATAATAATGGTTACCAAGAGTCTTTGAGGATGAGTCTATTTGAGGAACTCTATGGGTGGAGTTGCAATACTCCCATCAGTTTGAGTGATCCAGTGAATAGGGTGTTGATTGGACTAGATATATTGGTAGAGATGGAACAAGAAATACAAGTAATCAATAATAATTTTAAGATAACACGGGACAAACATAAAATTTATGCAGATCAGAATAGGTTGTTTAAGGAATTTCAGGTTGGGGAATAGGTGTACTTGTGCATCAATCCGAAGAAGAACTCCTTGAGGATTGGATCATGTGCCAAACTAGCACCTCAGTTTTGTGGACCTTTCAAGATACTTGAAAGAATCAAACAAATATCCTATTGACTTGCACTGCCTTCGACAATGAAAGTCCACGATGTTTTCCATGTGTCATTGCTTAAGAAGTATGTTAAATATCTTGATCATGTGATTGATTGGTTTGTATTGCAGGTGGATCCAAAAGGAGAATTACAGTTGGAACCACAATGTATATTGTAGAGAAAGACATTCATGCTCTGAAACAAGCAATCGAGCATGTTATAGTGTAATGGAAGCACTTTGGACCCGATGAAGCTACATGGGAGATGGTTGATCAGATGCGGGCTATGTATCCTTCTTTATTCGCTGGTTGAGCGAACGTTTTTGGTATATGTTTGATATGTGTATGTATATGTATATGGATGTAAATATTTCCATGAGTTGTGTTATAAAGCTCTAATAAGAAGTATCGGTTTCATGTCATTATGGTTATCACGTTTTTATGTTGTCATGTTGGTTTGCCTCTTAACAGGTTGATCATTGTAAATATTGCATCGAGATAAGTTATAAAGCTCCATAGGTAGTATGTTTTTCTTTCAGTAGCCTTGTTGGTTGTAGGTTTCATTGAATACTGAGGATGGTGTTCCCCCTAGGGGGAGTATTCTGTAAAAACCCTGGTGAGAATTCCATGTAATAAAAGTTAATAAAGGAAAAATAATAAACACAGTTATGGGACACTTATTCCAAGCTTCTGATTTTGGTTATTATGGATAAGGAAATTGGCAAAGGAAATGACAAAGGCTTTGGAAAGGAAAAATGACATTAATTAACGTTTTATTCATGAAAATAAAGGAAATTAGGATAAAAAGAAGGTGAAAGGTCACAGGATGAATGTGAGGAGGAAAATGAAGGAAAATAATGGGAAAATGAAGGAAAATAATGGAAAAATGAAGAAAATAGAGGCCTCATTAATAAAAGGCTTCTGAGGATCAGTTGGTACCTTTGTTCAGTTCAGCTTTGGAGCTCTCTCTCTATTCTCTCTCTCACACTCTTGGATAGTTATATTTTTCTTGGAGAATCAAGAAAAGAAAATAAGGCAAGAGGAAGCAAAGATCAAGCAAGGAAGAGCATGATTTAGTAGCTACAACGGGATTATTCGTAGGTAGCAATTTGCATGTGTGATTTCCTTTCTAGAATTAGCATGAATGGTTATGCATGTGTGTTCTTGGTTCCTTTGTTGTCATAGGCATGGGTTTTTCTAGGTGTGATAGTGTTTTTTAGCCTAGCCTTGCCATTTCTAGATAGCTATGGCGTGGTGGGTTCTTTTGTATGTGGTTAAGATGGATTTAAGGAAGGACTCGAAGCTGAGGTGGGTGGTTCCAGGATTATTCACAAGGCCTAGGAATCCCGAGATGGGATATAAGGTAAAGCTTGAATGTGAACACCTCAACTGAGCCTAGGAATCACTTAACCAGTGAATGGTGAGATACCTGATAAAGCTCAGTGGTGAGTACCCTTGATTGGGCCTAGGAATCCAAGGATAGGATACACAATAAATCCCAGAGTGTTGAGACCTCATAGGCCTAGGAATACCTTTATCGATAATGGTGGGACACGTGGTAAATATGAGAGGTTTGGATGGAAAAATCCCTCACGATGTTGGTAGAAATCATTTATTCATTGAAGATGTGAAGGCACTATCTTCTTAGCAGAAGGTACATTCTGATGAGTGATCATAGTGGGTTCAGATATTTGTTTGAGCAAAATAATATGAATGCCAGGCAGGCTGGTTGGTTGGCAACACTTAGTGAGTTTGAATTGGACATCAGGTACAATAAGGGTAAGGAGAACATAGCTGTAGATTCTCTTAGTAGAAGAGTGCAGGTGAACCATATAGCGGCTATGAATTCATATGGGACATATTTATGGGATCAGATCTTATAGGCAAGACAACAGGATGATAGGTATATGGAGCTTAGGCATAGGTTACAACAACAGGGGATAGGTGATTATGATGTGGATTATCATCTTACAACAGATGGTTTTGTGAGATTTAGGGACATGATCTATGTGTCAAACTACAATGAGCTCAATAATCTTATCTTGAGGAAATTTCATGTTAATCCATATTCAGGTCATCTGGAATATTAGAAGACTCTAACAGTTGTGAAGAAGTTCTACTACTAGATGAATTTGAAGAATTAGGTAGCTAAGTTCATCGCTAGGTGTTTGGATTTTCAACAGGTAAAAGTGGAGTGCAAACATCCAAGTGGTCTATTACAAGCTATTATGATTCCAGAGTGGAAATGGGAGGTCATTTCCATGGACTTCTGATGAGCCTCGGTATTGCAACAAGAATGCTGCAACTCCCAAGGCTACCAACTTTAATTACCAACTCGGGGTTCATACAAACTTAATAGGTATCGGCACTATATGTGCAACATACAATGTGTCCTTCCTTCATTGTCATGATGTAATGGAGTGCATGCAATGAAATCAAATTGTAAACTAATTGTAGAAAATGAAATGCTTGAAGTGGAAACCTTAACCTATTGCAAGAAAGAAAATACAAGGAAAGAAACATATTCTAATTGCGTAAATTAAAGATCATGAAATAAATGTCAACCAGCACATTTCAAAGAGTTTAGATCCATTAATAGAGTTCATTGGACGTGGCAATCATCATTGTATCATCTATTTCATAAATCTACCCAGTAGCCCAAATCGCTGAAATGTTTTGCGTGGGTAAAGGGGCAAGACTTAAGTGATCTTTAGTGTTCCCTAATAATTGTTTTAGAGCCTAGGGGTATTTATTCAACCCTAAGGGAAAATAACCAAGCTTCTTGAGCGAATCTAGGCAAGTATATATATGTTGAAAGGCTACTATAGGGTTTCCTATAGTTTACTATAGGAAACAACAAATTTTCTATAGGGAGTTATAATTCACCAAATGACCAACCAACTCATATCCAAATTGGATGGGACAATTTTTTTTATTTACTAAGATGTCTTAGATCCCCACTCCAAGTGGGATCACTCAAAAATACCTCTGTTAACCCATGCTAAAAAAATGGCAGAAAATTACTAGTTTAAAATGTAGATATTTGAGAACTAGTTAGTTACTAAATCTATCAAATTCCTAACCTAATCAAGTGAAAATACAATGGGGTATTTTTTTTTATTAACTAGAATGTTTTTTTGATATAATTCAAGTGGAATAAAATTGATTGAATCTTGTTAGCATGCTCTAAAAAATAGCATTGTTTTATTGTTATTTGCCACAAAGGACTTGCATAGATCTAGATTTGGGAATAAGCAAACTAATCCAAGTAACTCAATGATTACTATGACCTTCCAAATTTGTTCCAATGATGAAATGATGCTTGTGATCTTGTAAAATAACTTAATTCAACCATTTAACCCAATCCTACAACAAGAAATCATTAATACTAAATGCAGAAATAGAAAAAAAACAAGAACAATAGATGCATGTGAATAAGAAGTGAAATAAAGAAAAGTAAATGATACAAAAGGGCTCTAAGGCTGCTAGGATGGCAAAGCCCAAGGAAAGTTAGAGTCCTATGAAGGATACCAAGGTTTATAAGCTTAACATGTCAGCAATCTTCATTATTTCATCAATACAATTAAATCCCTGCAGAAAATGAAAGTGGAGCTGCAAAAATATGAGTTCTTTCCACAAGAAGACTAATAAAAATCAACCCTTAGAGGAAAATTCGACTTGGTACTTATAAAAAATAATTAGGAATCATTCGCCATGAAAGGAGGAAGCTTTCCCCTCCAAAATCCCTTGATTAGTGGATTTGGTTCCCAATACTAGGAATTTGTATTAAATGGCAGGGAACACATTCCTAGATTTTCTCAATCATTGGAGCTCCACAATCTGTTTCATAATTCCATAATATATTGTTGAATTATTATTTAATATTGATCCTACTTTTGTAGGGAGAAGGTCCTTAGATTATCTCCTCTTCCACATCTTCGTAATCTTCCCAATATTCTCACAATATTCCACAAAATAAATAATATTAGACACAAATATGCAATTATCCATAAACCTTCCTAATGAACAGATTAAAGTTAAAAATACATTATCTAATGCAAAAAAGATAGGTTTAATGTGTTTAAGGATGGTTAGATGGCCTTTAATTTATGTCTAATTTAGAGGCATGGGCCTTAATTTATGTCTAATTTAGAGGCCCATCATACCCCCCTACTGAAAGTGTTGCTCATCGTCTGAGCAACTTAGTGACCTCATTGTGCCTCATTCATGGCCCTGGTGGCCTCTCTCTTGTGCAATTTAGTCCTTCATCTTAATAAACTTGGTTCTAAGTTCTGCAAGGAGAAGCAAAAAAATGTAGTTGTTATTTTCATGATTGTTTAACAGTCTTTCAAGCAAAAAAAACGTAGCTTTCCTCTTTGCAAGTGAACTCTATTGGCCTGTAGATTCATTTGATTCATATCATCTCCATTGGAACCTTCATTCCATTTTCACTCATTTTTCCAAAATTGTTTGTGCATAGAAAAAATCACAGTGTTTCTTGAGACCATTAGCCTACCTTCTTTCCCTTATTCAAGATGGGTTCTTGAATAATTTTTTGTTTGCCAAGGTCTTCCACATCCTTTTCCAACCTTCTTCTACCTTTTTCCACCATTTGGACACCTCTAAAGCCTTCAAAACACCTTTATACGAGAACTAGGACATCTTGTAGTAATTCTTGTACTAACTACAGAAAACCCTGTAGCAGTTCCTGTAGTACTACAGGAAACCATGTACCAGTTCACGTAGTACTATAGGAAACCATGTTTAAATCTGTTTTGAGTAGAATAGTCTAAGCCTAGCGTAGGCCCTCAACTTGACTTCCATGTCCTTCTCCTCTTTCTAGAATATCTTTTAGGCCTTGGATGAAAGCTATAAAGATATTAGAGACCTCTTGGAAATCCTCTTTTCATTACTGAAATTTGAGTTCTATTTTGATGGTGAATGCCTTCTTACCTTTTGTTGCCTTCTTCTTCTCTTTTTTGTCCTATATGACTGCCTAATGTCCTTGGAGTTATCTTTTGATTAGGTCTCTCTTAGGCACTGCCATTTTGGTTTTAGCACAATTTTTTCCTTTCTTCCTTCTTGTAGCAGCATTCTGCCTTCCTGTAGCAGTCATTCCTTCTCTTTCAGGGTCTTCTAACTGTATGGGAGTGATGATAAATGATATAGAGGGGTTGGAGGATGATGCTAGGGTGAAAAGGTAGTAGTGTAGGTTTGTGAAAATGGAGAGGATGTGTTCTATGTGTTTTTTCAAGAAATTTTTAGGGTGAGACAGAGTGTAAGGTTTGTTCTTGAAAAATGTTATTTTTTTCTTATGAAATAAGATGGATGAATGATGGATAGATAGTGGATATGAAGTGGATAGAGGTCTTGGAGTATTGTGGTGACTTGTCATTTACATACAAATTTTCTTTTAACTGTTGTCCCCATTCCTTGAAATCATCACCCTTCCTAATTTGGTCTTTCCACATTGCATGAGTGAAGGAGTGAGCCGCAACTAACTAGTTGAAGGTTCCTGAGATGGCTGATCCATCCTTAGCTTATAAAACCTCATCTCTCATGCATTAACAACAAATTTATAACTATAATATGCTCAAGATAATAGGTTAATAATATTTCATACTTGTACCTACCTTATGGTTGTTTGAGAGACATGCATGTTGCTGCTGAGTTGATGATCAATCCATGGTCCTTTGGAGGTGATAAATTCTTTTGTTTGCTTCTGTACAGGTCTTCATAGCTTGGCGATTCTAAACCTCTGACTTCTAGTTACCATGAGCAAGCTATATTAGTTAGATCTGGTCTTCTTGGAGTGTTGGGATTGGTCATGGGTGATGTTCACATTCCCTATACCTTATTCCACCATTAGGCACCTTTCCCACACTTTATTTCTCCTTTTGTACCTTCATATAGCTTTCATCCTATTTGATGTACTAAACTAGGAATCTTGTAGTATTACAGGAAACCATGTAGCGCTATCTTGTTTTGTCCATATCTCCCAGACTATAGAATGGATTGACCTGAAATTTTTTGCGCATGTTTCCATCACCCTTATGCACCTCCCCATAAGAAAATTTTGGCCAATGGATGAATGAATCTAAAAAAAAAAAATTACTGAATTTGTTGGAGGTCAATTTCTTGGAAACCATACACTGGAATTTGCTTAAATTTCTTGGGCATGTTACCATCATCCATATGCATCTCCCCATGAAACAACTTTGTAAATGAATGTATGAATATCAAGAAAATTCAAAAATGGTGGTAGGTGATGGAGGCCAATTTCTTGAAAACTGTGCACCGGAATTCACTAAAATCGTTTGATCATGTTACCATCATCCATATGTATCTCCACCTGAAACAACTTAGAAACTGGATGCATGGTTTTCAAGATGTGACAAAAATAATTTTCTGTTCTATGTATTTTTGTTTCTTGTAGTAAAACAGAGCATTCCTATAGTATTTTAGGACAACAAGGAAAATGAATGGGAAAGATTGCAAATGATGGGTGGATGGTGGAAATAGATGAGGGTGATGGATTGGCATGGCCTTGGACCTTTTGGAGCATTTGAGCAAAGGAGGAGAAAGTCCAAGTTTGAATTCCTTTGACTAGAATTTTGACCAATTTTTTCTTTTCTTTGGTGCCAACTTGTTTTTTTTTTCTTGTAGATGTTGGAGAGCACCTGCATTCATCAGAGAGATACATGGAGCAAAGATTTTTTATTTTTTCCTTTCTTTTTTCTTCTAGGCCTACTAGCCACCTCAATGAGGTTTGTAACTAGTAGGTCTACCTAGGTGCCTCAAAGGAGGTTTTCACCTAGAATCTTTTCTTTTTCTCATTTTTTCTCTTTTTTCCATCCCATTGACCGCCTTATGGAGGTTTTCAATCAATGAGCCAATCTCAGGCATCTCAAAGGAGGTTTTCACCTGAGATTTTATTTTTTCTCTTATTTTCATTTTTTATTTTTTTTCCTATCCTACTCTACTTGAAAAAACAAAATCATTTTCAAATTTGGGAATACTTCCAATGAAGCCAAGTGCACATCAAGATGACATATAAACTAATGTGTAGGCTTGAAATGTATTCTTTGACATGTACCTGGATATAAGAGACTGAATGCTTTGACTTTGACGATATCAAGCATAGTTGAGGAAGAGAATATTTTTGCAACTTAGTGACTGTCTAGAACCATATTTATATATAGTTGTGATACCCTTGGTCCACTTCCTGATTTGGATCCTCTTGGATGTCTTCATCTTCCATGAAATTCAAATCTTCCTCTCTTTTTTTATTGTTCTCTTGAAAACATGGAGTATTTGATGGTAACCATGAGGGAGATTTCTCAATATCTGATTTTGATATATTCTTTTCATCAAATGCAGCCCATGATCCTTTGGTATTCTCATTTGAATATTCTTCTTCTAGATGTGGTCCTTCGATGATATCAATATAATATCTTTTTTGCAATAATCTTTGTGAGCTAAGATGAATACCATTTAGATCAAGAGGAGATGTTTGCAAGTGTTGTACCTTAGCATTGTAAGTGGGCTGAGCTACTTCATTGTGTGGGTTTGGAAATGGTGGTACAGGTAATTGAGTGGGAGTGGATATTTGAGATGGATGTGGTTGGGGTTGTGGTTGTGGTGGAGGTGGATGGTAGGGATAACATGGTGTTGGGTATGGAGGATATTGAGGAAAATATTGCAGATATTTTGGATGGATCCCATAAGTTCCTTGCAAAACGTGTTGCCAAGATTGGTTTTGGGGTTGAGGTGGCCAAGGTTGCCAAGGTTTCCAAGGAAAGGGTGTGTTCCAATTACTTTGATATCGATATGCATAACCTTGAAATTTTGAATTAGGCTCTTGCATCATACTAGGTTGACTAGGCTGCCATGGTCCTCTTGGAGCTATATAACATAGTTGCATTGGAAATTGACTTGCTCCACTATCCTCTTCGTAAAATTCCTTCAACCTTGGTAATGATGGACAATATTTAACATCATGTGATTCTACATGGACAACACAAATACCAACATTTTTTTTGTTCACCTTGCATTCTTAACATTTCTACTTGTTTGGTTAGATGGCTAAGAATTTCTGTTTTAAAGTCATCAAACAAATTTCCAAGTTTAGCTTGACTTACTGATCTTGATGTTGATTTACTTACTCTTTCCCTTCCTCTTGATATGTGTTTGCATGTTTTAAAAATTTATTCAAATGATAATTGGTAGACATCTCCTCTACTTACAAGATCAAGGAGATCAATCCATTCATCCCTAATTGTTCTAAGTAAGAGGGTTTTTACTATGTCGAATCCTAAATGATGTAGTTTTTCCCTACCCTTAGAGACTTTGTCTTGCAGATTGACTCGTTGACTTGGTTATTGGTGGGAGCCCTAGTCTAGAGTTTTGGTCTTGAAAATCTCCTTTTAATTGATTCTATAAGAAAAGAAGCTATTTGTAGGTTTTCCCCCTTGAGGGGATTTTTCTTGGCTTGGAGCCTATATCTTCTGGTCATGGTTGTGGTCTTAATTTTTTTAGCATTTGTTTTATGATGATAACATAAGCGTAAGTAATAAGAAGAACACAATGTCACAAATAAATTTCAAGTAAAGGAAAAGTGAAATAAACATACTTCCATAATTGATTTTCCAACATGGATTTAGAGATAAGGTTGAGGCATAGGAAGTTGGAAGATCACTATTATTGGAACTGCCCTTAAAGCCAATTTGATTAAGAATAAATATAGATGTGCAGTCAAAACGAAATTCTAGGCACACAATTGTGAGAAATGTCCTTGATAAAGATTGAAAACTTTAAGGGATCTGACAACTATTTGAAAACTTAGTTTAAGGGCTAAATCAATTGAGAAATAAAGGCCACAATACTATATAAGGATGAGAAGCATATTAGGAAGACCATTCTAGGCCAAGGGTCCTATACATTTTCGTAAGGGAAGATTGAGACCTATCAGTGGTCTAAAATCAATTCTTAAAGCTTGCGAAGAAGTGACCTTAAAGGAGAATAGATGTTGAAGTGAATAAATGAATTTTAAGCCTAGTATCAATGTTATTATAGTGACAATAAAAATCCCTAGCCATAGGGCCGAGTTTTCATAGTAATAACACAAGTTTGAATCACATGAAGTTGGTACTAGATCTATTGTTGAAGCCACTTAAATAAGAAAATTCTTTGAAGAAAGGAATTGTAATAGAAGCCCTAGTTTGAGGGTTAAAGATTTAGGAAAGTTTTTTGAAGTACCAAGATATATATAGACCAGAAATATGACCTATTGTTAAAAACAAGAGTTTTGAAGAAAAACATCCACAATTTTTGGAGATGGATAAGGATGAGTTAGAAGGAGTTTAATGGTAATTACAGTGTACCCTAACCAAAAGAAAAAAGGAGAAGTAGCTTGGCATGCTAGAAAAAGACATTTTTTAAGTGTATTGGGATCATTTTAAGGAAGCCTACAATTGAAATAAATCTTGAAGGTAGTGTTGGTAGAAAGATCATAACAAAAGTGGAAGTATTCATGCCTTGATTTGTGTAATCAAGATTCTTAGATCTTGAAGAAGGTCTTGTAGTAGCCTCCAAGTGATCATGAAAGGAAAAGGTACACGGACCTTAAAGAATGTATATTTTTCTAGATTAATATAAATAAAGGGTCGATAAAGTGATTGGAGTTTTTGTAACATGTTTTACATGGCTAGAATCTGGGGTTCATGAAATTTGCTAGTTTTGGTATCTAAGAACCCTAGATGGAACTTGGACTAGAAAATACTAGTTAAGTGAAAAATCCTAACCCTAATCAATTTGTTCCCTCATAGAAACCTTAGCTCTTTGTTTCTAAGGTTTTTAGATAATAAAGGTATATGGTAAATCCTTATCAAGGGAGAAATTGGAGGAAATCTAGGATATGACATCAAAACCCTAGGGCTAATGTTTCCAAGAGAAATATCAAAGGAATTTAGGGTTTGTGTCTAAAAAATCTAGGAGAATTCCTGTTATGGAAACCATGGAAACACTAGATCATCACCATCCTCTTGTATTTTTATATTTTGCTTGATTGTACTTGTTACTAATATTGCAGGTACATAATAGAGGAAGAAAAAATGAGAAGGATGGATACGAAAAGCAGTCCTTTTGCTTCGTAAAGATAAGTGTAATGAAAGGAGGGGACTATAAGGGCCCTGAAGAAATTGTTACTAACAAGTTCGTAAAGGAGTAAGCATGCACCATTGTGTTTTCTAGAAGAATCCTGATTGAGTATGGAATCATAGATTGAAGCATGTAACAATAACATAACTAGAATATACTTAATTTAATTACTTTGTAAGAATCATTTCATATTTCAAGAATGAGAAATTTGGGGACCTTTTCATAATGTTCATCCATAAAAAATTCTAACATTATGTTAGAGGTAGTGATTTTTCTAAGGTGGATCCTCAAGATCCTGTAAGAACCACCATTTTGGGAGGTTCTTGGAAAAGGCACTATGACAACGATTAGTATATATTCCATATTGTTTGGAAACAACTTTTAAAAGGATTAAGGGTTGCAATTAACCAAGATTAAAGATCATTATGAAATACATATAGCTAGATGATTGTATGAAATATTAGTAATGCATGTTTAAAGTAACTTTTTATAAGATTCATATAATCATGTAGGAAAAATTGGCCATAAAGTATGCATGGTGAATATTTCATTTGGTTACATGAGGCTCACTAGGATGAATTTAACTTACTCTAGAATGAATGAAATATTAATACTTTCTCGCTAGAAAAATAATAAACATCTAGTATAATCTCTAGAAGAAAATGGTAACTTGGTAATCAAATTCGATCCTTGGGAACTCTAAGGCATGAAGGAAGATTCATGAAGATATGGACCTTGAAGATGTTGATGAGAAATTTGTCACAATGAGGTAAGTATAATATTAATCATTATTATTGGTTATTTGATTAACATGTTGTTTTTCTACATGGAATAATGTTGCAGGAACCCATGACGACAGTTGAGACAAGTTTAACTGTATGGATAGAAAACAGGAAGAATGTTGAGAAAAGCTTAATATGTGACACCTGGAAATTATGAAGTTGGGATGTACTCATCCTGGGATTGAAAGGAAACACTGTGAAAATATAACATAAAGGTCAAAGGAGATCACTTTCATGAGGAAGTTATGATCAACTATATGAAGGCTATAACTTCGAGACACACACTTGTTTTCTAACTTAATAAATCTTGTAGTGAATTTTAATAGAAACATAAAGCTACACAAACGATGAAATCATAAAGCTATAAATTATGGTTATTACAAAGATGAATAATGAGGGTGATTTAGTTTGAATATGTTTAGAGAGTTAAATACTAAAGTAGATGAACTATAATAGGATGGAAATCAAGATGACATAAGGATTTTATATTTATAGGAATCCCCTGAGGGGGATATAATTTTGTTTGTTATAGATGTTTAATCACAATTTTTTCATATTTAAATATTAGCTATGTAATAGAATATATTAAATAAGGGAATGAGTTCAAGCAATGACAAAGTGAATAAATGGACATATTATCAATATTTGGCAATAAAACAAATGCCTAATAATGATAATGAAAAATTGAACATGCTAACTGTAATGTTATCATTTTGAGCTATTTTCTTCTAATAGTTGTTCCACTTCAACATATGAATTGATACTAGTTGTCCCACACATGATCATGAGACCAATGAGTCAAATTTAGATTAAATATGACAAAATATTAAATTTAATTGCATAAATAAATCATAATTAAAAGGATTTGAGAGCGCATGAATACATGAATAATCTCCTTTCGTTATCAAGAATAAATTATTGGAGTAGTTTAATCTTGGAGCAAACCTCCCTCCACTTGACGAAGCAACAATGAATTCAACAATGACTTTGTTGTTGCTCTGTTGGATCAAAGGTGTTTTTCTCCAAAATGATCCAAATCCTATTTTATTCTCTACTAAACAGGTCCAACCATGTGAAAGTGGAAGATCTCATGCCGCCCCCCCCGCCCCCCCCCCCCCCCCCCCCTCCCCCCACACATGACTCTCAATTCCCTAGTACCACATCTATCTACTAGGGAATAGTTGAAAACAAGACATTAAGATACATAAAGAAACAAATAGAAAACATTGATTCATTCATTCATTCGTAGCTCCAAAAAATATTTCATCTTAATAAATTTTATCACAAAAATATTTTTACATAATATGAAACAAGGTCTTTCTAATTATATAACAAATACAGTCATATTATTCAATATATTTCTCCTTTTTAGGAATTTAACAAGGACGCCTTCTTCCCCTTCAACTGTTATGGGTTTTTTTATGTCTTGCTCTCAACCTAGCCATATGTCTATGCCACTGCAAGGGGGGCAAAGCATCAACTGCAATAAGAAATAAATGTTAAATTCATATTTATAGTCATTATTATGACAAGTTTTTTATTAATAAAAAGAGAAGTAGAGTGTTTTTTACCTACTTTGGTAGTGGAGGGAAGTGGAGTACTTTCAGACGTGGCCATATGTTCATCCTCTCATCTGGCCTTATCATGTACATGCTCTAGAGTATAAAAAAGAAAGGTTATAATTAATACACCATTTGCATTTAAATATTTTTAATTGTAATCCATACTACAAATTTTTTATAGCACATGAACTACCTCCAATACTGAGCTGAACATCAATTTCAAGAGGCATTTCATCGTCACTAGGCTCATGTGTTCCATTATTACTTGGGACGTGTGTATCTACATTTCTTGTCTGCTTTTTACAATTAATCACATTACTTTATGGCTTAAAATAATAACCAATAGATTGTACAGGTAATAATTGATAAATTCTCTTTGTTACTTTTATTTACCTAAGTGTCAAGTTAGGTTCTGGAAGGTTGTGTAGACCCCAAGCTTGACCTACATTCAACCATGGAATGACAATCATGCTTGTAAGAAAGATCGAGGTCTTCGTCCATTGGAACCTCTTTGAATTGTGGCCCATGCAATTTTGCATGAGAACATGATTTTTTATTCTTTTGTGATCTTAAATAAAAATTGTTAAGAATTTATGATTTCAATGCAATTTTTTTTTTTTATACATACAAATTTTACGACCAGTTTTGAGTAACCACCCAAGCTAAGATGATATTTCCCATGTTTAGCTATTCTACCCTTCATGGAATTGGATGAATCTGGGAGATTATATTGAAAATATTGAAAAACTTAATTAGATGTCACAATGATGATAAAGCATCATAATTACATTATTAAAAGTTCCTCATACATTCCTGGTTTGGGCGATGTCTTTCCTTCATTTTGAAGTGCCTTATTGGTTGCATCTACCATGAGGGTCTTCCACAACCTCTATAGAATCACTAGAGGGAACTCATACTTACTATTTTTTCTCAAATTAACCCTACACTGGTCTAGCAGGTGTTTCAAATGTAAGTATGCCTTCGAGGTAACTCTAATTTTGTTGAAGGTACCCTCACCGACCATGCCAACCATATTGTTCAGAAGTTCATCATTCGACTTGGAACTTTGGTATTTGTATTTTGTGCGAATGGTGGGCCCAAAGAGTTCCAAGGTTAGGTCATACATGCGCATATAGAATACATCATTTCCGAAAAAATGATATCATCATTAGTTTAAAATAATTAGACTATACAGAAATTTTAATTAGATTGTACTTAATATTTAAAATACTTCTTAAATACCTGGAAGCTTCTCTAATTTCATAGGGATACGGTCATCATCTGCCAAAAATATAATCGGTAGTGTTCCTGTGTTAGTAACATGGGAAAATATAGGAAAGCTCGCTTCAAAATGTGTGATAGGATCATGCTCGGCATCCACAAAATCATGTATAGATCCTGTCATATGTTGTTCAGGGGGTGCAAATCATGCCATGTGTGGTTCAAAGGGTGTATCAATCTCAATGATTAGTGTGTCACTCATAGGCGGAGTAAAATTACTGCTACCAATGCTAGTCCCCATAATCGCATCGTGAGGATCATACTCCCTCAAGAACTCTTGTAAAACAAAGAGTTTTTTTTATAGAGGATGAGATAATTAAAATCATAAATAAATAAATGGGATAATTAAATGAGTTGTTTATCCCATAGTGATAAATTTGGGCCTCCAGAGTTTTCATTTGGCCACTTATCTATTTTGTCTATGGATGAATAAGAATTAAAGAATTTAGTTTCTTATTTAATTTGATTTGAAGCTTCCTTATTTTTTGGATCAGATGGATCGAAAAAATGCTTCTTCATTAAACACTTCCTCAAGAGCAACTGTGGACTACTCTGAGGTTGGTGGCTTCGCCTTGTCACCATGTTGATCAAATAAGTGTAATTTGTATTTTTTTTCCACTATCCTCAACTATAAACATTCAAAGTTTGAATTTTATTAAATATTTTAGATGAATAAAAATTTCCATTTTTTACATAAGAGGGGAAGTTTAGCCAGTTAAATACCTTCCCTAAATATTATGATATCTTGAAAGTTTATTATGACAAATTAAACAAAAATAAAGTAATCCATACACAATTAGTCATCATTATATTAACAAGAAACCACTAGTGACATATTTCTAAATTTATATAGAAACTTCATGTTATATCATGGTCAATAAAAAATGCTCTAAAATGATAAAAAATTCATTTCATATCATTATATTAATACATGGAGCACTTATATTATACAAAGAAGTGTTAAAATTTATAGCAACTTCATTTACCCCTACCAAAGAACATGATTTAATTAATTATATTCACACAAAAAGTGATGATGACAAAGTCAAATGAAGAGCATTTCAATAAATATTTTCTTTAAATACAAACTAGAATATTCTTAAGGCAAGGGAATGAGAATGTTGAAGTGAATCTCGTGGTTATATTATTTTGTGCACAATTATGTTGATGTTTACTTGTTGTGAGGTTGGTACCTTTTGACCTTGATCAACCTGCCACAATATTATAACCATGACATATTAAAATGTTTCCTTAAATTACAAGATGTGTGACAATATATTGTAGTAAATGACAATCATATCATATAATAAACATATAATAAACATTGTTTACAAGATGGGTAAAATAGAATACATGTCGCCCCCATAATAGCAACATTTGTATCTTTTCAATTCAAGTTGTAATGAATGAGAAAATCTTCCCCTAGAGTTATTGATTTTATGGTACATATGAATACACGGTTTCCTTCACACCCTTTGAATATGCAATTTGGTTTCTTATTTGTGGTCGCGGGTTGTGTACTATTTATAAAACCTACAATCCCTGCTGCTTTTGGCCTTCCATCAATATACATAGTTGCAACTTTAATTTGATCATTATCTTTTAGTTGTATATAATTTGTGGCCACACTATATCTTAGCATACTTTTGGTATATTTGACTAGTCGTACCCAATCATTGTAGAGGTAACAGGGTCTGACATAATCCATCAATTTAGTTAATCTTTTGTAACATAACTTTATGTCACCCATGGAAAATATCCCCAAACCATGTAATGACGATGGGGAAATGTGGTATATCGTTTCATTGATAGAAAAATCAACATTTATTTCAGGAAGATCCTTGGGTACCCATCGTTTCACTAGATGTTTGTACCTCATGGTCAAGTTGATGTCATCTATGCTCTCATTATCATAATAACATGACCCCCTTTAGCGAGAAAAAATTCCATGCATCGATGGAATTTTCTTTTAATATTTTCACAACTAGTTGATCTTCTCCTACTAGACGACATACCTGATGTTTGGTCAATTTCTTCAATCCTACTTGAAATTTCAAAACTTAACAAAGATAGATATAACAAATACCTGTTTGGTTGAATGTCCAATAACACTCCATCAAATGAGAGAAATTGTTAACAAGTGTCATAAGGGATGTTGATAAATGTCTTGATGAAACCACAAGAACATTATAATATTACAAGTGACTTACAAGGAATTTATCTGCAATTAAAACATTCAATTAATATTTAAAAATGTGAGAACCTTAGAACTTATTCATCCTAACTAATGAACTCACTCGATAACTTGAGAACTCACCACAATTTGATAGAATTTAATCTTCCATTACAAAAAAATACCCACATACTTCAATATGTTGAATAATGTAACTAGTTTTAGTCTTCATAATTGTCATTTCACTCATATCATGATGTAATTATTATGTATCTATCAAAAGAAGAAAGAAAATTGTTTTTTTAAAGCATGGGTTTCATGCTTAAGTTAATTTTTCATTAGGTCAAGAATATATTAAATGCTCCTATGGTTTTCCATGAGTCAGGAGTCCTCGTCATATTGTAAAAGACAATTTCAGGCATTTGTATCAAGGAAAGAAAAAGTATTTTGAAATTAGAAATGACTAGAAGGCTCCCAAGACCAAGTCGACCAATGAAGGAAAACAAAACCTAGAGAGGGATAATGGAGCCTCTTGGAAAGGCTATATAAAGATGGATCGCTTACCTATTGAGAGGCACATCAAGCTTTCAAAAATCTATAATTTTTCTTCTACTACTTACACGTGTGAATACCATAGGGTTTCTAACATTTCCTTAGGTATGAAATTGTAGGAAGTGTTGCAAGTTCCCTTGGTGAACATGTTAGGCTAGAGGATCCCTCATCTTGAAGATATCATGTTTCACTGCTCTTAGATCCTAACTCTTGTAATGAAGATGAAATATTGGTTGGTTGACTTGGTTCTTGGTGATGGGCCTAGTATAGGTTTTGGTCTTGGAAGTCTCCTTTGAATTAATTTTATAAGAAAAGAAGTTGTTTCTAGGCTTTCCCTTCAAGGGGTTTCTTCCATATCTTGGAGCCTATATCTTGTGTTCATTTCTTTTTATGGTTGTGATCTTCATTATTTTGGAATTTATTTGATGATAAGAACATAAGAAAAAGAACATAACATCACAAATAATTGTCAAGAAAGGAAAATTAAAGATAAAATTTTGTCTTAATAGATTTTCCAACATGGCATCAGAGCTAAGGACAAGAGTGTAAGCACCTAGAAGATCAATATAATGTTTTTGCATTAATCCAAGAAGGAAAAAATAAGTGACTATATGGATGTGTCTTAGAGGCCGAAATAACATACCTCTATCAAGAGAATATCATCCTTCTAATAGGAAAAACCTCTAAAATTAGGTTAATATTTTGTTGAATATTGTACCAAGGGTTAGAAGAGGCTAAAAATACTCACCTTCGATGATGAATTCATCATTTTAGGAGATCTGAAAAGCAAATTAATAGGAATATAATATGATGAGGACATAGCAAGTAAATTCGATCGCTGAAAGAAAGTTGAGACTTATTTTAGAAGAAACCTTTAAGATAATGAAGAATTCTCCCTCAAGGAAAGAAAGGACAATAATTTTTTGGAAGGTATTTTAGGCCTGTTTGTGAGGTATTTTAAGTGGTTATCGAATCCCTAACCACAAGGTCATAATTACCATACAAAATTCATAAATACCGAGGTCTATAAAACTTAATCAAAGGCCAAAAGGTTTTGATAAGATAGGTTGAGACCTATACCATAATTTCTGATGGAATATAAGGCTAGTAGTAACCCTACAATCCAGTGAAGTAAGGCAACTTGTAGAAGATAAGATACCACAGATTGAACACCCATTTATAGTGGTTGTGGTAAGCCCTAAATAGAAGGGCCAAAGTTACAGAATGATAGCATAAATCTATCATCAAGGGAATCAAAGTAAGAAAGGATTGTTGTATCCCATGCAAATCTTGTTTGAAGGAAGGGGTTGTAACAAAAGTCTAGCTTGAAGATCTGTAGCAACATTTATAGCATACCTCAAAAATAGAAGTACTACTACATCTATGAGGTCAAGATTTGATTCTTGAGAGAAAATGAAGTCATCTAGAGAGCAATTCTTTGAAAGAAAGGATAAGGTGAGGCTACAGTGAGGTATGTATAATTTTTTTTATACTTATCTAGCTTAAGTTAAATAAAGGGTTTGCATAATGTAATGACATGGAATGCATTAGGGTTATAGGGTTTGTAGACTTCACTTTGTTGAAGTTTTGTGGGTATCTAGGGATTGTAAAACCTAGATAGGACTTGGATTAGAAAACCTTAACCCTAATATGTTTTTTCCCTCATAGAAACCCTAGATCTTCACTTCTAGGGTTTGTAGATAATCTATGGTATATGGTGAACCTTAGCAAAGGTGGAAATGGATTAAATCTAAGATATGACATCAAAACCCTAGGGTTGATGTTTCCAAGAGAAATATGAAGGAATTTAGGGTTTGTGTCTACAAACCCTAGAGTATACCATCTAAGAAAACCATGGAAATCCTAGATCATCATCATTCTCTTGTATTTGTATATTTTACTTGGTTGTACTTGTCGGTGAACATTGCAAGCACATAATGAAGGAAGAAAAATGAGAAGGATAGCTAAGAAAAGCAATTCTTGTGCTTGTTAAAGATGAGCATGATGAAATGAGGGAACAATTAGGAGCCTGAAGGAATTGATGCTAACAAATTCATTAAAGGAGTAAGCATGCATCATTGTGTTTTCTATATGAATCTTGATTGAGTATGGCATCATAGATAGAAGCATGTGATAGTAGCATATTTAGAGTCTACTTTATTGAATTACTTGGTAAGAATCATCCAGTATTTCAAGAATGAGAAGTTTGGGAACATTGGGCATAAGGTTAATCCATACATTATCTAACATTATGTTAGAGGTAGTCATTTTGCTAAGATGGATCCTCAAGATCATATAAGAACCATCATTTTGGGATCTTCTTGGAAAAATAATTATGGACAAGATTAGTATATATTCCATATTGTATGGAAGCAATACTCTCAAAATGATTAAGGAATGTAGGTGGTGAAATTACAATTCTAGTGTGTAATACATATACCTAGATGATTGTGTGAAAGATTAAGAATGCATAAAGTAACTTTTGGTTAATATTCATATAATCCCATAAAAAAGGTTGGTCATAAATTATGCATAGGAAATCTTTCATTTAGTTATATGACGCATAGGAAGATGAATTTGACTTACTCTAGAATGAAGGAATATTTAGAAATTATGTTGCAGTTATTATGTGTAATAAGGAATTAACCCCTATATCCTTAAACATATAAGGTGAAAACAATGTGCTAAATAATACAATCAAACCCTAGCTCCAAGGGTTATCTATATTAACAAATCCTCTTGCTGTAAGTCCAAAAATGTCTTAAGGTTAAATCTCATTAATAACATTTCGGGTTCCCATCCATCTATGCAATTGGTTGTCAATGTGCCTTCCATCTCAAAATTCTATGAAAAATGGGGAGAACTTCATGAAGTTTATAATGGTACCAATACCCCTATTGTTTGTTGAAGTCTATGAGGGTGAGGTGGGATTGTTTCCTTGAAAAGAATGATAGAAACAAAATACTTGGTGCACCAAAATACTAAATCAATATTGTAAACCACTCCTAATAATTTATCACTTAAGAACCTTATTTTCATACTTGAAGAATTTATTTAGTTATAATACTTGTCCCTTGTGTGACTAACATTAGAATTAGGCTAGCGTCACACTAAGATCCCAAATATTATTTGTGGAACTTCTATCATTTTTTGAGAACTATTGCATGCAATATACAACCTAATAGTATAGTTTACGGGTAAAGGCCTTAGTTTCTAGCCATGAATCATTCCATGGGCCAAAATACCACCCTTGGTGCACCAAACCTTAGAATTCATATTATGTGCCACTTGAGGAACAAATATTTCTTATGTAGGTCTTATGTTATGTTGAAGAATCTAAAATTTTCCCATGAAAATTAATGCATTGTATATGGCCTATGATCCTAGGTTTCATCTTCTAACCATAAATTGGATAAGGAGACCTATCCCAGATGATTTAAGCTTCATACTCATGTGAATATTCCACCCATGGGATAAATACTCTTTATACAGGTCTTTATATTGTCCAGGGGCCTTATGCATGGACCACAAGAGTAGTTCATAATGCTAATGGTGATGATAATTCAATTAGATATTGCATTTGAAGTGAAAACCCATCCTTAGCTTTTCATACATTAGAATAAATCTAGATCAAACTGATGAGGTAAATATTCCTTCTAGATACCTTACATTATTCTTTAAGACCCAACTTTTGGATTAAAAGACTTAAAAGTCGTGTTTAACGCCTAAAATAGTAGTTTTTACCCCTTGATGATTCCTTGGCCCACAAAACCTGTCATTGGTCCACTAAGTGTGCACCAGACCTTATAATTAGTCTTATATGTCACTTGTATAACAAATGTTCCTTCCATGAGTTCTATGTCAACATCAAGGTCCCATGATTTTTCCATGGACCCTTGAAGATTTGGTATCTGCAAGTAGGGACGTCCATATAGATAAAATCTAGGTTTCGTGATAATTTTGAAATATACAAAGGAAAGACATGGATCCTAAATGTAATACAATAGATGTAGTTGTTCTTAAAGAGGAATTTTAGGTAGTTCATAAATATTTATTTGCTATAAGAAGTTATTTATGAGGAACTCCACCTATTGAAGCTCAAATAATTAGATGGGCACTATATAGTGTAAGACCCAAAATGACACCAATTGATACCTATTGAAATTTTGCATGAAGTGGAAAAGTTTGTGATAAAGGCCTTGGTGTGAGCATTGGAAGAAAGGTTTACGAGAGCTAAAGAAGATAGTTATCACAATGCTAAAAAATAGTTAAACATGAGAAAGTAAGAAACATTTGGAGATAATTTAAGTAGATCCATGTGACTCTTTAGAACAACAGGATGATAATCTTCTTTTGGACAATATAACTAATATAAGAGAATGCAAATGAAATATGCTAACGTAGGGTAGACTTGGCACTGATTGGAGGGAAAATTACTTAAAACCTTGGGGAAAATTTTGAAGAGTTTAACTTGCATGACTACTTGAAGGACAAAAGGGATGTCATGAATTTATATGAGCACGAAGAATCCTTTAAATTCCTCAGTGGTTATGGTATATGTGGAAAGAAGATATAGAATATTTTAAGTGAAATATATACTTTTAGTAAATGTCATTTTCTATCACCCCGTTTATCTCTTGATGAAGTGAAAGAATTTTGTGTTTAGAAGCATCTAGATAATAATTAAACTTCAAATTTAAAAAAAAAAATAGAAAAAAATTACTTAAACTTACAATTTTGGGTTTATTAATCACTCCTTCATAGTGCAGGTGGTGTCAGCTTATCCTTGAATGGATTTGCAAGTGGGGTTCTGTGGCCTCCTACAAAAGACAATAGAAAAATTCAATATAAAGAAAAACCTCAAATTTCTTAGAAAGAGTATCATCAATTTCTTAGAAAATGAACTAGAGAGAAAATTATAAACCAATTATTGATATGGTGCGATTAAAGAGAATTCAACAGTGATACCTGGAAAGGGAAAGCTGACAGAAATCCACTAAACTTATCTGTAAAATGAATTACATACTTACATTAGAGTCCGTGCTTAAAATATCAAAGGTTTGAAAAATAATCACATACTACCCCGAGAAGGGAGGATCTTCATTCCTTACCAGAACCCGAAGAATAAAACACAATGAGATTCGAAACTTAATCCTATAGAGAACAAACCAATTAAGAAACTTCATATTTGGCAGCATAAGGTAAAATGCTTGATGGGGAATACCTGAAGGGCCAAATGTTTGAGTAAAATCCCTGAACCTCACAAAGCTCGGGGGAATTCATTCATTGGAATGAATAGAAAGAACAGGAATAAATTTCCAAGGATGTATATATCATCTACACCTCATATTACATACATATGAAACATAGAAACTAGTTAGATCAGTATAAAAAAGTAGAAAAAAATAATAAATTAAAATATGATGAAGTAAAAGAGAGAATCATAACTGTACATAAGGAATCACTAGTTTGATAACTATAATCATGCTTGTATAGAAGCAAGGGTTGAGGTTTGAAATGTCATCGTGGCTCAACGGAATGAATCCCTGGGGGTGGCAAAGTAAAACCTCAAATGAAAATGAACATATGCATAGAGGATTATAACCATATGCACTTATAATTAACCATAAACACCCTTGTATACTCTAAAGAGCATATTGTATTATTAATTTAATTTAATTACAATTTATAATTTATAATTAAATTGAAAAATTATTCATAATTATTAAATTATAATTAATAATATAATTAAATTATAATTAACTATTTTTAATATTTTTAAACTAATACCATTTTTCTATCCAAGGTTAGCCTGGAGCGACGGAGGGATCGACTGCTAGGGTTCTGACCACAACTCAGACGGCGCAGTCTGCACAAATCAGGCTACCATCACGGGCCTGACCTCTAGCTCTGTTTCGACTAAGCAGTTCAGGGTTCTATCGTAGGGCAAATGGATTCACCCCAGGGGGGCATCAACGCCCTCCCCCAAAGAAAACACCTCGTAGCCAGGACCTGAACGGACGATTGTGTTTGGTTCTGTTGATGAGGAAGTGATTAACAAGGAGATCCCGCAATGATACGGGCACAATGAGATAGGCAGTCAGGGGGACAAGACAGGCGTCACACCTGGAAGAAAGGACAAACCAGAGGAAGTTTCGAAGATCTCTTCGAATACATGCAAACCAATAGCAACCGAACGGCCCAGAATAGAGCTGTCGGGATAGAAGATTGAAGAACGAATCCAATACATGAGGGATCATGCCCTCATCGGGAAATTTATAGGGTTCTGGCCGACAGAAAAAGCCCTATATGGTTGGATCGCAGCGAAGTGGAAACCCAAAGGAGACGTAACTCTGCAGCTAGGGCCGAAAGGGTTCTTTACTGCGATTTTCTTTTGCCTTGAAGACAAATACAGAATCCTGGGTGAAGGGCCTTACTTTTTCAACTCAGCTGGTCTGTATTTAAGGGAATGGATAGCCAGATTTAATCCGGACAAGGAAGACCTCACCTGGGCGCCAGTCTGGATCAGAATGTACTCACTTCCAGATGAGTACTGGGATGAAGATATTCTCAAAGACATAGGAAATGGATTAGGGGAATACATAAAAGCAGCAGAAGAAACAAAACTGCGCAGATACACATCTTACGCTCGCATCTGCGCCTTTATGTGCCTGGACAAAGCCCTACTAGAATCGGTAAGTCTATCTCACCGTGACAATGAATGGATTCAACCCTTGGATTATGAACATGTCCCTTTTCATTGCCGAAAATGCCACACTCTCGGGCATTTATTCAGGGACTGTCCCCTAAATGCCAAAGCTAATGCTCCTGAACCCTCAGACTCCTTGACCCATGATGGCTTCACCAAAGCACCTAGCTGCAAACGAGCGCACAAAAAACCTTCAACCGGGAAAAAGCCCCAGCAAGACAATGCCCCTGGCCCTGCTATAAGGAACAACTTTGAAATTCTAGCTCAGACCTCGGAAGAGCAGATCCTGTTCTCCAAGCCCAGCTCTGCACCCCCTTCCTCCTCCTCCCAGCCACCTCCTTCGGCCTCCCCCTCTGAACATTAAACCCCCAAAGTTACTCTGGTGAACCCCAAGGAAGGTCAAAAGGAACCTGGAGAAAAAGATAATGAAATGGACATAGATGGAACTCCAGATCCCTCCCAAAGCTTAGATATTTCCACTGAAGGAAATAGCCAGGTGCAACAGATGGATGAAGAACCATAAAGTATAGATCTGCATGGACTAGACATTTTAGAACTAGAATTAGCATGCAAAAAGAAGGCCTACGACAGTATCCCAGAGCTTCAGCTCAACAAAATGGAAGTGGTCATCTCTAGGGCTTATCAGCAGCAACAGCTAGGCATCCAGCCAGGAAGTCAATGGGATGGAGGCCTTCCCCCAAAAGACTCCAAAAAGAGGGGAAGAAGAACTGATCTCCAGTGAACAATAGCGATAGGGAAAATCCTGGTGGACTCAGGTAGGTATGCTAAATTGACGAAGTACTATAAACCCTCTATTAATAGTGAATCATGAAGCTCATTTCATGGAACCTAAGGGGGCTCAACAGCCCAGGAAAACTCAGAATGTTAAAAAATATGATAAAAATGGAAAAGCCGCAACTATGCTTTCTCCAGGAAACCAAGTGTAACAGCTCTACACTAGGCAGTATCCTCTCTAAAGCATGGCCAGGTTGTCAATCGGTGGCAGTGGATGCATCTGGCGCATCAGGGGGGCTTGCCATTGCATGGAACACACAAGCGCTTACTCTCTCAGACTTCCACGCTTCTCATCACCTCATCCAGGCTGCCTTCCACATTTTAGGCACCAATATTCATGGAAACCTCTCAAATGTCTATTTCCCGCAGGAAGCAGGAAACAAAATAGCTCTTCTCAACACCATAGAAGCTCTGAATAACAATAGAATGCATCCACTATGGATTATTGGAGGGGATTTTAACATGATCACTAAGTTGGAGGAAAAGATTGGGGGAAGAACTAGATTGGAACAGGAAAACACCCACTTCAAAGACTTCATCCAGAACACCTCTCTAATAGATTTGCATTTTTGCAATGGCACTTTCACTTGGAGCAATCGAAGAGCAGGAAAGCATCAAATCGCTTCCAAACTGGATCGTTTCCTCATATCAGATAATTCGGTTCACTTAGGAGGAGACATAACTGCTGCCATTCTACCCCACTCAGGCTCGGATCACTGGCCAATTGCCCTCCAGTGGCAACGACCAGGCAACTCCACCAGAAGACCCTTTCGCTTCGAAGAGTTCTGGCTCACCCATCCAACTTTCAAAGACTTTGTCAAAACAACTTGGACAACCTTCACTCCGCCAGAAGGCTCCAAGATGTTCCAGTTCCAACAGAAACTCAAATATTTAAAATACCATCTAAAGCGTTGGAACAATGAGACCTTTGGAAACATCTTTAAGGCGCAACATGACTTAAATAAGGAAATGGTGGAACTCCAGCAAAAAATAAGCACAGGGGGTCACACAGAGGGGACCCTGGAGCAGGAGCAGCGCATCCACAACCAGCTGGAGGAGAGGAGAAAGCAGGAGGAGATATATTGGAAGCAAAAGTCCAGGATCAGATGGCTGAAAGAGGGCGAACGGAACACCAAATTCTTCCACCGAACCACTGTTCAACGAAGAATGCACAACAACATCCCTTTCATTCAAAAACAAGGAGGGGCAAAAGCAGAACAACATGAGGAAATTGAGGAGGAGTTCCTAAATCACTTCAAGCAAGTTCATCTAGAGCCCGATGCAGACAGGCGACCTGCAATAGATAGAATTACACATAATGTGCCAAAGTTAATCACGGAGGAACATAATGAACTTCTCCTTCGCCCTATACTTACTCAGGAGGTGGATACGGCCATGTCCCAGCTCAAGGAAGGAAAAGCCCCTGGCCCGGACGGCTTCACCACAACTTTCTTTCACACTTTCTGGGAGCTGATAAAATTGGAGGTCTGGCAAGTTGTAGAGGAATCGAGAGCTCTTCATTGGCTGCTTCCCTCACTCAATTCAACTTTCATTGCCCTTATACCAAAAGAGGCGGATTCCATCACCTCGGAAAAATTCAGGCCGATTGCTCTTTGCAACGTCATATACAAAGTCATCTCCAAAGTTATCGCCAACAGGTTAAAGCCCCTCTTGCCACTGCTCATCTCTCCGGAACAATCTGGATATGTGGAAGGGAGACAGATCATGGATGGCATTATCCTCTCGCATGAGATCATACACTCCCTCAAGCAGTCCAATCAGGTAGGTATGATTCTAAAGCTTGATCTTTCTAAGGCTTTTGATAAGCTCAGTTGGACTTACATTCAACAAATGCTAACTGCCTTTGGATTCTGTCCCATGTGGATCCGTTGGATCATGAGTCTTATCTCCTCCTCCTTCTTCTCCATTCTCGTGAACGGGATCCCTTCTCGCCCCTTCAAACCCTCCCAAGGAATCAGGCAAGGTGATCCCCTCTCCCCCTTCCTCTTTGTTTTAATGGCTGAAGGCCTGGGTTGTCACATTAAACAAGCCCTCCTCTCTCAACAGCTCAAAGGTCTCTCCATTCACCACTCCCCAGCTATATCTCATCAGTAGTTTGTTGATGACACCATGCTCTTTGGCTACCCTTCTGTCCAGGAAGCCTCCTGCTTTAAAGCCCTGCTCAATGACTTCTCTGAAGCCTCCAGAACCAACATCAATAGCTCCAAATCACAGATCTTTTTCTTTCACACCCCTCCTGTCGTTAAGACTGTTGTTGCTCAAATCCTGGGATTCCCCATTGCCACTCTCCCCTCTAAATACCTTGGAGCCCCCCTTTCTGCCTCAGCCATCAAGCATTCCTCCTGGCATACTCTCATTGAGAAGCTCGAATCCCGTCTCAACCTCTGGACGCACAGAGCTCTGAACTTGGCCAGTCGTGTAGTGCTCATAAAGTTAGTTCTTCAGGCAATGCCGCTCTACTTATTCTCAATCCTAGTGGCGCCAAAATGGGTTCTAAAAAGAATTAGGGATCTTCAGCAAGGATTCCTCTGGGGAAACACAGCAACAAACCGCAAATGGGCCCTGGTAAAATGGACCACTGTATGCACGCCCAAAGAAAAAGGGGGCATTGGCCTGAGAGATCCCGCACATAGCAACGCCATCATGAGCGCAAAAATTTGGTGGCAATGGCTCTCTAACCCAGAAAAACCTTGGGCCACAATTTGGACGGCCAAATATGCCAATCACAGACCCCAGGAGGAGCTCATCAGGTTCACTCCCAATGACAAAGGCTCGCTAATTTGGAATGCGGCCAAACAACACTTCCAGTTGATACAACAGCATAGTTTTTGGGAGGTAAGAAATGGCAGAACTGCACGATTCTGGACAGATGCCTGGAACCAAATGCCACAGCTCAGCCGCATTCTTAATCCACCTCCGAACTTCATTGGGGAGGAACAACAACAAGAAAAGATTCGGCAATATTGGACTCAGGAGACAGAGCAAGGCTTCAGGAAGTGGAAACAGGGTAACCAGTTAATCACAAATGAAAATCACCAAATCATTGAGGAGCTGGAAAGGGAGCTACGCAAAAGAAGCATCAGACATGACGAAGGCAGAGACATTCTACGATGGGGGTACCAGCCTAAAGGCGCCTTCACCACATCTGAGGCCTACAAAATCATGTGCAATAACCCTACTCCCCCTGACCCAATTTGGAGCAAAATCTGGGGGTTAGGATCTTGGCCCAAAGTCTCCTACTTCCTTTGGTTGGTAGGACATCAGAGAATCCTCACATGGGATAAACTTAGGCGCAGAAATTTTCATGGCCCCTCCATTTGTATTAATTGCAAATCCCATGAGGAAACTCTCCAACACCTCCTGGACTCCTGCCCCTTAGCCAATCAGCTATGGGAAAAGGCAAGCTTCAGATGTCAAAGAAGATGCAGACTTGAGGACGACATAACCAACTCTTTACGTCATTGGCAACAGAATCCTTACAAAAGTGAAATTCTCAACCATTTATGGAACATAATCCCCGGGTTCCTCCTATGGAGCATATGGAAGGAAAGGAACAAACACATATTCAAAGATCAATGCTCCCCGATAGATAGTATCTGGAGCACGCTTTGTGGGAATCTCAAAGAGACGCTGATGCTCCGCTCATGGACTGAGGAGGACTTTCCGACTCTAGACAATGAGAAAGCCATTTTAGAAAACTGGAAAATGCATCTTCCTCAGGAATCTCACAATAAAGGCCCTTCTAAAGGCAGCAACCTAAAAAAGGTCTCCTGGACTGCCCCTCCAAAGCATACCTTCAAGCTCAACTTTGATGGTGCCTCAAAAGGAAATCCTGGAATTGCAGGCTTTGGCGGAATTTTAAGGAATCACGAAGGCACACCCCTGCTGCTCTACTATGGGAACATTGGGTGGGATACCAATAACTCGGCTGAGTTAGAGGGACTATGGCAAGGACTCCTTCTCGCATGGAAACACAACTTCCAACCCCTGGAGGTGGAAGGAGACTCCCAGATCCTTATAAATATGGCCAAGCATCTCCTAAATGGATCTCATGCAAGGAAAATAGCCACCAGTTGGAGGCTCGAAGCGAGATTGGAAGCCATAGAACAAGTGCTCCACAGTAACAGGGCCATCACCTTCAATCACATAAAAAGGGAAGGCAACAAGGTCGCTGACCTCCTGGCCAATATAGGGGTGGAAAATGAGAATACTCTACTCACAGGAAATCTGGATATTATATCGAATCATGATCAGGCACAGGAATGCACTCGTCTGGTCCAAAGCGATGCGGCTCCCCCGGATGCGGGTGATAGCACGGATGGGATGCGTGTTTAAATGCGGCCACATGCCAACCATGTTCAGTCGCAAGGAAAACACATGGGCGCAGGCCTGTCTTCGGCCGCACGGGAGTGGTCTGTTTGATATTTACCAGAAGAGCTTAAATGCTCTGTCCGGCCCTTCGGCTAGCATGGAGGTTGTAGTAATGGCAAACGGGTTTCGAGGTGGAGGCAGTTATGATAAAAGCAATGGTGGGTTGGGCTTCACTGCGTCGGTTCATGGTCTATTCATGGTTCTACCTCAGGGTATGTTTATGCAACCTCTGGAGCTGCGAGCAGCTCCAAGCGGCTGTCTTTCCGTCTGGGCCAATTCGCCGTCTGTTTGTGGTCTCCCCGGGACTGGTTTGATTCTCAATTTCGCTCTGCGCATTATCCATTCGGACCCTGCAATCATGGTTAGGCCTGGACAGGAATGCTCAGTCGTCGAGGCACCTCCCGTGGAGGGTCTTCGCGCCCTCCTGTAGATGATACCTCTCCCCATTGCTGCCATTGCCATTGCCATCGTACCCTTGAAGCCAACCCCCTTCAGTCAAGTCAATTCCTGGATTCAAGCGCTCCTGATTCTGCTTCCTCGCCCGCCTTCGGCTCTGCCATTTTCAATTTCAACAGTTCTTTGAACTGCCCCCGGATCAGTGCCCATGTGTCGGTTCTCTTCATCGAAGAATCCCCGGATGGCAGCGATACTCAAGACAGTCGGGGGAAGCAGCCAGCTGACGGCTCAGAGAAAGTCATGAAGACGCCCGCTGCAGATCCAGAGAATGTCTCAAAACGCCCTCTGGCTCAGGAGGCGATGATCAGCAAAAGAGAAGATGTCAACATGGAAACCGCTCCAACTGCAGCGGAGGTGGAGGAATACGGGTGGTGCCGGGTGGTTGAGGAGGAACCTGACGAATAGCGGCACCTTCGTTCCAGGTCTCTGCGGCACATCTGTTAGGACTTTCAGCCTCTCTCGCT
Organism: Pinus tabuliformis; assembly: GCA_031772625.1. NCBI lineage: Eukaryota > Viridiplantae > Streptophyta > Pinopsida > Pinales > Pinaceae > Pinus > Pinus tabuliformis. Next base: position 449,285,499 of record CM062812.1, on the reverse strand, counting down.
GTTTTGATTATGTTTATGTTCTGATGGCAAACTGTCTATGTTTGGGTCTTGGGTACCGGAATCTTTTTCTATGGTTGGGAAGTGTTTGTCTCCCCTGCGCGGGATTAATCTGTTGTTCTGTTGGCGCCCCTGTGAGGGCTGGTTTATTTTTGGTCTGGTTAACTCCTCGGACATTGCAGTCTCAGCTGTTCCAAGTTGCCATTGCAGGCAACTGGTTCTTTCTGTCTTGAAATGATGTAACTGTTTTTTATTTATGTATATAATAGAATAGTTTTAACGAGAAAAAATAATAATATTTTTAAACTAAATAGTTTAATTTTATAATATTAGATTAAAGGAGGTTGAATAAATATGAATAAGTTAATTTTAATTAAATAAAAATTACACCTATTTTTTCTAAAGGTAATACGCTGCAATTTTATTTATAAATTAAATAAACTACATTTATAGATGCTTTATGTTGGACAATATAACTAAGTTTAGTATTCATAATTGTATCAAAATGAATTTTATGTAAAAGGAAAAAAGAAGAAAAAATTATTTTCAAGCATGGGGTTTCAAGCATTGGCCCAACATTGCATGATAATTTTATCAAGAAGTTTTCATTCAAGTGGATGAATCATCCCACCCATCCCATGGAGGGTAAGAGGTTTTCCGTACCATCGAAAAATGCCCATGGGAAATCCTCTTGAATCAAAAGGTCCAAAATACAAATAAGATTGGTTGGTTGAGGGGGAGTGCACATAATATTGTGTAAAGGAAAATTGTTTAGGGGCACTTTTAATATGGAATGACCTTCATTATTGAAGATGATTTACTTACTTTCTATCAAAATATTCTATTCTACAGTCAGGGGTACGCCTTTCTGTTGAGACTTATGTTTTGCAACTAGTGGGATTTTAGCTAGTCCTCTATATAATCTCCTTTCCAACTGAATGACGGTCTTTCATGATCTTGTATTTCATGTCGTATGGCTTGTACAAAGGCGAAAGTGATAAATAAATGAGAATCAGTTTCCAAATATGATGTGCATAAAGGGAATCTACTTGTATGATTGAATTATATTTTTTGTAGTACGTCTAAGGTTGGCACCTTGTTTCGAAGAAGGAGGCACAATATTTTATTTTATTTTTTATTTTTTTATTTTTTTATTTTTTAGAGGGTTTTTTACCTGATATATTGCTTTCCCCCGCCAAGGAGGCTCTAGGGAAGTAAACGTTTATGCTTCAAAAAGGTATCAGAATTTTGGTGAGTAATCTCCAAGAAGATTTTGGGCCCATATTAGAAGGTATTCATCCATAGTGATATTCATCATTGATGTCTATAATAAGGAATTGAATACAGTCCATTCCTCCTCATCTAGGGCCCCTTACAAAGACACCTTGGCTACAAAGAGGCACACTTGATTCCCTTTAATAGTGATTTTAGTTGATACTTGGTTTAGATTAAAGAAACATTCTTCATTGAGTTTCTAAATTAGAGGTGTTAATAACAGATGGGTATTTTGAATCCCTATCTAGGGGTATTTTCCAATGAGAATATTTTTCCCATTTCTAACCTTTGTTCTAAGATCCTTACAAATGAGAGGGAAGGCATGAACTATTTCTTTGCAAATAATTGATTTGTTCTTTGTTGATTTTACTAGTGATTGGATCCAATCTTGAGTCGACAATGGATAAATGTATTTTAGGTGCATGCCATGTGACCAAATACCTAAGAATTGAATATGTTTATAGAAACTTATAATAGCTAGGAATTTTGACAACCATTGAATTTTTCTTAAGCCCCACCCTCCAAGTGATATGGGTGAAGCGATGGATGTTTTCCCATTTTTTAAATAAAGGTTTTTTTTTCATATATAGTTCCCTAACCATAAAAAGAAAAGGGAGATCTACTTGATTTTATAAATAATTCCATATATGATGCAAGAGAGTGAAGCCTAATATATATGGATCACATTGATTACATATTTTTATAAGTTAATCAGCATGCACGTGCCAACTATTTGTTGCCCAAAGATCTAGCTTCGTTTCTATTTTTTACTAGAATCCAATTCCAATTTTCTATGATGTAATTATTTGTTTTTAGGAAGAAGCCAAATCATTTTAGATTCCCTTCCATATTTTCAATTTGGATGGTTAGGGTCCTTAAAATTCTCTCTTTCTCATCTTCCGAAAGGCAATTTTCCTAAAGAGTGGATTTTCTCAAATTGATGGTCATACCCATGGCCAGGGAGAAGAGATCCAAAATATATTTGAGGTCTAATATATTATTTAGATCCACCTCCAAGAAAATTATAATATCATTTATAAAGAGAAGATTAGAAAGTGAATGATTTATGAGAGTGCAATAAATCTCAACAAGTGTTCAGTGGCATGTGATATGAGACAATTGAAATATTCAATGACCATAAGGAAAGGAAATGGAGATAAGAGACAATCCCACTGTAATCCCCTTTCAGGATTAAAGAATATGGAGGTTGATCCATTTATGATGATAGTCATTGAGGAATTTCTAATGCAATTTAGAACCCAAGTGTCAAATGAGTGACAAAAGCCAAGAAGCAAGAAGATAGCTTGAGATAGAGCTAGTTTACTCTATCAAATTCTTTGGAGAGATCAACTTTGAAATTTATGGATTCCTTATGCTAAGTGTGTATGGTAGCGTCTCTCTTGATCGAAGCTAATGGCTTCATGAATTTGGTAGCCATTAAGGAACCTAAATTTCTCTTAAGAAATATCCTCTAATAGGAAAGATTTAAGTTGGGGGACCATAATTTTGGTTATGATTTTGTATATGGTGTTGCAAAGGGAGATAGGCCTAAATATATCAAAGGATGATGGATTTTTTGATTTTGGAAGAAGGTAAATGAAGTTGGAATTCTTACCACAAGTATCTGTAGTAGGGACAAGGAAAGTCTACTTGACATCTCTTACACCTCTATGGACAGAACCAACCACAATCATTCATCAGGGCCATACATAACCTACCTTCCTGCATTCCACTCCCCAGCAAGTGGCATGAGCCCGCCTACCTACTTATATATAAGGAACTAGTATCATAAGAGGTAGTCCTCCTTTGTGGTATGACGTTACCACACTCGTGATAGGACGTGATTCTACCCTATTGTTTCTGAATAACAGTCATGTTTTTAATGGTCCCTTTCCCAAAAACAATTTTATTCTTTCAATTATTTTTCTTTCCCCCCCCTACTAATTGTTATTACAACTAGTGTGATTTGCACCATTTTAACATGGGAAGTCTTTTTGTAGGTGCATATATTTTTCTTAGTGCCTCTTAAGTTTATATGTCCCGAAGCTTGTAAATTAAAGTAGAATTCATGGATTTAGCATTCTTTTTGATAATCCATAGTTTATCATCTCTTAAATATGGTGTGAACCTAAGAATACAAGGGGAGACACTACCACTAAGTGCACAATTTGATAATCATGCAATTAAATAAACATTTTTAAATGAAAATGTTTTCATGGTCCACCAAGTTCTCCTTTTAGAATACCGACCCCTCCTCACGTGAGTTCCCTACAACATCTAGAGAAAATAGCCTCTCAACATAGCTATGTTCAAGTATTGTCTCTTCTCTCTTATTTTGTGAAGGAAGATATGAAGTGTTTTTATAGTTGGATATGTTGATGGTAGTTGTAAAGTAAATACTTTAGTCAGTTAATTTGGTGGAACAAGGCCAACCACGTGAAGGTGGAAGATTATATGCGACGACCCCCCCCCCCCCCCCCCCCCCCCCCCCCCCCCCCCGACATCACTCTCAATTCCCCAATACCTAATCTATCTACTATAATATATTTGAAAGAAACATAGTAACAATCAAACATAAAACCAAGGAAAATAAAAATTTAAGGTGAATGATAGAGAACAAACCAACTGAAAACATATAAATATATACCTCGTACATTTAAAAATTTTGATATCATTAATATTCTTGATCATAAAAATCATCATCTATATCATCTAGTTCATAATTCATGTTCAAAAGATTTCCCATATTAGCATCATCATCATTTTTTATATCATCATCTGGAACATGTTATTCTACATTTGGTTCTACTTCTTTAAGTTCTTCATCTGACACATCCTCAATATCATCTAGTTCATCCAAATTAGAATGGTATCAATTAACATATCCTTGAACTTCATCGACATCTTTGTTTGACACATGAATCCCCTACTCCTCTACATCATCTTCTTATTCAATTTCATCTTCTTCTGCTACATTATACTTTACCGTCCTTTCTCTTGGATCATATCTAACAACATATGACTAGCCCACTTACCTGGAACCTCTACGTAAATACTTGTTCAAATTTACTTAGAAGAACATAGGGATCTGATCTTGGCTCAAAATTCCTTGAATTAACCATGGTAAATAAGTTAGCATTCTCAATAGAAGTTCTATCAGGGTCACGCTCATGGATTCATAGCCTGAACCATTTGACATCGAACATAACTAATTTTAAGGATTTAAAGTCACAGTGAAGTATATCATCTAGATACACATAACATAGATTGTAAGAGACATTTGGGTGTTGGTCACCTCTAGAGGAAACGTTGATAACCTAAAATACTACATTTATCCCACTATAAAAAGTTTTCATCTTTTCATCCAACCTTTTGATGTGAAGTTTGTGGCCATTGCACTACATTTTCATGTGGTGTTTCAACTGCAATATGCCAAACACATAAAAAAATGCATTTTCAATTGATAAACATATTTATACTAGGAAATTTTAGAAATTAAGAAAAGAACATGCCATATGCATCAATATAGTTGTAGAAAAAACTAAGTGGTATGGGTGAATATGCTTTTTTGATAATCTTTAAACCATATGCTAAACCTATTTTCCTCTGTGTAATATTAGTATCTCCACTACATTCAACTTCTTTGACCAATGTAGACACACCATATGATGATAACCTACCTTTATTAACTTGTTTGCATCGTTCAATCCATACCTTCATCCAATCAAGATTGTTTGCAATGTATAAATGTATTGCACCCCACTCTTGATTGAATGTATTAAAAAAAAAATCACATTTATATAATTAGTTACCATGTTATACATTCATAATAATGGATTATGCAAGAAGACTAAATATTAAATAACATATACATAAAAACAAAAAAGTAATATGTACTATAAATCTCCACTATCTACTTACATCTCACTTTCCTCATTCTACCTTTCCCCAATAGGTGCTCCCCTTCAAACTTGGTCATATATTTGACATTCTAAACTTGATACAATACATTAATACTTTTTATGATTTCAGGACTATATTAACTAATATAAACCATGGTTTGATGTACCATATATCCCTCTACCATAAAACCCTCAGGACGTGCTCTTTGTTTGAGAAAATCCTTCACTGATTTCAGTTGAATCTCAACCATCCACATTGATATTGTGTGTATAGGTCCACACTTTTCAATCTCCTTGACTTGGTGTATGAGGTAGTGTTCTTATGAATTGAAAAATACTAGAGGTAGATACTTTTTCATTTCACACAATTGACGAGGAATTTGTTTCCTCCCATACTTTAGATCTTTTTTTATTGATTTCTTTACATGGAAACCATATACAAATGAAGAAAGAAAATAAAAGGTTTCAACAAAAAAAAATATAGTACATGACAAGTAAATCACATGCAGTCAAATATAAATTGTGCAACAAATTATTGAACAAATTACACATTGCAAATAAATCTCCACTTTCCTCTTGCATTTGTTAAGATCATATATAACTTGTTTGACATTATTGTGAAAATTGTCTAGGAGAGATATAGGTAGAACATACTGTAGCAAAAATAATGATAAATCAATATTTATTGCCACATTGATAGAAAAACAAAACACACAAGATTTTTCACCAATGTACATATATATAGACAAAAATAATTACCTTAATGAATGCATGCCAATCATGAGTTTTTACCCCACTTAATTCACCTTTATTTGTTAGGATATTCTTTATATTTAAAGAAAATCCAGTTGGAAATTTAAATTTTTTAATAACCTCTTTAACATCCTTACTTTGCTGCAACAATAACCATGGAAGGGAACTTAAATTTTGGTCATCTCCATCGCTATTTGAAATAACCACACTTTCCATTACATGATGGGCCTCCTTAATGTCATTACAAATCTTAAAAATTTTCTCTTTATCTCTCCTTCCATATAAAATTCATCATAAGGTCTCTATTACATTCTTCCTAATGTGCATTGTATCAAACAAATAAAAAAATTATAGTTGCTCATAGTAGGGGAGTCTATTGAATTGCTTGGGATAAATTTTAATTCCTCGTGTAAGTGCCTTGTTATCAATGCCTTGGTGACCTACAAGGTGAATCATAGTTAGAGATATTATAACAACAATACCTTCTAATTACTATAATGAATAAAATGCAATAAAAATATAAAATAATCCAAACATAGGATGCATATTGATACATAGACACTTCGATCCATACCTTGAGAGACTCTATGATATTGCAACTTCCTTGAAGGAGGTGTCATTCTTTGTGGTATTTATCCAGTCTCTTATTTCCCATGGAAAGATATTTTCCGGTACTTCGGTACCTATGGTTCTTAGAAAGGAAGTTCTTATACTCATCAAACACCTCTTTTCCTAAGCTTCTTGAATGATGAGACTTGATTTTAGGACCACAAATTGGACAAGAAAATTTACCCTTTGTTTTAAGACTTACAAGAGATGGAATAATTTTTATATCAATTATTTAAGTATGTACAATGAAGGGGCTATTTAAAAAATATACATGAAATGAAATTAATAAAATAAAACACTATTAAAGTGAATTAGGGTAACATTATAACATACCACATAAATGTGTTATCCATGGGGCATCGTGAATGGTCCAAACAAGCGTTGCATGGAATTCAAATTCCGTTTGTGCGTCTACTGGTCTAGAGATGTCATACATAGTTACACCATTCCATAAGTCTACTAACTCATCGATAAGAGGTTTGATATATACATTCATATCGTTGACCTGGTACTTACGTGATTGATTGAACAAATAATACATAATTCTACATATATGAGTAAATAAAAAAATATAGGACATAATTGAACATATATGAGTAAACAAAAAAATATGAGACATGAATATGAAACAAACAAGACAAATGAGATGCTACTGTGTTAAAAAGAAATCCTAAACAAATTAATACTTGGAACAATCATTATCAACATTGTTGAAAATGAAACAAGAAAATCATAATTTAATTTTATCCTTGAATTAAATTAGGAATAAAATTATAATTCCACATCACATGACAAATTGTATTAGTTAATTAAGTTAATTTAACTTAGTTGGCTCAATTAATTTGAGTTGACGGTCTAACTTGAGTCGTGTAGAGTGTCTCCTACATTATAGGAGCCCTGGTTGAGTTTATTTTGAGTTGTAATTAATTAATTCAACTTAACTGAGTTAAAGTGAGTTAAACTAGTTCCAACTAATGGAGGAACTAGTAGGAGGTCAGACAATGGGGTGTTGTTTCATGTGTTCAACTAGTTTACTGATGATTTACTCATAAATAACTCATGCACGTCAGATCTGAGAGTTACCCAATTGATATTGGAGTTCAGGGATAATGTACTATCAATTGTGTAATCATCTAAATTGTACAAGTGGTGCATGTAGTTAGAGGAAGGCCTATGAAGGATTACGCAATTCCTTTGAGGAATTTCCCTAACTAATAGGGGGCTAATTCCAAAGGAAATAGTGAAAGGGAATAGGGACTTTGGAAAGTGAGAAATTGGTTAAGTATTGGCCTAGGCTTGTCTAGGAAGCAATGAGACAAATAGAGATAGTGCAGAGGTTTCTCGAGTTTGAGAAAAGAATTGTAATCTTCTCATATTTTTTTTATTAATGCAATATATAGATAGCAGGGGTTTATAGTTTTGGCTTTCTTCAGGAAATAATTATGTAATTTGTTGATTGAATTCTTTCTCTTGTATGCTTCGTGATTTCGTGATCATTTAATTTTTTCTGCTGATGAGTAGAGTAGATTCAAGTCTATTGTTTTAGTAAAATGAAATTAGCAGTTTGAATCTACAAGGGATTTCTACAAACATTATGCGCTCCCTCTTTATTGACATCCATGGAGGAATGTTATTGTTGATAACAAAAATGGTTCACACTGAGTAAGTAGATTTGAGGTCTCTAAGTGGATTAACACAGTCAGATGCTTATAAAAGCCTACAATTATGAGGTTCTTCTTTGAACTTTGGCCAACTTTCCTCTATATTCCTAAATTCGAAGAACACCATATTCAATTTGTTTCATTACATGGAAATCCATAAATTATGTTATGCTTTTACACCTAAACAATTGTCGTAGGCGCGGAATTATGGGAATATAACAAAGAACCTTAAGAGGTACCTTTTCTTTTAATTTATTGGTTTGATGACTACTCTCATCACATTTTGGGCATTTGTATTTCGACGCATGTTCTTTATAATAGAGAATATCATCATTAGTAAATGCATGAATAGCTTGATACTTTATTCCAATATCTTTCATAATGGCTTGTAAATCTTGGTACATATGAGGTAAAACATTTGACGGTGGTAACATAAATTCGCCTAAAAATATACAACATAAACAAATCAATATTATTGGTTAATGTAAACAATATTAATTGTACATATTGCATCCAATTGTTAAAAATTAAATGATAATCAATGTACTAACATTAAAAAAAAAGTAAAAAATAATTGCTTCATCATGTTGTACCAAATGTCACCAAATATATTACATACCTTAAGAGTTGTGTCACGTATGTGTTTGAAAAACCATTCACCTCCTTTAACTTGGCTAGTAGCAATACAACAAAGATAAGATTGTTTTTGAGCCTTCATAAAGAGGTTGACTTGACCTCTCAAGTATAGTTATATCATAAGCACCATCACACTAGTTGTTATCATAATCGATTCCAATGTTACTGAATGTCTCCTAGATCAATCTAATTGTTCGGTCTTCTTCCAACTGTTTTATCAACATCATTATCTTATTCTATAGGATCATTGGCTTGATCCTCAATATTTGTTCCATGTTCTTGAACAAGTGTTTGTACTAAAACCACCTCTTCCTTATTGAGCAATGCCCTAAGGAGACCATACTATACAATTACAATCAATAAAGTAATATTAGTATATATAGAAAAATTTTAAATGGTATTACACACATTTACAAATATAATATAGGAAAACAAAGACATATAAAGACAACTTAGGTGAGTGAGAGAAACAAATACAAAAAATAAATGTGATCATAAAGCTTGTGCAATTTAGCAAGATGTTTAAGATTTTGTTGGAAAAAATTAGGAACAGTGACCTGACAATCATCAAACCCTTTTCATTCCATCACATTTACAAATGTACTCAAAGTACAAGACTCAAACAATAATGTGAACGAATCTAGGCAATACCAATCAAGTTCAAGCAAGGAAACCTCAAGGTAAATACTACAATATTTTTCATAATGGATTCCATAAGACAAGAGAATGAGAGGGGAAAGGACACAAAATGTATTTTATCCCTAGCTCCTATCAAATATCTGATTATGACAAGTGAAGCATGAATCTTATATTATATTTTTAATCATATTTTAATTAAAAAAATATTTGTAAAAAGGATGTCGACTTTTAATATTATATGAAAGGTATTCTACAATCAAAGTTACTAGTAAAATTAGTTGGTGGCTAGATGGGTATAGGAATGTACAAGAGGAAGATTAGTCTTTCTTATTCTTTGTTGTTTGTTCATATGTTTGTCTCTATTTATTCTTTCTATACCCCATTCTACATAATTTCCTATTTTTTGCATCATTGCTCCTAAATAGGTAGGTCTCATATTGTCTAGGTTAGTTTATCAAAATCAAGGAAACAATGTGTTTGTTGATCTAACTTATTAGTTCCATTTTATTTTGTATTTTTATCATATGTTTTCACTTATAAACACTAAAATCAATAACACGTGTTAGAAAATTAGATAGAATCCCCTTTTTTCTTTAGGTGAGTGGTAGGGAACCCACTAACTACATTTTTCATAGGAGCCCTTTTTTACTAAGGGATGCGGTCAAACTCTCCTTGTACACAAAATGGGGTATTTTTTCTTTTTGACTACATGGTTGATTTGACCAAAATGTCAAAAACTCACTTCTTCGTACTTAGTGGTAAGTGAATGGTATAGAATAAAAACATTGTGCCTACCTCAAAGGACAATCAAAATGGATGTTCTACCTTGCATGAGTGATAATAAGTAAGGTAAATTTGAAAATGATAATCATTAATTATTTACCAAACAATCCATTAATCTACCCCTTTCCTAGAACTATTATAACTTTGATATTACTTCAAATTGTCTCACAATTTACAACAAATGAGACCTTTTACTTATAAAAAAAGTTACTTTATATAGAGAATTATTCACTCCATATCACTTGGGCTTACAGATTTCATTGTCACCTAAAACATTTTTAAATACGGAGTGCAAGGCTTATGTCCCATACTTTTTTCCTTAAAAAATGAGAAAGAGTCTCTTTTATGAGTAAAATACATTGTGGTTAGGAACATAACATCATTCATAAATCTAGGGTGGTAGGAGTGGGAGGGAATTTAGAGTGGCGAGAGTGGTAGGGGTTATCCGTTCCCCTAACAAAAAAAAAAGAGTTAAAGTTTTCCTAGGGTCTAGGGGAAGCCACCAACAACCAAGTCGAGGCTCTATGGCATGGACTTAAATTACTAGCAGAAGAAAAGGTGAAAAAGGTAAGAGTTGTTGGTGACTCACTCATAGTTATCTAGAAAATCTTATAATATTATTGTAAAGGGAAAGGAGGACTATGATGATTAACACTATGATTATTCTAGGAATGTTTTGAAGATTTTACAGTTTTAGGGTACTACATTTGGTTCTCTTGTGGAATTTTAAACACGGAAACTATTAAAATTTTATTTCTAGATTTATAGATTGTTATTTTCGGTTCTTTTTGGATGATGTAACTGGAGCTGACTAAGTCCTTCACCATTTTATAAGATATAAAATCCAAATCGTTATATTTAAAAAAAAAACACCAAACATAAATTTGTATCCACTGCGATCAATTATCACTAAATCGAAGAAAATCAAAGTGAAATGTAAATTTAAATTTTTGGGGTAATTTTAATATAACAAACTCACTTTATGTTGGTTATAACCTCGTTTTTGTACTCATATTTTAGTTGGAACGCTTACATGCTTTACCCAAATCATTTATGGTTTTCCAAATTCGATTTCTAGGTTATGATTGAGCATTTCCCAGATTGAACTAGGTGATAAATACTTCTTCTTTACCCTTTTTCCTTATTTTCCACAAATTGTTGTAAGTAGACAACAAGAACATACTACATTGGGAACAATAAGAACATACACAGATAAACAAAACAACAACAAATTGTTGGAGAGGAATTCTCACCCAGATTTGTATTAGCATTAGTGTAAACTTTATACATCAGATATGTGATTGGAGAGGTTGTAAGTGTTCTCAACCACATATTAACCTTACTTTCAGATTTACTAAATATTACTAACATTTACATGACAACATGGATATAAAGACGCTTACAACATCTCCCCACCTTCAATACCTTTCTCATCTCAAGCAAGGATAAAAAATGTCTTGAACCACTGCTCTCCGCAGAAGTGTCCTTAATGTGCATCAACCATGCATATCAAGTTGCATACGTAACTCAGCCACAACAACCGCAAGCAAGGTGCATGTGTACAAGGTTTACTATGACTACTTCATACCCGGAAGTTGCTTCTCGCGGATGTCCATTGTTCACATTATGTGCAGTCTTCTCAATCATCTAGACTATTAATCTGACAAGGAACCATCAACAACTCGTCTCCAATCCAGGGGCGTCCTCTCCACTCTCTCTACGAATGATTCCAACGTGGAACTGTCATTCCTGGGAATCCTTGAAAAAGATAATCAATCATATGCCAAATCAACCATCTCTGTCACAGTCCAATATCTATTTAACAATTTTATACTGAGGGGTTTAATCCATATGTTCCTTTTACTTTTTTCATCATTTTTAATCATTCAAGGCTTTGTGTGTTATGCATGTGTGATTTCCTGCTCTTGAGTGTTCTGCTACCGCAAATAGATTTGTGGAAAAAAAATTATTGCTTTGATGCTTTATTAATTTTGCTACAAAATTATATAATCGGGCTATTCATTTGTTGCTCTGTCTTGATGTTGCTAGAAATGACCAGATAAAAGATTGGCTTTATAGATTGCTTGTTGAGTCTGCAATTTTATTTTTGAAAAACAAATCTAGCAACTAGACACAATAGAATTTATTGCCAACCGGGCTTTTACAATTGATATCAATAGAAGCTGGTCTCATCAACAATGTATTGATTTTAATTACAACTTGGAGAAGATCGCATGCCTAAAGGAGGCTCGCGTTTAACCTTCCAATAATTTTTGACCCTAAAGACTGACTGCAAGACACAATCGACAATTCAAGTCATTAATCTTTCATAAAAAATGTACAGACTCAACAAACTAGATATTAACTAGGATAATCTTTATAATGAGATTACATAAATTTTGTTCTATTGCAGTTGTGAGTCTCCAGAATAATATACCCAATTAATTGACAGAGATGTTTGGTTTCCGCACTCCTAAGTATATTAAAAATACGTCAAAGTATTTGTGACAATTTTCAAGCTTCTAACATCATAAAGCAATGTTTTCAATTTAGCAAAATATAATTGGTCATAGTTCAGGTGAAATCAGTAATCCAGACTCCATACCAGTCTCTTCCGTTACTCTTTCAAATCAAAGTCGTGAAGTTGAATCTGACATTAGAAAATTGTAGTTAATTCTACCAAATAGTTATGTTAACCCAACTAGATTCGGTCGTGTTGAAAAGACGATCCCAGAAAGTTTGCAGCCGCAGCTTGCAAAACTGCATTGTGTGATTAATAACTCAGACCAAGAAGTGGGAAATATTTTTCTGCTGCGCCGAACCATAGTCACGAGTGTTTTAGCCAATTGGCAAAGTTGCGGCAAAGATTCTGGGTTCAACGTAGTACAGTTGCCGCGGCGGTTGAGAAATACATAAACTCTGACTAGTCAAAGGCGTCGATAGTCGGACAGCCGTCCGATTGTGTTTGGTGAGCCGCAAACCCCGAAAGAGCTCGGGGCATCGATAGTCGAACAGTCGTTCGATTCTGTTTGGCGAGTCGCAAACCCCCCAAAGAGCTAGAGGATTCCATAATACGCTAGAAACAAGGTGATCGTTAACTGCATTCGCAATAAATAAAGTGATCGTGAGTTTTAAGGACCAGAGCTTTTTGGATTTGGCATTTTAAGAAAAACGTTTACATATTTGGGAGTTTTATTTGTTTTATTAAAAACAAATTAAAAATCGTTCTTGAAATTTAAAGCCGAAAACCCTCCGTGGGTAAGTTTATTTTATTTTTTTATAAGGAGGTTTAAGAATCCAAGTGGAGAGCGCATGGTATTAAAAGTAAGTTTGGTTTTTTTTGTTTTTCAATTTTTTTTTTTTAAATTTAAAAAGTGTTCGTTTTAATTTTTTTTTAAAGAAACAAGGAGCATGGTATTAAAAAAAAATTTGGAAAAAGAGTTGGGATTTGTAATTGTTTTGTCATGACAATGTTTTGAGTAAAGATTGTACCTTATGGGGGCGCATATTGAAAATCATATTTTTTTTGGGGGCGATATGGAAGACCACCTCATGCAATCAGGAAAAATAGTTATAAAACATAGGAATGACCGCAGGCATGGGTCGCAAAGCGCAACTGAAGAATATTAAAAAAAGAAATCGAAAAGAAGAGGCAAAGATCATTGCCATGGTTAGATAGGTTCAGGCCGCAACGGAGGAATTGACAAGTCTAGTAGAAGACAAAGAAGAAATCGAGGGTGATTGGTGTAGCGTTGATTTGCTACCACCTTCTATGTTTACAGGTGAATATTTTGATCATTGGGTTATCAAGATGTTAAATTTTCTTCGAGCTAGAGAGTTAATTGAGTATGAATCTAATAACCCATATAATGCAGTATGTGATGTTTTAGCATTGAATTTTATAAAACAAACATTGGATGGGAAGTGTTTGTGCATGGTAGCAAAAGCTACAACTTCCAAGGAAGCATGGAAATTCTTGGAAGTAGAGTTTGGTGCAAGGGAGAGTGACATGCAACATCAAGTTATGTAACAAGAAAAGAAGTCAGCTCCAGATTTGAGAGTATATGAGCAAGACTCTGAGAGGAAAATAGAGCTTGGATAATTCCACTCAAAAGTGGATGATGGTTGTCAAGACCATAAAATTGAAACTCATTATACAAGCATGCATATGGATGAAGAAGATGCAACAAAGATCGTAGAGAGAGAAGTTGAAGCCTATGTGTGTGAAACAAAGCAAGAGCAAATAAATGCTCAAGGAATCCACTGTAATGTGGATGATAGAGATGATTGTGAATCCCACTGTGATGAAACACATGTGGATGATGACTGCAAAGTTATATGTGAATTTGTGAAACCAATTGCAGTTGATGGAGTTGGTGAAGTTGAAATTGTTAATAAAATTGGCAATGAGCACATGCATGTTCGGATATCCCACCATAGTGTGGATGAGCATTATATTGATGATATGTGTGGTTCCTTTTTTGAAACACGGATTGATTGTGGCAATATGGTAAGCGTGATGTTTGATGAAACATTGAAGGGTGAAGCTGCCATTGTAGCAGCAAGGTATGAAGCAGTTGGAACTGCTCATGTAGCAGTATGTCATCTAGCACCAACTGATGATCAAGAACAGGATAAAGTGATTGAAGAGTTGATGATGAAAATATCCACTAACAGCATAACTGTGGAAGAAAACCTCCATGCAGTTGAAAAGAAGGCAGATATAGAGCAGGAAAATCACATTGAAGAGAGTCATTAAAGATGTTCTTAACATTGTTTTTGAATATGCAGGTGTTGAGAATAACATGGGAAAAGAAGTTGAAAGAAAGGTTGTTAATAAATTTGATGCAGATTTGAAGCTCATTGAAGAATGGGTTCTGAAGCCAATAGAACAAATTGATGCGAGTCTTAAAGAAAAAGTTTAAATAAATGAATTGAATGAAATGGTGAATAATGATCTTGAGTGTGCAGATTATAGGAAAAAAACAACAAAGAAAATAAGACATTTTGAAGATGTAATGTTGTGGTAGCATTCCACGGTTGAACGAATATTTGAAGAGGCAAGTATAGAAGACATGATCCAATTGTTTTTCAGAACAAGTTCAAAACAAGTCAAAGAAAAATTGCAGCAGCAACAAGTGAATAAATCCTACAACAAGAAAGTTCAACAAAGCAGTTTCAAGGATATAGAATCTGGAAGTAGAGAAAAAGAAAATGCAAAATTCTTGAGCCATTGTAAGCCTAGCTGAGACATAGACCAGCAGGCATGTTTATGTTATAGTGAAGTCATGTTGAGTCATGTTGAGTCATACAGTTGTAATTAAGGGGGAGTGTTAGAAATAGTAATTACTCTCGCATGTGGAGTTAGCTAAAAATAGAGAGTCAGTTAACTAAGTGATTGAGTTAACTGAGTGTTGAGCGTTGAGTCAAGTTGAGTGATGGATAAAGAGTTAAGTGCAATCCATATTTAGAGTGTGAGTTAATTGAGTTTGTGTGTGCATGTCAATATGTTTTGGGCGAGTCGATAGTTGAAAAGGTCTAAATACCCTTCACTGAGTTCATTGTAAGTATCATGTTTTGTGTGATCAATAGAAGTGCACCAACTCATGTTTTCTGTGTGAATTCATGTTTTGTTTCCTTCGCCTTTAGAGTCGGTCCATATCATTCTTTTCACTTCCATCATCAGGTACTGTTTCTTTTTTCCTGTAATCTGCACACTGAAGATCAATATTCACCATTTCATTCAATTGTTTTATTCCATTTGCGACTTTAAGACTCGCTTGAATTTGTTCTATTGGTTTCTGAATCCATTCTTCAATGAGCTTCAAATCTGCATCAAATTTATTAACAACCTTTTTTTCAACTTTTTCGTCCATGCTATTTTGAACACCTGCATATTCAAAAACAATGTTAAAAACATCTTTATTATGCTCTTCAGTGAGAGCTTCCTTCTCTACATTTGTCTTCTTTTCAACTGCATGGAGGTTGTCTTTCACTGTCATGTTGTTAGTGGATATTCTCATAAAAAACTCTTCAATCACTTTATCATGTTCTTGATTATCAATTGCTGCTAGATCGCATAATGCTTCATGAGCAGTTCCAATTACTTCATATCTTGCTACTACAGTAGCAACTTCAACCTTCAATGTTTCATCAGACATTGCGCTTACCATATTGCCACAATCAATCCTTGTTTCAAAAAAGAAACCACACATAACATCAACATAATGTTCATCCACACTATGGTGGGATATCTGAGCATGCATGTGCTCATTGTCAATTTCATTGACAATTTCAACTTCACCAAATCCATCAGTTGCGGCTAGATTCACCAATTCACATATAACTTTGCAGTCATCATCCACATGTGTCTCACCACAGTGGGATTCACCATCTGTATCATTACAGTGGAGTCCTTGAGCATTAATATGTTCTTGCTCTGTTTCACACGAAGAGGCTTCAACATCTCTCTCTACAATCTTGCTGCATATTCTTCATCCATATGCATGCTTGCATAATGGGTTTCATTTTTATGGCCTTGACAACCATCATCGACTTTTGAGTGGGATTCTTCAAGCTCTCTTTTCCTCTCAGAGTCTTGCTCATCTATTCTTAGATCTGCGACTGACTTCTTTGCTTGTGACATAACCTGCTGCTGCATGTCACTCTCCTTTGCACCAAACTTTGCTTCCAGGAATTTCCATGCTTCCTTGGAAGTTGTAGCTTTTGCTACCCTGCACAAACACTTCTCATCCAATGCTTGTTTTATAAAATTCAATGCTAAAACAACCCATACTGCATTATATGGGTTATTAGATTCATACTCAATTAACTTTTTAGCTCGAAGAAAAGTTAACATCTATATAACCCAATGATCAAAACATTCACCTATAAACATAAGAGGTGGTAGCAAATCAAAGCTTCACCAATTACCCTCGATTTCTTCTTTGTCTTCTACTAGACTTCTCAGTTCCTCGGCTGTGGCCTGAACCTCTCTAACCATGGCAATGATCTTTGCCTCTTCTTTTCGATTTCTTTTCTTAATATGCTTCAATTGCGCTTTTCAACCCATGAATATGGTCATTCCTATGTTTTATAATTTATTTTCTGATTGCATGAGGCTATTTTCCATATGGCCCTCGAAAAAAATATGATTTTCAATATGAACCCCCGTAAAGCACAATCTTCACCAAAAACTATGATGCTCAAGGAAACAAAGAAAATATTTTATAGACAAATAAACTTTACCAAAAACCCTTCAAAAATTTCTTCTTGCTAATAAAAAATTCCCAAATTTTATGTTTTTTTTAATTAAAAAAAAATTAAAAATAATTATTTTCCAAAACCCTTTTCAAAAATACTTTTTGAAAACTTTAATAAAAAACCTTTTCACCCGTATAACCAGAGCTTGTCGTTTTAAATCACCCAGTTTTGAAATAAACCCACCACAATGCACTTCTTTTTTTTAATAAAAAAAAACTTTTTTCAAAGCTCCACAATCTTCAAAGGTTTCGAATAGCCTTTTAAAACCTTATAAATCAACTTTTCAAATAACTTTAAAGCCTTTAAAAAAACTCAAAAAATTGTCGTTTTCAAACTTGCCCATGGATTGATTAACGACTACGGCTTATGGTGGGTTTCCCTTCGTACGCGGTTTTGACTTCGGCTACGGATACGACTACAGCGCGGTTTTGACTTTGGCTACAGCTACCGCTACAGAGCGGTTTTCACTTCGGCTACGGCTACTGCTACAGAGCGGTTTCGACTTCGGCTACGGCTTATGCAGGCTCTCCCTTCTCACGCTCTCTTCGGCGTTGTTAGCAATTTGTAGACTGCGACTCCAGCTGCGGCTCACGGCGGTGACTACGGCACCTTGTCAGTGTCACGGGTGATTCTGCATAGTGATCATTCACGTACTCAACGCCGAAAATGAAAACTTGGATTCTCTTCGTTACTTATCGCTCCCCCAATATGACTCTGCACGCTGCGGCGGCAGGTTCTC
The DNA here is from genome assembly GCA_031772625.1 of Pinus tabuliformis. Classification (NCBI taxonomy): domain Eukaryota; kingdom Viridiplantae; phylum Streptophyta; class Pinopsida; order Pinales; family Pinaceae; genus Pinus; species Pinus tabuliformis. Next base: position 449,267,242 of record CM062812.1, on the reverse strand, counting down.
TATCTCTTGCTCTTAGATTTTTCATTTCAGCTTCTTGACTTTGGTTTGATATCAATTTGTTGGAAAGGCAGAGGAGACAAAACAAATAATTCACACACAAATTTAGAGCGGCTGCTTTTTTATTCATAACACAATGAACCTAGTGAAGGGTATTTAACTTTTTTCGAGCTAGCGACTTGGTTAAAATATCTAGACATGCAACCACACACTAAAAGTAGTCTATCTCTTAATTCACTTGACTCAACACTCCTATATCAATCACTTAGTTAACTAACTCTCTATGTTTAGCTAACTTCACATGCAAAAGTAATTACTATTTCTAACCAGTCATCATTCTTGTCCGACTTCTACCAAGATATTCAACATCGATTCTTGTCCAACTTCTACCAGGATATTCAACATCGACAACATCGACTAGCATTACAATATTGTGAGGAGGATGATCTAATATAAAAGACATATTTCTTGGATGCACCTCTGAGATTCGATTCCCAAATGAAGATGGAATCATGACTTAATATATGCAGGATGAACGATGTCGACCAGGAAGCAAGAATTATATAATCAAAACTTTTCAATTCTCTCCAAGTCGAAAGGTAAAATGAATCAATTAGATCCTTAGATTAGACAAGTCTCCACTTTGCTCATGTGACTCAGAGCCATTTATATAAAATATTTATTTGATCATATACATCATTGGTGTTACGAGGGTCATGCAAACCTTTAAGACTGGATCAATAGTAATAGAAACACATTCAATGCCAAGGAAGTCGGACGTCACCCCAGTCGACTCAACCCAATGCCAACTCTGTCGCCTCTGAGTCTAGTGACAAGTCAACTTTGTACATGGATTATCCCAGCCTAAATCAATTAAAATGTTAATAAATGAATTTGTCTGAATGGAATTGGTTAGCATATCCAGAAATAGAAACCAACTCCATCGAATAAACAAATCCACTGTGTTAATATCTCATTGATCCATATATTTGACTTGTTTCTTGTAAAAGTATTCGACTTACTCATTATTCGAGAAAAAGAAAGAACAACAGAATTCTATCAAGACAAGGCCTCCATTTGACCAGCAAATACAAGAATTCTTTGAAGCGATTTTAATAATTCGAACTTGCTAGAAAAGAAAACTCCAGAAAGGTGAAAAACTATTGTTGGTCATCAAAAACATGCTTCTAAAAACTGGACTCAGGTGCCTACTTAAGTTAATTAAAACATATGTGGCTTCAATAAAGATGATGATGCTTTAAATAATGCACAGTCGACCAACACATTAATTAAATTTATCCAAATTTGTCCAAGTCAGCCTCTTTATAGCTTTTAAAATGAAAATAACTCCAACCCAACTCTTTTAAATTCAGATGATTGGCGTATAAATTTCGGGTCTTTTGCCATACCTCGACAGGTAATTAGGAATGGGCCATCGAGAAAATGTTTACCAACAAGAGGGTTTTCTTTCCAGAACAGCAACAATAAATATCCACAAACATGATGACTATGTCTTCGAGCAATTTCTGGGCAGCAAGCTTTTCTTGAGCAACAAATTGTCAAACAATTTTAACACTCTTACCTCCCTGTGCGTAGTATCTATAGAAAGCATATTTAATATATACATAATGTTGATTCAGTCTTATTTTCTTATTTTCCTAACCATTTTCTAGGAGTATAGGAGCCATTACATTTTCTTGTCAATGTGCTTTGAATTTTATTTTCTCTAAATATTTAGTTGTGTCTATAATACCAAATATTAAGCAAACACCTTAGAGACTTAATACCTAAATATCTTACTTGCAATTCATAACACTCAACCAATATTAAAGATAATCTATTGAATTATAAACAAAATATACATTATAACTAAAATTAATTAAATAATTATAATAAAAACTAAAACTATACCATATTAATTATTTCCAAATATTAAAATACCAAATATTAAGTAAACACCTTAGAGACTTAATACCTAAATATCTTACTTGCAATTCATAACACTCAACCAATATTAAAGATAATCTATTGAATTATAAACAAAATATACATTATAACTAAAATTAATTAAATAATTATAATAAAAACTAAAACTATACCATATTAATTATTTTCCAAATATTAAACTATCTTATCTTAAGACAAATTTAAACAACCTTACAAAAAATCGTAAAAGAATTTTAATAATTATCCACCTTCAATATATTTGTTTTCCAAATATTTTATAGATTCAAGTCACATTCAAGATATCAATGAACCATGAATATCAATGTCAATCTACTTTCATACCAAAAATAATTAAAATGGCAATGTTTTTAATCATCACACATCACTTTGATTTTGATTTTAGAGACAAAACTATAGTCTTATATGTAACAAAATATTTTCTAAGTTCAAATTTTTATTAAAAAATAAATTTTATAACAAGAAATTAAATTTATAGAAAATTTATTATTTTATATAATAAAAAGATTTATAGATTTAAAATTTTTAATAAATAAAGTATTTTCCTTTTTTATATAATATATTTTTCACAAAAAAAGTTTCTTATTAATTATTATCTTACCTAAATAATGATGGATTCCTTTTATCTTCATCCAATCATCTTCCTTTATAATAATTTTATTTTTAATCAAATTTTTATTTAATTAATTTTTCAATTATATTTATTTTTATTTGGTCTTACAAAATTTTATTACAATATATTATATAATTGTTTTCTTCTTTCCTGTAAAATTTTATTCACTGTGTCCATATTTTAAATGTGCATAATATACTTTAAAAACTTATTAATAATGCTCCCTAAAACCCCATTAACCTCTAAATCCTCTAGGTCTTAATTAACCCTCTAAACATACAATAACCCCCTAACACCTTAACCCCATTCCCTTAATCCCGTTCCCTAAGCCCTTAAACCCCTAAGCGCTAAGCCCTTAACCCCTAAACCCAAAACCCTTAAATAATAACCCCTTATCGCTAAGCCTATAAACTAATTAACCTTTAACTCGACCTAACTCATTAATCGACCCTAACCATAATAATCAAATAATATTTCTCCACATCAAGATGACAACATAGGTCGAATATCTCCCAAAAGAATATAAACATTTACAATACAAAGACAATACAATTTACAATACAAAGACATATAATCTACAATACAATGTACATATAGACATTTATAAAAATAATCTACAATACAAAGAAACATAATTAATAACTTACTAATATATGATATCCATGCCAACCTTCAGCATGTCCATAGTTTCTATAATTCCTTTTGGTTGTTGTTATTAGAAGGCTCTGTATCTTCAAGCCCTTGCATCTTTTACAAGGGAAATAACATTTTCGATCATTCGAAGCCCCCGATGTTGATCCCACATCTCCATAGCCTCGTTAAGGAATGTAATGTGACATTTTCCTAACCAAACTTTTAGTGATGATTTTCTTCAAAATTTAACCGCAAAATAGGCCTACAACCTTTCAACATCATCGCGAGTATAGAAACTACATCAAGTTATATGATATTTAGTAAAAAAAAGCATTAATGGTAGAATTTGATGTCATCTCACAACAACCGCGCATTAGACGAATATTCGATGTCATCAAACTAACATTGTATATTCGACGGTAAAGGAAATAATGTTGGATATCCAATGACTGTTAGGATTTAAAAAAATACATTTAACTTCCTACAGTTTTTTCAATTTTATCTGTCCCGTAGGATTCCGCCGTCAAATTTTGCACTCATGTGTATTAGTGAAGTAAACCAAATATGAGTGAATCAACTACTACAATAATTCTCTAAGAAAAAAATACCATAAAGGACTTGGATAATAAATTCTTAACAACATATTTCAATTCATTATCAAACTAACAACATAGAATATATATAGTTCCATGTAAGTGATTAGGTTTAGAAATATATTGAGAAAAAAAAGTGACCATGTTATTTTGTACAAACCCTAAGCCCATAAGATTACAACCAAGAATGTAACATTATACAAAATAAAATTGACATATTTGCATCTTGGCTAGTATAACCATGCATGCGACCAAGGAAGGTCATAGAGACACCTAATTAAGACTTTAAAGTAGTAGTAAAAGGAGCAGGGTCATATCCACTTTTCATTCAATGTCCCAAAATTACACAACCATAACTCTATTCATAGTCGACCAAGGAAATATTATAAGCTTTTCAACTTAGAAGTAAACCTTGTTGCACTAGCCTAGAATCCTTGGCTTCATTGCAAGTTAATATGGTGGCAAGAAGAAAGGAAAAAATTAGATAGAACTTGGAAACCGTGCTAGAATTCAAAGGGGAATAAAATGAAAAGTCACAAAACCCTATTGTCTAATATAAAATGCAAACTCCAAGTGTACCTAAGCACATAGTGTAAAATTTTGTTTAGAAGGAACCCTTGAAGTACCATATTTAGATACTAAAACAATGAGAAACTGAAATTTTATTACCTGTAGTAGTTGACGACATGGTGCACTACCTTGGGTACGCCCTACAAGACAATGTGAAGGGTTTCAGATAGTGGAATCTATAGAAAAGGAAAAGGAAATAAGTTGACAACATCAATAAAGGAAATGAACCATGGAACTTACCTCAAGCCTCGGTAAGAAACCCATTGAGATTTTTTGGTAGTGATTGCTCTTGGCATTATGACAAATGTGTTGTCCTCAATTGAAACCTACTTCATAAACATGTCAACATGATGGTAGTGGGATGAGTATTCAGGCCAGTACAGATGTGACAGTAAGGTTGGACAAAGGAATATCAGTTCGGAGACAGAGGAATGATAAAGTTGAAGTTTGAAGAAGTATATGCGGGTTCTGTGAAGCAAATCTGCGTACACACGCCTATATGAAGAAGAAAAGGTGTGTACATTTTTTGCATCATGGTATTCTAAATACCAATGTTATTAACCATTGTATTGACCCATATTATTGAGCCAAGAAATGAATATTTGATCCTGTCAAAGAATACCATCGACATTAGTGTGGTTTTGACCTATGGTATTGGATAAGGGCTAAGTTATATAAGGAGATGAAGATCAAAGTACTGTGTGTGTGCAAGTGATGTATATTTTAGTTATATTTGAAGCAAGTGTGCATGCAATGGGCTATTAATGAATTGCTTGATATGAAACTAAGTTTGCACCTAAGAAATTGATGATGGACCATATCCAATAGATCTAAAATGACTATATTGATAATGGATTGATTTGATCTATTATATTTATGTCTGACGCATGTTTTATTGTGTATGCCAAGGGATGGGTTTGTTCTAAAGGTTTTATGTGCAGCAAAGTTATAAGTCAATAGTTGTAGTTCTGTACGTGGGGTTGAAAACCTCAAAGGCACATACATATGCAGTTTTAATGCTGGTAAGTCATGTATTGATTCTACACTAAGGAAAGATCTGTACGTGGGTTCGATTCCTAAATATCATGTATACACGCGGAAATGTTTTGTGGAAAGTTTGTATATAATCTAGGTTTTTGTTGAATAAGATGTCTGATCAGTCTAATCAGTCTTGTTGTGTTTCGGTTCTCTATCAATGAAGACTTACTTGATGATATGGGTTTCACAGTGATGATTGAGGTTGAATTTATTGATTGAAGAGTGATGATGCTGCTAGCTATATGTAATTGAAGATATGTGATGGTTTTGTGATTACTTCAAATTAATTTAGTGGTTTAGGGTGTAACTCATTATTTGATTTAGAATGACAGTGATTCAATTTTAGGGTTCAATGTTTTGAGATCTATATGCAGTTATGCTTCAAGGAATTTGTGTATGCACACGTATTTGCTAAAGTAAAGTAGCGTATATATTATGAAATTTTATTGATCAGGGTTTTGATTTCGTTCAGTGTGTTGATGTAGTGTCCCTATGCTGCAAAGTGTAATGACCAACTTTACCACAATAATAATAATGACCAACTATACCACAATAATAATAATGCTAAGTGGAAGAGGGACACTTAGCAAGATAATAATGATAAGTTTGGAAAATTTGAAGCTAGAGAAGATGAAGGAATCCTACTTGGTTACTCCTCTAGAAGTAAAGGATACAAATGCTACGATAAAAAAGTTCAAAATATTGTTGAATGTATTGATGTTTTAATCGATGAAGCATGGACAAGTTCCAAAAGAGAAGCACGAGCAGATGATGAATGTATTTCCACAACAAGGCAAAGGGATGCAAGGGAAGAAATCAGTGAAGCATCAGAGGAAGGAATTAACAATATCGAAGCATAAAAAAAGACTCCATCCAGGTATGTTCAAAAAAATCATCCAGAATCTCAAATCCTAGGTGAAAAGGAAGTTGGAGTGCAAACTAGAAGAGCCCTTGTTGGAACTCCTAGTTATCTGGCCTTAATATCCACAATTGAACCATAAAATGTAGATCAAGCAAGCAAAGATGAATGTTGGATTAAGGCTATGAATTAAGAACTTGACCAAATAGAAAAGAATAATACATGGGAATTAGTACCTAAACCTCATGATAAGAATTTTATTGTGACAAAATGGGTATTAAAAAATAAATTGAATTAGAATGAAGTAATTATAAATAAATAAAGACACATTTGCAAAGGTTATGCTCAACAAGAAGGAATAGACCTTGAAGAAACATTTGCAGCTATAGCAAGACTTGAAACCATAAGAATGTTTCTTACCTTTTAAAGATTTCATCAATTTAAAGTCTATCAGATTGATGTTAAATATGAAATTTAAAATAGGAACCTAGAAGAAGAGGTCTATATTGAACAACTTGAGGGTTTCATTCTAGGAAATGATTAAAAACTTGTGTTCAAACTCAAGAAGGTATTATATGGGCTAAAATAAGCCCCTTATGCATGGTATTATCGCCTTGACAGGTATCTTCAACAACAAGGCTTCACTAAGGGGTCTGCAGATAACAACCTATATATAAAAGTGGATGATGGTAAACTTTTAATTGTTGGTGTTTACGTGGATGACATCGTATTTGGTAACAATGAAGAATTCATGAGTCGAATGTTTTCTTTTGTCACAAATCAATACTTTGTAATGTCTTTACCTGGTGAACTAACATACTTTCTTCATTTACAAGTACAACAAGAAAATAATGGCATGTTTCTCTCACAAACAAAGTAACTCAAGTAGATTATGAAGAAATATGGAATGGAAGATTGCAAACAAGTCTACACACCAATGGTGATAGGATGTAGTTTTAGTTCGCATGAGAATTCTTTTGCAGTCAACTAACCAGAATACAAATCCATGATCAGAAGTCTACTTTATCTTACAGGAATGAGACTAGATATCATGATTTCAGTTTGGATTGTTGGAAGATTCCAAGCTAATCAAAAATAAACTCATCTTCAAGATGTCAAAAGAATATTAAAATATCCACATGGCACTCAAGACTTTTGTTTATGGTACCCCAAATATGCAGATCTTACTCTTCACGCTTATACAGATGCAGATTGGGCAGGAAATGTTGATGATAGAAAAATCACTAGTGGAAGAGCATTCTATATGGGGCCCCGCTTGGTATCATGGCTCGGAAAAAACAAAGCTCAATTCCTTTATCTACTGCAGAAGAAAAATATGTTGTTGTTGCATCTTGTTGAACACAACTTCTTTGGATGATGCAAATATTGCAGAATATTCAAATCAATTATTCTCCACTCATTTCCATTTTATGTGATGATAAAAGTGCCATTAGTATTTCAAAAAATCTTATTATGCACTCCAAGACCAAGCATATTCTCATTAAATATTATTTTTTAAGAGAATAGGTGCTTGAACAAAATCTCAAACTGAAATATGTTCCCTCAAAAGAACAAGTTGCTGACATATTTACAAAACCACTTCCACATGATGCATTTGAATATCTTAGGTAGAAATTAGGACTGGTCCCTCCTTCATCACTCTGTTAATACTTCAAGTTCAATGGGAGAAATGTATATGTTGTCTTGTTGAAGATTCTCATGGTTTCTTTTGATATCCATCTATTTAATACTATCAATGCCTCCAATATAGTCATAGTGAACAAGATCATATGTTACAAGCTCAAGGGGGATAGTTGTGAAGTTTCAGTACTTTACTTTTTGTACGCAGATCCTATGAATAACAATCGTGTATATACGTGAGTTTCTACTTAGAAAGTCATGTATGCTTTACTATGATGAGGAAACAAGCTCCATTTTTTCTTGTTGGTTTTGGAATTGGTTGAGTATAGTCTACTGATATTGCTTGAAGTTCAGGAGGAGCACTTTCATTACTGGCATTATATTTATTGATGCTTATGCTGCTGAAGTTACTCATATAGTTGTTTTTGTTGCTATCTCACTCCTTGAGGTCTCTTTGGTCTTGGTTATAAATGTCATATATGTCTTTTGATCTAAAGGTCATGTAAAGATCTATGATGTAATAATTGTAATATTCAGTCATGTCTAAACTATTGGGGTCAGATCAATTATGAATGTAATCCCATTTTTGGGTGGTTGATGTGATAATGAAGTCAAATATGTAACATCGCTGTGATTGGGTGACTGATGTAATTTTGTGTCCTTGGTGATAGGAAAATTCATATTTGGTTGAGTCATGGAGTCATTTACTTCATTACAAATCTTTTAGAAGTTTCAACATGTGCTCAGGGGGAGCATGATCAGTGTTCAATATACATACTCAACAGATCATATTTAGAGAACTCATGTCAACAAAGGAAAAGAAGCCTTCATTCAACATTAGTCACCACTTTTCACTTGATGTAAAAGGGGGAGAGAAGCTTGGTGTTTGGAGAATACTTGATATATATACAAATGTGTTTACAGGTACCTATAGATGGTGGTGACCAGACACCAAAGTGGTTGCCATCAAGTCCAAAGGGGGAGATTGTTGTTATTATGACAAATGTGTTGCCCTTGATGGAAACCTACTTAATAAACATGTCAACATGATGGTAGCAGGATAAGTATTCATGCTAATATTGATGTGACAAAAATATTAGACAAAGGAATACGAGTTTAGAGATAGAGGAATGATAAAGATTAATTTTGAAGAAGTATACGCAGGTTCTGTGAATCAAAGTCGCGTACACACGTGAGTATGAAAAAGAAAAGGCTTGTACAATTTCTGCACGATGGTATTATAAATAATAAGGGTGTTTACCATGGTATTGACCCATAGTATTGAGCCCAGCAATGGATATTTGATCCCGTCAAATAATTCCATCGACATTAGTGTAGTTTTGACCTATGGTATTGGATAAGGACTAAGTTATATAAGGAGATGAAGATCAAAGTACTGTGTGTGTGCAAGTGATGAATATTTTAGTTAGAACTGAATCAAGTGTGCATGTAATGGACTATTAATGAATTGCTTGATCTAAAATTAAGTATGAACCTAGTAGTTTGATGATGGATCAGATCCAATAGATCTGAAATGACTATATTGATAATGACGAGAGATGGGTTTTTTCTAAAGGTCTAATGTGCAGCAAATCTATAAATCAATAGTTGCAAATCTATACATGGTTTTGATAACCATAAAGGCACGTACATATGCAGGTTTAATGTTGGTAAGTCGTGTATTGATTATACACTATTGGCAGATCTATACGCGGGTTCGATTCTTGAAAAGCGCATATACGTGCAGAATTGTTTTATGGAAAGTGCGTATATAAGCTAGGATTTTGTTGAATAAGATGTGTGATCAATCTAATCAGTCTTTTTGTGTTTTTGATGTCTGTCAATGAAGTCTTACTTGATGATATGGGTTTAACAATTATGATTAAGGTTGAATTGATTGATTGAAGAGTGATGATGCTGCTAGTTGTATGTGATTGAATATTTGTGATGGTTTTGTAATCATTTCAGAGTAATTTAGTGGTTCAAGGTGTAACTCAGTATTTGATCCAAAATGACAGTGATTCAGTTTCAGGGTTCAACGTTTTGAGATATGTACATAGGTACACTTTAACGAAGTCACTTGTACACATGGATTTGCTACAATATAGTAGCATATATGTTCTCACATTTTATTGATAAAGTTTTTTAGGTGGTTTAATGATTTGATGCAGTGTTTGGGCTTAGTATTGGTATTCTAGTTATAGTGATCTAATTGCTTTGGTTATTTGAGAATAATTTTATTGATTTGGGTCTCAGTTGGTTCAGTGGTTGGTTGATTCAGTTGGTTCAATAATTGAGTGATATGTTGCAGTGATCAGTTTTAGTTTTGATATTTGGTATTGGGCTTAAATGATGGGTGGGTCCATTTTTAAAATTTGATGAAAAGTGGCCTATAAGATGTGATGTTTTAGTTCAGGTGGATCTAGTGTGAAAATTTATGAATTTTGGTCCATGGAGGTGTTGGGTGTTAGAGCCTTCAGTGAGGGTTTCGAAGCTTCCTTCCAGTGGTAGCTGGTAAATTAGATCAGGGGATAGGATTTCCCTTCTGGTGGGTGTCAGTAAACAAGAGTAGGGGGTTGCAGCACCCTTCGAGTGGGTGCTAGAGAACGAGTGAAGCTTGTAGCTTTCTGCAGGTGGGTGTTTGCATGTTAGTATTCATGATCTTGTGCCAATACAGGACTGTAAGAGTTATTTCATCATAATAGAAAGGAGACAAAGACAACAACAATGGTGGTTTTCTTCCAAATTGGGTTTCTAGCTAAAAATCATGGTGTTCATATGTGTTTCTTATGTGTGATGATCTATTTTGTTCTTACTGCACATGGTTACTGTATATCTAATTTTGATGAAGTACTAAAATAATGGTTCAATATAAAATTCACTGAAAATTTAAGTTGATTGGATATAAGCTAGTTGTATGCATTAAAGTCGCATACCTATGTAGGTTTACTTCAGAATAGTCACGTACATAACTTAGAATAAGAAAATTAAATCTAGTTTTGTTAAAATACTAATTCAACAACCCCACCCCCCACACCCCCCCCCCCCCCCCCCCCCACCCACCCTCAGTATTTTTCCTAACGGCCGCAAAAGGTTATTAAATATTAACCCCATAGCCATAATACATTCCTTGGAAGAGAGTGTGGAAACCTTGGGAATTACATTGTTGAGAGGTTAAAGAATAGAATTCAACATGTACAGTAACCAAAACTGAGCTTGAAAATGTCAAGACATGATTTATACTATAGGGCTACTATTGGAATCATATGGCCACCCTCCCATGACAAATTCTAAAAGGTTCATCAATGAAATGGTAGTCAAGAAAACATTGAAAACAAAAAATATTATAGTAGGGTTTTAGGTTGGAGCAGAGCTCCATGCTATTTTAGAAAATGTGAAAATGAGGTGGTGCCAATGAGGTTTTGTAAGATGGTTACCCTAAATACTTTCCAAGTGATCTACACCATCCATCCTAAGAAGAAATCGAGAGCATAGAAGATGCCAATGAGTCCAAGCTCCACGTGGATGGTAAGGTCATCCTTTAATGAGACCAAAATTACTAATAGCTAGATCGAAAGATCCAGAACCATGAAACTAATATATTGTTAATATATCCTTGGTTAACCATGTATGAGCATCATTGCAATAAATATAGCTATAAAATACCACATGTTGAATGTGAAACAGAGTGTTAAAAACATATATATGCCTCATATATCTTTCCCTTACAATGAGTCATGAAAAAATGCATATAGTGGTTATAATGTATATCCAAGGATTGATGCATAAAGTCATACGAATTATCATGGTTGATATACATATATATAATATTATGGAATACTATGAAAGTTATACACACCAGTGGTGAAGGAGAAAATAATTGGACATTGGGCTTATTAAATGAGAAGTATATTGAACATTCTTACCATTTAACCATTTATATGTTTTGAAACCAAAAATAATAGTATGAAAAACTAAATAACTAAAAACTGAAGATTAGAAAGGCAATTTAGTTCCTCTTTAAAAAAAAATATGGTAGTAAGTACCTTTACCTTTATGTAATCAATTCCTTTATGGTTAAATGGAGATGTGACATGCTTCCTCTAGTTTATTTTTCTTGCAAATGAATAAATAAATTAATTTTAAATGAAAACAACCAAAAAACATAGGAAAACCACCATTGAAAACCACAAAAAAGCATAATGAAAACCACCATATGACCAATCTTTAGTGAAATATGTTTTCAATTTGATATATCTAGTTAGGATGAAAAAATAATATTCATGAGTTGGATCATTTTTTTTCCAATGCATTCTAAAATGTTACAAATTTATCAACGTTTTATGGATGAACAATATTCATGAGAATGACAATATAGTATCAACCCAATTTGTAAGTAAAGAAACTTTGAAATGAATTTGAAGTAATTATTCCCCCATCTCTTATGGCCTTCAAAAACCAATTAATTAAATGATTAAGTATCTCATGTTCAAAACAATAACTATTTAGTATATGAGAAAATTTTGAATTATGAAGATCTTTATCTTGGAAAAACACCTTGACAACTATTCAAATATTTTTTTGTCACAATGTTTAATAATTCCTATCAGGTTCAACAAGGTAGAAAAATCCAAACCGATACCCTTTTCATTTCATTTAGATATAATACCCTCAATGTTAGTGTTAAATATTTTAAATAGCATATACACATGCATCTTTAGGAGTTGAGGATATAGTTGACTCAAACTAGTCTAACAAATGTTTGTTGATTCTACTACAATACTTTTATCCATTTGAAGTGTAAACAACAATTCATGTAGATAATCCTTCTCCATCTCTATATGCTCACAATCAAATTTGCATTCACCTATGCCAAGTCACACAATTGGGGAAATACATTTATCTACAAAGATGATAACATGGCTCAAATTTTGGAATTTTGTTTAGGAATTTGATGAACAAAATTCAAACATTGCATAGATGAATTGACATAATCATGAAATTTCATTTTCAAAGTTATAGTTGAAATATATAGTAATTCATTTGCACGCAAGAGATAAATGATTTCACCTATATAATAAGGATACATAAGATAAATGTGTTTGAAGTAATTCTAACCACTATGAGAACTTGGTACTTTCATTTCAAATGAGCATTTGTTTTAAAGTAATTATTCATAAAGCTTCATTCCAAAAAAAATAACTTTTTCAACACATGAACTCCAAAAAAAAAAAAAGAGATTAATTTAATATTCATTGATATCCTTTTAAAAATATATTGAGATGTAAGTTTAAGATCACAATATCATAGGTTTCATATTTTTCATGTTTGGCATTCTTGGTTTAATGAGAAATTTCAATTCTCTCTTATAATTGTATAATTTCCTAACACTTAACACTTCACATTTATTGTCCAGAAATTTCTTTTATTGTCCACAAATTTCTTTATTGATGGTGTATCCAAAATATCTATAGGTCCACATCCCCAATATTGCATCTTTCATAATTTATATGTATGTCTTCCTTGCAGACACTTATAAAGTAGACTAGCCATGATTTCCTTAAGGATGGAATTTAATTTGAGATCAATAGGAGTTGTGCCTAGGTTGAGGTGTTTAATTATGTTGTTGTAGTCACCCATGATAACAAGATTATGAATTGAATATCTATCATCTGAATTGAGTCCTTGTAGGAGGGCGTACATAACTACTTGGTTATTAGATATTATGCCCAAACATTAGGAGCATGTCAGCTCAATTTTTTCTCCTAGGCCATAGAGCACCAACCCCCTCTGCACCTCCTCCCCCTTGGAAGATAATAAGAAAATTAAGTTAAAAAATTAGATTATATTTTTTGATATTTGTATTTATTATATTTTTTAATGATGATACTATAATATAAATTTGATTTTTAATATAATAGGTAAGTTAGACCAATTTGATATATGGGACTTTTCGCTTATGGGAGAAGGAAAAACTCTGCATACTACGATTTGACTATTAAAATCCAAATTCAATTAGTAGTGAAATCCCATATCTTAAATTAATTAAAAAGAAATCAATAACCAAGTTATAAAAGATGATATGGGTTTAGTTTTATTTTATTTTAATTTTAAAATTTTAAAATTTGTGTATATTTGAAAATACAAAGTTATTAGTCTTAGCCTTTAATTTATAAGTAGGGATTTAGTAATTGGTTCGTTGTAATTTTTTTAGTATTTTACATGTGTTTTTATGAACAAATTTGAGAAATGTATTATTTTATTCAAACAATTCGTTTATTGGAAAATAACAATTTTATTTAAATATGAGGTATCAAACATAGAAATGTTAAAATGTGTTTATACTATATAGGGGAAGGTAAAGTAATGTAAGGATTTACGTTATTTCAAAATATCATTTTCAATATGGTTAGTGTTTCTTTGCAATGTGTTTTAAAAAACAATTTTCCATCATCGTACAATACTTTTTATTGTCATATTTTATTACATGGGGTATCTTGGTAACAATGGTTGGATTCATAAATATCCATCATGATATATTAAGTGGTATTTTTGTAGCTCTTTTTCTCCCTAAACAAGAATATGGTGGGGGCTATTTGTCCACCTTTTCATTTGGAAATCATATAGATTTTGTTTTATCAAAACTTATTTTTATGTAATTAGATGATGGTTTTGTTGGTGTAGGGAAATGACTAAACTAATTATTGATTTTTCTAAATTAGATATAATGTTTTCATTTCTTAAACATATTTATGAATAAACAAATATTTACATGGTTGACTTCTAATTGAAGAATATATTCTAGAGATGTAAAAAACTAAAATCTCAAATAATTAATTATATCTACTAATTTTACACTTACAAGTTTATGAAATTTCTGTTATGTGGTTTCTTAAAATCCTTCTTAACATGTTGGAAAAATTGCGATTTTTCTTTATTTACTCATTGATTCTTTAACTATATTTTTTAATAAATCTTTGATTTGAAATGATAATCTAATATAAAAAAATTATTATCATTACAAAGCTCTTTCATGATTACTATAATTGGCATCTTATATTAATTAATTAATAATATATTTATATACAGATTTCAATGATATAAATTAAATTTATCTTTTATGTTAAATATGACTATATTAGCCAAAAAAGGAATTAATGTACATGTAAATTTTAATGATATAGTTTTTTTTTTTTGTGTAAGCTTGGCAATACCTTTCTATTAGTCATATGTAAGGTAGGTTACAAAAAAAAGTCTGCTGGCCTCAACCTACCTGAAGGAAACCAGGTTTGTCGGCCACTGGTCAGCATCATAAGTCGTCCAAAACATAAACAGTTTGAGAATGTTTATCCAAGCATTATAGGTTGTCATATCTATCACCCATCTATATGTACTATTGAAAATGTAATTGTTATCCCACCAAATCATAAAAACAACAAAACATATCATAAACTTTCATAAATTTCATGACTTCTCGGTAGTCAATCATCAGACGATTCTATCGAGGATAGATCCTTTGCACTCGACCCTCGCATTTTATTTTGCTGCAGTCTTTGTAGCTGTTTTTTCATCAATCCAAGGTGGACATTTTGACGATATTGTTGCAGCTAAACCACCTGTATTTCTCATTTATTATCCTTGACGCTTGGTTCATATTGTTGGGTTTGCTAGAGGGCATCCATGTTCTGGGTTTCCGACATAGCTCTTTCCAGTAAGCTCTTCATTACCCAATAAAGTTGGATTGACTATTTGAATAGAGTCAGTCTTTTGCGGGTATGTTTAGGGTCCATTACTAAAGGTTCCCAGTCCTCTACTAGAATCGGTTATGTAGCCACCTTGGTGTTCAATTCCGCCTACCATGCAAAAAATGACAAACTTCAATTATGCCGCGGATCCAACATTATAAGCATGCATGATATTTTTCATGTTCTCCTCCCTTGTTTTCCTTCATTTTTTAAGTTGGGGCTTACTTGACAAAGCCAACGACATTTTCCCTTTCCTGATGTTCTTGTTGTTGCCATGACGGTGCCCTCACTTCCCCACGCCAGCCTCTGCCTTCACCATTGTGTCGTAGACTATGTCGTCCAATGACTGTGAAAACTCCCGAGCCCTCACTGAAGTGAGAACTAGCAATGCAGCAGCCAGAGGAGTATGCAGTTTAGGTAGACCTGAAATGGTAGTGCAAATAGAGGGTTCAATAAACTCTTTACCGTCAAATTCCATATGCACGTTTTTCCTTTCGTTCCTTTCCTGTGGGAGACCATTTTGGTTCCCCATTTCCTGTTCTGGGTTATGAGAACACAAAGAACCCCGCTGCCCTTGGCCTTTGCCTTTGGGCTGATAGAAGACCTGACCATCTCCATTTCTTTCAAATGACATGATGCCTTACTCCTCTCACACTCTGTAACCAACTCTAGGCCCAACCAAGCTTATGAATCCATGAATCAAATGAGACCTTCATAGAACTTACACACCAGACAGTCAGTGATTACCCCAATTCCCCATACATTCCCTTATTAGGTCCTTATACTACTAGTGTAACCCCTTTTGTTATTAGTGCAACCCCATTATTATATTGTCGTGCCCATGTAGTCCCCATATTGTTATTATTGTGCCCCATAGAAGCCCACTATTATTATTGTTGTGTCCTTACATTATTATTGTTATGTCAACTTTGATTACATTATGACCCCTTAGACTCCTATATATATAAAGGAGGTCTTGTCATTTGTATCATCCAAGAATTTTTCATTTGTATAATGTCAAGGAAGTTGCCCCCTTGAAGAGGTTGATTTCTAAGGCATTTATCTATCTTTTCTATCCTTTTGTGAGTTGGTTTCATAACATTTGGTATTAGAGCTTTTGATTCTAGGGTTTCATTGCTCCAAATATGTCATTGTGGAATTTTTGCTATAACTTATTTTTGGCGATGTTTCAGAAGCTAGAAAAAAAACCCATTTGAGATGACATCGCGTTGAACCTTGTGTCCAGATTTTAGATATTTTGTCACTATATTTTTGGATATCTGATCTGAGGAAGTTAGGGTTTTTGTAAGCTCCAGAATTCCATCTCAAACAGATCATCATCGAATTTTTGCTATAATTGTTTGGCTACGAAGCTTCAGACTCTGAAATTAAAACCCATGTGATCTACAAATGTGGTGAAGCTTGGTCCTGAATTACATATCTTGTCTCGCTATATTGTCAGAGATATGATCCAACGAAGTTAGGGTTTTGGAAGGATCTTGAATTACATCTCAAACAGGTGACCTAAGGAAAATCGTCATAACTTTTATTCCCATAATCAGATTTAAATTTCATAAGAAGCCATAGAAATTGGATGGAATTTAGGTTTTTTATATCAGTTTCAGGTACTAAGGTCGAAACGGTAACATGTGGAACTTCGTACAAATTTGATCAACTGAAAAACTATATAAGCATGTCATCTTGCGAGATTGGGCATAACGCTTTCTTGGAGAATCCAATTTCAATCAGACTGGTGTAATTGGGAAGAGGACATGGAGGGCTACTGTAGATTACAAATTTAGACCTTGGAGATCCAAAATTACATAGTTATAGTCATTTCAAAATTGAGCTCCTTAAATCAAGAAAAGGCGATATGAGGAAGTTTGATGGCAAGGATCTGGTAAATTAGATACTAGATATGGAACAATATTTTGATCTACATGATGTACAACAATTACAAAAGGTACATATCATCTTTATATTTAGAATCGAATCAATTTTTATGGTATAAAGGACTTTGTTCTCGTAAACCACTTGTCACTTGGTCAATTTTAACAGAGGAAATGTTAGAACATTATGAGGATACAAAGAGAAACACCTTCTTTAGTCAATTGATAAGTATCAAACAAAAGGGTTCAATCGCAAAGCACATTGAGGAATTCCAAAAATTGAATATAAGGGTAAATGATATTCCAGAGAAGCAAAGGATTGATGTCTTCATAGGGACTTTAAAGGATAACATTCAACATGAGGTTCGTCTTTCGGAACCTGATTCATTGGAGAAGGCATCCAGGTTGGCAAGAAAAATTGGAAGAGGAATTATGGAAACAATGAATCCTACCGCTCACAACTATAAATATGGAAGTGTTTTTTCTCCTAGCCTTCCACAACCTACAAGGTTTACACAACAATAATTGGAAGAGAAAAGAGAAAAATGGCTTTGTTACATTTGTGATACCAAATACACTAAAGGTCATAAGTGTGCTCAGAAGAAATTATTTTAAATAGTCTGCGAAGAAGTGGAAGAAAAGGATCAAGAAATATCAAAAGAAGAGGATATACACCAGGAACCAACCCCAGAGAAAGAAGAAATGAATCTGACCATATCTTGTAAAGCATTGGCAAGAATTACCACTCCTCAAAATATCAAGATAGAAGGACATATCAAGAAGAAAAATGTTCAAGAAGTGAAAGATCACATCGAGCATCACGAAATGAATCTGACCATATCAGGTAATGCATTGGCAAAAATTATCTCTACTCAAACTCTCAAGCTAGAAGGACATATCAAGAAGGAAAAGGTTCAAGCAGTGAAATATCACATCAAGCATCAACAAAAACTGCTCCAACTTTTAAAGGATAATGCCACTTTGGTGCAGAATCAAATGAAACAACAAGAAAATCAACATTGCAGTGAAAGAAGTTTTGACGTAGGAGGTTGGGCATTTTTACGGCTACATCCATACAAACAAATGTCCCTCAAGGAAGCTATTTATGAGAAGGAAATTTTGGCAATACTACATGCACTTAATAAATGGTGACCTTACCTAATGGGAAGACACTTCAAGGTAAAAATAGATCATGACAGTCTTAAATACTTTTTAGAACAAAGATTATCTTCAAAAGAACAGAAAAAATGGGTCACAAATATGTTGGTATATGACTTTGAAATCATGTATAAAAAAGGGAAGAAAAATGTTGTTACATATGCACTCTCAAGAAAGGATGAGGATGTGGAAGCATTGTTGTGTGATGTTTCTATTATCCAACCAGATTGGATAAATGAAGTAAGGGATGAATGGAAGAATGATGAAGAAGTGTGGCCACTCATTCAAAAGTTGCAGAAGTTCCCAATTCAAATAATATTGCCAGAACTTGACGAGGAAGGAAAAATCATAGTGGAACCTGAAGCAGTCACAGAAATAAGAAATCGATAGCTATGAAATCGATCAATTTGAGAGTATCTAATCAAGTGGAAGAACTTACCCGCTGAAGATTCCACATGAGAGGATGATAATTTTATACGGAAGTACCCAAAACTACTCAAGCGTTGAGGACAACACTTTTTAAAGGAGAGGGGCATGTTAGGTCCCTATACTAGTAGTGTAACTCCTTATTGTTATTAGTGCAACCCCCTTATTATATTTTTGTACCCATGTAGTCCCCATCTAGTTATTATTGTGCCACATCGAAGCCAACTATTGTTATTGTTGTGCCCTTACATTATTATTGTTATGGCAGCTTTGATTACATTATGACCCCTTAGACTCCTATATATAGAAAGGAGGTATTGTCATTTTTATCATCCAAGAATTGTTCATTTGTATAATGTAAAGGAAGTTGCTCCCTCGAAGAGGCTGATTTCTAAGTCGTTTATCTATCTTTTTTGTCTTTTTGTGAGCTGGTTTCATACCAACCCCTCCGAGCTAGGATACATCCAGAAGATCTTCGGCTCCCTAACCAACCCCAGGCCCATCCGAACCTTAGAAGCCTAGAACTAAAGGACTCCTTGACATAATTTACAAAGAAATTCCTAAATGCAGGCCCCGAATCCCTATACATGGCCATTTGGGCTAGCATATTTCCATAAAAGTCTGAAATCGACATTCTAGACACTAACAGAGATAGAATTAACCCAATCCCAATTAACCCATGAAATATCATCCCCAGACCCTACCATTCTAGCTTCGAGACTTGCTACAATATCATCATTTCATGAACTAGGAAGGCTTGAGAAATATACCAGTTACCTAGTCATGTCATCATGCCATTTTTGTCACCTAGCGTGCTCTGCCAGTGGCGCAGGTCTCTAGTCACTCGAGCTATCTTCATCACCTTACCACACCTCCTGAGGTGAAACCACAATTTTTGCATTCAAAATTCCAAGCTTACCACCATACTTACCATTTGTAAATATCAATTTATCATGCCAGAGGTCTACCTTGCGACTTGGTTATGGGTTGTCAGGCCCTTAATTGCCTGGAGCATGTGGTTGTGTTGGGTGGGTTGCCCACTTTCCTTACTCCACACTTGTTTAAACATTATGGTGATCCAAGCGAGGGTCTCGCGTCCCGTCACACCCCGATCAAGGGCCCATATTGTCACTCATATATTTTTTCAGAATCTCCCATAGGTCCGCCATACCTTCACCTTGAGTTTCCCTATCCCCAGAGATGTCCATATCCTTTATAGGGTTGTTGCACCCCTAATTAGCCATGAAATCTGTAGCAACATTACCTGAATGATGTACATGTACCAGAATAAGGTATGCAACATCTAAGATAAGGTCTCCTATTTCTTGGAATAATATCATTGTTCTCTAACTATTACTTATATTTTCCATGTCTGCACCTTGATGTAGCTTTTTTATGGAGTGTATCACCAAGGTGGAATCTCCTTCAATGACCAATTTATGTGTTCATTCCCTCCTTGTGATTAACAATCCTTATTTAACTGCATTTAATTTTTCCTCATTGTTACTCCTGATGCCACATTCCGATGCAAACAATTAGACTATCTAACCCTGGTGGTATCTAAAGATGGCTCCAAATACTACCTTGCTAGGGTTTCCTTTTGAGGCATCATCGAAGTTAATTTTTATGAACTCCTCTAGGGGACATACATATATTGAGGGTGATTGGATGGGGGGAGTTTTAATTTTCCATGAAAAAGGCATTAGCATCTATGAGGACAAGTTGAGCATTGCCAAGATACAACCTTCCTGAGGAGGGACTTTCCAATCGTTCAGGTACCATTTCTCCTCTAGTATGATTTCTCAAATGTTATTGTTGATTACCTACTAGACATCCCTCTTAGTCTATTTTTTATCTTTGAATACCCTCTAATTCCTTTCTTTCCACACCACCCAAAGGAGAAATCAAATAGAGATGGCCCAGGCTCTATTGAGAATATAGATTTTGTATGCACTTTTCCTCCATTTTTCGATTGAAGCCTTAATGCTTGAGCAGTCTCAGTATGAACGGTCAAAGATTTTTTCATGATTCTACCAAAGCTGATTGCTAAAGGGACATGAATTTAAGAGGTGCTCCATAGTTTTTGCATGTGACCCACACATGCTACATGCAAAGGGCCCTTACCAACTTGTTTTTGTAGTTGGTCCCATGTGAGGGCTTGTCCATGACTAACCAGCTAGAGGAAGAATTCTACCTTTGGCCATAATTTCCGCAACCATATTCTACCCCAGATGGGTGGAGAATGCTAGTGTTAGTGTTCTACTTTCAATTGATTCCCTTTTTGTATTGTAAACATTCCCTTATTTTTATATCCCCATCGAAGGATATTTGTTCCTTTTGAGATCTTTTTTCTTTTCAAGTTGACCTCCTTGTCATATGCTTCCCATTAGGGAGAATTTGGAGAATTGGGCCAATTTTCTCTCCTTCTCCACTCTTGCTAGGTTGATATGGCATCTAAATCCCAAAATTTATTCATTGTCAAGTTTGCATATCAGTTTATGAATAGAATATCTTGGCATGGTCTTTTTGACTGAAAAACTTTTGCCTCTATTGTGATGCATCCTACCAAAGCATTGTTTTTTCTCCCCCCATAATCTCCTAGAAGTTGTGATTGCTTATCAAATCTTGGTTTTTTACTGCTAGGTTCCAAATTGTAGATCCTCTTAGTGTCCCCTATATTCTCAGTCTCCCTTCCGCGGAAGATGGCATTATGTATTTCCTTTCGTAGATCTTTTTCCACAAATCATTTGCTCTCTGAATCCATCTCCACCATAGCTTTGCTCCCATGACCTAATATAGAGTATGGGGATGTCTAAGACCTAGACCCCAATAGCTTTTGATATGTCAGGGATTGAATTTGATAGGAGGTTTTGGAAATGGTTGACCAACGAGTTTTCCATATCTTCGTGTTGTACCAATCTGTTCCTCCCTAGGTGTAGTAATGAGAATATTCAATTGTGTTATCTATGTTGTAGCATGGATTTATGAAAGAAGCGAGTGTTCCTTTCACCTTCCCGGAGCCATTGTACCCGTGATTTTTCTTTCCACGAGATCTCTTCTAGCTGCCTCCTTTTCTCGGATTTGGTTAGGAGCATACCCTCTTCCATAATTAAGGATCTCGAGTGTCCATTCGTTATCATTTGTTGTTGTATTTTTTGCATGTGGGTCTGTAGCCATTCCTGGTCTTGTTGGATATGGCCAAGTTCCTCTTTGTTCCATTTCTTAATCTTTTGTTTTAACTCTTTCAAGCGAAGCTAGAATGTGTGCATGACATTTCTTCCCAGTTTTGAAATCGAGTTCCACTAGTCCTTTACTTTATCAAGGAAGGAGGGGTCACGTAGCCAAAAGGATTCAAACCTGAAAGGGCAGTTACGATACCCCTGCTTCAAGTCTACTTCTAGTCGAATGGGCTATTGGTCAGAGCCCATAAATGGTAGAATCGAGGCTTCATAGTAAATGTCTATGTTGATAAGATCTTCAAATGCCAAGAACATATCCAGTCGAGAGGCCACCAGGTGAGCACCTCCCTTCCTGTTATTCCAAGTTTGTATTCCATTAATGGTTGGAATGTCTACCAAATGGAGGCCCACTTGCATATTTCTGAATAGTTCCATTTCTCATTCCTCTCTTCTTATTCCCGTGTTTTTCTCTGCTAGCAAGGTTATCAAGTTGATGTCTCTCCTTATCAGCCAAATTTTTTCAGTATGTAGTTGACTTAACTTCCCTATGCTCTAGAGGAAATCTTCTCTCTCTCCTGGAGTGTGAGAGCCATAGACCGCCGAGATTAAGACCCATTCCCTGCTTCCAATGTGTCGAAATAACCCTGACAAGATGCGGGGCATTCCCATCCAAGAGTCCACCATTAACTCTGTAGGGTTCCATATTACGGTAATACCTCTTGCACTCCCTTTTGCATCTATTACTACTACTTCGTACTTAGCTTGGAATCGTCTAAATATTTCCTCTATTTTTTCTCCTAATACCTTTGTTTCCTGGAGAAGCACTATATGAGGCTTCTATTTTTTCAAGCAATCTTGTAAGTATCTCTGCTTACCTCAACTCTTGAGGCCTCTCACATCCAAAGAGATTACTATCATTGAGAAAATTTGTGTAGTTAGTGGAATACCACTGATAGCGGTATTACCCTTCCCGATTTAACTAACATCTCGCCCACCATTTGGATTGACTCCTTAAGGTTTCTCCTTCCCCTTTTCTTCCCTCCTTTACTTTGGCTTTACTACTCCTACAAACTTCCCAATTGCACCCTAAGTTTCTCCATCAAATCTGCCAGTCTTTGGCATTGATTAGCCAGGTATTGCTGGAACGTTTCTCTATAAAATTTCTTTTGATCTTATGGAATAAATATCTCATCTAGGTGCCACCACTCATTCAGAATCCTTTTTAGAACTGCTTCCTCCATCCTCAACTCCTCCTTGGATGCACTGACCTCCATTGCAGTGAGATTGATTTATTATTCTGGTTCCTCTTTGTCTATCAGTTCTGTTTGGTCTTTCCTATTTGTTTTGGTTGTTTATTTGTTTGGCTCTCGACCTTGATCCTGGTCCTCTGGTAGTTCAACCTCTTTTGAGGTTTCCCCTTCCTCTTACAACACTTTAAACTTGTTCTAGCTTACCCTTTTCTTTTGATGGTTGGATCATTGATTCTGTTACCCCTTTGTGTTCTTCTTTTTGTATGGAACCTCCTTAAACCCCTCATTCGTATCTTGTGATGCGCTTTGTTCCAGAGACAACTTCAACTCTTCCATACTGGATTGGTTCAGTGGGCATGCTTTGTACAGATGAAAATACTCAACAACGACATCAGTGAAACGGTATGTGCTCATAGTCCAGGGGATGTTTGAAAATCTCTTCCTTCTATTCCAACTCCATTGACTCTGGGAGGGGTTCTGAGATATTCATATAAACATATATGTAGGAATAGGAGGTATATCTTTCCCTGCGAGTATACTCTTATATTTTCACAAATATTCTGATTGAGTTACCTAAACCTTCCAGAATTTCTAGATCCCAAAAATTGACTAGTAGGGAAAAGAGGTGAACCCAGATAAGAGACGTCAGGAATTTCTCTTTGTCTGGGTTCTAAAATTCCTCCCAGTATCTCATGAAGAGACCTTCATTGTCATAGAAATAAGGCCCACTTTCGAAAACCCTTTCCTTATCTTGTATATTCGAGAAAATTACTGTAAAAAAACCTCTAGCTCCCAGCTTGAGTTCTATATGGCCTTTTGGCTGCCATTTCTATTGGATCCATTTAATCAGGTCCTTTTCCATTGGAAAAATGCTAATAAACTTGCATATCATTACATTGTATTTCATATAGCTACGATACGTCTCTATTTTATTTGATGGTGTCACAAATCACGGCTTCTCAGTTGCTCAGGGGAAGCATTTCCCTTTGATTCATGACTTCCACTGGGCTCCAAGAATAGGGCCAATGATAGGGCCTATGCTCTCAAGGAAACCGGGTTGATTGCATGGTTTACCGCTTCACTCTCAAGCGGCTACACTATTGTAGGAGAGGATCGCTCCCACCACATTGAGGCTCTCATCGCCCCTATCAGATTTAGGCTCTGTCATATTGATGGCAGGGTGAGCAAGATGGCATCTATGTTCTTTCAGGTTCAAGATTTAATGATACATTATAGTTGAAGTGTTTAAAATTTATCATTTGAAATATGTATTATGTATTTATAATTTGTTGTTATATATTTATATAAAAGGTTAATAAAATATAATAGGGAATTTTTTTAATAATTTATTTTTATAATTTTTGCAATATCATAATTCAAAATTGTTAATATATTTAAAAATATATAAAATTATTGTATTTAAACAATTATTTCAAGAAAGTATATATATATATATATATATATATATATATATATATATATATATATATATATATATATATATATATATATATATATATATATATATATATATATATATATATATATATTCTTTATTTTGCACTACTCTGGTTTCCAATTGGTTGAGTAGTTGAGACTGTTTTCTTTCTCCTTAATTAAATTTGGAGAACCTATTACTATTATGCACTCTTAAAAGCCCCAAAATACTCATTAATGTTATTTTGTTTCCCTCTAATATCTATGTTTCATATATTGTGTTGCCATAAATTTTCTTTTGTGCAATTACAAATTTCCTTTGTCATGACAAAAGTAAATTTTGCTTCTTTTCCTATAGCAATTTTTTCTTCTTTGCATTTTTAAAAAAAAATCTTCCTTGAACCATTTCACATTCAAATTTTTTCCTCAAAAAAACTTTCCTTCATGAAATTTTGCATCAAGCAAAAAAACTTGTTTGCATGATACAAACTTTTATGCTCTATAGTGTGTTGCACACAAATTTGTTTTCCATGTGATACATCACAGTTCAACAAAAATGTTTCCATGCAATATATCACGTGGTATGAAAGATATTATCTGTGCAACACATCACATTCTCCTATACTCTTCTCTTTGCAACAAACTCTTTATTTCATGTCATATGAAAGGTACTTTCTTTATTCTATGTCACATATTGCTCAAGTTTTGAAGAAATCTACGACATATTATATATCTCACCCAAAGAGAAAAATTAGCAACACACATCAAGCCAAATATTTTATTAAATGACATATACATGAAATTGAAGCGTACATAAGCATTATAATGGCACACCTTTTTCAACTTTTGAAGAAATTTCTAATATGTAATTGCTTTGAAAGAAAAACAATAGTTTTCTCTCATAAATCAACCTTTTGGAATTGTAGATGACAATTATTTTTTAAGTCTTTGGATATAATTTGAAATAAATATGAGAAGGAATTTTAAAATTTTATGTAACAACCCCAAAATTTATATCAATCATGTGGTAAATAATCAATACACAACTATTCAAATAATTCAACTAATTAGCATAAAATTTCATAAAAACACAAGTAGAGACAATTTACATGAAACAACGATATTCCTTACTGATGACTCTGAAGTTGAATGCTAGTTGAATCCTGCTAACCGGAGCAAAATGTTTGGGGATAGATCTCCACCCAACCGTAGGCTTAGCTGCATATAATATTTCTATAGTTGGCCACCCCGAAGCCCTCAATAAATGTACTACTATCAAGGAATCCTTTGTCTCACAACACTTTTCTCCCAAGAGAATGGATGAATATCATCCTTCTCTTCATCTATTAAATAGACCAAAAAATGGAAAGGGATCTTCATGCACACATTCCATATGTCAACATGCCAACCTTTATTTCTTTATTTTAAGTTTTACTTAATTTAATATTTCTCTTAATTTAACTCTTTCTTATTTTATTCCTTTTTAATTTTTGTTAATTTTACTTATTCTTACCCTCCGGGCCCTCCTCCCCACCATACACACAACACACACACATATAACTCCAATTTATTATTCATTATTTTATTTATTTATTATTATTATTTTCTCTTCATTATTTATTATTTATGTACTATTATTTTCTTTTATTTTCTTTATTGTTACTATTTATTTACTTATATTTAATATTATATTATTTTATTTATTTAATATTATTATTTTTATTATTATTATTATTATTAGTGACATTACATACTCCCCATCTTTAAGGAACTTCGTCCCGAAGTTAAGTTGAATCATTTAACATTTTATTTTATTTATTTATTTATTACTTCACGTTTGTCCTACACCATCTGCTAAACTAATATAACCAATAGGCATTCAAATTTCCCACAACACTCGAGAAGTCCCAATGAATTCTATGTCCTTTTTCCCAAGTTTTGGAACCATTCGTAAAGCCTCATCAGTCTATACCATAGCCTAAGACTAACCCTAAGGCTCATTCCTAGCTCAAACCTCATTTGTCCCATGGAAGGGACCGAGCTCAATACTCCAAGCAATAGTACTTTAGGCATCTCAAAAGATTGGCCCACTCCAATATTAGGCACTCAACCTCCTCGGGATGGTCACATATCCCCTCAAAAGCTATCCATTAAGAGTTATACAAGATAAAGGAAGTTATCCATCAAGAGTTATACAAGATAAAGGAACCACTCACATATGTAGTGGTGATTGAGTATGTCCCTAACCCATATGGTGTTACATATTTTCTCCTGCGGGTATGGGTTCCTAGGAGATCATCAAATAAACTAGACCTCTGGGCACATTTGTGGATTTCCTGTCAATCACCACATCTCAACATGCAACCAAGCCATTAGCTATAACATCACAGTATCATAGAAAATAATTCATGTGTCAATTCTTGCATGTCATCATGAGAACATGACATCATTGTTATCACAACATTCTAAATAATAAAACTACATGCTCATGCATTTCATAAAATCTTCAGGCAATTTCATATGCTTCACATCATGAATATCATCATAAGTTATCACATCAACATATTTGCATCAAATATATATCATGACATAACATAATAAATTAATCATATGTCAATATACATAATATCATAACATCATGATCCCTATGCATATCATATGAGCATACAACATCATTATCATAACATCATAAATATGAGAATCATACATATCAAATATAGAGCAATAATACTATAGATTTATTATCACAATTCATCAAAAAATCAATTTCATTTTCTTGTATAAAAATGAACACAAAATATTATTCAACATCCATCTAGGATCTAGACTATCTCATCACTACTCATTAAAACCACTAATATTCATTTAACACAAATTTATTAAACACCAAATCCATTTGTAATTTAAAATCTAAATTTAATCCAATCCTCTTTTTTTTTCATGCCAAAAGTATAAGACACAAACAACATTGAGTTACAATTTCTTTTATGGACACTCATTCAAAATAAACTACCATTCTTCTTATCTTGGAGAAAATTCAACCAAATAATGTTTATATATCCATAAAAATCACCATGAATTATCTTATACAATTTCAATCATTCATATCAATAATAAATCATTATTTCCCAAATCACATCATTATCCCTAAATGTCATTTTCAAATTCCATCAACAATACTATGTCTCTATTTGTTACTATGTCTCTATTTGTTTTATTTTGGACATTAATATATCTTATTTTCTTAAAACATGTGTGCAATAACTCCCACAAATTTTCCAACTTAAAAGTTAAATATCATAATATCCAATTAATATATATATTAAACTATATTACTTAAATTTTTTTTAGTCATATCATAAAATTAAATTATCGCATACACATATATTTATACGTGTATATAATGCATATATTATATATATTGAAATATTTCTTATCAATTTTTCTAATACAATAAACCATTTAAAATCATATCTATATTGGTTCATTTTTGTTTTTTTTTTAAACAAATATTAAAGTTCATTCCTTTCCATATATTACATTAAATTATTTTCTATATATCTTATTATATTATTACTCCAACCTTTTACAGTTTTATTATAAAACTAAATCCTTCGTATTTTAAACAAATATTATCTACATATATCCCATGCATTAAATTTAAAATTATTTATAATACATTTATACCCTTTTATTATATATTTATTTTTTAATATCATAATTTATTTATTTATTTCACCCAACCACACCTAAAAGAAAAGTATAAATTATTTTATCTTTGCACTCACTCTCTATATCCAATTAGATGATTGAATAATTCTTCTCAATTTTTTTAATCATGTATGAATTATCGCTAGGTGAACAGTTTATAAACTGTTGAATAGTACTTGTTAAACTTTATATGTATCACACAACATTTAATTAATTAAGTCTTCCCATAATAATTAAACGGCTATGCTATTTTGACGGGCATTGATGGGTCGTCGCTTTGAGTCCCTATGTGGATTGGGTAAGTTTTGTAGGACTTTTGATTTTTTTTTATTTTTTTAGGGTTACGAGAGTCCTTGCCCGGTGAGGACCAGTCGGTAATGGTAATTTTATTTTACCATTTAAAATTAGTGCTAAGAAGTTAAACAAAAATCCTATGGGACATGGAGAAACCCAAAGACATTTGTAATGTTCATACTGTAATTTTTGTCGTGTGATTGTCCCAACAGTGAAATTCACGACATCTTTGCATCCATTTGATTGTGAGAATGGAGAGAACAGGGCCTTTATTTTTTTTAATTGTTACTACAACCTTGCAATCAATGTTAGAATTTAAAATCGCAATATATGTTTCATTAATTTCAAATCCATTACGATTATTTAAAAAAAAAAAAAAAAGCATTATTACATACATACTCACCACCATAATAATTCCAATTCATATTCACTTTTTATTATATATCTATATAATGTATAGTAATATTTCTTATAACATATTAACTATCAAATAATAACATATTAACTATCAATATGCTTTAAAAAAATAAATCTAGACTATCACTTAAAAATAGTTGTAATTTTGGGGTTGTAGTTTTCTTTTAGAATGGATGGAAGTCATATTTGGCAACTTATCTCTGTTGAGTTTTTTATAAGCCCATGATTCGATCCTAAGATGCCCTATTAGTTATGGAAAACTAATCTAACGTATCTATTGGTGTTGGATCAAATTCCAATTCTGATGAATTTTATGAAGGTAATTATGATTCTTGTTACCGAAGTTTCCAAAATCTCCGTGGAATTCTTCTTTCAATTCCAGGGCCGTACATCTCAGCTAGAGATTTGACACTGCCTTGCACCAAAGTTGAATCTCCGAGCTTTACTGGTAATATTTCACCCCAAAAGCCACTTGATTCTCACAGGCCACGGTAAGAACCTTGTTTCCTTGATTAATAAAAATTTCTCAATTCAAATTCTCATTATAATGGCCCATAAAATCTGGATTAAAGACCTTGGAAACTTATTAAAAAAAAAAAAACTGAATGAAAACCGTGAACACTTGATATAACTTGGAATCCATAAAAATTTAAAACAAAATCCATAATTTAGAGCCCAACTCTGAATTTGAAATAAAACCCTAATTTTTCAGATAATTTTGGACTAGTTGAACTTCAATTCTATTTATTCACTTGCATTTTTTTAAAATATATTTCCTTAATTTTAATTTTCATTATTTTTACTTTTACCTTAGCAGCATTCGAAATTTTCTACACTCATTAGAAGTTATAGGCTTTGTCGAAATTTGTTTATATATATACTATTTTATTTAAACCAAAAACCACATTATCTATTTTATAATAGTATGTTATTAAATCATTATACATTAAAAAAATCAATAATTTTTTTTAATAAATAAAGAAATATGATTTATAATTATTAGTAGTTATAAAATCCAAAGATCCAATAGAGTTATACCTTGTTTTGATACTATATGTAATAACCCCAAAATTAAAATATATAACTAATTGTATGAATCATGTGGTTAATAATCAACACGTAGTTATTTAACTAATTAGCATATAATTTCCTAAAAACATGAGTAGAGATTACTTACCTGTAACGATGATATTCCTTACTTGTTACTCTGAATTTGAACGCTAGTTGAATCCTGCTAACCACAACAAAATTTTTGGGGACGACTCTCCGTACAACTATAGGCTCAGCTGCATATAATCTTTCTACAACTAGTCACCCCCAAGCCCTCAATCAACGTACTACTGCCAGGGAATTCTTTGTCTCACAAATTTTTTCTCCCAAGCGAATAGATGAATCTCATTCTTCTCATCGTCCATTAAATAGACAAAAAAATGGAAAGGGATTTCCATGCAAATATTCCATGTGCCAATTTTATTTCTTTATTTTAAGTTTTACTTAATTTACTTTTTGTTTATATATATATATATATATATATATATATATATATATACTATTATTCACTGTTTTATTTGTGTATTACCATTATATTCTCTTCATTATTTATTATTTATTATTATAATTTATTTATTATTCACTATTTATTTACTAGTATTATCTTTTCTTTATTATTTACTAGATATTTACTTATATTTTAATATTATTATTATTATTATGGGCATTACCTCAAATTTGTGTCATGCATAGATTTTGTAAAATTTAAGAAAGATTGAATTTATCTTATATGTAACCTTTGTAGGTTCTATGATTTCAATTTTAGAAAATCAATCGATTTAGCTTCAACATTTTTAGTTCATTACAATGTTAGGTGCATTTAAAGTGAATAAAAGAATATTGACTCTTTTCTATTGTACCAATTTTTTTTTACTATGTTTAAGGCTTAAAATGAACATGGAAACATTTCCATGGTTAGCCATTCCTAAATGGGTAGGCATCTCGTTATATACAATACATCGGGACTACGATAAACTTCTAAATACTTTGTAAGGAATTTCCACACCACATAATATTAATAATAATACTGATACTAATATTAGTATTAGAACTCATATTAATATTAATATTTATAATCATTTATTTTACTCTGTGACTAGAATCTCTACATCTTTGTAATTGTTACGGTTTTATAGATTTTAGGATTTTGTAACATTTAGGGTGAATTTATGAGAAGAAATTTGTGAAGTTTTTAGTCAAATATGATAGTGTCCATATAAGTTTTTCATACAATCCATTGAACGTTTGGGAGATTTCAATCAAATTTTGATCTAATTCATTAGTTAGTGGAGCACTAATTCATTTTAGAGTGCAACTTGTTTAATTTCATTATTTATTAGCCTATTGATTATTGTTTCTATCAAAAGAAACTTAGCAAGAACTTTCTTAACTCTAAATTTTTCTTGTAAAATCTTATCAACAATATTGGAAGTAGGTTTCTTATAAATTAACCTACCTTTAGAAAAGTCTTAGTGAGGAAGTTAATGACAATAAATATGATTTCATGGGATCATTGGATACATGCCTAACTAAGAAAATAGCTATTGTTTATTTTCCCTTGGATAACAACTCGATATGTTGTGTGGTGCACCAGAAACATTGTCTTCATGTTCTTGCACCTAGTATGTTATATGTCAAAGTCAAACATTATAAGAACTTGTCTTATGGGGTATTTAGATGGCATGAGATTTTATTAGTTTTGCAAATAGATTTATTTCATTTTTTCCATGTATTTACATATTTATGCTCTATGAATAAAATGAATTATTTAGAAATGTGAAGAAGTGTCAAGTTAGATTTGATCACTTCTTTTGATTTTGTTTACATATAACTCAATACTATGGTCAAAAAGTTATTAAAAAATGGACTCTAAAGTTTAGGGAGGTGCTGAAGCCTCAAAAGTCGTTGCTTCAACATGGGGGAAAACCACCCGGTCTAGACCTTGGTTGGCATCTCCCTTTTGGTTTGGTGTAGTGACTCCGACTGGGGTTAATGTGACCAATTTCCCAATCTAATTTATAACAGTGTTGATGGGTGATATGTGATATTTTGGAGTAATGTTTAAGCTAAAAGTAATATGATCTAAACTAATAATCACATGCATTTTATCCTAATTTAAACACTATCTAATTATGACTATACTAGGGAATAAATTGAAGTATGCGATCTACAATAATGCCCAAAAACAATTGGTAATAAAGATCATTCAATTGCAATGAGAAATGAAATAGTTCAACAATAATCGTTTCGTATATCAAAAAGTTAGCTGAAATGATTGTGAAAGATATATCACATAAGAAATTATTCATGTGTTCAGCATAAAATATAGGCCATCATCATATAGAAGTGCAATAATGCTAACCAAGATTCAAACTTTCATACATAAACAATTTGAAGAGAAATTATTGCTTAATACATAAGTAAAAGAGAATTACGAGATAAAAGTACCATTTATAATATGTCCTACTTATGTGCTTCAGCAATATTGATCTACTTTCAATCCATTCAACACCATCTAAGAGTACAAAAGTGCAATTTTAGTAGAAGATGCCAGATAAGATAAAAATAAATCTTGTTCCATTAATTTCATCAGAACTTCCTTAAAGGGACAGAGTTGCATGTTTTGAACATCATTTCTGATAAAATTTCTGGGCCTCTCTCTAAATGCATGAGAGGGGTTTAAATACTAAACTATAAAACTAAAAATAAGTTATTACAAAAATAGTTGAGAAGGCTTAAACGACCTTCCTCAAATTATGCAAAATAAAACAAAAATAGAAATGAGCATGGTGACTAACTGTTCTGCATTTGATCTTTTAGATAGCAAATGTCCGTCATGGGCTTGAGCTGTGTCAGTTCGCCAATTTCAGCTTTCAAATGCCCAACGAACACGGCGTCAGTCGGTGCTGGCACCATTTTCTCCGTAGAAGTGGTTAGGCATAGCAGGGTAATCCACTGGCTGTGAGGTTTCACTAGATGTCACCAATATACTTCCCAGTTTAACCTGGTCATTTGCCTAATTGTTTCTGCTTTTTCTTCTGTTGCCTGCCTCCACTATAGTTCAAGTTGTTTTACATTAGGAAAAAAACTTGAAATGAATTCTGCCACAAGATTGGCGCTATGTAAATTTTTATTAATGCCTTCAATAACAATGTTTGTTGCTGTTACCACATCCGTTGTTGCCTTTTCTGCCTCTCTAAACTGAGAATCCCAGTTTGCAAATAAGATTTCTTTGTGTGACTCTTCCACTTTAGGTAGGTTGGCCTTTCTCCCTTCTTCTGAATTCTGCCAAGTGATGAAGTTGGAGACTTTTTTCAAGATTTCATCATATTCAAGTCTCATTTCCATGACTTGACTTGTCAATTTGTTGCATGTTTCACAATAAGAATTCCATTGCGAATTTTCTGGAATAATAGATCTTTTTGGTGCATCGGCTGGGAGTTAAGGCCTAATGCTTCAGTAATAAACTGATCAATTTTTGGATCATCTTTATGTAGATCAGTTATTCCTTGTATTTGTGCTTCCTTCTATGCTAAGCTGGCTTAATGTTTTATTTTCATCTGCTCAAACTCTTGTTGAAGCTTAGCTAACTGTGCCTTTGCTTGCTGGTCAGATTTTTCTTATTGTAATTGTTGTTCAAGCGGCAAAATTTTATCTTATTTTTCCTTAAGCAACATTTGCACCTCTGTTTCTTTGTCGATGGTCATTGTAGCATAGGCCCTTGCAAAATGTGATAGTCTAGTAAGGTTTCCGGATGGGTCGATGGGTGAGCCTTTCCAGACAACATCCATCGGTTCATTATCAGGGGTAGTAACAGCAGTAGAACCCAACTTCCTTTTCTTCCTTTGTCTTTTAACAAATGCTTTGTGTTGTCGGATATAAAACACATCTAGAGGGGGAATCTCCTCAATTCTTAACATAATTTCAGAGGTGGGAGTAATAGGGATGTGCTCTACCTCTTGAGTATTTACAGTCTCCTTTGTGGTAATTTCTTGAGTTTCTTTTTGTTGTGGAGTTTGCAACTCTGTCGTTTGTTCCTCTATATGGAGCCTTTTATTAAAGTTTTCCCATTCTTTCTCTAAATCAATCATGAGGGGTTTTATTTGTTGTGTGGATGTGGAATGGATTTTAGCCTATTTTCTAGCTAAATTTTGCTCAATTGTCTTTTCTATAGATTGGGTTGTATCTTTTTCCGACTCCCTGCTTCTACTTTTCCCATTTTGTGATGACTTCTCTGACTCCCTAGTAGATTTCTCTTGGGATTCTACTCCAGAATCATTTTTAGAATTTTATTTGGAATCTCCTTCTAGACTTACACTGAGAGTAGGCTCCCTTTTGGTTCAGTCAATAATTGGTCCAATGGGACCTTCGTTATCCTCCCTTCTCTGTACTCATAAAAGGTTTCAAGATATCCACGGTCAAAAAGTAATTGTGCTATATGCTTCACCTCTGTGAAGGTGTTCTTCTACAAAAATATATCATCAAATGTATCTTCCTCATTACTGAATACTTTTATTTTTACTATGGTGTTGAAGTCTTTGACGATGCTGAATGGGTCATATTGCCTTCCTGGGAATTTAGGTAACTGCAGAGATAATGTAATCTTTGCTTCCTTGAATGCATGCCCCAAGTCATGTAATGCAAATGCTCCACAATATAAAGGGAATGTAGGCCAAATGGCCTTTTTTGCTTCCTTTAATGTTTTACTCATCCCTCCCTCACTAGTTGTTTGATAGGCTATCTCTCTAGCCATCAGTTTGTCTGAAACATAGTATGGGAGGACATGGGGGAATGTAATGCTGCCAAATACCCTGATATATGTAAATGTTTCCTCCCCAAACCATCTGGCCACTGGGAGGATATCTACCTCGGCTTCTTTGGAAAACCTGGGGGCATCTCGGTTATAAAGCCGTTTGTGGATAGAGGGCATAACAACATGAAAATTTTTGTAAAAATGTGATTGAAACTGAGATTACCACGTGTATTTATGGTATATGTAAATGGGAAGTGGATTTTGGATAGTCCACTTCCATCCCATGACAACGAATTTTGGACCAAAACAAATTGCATCCATTACATAGGCGCTCATAAAAAATGGAGGGTAAACCCTCGAAGCAACACTTCTTTTCCTTCTATACTCCTTTATTGTTCTTTCTAAATTATTAGACAAAATTTGTGCCCAATTTATTATAGTTGCATTTACGGCTGCATCTATTACTAGCAGCCATTCTAGGGAAAAAAGAAAAATCATAATTGGCCACATTCAACAGGAAATTGTACTGCAAAATTCAAAATATGGTCGAGACAACAGAATTTAGCACGTGAAAAATCCATGAGATGAGATCTATTGCATTCCATGGCCATCACCATGGTTCCTACATCACCCTTCATGAGCCTCCTTATCATTCAGGAACCCATGATTGTCCCAACCCCCGGTGGGTGATGAACTGCCCCACCTTATAAGAGGATAGCCACTGCTATACTTTATGCATCATGTTCTCATTACCTAGAGCCCCAAGCAGTTAACCAAATAAAATCATAAAAAGGCAAG
Organism: Pinus tabuliformis; assembly: GCA_031772625.1. Lineage (NCBI taxonomy): Eukaryota > Viridiplantae > Streptophyta > Pinopsida > Pinales > Pinaceae > Pinus > Pinus tabuliformis. Next base: position 449,231,226 of record CM062812.1, on the reverse strand, counting down.
AGGCATATGAAGAAGGGTGGAAAAATAAAGTTTGGGGTACCTCATGCACCACAATTTCTCGCTGCCACACATTATTTACCCAAGTGTGGGCTTCTATTTTATTAGCAACCCTTGTAACATGGCATGTGATCCGGGTTGCCCCCTTTCATTCCCTACTTCATTCCATCATTATGCCACATGCCACCACCATTTGAAGGATGTACCAAGGACATATCACCCCCTTTAGATATAGAAACCACCTAATAAGATGCATGGTTAACCCTATTTGGAGATAGGGGACATTAGGACATGCCAAAGCCTACTATGGAAGAGAATTCCATTATGAAGTTCTCACTTGTTATCCATGGTTTACAAACTATTTTAATTGATTTATTTAATGACTTGGTGTGCTAGAAGGCACAGGGACAGATTAGATCTTATGCGGGAATGCAGGTGGTTTCCATTTCGGTTTGGTCTCCCTATATGGGGTGTTGACCCTAGAGGGATACATTGGCACATGTAGGGTGTGTGTAGAGAGCCATGGGCCTCCACAACAACAGAAAACATTCCATGGATTGCCATAGCCATTGAGAGATTACTCATGGTTCATTTATTTGACAAGGAAGATGCACCTGATCCATCATGCCCAGTTGGCCCCAGAGTTACACCATACACTTGGCAGATGCTCCAAGACTTGTATGATGATGTGCCATCACCTACACCATCATCCTAGAGCTTATAGGAGATCTACAAGCATCTTTGATTTGTTTGGATACCCATGAGAACACTTGTGTGCCCCCACGTGTCATTTGGAGCACCACTTGTTATTATAAGGGTCCAACCACTTATCAACTACTTTTGGGAGAACAAATACACATTGTGGCACATATGGACTCCATTAGGCCTCCTCCAAGGCCCAATGATGTGCACTATTCATATTCGAACTCTTGAGAGGCTTATTATTTTGTTTATGAGCTCGTTTGGTGGGCTTGTCACCAAAAGCTAGTTATTTTTCACATTATTTTATTGTAGGGGCTAATGTATGCCTAACTAGCTAACTCAAACTCATTAGAAGTGTACAAATACAAGTGATGTGAATTCATTTTGGCATCATCACTTAGTGTTATGAAACTACCTAACAAAAAGATAGAAAAGATCGATTAACGCCTTAGAATTCAACCTCTTCGAGGGGGCAACCTCCTTTACATTACACAAATGAATGATTCTTTGATGATTCAAATGACAAAACCTCCTTTCTATTTATAGGAGTCTAAAGAGTCACAATATAACGTAGAGGACCTAACAATAATAATATAAAGCCACAAAAATAACAATAGAGGGATTCTATGGGGCACAGTAATAATAATATGGGGACAAATAGGGGCACAACAATATTAATAAGGGATACAGCTATAATAGTAATGGGGTAATCACTAGTATTATAAGGACCTAACATGCCCCTCTCCTTCAAAAAAGTGTTGTCCTCAACGCTTGAGTAGTTCTGGATGATTCTATATAAAATTCTCATCCTCTCATGTAGAATCTTCAGCGGCTAAGTTCTTCCACTTGATGAGATACTCCGAAATTGATCGATTTCATAGCTATCGAGTTCTTGTTTCTGTGACTGCTTTCGATTCCAATATAATTTTTCCTTCCTCGTCAAGTTCTGGCAATATTGTTTGAACTGGGAGGTTGTTGCCTATAACCTTCTTTAAACATGAAACATGGAAAACTGGGTGCACTCGAGAAGTTGCAGGAAGCTCCAATTTGTATGCCATAGTACCAATATTTTGCAACACCTTGTACGGACCATAATACTTTGGTGATAATTTATTATCCTTCTTAGCTTACTTTAGGGACATTTGTTTATATGGTTGTAGTCGTAGGAATACCCAATCACCAACATCAAAACTTCTTTCGCTGCGATGTTGATCTACCTATTGTTTCATTCTATTCTGTGCCAACACGAGGTTATCCTTTAAGAGTTGGAGGACTTGTTGTTGATGTTCGATGTGATGTTCCATTGCTTGAACCTTAGAATTTTCTGGTAAATATGATGTGATGGATGGTGGCTGATATCCATAAAGTTCCATAAATGGGGTCATTTTTGTTGTTGTATGGAAGGAAGTGTTATACCACCATTCGGCCAGAGGCAACCATTTGACCCATTGTGTCTGTTTATCAGATACAAAGTAACGAAGATATTCTTCCAAACATTTGTTTACTATCTCAGTTTTCCCATCAGGTTGAGGATGATAAGATGAGCTATGAGCTAACTGAGTACCAAGACAAGAAAATAATTCTGTCCAAAAATTTCCAGTGAAAATGGGATCTCTGTCACTTACAATAATCTTCGGGTTTCCATGTAGCTTTTGAATTGTTTCCATAAATGCAATAGAAACTATACTGGATTTAAATGGATGTGATAATGCACAAAAGTGTGCATACTTGGTAAGTCTGTCAACTACCACCATGATGACACTCTTTCCCTCAGACTTGGGTAAACCTGTGATAAAATCCATTGAAACCTCCTCCCAACATTGGCTTGGAATGGATAAAGGTTGTAATAGACCCAGAGTCTTAATTGTTTCAACTTTATTTTGTTTGAAAACCAAACATTCCACCACAAACTTTTGAATATCCAATTTAAGGCCATCCCAAAAAAATTCCTTCTTAACGTTGTGGTATGTTTTTGAAAATCCTGAGTGCCCTCCTAAGGGACAAGTGTGCAATTCCATAAGAATCTTTTGTTTGAGTTGGGAATTCTTACAGAGGTATAAGAGATCTTTGTACTATAACGAATCATTTTTCCAGCTAAATGTATCAGATGTACTAGAATCTTGTTGTAACTTTCAAATAAGTGCCCACACTTCATCATTCTTCCATTCCTCCCTTGCTTCGTTTATCCAATCTGGTTGGATAATAGAAATGGCACACAACAATGCTTCCACATCCTCATCCTTTTTTGGGAGTGCGTCTGCCACCACATTTTGCTTCCCTTTTTTGTAGATGATTTCAAAGTCATAACCCAACATCTTGGTGACCCACTTTTATTGCTCTTTAGAGGATAATCTTTGTTCTAAAAAGTATTTAAGGCTATCATGATCTGTTTTTACCTTGAAGTGTCTTCCCATTAGGAAGGGTCGCCATTTCTTAAGTGCATGTAGTATTGCCAACATTTCCTTCTCATAAATAGCTTTGTGTAAAAACTTTCCCTTGATTGGACGACTTTCAAAAGTAATGGGTCTTTCATCTTGCATTAAAACAGCACCAATTCCATTTCCTAAAGCATCCCAATCCACGATAAAGTTTTTTGTGAAGTCTGATGTAACTAAAACCGGTGCTTGGCACATTGCCTCTTTAAGATGTTCGAAGGCCTTTGTTGCTTCTGGAGTCCATGAAAATGCGTCTTTCTTCAATAATGTTGTTAGAGGTGCTACTATTCTCCCATAATTCTTAACAAACTTGCGATAATATCCTGTCAACCCAAGAAATCCTCGCAAATGCTTTATGGATGTGGGGATTTTCCATTCCTTAATGGCTTTAATTTTGCTAGGGTCTACCTTAACTCCTTCATGAGATACAATATGACCCAGATATTCCACCTCTTGTACTCCAAAGAAACATTTGGATCTTTTTGCATATAATTGTTTTTCCTCCAATAGCTGTAGCACCCTGTCAACATGTTCAACATGATCCTTCCAAGACTTGTTGTAGATTAGTATATCATCAAAAAATACTAACACAAATTTTCTAAGGAAGGGTTTGAAAATGGAATTCATCAAACCTTGAAATGTATAAGGTGCATTGGTAAGGCCAAAAGGCATGACCAAAAATTCATAATACCCTCATGAGTTCCAAACACTATTTTCGGAATGTCTTCAGTCTTCATTCTTATTTGATGATATCCTGAATGAAGATCCAACTTGGTGAAGTAAATTGATCCATGCAATTCATCCAGTAATTCATCAATGATAGGAATGGGAAACTTATCTTTAATAGTGAGCTTGTTGAGCTCCCTATAATCGAGACGCATGTGCCATGATCCATCCTTCTTGTGCACCAATACTACTGGAGCAGAAAAAGAACTTTGACTAGGTTGAATTATACTAGCCTCTAGTGTTTCTGCAACCATACGTTCAATTTCACTCTTTTGGGCATAGGGATATCTGTACAGCCTGATGTTTGGAGGAACACTTCCTCGAACCAGATGAATAGCATGATCATGATCACGAATAGGTGGGAGACCTTTGGGAGTCTCGAATACCTTGGAATGATTGTCCAAGACTTTTTGGAGATATGGAGAAATAGATGATTCCAATGTGGAAACATTTAGCGAACATAATTGTGCAATTACACCTCTTTGTTCCTTTTTTAGAAGCTTGTTCATACCGTTAGAGCTGATTATCTTTCTCGGTTTCCCTACAATACCCCTTAATTCGACTTCCTTTCCTTCCACAGAAAATTTCATGAGAAGTTCTTGAAAATTAAAAGATATTGTACCCAAGGATTGTAGCCATTGGACTCCTAGTACAACATCAGCACCTCCCCTTGGAATGGAAAGCATTTGGCTAGTCAATACATATTTTCCCATGGATCTCTTGATATTATGTCACTTTCTAGAGCAATTTATTGTTCCTCCATTTGCAACCAGCACTTGACACTCTGGTGCTGGATATAGGAAGCAATTCAATTCTTTTGCTACCTTACAATCAATAAAATTGTGGGTACTTCCTGAGTCAATCAACACTATTACCTTTTTCTTCTTGATTTGTCCTTCTATATTGATGGTTTAAGGAGTGGTAATTCCAGCCAATGCATTACAAGATATGGTCATATTCATTTCTTCTTTATCTAGCCTTTGTTCCTGGAGTATATCCTCTTCTTTTGACCTTTCTTGCTCCTTTTCTTCTTCCTCTTCACAATCTATGTGGAATAATTTCTTCTCAGCACACTTATGACCTTTAGTGTATTTGCTATCACAACTGTAACAAAGCCCTTTTTCTCTTTTTCTTCCAATTTTTGTGGTGTCAACCTTATAGGTTGTGGAAGAGTAGGGGCAAAAACACTTCCATCTTTATAGTTGTGAGTGGTATGCTTCCTGGTTGCCATAATTTTGCTTTCCATTTTTCCTGCTAACCTGAATGCCTTCTCTAATGAATCAGGTTTCCAAATGCAAACATCATGTTGGATATTATCCTTTAAAGTCACTATGAACACATCAATCCTATGCTCCTCTAGAATATTTTTTACCCTTATGTTCAATTTTTGGAACTCCTCAATGTGCTCCATTATTGAACCCTTTTGTTTGAGACTTATCAATTGGCTAAAAAAAGTGTTGCTTTTTGTATCCTCATAATGTGCTATAAATTCTTCCATAAAAATTGCCCAAGTGATAATTTGTTTATGAGAGCAAAGCCATTGATACCATACAAACTGATTTGGTTCTAAATATAAAGTTGCAATATGTACCTTTTGTGTGTTTTGCACATTATTGAGATCGAAAAATTGCTCCATCTGTAATATCCTTGTTGCGGGATCCTTGTCATCAAACTTCCTCATATTGATTTTTGGAATATGGTGGGTCTTTGATCCAACATTAGAGTCTATAAAATCATGATTAAAATTTCTTTTGTTCGCATCATGAGTTTCCTTTACTACCCTTTCACCATTAGTAAGTATTTCTTGTAGAAACTTTGTCAATTTTGTCTTCAAATCTGCCATGCCTGTCGTCATATTTGTCTTCAAATATATCTTCAAATCATCCATCTTAGCTTCCATGCCATTCATCTTAGCTTCCATGCCCTTTATCTTAGATTCCACACCATTTATCTTAGCTTCTGTTATCTTTTGTGAGAGTGACATTTGTTGCACTTGGTCTTGTAATTTTGATATATCATGTAACATTTCTTCCTCTTCTTCACGAGTCATGCTAGAGCTTTCAGGTTGCTTACTAGGTGTTTGCATTTTCTTTCCTTAGGCCATCAGTTACCGATAATAGTGCTCTACTATGCCCTTTGAATTCCTTCAAAATAGTTTTTCAAACCAAGCTTAAGCAAAAATTTTAAAAAATCTACACACCGTTTTTCACTTTGTAGGAGCTCGATATTGCCTCTGATGTATCTCCGTAATTTCAGATCATCTAGTTTTGAAATTGTGATCTAACGTAACCCTCTGTGTCCTCTTTCTAATGCTACCAGTCTGATCCAAATTGGATTCTCCAAGGAAGAGTTATGTGAAATCTCCCACAGTGACCTGATTATAGACTAGTCCAGTAGAGCAAACTTGTACGACGTGCCACGTGTCCCTGTTTCGACCTTTGTCTCTGAAAAATATATACAAGAAACTACAGTCCATCCTATTTCTATACCTTCTTACAAAATTTCAATCTCATGCCCAGAGAGAAATTTATGACGATTTTCCCCGGGTCACCTGTTTGGAATGTAATTCAGGAGTCTGCAAAAAGACCAACTTCCTTAGATCATATCTCCACAAATATAGTGCAAAAAGTTTTGAAATTTAGACTCACGGTTCAGTGTGATTTCGTCTCAAATGGGTTTTTCTTACGCTTCTGAAATATCGCAGAAAACAAGTTATAGCGAAAATGCGACGATGACCTATTTGGAGCAGCGAAACCCTAGAATCCAAAGCTCTGATACCAAATGTTATGAAGCCAGCTCATAAAAAGATAGAAAAGATAGTGTCATGCGGAAAGAGTCAATTTTGCGGACAAAATCGACCTCCCTAGAAAACAAGGCGTTTCTAGTGACAAACAAAACAATCAAGCACTATCTTTCCCTAAATATGCATTTAAAATAAAAGCAACCAGGTGTTTAAGGCTTACCTCTAGTCTAACGCTGTTTGTAGCAACCAAGCCTCTTCGATCCAGATGAGCTCCTTCTCCTTGAAGCCTGCATTTACTAACAAGCAAACGATTACATAGCACCTGAATAACTCATATAATAAAACATATTCATCGTAAAGACCAAGGAGTTTATGAAACAAATTATATATAACAACTTGTTGGGAAAAATGAACTTAATTGTATTAATTGGAAACAAAAGAAACCTTACAACCAGTGCCTTGGTGTTGTGCAGGTCCCTCCCAGGGTCCAGCAAGAGTTCTCCTCTACTTTGATCAGCTCACCCACTTCCAAATGAAGCTAAGAAATGATTGGGATCTCTCCTCTCAAGCTCTATAAGGGAGTCCTAATTTCAGTAGCATCTACCCTTAGGAATGTTCAGCTTTCAACCTCTCCTCCCTCTGGCCCAATGCCTGTATTTATAATGCTTTGGAGGAAGTTAATCAGGTCCACCATGAATGGGATAAGCCCCTCTTTCAAAGGGATAGCTCCCCTCTTCATGGGATAAGTTCCTCTTTCTTTGGGATGCATGAACCATCTGGAGGCGCTCAATCCACATCAAACCATCTTCTAGAATGCTCTAGAATTGACCACAAGTAAGTTTTTTGAAGTAAAACTTGTGCCTTTTGACCTTTATAGGAGTACGCACCCACCCCTTTACAGACAGAGCGTACAAGTACGCAGGTATTATGAACTTGAGGTGCGTACACGCAGGTAAGGGTAAGAGAAACTGCGTAACCAGAGTTATATTGACTTTTTAAGGACTTTCTCTCTTTCTTGGAGTTTGACATGAGGAGCAGAGGTATAAGACTTGCCAAGGAGGATAGTATGACAATTGATGGAGCCATACTGACTGAAAATAGTCATGGTGACAAATTTTAGTGTAACAGATTGCCCCCTAAAGTGTGAAACCTGTAGTAGATTAGGGTTTCATATCATCTAGGAAGGGTGAAGCACTTTATCATTTCAAGGATTATCTTGTGGAGAGCCCAGTTGGAACCTGCAAATATTCAACACAAAATACATATATGAGATCATATCATTGCTGAGGTAGTCATTCCCATACTCAGATCAAAAACTTTAACTAACACTAACTATTGCTCCGATATAGGAATGATTTCGCAGTACATCATAATCATAGACACATGTAGACACAGTATGGACGCAGCCATCTGTTTATAATTAGTCTACTATATAATGAATACAAAACTCCTCGTAGCCTGGATGGCGGAAACTAGATCCAGGGTCTTCATTTCTACTTCCCGAAATAGTACGATTCTATCCATGCGAATAAATGAGTTGATGTCGAACATGGTAGAAACCACTTGATTACCAGTCAATGATGTAAACTATTAACAAGTGTGAGAGAGACCACCAGTGATGTTAATGGTTCTCAAAGTACCCAGTACAATCCATGAGATGTGAGTAGATGTGTTGATGTCGAACATGTCACGAAATCCTTCGATCGAAAGTCAATGATGTAAACTGTCGTCAAAGGCGAGAAACCTGCCATTGAGGCATGCAGATTTCAAGGTACTGATGATTCCTAGATCATCTTTCTAGATAATGTGCTGATGTCGATAGAAAGCAATCCGTCGTAGGCAAGCCCACAACACGAAATCATAGATCAAGTTGAAGAAATGTAGCTGTAAGGACTGACTCAGGGATGGTCAAGATGGATGACAGATATTTTGCAGATGAATGGTTTATTTGCAGTGACCTCTTGAACACATAACGACACAACATATGGCTTGGTGACAATTGACCCAAAGTTAATACCCAGAAACCGGCTGAAGACTTTCAATGTGGTTTGATCAACTGTTAGGCAAAGGATTTCCCAACCCAGGTGAATGAAAAGTGTCGTGTTCAAGAGTGGTGATAAGGTTTTTCTGAGACAAAGGATAAAAAATAGGCTCATTTTTCTCTCTTTTCCCCCACCATTTCTGGCAAGTACCTCTTTATTTTTTACAAGCTTGAGGAGGATAACATTTGCTTGATTATAAGCTCATCCTTCGGATGAGTCCAACTTAGTTTAGATTCGAACCCTAAGAAGGAGTGGTTCGTTCTTGTTTGTAATCGAACAGGTCCTTTACTGTGAAATTTTAACGAGTCCAGTATAGGAGAAACTCGGCGTTTTTCAATTTTAGAGAGTCTAAAAAATTTAAGAAGACTCCAGGGTTGATCTTTTTCGTAAATTTGTGTCTCCCAAGCCCGAAAAAGTATAAAATAATACTTGAGAGAACCGCTTGATCTTTACGACCAAGGAGTACTTTCATGATTAGTGTCTCTGATCTGAAAAGTAAAAAGCGATCAAGGACACGTCGTTTTATTTCCAATATCGAATTTGAAACGACAAAAATCCGGCAATCTTTTCATGTTTTTACGGTCAGAAAAGGGCTGTAAGAGGACTGTCTTTTAATTCCATTTTAACGAGTGTAAAAGAAACGCTCGGCAATCTTTTCATATTTTAGGAGTCAGAAAAGGGCTTAAAAGAGAACTCCAAGGTTTCACTTTTTCGTAATTTTTAACGAGTTCGAAAAAATGATAAAAATGTACTCATGGTTTTCATTTTTTCGTAAGTTTTGATGAGTTCAAAAAAATGATAAAAATGTACTCATATGGCCGACTTTTAATTTAATTTACGAGCAGGAAAAGACGGAAGGAACTCGGCATTTTCATTTGTTTTACGAGAATGAAAGATAGAAAAATAATCTCGGGATTTTCATGAGTTTAACGAGTCTTGAAAATAACTGAAATTGACTCGAGATAGGTTTCATTTTGCAAAAGCTTGAAACAGAGAAAAACTATGCTTCAAAGTAGTTTCATTTTTACACAAGCTTGAAACAGAGAGAAAACTGTGCTTGATGCCCCCTAAGCGTAACTGCTAGAGTGCATGCCCCCCAGCTTCATTTCATTCAACTAAGTACAAGCTGGATGGAATGAAGGTTCATGTACGAGATCATTTGAAAGACTCGACCTAAAACTATAAGAAAATTATGCAAAAACTAAAATAACTAACCTAAATATACAACTTAACATTTATGAGATCTAGTCAAACTCTCGACTCAATTAGAGGAGGATTTGTTTCATTTTTTAACGAGCTTGACACAGGAAAAGAACTATGCTCGGATTCGGTTTCATGTTTACGCAAGCTTGAAACGAAAAACCATGCTTGTTATAAGTTCGCATGCCCCCAGCATAATGATGCAAATCAAGGTACATGCCCCCCAAGCTTCATTGCATTCAACCAGGTGGATGAAATGAAGGTTTAATTTTGAAATCTTGGAAAGACTCGTGGGAGTTGTTTCATTTTTTAGTGAGGTTGACACAGGAAAAGAACTATCCTCAAACCCTTGTTTCATTTTTTAAACAAGCTTGACACAAGATAAGGAACTATGCTCATAACTACTCTCTACAATCTACCTAACAAGGAACTATACTCTAAAACCTTGATTCATTTTTTAAATGAGCTTGACACAAGACAAGGAACTATGCTCTAAAATCCTTGATTCATTTTTTAACGAGGTTGACTCAGTAACAGGAACTTTCCTCAAAATATTACTTTCTACAATCTACCTATATAACCTAAACTCTACCTGATTCATTTTTTAATGAGGTTGACTCAGTAAAAGGAACTGTCCTCATGGATACCTATTTCATTTTTTAATGAGGTTGGCACAGGAAAAGGAACTATCCTTGCAACATCCAGTTTCATTTTTTAACGAGGTTGAGACGGGAACAAACTATCCTCGCACCTAGTTCATTTTTTAACGAGGTTGACTCAGTAACAGGAACTATCCTCGGACCAACTGATTCATTTTTTAACGAGGTTGACACAGGAAAAGAACTGTCCTCATACCTGATTCATTTTTTAACGAGGTTGACTCAGTAACAGGAACTTTCCTCTAACAAACTGATTCATTTTTTAACGAGGTTGATACAGGAAAAACTATCCTCGCTTTCACTGATCATGGCTTCCAACTGGAAGAGAGACATGTCAATGGACACACCTTGATCATGGCTTCCAAGAGGTCTTCATCAGAAGGAAGAATAGTTCTCTGGAAGGAACACATGTCAAGGGACTCAAAAGTGATAAGAACATCGTGTTCAAGTAATCCCATAGAGTTTTCCATGTCAATTACCGGATCTAAATCAAAGGAAGATGAGCAAACAGTGTGAGGCTCACTTACATCGGTAACTGAAAACATGGGACCAGTTGCCACATAATTAACCTGTGGCGGGGTAGATACCACTTTAGAATCAGGAACATTTGGGGGTGTCATATTGTTGGTAGTTGAAAAAAGACTAGGGAACGAAAGCTAGTCTACAGTCACAATATTTCCATTGTGAGGGAAAGACATCACGCGAAAGAGTGTCGATACGATAGCTTTCATTGCATAAACATAGTCTTGCCCAAGGAGTAAATTGAAATCCAAGGGACCTCGAACTACCATAAGATCAATACAGACAGTTTTACCTTCCAAGGCAATGGAAAAATTAGGAAGGATCCCTAAAGGTTCACTAATGGTTCTGTTAAAAGCTTTCAGATTCTGCGTAATAGGCGCAAGCTCAGGGGAACCCAAAGCTTTCCAAGCAGTTGAGGATAAAATACTAACAGAAGCACCTTCATCTACCTGTGTGCGATGCATGTCCCTACCACCAGCCTTGACAATGATTTGTAAAGGGATGGAGGAAGGAAGACGAGGTTATGTCAGTCTATTCCAATCAAAGGAAAAGACCTCAGTACTTGGAGGGGGTTCTTTAGAAACAGGTGAAATGCCCCCCGACATAGAAGAATCTGATGTAAAAAGAAGAACATGAGCGGTATGAAATTCACTCTCGAAAGGGAGAGTGTGATCAACTAATGGATCATCAACCTGAGTGATATGAGTTTCACTCTCCAATGGAAGAGTGTGATTGACTGTACTTGAAATTAGATCAATCACTCCGTCAGTTGACGGTAGGTTGGGAGAAAGTTTACGGTAACCAGTTGGAAATTCTTGCTGTGGAACAATAAGGTTTTCCAACAATTTTGAGGCTTCATCCATGTGAGGGAAAATGTGAGTTTGATGACTCCCTTTGCATAACTTACAAGGAAACCTAACTTTACCCTTTTTCCCAGGAACCTGACTATCACTGGTTGATGGATCAATGGAAAGTTGATGTGATTTTTCTGACCATACTTCCAAGACCTTTGGAATACCAAGACAATTGATAAGGAAGTGGTCAACCTTACAAAGACTACAAGGGTATTTGGGTTTACGATGCATGTCGGAGTTTTCCTCAACACAACTAACACTTACAGTCATGGTTGGTTGGTTGACTTCTTTCTTAGCTTGCTTCTTCTTCTTCTTCTTCTTCTTCCCTTTCTTCTTCTTCTTAGCCACCTGGTTACTAGCATCGAGGCTTTTACCAAGCGAAGAGGAAGAAATGGAGGAAGAAAAATTAGGCGAAGAAGGTAAAGGGTCAACAGAAGGTTGGTGATGTTGAGATGGTGAACTCTGTTGAGGTGAAGCATTCGGTTGAGGTGGAACAATTGGAGTATTTGGGGCCAACGAAGTTGAAAATAACCATATCGGTAAACCTATTGTAAATCCAGGTAATGACAAAGTAGCCATATAAGGAGGACCAACATTTCCAAAGAAAGGAAAAGTACTAGGATCCTCGTTAAGAGGGGTTCCTAGGTTGGTAAATTCCGGAACAGTTGCCATTATATTCAACTTCAGTGAATTTTATTAACAATTTAAAACTAAAATTAACAATTCACAACTCGCACCTATGGTCTCTAAAAGTAAAGACAAACAAATTAACACGCATTATCAAATCTAGGAGTCAAACCACACACAAACAGTAACTTTCCGTACTGAAAACACTAGTTGGTGATGAAATCCAACGTCAGAGAGTTCAATATAGAAATGGCAGTTGGAACAGTTACCCCGGCAACCTGCTTAATGAATAGACTGGCACAAGTTTCTCCACTTAACCGTCTCGAGTGAAGAGAAACCCCCAGAAAATCCAAGTGAGTCTAGCCGACGTCTGCTCCAGGTACAGTGGGATCTTCCCACCACTGTCACCTTAGGAAGAATCCTAAAGAATATGGCCACTAAGGTTACCAACTGAAACGAGTATACCTGGGGGAACAGTCTACGATCCGATACGCATGCAAGGGCAGAGTAGCAAGATCAATCCCCTTGAAGGCTCCTTGACATAATCCAAGGTTTACCAACAAGTGACCCCAGGCTCCTCGACAATGGTTAATCCGAGGTTTACCATTTTTAATACGTGAATATCTGGCGTCTTTCCCAATGAGGAAGGATTGATTCCCACACTAGTTCGGACACGATCTCGTGCTTCTCCTTTAAGAGGAGCTTTCCCAGAGCATAAATGCAACAATTGGATTTCTTCCTACCGCAAGATACAGCTACTTGTTTGTTTTACTGTCTTGGAGAGGTAACTAAAACCTATTCCAAGACATTAGCCTAAGCTAGATTGGTGGAAAGAGCCCTAAAAATGTAAAAATTACTAGATGAATTTTAATTAAGCGTTGTGTTATTTAGGTTGTTATTACTCAAAAGGGTAAATGGATATGAAACCAATGGTGTTATGACCCAACCCAAAACTGAATGCAATCGAATATGATAATGTAATCTTTTCAATTCGATGAATCCTAACTAAAGTAAGGAGAGAGTTTCCATTTACTTCCAACAATGCAAAAATTGATCATTAAGAGAAAATACAACAAATTCTCTAATGCACTAATTTTATCAAGAAAAACTAATGCAAATCAATTTCAAAACATTTTTTTTATTTTTATTTTTATGTGTTAAAAACAAGCATAAAAATATGTAAATTCAAATCAAAGAAAGCTGATCTAAATCTACGATTGATTTTCCAGAATGTGAACTATGCAATTGTAATCTATGCACAATTCATTTGAAAAGTATGCAAATGTAATCTATGCACGTTTTTCATTCATATTCTGAAAATGAGAATTTTAATTATGCAAATGTGATCTATGCAAGAGAATTCTCAAACACAAGATGATTCTAATGTAATCTAAGAACCAATCAAGTGCAATTCGAGAAAATTGGGTGAGAGTTCCAAAGATCAAAAAATAAAAACACTCAAAGGCAATTAACACTCATACACAATTTAGGCCCCCCCGGCAAATGAGGGGGAAATTTTTTTGCAAAAACAAAAGCAACAAGATGCAAAATTGTGAAAAGACTGAGACAAACCTCCAAGTAATGACCAAAGGAAATCAAATTAAGAATTTCTCAAAAAGAGACTCAAAACACCCAATTGATAAAAGCTTAAAGCAGGAATGCCAATGAAATTAACCAAGGAAAGTTTCTGACAAGTCACATGCAGTTCTGGGCAGTGGCTAAAACCTATAAACAAATTCTAAACTGATAAAAAAGAGAAAAATTTAAAATTTTTCAAATTTTTGACAGGGTACGCAGGCAACCTGTTTACACAGGTGCGTCCACGCTCTGTGCATAAAGCAAAAGTGCGTACAGGTACGCACTGTGCTTAACTCAGAGGGTGCGTACCTCTCCCAAAACTATGAAAAATGAAAACTAACTCAAAATTAACTAAATTCACCCAATCCCACAATCATCGAGTCAAAAACAGAAACAAATCAACATTTCTCAAATCAAAGTATCAATCAAAAGAGAAATCAATCAAATCCATGGATCCCCAGCAAAGTCGCCATTTCTGTTATGCGGAAAGAGTCAATTTTGCGGACAAAACCGACCTCCCTAGAAAACAAGGCTTTTCTAGTGACAAACAAAACAATCAAGCACTATCTTTCCCTAAATATGCATTTAAAATAAAAGCAACCAGGTGTTTAAGGCTTACCTCTAGTCCAACGCTGTTTGTAGCAGCCAAGCCTCTCCGATCCAGATGAGCTCCTTCTCCTTGAAGCCTGCATTTACTAACAAGCAAACGATTACATAGCACTTGAATAACTCATATAATAAAACATATTCATCATAAAGACCAAGGAGTTTATGAAACAAATTATATATAACAACTTGTTGGGAAAATTGAACTTAATTGTATTAATTGGAAACAAAAGAAACCTTACAACCAGTGCCTTGGTGTTGTGCAGGTCCCTCCCAGGGTCCAGCAAGAGTTCTCCTCTACTTTGATCAGCTCACCCACTTCCAAATGAAGCTAAGAAAGGATTGGGATCTCTCCTCTCAAGCTCTATAAGGGAGTCCTAATTTCAGCAGCATCTACCCTTAGGAATGTTCAGCTTTCAACCTCCCCTCCCTCTGGCCCAATGCCTGTATTTATAATGCTTTGGAGGAAGTTAATCAGGTCCACTATGAATGGGATAAACCCCTCTTTCAAAGGGATAGCTCCCCTCTTCATGGGATAAGTTCCTCTTTCTTTGGGATGCATGAACCATCTGGAGGCGCTCAATCCACGTCAAACCATCTTCTAGAATGCTCTAGAATCGACCACAAGTAAGTTTTTTGAAGTAAAACTTGCGCCTTTTGACCTTTACAAGAGTACGCACCCACCCCTTTACAGACAGAGCGTACAAGTACGCAGGTATTATGAACTTGAGGTGCGTACATGGAGGTAAGGGTAAGAGAAACTGTGTAACCAGAGTTATATTGACTTTTTAAGGACTTTCTCTCTTTCTTGGAGTTTGACATGAGGAGTAGAGGTATAAGACTTGCCAAGGAGGACAGTATGACAATTGATGGAGCCATACTGACTGCAAATAGTCATGGTGACAAATTTTAGTGTAACAGATAGATCAACGCCTTAGAATTCAGCCTCTTCGAGGGGGAAACCTCCTTTACATTACACAAATGAATGATTATTTGATGATTCAAATGGCAAAACCTCCTTTCTATATATAGGAGTCTAAAGAGTCACAATATAACCCAGCGGACCTAACAATAATAATATAAAGCCACAAAAATAACAATAGAGGGATTCTATGGGGCACAGTAATAACAATATGGGGACAAATAGGGGCACAACAATATTAATAAGGGATACAACTACAATAGTAATGGGGTAATCACTAGTATTATAGGGACGTAACACTTAGAATTGGAACTAGTATCTCTTTAGACATTTTCGCTATCCTTCTTGGAGGATGAACTTTTGGGGCATGTAATGAATTTTGATGTTTGGATATTTTTCATATGTCTTGGAGCATCATAATGGCAAGTTTTTGGATGGTTGGTGTTGAAGCGGGTACAACACCCTCTAAAATTTTGGCTTTCTAGAATCTGTACTTGGATATTCCACAGTTTCCATTTTTTGCTTTGTTAACGTTTCGAGTCTAGACCCAGACTCATCATCAGGTCTAGACTCGAAACGTCGACAAAGAAAAAAATGGAAACTGTGGAATATCCGAGTACAGATTCTAAAAAACCTAACCACAGAAATCTACAATCCATTATTTTGGCTTTCATTAAAATTTCAGAGCCTTCCTTGGTTTTTCTACTGATGGTTGCAAACATTTAAGCTCATCCCATGAGCTCTTGTAGAGTCTTTGACCCCTTTTTCTTGTTTGACCAATGGTTGTCTTTTGGCATATTGATTGCTTTGTCATGCTTCTAATATAGTTCTGGTGATTTTGAAGGTTTTTCTTTGTGTGCTTGGGTTGTATTTGCTATGTGAACATCTTTCTTACTCACACACAAAGTTGTAAGCATTGTCGCGCAAGTGTCGTCGCGGTCGTCCGAAGGTCTATCTCAAGTGTGGTACTTGACGTTCTCAGCTCTAAGCCAGTCTCACTGAGGCCATTTTTTGTCTCGTTGTCCTGATGGTCTATGTTTTCTCGTCGTCAAATTATGCTTGGTGATCATAGTGTCAAGTCTGCACAAGTTCACTTGCCTCCCACACTTATCCATTTTCCTGAAAATCTATCCAATCAGACAACCCTCTTCCACCAGACCCCAATTGAACAACACTTTGTAGTATCAGCCCTCAGTGACCCTACTCTACTTCCTATAATGGTGCAGTTTTTTAGGTTGTCCTCTAGGTCAATTTCACTGTGCAATGTCGGAGGTGAGTAGCCTGTCTTCCTCCCAAAAACTATTCAAAAATGCCTCCATGCCCAATCTAAACTGCGCATTCCGCAAGAATAGTAATCAAGCCTCCTTCCTATCTACTGGAACCTCACATTGCATAGGGACTTGGGCCTGCACTACTCTTAGAAACTATGTAGAAATGCTTAGCTGGTCCTCTGCTGCCTTATCTTGTCTTCCCCTTGGAAACTGTGCAGAAATTCCCAGCTGATCCCCTACTGCCCTGTCATGTCTTCCTCTTGAAAACTTCCCAGAACTGTCCAAATATCCCTCATGGTCCCACCTTGTAGTTTCCACTAGTGGTCCCACCTTGTAGTTTCCACTAGTGTCCTCCACTACACAATTATGCCTCCTAGTGTTCACTATATAGTTTTCCCCGACAGTGAATATTGTGCCCCAGAGTTCCCCATCCCAGCCTGAGCTGCACTCTGCGTTGTCTCAGTGACTTGTCCTCCCTCCCTGTCACCTGGAACTATGCATTGCGTAGTTGCTAGGACCTCTTCCTAGCCTATCATTTGTCCTTGGCCCAGAACACGAAAATAATGTATCATGCTATACTAGGAGGTTTTGGATTTGATGTCGTCCCTTCATGAGTGAATTGTAGGAATAGGTACATAGATGGATCTTGGCATGACGATGAATGGGATGAAGAAGGAGCGCAGATGCTAGAAGACTTACTTGTAGCTAGATGAATGAACAAAGCACATCAAGCAGCAAGCGAAAGGAACACATGCATTGAACCACCTTGCAAGACCAAGACCATGGAAGACCCCACAACACTAAGCCATACAAAGGAGAAGACAAACCACACCAAGAGTAGATCCATCACTTAGCAGCACAATAGCTTGACATGGACACCACAGTCATCCAGTACATGTCAGCAGTGTCATGTCAAGTTGGGTCATGAGTTGTCTTGGCCACATCACCACTACGGGCCATATATGTTGTAATTGAATGTAATGTAATATGGAATTCCAATGGATGCACACAAGAAGTTGAACAGTCACGTGAGTTGAAAAGTCATAAGAAGTTCAACAGTCAGGAGGGTAGTCTAAGAGTCACAAGGGTCAGCAACAGCCTTGGCTATATATACCCATCCCATTGTATGAGTAAGGACTTTTCACCGTGGCTCCTCCCACATAGACTTGAGAGTCGACAATCATTTATTTGAGGAGCGAGGAGTGGCTCCAATGTCCCACCACTAGGACTAGCGATGTATGGTGTACATTTGTGTCTTGGGAATTTTTCTTAATACATAATCTTGTTAAGGCCAACACATTTTCATGCATTTTGTAGATGTTTGCAATATTATTCTTTCAGCATTTATAATGCATGTTTGTTTCACCTATACTAAGATTGTTGAACTATTTCGGTTGTTCTAGTACTTACATTTTTGGGAATGTGGTGTACTGGCTATCATCGTTGTCTCATCCCTATGGATGACTCTGCAGGATACTAGACAAACTACCTTTGTGTATTGATAATCACCTTTGTGTCATCCCTGTGGACTACTCTGTGGGATACTAGAAAAACTATATTTGTTTTCTTCTTATCACCATTGTCACATCCTTGAGGACTCCTCCGCGGGATACTTGACATACAATCTTTTTGTTCAGCTTCCAACGACCGTCACATCCATGTGGATTACTCTGATGTGGTGTACGTGTTGTCCCCTTCAGTTCAGTTTTACCGACTACTGCATCCGCTATGGACTATTCCACTAGATGCTGGAGAAACCTCTCTGGTTCACGTGTGTCTCTTCCTGGATGGTATTATTACCTCTCATGTAGAGGCTCACTTTACTCTCTCCCTTTGTAGTAAGAGAACCAAGACACGAGTTACATTATTCACTCACCAGGCATACTCACCTCGCTTTTTGAAGACACTAACATAACACTCTCATGTGATTAACAAAAAGAGCTAAGGAAAATCTATAAGTAGATGGAAAATGGGTCATCGTACCAGATGGGAATCCTACACCAAAAAATGTGAGGTCTAATTGGGACTTCATACTAGGGAGATCCCCTTAACGTTGGCAGGTTCATCACTGTCAACATTTATGGCGCTATAAGGGGGGCTGCCAGCAGTATATGGTTGATTGTCCCACTAACCCAACTCATCCATCATCTGGTCAAGGAAGTAACACACATTCCCTCTCCCCTACGTGCACTCTGACATTGTTCATTTCTCATCTCCCAAAACTGAGTGTAAAATTTCATATCAGCATATCTGTGTTTTCCATCCCATCACCTGTCAATTCATTAAAGCTATTGGATTGATTCCAAGAGCGTACACTCTTCCATATTCGGAGAGGAAGCAAATGACTACTCCCACAGGAGTGGTATTCTCATATGTGGAAGAAGAAATCTTTTCCAACCTTGAAGAGCTGGTAGAAGCTATGGAAAAATAAGAGGAACCTCCAATCTTTCAAAAGGAAGAAGAAGAAAACCTCTTACTCTTGGGCTCAAGTTCCGGTGCAGGAGGTAGAGGGGAAGGTAGTGGAGGAGGTGGAAGTGAAGAAGAACCAACAGATTCAGAGGAAGAACCATCAAATTTTGAAGAAGAGGAGGATGAAGAAGAGGACAACCATGGTAGATCAAAATTTGCAATGGATGACTCAGGTCCCATTGGCACTTTTGGGTGTCTTGGATAATATGCCAAGGCAAACTGAGAAGCTCTTAAGGAAATATGACCATGGCATAACAATGAAGGCATAATATCACTTAGACACATTCTACCTACATCTGCAGACACTCAGGGTACATTATGACGACGTTGCATGTAGATTGTTTCCATGTACCTTAGACAGAAGAGCAGCTATATGGTATCACAATGTTCCACCAAATACCATCCAGAACTAGGGGGTGCTCAAGAGAATGTTCCTTGAGAAGTTCACTGAAGACAAGACCCCCACCATGTTGCTAAATGAGTTGGGTAGTCTCAAGATGGAGCAGAAAGAGAAAGTTAAATATTTCAATGACAGGTTTAACCAAATTTTGAAAAAGTTCTCAGCAGACACCAAACCTCATGACTCCATCACCATTGGCTACTACACGTCTGCAACTATGACTAGCATTACGCAGTTCATCAAGTGAGTTGTGAGAACAAATCTAATAGAAAATTGTGAAGAGGCTATAGCTTTGGAAAAAGACCGACGCGCTATTGGAGTCATTACAGATGACGAATCCACTAAGGAATCCAAGGAAACGAAAAAGAGATATCAGGACTCTATGAGTAAGGTTGAGGAAAAGGAATCAAGTTACATCGAAGCCTTACCTGTCTCCTCAAGTCCCTAACTACGAAATTTTTCGAACTTAAAAAACGAACGATGATCCAAAATGGATCTAACGTAGATTTCTAAGTCTATGAATTTTCCTCACATAGGAAAAATGAAAGTCAAAGGATGCCCTCAGGAATAGTCTCATTGCGTAGATGTTTTCAATCTGAATCTACTGCAATTTGAATGGACTTTGGATGAAGAAGTTATTGCAAAAAGAAGATTGCCCATTACCCTTAGAAAAGGAGGCAAATCCTCATGAAAATGGGCTTAAGCCTTCATATGCATTCCTTAAGGAAATCGCATTAGAAGAAGTAAAAGGGAGGACTTAGTGTTGGGTCCCTATAATACTAGTGATTACCCCATTACTATTGTAGTTATACCCCTTATTTATATTGTTGTGCCCCTATTACCCCCATATTGTTATTTCTGTGCCCCATAGAAACCCTCTATTGTTATTTTTGTGGCTTTATATTATTATTTTTAGGTCGGTTGGATTATATTGTGACTCCTTAGACTCCTATATATAGAAATGAGGTTTTGTCATTTGAATCATCCAAGAATTGTTCATTTATGTAATGTAAAGGAGGTTTCAGCCTCAAAGAGGCTGAATTCTAAGGCGTTGATCTATCTTTTCTATCTTTTCTTGAGCTGGTTTAATAACATTTGGTATCAGAGCTTTGGATTCTAGGGTTTTGCTGCTCCAAACAGGTCATCGTGGCATTTTCTCTATAACTTTTTTCTGTGACGTTTCAAAAGTCGCAAAAAAAAACCCATTTGAGAAGAAATCGCGCAGAACCTTGGTTCCGAATTTCAGAGCTTTTCGCGCGACATTTTCGGAGATATTATCTGAGGAAGTTGGTCTTTTTGCAAACTCTTAAATTACATTCAAAACAGGTGACCTGGGGAAAATCGTCATAACTTTCTCTCTGACGATCGGATTGAAATTTCCTAAGAAGTTACAGAAAAAGGACGGACTGTAGTTTCTTGTATGCATTGTTTAGATCCATAGGTCGAAACAATGACTCGTGGAACGTCGTACAAATTTTCTCTACTGAACTAGTCTATAAGCAAGTCACTATGGGAGATTCCGCATAACTCTTCCTTGGAGAAACCAATTTGGGTTAGACTTGTGGCATTGGAAAGAAGACTCAGAAGGCTACTACAGGTCAAAATTTTAGAACTAAATGATCCGAAATTACAGAGATACATCAGATTCAATATCAAGCTTCTACAAAGTGAAAAAAGGTGTGTAGTTTTTTTTTTTTAATTTTTGCATAAGATTGGTTTGAAGGAATTCAAAGGGCATAGTAAAGCATTATTATCTCTAACTGATGCCCCGAGGAAAGAAAATGCAAACACCTAGTAAGGAACCTGAAAGCTCAAGCATGACTCATGAAGAAGAGGAAGAAATGCTACATGATATATCAAAATTACAAGAACAAGTGCAACAAATGTCACGGTCACAAAAGCTAACAGAAGCTAAGATAAATGGCGTGGAATCTAAGATAAAGGGCATGGAAGCTAAGATGGATGATTTGAACACGGATTTGAAGAGAGACATGGCAGATTTGAAGACAGACATGGATGAATTGAAGATAAATATGAATAAGTTGCTACAAGAAATGGGCACTAAGGATGAAAGGGTACTAAAGGAAACTCATGATGAGAATAAAATAAATGTTAATCATGATTCCATAGATGCTAATGTTGGATCGAAGACTCACCATTTTCCAAAAATCGATATGAGGAAGTTTGATGGCAAGGATCCTGCCACATGGATATTACAGATGGAGCAATTCTTCGATCTCAATAATGTGCAAAACACACAAAAGGTACGTATGGCAACTGTATATTTGGAACCAAAGTAGTTTGTATGGTATCAATGGCTTTGCTCTCGTAAACAATTTATCACTTGGGCAATTTTTACGGAAGAATTGATAGCACATTATGAGGATACAAAAAGCAACACTTTTTTTAGCCAATTGATAAGTCTCAAACAAAAGGGTTCAGTAATGGAGCACATTGAGGAGTTCCAAAAATTGAACATAAGGGTAAAAGATATTCCAGAGGAGCATAGGGTTAATGTGTTCATAGGGTCTTTAAAGGATAATATCCAACATGATGTTCGCCTTTGGGAACCTGATTCATTAGAGAAGGCATTCAGGTTAGCAAGAAAAATGGAAAGCAAAATTATGGAAACTAGGAAGCATACCACTCACAACTATAAAGATGGAAGTGTTGTTGCCCCTAGTCTTCCACAACCTATAAGGTTGACACCACAACAATTGGAAGAAAAAAGAGCAAAAGGGCTTTGTTACAGTTGTGATAGCAAATACACTAAAGGTCATAAGTGTGCCGAGAAGAAATTATTCTACATAGATTGTGAAGAGGAAGAAGAAAAGGAGCAAGAAAGGTCAAAAGAAGAGGATATACTCCAGGAACAAAGCCTAGATGAAGAACAATTAAATCCGACCATATCTTGTAATGCATTGGCGGGAATTACCACTCCTCAAACCATAAAGATAGAAGGACAAATCAAGAAGAAAAAGGTAATAGTGTTGATTGATTCAGGAAGCACCCACAATTTTATTCATTGTAGGGTAGCAAAAGAATTGAATTGCTTCCTATATCTAGCACCAGAGTGTCAAGTGATGATTGCAAATGGAGGAACAATAAATTGCTCTGGAAGGTGCCATAATATCAAGCTATCCATGGGAGAATATGTATTGACTAGCCCAATGCTTTCCATTCCAATGGGAGGTGCTGATGTTGTACTAGGAGTCCAATGGCTACAATCCTTGGGTACAATAGCTTTTAATTTTCAAGAACTTTTCATCAAATTTTCTACGGAAGGAAAGCAAGTTGAATTAAGGGGTATTGCAGGGAAACCAGGAAATATAATCAGCTCTAATGGTATGACAAAGCTTCTAAAAAAAGAGCAAAGAGGTGTAATTGCACAATTATGTTCGCTAGATGTTTCCACATCGGAATCATCTATTTCTCCAGATCTCCAAAAAGTCATGGACAATCATTTCAGGGTATTTGAGACTCCCAAAGTTCTCCCACCTATGCGTGATCATGATCATGCTATTCATCTGATTCCAGGAAGTGTTCCTCCAACCATTAGGCCGTACAGATATCCCTATGTCCAAAAAAGTGAAATTGAACGTATGGTTGCAGAAATGCTAGAGGCTGGTATAATTCAACCGAGTCAAAGTTCTTTCTCTGCTCCAGTAGTATTGGTGCACAAGAAGGATGGATCATGGTGCATGTGTCCAGATTATAGGGAGCTCAACAAGCTCACTATTAAAGATAAGTTCCCCATTCCTGTGATTCATGAATTACTGGATGAATTTCATGGATCAATTTACTTCACCAAGTTGGATCTTCGTTCGGGATATCATCAAATCAGAATGAAGATTGAAGACATTCCGAAAACAACATTTAGAACTCATGAGGGTCATTATGAATTTTTGGTCATGCCTTTTGGCCTTACCAATGCACCTTCAACATTTCAAGGTTTGATGAATTCAATTTTCAAACCATTCCTTAGAAAATTTGTGTTAGTATTTTTTGATGATATACTAATCTACAGCAAGTCTTGGAGGGATCATGTTGAACATGTTGATAGGGTGCTACAACTATTGGAGGAGAAACAATTATATGCAAAAAGATCCAAATGTTTCTTTGGAGTCCAGGAGGTGGAATATGTGGGTCATATTGTATCTCATGAAGGAGTTAAGGTAGACCCTAGCAAAATTAAAGCCATTAAGGAATGGAAAATCCCCACATCCATAAAGCATCTGCGAGGATTTCTTGGGTTGACAGGGTATTATCACAAGTTTGTTAAGAATTATGGGAGAATAGCAGCACCTCTAACAACATTATTGAAGAAAGATGCATTTTCATTGACTCCGGAAGCAACAAAGGTCTTTGAACATCTTAAAGAGGCAATGTGCCAAGCACCGGTCTTAGCTACACCGGACTTCACAAAAACCTTTATTGTGGAATGTGATGCTTCAGGAAATGGAATTGGTGCTGTTCTAATGCAAGATGAAAGACCCATTGCTTTTGAAAGTCGTCCAATCAAGGGAAAGTTTTTAAGCAAAGTTATTTATGAGAAGGAAATGTTGGCAATACTCCATGCACTTAAGAAATGGTGACCCTACCTAATGGGAAGACACTTCAAGGTAAAAACGGATCATGATAGCCTTAAATACTTTTTAGAACAAAGATTATCCTCTGAAGAGCAACAAAAGTGGGTCACAAAGATGTTGGGTTATGACTTTGAAATCATCTACAAAAAAGGGAAGCAAAATGTGGTGGCAGATGCACTCTCAAGAAAGGATGAGGTTGTGGAAGCATTGTTGTGCGCCATTTCTATTATCCAACCAGATTGGATAAATGAAGCAAGGGAGGAATGGAAGAATGACGAAGAAGTTTGGGCACTTATTCGAAAGCTACAACAAGATTCCAGTACATCTAATACATTTAGCTGGCAAAATGATTCGTTATGGTACAAAGATCGCTTATACCTCTGTAAGAATTCCCAGCTAAAACAAAAGATTCTTATGGAATTGCACACTTCTCCCTTAGGAGAGCACTCAGGATTTTTAAAAACTTACCACAGGGTTAAGAAGGAATTTTTTTGGGATGGCCTTAAATCAGATATTCAAAAGTTTGTGGCAGAATGTTTGGTTTGCCAACAAAATAAAGTTGAAACAATTAAGACATCGGGTCTACTACAACCTTTATCCATTCCAAGCCAACGTTGGGAGGAGGTTTCAATGGATTTTATCACAGGTTTACCCTAGTCTGAGGGAAAAAGTGTCATCATGGTGGTAGTTGATAGACTTACCAAGTATGCACACTTTTGTGCATTATCACATCCATTTAAAGCCATTACAGTTTCTACTGCATTTATGGAAACAATTCAAAAGCTACATGGAAACCCAAAGATTATTGTAAGTGACAGAGATCCCATTTTCACTGGAAATTCTTGGACAGACTTATTTTCTTGTCTTGGTACTCAGTTAGCTCATAGCTCATCTTATCATCCTCAATCTGATGGGCAAACTGAGATAGTAAACAAATGTTTGGAAGGATATCTTCATTGCTTTGTATCTGATAAACAGACACAATGGGTCAAATGGTTGCCTCTGGCTGAATGGTGGTATAACACTTCCTTCCATACAGCAACAAAAATGACCCCATTTATGGCACTTTATGGGTATCAAGCACCATCCATCACATCATATTTAAGAGAAAATTCTAAGGTTCAGGCAGTGGAACATCACATCGAACATCAACAACAAGTCCTCCAACTCTTAAAGGATAACCTCGTGTTGGCACAAAATAGAATGAAACAACAGGCAGATCAACATCGTAGTGAAAGAAGTTTTGATGTAGGTGATTGCGTATTCCTACGGCTACAACCATATAAGCAAATGTCCCTAAAGCAAGCTAAGAAGGATAATAAATTATCACCAAAGTATTATGGTCCGTACAAGGTGTTGCAAAAGATTGGTACTATGGCATACAAATTGGAGCTTCCTGCAGCTTCTCGATTGCACCCAGTTTTCCATGTTTCATGTTTAAAGAAGGTTATAGGTGACAAGCTCCCAGTTCAAACAATATTTCCAGAACTTGACGAGGAAGGAAAAATTATATTGGAACCGGAAGTAGTCACAGAAACAAGAA
Organism: Pinus tabuliformis; assembly: GCA_031772625.1. Lineage (NCBI taxonomy): Eukaryota > Viridiplantae > Streptophyta > Pinopsida > Pinales > Pinaceae > Pinus > Pinus tabuliformis. Next base: position 449,205,341 of record CM062812.1, on the reverse strand, counting down.
CTCGACAGCTACAAAATCGATCAATTTCAGAGTATCTTATCAAGTGGAAGAACTTATCCGCTGAAGATTCCACATGGGAGGATGAGAATTTTATGCAGAAGTATCCAGAACTACTCAAGCGTTGAGGACAACACTTTTTTGAAGGAGAGGGGCATGTTGGGTCCCTATAATACTAGTGATTACCCCATTACTATTGTAGTTATACCCCTTATTTATATTGTTGTGCCCCTATTACCCCCATATTTTTATTTCTGTGCCCCATAGAATCCCTCTATTGTTATTTTTGTGGCTTTATATTATTATTGTTAGGTCGGCTGGATTATATTGTGACTCCTTAGAATCCTATATATAGAAAGGAGGTTTTGTCATTTGAATCATCCAAGAATTGTTCATTTATGTAATGTAAAGGAGGTTGCCCCCTCGAAGAGGCTGAATTCTAAGGCGTTGATCTATCTTTTCTATCTTTTCTTGAGCCGGTTTCATAACACTTAGACCAAAGGCCGGATGGACCCCCGATTAGTGATCTTCGATATATCACATCAGAGGTAGGCCTGCATGTGATATCAGAACCCCGGGTGAGCTGATTTGCAATTGCGATGAAGTGGCAAGCGATGGTGCAATCGGTGATATATATATCAGTGATCGGCACAGTCAAAGGGAAGACCTTGGGGTCGTTACGATCAGGATATGAGATGGCACCGATCAGCAATAGCGCCAATGTGAGGGGGCCGATAGCGATACGCCAATGCGATGGGGCCGATTGCGATATGCGATGCGCCAATATCAACGATCACAACCATATAAAGGGTCGTTGACATATGCGATTACGATCAGTGATCAAGGCACGGACCCGATAAAGATTATAAACATAGTTGAATAATATTTGAAATCTGGATTTACCGGATTTCTTTGTATTTCCATGTATTTGTCAAATTCTTGGGTTTTAAGCATTTCGCCTGTGTGAATGTGATTTACGATCACAGGATGGACCTGAGAGGGATATAGATGTGATTGAAGGCCATTTGAAGTCTGGACTTAAGGCCCATGATGGGTTTTTCTATGTATTCCTTTGTATTTCCATTATGAACGAGATATGCGTTATTTCACAAAAAAATTTCTGGAAAAAGGCTGCCTGTTTCTTTTCATTGAGAAATGGTCCCTATTCCTACAACATTTGGTCCCACGTTGTAATGGGGCATTTCTGTAACAATGATGCATTATTTAATACGCAAAGCCACAGAGCCAGTGAGCTAGATGGCCAGTCGCAGAGCCATAGAGCTAGAGAGCCAGAGGGCCAGTCGAAGAAACACAGAGGTAGAGGGATGATTACACACAGAGGAATGGACAGGAAGCCGCAAAGCCAAAAGGATTCCTCAAAAGCCAGAGATTATGACTCTCACAGGGGGCTCACAAAAATGTAGCAGCAGAGAAGTTAGTTCTCTTTCGAGGGAACTCACAGCTAGGGGCCGAGACAAAATCGCATAGTACTCTCTCCCCCTTCGCAGAGTTGACAGAGCCAAGAGCCATAAGGCCATAGAGTCAGGGAGCTCGAGAAGGCCAGAAAATCCACCAGATGTTGGGGTGATGGAAAAAGAGGTGATTCCTCAGAGAGCTGGGTGCAGCAGAGTTGTAGAGCCAGAGAGCTTGAGTGCAGGAGAGTTGTAGAGCCAAGAGCCAGGGCGAGAGCTAGAACTAGAGCCAAAGCCAAAGCTAGAGCTAGAGCCAGAGCCCAGAGCCAGAGCCAGAGCCAAAGCTGAGAGCCAGAAACAGAGCGGGAGCCAAGAGCCAAAGCTAGAGCCGAGAGCCAGAGCCAGAGCCAGAGCCAGAGCCAAGAGTCAAGAGCCAGAGAGCCAAATGACCAGGGATAAAAATGATATTCTGAGCCCAATGGTTCAGTCGTAACCTATTGGAGTTGAGTCAAAGACTTGTAAAAGAATTCAGCCATAATCCCAAAGAGTCTAATCAAGTTAATTAGAGCTCAAGGAGACACAGCCCAAGAGGTTTGGGTGAACTCCATATTATATTGTTGTCTCATGTGTTTTCTTATTTGCTCCATTTTATTTACTGTTATATGCTACATATCAGTTTAAGAAAATGAACATAAGCACTTAAGAGTTAAATGCAAACACAAACATACACCTATTTCAAGTTCTTTTAATTCCCCAAATTGTCAATCATAAGCTAGATCTTGGAAATATATAAGATTTTGAGTGGGAGAGATTCTTGTAAGCATGAAAAGAAGCTTTTAGTTCCCCATTTCAGATCAAATGAGCAAGACAACCATGAGTAGCAAGTCTCCAAGGTACCCATTGAAGAAGAATGCAACTTCAAGCAAGCAGCCAACCAACCAAATCTACGCAAAGCTCCAACTTCGTGTTGAACCTTGAAAATCTCACAATAGACTCGTACTTATCGCTCCACAATGAACTCCATTCAAAAAGAACATGCTAAGATTGGAACCATATGATGAGAAGAATGGCCACACAAATGTCCAAAGGAAACATGGTCAATGAACAATCTGAGCCCAATGTTGAAGATGAAGAAGATGCAACATTTGATGAAGCCCCAAGTACTGGGCATGCCTTAAACCTGTATTAGTGTTCGCACACAACCCAACAAGCCACCAATGAGAAGGAGCCTTTGAGTGACAGTCCAAACCCAAAGCAGATTGATCGGTACAACTTGATAATTCAAGGGATCCCCACTATGATTGAGATACCAAGAGACGAAATAAGAAAATACATACTAAGGACAGTATATCTGCGAGTCAACTCAACACAAAAAACTCAAAGAAAATATAGGAAGATAGCTATAGCAAAGAGTGTTTCCATGGGAAACAAAGACAAAAAGTAGTCTGCCAAAAACCATAAACACAATTCTACCCAAGGACACCTCGGTGAGTCTCCCCTCTTTGGATCATAACATTGTAGAAGACATGAAGAAGATTCATGCAAACATATCTATATATGAGTTAACCAATATCACGAGTCGGTAGGACCTTCTTCTACATGCCCTTGCACATATCTCTACACGTGATGCTACCTCTTCCAGCAAGGGAACAAGTAAGTCTCCTAAATCGCTTGCATCTTTGCTCAACGTGCTCCGTATGGAGGAGGAAAACTCACTCTGCCCACCTTTCCTGTTATCATTCAAAATATTCAATTTCAATGCCCAAACTATTTGGTTGATTCTGGCGCATCATTCAATGTCATGCCACTCTCCATCGCGAAGAAGATCAATGCCCAATGGAGCAAGACAACTATGTAGATCATCCAACTTAACAGAACATGTGTGTCAACAATTGTTGAACTCTGGGATGTGATCATTTGGTTATCATCCAACGGACGAGTTCATAAATGCATCAATATTGTCATTGTGGACATCCCGGAAGCATACAACATATTGCTTAGTAGAGACTGGTCAAGAAAACTCCAAGGATACTTTTCCCCCAACCAGTCACACTTATGGCTTTTGTACCAGGGAAGAAACAACCAGATCTGGGTGTTGTTAGAAAGATACAAGAGCCACAATGTGAATCCATTGAATGGAGAAAATGAACTATTGGCTTTCGCAGAGCTTATGTTCAAAAATTTCTTTCTGGAGACATAGTTGGGGTGCTATCTTGCACAGCCATCCTCGATCCCACCCGACACATAGTTGGGTCTCATTCCACGCCCAACTAGCGAAAATAAAACTTTTACAGTACATTATAATAGTAGTAGTAGTAGTAGTAGTGATAGTAGTACTAGTGCAATAAGCGGTCCTCGTATAGATGATATGTGGAGCATGTACTTTGATGGTTCCAAGATGCAGGAGGGCTCTAGAGTTGGTTGTGTCTTAACAGACCCGTTGCAGAGGAAGCACTTAATCTCTAGCTGCTTGGAATTTGAGTACACTAACAACACCACCAAGTATGAAGCACACGTCTTGGGCTTACAGAAAGCCATCAACCTCAATGTTGCTTTGCTAAAAGTGGTAGGTGACTCAAAGATCATGGTGCATCAGGTACGTAAGACCATACACTATATGTGACCACATCTTAAAAGTTATCAACAAGAGGTATGGTGACTCATTTCTCAATTCCAAGATTTCAATATTATTTATGTACCAAGAATGCGTAATGCGGGTGCAGATGCCTTGGAAAATGCAGCTACTACAATGACACCATTAAGGGATAGATTTTATGTTAAAACTTTATATAAGCCAACTGTCCCATAGAACATCACTAATTTACATGTTTTTTATGATGATCAACAGATACTCCATTTCTTGGCCAATGTTGATGTCTTCAAGGATGCAGCGATAGATGAAGATGAGCACGAGGAGTCTCTACAGGACACAGCCGATGTAAGCAAAGGAAACCTCATCCCCAAGGGTGTGGTATCACTTGAGAAGTCGTATGACTTACAGAACCACTTTTAGGGACCCATCAATGTTAGAAACCACAGCTCTACATTTTTGCACGAACAGATTAATCTGGGAACGGATAAGGATCTGAAGTTTGTGCATCTTGATATGTGTTTCACACCTTAATATTAGCAATCTTTCACCGACCTCTTCAAGAAGTACCAAGATGTATTCGCATGGACCTATGACGTCCTCAAGACATATGACACATGAATCATCCAACACATCATACCAATCAAGGAAGGGGCCAAGCCTTTTCAACAGAAGCTAAGGAAAGTTCATCCTGCGCTTGAACCCCTCATACAAAAAGAATTGACCAAGTTGTTGGACGCTTGAATCATTTACAAAGTTCGACATTCCACATGGGTTTCCAATTTAGTCCATGTTAGAGAGAGGTCTAGGGAGATCCTCCTATGCATAGATTTCCGTAACCTTAACCGTGCTTTAGACAAGGAAAACTACCTAGTTCCATCCATGGAGCATATACTATAGACAGTATCTAGAGAAGAGATGTTTTCTTTGCTTGATGGCTTTTCAATATATAACTAGGTTTTGGTAGTAGAGCCTGATCTATTCACAGTCCATGAGAAGCTTGGCCAACACATGTACCATCTTCAATCACTTAACGAGAGGATTAACACTCTCCTTGTCAATGGCCAAGACTTGTAATTTTATTTTCAATCATCTGGGGTTGTGCCCCGCTCTATGTACATAGTCTTTTCATTGCTTGCCCAGTTGATTTATTTGTTGTTATATTTTCCTTACTCTTTATTGTAATTTTATTTTCAATCATCTGGGGTCGTGCCCCACTCTATGTACATAGTCTTTTCATTGCTTGCTCAGTTGATTTATTTGTTGTTATATTTTCCTTACACTTTTGTTGTTTTTCTTTTGTAAATAATTATTATTCTGCACTGCATTCTGGCTTCTGAATGTGTATGTGGTAGAATTTCAAAGAGTCTTGTGACACTGCAACACTTGGCTAATCCTGTGTTCATCTTCTCTGTGTTTGGTTGTAACTTTTGGCCGATGAAGTCTTGATGGAAAATACGATCCGTCTCTAAGGAGAGTTTTGGTCAAACCATGAACCTATGTCCATCTTGGGAAACCTCATGCATGTCCTTACATGCTTCTCTGAAGGAACAACCTCTCCTTCTCTCAATAAGTTGGGATCCCTCTTCCCTCTGAAGAATAAATAAGTGCCTATGCACAATTCTCTTTAAAAAATAACAAAGACGGAAGAAGAGAAAGGTTTCCTGCACAGAGAGGTGAAGCAGGTAACTCCACCAGGGTATTTTCCAAACCCGTTTGCATTGCAGAAATGCTTATGTTCCTGCATGACTCAGTCAGGGTACTGTCCAAGCCTGTTGGCAGCAGAGAAACATTAGAGATGAAAAACTTATACTCTAAAAATCATAAGCTCGGGAGAAAAAATACCTTTCCCAATTTGAAACACTGTGATCTGGCTGAATCTTATGATGTGTTCAACTGAGTTGGTAAAAGGTGAACCATGTTTGTCCACATGGTAAGTGGGGAAACTGAAGTGATCTGCACAATGAATAATACCCCTCGAAAGGCCAAGGCCTTACGCTACAAAAAAACAAAATAAAGAAGCTAGTATTCAACTAGTGTGTCACCAAGTGTTGTAGTGGCTGCAATACCCTTCAATATTTTGGCTTGCATTCAAATTTCAGAGCCTTCCTTGGTTTTTTTGTTGATGTTTGTAAACACTCGAGCTCATCGCATGAGCTCTTATAAAGTCTTTAACCCGTTTTTCTTATTTGACCAGTGGTCGTATTTTGGCATATTGATTGCTTAATCATGCTTGCAATCTTGTTCTTCTGATTTTGAAGGTTTGCCTTTATGTGTTTGGGTTTTCTTTGCTATGTGAACATCCATCTTACTCACACACAAATTTGTAAGCATTGTCGCGCAAGTGCTGTCACGGTCGTCGAAAGGTCTATCTCAAGTATCGTTCTTATCGCTCTCAGCTCTAAGACAGTCTCACTGATGGCATGTTTTGTCTTGTTGTCTTGATGTTCAATGTTGTCTCATCATAGAAGTATGCTAGGTGTGTGATCACAATGTCATTTCTGCACAAGTTCACTTGCCTCCCACACTTAGCCATTTTCCTGAAAATCTTTCCAACTGGACAACCCTCTTCCATTTGACCCCGACTGAGCTGCACTGGGAAATCTTAGCCCTTAGTGAACCTGCTCTGCCGCATGGAACTGCACAGTTCTTGAAGCTTTCCTCCAGGTTAACCGCAATGTGCAATCCTGGAGGTGAGAATCATGTCTTCGTCACCATAATTGTGTAGAAACTGCCACCATGCCCTATTTGAACTACACATTCAATAAGAAAATTCATCAAGCCTCCTTCCTGCCTGATGGAACCCCATTGCACAGAGACCGAGGCCTTTAATACTCTCAAAAATTGTGCAGAAATTCCCTACTGGTCCTCTGCTACCTTGTCATGTCTTCCCCTTGGAAACTGTGCAAAAATACCCAATTGGTCCACTGCTGCACTGTCATGTATTCCTCCTTAAAACTGCACAGAACTACCTAGCTAGCCCTTTGTAGCCCTGTCTTGTCTTCCCTCCAGGAACTATGCTGAAGTGACCCTTAGGGTCCCACCTTGCAGCTACCACTGATGTCCTCCACTGCACAATTCTGCCTCCCAGTGTTCACTGCGCAGTTTTCCCCGACAATGAATATTATGCCCCGGAGTTCCCCATCCTAGCCTGAGTTTCACTCTTTGTTGTCTCAATGACTTGTCCTACCTCTCTATCACCTGGAACTGTGAATTTCACAGTTGTTAGGCCCTCTTCCTACCCTGTCATCTATCTTGGGCCTGAAACACAAAAACAGTGCATCATGCTAGACTAGGAGGTGTTGGATTTGATGTCGTCTCGTCATGAGTGAATTGAAAGAAAAGGTACACAAATGGATCATGGTGAGATGAAGAATGTTATGAAGAAGGAGCGCACATGTTAAAAGACTTACTTGCATCTAGGCATGCGAACAAAGCACATCAATCAACAAGTGAAAGGAACACATGCATTGAACCATCTTGCAAGACCAAGACCATCGAAGACCCCGCAACACTAAGCCATGCAGAGGACAAGACAAATCACACCAAGAGTACATCCATAACTTAGTAGTGTAGCTGCTTGAGATGGACACCACAGTCAACTGGTACATGTCAGTAGTTTCAAGTCAAGTTAGGTCATGAGTTGTCTTGGCCATATCACCACTATGGGCTATATATATTGTAACTGAATGTAATGCAATGTGGAAGTCGAATGGACACACAAAATAAGTTGAAGTGTCATGTAAAGTGAAAATTCATAGGAAGTTCAACGGTCATGAGGGTAATCGAAGAGTCACAAGGGCCAGCATCACCCTTGGCTATATATACCCCTCCCATTGTATGAGCAAGGACTTTTCACCATGGCTCCTCCCACATAGCCTTGAGAGTAGACAGTCAATTCTTTGAGGAACGAGGAGTGGCTCCAACATCCCACTACTGGAATAGTGATGTATGGTGTACAGATTTGTCTTGGTACTTTTGCTTAATACAGAAGCATGTTAAGGCCAACACATTTTCATGCATGTTTTGTAGATGTTTGTAAGACTATTCTTTTGGCATTTGTAATACATGTTTGTTTCACATGTACTAAGATAGTTGAACTATTTCGGTTGTTTTAGTACTTACATTATTGGGAATGTGTTGTACCTTTTATCACTATTTTCTCATCTCTATGGAATACTCCATGGGATACTAGACAGACTACCTTTATGTATTACTTATCACCATTGTCTCAATCCTGTGGACTACTCTACGGGATACTAGACAAACTATCTTTGTGTTATACTTATCACCATTGTGACATCCTTGTGGACTACTCCATAGGATACTTGACAGGTCATCTTTGTGTGCATCTTCCAACGACCATCACATCCATGTGGACTACTCCGCTGGGTGGTCTACGTGTTGTCCCCTTCACTGAACACTGGGAGGCAGAATTGAACACTGGGAGGCGGAATTGTGCAGTGGAGGTCATCAGTGGTAGCTGCAAACCAGAAAGGTCTATCCATCATGCATCTCTTCCTAGGTAGTAATATTACCTCTCACTTAGAGGCTCACTTTACTCTCTCCCTTTGTAGTAAGAGAACCGAGGCACAAGTTACATTATGCACTCACCAAGCATACTCACCTCGCTTTTTGAAGACACCAGCATAGCACTCTCATGTGTTGAACAAGAAGAGCTAAGGAAATTCTCTAAGTAAATGTCAATCGGGCCATCATACTAGATGAGACTCCTACACCAAATGGTGTGAGGTCTAATTGGGACTTCATACTGGGGAGATTCCCTGAATGTTGCGGGTCAAGCACCATCAATAGTTGGATATATTATTATACATGTAAGTACATTTTTAATGTTATTATTTCTTTCTAATTTTGGCACATACATTGTTGTTGGGATTTTTCTATATTAGGGCTTATTTTATGCATCTTTTATTCGAAGTTGTGGAAATTGTGTTTCTGGATAGTGAATTCTTTATATATGGGACATGTATAATGAATGAATGTTACTAGGGATGTTTCATTACTGAATTTCATCTTGACAAGCCATTTACGTTGTAAAATGAAGTATAAAATACTTGAAGCTACTTCTGTTGCTGCCCCAGTGCCAAGCAAAGTTCTCTTTGATGCCTCATTGACCTCAAAAATTCAAAGGTCCATATTTTTAATTCTACTTGACTCCAATCTCCCCAAAGGATTAGGCACTGGTCCACAACACAGTTACCGAGCAAATGAGAAAATTATCTAGTACTCATTTTTTTGAGGTAGCAAAAAATCACCCGATTTTGAAAAGTGGTGATTCAGAATACACCTTTCTTTTTTGGAGCATATTTTTGGCACTTTAAATTTTCTTATGTATCAAGTATGAACATTTTTTTTAAAATGCTAGCAATTTTCATACCGATTTTGGAAAGTATTGATACGAGATCAACCCCATTTTTTTAGAGGGTTGATTTTTGACAGTTTAATTTTCTAATGTATTCTTCTTCCCTAAGATATTTATTTTAAGTGCATTTATGTATTTGTGCGTTTTTATTTTTCTTTTCATTTTTTGTAGTGAAATCTTAATTTTTTTCACATAGTTAAATATTTTAAAAACAATTTTCAATATTTTAAATTTAGTATTTTATATATGTTTATGTAATGTTAATTAATATTTCAATGCACATAAAATTATTGCCACTAAAAAAACAATAATTTTAAACATTTGACAAAAAAATACACATTTTCAATCTAAATATAATGAAAAAATACACATTTTGAGACATTTTTGTCAAAAATGACATGTCAAATAAATGATTTTTATGGGGAAATACTAACAAAGAAACTTTAAAAAAATATCATTTTTTATGAACTTTATGTTAAAAATTAATAGTAATAACAGTTTTTTTACAACAAAAAAAAATGATTCACATAAAAATTAAAGTGAAAATCAAATAATACAAATATTAAACATATAACAACAATAATCAAATGCTCATTCTTCTCATAAAATCTCAAAGTCGAAACATTACAATTAAAACTAATGAATATCTCTCAAAAGTGAACTTGATTTGCAAGCATAACTTAGAGGTCATCAACAATATCATATAATCCATGTTCATCATCTTCTACAACTTCATTATTTTCTTCTTCCACAATATTTTTTGCTTGAGTTTCCTCATTTTCCTCTTATAATGGATCTTTCATGTTTGCAAATCTCCCAAATTTTCATTTTCCAATCATTCCATATAACGATGGTTGATGTTCCTTTCCCTTTTTGGCCACACGTGATTCATTAAAATCTCCTTTTCTCAAACCAACTTCTTGCATTGCATCTGGAATAAATTGAAGAGAATTAATTCTTTGTTGAATAAAATTGCATTTTAGTGGGTATTTTTCAATCACAATGCAATTTATTCATTTTTTTAGGAAACATGCTAGTGTTGTACATAATCATCAAGAAAAAAAAAAAGTAAGTAATTTAGTATAAACACATAAAAACGAAAAAGGAAAAAAAATATTAAATTTTAATTTTATATAATAAAACTTACCTGAACCTGAAAATAAATCCAAAATCCAATCTCCTTCATTTGAACATAAATCTATAAGATATTTAATCAATGCTTGGTGTTATTTATAAATTTTAACTATCTCGCATCTTGCATCTTTATCTTCATATGTTAACTTTCTTACAACAACGTCATGAACCAGTACTTCGTTATGACTCTTTCCATCTACTTGATTCAAAAGAATAGACTTACAACTATCATATTTTTTCCAACATTCAACATGGATGAACTCACAATCACTTATAATTGGTTGATCTTCGAAAGAAATAAGATTTGACTTTTGTCTATAACATGACACAGTAAAAGTTCAATTAAGTTATACATAAAAAATAAAATTAAAAAATTAACATTAATCAAACATACAATTTCAATGTCGTACCATCTAAGTTGCATCCATGAGTTTCCATTTCCCTTGAAGCTTGTTAGTAACATTGCAGATTGTGTGTTTGAATGAAATGTCACAAATCTCCAAAGTGGTGATGTTGTGACTTCTTGAAAGCTTGTAAACACTTCATTAAAATTTGGATAAGTATAAGCCTCACTATCATATCCAATGTCTGGAAAATCGAAACCATGAGGAATGTTTGCAAAAACCAGGCCATATTCCCTTTTAGGTATGAGTTTTGCAATTTCTTCAAAATCACATTGTATTATTGGATATTTGATAGTGTCCAACCCATTCCAAATTAAATTATTAAGAGTAGGATCAAGTTCAACATTCCTAAGGCACTTTTGTCTCAGCCTTTCCAACTTAATTTTTTCAATGAAGCATTTGAAAGTATTTGGTGCTCCACTCACATTCTTGTATTTTCATATAAATATTATGACTAAATAAATAAAGTAAAAATTGTTAAAGTAGTGATATGTATAAAAAATAATACCAAAAACAATACGTTATATTTAAAAGAAAAATATAATCCAAGAAAAAGTAAAATTAATTCAACAAACATACTTTTGAAATTCTTAGCACATTTCATCCAATAAAATTTCACATGACATATTATTCATCTGACTAGTTTTTCATCCTTAACTCCTTGCAATGTTCTCTGAGGTGTGATAGTCATATCATCTGGAATTTGCTTCATTTGAGGACCTGTCTTACTATTGATACATATTATGGATTTAGACTTTTTAACCTTCTGATTTTTTATGGCAATATTTTCTCACATGTCAAAAATATCATCAATCAATTCCCATATCTCCCCTGTTCTAAATACCAACTGGAAAATGTTATGTATGCCTCTGAATATTTATGAATTTACTTCGCCACCTTTGTAATTGATTTTATCCTTAATTTGATAACTTGTTTCCAAACAACATTCTTTCCAAAAGCTTAAACTGAATTTTGTCTTATTCCCACCACATTTTTTTACAAATTCATTATGAATAAATCTAACCCTTTGGATGAAAATCATAAACATTCTATATTCATTATTTTCATTATGATCCCATGCCAAAAAATTTGTGTCTGGTTCTGTTAAACTAGCATAAATGATGCATTTCACTATTTCAAAAAGAGATTTATTGAGATATACCTCAATCAATTGTCTTTTGGCCTCTGCTGAATGGTTCCCTCAAATTACATAATAGTTGTATTCAAAGCATTGTGTCCTATCAAATGCCTCTTTGTTGGGAACTTGATTTGAATCAATAAGAACCACATATACATATGGATTGTACCTAAACAATTTTTTCAAATTATGGACATGTAGGTGATGTGTCTTTCTAATTCGATATTGAGATTATCCTTCATCTGGCCTATAGAATTGGCTAACATTAAGATGAAATTTTTTTCCACCATTAATTAATTTATTCTTCCTCAAGTGATATCGAATGGAATTTTGTTTTTTTTAATAATGTCATCCTCTAAATCGGCACCTGGTGTTATGATTTCTTTATTGCCCTTAGAACTTTCACTTTGATCCTCACTGCTGCCTATGATTTTAACAGATTGACCAACCTTTGATTTCTTCTTCTTACTTGTTAACATATCTTCTTCTACATAAAAAAATCTCATCATCATCAATTGGAAGAGAGATATTCATGGGCATTTTTCTTTTTGGTGTTTTATCTATTTTATCCTTTTGGACAATAGTTATAACATCCTCCTCACTAATGGTAACATATTTTTCAACTTCAATTTCCACATCTTCAAAAGAAACATATTTAGCTTTGCTAGATTGACCCACCTTAAATATTCTTTGATGATCCCTTGTATGTACTATTGCAATGTCATGGATTGTTGCTCTGTGATTCCTTCTCCTTTCTTCTTCTGACCCTGCATGGAAATTGCTGATCACATTCATAATATTTGGCTCTAGATAATAAATACCCTCCATCGTGATTGGAAGACTCTCAGCAAAATCGTATCAAAGAAAATACAATATGTCAATGATCAGTCATTTATAAAAAAATATAATGATCCTTACAATAATGCATAACACATAAATATAAATAATCATACTTACAATGTTAATTGAAATGCTCGTTGTGATTTCTTCACACAATGGTGTAGATTCTTCATATGTGTCTCTTGACCTTTGAGAGATGATATCTAACATTTTCATGTGTCTCGAGCAATTTTGTAAGAACATAAATAGTGTCTGCATTCGACACCAAAAATATGTCTTGTACTCTACCCATCACCTCCTATGGTTAACCAATGTTAATCATACCATAGTATAGATAGATATGTGTACTATCGTTGGTTTCAATATCTTTAACATGCCATGTAAATTTTGTTTTATTATTTCTCGTGAATTCCTCCATTCAAAACTAATCTTGAATGTTCTTGACGGCCCAGTTGCTGGACATTTACGATGTTTCTCAATTCGATTATGTTCAACAGTATTCGTAGAGCATCCAACTGCAACTTTAGATGATAGAATTGTTTCCCTTGTTCCATAAACTTTCACAGAAACCTTCCTTGATGCCATCTTCCTCAATATGTATATATATATATATATATATATATATCAAACCTTTTTTTTTAAATTAGGGTCCAAAGCCCATGGCCTGGTAGGCTCACCCGCAGGCTTTTGGCCTGTCGGCCCAGCGGTTGGGCCTACTCGGCCCCAATTAGCCTTGCACACGAGCTTTCCACCCTATTTTTTTTAAATACAAAAAATCATAATTGATTAAAAAAAAAAAAAAAAAAACTTTTAGAAAAGAAAAAAAAAAGAATTAAAAAAAAAACATATTAAAAAAAAGCTATAATTCTTTTAAAAAAAAAGAAAAAAAAAGATTTTTTTTAAACCAATATAAATGGTTTAAAAAAAAATAATTTATTTTTCTTTTGTTTTGCATGTTTGAAAAAAAAATCAATAAATGGATTTATATTTTCTAAAGGAAATGGTGTGTGTGTGTTTTCGTGCAAGAATTAAAATGCTTCCCAAATGAAATTATGTGTGTGTTTTCGTGCAAGAATAAAAATGCTCCCCAAATGAAATTAAAAAATAAAAAGATAAAGATAAATAAATAAAATAAAATACCAATTTTTTCATTTCAAAGCCCTTAAAAAAAAAAAAAAAAAAAAAAAAACTCTAAATTTTTCTCCTAAAAATCCTACATTTCAAAGCCCTAAAAAATAAAAAAATTCTTAATTTTTCTCCTAAAAATCCTACAAATATGAGTTTTTTTCATCTTCTTTGCTATAAAAATATTAAAAAATAGAGCTTTTTTATGTGGTTTTTCCCATAAAACAACAAATTTTCCCCAAATTCCTTTTTAAATAGACAATATAGAAGGAAAACTAACATTTCAAATGCGAAAAACTCTCATTGAATGTGTTATCGATGACAATGCAGCTCCTCCGCAAAATTGCTCCAAACTTTTTAACAAGACCCAAAAGACTTGATGTGATATGACAAATAAAAACAATGAATGTTATTATATAGCAAAGTTTGTAGAATTGATTTAGTGTTTCTCGGATGTGGTATTAAAATTAAAATTAAAAAAAAATATATATATATAGTTTTTTTTTTTTTTGGTAGGTAAGAACCCACAGGGGATTTGAACCAGTGACCTATCACAAGGAGTGCCTTAATAGTGCACCCATTCACCATCAATCCAAAGCCCCGTGGGCTAAAATAAAAATAAATAGTTAATATTATAGTTTTAGATTAGTTTTTATTCACTGTGGGATAAAACAATAAATATTAATTATAAAAATTAATTTAGTTACATAGTCAATGTTAAATAATTTGAATAGAAAATTTATTTTAATTTCAAAGAAATGCATTAAACGAAAATTTCTGTAGATATTCTGAATAGAAAATATGGTGAAATTTTTCAAGGCCAAAAGTTTAGTAATATGTTTTCAAGTAAATTTTAGAGGAAAATTTTGGAGGGACATATTTCAAAATGAAAGTTTTGGAGGGAAAACTTTCGGTGAAATCTTTTGGAGAGATAGTTTGGAGTGAAAATTTTCAGCGAAAAAAATTGGGGGGAAACTTTAGAGGGAATTTTCAATCTCTAAGCTATAAATTTTCATTGGGAGAGAGTGCATTTGTATCATTCGACATCTTCTTGTTGAAGGTCATGGATTCTTCTGCTATTGAATTTTTTATTTTTGTAGCATCGACATCTTCATCATGCAACAACTTTATTCATTTTGATAAATGTAACAGGAATTTTTTCACTATGAATAGAGAGATAAAATTTACACTTGGTCGTAATCCTAAGGATGATGAGAGAAACATTGACGAAGGGATACAAAATGAATTTCCTGTGAATAGAGAGACAATTTTTCCACTTAGTCCTAATCGTAAGGATTATGAGAGCACCACTGACGAAGGGAAGGATGAAGAATTTCTAGTAAATAGAGAGTCAAATTTTCCACTTAGTCCTAATCCTAAGGATTATGAGAGCACCACTGATGAAGGGGGGGATGAAGAATTTCCAGAGTCAAATTTTTCACATAGTCCTAATCCTAAGGATTCTGAGAGCACCATTGAGGAAGGGGAGGGCAAGGATTAACAATTTCCAATAAATAGATATTCAAATTCTCCACCTAGTCCTAATCCTAAGGATTATGAGAGCACCGCTGACAAAGGGGAGGATGAATAATTTCCATCAAATAGAAATTCAAAGTTTCCACTAGTTTTAATCCCAAAGATTATGAGACCACCACTGATGAAGGGGAGGTTGAAGAATTTCCTACAAATGATAATTTGACTATGAATAGAGAGTCATATTTTCCACTTAGTCATAATCCCAAGGATTATGCGAGCACTAGTTATGAAGGGGAGGATGAAGAGTTTCTTGCAAATGATAATTTTAGAGGAACATATGTGAATAATGCATTTTCTCTAAGGGAGTGTTTCAAAGGCACTCATGGTGATGACAAATTGAATCTTCCAAGGGAGGATTTCAAAAGCACGGATGAAGATGGTGAATAATTTCGTTTGATTCAAGATTTCAAAAGCACATATGTTGGTAGTGAAGAATTTCCTTCAAGTGAGGATGGTAATGAATATTTTCCAAGCACTGATGGTGATGAATTTTCTAACTATGTTCAGAATGTTCATAGTAAATATAATATTCCTCCTAATGATGATGAAAATGCTTCTACATATAATAATGAAATGATGGATATGTTGCAAAAAGATATTGTATCTAGGAGTAGGAGTAGACCTTTTTATATTAATCCAAAATATTCTACTATACAAGGTCTAAGATATAATATCTCACAATTAGAAGTTCTATCAGTGATCTGATTTCAAGTGAATGTTGTCGAAAGGATTGTTTGAAAGATATGGATTTCAACTTTGCTTTGGAGCAAAGGAAGAGATATCTATCAACGAATAAAAGCATGCAAAATTCATTTTTAGTGGGTTACATGCAATCTACACTTGCAAGTTATTATTATCATATTGGGAATGTATTGATATGTAGAAAGGCTTTCAAAACATTGCATTAAATTAGTAATTTTGATTTTTCAAGAATCTAAGAAAGACTAGAAAAATATCCTACATATTATTCAAAAGTAAATTAAAAAAGAGAGGTTGGACCATCAAAAATTACTGGAATGTCATGGATGAAAGACTTATTTTCAAAGCATGGAGAGTGTATACCAAATAATGACAAAATACATGTTCCAGATAATTTTTCAAGACGAGAAATCTATAGCTTATACAGAGAATATGCAAAAGGTGCTCAAGGAGATGGTAATTTTATTACATATTCATATTTTACAAGGACAGGGAAGAGCAAATTCAATAATGTTTGTATTCCTAAGAAGACAAGGATGGGGGTTTGCAGTACATGTGCTTATCTTAAATAAAAAAGGGATAAATGTCAAGGGGCAGAAAGAGGTATCCATTCATAAAATTATTTTTAAATATTGGATAGTTATCAACTATGAAAATATATTTATTAATAGGTTTATTTTATTTTGTGTGCACATTCCAATGTTAAAGCACTTCAAGAGCATCACAATCAGAAAACAAGTGAAAGACAAAAATTGTATAAGCATCAAAATAAGTGTTATGATAATATAAATAAATATTTGGGTGTGATAGTTGATGGTATAGACCAAAAGAAAACACTTTTTCCACATTTTGTGTGCTCACCAAAAAAATTACTAGAGGAAAATTTTATTCAATTTCACTTGGTTTGTTGTATGGTATTTAATGGGAAGATGTCGCCAAGGGTTTACTTCACAGCTCCAAATATTCATAATGATGCAAATCTTACCATAACTATAATCCATGATGTGGTTTCTCATTGGTCTGGTATTCTTCCTAAAGTTTTGTATCTTCAATTAGACAACACAAGCCATGAAAACAAAAATCAAGTTCTTTTTGGATATCTAAACATGCTTGTTGAATTGGGAATTTTAAAAAAATTAAAGGTTGGTTTCCTTCTTGTTGGGCACACTCATGACCATATTGATCAAATGTTTAGTCCTTTTTTAGTAACATTGAGGAGGAAGGATTTTGGGAGTGTGCCATCATTAATTGAATGTGTTAAGAAATCATACATTTCATAGCCTATTTTTCATGTGTTGGAAGAAACTATGGGCATGCGAAGGTTTATTATGAGATCGCATGGTGAGGAGAAATGCATTGAACAACTTAATTACATTAGCTTCTAGCATCAATTCCGTATAAAAAAAATTGATGGAAAAACACGTATATGGGGCAAGAAGTATTCAATTGTTGTAGAATGGGGGTCGCCACCAGGTTTAGCATTTTTGAAGTCCATTCTAGGTCATCCAATATTTGTATCAAAGGTAATATTATTACAATCAGTTGTTGAAATCCATAATGCACAAAGGCATAAGAGAGAGATAAATTCTTCTGAATTCCTGGAAGAAATAAAAATATGTATTAGAGATATATATGAGTACTTTAATGTTGTTGATTCAGTTTGGTGGGAGTCTTTTTTCAATAATCAAAGTGATATCATTTCAAGCTTAGGAGATGAAAATACACTTTTGAAGACTACATTTATTTGGCCACAGAATATGCCAAATGAATAGGAGGAAAGACACATTGTTGAACAACAACAATCTCAAGGCATTATTAATTCTCAACAGGTAGAGGAAAGATAAATCTATATTGGTTCTAGAAGATCACGTGCACAACATGAAGCCATGGAAGACCTTTACAAGGGTTTTGTGTAGGTTGTTAAGGAGGGTTGCACGATAGCAGTATTAGCAGATGGAGATCCACTTGGCTATCCATTCTGGGTTCCCAAGGTTATAAAGGTCATTAAAGAAAATGAAGATAATACAGTTGTTGAAGTACATTGGTATGCCACAAATACCCACCCATTCAATGGTGTGTAGAAGCCAAAGATGGTAGTTGATAAACAAATTGGCACAAAGAGAAAAAGAAAGGGTACAAATATAAATCGTTGCTACACAGACCTATTAAAATTAGAGGATGTTAAAATACTTGTCTATGACTTCAATTTAACAAAGAGAGGAACTCTTCGCTTAAATACCATAGAGATTTTGAAGAAGTTGCTACATAAAGAAATAGTCTTGAGATGGGAGTCTATTTAACCTAGTCGTAGATCTAGAAGACTTTTGAAACCTGAAAAGGTGGGCATGCATGTTGACTCAGATGGGGCTCCAGTTGATGAAAGAGAAGAATATGGGTCATCTTCATCTGCATCCAGTCATTCATCTGAAGATGTTGATTTTGATGGTGTGGCAGAACCTATGGGTGATTTTGAATAAATGTCTAAGACATTTTATGTAAATGATGTTTGCATGGTAAATTGAAATAAATATTTTTAATTCCATATGATCTTACATGAATTTATGAGTCATTTACATGTTTGTTGAATTATATATTATATTTATAAAAAAATCATCTCTTTAGATATATTTGCATGGTAACTTGAAATAGATATTTTGACTTCCATATGATCTTACATGAAGTTATGAGTCATTTCTATATTTGTTGGATTATATTTTTTAAATATGAATAATTCATATCTTTAGAGATGTTTGCATGGTAACTTGAAATAAATATTTTTACTTCCATATGATCTTACTTTAAGTTATGTGTCATTTCTATGTTTGTTGGATTATATGTTTTCATTATAAAGAATTTGTCTCTTTAGAATATCCACAATGCAATGACAGGGGGTTCACTGGGGGAGAAATATCATACCACGTGATTTCATATTGGGGGATATATATTGAAAAAAAAATGACATAATAAATTGGGGGATATATAGTGGGTAAAGCGTTTTCATATTGGCAAATATAAAAAATGGAGCTTAAAGTTAATGAGAAAATATAAAGGGGTATAAAAAATGGTAATTAAAAAATGGGTATCTACAATATCTACTGAAAGTAGGGGTTTTTTAAATTGGGAAGCTGTATTGGGTTCATATTAGTAGGGGGTTAAATAATATGATTTTTAGAGGGATTTTCCAATATGTAGTCAAATTAAGGGTATTGTTTAATATGCCACAAATGCACATGATATGTCATAGATTCACTGAGTGAATCCCCAGTGTTATGGACATATTTGGACACTGCAACCCCAATCTTATATGTCAATAAACCAAGGGCTTTTTTAACCCCTAAAATTGTTGTTTCATACCCTAAAGGATCATGGTCAAGTGATTACATCATTCCACAAAAGTCCCCCCTGAAAAACCACTCAGAACTGGCCAAAACTGGACCATACTCACTGCTCCACTGTCAAGGTGTGAAGCATACTGACTTCTACACTAGCCAGGTGTGATGCATACTGAAGAGGCCTTCTGCGGGGTGCGATGAGCGAGGATGGACAAATGTCTGAGATAGTTTTCTAAGTGGATGCTCATGGAATCTTCCAGAAACTTCTCCCATGACACTTGCCTCTCTGAATTCACCCAGGGATGAGTAAGAGATCCAAAAAAGCTCCTAATGGAACCAAGAACAGCAAGTGGAATGACACTAATCAAAAATCCAGAGATGACTCACACCCTTGCAGAAATCTATAAATGGATCCCTCATCTAAGAGACCTAGAGGTTGGAATTTGGTAATTTGTAAGGAAGTGCTAATAGTTTGTCTTTGAGAAAAGGGCATTGTATTGTTGGGTGATCTTGCTTGTCATGAGGTGAAGAGGGCTTTGGTGCTAGGAGGATGATGCTGGATCAGACAGCTGGGTTGTAATTCTCCCTTCTATTATTAATAAATTTCTTTGAGTTTTCCTCCATACAATCATGTATTTGTGAGTGTTGTTATTTGTGAATGCTATTGTATGTTCAATGTATTTTTTATTCTGCATTGTTTATGATATAATAGATCAATATGCTTTGATGGTGTTCTGTTACTTTTTTTCTACAGGTATTCTCTAAGCGGGACAAGTAGGAGAGGAGTTGCAAGCTCTAATCAAGGGAGAGAGAAATCGAGCAAGGAGTCAAGAAGAAGATCCAGGTTGGTCCCTTTGCTTCTCTCTTATCTATCATACATAAAGGAAATCGCAAATTTCTTTGATTGTTTGTTTCTAGCATAGCTACCAATCCTAATGCGACTAGCAGATCGAGAAGATGCTAGTTTTCCCGGAAACAAAATGGCGACTCCGCTGGGGATTGAATAGTTTGTTTGTTTTTTGTTGATTGTTTGTTTTATAAACTATAGACAGAGCCTGAAGTTAGCCAGATAGCCTTCGAACTGCTCTTGCTCTGCAATTGCAAAGTAGATGAATGCTGCTTCAGTCAATCTCCGGTTTAGTTTATGATTTGAACATCTAACTTACAAGCATTCTAGATGCCCTGTTGGTAGCTTAATAACCTTCCAAGATCATACCCCTGTACTTTGTTCTTTACTATCCATAATAGTGCAGCTTAACTCACTGAAATCAACTGCAAATTTGAGCCAAAACCCACCTTAGTTGCGCTCCCTGGCTCATCGCACTGTCTGTCACTGGAAGCCAGTATGCATCTCACTTCTCAAGTGTAGTAGGTGAGATGCATCCCTGTTTCTGTGAAGCATAGGTGTGATGACTGAGTAATCCTATTTCTCTCCTTGAAATTTGGGTTTTTTATCCTTGTTTTCAACTCTGTTCAATTGTTTTGCTACTTATGAACAGTATCTCATTGCTAAAGCCTCCATGCTTTACATAGTTCAGCCTCCATTGATTAGGATTACCAAATGTTTTTATGTATTTGTTCATCATTTGTAATCCTTTGTCGTAAAGTTGCTTAATCGAACTATCATTTTGGTGCAAAAAAGTGTCGTAACTGTCGTTTTGTATCAAAAAGAGAAGTGTTGAAAGCATTTTCTATTCGAAATTGAAAAGTGTCATTTAAGTCTTCCTTTCTATTTTGAAAAGAAATTGTCGAAATGTCACTTTGAAGAAAATATTTCAGATCTATACTTAGTTTTCCTTTTTGGCATTTTTCACATTAAGGGAACGAAAAACAAATACATGCATTTGCATTTGCATTTAGACTGTGTGCGAAAAATGATTTAGGAAAAGTGAATTTAGTGTGTGCTCTTTGCTCTTTATTTGAAAGAATCGTAATCTTCTTTTCTTACTAGCTAGGATTTTCATTTCTAAAAATAAACAACGATTGTTTATCATTTTAGATTGCATATTTAGGAATTTTACATATACATCACGTGGTGAACCTTGAAAGGCAAACTTATAAACAAGATCAACTCTAAAATACATTTCAATGAACATAAAATGCTTTGGAACCAAACACAACACATCTAGAGGTCTAGGCTAGAGACATGTTCTGGCGTCGTAAAATCTAGTAACTATTGTTTTCACCGAAGGTTGGGTGTTTCCTCCTCTTTGATACGACAAGTGCTAGCACAGATTTGTGCTCCCCATACCGTCGAGTATATATTAGGAGACCACAATAGGCTTATATCCTTTATCCATACGAAGCTGTGTTTGCCACCCTATCAATCGCAATGCACTAAACACAGGATTTGGGAAGATTGACTGTCATACATAAGTCCTTGGTAATTTCTCTTTAATTTATCACCAAGGTCTATTTTGCAGTTTTGTGGTCAGTTTAGTAATCCCTCTGTCTAGATTTCTATAGTAGTCACTTTTGTTCCTTTTCGACTCCCTAAAAGAAAAGGTACATTTGAGCACTTGTCACTTCAGGCTCATTAAAAATCAAAGGGGACTAGAGTCATCTTTAGCTTTTTCTCGATTGTTAAAAATTGAAAAAGCAAAGTTGTGTCAAAACATCATTAAAATTTATTAATTTCGAAATAACATCCCTGTTCCTTCGTTGGTCTTAGGTTGAGATAATGGAGTCCACCGATCAAGGAATCCCTTTGGATGGGATTCCTAGTCCTTTTACATCTTGGGGAAATATTGGTGCACCTCATACAGCCACTTTGTCCCTTTCGGGACTTACTATTGGCCTGCCAGTATGGCTATACTCAACCTCTATGGTTCAAAATAACGTGATTCCTCAGCAACCGAATCAACATCCAGTTGATGTTAAAATCAACCCTTTGCCTTCTTCTTCATTTGTTTCTCCCTCCCCTTCTTCCTCTTCGCTTGGTGAAAGTAGTGATGCTAATAACCAAGAGACTGAGAAGAAGAAGAAAGGGAAGGAGAAGAAGAAGAAATTAGTTAAGCAAGGGGGCAACCATGCGGCATCTGGTGAAAATCCGCACACTAAACTTTATAAACCCATATATCCTTGCATAATCTGTAGAGGAGACCATTATCATCGAGATTGTTCGTGCATTCCTCAGATCTTGAGACAATGGTCCCCCCGTTCGCACCAACCGGTGTCATCAACCTCTACTGATCATATTGATAATACACCATCAACTAGTGATAGCGAATTCCATGTACAAAAAAGAAAAGTCATAGTTCCATGTGTGTCATGTGAAGGGAACCATATAATTCGCTGTTGTCATTTTTTGGGAGAGGCCAAAAGAGTCTTGCATAACCGTCCTGTTTCACCGTAGTGACTTCCACCTAGATACAAGAAACTCGCCCCTAGTCCTTTACTAGTTTAAAATCTGACTGACTTAACTGAACCGTCAGTTGAAACACCTATTGTTGAAAGTGAATCTTCTAAGTCCATATCAAACCAAAGTCAACAGGTCGAAATGGCAGTCGACCCAGTTTTGCCTTTAGAAGGTCCACCTTTAGATGATACCACTCCCAAAGAGAGTAAGAATGATACTGTTCAAATTCTTTTTGTCACTTCAAAGTCCGATGAACTTGGGGGCAATCCACCCGTTCCTTCACAATAGGTAGAGAATCCCCCAGTTCCCACGACTCAAGGGGTTAATTCAACCGTTTATTTGGTACCCCCTCCAAGCAGTCTAATCACTTCCTTCGATTGGAATCGACTAGCAAGATCCCCCCTTCCATCTAATGTACCATTTCGGATCATATAAGTTTACAAAATGATCATGTTTGGTACTATCATAGATGAAGGGGCATCAGTGAGTATCCTTTCCTCAACTGCTTGGAAAGCGCTTGGTTCGCCATCACTTATGCATGTTACACAGAATTTGTCAGGCTTTAACAAAGGAACCACTCAACCATTAGGAATCCTTCCTAAGTTGCCAATAACTTTGAGAAGGAAAACCGTTCACTTGAACGTGATGTTAGTCCAAGGACCATTAGATTAAAATCTACTCCTCAGACGTGACTATGTTTACAACATGGAAGTTATTGTTTCAACACTCTTTCGAGTGATGTGTTTCCCACATGAAGGCAAAATTATCACTGTTGACCAACTTTCATTTCCCGGTTCAAACACAGCTTCAAGTCAAACATCATCCCTAAATGGTTCTTTTGCGTCGAGAATGTCTCTTCAACCTTCATTCCATCCACCTAATTACCACGAGTAGTCTGGTGAATGTAACGAAGCTTAGGGGGCATGCACCTTGGTCTACTTAAGCGAACAAACCCAGCTGAAAAGATAGGTTTCCCCATAGGTTATGTGATTGGAAGTGTTATCTCACACCATTCACCTTTGTCTATTTGATAGACAAAGCCAAGGAAGTGTTTTGTTGGCTCTGCTGACAAAAACAATCCTGCTGAACCGCAGTGAATTCCATATGGTTACCTAGATCCTCTCATTTTCTCAATCCCTAGGGGCATGCAAACCTTTTTATGTGAGTTAGAAACAACCAATTTCATCTTTTAGCTTTTTAGCATTTTTTAGCTTTTTAGCTTTTTAGTTTTTTTAACTTCTTATGTTAGGTGATTGTTCCAGCAATGTCTGCGCTGCAAACAGAACAGAGGAAGGGTTTTGTCTAAACTGTTGATGAAACCATCCTACCTAACCCCATTAGTTCCTTAGCTTTTAGTGTCTTTTTAGCTTTGTAGTTTGGTTGTTTCTATCCTACATAAAAAGGCAATGAGCAATGTTTCTGCAAGGTTCAAGCTCGTTAAAAAATGAACCTGCCAACTGAGCATATGTTCCCCCAGAGTTCAAGCTCATTAAAAAATGAACCCACCTTCGGTAAATAACCTTTGTGATTGCCCTGACATCAACCTTTTGAGCCTTGGTTTTGTTCCTGCCATCACCTCCACTCTTTCGGCTGATAATACGCTTCCACTTGATTGTTTACCTTTTCTAGGAACAACTACGATGAGTGGTCCTGTTAGCCACCCTCTTCACATCACCATGTCTTGAGAAGTTCCAAGATTACCTAGAACTAGTTGCTACCCTAAACGCCACTCGTTCCTCAAAAAACGAGTCTCCTTTAAACTCTTTTCAGACTCGCTAACTATTAAAATATTGTCGAGCTATTTGCCTTTCCAGCTTGCTAAAGTGATTGGAAGTGCCATCCCTCCTGTATATTTTAAACTTTTCAAACCTGAGGGATTATCTCATGAAAAATTTTCAGTGCTTGTCTTTTTCGGCTCACTAAACTGATCATATAAGTCATCCCTTTTTTATTATTTTAATATTTTTCGGACTTAAGGGATTATGATATGAAAAAGAACTGTTAGAGTTTCCTTTTCATCCCTTTTCAAACTCTCTAAACATGAAAAGGACCGAGTTATCTTTGTCGTTAAACTCGTTAAAAAAATAGCGACAAACTTGTCCACCCAGACAAGAACGAGTTTCACTGTCGTTAGACTCGCTAAAACATAGCGACAGGCTTGCTAGAAGGGTAAATTATAAAACAAGTATATGTTATCCTCCTCAAGCTTGACAAAAATAAAGAGGTACTAGTCAACAATGACTGGGGAAAAAGGGAAGAAAACTTGAAGAATTTTATTGGTAGCAGGTCGCTCTTGGACATGACACTTTCACTCCATCACCATGATTGAGTTGGGTTGGGTTATTCCGTTCACCGGTCATATCACCATTGGTCCTCCATACCATCCATATTTTGGGGTTAACGCTACCAATCCATCTCAGTGTCGCCAATATGTTCAAGAGAAGTCATTCAAAGAATTCACAATCGAGTTAATGCCTCATCCACTACAATACCTTCACCCTCCATTTTTCATGACCGCCATTCCTCAACCTTATATCATCAGATAGTTTTCACCTCCAAAAAATCATTTGCTTCATTTCCTGTCATATATGTGGGATACATTAAGACCCTCCTACGATGGGTTACTTCTTGTCGACATCAGCTCATTATCTAAGAAGTTGACTTAGAAACAACCCTTTTAGTACTTTGAAGCTTGCATGCATCAATGGCGAGTTTCTTACTTCCGGCGATAGGTTTACATCAAAGGCCTTCGACCGAAATATTTTGCATGGTGTTTGTCATCGAATCATATATTCACACCACATGAATTGTACTATAGTACCTTGAGGGTCATTATCATTATCGGTGATTCCTCTCGCACCTATTAACAACTTACGTTATTGGCTGGTAATCAGGCGATGTCTTTCCATGTTCAACTTCAGGACATCTTTTCACATGGATCGACTTGTACATCGAGGGAAGATTGAACGAGTTTGAAGACCCCGGATCTAGTTTCATCCATCCGTGCTGCGATATATTCAGGGATATAAAGACATCAAATGTACATAGAAGCTGCATAGAGAAATCTAAGCCAGGGAAGATGACTCTTCATATGAAGAATCACCAGTTTGCAACTACATACGATTATCTGTCTTATGTACATGAAAATGAATTTATAAAGTTGAGCATGGGAATGCCCACCTCAGCTAGATCATGAAAATAACATGATGATGATGCATTGTATTGTATCTTAGAGAGGTCACCTTACAGTTCAAATACCTCAGATCCTCATGATAAAGCATTTCACCCAACATCAAAATATTTACGACATCATGCTTTAGGGGGAAACTGTTATAGACATATTTGGGCACTGCAAACCCAATCTTATATGTCGATAAACCAAGGTCTTTTTTAACTCATAAAAGTGTTGTTTCATACCCTAAAGGATCATGGTCAACTAATTACATCATTCCCCAAAAGTTCCACCTGAAAAACCACTCAGAACTAGCCAAAACTGGACCATATTGACCGCTTCACTGTTAAGGTGCGATGCATACTAACTTCTACACTAGAGAAGTGCGATGCATACTGAAGAGGCCTTTTGTGGGGTGCGATAAGTGAGGATGGAAAAATGTTCGAGATAGTTTGCTAAGTGGATGCTCATGGAATCTTCCAGAAACTTCTCCTATGACACTTGCCTCTTTGAATTCACCCAGGGATGAGTAAAAGATCCAAAAAATCTCCTAGTGGAACCAAGAACAACAAGTGGAATGACACTAATCAAAAACCCAAAGATGACTCACACCCTTGCAAAAATATATAAATGGATCCCTCATTTGAGAGATCTAGAGGCTGGAATTTGGTAATTTGTAAGGAAGTGTTGATAGTTTGTCTTTGAGAAAAGGGCATTGCATTGTTGGGTGATCTTGCTTTTCATGAAGTGAAGAGGGCTTTGATGCTGGGAGGGTGACGCTGGATCAGACAGCTGGGTTGTAATTCTCCCTTCTATTATTAATAAAGTTCTTTGAGTTTTCCTCCATACAATCATGTATTTGTGAGTGTTGTTATTTGCGAATGCTATTGTATGTTCAATGTATTTATGATTCTACATTGTTTATGATATAATAGATCAAGATGCTTTGATGGTGTTTTGTTACTTTGTTTCTACAGGTATTCTCTAAGCGGGACAAGTTGGAGAGGAGTTGCAAGCTCTATCAAGGGGGAGAGAAATCGAGCAAGGAGTCAAGTGGAAGATCCAGGTTGGTCCCTTTGCTTCTCCCTTATCTATCATACATAAAGGAAATCGCAAATTTCTTTGGTTGTTTGTTTCTAGGATAGCTACCAATCCTAGTGGGAATATCAGATCAAGAAGACACTAGTTTTTGCGGAAACACCCAGTGAATGCAATAATGACTTACCAAAATAATGTATGTTATATTCAATCTACCAAAGTTGATATTTTGATTAAAGTAAAGAAATAATAAAAATTAATGTTGATTTTTTAAATTATACGGCAATATTGCCATGATATTATTTATTGTTATCATTTGATATAAGATAGTTTTAAAAATGTTGAAATTTTAATGCCTCATTAAAAGGGACACTTCATTTTGATTGTTGATTTTTAGGTTTCTGTTGCAATATGATAAGTTATCTTATGCTAAGATTTGAAAAGAGCTATAGTTTTAGCCTTTAAAATAAAAATTACTCTTGGAATAATGAATATTTCATTTACTTGTTCATTTTTAAAAATTATTTTAGTCATATAATTTATCCATAATCTCATGGTTGAAATATGTTAAAAACTTAAGGTTTTTAATTCCATTGTTGAAAATTTGTCAAAATCTTAAGGTTTTTCTAAGTTATGATATTTTATCTTTAATGTTATTCTTGAAAACAATTACAAGCTTAGTGTTTTTTGGAGTCAAGATATTTTATCTTTAACAACATGGATGGAAATTGTTGGAATTATCAGGATTTGAGACATGATATTTTGTCTTTAATGTCATGTCCTAGAATTGTTGGAATTTACCGTTTTTCAAAGTCATGATATTTTATCTTTAATTCCATTGCTAAAAAGTATCAAACTTGTAACCTGACCTTTTTTTCTTGTTTTGGCATCAAAACTTATTTTTTTGAGGGTGTTTTTTTCATCCATTTTGAAAAAAAAAATGGCTTTTCCTTCCATTAAAAAAAAATGTTGAAAATTTACCCTAAAAAAAACGTTGTTCTAACATACACATTTTTTGCTTTTGGGCTAAAGTACCCGTTTTTAGGTAATAGTTCTTGTTTGATCGGTAACTATGTTCCACCCACATGTGATCACCTTAAACCTATTTTCCTTCTCCCCTTTCCTCTTCTCTAGGTCTAGTCCTCTAGGTCACCAAGGGCATAAATTCTCTCATGATATAACAATCCAAATACTTTGAGTTTGGCTCCACAACTATGTTGGTGTGTTCGCAACATGCCCTCAAAATTTCAAGAGATGCTGATAGTTGGATCTTGAGATATCATAAGCCCTAGCTCGAAGACCAATTATTTCCCTTGGTTTCCCTTAGGCTAGAAACCTCACTAGGATCCTTCCATTTCCTTTCATTGAAAATTCATTCCTTCATCCCTTTCCACTCCCTAATTAGGTCAAGCATATCATTAGCTGCTAAACCCTATCCCTTTGACCGAACCTTAGGTCCACATGGTCTCATGTGGTCCCATGCACTATCAAGGTTAATTATTTAAAGATCACCTAGAACCCAAATTTCCAAAAGAATTCTAGGACTTAGGGGTATCCTTTATAAGACACATACTAAAAACCTATCCCTAGAAAAATTCCTCAAGGTCTTCCTAGAGAGCCTTCCATATTGTCTTCCAAATCAAGCAAGCCACATATTTGAACCTCTCTTGTGAATAGCTTCCAGGATCACCCCTTTCCCTATCATTGGTCCACCCATTTCATGATCCTTATAATAATGGGTCTCCTGGACCCATCAGTCAAAATCTATAAAGAGAAAGGAGCCTTAGTCAAGGTGACAGTGGGTTATCACCCCTTTGTTGCCCTAAGCCTAGTAGTAACCCTTCAAGGATCCCCTTTTAGGACACCATCTAGTTTGAGCAATAACATTTTGGCATCATTGTTGGGGACATGAAATATTTGTTTTGTTCCCTATACGGCATATTGACATATCATTATTGGTGAATCCAAATGAAGAAGGAATCCCTAGTTCTTCATTGAAATTTAAGGTCGATGCTTGTAAGGTGAAGCAAGCATTTTTCTAGGCATATTTAAAATCACCCTCGTGACTCCTAGATAATTTACATGTATAACTGAAGTAGGGTGTCTTTCTTTGATGATTTTCCCACTTTGGACATCGCTAGAAACCTTGGGCACCCTAGTCATGTCACAGGAAGGATGATACGTGGGGTACTCGTGTTTGATGGTGACCCAAGCTCCACAATTGACCATGGGGAAAGCTTTAATGCACATACTTCAAAGGAAAAAGTGGTCCACCAGGATGTCCTTAAGTTTTTATTCTTTAGTTCTCTCTATGGTCATAACTCATGGTTGAAAAATCATGAACTTAGGAGCATCTCATCTATTGAGGATTTCGTTGATGGATTTCTTAGGAATTTTCAATTATGCCCCACATTGAGAATTCAAGAGGAAGACTTCATCGAGGATCATCAAGACCTTGAGAATCTAAGTGATGAATGGGAAGATGAGTCCTCCTTGGTCCACATGATGAAAGGAATGATTTCGAGAACACATGTGTTGGGAAGGATGAGTCCATGGAAAGTGAAGTGGAGACTAACCTTACCTTTCTCAAGTATATTACTCTCAATGAATCTCCTTTTAAGAACCTTGAAGAAGGTGACCCCATTATCCCATTGGAAGTCGAAATTGAATATTACTTCCACATTGAAAATGAGAAATGGGAAATTTTTGGTAATTAATTTGATTGTGCTGCCATTTATGACACCGACAAGGAAGATGAGATTGAGAGTGGTCTACCCTTTCTCTCAGGAATTATTTATGATGACATATCCATCAATACCCTTGAGAAAAAGGGTCATTATTTCCCTTACATGAAAATGATGAGTTTGAGGAGTAAAAACCGTTGAATATAATACTTCACCCTCCCCTTTTCCTTATACTTGTGTTTATCACTTCAATTCTTCCATAAGTGTTTCCCTCACCCCTTTTCAAATGATCCCGAGTGACCATGAGCCCTTTCCCCCTTCTAAGTATGGTGTCAAGGAAGAACCCCTCATTTGCTATAATTTATCTCCTCTGACACACCCTCAAGATCATGATCACTTTATAATACCCCCTTTCAGTATGATCGTCATGGGCAACCTACATGTGTTTTTCCATCTCATCAGTTTCCCTTGCCTACTGATCATAATTCTATAGAGGCCATAAAATATGGCATAAATTATAAGGACCATAATGGAAATAATATGCATGAGGTTGCCATCTATCAAAATTTTATGAGCCTAATCATTGACATCTCTATGTTTTGGCTAGAACAGAGGATCTCATGGACTAGATTACATCATTTTCTTTCACCTTCTCACGTGATCATCCATTTGTGGGCATTCTATTTTCCTACATACCACTGGCCTTATCATCCATGCAATTTTTTCCACATTTGCTTTGGCATTTTCTACATGAGTAATCATATAGGCTGACATATTTATATTGATTTAATGATATGTTGGTTCCACTAGCTTTAAGATTACACTTAGTAATAGTTTTGTACCATATGAATGTTAAGGTTGGATGCATTGCATGATGATTTTCATATTAGAACTAATGACATATGATATTTCTCATGGTATATTGGCTGCATTTAGATTAAAATTTGCATATTTTTATTTTTTTGTTGATTTTGTAGCCTAACACTAAGCATGGGTGATCATAAGACAACATAAAAACATGTTTCCCCGTGGGTTCAGTCTTTGATATGTATAGGTAACAAGTCTAAGGTAACCAACATATTTTTTGTGTTCTCATGATCTCCTGTTTGAGTAGCTTTGTCCACTTTTCAGAGAGATCATGTCCCACTTGGAGCCAGATTTTACCCACCATTTTGTGGGTGATAGCCCTAGGAGAAAAAATTTATCCATAATGGTCCTCAGTTAGCAGCCAATAGCCCCTCGTAGCCACCAACTAGCTCGATGTGCCACTTCTCTACCACCTGAGTCATCCATGTGGTCCCTCTTCCATCTATCATGATCGTATGTTTGAAGGTCGGTCTCCCAAACCTAAAGGTATGCCTTGCTATTTGATAATTGAGTATTCAATTTTATTTATCATGGAAACTTTGGGCATGGATTAATGGGGGGATTCAGTAGAAAGAGTGGTCATGGTCTGTTCTCTTGTCCCCCAGGTCTCTTTTGGGATGTTACCTTGCACTCTAGTCCTGCGGAATCTCTTTTACTGACCTATTGGCTTTAGGGATGGTACTACAAGGGAAACCATAATTTTGGTTACATGGTCTTGCTCCTTGATTCGCATATGTTACTCCCTTTCTACTCATTAAACCCACAATAATATCTCCTCCCACCTGGGTCCACATTACTCCACTGTGTCGACATAGCGTCAGCCACCGCCTCCCCTTGCCCCATATCTTGGGTCAGGCTTGGTGATGGGACTCCAAATTAGACATAAATTAAGGCCCATCTGACCATCCTTTCGCACATTAAAACTCTCTTTTTGCATTAGATGACATATTTTTAACTTTAATATGTTCATTACGAAGGTTTATGGATAATTGCATATGTGTGCCTAATATTATTTATTTTTGTAGAATATTGTGAGAATATTGGTCAAATTATGAAGGTTTGGAGGAAGAGATAATCTAGGGACTTTCTTCCTACTATAGGAGAATCAATATTGGATAATGAATAAATAGGATATTATGAAATTATTTCACAAATTTTGGAGCTCCAATGATTGAGAAAATCTGTGAATATGTTCCATGTCATTTAATGCAGATTCCTAATGTTGGGAACCAGATCCACTATTTGAGGAATTTTGGAGGGGAAAACTTCCACCGTTCAAGGAGAATGATTCCTCATCATTTTGTATAAGTATCACTTCGAATTTTCTCTAGGGGTTTGTACTTTTTTAGTCTTCTTGTGGAGAAAACTTGTATTTTTGCAGCTCCACTTTCATTTCTAGCAGGGATGTACTTGAATTGATTCAAATAATGAAGTTTGGTGTCATTTTTAGATTCTAAATATTGGTATCCTTCATAGGACTCTAAGTATCCTTGGGCTTGGCCATCCCAAGTGCCTCAGAGACCTTTTGTATAATTTACTTTTCTTCTTTTCACTTCCTATTCACATGCATCTCTTGTTCTTGTTTTTCCTATTTCTGCATTTAGTATTGATGATTTTTTGTTGTAGGATTGGGTTAAATGGATGAAGTGAGTTATTTTGTAGGTTATTTTCAGAGTCAAAAACATGATTTCATCCTTGGAATAGCTTTTTACGGCCATAGTCATCATTGAGCTATTTGTATTAGTTTACTTATTCACAAATCTAAAATTTATGGAAGTCCCTTGTAGCAAATAGTAGTAATTTTCTGCTATTTTTTAGAACATGTTAATGAGATTCATTTGAGTTTATTCTACTTGTATTATCTCATTAAAACATTCAATATAATAAAAATATTTACCTCATTTCATTTGCACTTGATTAGGTTAGGCATTTGATAGGCTAACTAGGTCACTAGTTCTCGAATTTCCAGATTTTAGACTAGTAATTTTCTACTATTTTCTAGCACATGTGAACAAGGGTATTTTGCAAGGATTCCACTTGCAATAGAGACCTAAGACATCCTAATGGATAAAAAAAAATTTCCCATCCCATTTTGATTTGATTTACTTGGTCATTCGGTGAGTTAGCTCCTCTTGTAGCAATTTTGTCTTCTCTTGTAGAAAATATGTCCTTGCGAATAGCAACCCTGTAACACCACGTTCCTTCGTCAATTTTGATCCCAATTACAACTATGACTTAGTATATATGAATAATGACCCCCAACTATGATTTTCTGGCCAGGGGAAGCTCCTAAGCCACTCCAACCCTTCCTTTTCTTCACTGCAAAATAGAGCAAACTTAGTTTCTTTATCACATGTATGATGCAAGTAGGCTACTAATTTACAAGCAAGTGTGAATTAGGTAGATGGTATATGCAATTATAATTGGTAGATAAAATAAATTTCTTTCTGCAACTATATTAACATTTTTCCTTTCATGAATTGATTAGTTAGCGTTTACAGGTTGAGCAAGCAGTATTTCCATTTCTTGCAAATATAGTAACAATACCATTTTTGCAATTATTTTAGGCTTTGATTTCATGACATTCACTCCATTACATCAATCAAAAAAAGAAGGACACATTGTATGTTGCACATATAGTGTTGATACCTCTTAAGTTTGTACGAAACCCATATTGATAATTAATGTTGGTAGCCTTGGGAGTTGCAGCATTCTTTTTGCAATACTGAGGCTTATCACTTGGAATGATGCTTGAAGGTTGATGTAACTAAAAGAAAAATAGAAAGCATAATTGGTCACATTCAATAGGAAATTGTACCACAAAATTAAAAATATGATCGGGACAAAAGCATTTGGCATGTGGGAAAAAGTTGTGATATTATCTCTACCCCATTCCATGACCATCACCCTAGTTCCTAGATGGCCCTTAATGAACCTATTTTATCATTCATGAACCCATGATTGCACCAATCCCCAATGGGTGATGAACTTCCCCACCATATAAGGGGGTATCCACTGCTATACTTTACGCATCATGCTCTCATTACCTAGAGCCCCAAGCAATTAACCAAATAAAATCATAAAAAGGCAAGAGGCATATGAAGAAGGGTGGAAAAATCAAGGTCGGGGTAACTCATGCACCACGATTTCTCCCTCCGACACATTATTTACTCAAGTGTGGGCTTCCCTTTTATTAGCTACCCTTGTACCATGGCATGTGATCCAGTTTATCGCCATTCATTACCTACTCCATTCCATCATTATGCCACATGCCACCACCATTTGAAGGATGTACCATGGACATACCACCCCCTTTAGATGTAGAAACAACCTAATAGGATTCTCGTCTAACCCTATTTTGAGCTAGGAGACATTAGCACATGCCAAAGCCCATTATGGAAGGGCATGCCATTATGAGGTGCTCACTTGTTATCCATGGTTTATAAACTCTTTTACTTGATTTCTTTAATGAATTGGTGTGCTAGAAGACACGAGGATGCATTGGATCTTATGCGGGAATGCAAGTGGTTTCCATTCGAGTTTGGTCTTCCTATACGGGGTCCTGACCCTAGAGGGCTACATTAACACATGTAGGTTGTGTGTAGAGAGCCATGGGCCTCCAGAGCAGCAAACAACACTCCATGGATCTCCATAGCCATTAATAGATTGCTCGTGGTTCACTTATTGGATGAAGAAGATGCACCTGATCCATCATGCCCAATGGTCCCAGAGTTGCACCATACACTTGGCAGATGATCCAAGACTTGTGCAATGATGTGCCATCACCTACACCATCATCCTAGCCCTTGCAGGTGATCTACAGGCATATTTTATCTATTTCGAGACCCATGAGGACACTTGTGTGCCCCCACATGTCATTTGAAGCACCACAGGTTATTACAAGGGACCAACCCCCTTTCCATTGCTTTTGGGAGATCAACTACACATTATGGCACATATGGACTCCATTAGGCCTCCTCCAAGGCCCAACGATGTGCACTATTCTTTATTCCACCTCTTTAGAGGCTTATTGTTTTGTTTATGAACTCTTTTTCTTAGCTTCTCACCAAAAGTTATTTATTTTACACATTATTTTATTGTAGGGGCTAATGTAGGCCTAAATAGCTAAATCCAACTCATTAGAAGTGTATAAATACAAGTGATGTGAATTCATTTTAGCATAATCAATTGGATTTGGAACTAGTATCTCTTTAGAGATTTTCACTATCCTTCTTGGAGGACAAATTTTTGGAGCATGCAATGAATTTTGATCTTTGGATGATTTTCATATGTCTTGGAGCTTCTTGATGGAAAGTTTTGGGATGGTTGGATGTATTCTTATACATGTAAGTACATTTAATGTTATTCTTTCTTTCTAATTTTTTCACATACAATGTTGTTTGGATTTCGCTATATTAGGGCTTATTTGTTGCATCTCTTATGTGAAGTTATGGAATTTTTATTTCTTGATTGTGAATTCTTCATGTATGGGCCATGTATAATGAATTAATGTTCCTAGGGATGTTTCAATACTAAAATTCATCTTGACAAGCCATTTACCTTGCAAAATGAAGTTTAAAGTTTTTAAATATGCTTTTGTTGTTGCCCTAGTGCCAAGCGAAGTTGTCTTCGAGGCCTCCATGACCTAGAAAATTCAAAGGTCCATAGACATAATCCTACCTACTCCAATATCCCCAAAGGATTAGGTGTTGGTCCACTCAAAGGTGATCACCTTAAACCTATTTTCCTTCTCCCCTTTCCTATTCTCTAGGTATAGTCCTCTAGGTCACCTAGGGCATCAATTATGTCATGATTTATCCATCCAATACTTCAATTTTGGTCCGTAACTGCATTGGTGTGTCCTCAAGAAGCCCTCCAAATTTAATGAGATTCTGACGGTGGGATCTTGTGATATCATAAGCCCTAGATCGAAGTCTATTTTTTGTCCTTGGTTTCCCTTAGGCTAGAAACCTCACTATGATCCCTGCATTTCCTTTCATTGAAAATTCATTCCTTGATCCCTTTCCCCTCCCTAATTAGGTCAAGCATATCATTGCTTCTAAATCTTATCCCCTTGAGTGAACCTCGGGTCCACTTGGTCCCATGTGATCCCATGCACTATCAAGGTTAATTCTTCAAAGATCACTTGGAACCCAAGTTTCCACAAGAATTCTTGGACTTAGGGATCTCCTTTATAAGACACATACTCAAAACCT
Organism: Pinus tabuliformis; assembly: GCA_031772625.1. Lineage (NCBI taxonomy): Eukaryota > Viridiplantae > Streptophyta > Pinopsida > Pinales > Pinaceae > Pinus > Pinus tabuliformis. Next base: position 449,169,416 of record CM062812.1, on the reverse strand, counting down.
AACCCTATAAATTTTCCTCAAGCCCTTCCTAGAGAGCCTTCCATCTTGTCTTCCATGACAAGCAAGCCACATAGTTGAGCCTCTCTTGTGAATAGCTTCCAAGATCACCCCTTGCCCTATCATTGGTCCATCCATTTCATGATCCTTATAATAACAGTTCTCCTCCCATTGGTGAAAATTCGTAAAGAGCAGGGAACCTTAGTCGAGGTGACAATGGGCTATCACTCCATTGTTACCCTCAGCCTAGTAGTAACCCTTTTAGGACCCCTACTAGTTTGAGCAGTAACAGGTTAAAGTAAAAAACCTATATGAGATCATGAGCTTCGTTGTATACTTGTTTCATTAATGGTCAAAGGTAAATTAGATTTTAGTTTCATTGTTCTTTATTAGAAGGTTTAGTCAATATAATTTGAGTGATGGTCCTTCTTGCAAGTTGCTCGCTAAATAAAATGGGTGTAATAAAGAAATTTGCAAAATAAATTACGAACTTAATAAGAACAATCATATAAATTAAATAGTTGAGAATGATGATAATCATTAAAAACACTTGTGTAAAATTTAATTTATGAGCAATTTAATTTACTTAATAATTTCATCCATTAAATTGTGTATGAAAAAAAAAAATCTCACATTAATAAATATAAACTATATATATTTATTATGTGAATGAAAATTTTTGAAAGCCATATTCTAGAACACCCACAGCACACCTATTGACTTCATTAAATCTCATGATTTAATTAGTAACCCAAAATCACTGTTCCAAAATAAAATGTGTATAATATGATAAAGTTAATAGGGAGAGATAAAATTATTACTTTGTTTAAAAAATTCATTACCTATATTTTCACTCAAAAAGAACAAATATCGGTGTGGTAAACCAAAGTCCACACCCCAAAACCAAAAGTGCATCATCAATGAGGTGGCCCGCAGGCAGGGTCGGAATTTGGATTTCTCTTTACCCATCATATAAAAAAAAAATTGACATTTTGGGTCCTTATGCTTCCCATCAAGAAATGTTATGTTTAAAAATTTTCCCTTCAAGATTATCGTTCTGTTTAAAATTTTTCCCTTGAATATTGATGTTCTCACAATAAATTAGCCCTTCACCAATAAAGGCTTGATTAAAAAATTTCCTTTTGGTAAAATAATTATGTTAAAAAATGTCACATATTTATCATAAGGAACAAAACAAAATTACCATAACAAACAAATAACTTGTTAAATCTTGTATTTTGATTTCAAATTGCATGGAATAGATTAAAATCTTTGGAACCTGAAATCAAATGTGGTTGACAGGACATGCCATAACATTCTATATAGGAGATATGACTAAGTATATTTAAGGGGCATATAAGATGACCAACATGGTAAAACTATTGAATGCTATCAATAAAAACTCAAAAGTAAATTAATTAATATGGTTTATGTTATAAATTACCTAATCTTATATATATTATTATATCTACAGATAAAATATACATCTTACCATATTTATTATAGCGTGTTTTGGGATATACTTTAATATTAACAAGATTGAATGCATAGTATTTGAGCTTTTAAAAATTAAAAGACTAAACTTATAACAAATGGTTATTGTGGATATTTTAACATCATGTTATAAGATTATGTTATGATTTCCTCCATTAGTACTTTCTGAGAGAGAAAACACTTATAAGTATTAAATGTGATAAAATCATGCTGTCATCAAATTCTTCCTTTTATTTATCACCAAAATTTATTAAAATTGATATAATAAATAAACAACTAAACATATATATATATATACACACACACACATTGTGTATGAAAATAACATTAAATAAAACCATAACAAACTCACTCTAAAATGGCTCCATATAGTATCTAACTATTTTTTTTTTGGCAAAAAAAATTCATTAAAAATTCAAAAATAATTTTCACCTTGGTGTATTATTTAGAGACTAGACCCTTTAATCTAACTTGTAAACATATCGATGAAAAGATAAATATATTTAAATTATAATACTTTGATAACTATAATTGTGGAGGTTTCAATAAAATGTGTTGAACATTTGAAACATGTTTATTTTGTTTATTGAAAGTATATAATTGGTCCTAGGTAAAGTACTTGATGGTTATCCATTGCATATCTTTAAATTATCATTTAAAAAAAACAATCTACATTATGCCACCTAAATATTTAGATGCCCAATAATACTAAGTTCCATGCAAATACAGAGATAATTTCGGACATTATCTAATATAAGGTTTGATACAAAATAGAAATATATGGCACCCTAAAAGGGCACAAGAACATACCACCAACGTCTATTTTCAGATCCATCCAATAAGAGGAATGCATTTGGCAACAAACTGTTAATTGATACATATACATATTATTCAAAATGATGGTTTACTCCAAAATCCAACTACATCAAACTAATGTCACAACTTACAAGTTTCTAAATTCCATTGCTCCAATGATAATGAAAGCAACGAAATGCCTCAAGTTGCATGGAAGTTATGCATTAAAGATAGCAAAGAGGGGGATTGGATATATGTGCAAAAGAATCTCGTATTTAAATGCATCTTGAGAAGCATAAAGGGAGAGAAGCTATGTCATAGTAGCAAAGTGATCCAATCTAAACACATCACATCTTTTACTACATTTTTCAAAAGATTGGTAAGATGTGGCCATTTTTCAACCTTGATGACATTTTTCATGTGCCATCAACCTATAACAACAACACATGAAGAATATTTCAAATGATATCTTCAATTTCTTCTTATGGAAGCCATCATCCATGTAACTATTAATGCATGTATTCCACATTCCATCAATACAAAAAGAACATTAAAATTCCATATCATAAATATAAATATAGTAGAGGACAACAAAAGTAAAAAAACGTATGTGTAAATAAACTTTGTGCAAAGTAAAAAAAACATGTAGCTTAATAATTCTCACATGTCAAAAAGTCTTCTTTCCTTTGCACCTTACCAAATCTCATAAACTCGTTCCCATTCCACCTTTGTTGTTTTAGGACATATTAATGATATGTGCATCAATGCATCAAGTGTGTTAATTGATATTCTTGTTCTCCTTATATCTTTGATCATATTTTGCTTAGATAACCCTCGTTCACATGCAACAGTACTCGTTGGTATGACAAGCACTACTTGCCATAAATTTAGCATATTTGGATACCTAGAGTGTTAATATTCTGTTTGAGAAAATGCTTTCTATGAATCTTTCATTGGCAATATTTCTCCATTCAAATAAACCACATCAATAAATTGATATAATTCTCTTTGACAAGTTGCAATATCAAACATTGGTACATTTTCACCTTCATTACATGTTTTATGCTACAAACGTGAAAAAAGTGTTTCAAGCCAATGTTTTACATTATTTTCTCTCACACAAAGATCTAACGAATAATGACAAGGAGTAAACAACCTTGTTGCGTTAAAAAGATGAATATCTAGAAATCTTGAATTGAAACTATCAATCAATGCCTAGACATAATTTCTTGTATGTTGTATGCAACTCTCGAGGGAGCCATCAATGCAAGCTTCCATTGGTTGTGACAATTGTTCATCCTGGATTCGAATACACAAAAAATCATGTCTATGGGTATTCCCCTCTTTGTCAACATTTTCAAGGAAACCATCTTTAGAGTCTTTCAAAAATTTAGTAAGATGTACAACACCTTCTGCAAAAGAATATGGTCTGTAGAAATATCTTTTAAGAGTATTTAATGCATGGTCAATACATATCCCAAGCGATGTGACATCCACATTATCTTCTTGAAATTTTCTGTCTAGATTATTCAACTCCTTCAAAACATCAGCAAGCATATTCAAACAAAATTGAACTAAAAAAATCATTGCCTTATGATACCATGAATTCTTTCTTTCTTTCTTCCATAAACTCAAAATAGCAGGCATTAATGTAACCAGTCTTTCAACCACTTGACCCCTAGAGAGCCATCTAATCCCATGGATTTGAATAACCTGCCAGGATTATAATTCCATTACCTCTAATAAAGCAGTGAGTTCATTATTTCTCTTTGCAAAAGTTCCAACCCATGAGTATACCTTGTTTGTGATTTTCTCAACATACAAAAACTCTGGTATCTTCTTTGAAGCATCTGATGCTGCAAGTGATTCACGATGTGCAATGCAATGAGTACCAATCAGATTTGGTAGATCATTCTTTAGCAATGTGACAAGTCCATTTTCACATCCAACCATAGATGATCCACCATCAGTCAAAACTACTATTAGTTTCTCAATTTTCAATTGCCTTGATTCCTTTAAATTAATGACGGTGTCATATATAGTCTTTCGTTTTCCTTCAGGAATAGTAATCATTTTCATAAATTGTGACACTGGAGGGCCCAAACATTTTAAGTCTGGATATGTGGAATACACAACAAGGTGTTGTTCCAAACCAGTGTCTATACTTTCATCTAACATTATAGAGAAAATTGGATTATCTAACATTTTTCTAGCTTGCGCCTCTTCAAGGTAATCTGATATAGAGTGAATGAATTCAATGGCTGCTTTTCTATTTGTGTAGGAAGAATACTCCACTTGAGAAGGCATATTAGGTGTCTGTAGATGCATTTGAAGATGACAAATATCTTCAAATGTAACAATTGAAATATATTTCTGTGCAATAAAATATGCTAACTTCATGGTGGTTATGACCCTTTCCTTATTAGTTTCACTTACAGCCATGATGTGTTCTGTAATGGGCTTTGCCAACCTTTCAGTTTTATACAAATTTTTTTGAGTTGATGTTTGATGAATAACATATTTTGCATGAGTTGTCACAACATCATATTGAATGGTATTACATCCATTTCCAATACCCCATGGACCTTGAGCATTGTATTTCTCACAAATTTTGCACTTCATACGAGTCTTGTCATTTTCAACATTGATACTATACACCCAAGGATGTTTTATAGTCCACTCTTCTCGAAATTCTCATTTTGAGAAGGTCTTCCTCCTCGAACTACTAGATCCATCATCTTGTCCTTCCTTTTCATGGCTAAGAATTTCTAGATCAGTAACAAACTCTTCATCCATATCTTCATTAGCGTCTTCATTCAAATCAGGTATATATGGAATATCCTTAACAATAGAAGTTTTTGATGTTTTAGAATATCCATAAAATTTGTCTATAGTTGATTGACCCTTCCTTTTTGGAGGCATTTCTATTGAAATAATTTACCTACATGAAAAACAATTACAATAAATTAATAATTTATAAAACTTACAACAAAAAATTAACACATGTAGCTTAAAGGATATTATCTATAAATATAAAATAATTATGAAGAAAAAGGAAAAATTTAGTTTATATTTAAGAAATAAATCATAGCTCTCCATAAATAAAAAATTAATTTAACCTTTCATTGAACACTAAAAATATAATTTTGAGGTTACAAACCCTAAAGTTGAATAACATATATGGCTAGATAATTACAATACATATGTATAAAATAAAACAGCTAGGTAAAGATATAAAACATGGAGTTCATTCATCTTTCTTCAATGTGTATTTGAATTGACCAATCTTCTTTTACCTATGTGACATCATTATAATTATTTAGGATTGATGAACCACATTGTTTTTCACGTAGAACAAGAATACACAAGAATACAACATTGTAAAATTATAATAATAATTCAAAAAATAAATTTAATAAACATAATCCAAATGTTATAACTTATGACCTTTTTCTGGGTATATTTTCTAATTATTTTTTTCCAAAATATAATTAAAAATTACTACAATTACAAAAATAATCAATAAATTTATAAAATTCTAATATTCCAAAAAAAAATTCAAAAACTTAAATTCGTTTTATATTAAAAATTTTAATTTTAATAATAAAAATTTTAAAATCTTACTTAGAATTATTATGTTATTAAATTTCAATGAAAAAACACAATATAAATCATTTAAAATACTCAAATTTAAATTTAATATATTATATTAATATTTCATATCTATGTCATTAATTATATCCCTCCCTCCACTAATTAACTTTTTAAAATAAACTAAATTTATGCATTAAATAGACATAAATTAAATAGTGAATTTTCCATCCAAAAAAATCATTTTAAGGCTTCTCATTACTACTTGTAACTATTGTGAACATAGGTTAGGTTTATTAAATAATTGATATTATTAATATAATATGTAATGATTCTTATTCTAAAAATTATTATATTATTAAATTTCAATAATATAAAAATCTTTAAAAAAAACAAAATACAAAACATTTAAAATATACAAATTAAAATTTAATATATCATATTACTATTTCATATATATACCTTTAATTAGGTCTCTCACTGCACTAACTAACTTTTTAAAATAAACTAAATGTATACATTAAATCATTATAAATTAAAGAGTACATTTTTCAATCCAAAAAATCACTTAAGACTTCTCGTTACTACTTGTCAACTATTGTGAGCATAGGTTAACTACTCTAAGCATAGGTTAGCTTTATTAGGTAGTTGATATTATTAATGTTATATGTAATGATTGCTACACTCCTTCTCAATTAAATCCCCAATTCTAAGTACCATCAAAGCTAAAAATGCATGTGGAATTTCAACTTGCCTTTTTTCGTCTTGTCTCAGATGGCTTTATTGGATTATGGTTCATCAGAGAAGCCTGATGGGAGACATGTGTCACTAATACTAGTATCATAAGTAATCCCATTGAATCATTCCCATTGCTTTAAGATGAATCCTTTGTTTCTCACAATCTCATTCTTAAACTATATTTTCATTCAGTAAAGAAGAAGTTTTGCTATCATCTCAAAGTTGCACTAATAATTCAACCTATTAGAACTAGAAGAGTTGAACTAAGTCGGTCTGAAAATGGAATCGGATTTGAGAACAAACTCTTTTAGATCGACTGAATAACAAGAAGTTCCCCTCACCTATATAAAATCAAGAAGTTGGATTGGATCGAGGAGTCAAGGATTTCTATTAGTTTCACTGTATAAATGCATGTTTACTCTTTAATCATTTCTTGACCTTGCTTCCTCAGCAATTTCGAATTCCTAAGTCAATTAGAGCTATTTATAGTCAATAGGAAAAGAAACTTAAAGCTCACTTTTACCTAGGTGTTAGCTTAGGCAATGGCCTCATAAGAACAAAGTACTAGATAGGGATACCAATCCATTCCAAAGGCTGAGATTGAGGGACTAACAGATTCAGCCAAAGCACCAAGTTCACTTGGAACAAAGTTTTGAAAAACCTGCTTTCTCTTCTAAATAACAAGCAACTAAACTTCCCCCAGAGGCTGGACTTTCAGGTCGTGTCCCACTGGATCGTGGGCCAAGAGTAAACCCTCCTCATGAACTTGACTATTCTTTTGATCTGTCTACTTTCCTTTTTCTTTTTCTATTGAAAGGTTGTATTATCTAGAGCTTGTCTGAGATCAAACTATACCTCCTCGAACTTGTCACTTAATGAACCAACCCCATTTCAAAAATGCATGCGGAATTTCAACTTGTCTTTTTTCATCTTCTCAAAGAGAGAGTTATTTTCCTTTCTCAATTTCGAATTTATGGTTGTTGTAAATATCTCTGAAGCTTCATTGCTACTAAACTAACAAGGTACTAAGTGATAAAAATTGCTCTTCTATTGTTTATATAACACATAAGCATAGTTTTCCTTTCTCAATTTCGAATTTATGGTTGTTGTAAATATCTCTTAAGCTCCATTGCTACTAAACTAACAAGGTACTAAGTGATAAAAATTTCTCTTATATTCTTTAAATAACACATGAGCATAGTTGGGATTCGGGAATGGCACAATTTCTCTTCTATTCTTTATATAACACATGAGCATAGTTGGGATTCAAGAATGACCTGTTCACTTACCAAGCATGTGCTTAGTGCTTAGTGGTGAGTTTATCTAAGATTTCCTCAATGATAAGCTTGAGTTCATCCTAAGATTTAAAGGTAATATCATGTCATATAAGTACATAGCTATGCTAATTCCTTTAGCATAAAAAAGAAATTACAAAATATAATAACAACATTTTTATGATATTAACAATAAACTTAATAAAAATAAATAAATAAAAACTAACTATTATATCACACTAAAAATACATACACTCCAAAATAAAACATCATGTTAAATAATAGCCCAAATATATACCTGAATCAATGCCCACTTCCTCTTAACATTGAAAAAAATACAAAATATGATAAAATTAATACTAAATTTAAAGAAAAAGCACTATTACATCACACTAAAAATACATACACTTCCAATAAAAAAACATGGAAGAGGCCCGGAAAGTGTTTGATGAGATGTCGCGACAAAATGAGATCTCTTGGACAGCTCTGATCGCGGGATGTGCCCAAAATGGGCATGGTGATGAGTGGCTTAAACTATATTCCCAAATGCAACTAGTAGGTGGAAAACCATATGAGTCCACCTTTTCTAGTGGTTTATGCTCATGTGCCTATGTGACAGCATTAGAAGATGACAAGAAGATTCCTACCCAAATCATAAAATAAATGTTTGATTCAGATGTTTGGGTGGCAACTTCCCTGGTTGATATGTATGCAAAATGTGGAAGTATAAAGGATGCACTCAAATTGTTTGACCACATGCCCAACAAGAATGTGGTCACATGGAACTCGATGATTGCAGGGTATGCTCAACATAGGCTTGGTAAGGATGCCATTGAGCTCTTTGAACAAATGCAAAGGGTAGGTATGAAGCCAAGACATAAAACGTTTGTAAGTTTTCTTTCTGCTTGTAGCCATGTCAGCCTGTTGGATGAAAGCTATAAATTTTATGTTTCCATGATTCCATTTTGGAATCATGCCAACAATGGGGCACTATTCTTGCATGGTTGATGTTCTTGGTCGTGCAAGATGCTTGGAAGAAGCAACGAACTTCATCAATGAAATGCCCTTTGAACCTGCTCTGATGGTCTAGATAACCTTGCTTAGTGCTTGCAGAAACCATGAGAATATAGTGATAGGAATACATGCAGCCAAACATGCCCTTAAATTTGAACCACATGATGCTGCAACCTATGTGTTGCTGTCAAATATGTATGCCAGTGTAGGTAGATGGGATGAGGTGACAGAAGTTAGGAAATTGATGAGGGATGTAGGGGTGAAAAGGGATCTGGGATGTAGCTGGATAAAAGTCAAGAATAAAATAAATTTCTTTTTAGTGGGAGAAAAATCACAGCCAGAAATAGAGGAGATCTATGCAGAGTTGGGTAGATTGACTCAATTAATAAAGGAAGTAGGTTATGTGCCCGACACAAGATATGTGTTGCATGATGTTGGCTATTGCTTTTGGGCTTATGAGAGGTTCGTTGATGCCTTTGGGCTTATGAGACTACTACCTAAAATTCCAATTCAAATTGTGAAGAACCTTCGTGTGTGCAGAGATTCCCATAATGCCACCAAGTTCATTTCAAAAGTTGTTAAGCCAGAAATCATGGTAAGATATGCCACTCGCTTTCATCATTTTGAAGATGGATTGTGTTCTGGTGGAGACTATTGGTGATTATAGTTCACAAAACAAACAATGGATTCTAAGTTAGACCTTGGGGTTTTTAGCAAATAACATTTTAGCATGCTTCATAACCAAGGAGACTATGGAGTCTTAAGAAAATAGCATTTTAGTGTGCTTCATACCCTTATTGGGGACTAGTTCCTATTATTTGAAACATTACCTTGTTCCCTAGTTGCCAAACTATTCATAATCATTCACCGTATTAACAATTTCTTTGATGAGCTTCTATATATGTTCTCAAAACCTTGTTTCATGTCGCTAGAAGGGGATCATGCTAATTAGGATGCAGTACACTAAATTTTTTTGAATCTAGTATGCCATAATTAAACAAAAGACCTTGAACTGGACTCTCAAGACTCCCAACTAGACAGCCAACATTTCCAAGCGTCTTCTGATTTTATAACCATAAAATGTTCTGAAATCTCAATGGTGTAAGTTTTCTTTTGATATGTATTAGAAAGAACCATTTGACTTAGGCCAACTTGAGCAGGTTGTCACCAGAGAAGCACAAGTCGTTTGGTCTTATAGAATTCTAAACATTGTCAGTTCTAAGACTGCAATGGGAAACTTTCGACGGCCAGCAAATTTATTAATGAGTTCATGGTTGAAAGGGAAATCTAACCTGGATGCTCTGAGTGGTCAGTGGTATTTGAGCCGAGTACTTGTAGATGTTTGAAGTGATGTGGACGCAAATTATCTGACTGGAGGCGAATCCCTGTCCGTTGTGGATTGCGCTAAGTACTTGTAGATTTCTCAAGTGCTATGGATGCATATTATCATGCTAGAGGTGAATCCCTATCCAATGTGGACTGAGCTGAGCATTTGTAGATTTCTGAAGTGTTGTGGACACAGATTATTAGGCTGACTGCTGGAGGTGAATCCCTGTACACTGTGGACTGTCTCGAGGACCCTAAAACTCCTTGTATATAGAGAGTCAGAGACCATGCAGGAGAATTGCGAGCAAAAGCACCACCAACAAAAGCAAAGGTCGTCACCTACAGAGACGGAAAGGGTGCGCCGCACTACCATCAATGGGCATAATTTGGATTTAGCTCCCAAGTAGTCGAGAACTCCTGATCGGCGATGGGGAATGTTATTTCGAGTCATGAATTTATTAGGCCACATCGCAGTTGTGTAAGATCTCCCATCGAGATTTGCTCTGGTCATTGAAATATATTACCTTAATTAATTAGACATCATACTGCATGTTGTGATATCTTCAGTAAAAAAATTCATTTAGTTTTTGTATTTAATAGACAACGTTCGTATTTTGGATTTCAATTCAAGTTCTAGGCTTCTCGTTTAGTGTCTTGTGCCATTGAGCCAATGGGCAGCGTTGATAATTGTTGTACAGTTATAAGTTATAGCCATTGCCAATTGTGTAGTTTGGGGAGGAGGTTTATGCCCATTGCCCATTCGCGATCACCAACTCCATCTATGAAGTTCCAGTGGAATACCAACAATGCCACCTGGTTCCTCGAGCACCCCGTACTGGTAGGTGGAGAAAAAAGTGAAAGAACACCCCGTACTGGTAAGTGAAAAAAAAAAAGTAAAAATAAAGAATGTCAAAAATAAGTTTTCCTAAATTTAAAACACGATTAAAAATACAGGCACCAAACAATTTTAAAACATTAAATATAGTTAAAATTGCCTATACTGGCCTGTTAAATTGTATCTCTTGTAAATATGTTAGAAAACCTGCAAAGATGAATCTAGCTAGTAAAGGTTGAACACACAGCTTTGCAGAGCAAAAACACTAAAAGAAAATCGAAAGAAGAAAAGGGTAATACATTATAAAATAGGTTACAATGCTCATGATATAGCATTACTGGGTGAAGATCCCAAGGTAATGCACCATAGTGGTGATCAATGAGAAGACTCAACACGTACAACAAGTTCTGGAGATAACTAGCCAGTTGCGGAGTTAAAGAAGGAGCAAATCAAGGAGTAGATCATGCAAAAGGAATCTTGCATGCAGTCCCATGCTCTAACTAAGAGTCACTTGTAGATATGTAGTAGTTGCATGTAGTCGCATGCTCTAACTAAGAGTCCGCACGTAGGTTTGTAGTAGTTCCAACACCCCCCCTGAACACCACTATGGGGAAAACTAGAAAATGGGCCCTGGCAACTAAGGCCAAATGTAACCCAAAATACAGTGCAACTTGTACTAAAATTGAGGAAAGAGGGAAAACCTCGTGGGAAAAAGCCCCTCTCAAAATACAATATAATAAAAATAAAAGAGGAAGAAAAGACAGTTGTTAAGCAACTGTGTCCTTCACTCCAAGACGATCATGTAGAGAGCGAAACTTCTACTCAATGAATGTCTTGGTGAAGATGTCTGCAGTCTATTTTGCTGAGGGACAGAACTGCAAATCAATGACCCAATCATGTACTAAGTCTCCGATGTAGTGCATATGGATCTCTATGTGCTTCGTCCGCTGCCGTTGTACTAGATCCCTGCAAAATTTGAGAGTGCTCTGGTTGTCACACCAGATGACAATGGGCTAGTGGAACTGGACGTCCAACTCAGTGAGGAAGTGTTGTAGCCACACAGCCTGAATGGTGATGTTGACTACTCCTCTATACTCGGCCTCAGATGAAGAGAGAAATAGCAGCTTGCTTCTTGCTCGGCCAACAGATAGGGCCATACCCTAGACTGAGTGAATATCCGGAGGTGGACTTGCGATCAATGTTGTCGCCCACCCAATCAGAATCAGTGAAACCAAGGAGATTCAATGTAATGTCGATTGCATAGTGAATCCCAAAGGTGATGGTGCCCTGCACATATCGGAGGATGCGCTTGGAAGCATTCCAGTGTAGCTCATGCAACTCCTGCATGTATTTGGAAACTACCCCTACTGCATATGAGAGATCTGGCCTGGAGTGGGTGAGGTACAATAAGCTCCCCACTAGCTGTCGGTAGAGAGTGCTGTCAACTAATGGAGTGTCACTTCCATCCTCAAGGTGGACCCCAGACAGAAAAGGAGTCAGTTCTGTCTTGCAGTCAGTCATGCGAAATCTCTCGAGGAGATCCTGTGCATACTTAGCCTAAGAGAGTTTGATGCCTGTGGCATCTTGGCTTATCTCAAGACCAAGAAAGAAGTGTAATGGACCCATGTCCGTCATCAAGAACCTATCATGCAAGGCTCTCTTGACTGTAGCAATGGCTGAAGCCGAGCTACCGGTGATTAGGAGATCATCCACATACAAAACTAAGATAAGAACAGAATCATGTTTCCTAAGCATGTAAACATTTGGATCAAACTTACATCTTTCAAAGTTTTGTGATAAGAGAAAAGAATCCATCTTCACATACCAGGCTCTCAGGGCCTGCTTAAGGCCGTAGAGAGATTTCTTCAGTCTGCAGACCAAAGATGAATCCTGAATGAAACCATGTGGCTGCTCCATGTAAATCTCCTCTGATAGATCTCCATGAAGAAAGGCATTCTTCACATCCATCTGATGCACTTCCCATCCCCGCGTAGTCGCAATGGCAAGCGTAAGGTGTATGGAATCCATCTTTGCTACTGGAGAAAAGGTCTCGTCATAATCAATGTTATGCACTTGTTGGAAGCCTTTAGCTACTAGCCTCGCTTTCCGTCTAGTGATTTGCCCATCTACAACACTCTTAGTCCTGTAGACCCATTTGCATCGGAAAAGTTTCCTTCCTGAAAGAAGGGGGACCAGATCCCAAGTCTGGTTCTCGAGGAGGGAGTTATATTCCTCCTCCATGGCGGACTCCCAAGATGGATGCCCAACAACTTCAGCATAAGACTGTGGATCAGAAGACTGAACCAAATGACAATGCCAGGATGGCGATGGTTCAATGGCAGTGAGGACAAGAGGAGGCTCAATAAACTCTGAGCTAGTCCTTTGCAGATCAGAATTATCCCCCACAAGACCATTTCTAGCGGCTGCGTGGTCTTCTGCATATATCTCACGTAAGCTCCTTGTTCTATGATTTATGACAGGGGAATATGATTCACTACTGGAAGCTCGATCTGGACTTTGATGTGGATCATCATTTGCATGCACTAAATTTGTATCTGAAGACTCTGTCTCTGCATCTGCATGCTCTACCTTGGCATTTGCATGCTCTGTATCTGCATCTGAGTGTACTGAGTCATCATCTCATACATGAGGTAGATAAAAGGTGTCTACATGTGGCAATTGAGGTGCATGCGAGAGGCTTTCCTCAAATTTGACACTTCGCTCAATGATGAGCTTGTCCGTAGAGGGAATCAGGAGTCGGTATCCCTTCACACCATCAGTGTATCCAACAGAGATGCACTCAATGCTCTGTGGATCAAGAGCTTTCCTCTTTTCAGAGGGGATCCTGGCCCATGCTCGGGAGACAAAAGCACGGAAGTGGGTGACCTCTGGTTTAGTGCCGCTCCAAGCCTCAAAGGGGGTATGATCCTTGACATACCTATGAGGAGATCTGTTCTGGATGTAATTAGCACAATTAAGTGCTTCAGCCCATAGCTTATGAGGCAGTGACTTAGCATGCAACATGCAGGAAGCCATCTCTTTGAGAGATCAGTTCTTTCTCTCAGCAACTCCGTTCTGCTGCGGAGTGTATGGAAATGTGTACTGCAACTGTATGCCGGATTGAAGGCAAAGGTTCCGAAGTGTTGTGTTAACATATTCCCACCCATTGTCTGTATAGAGGGCTTTGATCTTTCTCTCTGACTGTGTCTCAACTAGTGCTTTGAAATCTTCAAAGTGCTCAAAAACTTCAGATTTGTTCCTGAGAAGATACACCCAAGTATACCGTGAGAAATCATCAATAAATGTAAGCACATACCTTGCTTTGTTGATGGAAGGATGAGGAAAAGGCCCCATGAGATCACTATGGATCAGATCTAGAGGAGAGGACGCTCTGTGAGTCTTTCCGGTGTCAAACTTTTCTCTAGGATGTTTGCCAAGGACACACCCTTCACAAACTCCTTTGGAGAAACTGATATTTGGCAAGCCTTCCACCATCTCATTCTTGCTTAGCTACTGCATATACCTGTAATTTAAGTGACCAAACCTCTCGTGCCAAAGCCTACTACTCTCATCAACATGTGTAAGCAATAAAGAGGATTCAGGTTCAATAAATTCAGAAAATGTATACAGTCTGGTTCCATTATTTACCTCACCGGTTGCAATTTTGGAGCTGCTATCTAGATCATATATGTTCACTGCATCTGGAATGAATTCCACTCTCTTTCTGGTGCCGGAATGAGTGATTTGATAAACTAAAAGCAGATTTACCGAAAGTTTTGGAACATGAAGCACATCTTCAAAGCTTTCGTGTAAAAGTTCCACTCTACCTTTTCCGGTAGTTTCAATAGGTGAGTCATCTCCCATGAGGATGGGAGGTCCTTTGCATGCATCCAAAGAGGAATAGACTTCCTTTGCAGCAGCCATATGATGTGATGCACCAAAATCTATAATCCATGCATCAGGAGAAGAATTAATTGCAACTAAAGCATGAAAATTGTTACCTTTCCCGTGTGGCGGATCCTCAGTTTTCTTCTTGGCGCCCTGAGGGATGTGGTCCCCAAGGTTGTGCTTCTGAAGGATTTCTTCCATTTGATCAATTTTTTTCTTCATGCAAGAGGATTCTGGATGGAATCCTCTTTGACAGTAGGTGCATCTGTTTCCTTTCTTCCCTTTCTCATTTCTCGAGCCGGAGGAGTCATTGAAGGGCTTGGTGTACCCTTCCTTCTTTGGATGGGAATGCGCTTTTCCCTTGTCTTTTTGCTGCTAATTTTTCTGATTTGAATCAGATCTATGATTTTTATTGTGGCTTCCATCACGCATAGCAAGTGCATGCGCTTTTGGAGGTTTGATTTTCCCCATGCCAATGAGTTTATCTTGCTCAAAAATAAGGGACTCCATAAATTCTTTGAGAGAAGGCATAGTGTAGGATTTACTTGTTGCGAGCCTTACTGAATGAAATGTAGACACAAAGACGGAGTATTCCGGTCCGAGCTTTGACATAATAGAGAGAACTTGGCAACTTTCCCCCTTGGATTTGTCAATTCCACAACCCTTGAGTTGCAAAAATAGATCATTATATTTGGTGAAGAAGTCTTGAATTTTGTCATAGTTTCGTGGATCCAATGAGAGAAACTCCACTTCGAGCAGATGTCCTTTCATCTCATCCTCTTTCCCGTAGAGATATTCAACCTTTTTCCAAATCTCATTGGGAGTATTGCAGGCAGATAGGTGAAACTGCAACTTTGGAGAGATGCACATGCATATGGATCTGTGGGCCTCATCCATACAGTTGACGTACTTGGATTTCTCTATGGCTGAAGTGGGTTCTATTTCTGTAGCCATGGTAACCATGTACAACCCTTTATGACGAAGGTATCGGGCCATTTGGTCCTTCCATTCGTGATAGTTGTACGGTGTTAGGATCGATGCTTTGGGAAACTCCATTTTTCTGTCGATCTTTGATCTCCAAGCTGTAATACCTGCAAAATAAAGTACTGGTGCACCTTTTATCTAGCAACCTATGGGCTCTGATACCATGTAAATGTGTTAGAAAACCTGCACAGATGAATCTAGCTAGTAAAGGTTGAACACATAGCTTTGCAGAGAAAAAACACTAAAAGAAAATCGAAAGAAGAAAAGAATAATACATTAGAAAATAGGTTACAATGCTCATGATATCGCATTACTGGGTGAAGATCCCAAGGTAATGCACCATAATGGTGATCAATGAGAAGACTCAACACCTAGAGCAAGTTCCGGAGATAACTAGCCAGTTGCGGAGTTAAAGAAGGAGTAAATCATGCAAAAGGAATCTTGCATGCAGTCCCATGCTCTAACTAAGAGTCTGCATGTAGATGTGTAGTAGTTGCATGTAGTCGCATGCTCTAACTAAGAGTCTGCATGTAGGTGTGTAGTAGTTCCAACATCTCTGTCCGTGGGTCATGGAAGATTAGACCACGCGTGGACAATCTTTTTCATTAAACGAAAATTAATAACATGCACCTTCATATCGCATTTCGTTTATTTCTTCATGGAGGTGGAGGAATTGTTCAGACCACAAAATGGCTAGAATTTGAATAAAAATATTTCAATTTTTTTTATAGATACAGTGTTATGATATCTAAAATTTATGAAGTTTGATAATTTTTATTGGCATTCACAAAAAAAATTATCAAGTTTTTTCAAAATATAACTAAAATTAAATCTCAAAATTTAATTAGTAACCCAAAATCCCTATTCCAAAATAAAATGCGTATAATATGATAAAGTTAATAGGGAGAGATAAAATTATTACTTTGTTTAAAAAATACATTACCTATATTTTCACTGAAAAGGAACAAATATCGGTGTATCATCCGAAAGCAAAAGTGCATCATTGTTAACGTGGCCCATCGAAGATTAGATCACGCACCGCGCGTGGACACTCTTTTTCCCCAAACAAAAATTAATAACCTACACCTTCATATTGCACTTTGGGCAAGCATTATTTCCACCTCTGTAGGAAATTTAATGCCCGGCCCTTACAGTACTAGCCAAAGGTTGAACTCTCAAACTCTCCGGTACAACCACACTGACACACCTGGAATATTTCTAACAAGAGCTTTCCGGTAAAGGTTTTGTGAGTGAATTTCATCATCCATGGCATGGCTGATGGAACATGGATCCATGATGGTTCGGATATGGTTGTTTCTTGTTTGAAAGTTGAAACTGAGCCGCGAATCAGGATTTTGCACACTGTTGGAATGGGCGGGACGACTTGGGTGAGCGCTGAATAGTGGATCGATTTGAAATTTGAATTTATCTGCATTCATTGTGAAAATTTGCAACGTATCTGGTTTTCTCATTCTTGTTCTCATTCTCAGACACAGAGGGCACCAGAAAAAGCAAAATGATTCACCTGTGGCTGCTCTATGCCTTGGTCCTCACACTGTCCACATATATTTTTCTTGATATTTATGTGAATCACATCCATAGCTTTGGATTTCTTGGCATTGAGTTTGGCATTTTTGTGGCCTGCAAGCGCCAAGGCTTCACTGCGCAAGTGTTTAAGCATAATGAATGGGAAGCCATGGCCAGAAACAGTAGCGAGTTGTGCAGGATGAGAGAAGGATTCTTGGACAAAGATGAAGATTAGGTTGAGAATCCATGGTGGCAGATGAAGTGGATAGGACGTTGTTGCCTGCCTTGTAAGAGGTCATCTCATTGAGAAGCTCGATGATCGCAACAATTTCCGCAGAGGTTTCGCCCTCCGATTTTCCAATGATGTGGAGGACAAAACGCACATCTTGTCGTGGCTTCTGCCTTCCAAGGCGATCGATCTCCATGGCAGACAGCGACGGGTTCTACTGGATCTGGGTGCTAATGCATTCAGCACCAGCCTAGCATGGTTTCTTCGCATGTAGCCCTGTGATTTCACTGAGATTCACGCCTTCAAAGTCGATTCCAAGCTCCGAAAAAGCCGAACCCGCTTGGTTTTGACAAAGAGAGTAACGTAGCATAGACGAATCCCTCCTCCCTCACTGTAAAGGCCACTCCCCAACCTTCGCAGTGGATGGTGGATCGAATCCAAGTGCACTACAACATTGTGTCAGACTCAGAGGATAAAGCCAGGAATGCCATAAATATACCGAGGTTTATGAAAGAGGAGCTGCAATTGAAAGCGACTGATATAGTGGTTGTAAAGATGGACATCGAGGGAAGCGAGTGGCCGATTCTGAGGTGATGGGTCAGCGATCCAAAGATGCCTCTCATTATGGACGAGCTCTTTATGGTGGTTCACTACAATCACCCATCCATGTGGAACTACCACTGGTTCAGTTTTGGTAAGATCACCAAGCAAAATGCGAAAAAGCTTCTTGCAGATCTCAGATGGCATGGCTTCTACGCCCACTTTTGGCCCTAATTCATTAATCTACCTCACGCCCTCCTTTCACATTCACCACTGGCACTCTCTTTCCACTAGCCATCTGCCATCTGTGATCATCAAAAGAAAGGAACAAGACAGAATCACATGGAATTACTGGCCTATTTTATTCTTGGAGGGATCTTATTTCGGTTTCTCTTACACTTTTATTTATACTTTTGCAATCTTAACGGTTTTTTATGATACTTTGTAAAGTAGAAAGTATAGGTAAGTTTGATTTAAGAAAAGTTCAGAGTTGATAGTTGAACATCCTTCAAACGGTACTGTAAATTTGGAGTTTACCAAAAATTGCAGCGTTTGGCTTATGGAATCTCTGACCAATTTAAAAGAAATTGTACTTTGATCTTGAACATATTTAAAATAGATTATTATGGATAAGTAGTAAGAGAAATGGTTTAGCTCATGAAGGCTTAAGCAAATGAAAACAGATGGTAATCGATAATAAAAAAGAGAGAGGAATGATGATCATTGTGAAGCAAAGTATTGTATGACTCTATGATTTTAAAGTCGTATATAGAGTGGTTGTATTTTATATGTATTTAATATTAAATTTTAATTATAAAATGGGTTTATAATTTTTATTTTTCATTTTTATATTAAGATAAAAGTGGAAGAAGACAAATCAGCTAAAATAAAAATAAGACAAAAAAACAGTTATGTGAGAGGGTGAAAGCCATACCAATTAGATTAAAATATCATATTAAAATTAAAAATAAAAAATAAGATGTAATATTTAAAAAATATAAGTGAAATTTTTTATTATAATATTTTATTATTAAATTGTTGATTTTGAATTAAAAGAATAATGAAGAAAAAATAACATCTTATTATTGGTCTTCTACAAAATATTTTTGGCTTAAAATTAAATATATATATATATATATATATATATATATATATATATATATATATATATATATATATATATATATATATATATATATAGGTACTTAAACACTAAACATTTACATGTATAAATTTGAAAATATCTTGATTTTGACAAAATGTCATTTTCATTTACATATACAAATTTGAAAATATCTTGATTTTGACGAAGTGTCATTTTCTAAGATTCATGAAACTTCCATTGTATAGAGCATCTCATTTAAGGATCATTCCTACCATATAGTTTCTCATTTCCTAAGATGACTCTATAGCATCTTAAGATGACCCTATAACATTTTGAATTTCTTTGTTGAAGAGAAATGCAAATTATTCTTCCAAGATGGACTATGATAATACATTCTTCAAGCTATCTGTTAGGATATTTGTGATGATATTATAAATTGAGTAATTAAGAAATTAGTCTATAGTCCTTGAAAGATTCCAAAGGATTTTTCTTTAGAATTAGTGCTTTAAATGTCACATTTAGGGTCTCTGGATTCTTTAATTAAGTCTCAACAAATCAGTCTCCAACAACATGTTATAGAAACCCATATAAAATTCCATTATCTTTTCTTCACCCTCAAGAAATCCTCTTCCAACATGTGATAGATACCCCAATAAATTTCATTGTCCAAGTGTGTTTGAAGAAAAACCTTTGCCTCTTTCTTTAACTCCCAACAAATCCTCATCGAACATGTTATGGAAACCCAAATAAAATTCCATCACCTTTCCTTACCCCTCAACAAATCCTCTTCCAAGATGTTATAGAAACCGAAATAAAATTCCATCATCTTTCCTTACCCCTCAAAAAACTGCTAAAAATAGTAAATGCTGAAATGAACAAGGAAACAGATGAAACTAGCTAGGGGTTCTAGTTGGAATAGGTAGGTGGCCACCAATATCCACCTGGATCAAAACAGGGCTTGGAAGTTGAATACAGCGTCCTACCATCTCTTCTACACTTGTCTCTACGTATTTCATCCAGCTATTCGAGCCCTTTCCAACCGTAATTCCTCACAGGGGCCCTCAGAAACCAAAGTCTTGTCACAGGTTCCCCACAAGTTCCCCATCGCTAATGAACCAGAAGGCGATAATCGAGCAGTGCTTGGCCAAGGTCTGTCAACCCTGGCTCTTCTCCTCTCCCCTGCACTGTGCCACGCAAACGAACTAGGCTGATGAGAATTCCAATAGGTTCATTCTCCTTGGATGTTCCAAGGTCCCAAGGATCATCCAACACTACCAACACACCCACACTGCTCACCAGTTATTGGCTTCTCTGCCTCTTCCCCAAAGCCTAGACCTTGCGAGGTGTGCAGGAGCTCCACAACGCTTATCGCACTTCACAACACTACCATCTCGCACCACGACCAAGAAATGCATAACCAGTTCCAAGGAAGGGATTTAATAGCCATCGTCGTGGGTGCCAACCTTGCATGCTGGAACTTGCTATCACATCTATTAAACATGGGGGTGGGGCACACGTGGAGGTCGGACAGGCTCTGCCACCTCCTCCTCCACCACTTATCCAACAATGAAGGCACCCTCGTTAGGGATCTGAAGGTTTGTATCTACAAGATATTGCAGAGTCTGAAGATCACCTTGATCTAGGTCTGCCTTGCTTCTCAAATCCCTCTAGGAAGAGGTGAAGTCTTTAAGGTTACTTATGGATTCCCAGTTTTTCAAGTTGTGTATATACAGAAGATGTGCGCATATACGGAAGTTGTGCATATACAGAAGTTGTCTATATATGGAGGTTATCGTATATGCGTATTACAGAAGTTGCAGATTGTTTTTATGTATGCAAAACTTTTGTATATGGTTGCAGATTGTTTTTATGTCTGCATAACTTCTGTATATATGCATATACAAAAGTTGCACATATATGGAAGCTATGCGCATATACGAAAATTTCACATATATGGAAGATATATAGAGAAGTTCGCATATACAGAAGTTGTGTAGAACTTCAACCTCTATATAGGCGCAACTTCTGTATATGCACATCTGTATATTAGCATATCTTTCCCAGATGCCCACATAGCCAACTTGCTTCTCTTAATGACTTGTATGTTGCCCATCCATGTTAAACAAGTGAACCCAAGTCATCTTAACTGCACCCATTCAAACCATCCAAATCTTCTCAAATCGACTAAATCTATCCATCTAACTCATCTTAGTCCATCGTTCAACTTGTCTTAGTCAACCCAAATGTCCCAAGTCTATTCAATCTATTTGAGTCCATATGACTACACCCAAACCAACTAAGTTCATCATATTATACCTAGATCCACATGAGTCTATTTTCTTGCACCTAAGTGAACCTAGCAATGCATCTGAGTGCATATTAGTGTATGTGCACTTGATAATTGTGTCTCTAGTGGATATGCACCCAATGAGTGTGTCCCATGATTACAATAGATGAATACTTGTTCCTAAAGGCACTCTATCATCCATTGTGTTGAAATATGTAACTAGGTTCAGTCTTCTAATGATAAATGTAATCATGATTTTATGTATTTGATATAAAGTGAAAAAATAAATTTGTAATTTTCATTCTTGAGGCATAGGTTTCATGCTTAAAGGAAAATTATTTTATAGGTCGAGCACTCATTGAGTGCTTCTAGGGCTTGTCATTGAATCAACAAGTGATAAGAGTCATTGTCATGTATAGAAGACCCTTTTGGGCATGTTACATATTGTAAAGAAAATTTTATTTGAGTCAAATTAGAGTCAAAGATCCTCCAAGACCTTGTCACGGTGCCTCAAGCAAGTCATCCTTCTTGAAATATCAAGTTGGCCTTAAGGAAGCAATTCATACCCTTGGAAATCCTATATATAGGAAGGAACTTGACCTCATTTGGACACACAACAAGAAAGTTCGATCTCCTCAAGAAGACGCTAGAAAATGACAAAAATCAAAGATAAGAAGAAGAAAAGCAAGATCAATTTTTTTGGATCTCTCTCTCTCTCTCACTCTTGTGTTAGGGTTTCTAATGTTGTTGGGCAGGTCGAAGTGTTGGAAAGTTGTTGGGCAAGTTGAAGTGCTAGAAATTTGTTGGGCAAGTTGAAGTGGTGGAAAGTTGTTGGGCAAGTCGAAATTGCTAGAAATTTGTTGGGGTCAAAATTGCAGAAGAAACTGTTAGGTTGAAGTTGCTGAAGAAACAGTTGGGTCGAATTTGCAGAAGAAATTGTTAGGTTGAAATTGCAGAAGAAATTGTTGGGTCGAAGTTACAGAAGAAACTGTTAGGTTGAAGTTGCAGAAGAAACTATTGGGTCAAAGTTGCAGAAGAAACTGTAGGGTTGAAGTTGCAGAAGAAACTATTGGGTCAATGTTGCAGAAGAAACTATCGGGGTTGAATTTGTTGAAGGAGTTTTTGGGGTCAAATTTTCTGGAAATAAATCTCGTCAAGGAGAAAGGTTGAATTGGCCTTGGAGGGGTCTTTGTCAAGGGTCTTAGGTCTTGGAACCCATCATTTGAAGATTCTATAAGAAGAGAATAATTCTTGTGGGTTTTCCTCTCAAGAGGAGAGGTTTTGGCCCTAGCTAGCAACCTACATTTTGTGTCCTCTTGTCTCTTTGATCTTAATTGTTTGGTAGTTGTTTGATGATAAGAAAAAAAAAATTAATCAAGTAAAAAGAAAACACAAACAACTATCAAAATAAGAGAAATATTTTAATCTAATTGCCCTAGATTTCTCAACATTGTATCATAGCTATGGTAACAAGACAAGGAAAGGTAGTTTGAAGCGGGACCATTAAAAGGAATATAAAGAGAGTTCAAAGCATTGAAGAGGACATCAAAACATCAAGAATGGATTAATGACCGAGAAATCCTAGTTGAGTCCCTATCCTATACTATAACATTACTAAGTCACCACCACCGTGTATTTTTTTCTCAAAGAAGATTTAATAGAGGGGATTTCCTCTTGTCTTAACTCACAAAGTTTTTTAGTGGTTTTACTCTTGATATTGGGAGGTTTGTTGGGGAGAGGTTTTATGTCTCTCCCTTTCATCCATATTTGAAGGGACCCATTAGTGCACCATCTCATGTGTCAGTGTTAGGTAGTTCCCTTTGACCCCTTCCAGCTCAGTGACTCATCACAAGTCGCCCCTTGACAATAACATGGTGGCACCACCCCCAGAAAGAATTCATATTTCATACATGGTTAGTCTAAATTTGTCAGAAATATTTAAGCTTATTAATGACCCAATATCTTATGATCTTACTTATCGTACAATTTCATCTAAGATCCCCTCAATATTACTTAATCCCGAAGTGGTTTACGTAAAAAGTATAAAATATTTACCTAAAAATGAGACTTCCATGCTTAGTACACTATGCATTAATCAAGACCATAATATTTACTCAAACTAAATTATTTTCAATGCAATTTGTATAGGTATTTTAAGAATGACTAAGTGGGAGAGGATTAACGAGTTGGAAGTTGAAGACCCGGAAGATATGATACAATTTTCAGCAGAAGACTTAACATGGACAGAGATTGATGGGGACCAAGTTGTAGTTATTCCATATTGTTGACTTGATGATTTCATAAGTGGAGAGAAATCAAATGAAAGTGCACCCACTCAATTTCTTCTTAAGTATCATCGAAGTCAAAAAATAGAGGATATCAAACACACCTATTACTCAACATATCTGGAGTACGCTGTGTGAGTCTCTATATGCTTTTTCAAGATACGTATAATTTTTTCAATATGCATAAATATTATATCTAATTTGTAGTAATTTTTTTATGTACAGTTATTGGTGTTCATATGGTCCACAATCAAAAAGAAGAATTAGGAGTGCATCCTCATATCCAAAGACAAACCGCAATCGACATGAAAGTATTAAAGTTGGTTGCCAATGTCACTTCTTTGTGCGACGACTTCAAATTAGACCAGATGATGCTGTAATAATATATACTGCATGTAGGCATATTGATAAATCCAATGTTATTTTTCATGGGACAGATGCAATCGGTATGCCCATGAGATTCAATTATACACCACATTTAACAAGGGATATGCGATCTAGTGTCCAACATTTCATTGAAAGAGATTTTGATGTTACAATGATGTGGGACAAGTTCATCTCTGATGTGAAGGATGGATCTGGTGAGTTATACACAGGGATCTCGAGATACATACATGACAAGACAAGATATATTAAACATTTACAATGATACCATAAGGCTAGAGTATGTTAAAGATCAAAGTGATTCAAACAGTGTAGAATGCTGGTATAAGAAACACCCAGAGAGTTTTTTCTTCTACCAAAAACAAGATCTTGTTGAAAATATCCCTTTTATCATAGGCATACAAACAAAGTGGATGTGTTCAAGGATGTTGAAATACTCTCACAATAATATTATCTCAATGGATTCAACATTTAGTACAAATAAGTACGGGGTGAGCACATATTTATCCTAAATCTGATTCATTTATTTAACCTCATATTAATGCATGTATCTTATATAAATATAATTATGCACATTTTTTTTAATGCAATATCGACTTTACACCTTAATGGTTTTCGACGAACATCACAATGGGGTTCCAGTAGCTTGGGTGATATCATCACACAATACTATAGCTGATCTTTCTAAATGGATGTTGGCCTTATTTGCAATTGGAAACAAAGAGCGACCAAATTGGCATGTTCTTGCCTTCATCACAGATGATGCTACTGCCGAAATTGAAGCATTAAGGTGATGTGTTTATTATTTTTATAAGAGGCATAAAAAATATTGTTAATGTATAATCTCTCTAAAAAATATGTTATTACAGGTCTTCAATCAAGTGTAAAGTATTATTATGTGTGTGGCATGTTCATCGTGCATGGTTGAAGAATGTTGGAAACAAGGTCTAAGGAAGGGAAAACCAAATACACATTTTTCGTGGTTTAGGAGAAATCATGCACACATGTAAAGATGATGAATCTGTGAAAAAGGAAGTTGAAAGCTTATTTGAAGAATTCAGTGAACAAAAAAGGTTTTTGGAATATTTTAGAACTACTCGGTTAGACAACAACAAAATATGTAAGCTTCTTATTGGTGGTTTTAATGACTCTATATTTCATGTCATATGTATACTTATTAATATATAACTAATAAATTTCTTTCTACAGACATGTGGGCAAAAGCATACAGAAATTTTCCACATTCCAATCAAGATACGGACAATGAAATTGAATCTTACCATCGGTATATCAAGGAAAGGTACCTATGTGAGAAGAACAATGCCTGCCATAGAAGGGTTGACTGGTTAATCTATGTTTTGTTGACAAAGGTTGTATTATATTACAATCATATGCACTGTTTAAAAGATGTTGGTTTTGTACGACCCAAAAAAATCTAGGAACAATTGAATTCATCCAAGTGTATGATAGCAGGCTGAGTCTGCACACCCAGGAACTTTTCATATACAAAGGCATCATCATCATATTCCCAAATCAATTTCAATAATTGGCAAATCACACTATGCAATTTACTGACATGAATTCTTCTGCATCAAGGCCTTTGAAAAAAATAATGGTCAAATGTATTCGTTATCTTCAAGATCCTGTCGTCAACATATTTGTCATATGACCAAACAACATCACAACTTTAGCAGGCGTCTTACTGCTCTAGAACTCAATAAATAACACATTTGGCAAATCTGGAAGGAATAGCTTGGCTGGCGATCTCTTTCACACAACAAATCTGTAAACAGAAATACACTACTTTAAAGACAAATACATATACTCTTTTATATCCACAGTGACGCTCCGAACCCATACATTCAACCGAGCAGATGTTATAACATATGGAACATAATCAGATTGGTATCGTAAATGAGCAATCTCCTACTAATTATACTGAACACGCCGATTTGTCAGTTGAGCACCATAAGAATCAGGTATGGCATTGTTTTCTCTTTCTCTGCCGCTAAAAAACTCTATTATGGATCCCGCTCATTCCAGCTTGCCTACGCACTATCTTCCTTACCACAACTCTCTTAACTGCAATTGTTATCGGCGCGACCTTTATAGTGTGGTACTGAGTTACGGTGGACAAGCTTTATTATGTATATTTCCACAATATGTATATAGCGTTCCTTCGCAGACACATAAAACAACTCCTTGCGCAACCGTGGCTACATATATATATTACAGTCATGTGAAATAAGTCGCACCAACAGTTTTATACAATCTGGTTATGCCATTAAGCTTCCACCGCATACAGCAAGTATGTAACCAAATATTCAAATAGATTAAACATATAATGCACAGAGAATATAACCCTTTACTTACGCCTCTACACAGTTAGGTCGGCACAGTTCCATGCTTCGGGCCAGGCGCTCCTCCATTCTGATATCGCCCCTTGCTCTTACTCTATACAAAGGCTCACATATATATAAAGTCGCAATAGCTATGCCGTTCCTATGCCGTTGGGTTGATGTATATATATTGTCACAATTGCTCAACCGACCAACGGCCTACACAATTCAGGGATCAATACTTCCACCGTGGCGCAGTTCTGCTATCCTTGTCACGCTACGCTCTTCCAGAATACGGGCTTTGTCACGCTACGGCTCTTTCAGAATACGGGATTTGTCAACCAACAGTTCCAACGAACTGTCGACACAATCGGTGCAATTTGTCACAGTTATATATATATATTTATCAGTTCGGTTGTAACCAGATCGCAGGCTCAACATGACATCCGCAGCCCGCTTTCAATACGATGAGCATGTGCACATCTGTTCAGACCTTGGCCACAGATAGGATTCCCAACCGGAATGTTTAAACATTCAACCCTCTATGCGTTCAAACTTTTTGTATAGGATTAATGTGCACCATCTAGAATCAAGCCATGGCATATACTTCCCCTTACGCTCATCCATTATAACATAATATAACTGCATATATGTGCGCCATATAAATCAATTACAAACAGAGACGAAATTCAATAATCATCAGTTATCCACTTGCCAATTTCGATACACCAGCACATATACGATTTCACATACTCATATTCAAATAAAACAAGTATTTACACAGAACTTGCTCTTCATGGCCAGATATACAATCTATGGCCCTTTTACAAACGCCCGAAGGCTCCCAAGGAGAACTTCTCTCTCCTACCTCACTCTCACGCTCCCTCTTTTCTTGCCTTTGAGGCTCATAAATTAATACAAATTGAATTGAACCAATTTAGGTTCAAATCCCCTTAATCACTCAACAAAGTCCTCAAATATCTCAACACCCCTACAATCTAGATTTCATCCCTAGAATATTGAAACTAAATCTAATTTAAATAGATTTTAGGTGTGGACTCAACTAAGTCCCGTACATAGCATGTCTACTTCCTAGAATTTCTATCTAACTCTATTTTCTCTCATATTCCTTTTAATTAAAAGAATATTTACAAAATCCTCACTTTCTCCTATTTTATTAAAAATAACAAATTAATTAATAAAATATTAAAAAGTGTCACACTCCCTTTAATCACATATTTACAATGAAAAAAAAATGGTCTTGATGCTCCTGCATCAGACTCCCAACGTTAAACTAAACATGATCGCCTGATCATGTGTTCAGATCTGTGTATGCCTGGATCCCATATCTTCTGTTGTAACTTTCCATTTGCTGCACTTTCACAATCTGTCTCTATTTTCATTTTGCTGCTGCTTCGGCTGCTTCTCTTCCTTGCTACTGCTGGTCTTTTCCGGGATTCTTTTGTCATCAGTCTTCTGATACTTTCAATCTCTTGGTCCAATAAATCTCCCGGCTGTTGTTTTCTTGTTGTCTGCTGAGCTAAGACGGCTTGCTCAGTTTGTACTGTCACTCGCTGACTTCTTACTTCTTTGCTTGTTTCTATTCTGACTTGTTCAGTCTTCACAGCCACCCAGTCATCCATGCTTTTTTGTTTTCTAGAACAGAAAACTTCTTCCTCCTTCATTTGACTTCTCAATTGAGTCAGATGTTCTGCAACAATACCTGCATTCACAAAACACTTGTTAGAATAAAAATCAGAAGGCATCAGTGCCTTGTCCTCCTTTGCCAGCACTTCAGTATGCTGTCCTGAATTCTCCTCCACTATCAGCACATCACTATGCTGATTCTCTTTGCCCAAAGAATCCTCTGAAGAATTCTCAAGACTGTCAACCAGTCTTTCTCCCACATCATCTGCTTCCATGATATCTTTTTGCATTCGTTCACTGTACTGAACTCTTTCTTCTGCTATTTCTCTGTCATACCCCGAATTTTCCAACAAATATTCTAGCAATGCAATTTCTCTGTGACATTGCTGAAGCATAACATCTCCATCACTTACAGTTCCTGCATTCATACACAACTTGTCAGTTTGAAAACTACAAGTCTCAACAGCTTTAATCGTTGGTTCGTATACCAGCTCTTCCAGCTGATTATCTTCTTCATTCACATGAAATTCCTCTTCAACAAAACCTGTAACCACATCACAACTGTCAGCTATAAAAACACAAGAGTTCACATTATCCAGCTGATCTGGATCTGCTCAATAATTCAAGAAATCATCAATGATCTCCTCCTCTGTTTCATCAATCGAAACCTCCTCTTCCAACTCAGCTGCTCTGAGTTGCGTACACTTCAACTGTACATCCATCATCTGCTCGAGCTTCTTCAGCTCTTCCATTAACTGCATGTTTATCTGTCGATCTCTTTTCTGTTGTAGCTTCTGCCACTTCACTTTCTTTCCCTTCAGTGGAAAGATCCATCCTCTATTCTGTTCTTCCTGCTCTTGCAGCCATTCCTCTAGTACCTGCAATTGCACTTTCATTACTGCAATCTCTCTTTCTCTGACTTCTGCAGTCATCTCATTGCTGTGGCATTCCTATGAACCTCTTCTTTGATCCTCCATGATCATCTTCTCACTTGCCATGAGTTGCACTAGCCTCTACGACAGCAATCTCTTCTGCTGTCACTTACCTCACCAAGCCCTCCTCACTCAGTCTTTTGGTAAGTACTGGTTCACTGCCTCTGGAACCTCTTTGAGCACTCTCCTCTGCTCACTCTTCAGGCTATCTCTTCAACTCACCTTCTTCTTCAAGACACTACAATTGTCCTCCTTTATTCAGCCTTTAGCTGAATGCCAGGTTCAATGCCATCGTCTTCTCTGCAACCATAAACCTCAATCATAAATTTCAAATCAAAAAAACATCTCACCTTCAAGATCCTATTGATCTCGCTTCATCTCCCACCTGCACGGCATCTCTGTGCTGCAACATTCATCAGTCTCAAAATCTGATCTTATCACATGCAATTAAAAAAAAAAAAAACTTCCTCCTTCAAACAGAGCTATTCCGGCTCTGATACCAAAAATGATAGCAGGCTGAGTCTGCAAACCTAGGAACTTTTCATATACAAAGGCATCATCATCATATTCCCAAATCAATTTCAATAATTGGCAAATCACACTATGCAATTTACTGACATGAATTCTTCTGCATCAAGGCCTTTGAAAAAAATAATGGTCAAATGTATTCGCTATCTTCAAGATCCTGTCGTCAACATATTTGTCATATGACCAAACAACATCACAACTTTAGTAGGCGTCTTACTGCTCTAGAACTCAATAAATAACACATTTGGCAAATCTGGAAGGAATAGCTTGGCTGGCGATCTCTTTCACACAACAAATCTGTAAACAGAAATACACTACTTTAAAGACAAATACATATACTCTTTTATATCCACAGTGACGCTCCGAACCCATACATTCAACCGAGCAGATGTTATAACATATGGAACATAATCAGATTGGTATCGTAAATGAGCAATCTCCTACTGATTATACTGAACACGCCGATTCGTCAGTTGAGCACCATAAGAATCAGGTATGGCATTGTTTTCTCTTTCTCTGCCGCTAAAAAACTCTATTATGGATCCCGCTCATTCCGGCTTGCCTACGCACTATCTTCCTTACCACAACTCTCTTAACTGCAATTGTTATCGGCGCGACCTTTATAGTGTGGTACTGAGTTACGGTGGACAAGCTTTATTATGTATATTTCCACAATATGTATATAGCGTTCCTTCGCAGACACATAAAACAACTCCCTGCGCAACCGTGGCTACATATATATATTACAGTCATGTGAAATAAGTCGCACCAACAGTTTTATACAATCTGGTTATGCCATTAAGCTTCCACCGCATACAGCAAGTATGTAACCAAATATTCAAATAGATTAAACATATAATGCACAGAGAATATAACCCTTTACTTACGCCTCTACACAGTTAGGTCGGCACGGTTCCATGCTTCGGGCCAGGCGCTCCTCCATTCTGATATCGCCCCTTGCTCTTACTCTATACAAAGGCTCACATATATATAAAGTCGCAATAGCTATGCCGTTCCTATGCCGTTGGGTTGATGTATATATATTGTCACAATTGCTCAACCGACCAATGGCCTACACAATTCAGGGATCAATACTTCCACCGTGGCGCAGTTCTGCTATCCTTGTCACGCTACGCTCTTCCAGAATACGGGCTTTGTCACGCTACGGCTCTTTCAGAATACGGGATTTGTCAACCAACAGTTCCAACGAACTGTCGACACAATCGGTGCAATTTGTCACAGTTATATATATATATTTATCAGTCCGGTTGTAACCAGATCGCAGGCTCAACATGACATCCGCAGCCCGCTTTCAATACGATGAGCATGTGCAAATCTGTTCAGACCTCGGCCGCAGATAGGATTCCCAACCGGAATGTTTAAACATTCAACCCTCTATGCGTTCAAACTTGTTGTATAGGATTAATGTGCGCCATCTAGAATCAAGCCATGGCATATACTTCCCCTTACGCTCATCCATTATAACATAATATAACTGCATATATGTGCGCCATATAAATCAATTACAAACAGAGACGAAATTCAATAATCATCAGTTATCCACTTGCCAATTTCGATACACCAGCACATATACGATTTCACATACTCATATTCAAATAAAACAAGTATTTACACAGAACTTACTCTTCATGGCCAGATATACAATCTATGGCCCTTTTACAAACGCCCGAAGGCTCCCAAGGAGAACTTCTCTCTCCTACCTCACTCTCACGCTCCCTCTTTTCTTGCCTTTGAGGCTCATAAATTAATACAAATTGAATTGAACCAATTTAGGTTCAAATCCCCTTAATCACTCAACAAAGTCCTCAAATATCTCAACACCCCTACAATCTAGATTTCATCCCTAGAATATTGAAACTAAATCTAATTTAAATAGATTTTAGGTGTGGACTCAACTAAGTCCCGTACATAGCATGTCTACTTCCTATAATTTCTATCTAACTCTATTTTCTCTCATATTCCTTTTAATTAAAAGAATATTTACAAAATCCTCACTTTCTCCTATTTTATTAAAAATAACAAATTAATTAATAAAATATTAAAAAGTGTCACACTCCCTTTAATCACATATTTACAATGAAAAAAAAATGGTCTTGATGCTCCTGCATCAGACTCCCAACGTTAAACTAAACATGATCGCCTGATCATGTGTTCGGATCTGTGTATGCCTGGATCCCATATCTTGTGTTGTAACTTTCCATTTGCTGCACTTTCACAATCTTTCTCTATTTTCATTTTGTTGCTGCTTCGACTGCTTCTCTTCCTTGCTACTGCTGGTCTTTTCCGGGATTCTTTTGTCATCAGTCTTCTGATACTTTCAATCTCTTGGTCCAATAAATCTCCCGGTTGTTGTTTTCTTGCTGTCTGCTGAGCTAAGACGGCTTGCTCAGTTTGTACTGTCACTCGCTGACTTCTTACTTCTTTGCTTGTTTCTATTCTGACTTGTTCAGTCTTCACAGCCACCCAGTCATCCATGCTTTTTTGTTTTCTAGAACAGAAAACTTCTTCGTCCTTCATTTGACTTCTCAATTGAGTCAAATGTTCTGCAACAATACCTGCATTCACAAAACACTTGTTAGAATAAAAATCAGAAGGCATCAGTGCCTTGTCCTCCTTTGCCAGCACTTCAGTATGCTGTCCTGAATTCTCCTCCACTATCAGCACATCACTATGCTGATTCTCTTTGCCCAAAGAATCCTCTGAAGAGTTCTCAAGACTGTCAACCAGTCTTTCTCCCACATCATCTGCTTCCATGATATCTTTTTGCATTCGTTCACTGTACTGAACTCTTTCTTCTGCTATTTCTCTGTCATACTCCGAATTTTCCAACAAATATTCTAGCAATGCAATTTATCTGTGACATTGCTGAAGCATAACATCTCCATCACTTACAGTTCCTGCATTCATACACAACTTGTCAGTTTGAAAACTACAAGTCTCAACAGCTTTAATCGTTGGTTTGTATACCAGCTCTTCCAGCTGATTATCTTCTTCATTCACATGAACTTCCTCTTCAACAAAACCTGTAACCACATCACAACTGTCAGCTATAAAAACACAAGAGTTCACATTATCCAGCTGATCTGGATCTGCCCAATAATTCAAGAAATCATCAATGATCTCCTCCTCTGTTTCATCAATCGAAACCTACTCTTCCAACTCAGCTGCTCTGAGTTGCGTACACTTCAACTGTACATCCATCATCTGCTCGAGCTTCTTCAGCTCTTCCATTAACTGCATGTTTATCTGTCGATCTCTTTTCTGTTGTAGCTTCTGCCACTTCACTTTCTTTCCCTTCAGTGGAAAGATCCATCCTCTATTCTGTTCTTCCTGCTCTTGCAGCCATTCCTCTAGTACCTGCAATTGCACTTTCATTACTGCAATCTCTCTTTCTCTGACTTCTGCAGTCATCTCATTGCTGTGGCATTCCTCTGAACCTCTTCTTTGATCCTCCATGATCATCTTCTCACTTGCCATGAGTTGCACTAGCCTCTACGACAACAATCTCTTCTGCTGTCACTTACCTCACCAAGCCCTCCTCACTCAGTCTTTTGGTAAGTACTGGTTCACTGCCTCTGGAACCTCTTTGAGCACTCTCCTCTGCTCACTCTTCAGGCTATCTCTTCAACTCACCTTCTTCTTCAGGACACTACAATTGTCCTCCTTATTCAGCCTTTAGCTGAATGCCAGGTTCAATGCCATCATCTTCTATGCAACCATAAACCTCAATCATAAATTTCAAATCAAAAAAACATCTCACCTTCAAGATCCTATTGATCTCGCTTCATCTCCCATCATCTCCCACCTGCACGGCATCTCTGTGCTGCAACATTCATCAGTCTCAAAATCTGATCTTATCACATGCAATTAAAAAAAAAAAAAACTTCCTCCTTCAAACAGAGCTATTCCGGCTCTGATACCAAAAATGATAGCAGGCTGAGTCTGCAAACCCAGGAACTTTTCATATACAAAGGCATCATCATCATATTCCCAAATCAATTTCAATAATTGGCAAATCACACTATGCAATTTACTGACATGAATTCTTCTGCATCAAGGCCTTTGAAAAAAATAATGGTCAAATGTATTCGCTATCTTCAAGATCCTGTCGTCAACATATTTGTCATATGACCAAACAACATCACAACTTTAGCAGGCGTCTTACTGCTCTAGAACTCAATAAATAACACATTTGGCAAATCTGGAAGGAATAGCTTGGCTGGCGATCTCTTTCACACAACAAATCTGTAAACAGAAATACACTACTTTAAAGACAAATACATATACTCTTTTATATCCACAGTGATGCTCCGAACCCATACATTCAACCGAGCAGATGTTATAACATATGGAACATAATCAGATTGGTATCATAAATGTGCAATCTCCTACTGATTATAGTGAACACGCCGATTCGTCAGTTGAGCACCGTAAGAATCAGGTATGGCATTGTTTTCTCTTTCTCTGCCGCTAAAAAACTCTATTATGGATCCCGCTCATTCCGGCTTGCCTACGCACTATCTTCCTTACCACAACTCTCTTAACTGCAATTGTTATCGGCGCGACCTTTATAGTGTGGTACTGAGTTACGGTGGACAAGCTTTATTATGTATATTTCCACAATATGTATATAGCGTTCCTTCGCAGACACATAAAACAACTCCTTGCGCAACCGTGGCTACATATATATATTACAGTCATGTGAAATAAGTCGCACCAATAGTTTTATACAATCTGGTTATGCCATTAAGCTTCCACCGCATACAGCAAGTATGTAACCAGATATTCAAATAGATTAAACATATAATGCACAGAGAATATAACCCTTTACTTACGCCTCTACACAGTTAGGTCGGCACGGTTCCATGCTTCGGGCCACGCGCTCCTCCATTCTGATATCGCCCCTTGCTCTTACTCTATACAAAGGCTCACATATATATAAAGTCACAATAGCTATGCCGTTCCTATGCCGTTGGGTTGATGTATATATATTGTCACAATTGCTCAACCGACCAACGGCCTACACAATTCAGGGATCAATACTTCCACCGTGGCGCAGTTCTGCTATCCTTGTCACGCTACGCTCTTCCAGAATACGGGCTTTGTCACGCTACGGCTCTTTCAGAAAACGGGATTTGTCAACCAACAGTTCCAACGAACTGTCGACACAATCGGTGCAATTTGTCACAGTTATATATATATATATATATATTTATCAGTCCGGTTGTAACCAGATCGCAAGCTCAACATGACATCCACAGCCCGCTTTCAATACGATGAGCATGTGCACATCTGTTCAGACCTCGGCCGCAGATAGGATTCCCAACCGGAATGTTTAAACATTCAACCCTCTATGCGTTCAAACTTGTTGTATAGGATTAATGTGCGCCATCTAGAATCAAGCCATGGCATATACTTCCCCTTACGCTCATCCATTATAACATAATATAACTGCATATATGTGCGCCATATAAATCAATTACAAACAGAGACGAAATTCAATAATCATCAGTTATCCACTTGCCAATTTCGATACACCAACACATATACGATTTCACATACTCATATTCAAATAAAACAAGTATTTACACAGAACTTGCTCTTCATGGCCAGATATACAATCTATGGCCCTTTTACAAACGCCCGAAGGCTCCCAAGGAGAACTTCTCTCTCCTACCTCACTCTCACGCTCCCTCTTTTCTTGCCTTTGAGGCTCATAAATTAATACAAATTGAATTGAACCAATTTAGGTTCAAATCCCCTTAATCACTCAACAAAGTCCTCAAATATCTCAACACCCCTACAATCTAGATTTCATCCCTAGAATATTGAAACTAAATCTAATTTAAATAGATTTTAGGTGTGGACTCAACTAAGTCCCGTACATAGCATGTCTACTTCCTAGAATTTCTATCTAACTCTATTTTCTCTCATATTCCTTTTAATTAAAAGAATATTTACAAAATCCTCACTTTCTCCTATTTTATTAAAAATAACAAATTAATTAATAAAATATTAAAAAGTGTCACACCCCCTTTAATCACATATTTACAATGAAAAAAAATGGTCTTGATGCTCCTGCATCAATGTAGAGCTAAGAAAATCCCAAATGAAGATTGTGTACCTAATGAAAAGAGTAATGATTATTGGGTTCATAGCCAAAATAAGGATACTCATGACATTTGGTACAATGTCATATATAAGGGTTCTAATCTACACTTCTGCAATTGCAGTTGGGCCTTGAATGGAAATATCTGTAAACATGTATTGAAAGTTGAGATGTTCGTGAGTAACACTATTTTGGGTGAAAATGTACCACCTGGTGTCACAGATCCCACTACAGAAAGGCCTAGAATTTTATTTGATTTGAATGAAACACCTATATTGGGCCCAGAAATCCAAACAGAGATTTCGCCATGCTTTGATTCTCCTCCCAATTTGAATTATCATAATGAAACAAGCATTGATGATTTAGAGAATTTCTCATATGATGTTGAATCAACCAATGTATGACAAGATAGTGCATTCTCTGAAGATGATGAGATGAAACGTGTTAACTCATCAACTCATGAGAAATTGAGATCCATAATACCTACAAATTTGGAACAGGCATATGCATTGAACAACTTGGTAGACAAAGCATGTCAAAAATACAATAAAATGTTTTTCAATACTATAACTCCATCCAAGATCACTACCAAGAGAAAACATAGTTTCTTGAGTCCAGTAAATAAAAAGAGGTGATGTGGTCGCAAGTCAAAATCAGGGACAGATAAAATACAACTTGAAAGGGTTGGACGAGTTCATGCAAGAAGAAAAGAATGGATGAACAATTGGAGTTATCTTCTCAAAAACAAAGAAATGTGGACCACGCGCCTGAGATAACACAAGATTCTATGATACCCAATATTGGTATGGAAATTTCATGCTATGCATTGTTTTATGTTAAATGCGATATATTATCATGTTCAATACATTTGCATAACTATATGAACTTTTTTTATTTTTACAATTGAGGGACCCACATCTCACAACATTCCAA
The DNA here is from genome assembly GCA_031772625.1 of Pinus tabuliformis. Classification (NCBI taxonomy): domain Eukaryota; kingdom Viridiplantae; phylum Streptophyta; class Pinopsida; order Pinales; family Pinaceae; genus Pinus; species Pinus tabuliformis. Next base: position 449,132,614 of record CM062812.1, on the reverse strand, counting down.
ATTGTTGAATTCATTTATTTGATGAACATGCTATTGAAAAAGATCTAGCATTGGGAACACTGATTCAGCCATTAACATCCCAATATCCTCCCCAAGGGTGCTTCCCCCTATTGTACAACCAATTAGGATGTATCATCGCCCACACCCACCACCTTTTTCCTTCATAAATTTGCTGAACAAGCTAGCTCGTGATGAGACCCCTTGTCTTTTGATTGCAACAATCTTGAGCCATTGCCCTGTTTTGGTATGCAGTTTTGGCAATGTCAGCAAGTTATAATATCTATGATCATGATAAGTCGGCTCGTGATGAGACCTCTTATTCTTTTAAGTTTATAGTGTATCACTGGATTACTCATTGAAACTCGTAATTCCCTAGGTGGGGAGGAAGTCATTGGTTCCTTAAGAATAGCTCTGGACGACAATTATAGAGTTTTTGGAAAGAGCTTTTCTACAAAGAATTTTGTTTTGTTATTGATGCTTTTCATTGACTTATATAAAATAAATTCTGACTAAAGGTTGCTTTTTTATCAAAATTTGTAAGGCTGAAACTAGTAACATTTTCAGGCTTATAGCATTTGACTGTATCTTTCAATAATAATGATCAATTTTCCAAATCAGTTCTATTTATACAAGCAAAAAACTAAAACTAAAAAGAAACATTAGTCTTTTTCGTGAATTCCAAATGTAACCATTTACAGCCTGTTTTATTATCAAAACAAAGCTACAAAAAATAGAAGAGGTGATCTTCTATGGAAAGTATTTTTTGAGGATCTGCCCATTAACAGGTAAATATTCTCTTTTCCCTGCTAAATCTTGCAACATGAAAGTGGATGGACCTATGATTTCCGCAATTTGGAATGGGCCAAGCCACATTCGTTGGAATTTTGTGTGTTTGCCTTTTTCTTCGTGAACCTTATCCCATTTTAAAACTAAATCTCCATTTTGAAAATCCTTCCTAGATACCATACTTGAATCAAAGGAAGCCTTCATTAATGCTTGATGATGAGCGTGTGTTATTTTAGCTTGTTCTCATTTCTCTTCTAGCTTAATGATCTGCAATTTTCTTAGTTGTAAAGATGAAGTTGGTGTTTCGTCAATAAATTGAACTAAGGCCAAAGAAGGAATTGCTAGGTGAGTTGGGAGAACCACTTCTTTTTCATAAACTAACTTAAATGGAGAAGTGCCAATGGAAGCCTTCTGGGTTATTCGGTCTGCCCACAAAGCATACATCAAAGATTTGTGCCAATTTTTATGATTCTAATCGATGGTTCGTTTAATGATTTTGATTAAGTTTTTATTTGTTGATTCAGCCAACCCATTCCCTTGTGGGTAATAATTGGCTGAATATTTAAGCTTAAAACCTCTTTTGAGTGAAAATTCAGTCATATCATTGCTAGAAAAATATGATGCATTATCGAACATTAAAGCAGAGGGTAAACCAAACCTGGTGATTATGAACTGATCTATGAAATCAATGATGTGCTCAGCATTAGTTGTCTTGAGAGGAACTGCTTCTACCCATTTAGTAAAATAATCTGTAGCTATAAGGATATACCTATGATGTTTAGAAGAGTGAGGAACGATCTCACCTATTATATCCAATCCCCATTGATTAAAGGGTTGATCGATATTGACTGGTTGCAAAGGCAAAGATGGTTTCTTTTGTCTCCCAGCAGTAGTTTAACAAATTTGACATTTCCTTACATAGCTATGCACATCTTTAAATAGTGTAGGCCAATAATATCCTGCACACAAAATTTTATGTGTTGTAGCATCTCCCGCATAATATCCACCTGTTGGTCCATCATGGAGTTCTTGCAACACCTTTTCAACTTCAGATTTCTCAAGACATCGAAGGAGAACAGAATCATAATTCATCCTAAAAAGTACATCATTTACGAGTTGATATTGCTTAGCCTTCAATCTTAGGGCTCTTTTCTATGTATAATCCAGGTTTGAAGGAGCATATCCGTTCTTTAGATAAAATATGATATCAGCATATATTGATTCAATATCGTTTAGGCTTACCTCATACATTTGTACTTCTTGATTCAGAGATGGTATTTCAGAAATAAGCGATGCTCCAGCCAACAGTTTGCAAAAGCCTTTACCTTTTACAATATTTGCTAGCTTAATCTCAGCGTCGTATTCTTGTAAGGCATAACCCAATTTGCTCTCTTTTCACCCATGTCTTTCTATACTAAGAGATTTCTTACCACTGGAAATGGTACTATGATCTTTGTATGGGTTTTAAGAAGAAAGGGTCTAAAATGCTTGATCGCTTTGAAAACAGCATAAGCTTGTTTCTCAACATCAAAATAATTTAATTCGGCCCCTTGCAAATTTGAGCTAAAAAAGGCAATTGGGGCTTCCGCCTTATCATTAGCTTAAGTGAGTATCGCAACATATGATTTATCAGAGGCAAATGTATACAAAATGAAAGGATCAGAAAAATTTGGAGTTTCTAAGGATGGGGCATTAACAATCGCTTGTTTAATCAGATTTAATGCTTCATATTCATCTTGGCCCTATTTAAAGAGTGAATTATTCTTGATCATTTCTTGTCATGGTGACACAATCCTTGGGAAGTCTGGAACAAATCTTTTAACAAAATTAATCTGGCCAAGGAAGGATTGCATGGCTTTCTTATTATGAGGTAAGGGTATTTTGGAAATCTCCTTAATTCTATCAGGATCAATATGGATTCCAGATTTTGACACTATAAATCCAAGAATTTTTCCTTCACTTAATGCAAAAAAGGACTTTTTTGGATTAAGTGAAATCCCATAGCTTTGGCAATGTTGGAAGATCTTCTTTAAGTATCTAAGGTGATTACCACGTTTTTTAGAATATACAGTTATGTCATCCAAGTAAATCACCACTGATTTCTTTACTAATCCCTTAAATGTGATGTCCATGGCTCTTTGAAATGTGGCACTAGCGTTAATAAGACCAAAAGGCATCTTTCGATATGCGTAAGTACCCCATTTGGTTCTGAATGTGGTCTTCAGTTGATCGTCAAGATGGACCAAAACTTGATTGTAGCCGAAGAAACCATCTAAGAAGGACATTAACTCTGATCCCGCAACTGCTTGCAATATTTGTTCCATAGGAGGCAGGGGCAAATCATCCTTTTGGTAGGCTTTGTTTAGATTTCGAAAGTCAATGCAAATTCTAATATCCCCGTTTTTATTTATGACGGGAACAAAGTACCCATTTAGAACGTCGAACAAGAAAAATAATCTTGGCTTTCAATAATTTATTAAGCTCAAATTTAATCTAGCTTTCTAGATTAGGATGGATCTTTCTCAACTTTTGTTGGACAGGTTTTCATCAGCTATCATTGGGATAGTATTCTGAATGATTGAAGTGTTGTAAGTCTTAAGGTCATCGTAGTTCCAGGCAAAGACACTTTTGTATTGTTTCAGGAGACAAACATAGACTAATTTTTCTTCAAGGGCTAGGCCAAGACCTAGATTTGTATTTTGTGGTTTGGTATCAGTTCCTAGATATAATAATTCATAGTTTAGAGTTGAACTCTGAAGTTTTGAATTGCTAGATCTTTTAAATCGGTCTTTCAAATCGTATAGGTCTTCCAACTTGACTACAAATTTCGGTATAGCATTATTAGTGGTTCCTTCTTGTAATTATTTGTCATGTTGGTCTTCATCAATTATCTAATTAGTATAAGATCCTTTGGATGATAAGAAACTTACAATATCGGGATCATCATTGAATATTCTCCAGTTTGTAACGTTATCAGGGATCAAGGGTCTAAAGATCAATTCGATTGAGAATCTTTCTGGGCTATAATCTTCTGATGGAATGAGCTTGGAAGCTACATTTCCCAGGATATAGGCACTAGCATTTTGGAGTCTGGGAATTGGTGAAATATTAAATGCTATAAAATGTTCAGTCAGATCTTGTACTAAAGATTTATAATGTTTTAAATGACCTGATAGACAATGTATAGTATTTTGTACCTGTTTAATAACAATCTCAGAGACTCCAAAGACTCGTAGATACTTGATATCTAATCCGATTTCTTTGTACAATCCTTGGACTAGAGCTTCGTATTCTACAGTGTTGTTTGTGCAATCAAACACGAGTCTACATGTTAGCATAGTTTTGTTTCCCTCTAGACTAACTAATACACATCCTACTCCTGCTCCATTGTTAGACTTAGAACCATCAAAAAATAATTTCCAAAATAAAGATTTATTAACGGGACTATCTATAAAATTAACACATTTAGAACTGTCTGTTTGGGAGAAGTTTTCTACTTGAGACAGAACAAAATGTTCTAAGTAAGGTGAAGTATGAGCATTGAAATTTCCTAAGAAAGATTCAACAAAATAATTGCCAATTATATTGTTGTTGTATGCTACAGGTTCATTTTCTCCTTCCAATTCCGTCACTATGTATTTTTGGTGTCTTTCTCACTCAACCTTTATCTAATTTGGTTTACTATTGTACGGGAGCCACATATGTGACCAGTCGGTCACAAAGTATCCATGAATCTTTTCAGACCAATCCCTACTAAGAATTACGCCATAAAATTCAGGAATGTCTGCAACTAGAATATCAATGAGTTGACACAACTTTGGATTAGATGACAACCTTATGGTAACTTGATTCAGTTCACCGATTACTTCAACCTACGATCGGTCCAGATGAACTATGCCTACTGCAGATTTTTGAGGTTGGACATTTAACTTTGCACATATTGTCTTAGGTAAGATATTAGATGAAGCTCCTGAATCTACCAAACAATTATACAAGCTTTTATTGAAAATTTCTTAGGTAAGAAGGAATGGGGGAGTATGAGATCTTGACCTACCTCCAATTAAAGTGATATCATTTGGATCAACTTTATTAGCCATATTAGTTGGAGGTCTTCCCATCTCATGAGAAGCTTGCAAGATTACAGTGGCAGGCAGAGGTGCAACAGGTATTGCGTGTAACTCTTTCAAAAGTAGCTTTTGTTGATGTTTCAATTTGCTCAATTCATGAAAAGTAATGTTAGCCCTAGTCTTCTTCATGTCTTCAACGATATTATACTCGATCTTATCAACAACAATCAGTGTTTTACACTGATTTGGTGAGTCAGATTGGACTGGGCTTGTTTGAGTCACTTTTGGTGATGATTTCTTACCTGCGACTTTATCTTTGGATGCTGAGCTTGCGCTCTTCTATTTAGGACTAGGTTGTGGAGGATCGAGCTGATTTCTACTTCTAGTACTGACTGGTGATGCCTCTTGATCCTCTTCGTCTGGAAGGATGAAGCCCCACATTCCTTGTACTTCTACAACTTCATCTTCATCAGTAGGTTCCTCGTTAGAAACTTCCTCTTCTTCTTCTTCTGATTCTGCATTTGTTATAGCATTGGGCGGTTTTGAATCGGTTGAAGGGTTTTTTCTATAAGGCTTGTAGGGCTTTTTAGAAGAAGTCTCTGCTACTTATTTCTTAATGTCAACCATTTCATTAGACATGGTTTTTAAGACTTTCTGCAATCCTTCTAAATCAAATGGGTCTTTTGATTTTTTTCTTATGATCATCTTGAAAAGTAACCTTCTTAGATTTTCATTCTTCGACAGCATTTTTCTTTTCTAAAGCTAAGATACGTTTTTTTACCGCTATTGCTTCCTTCATGTTTTCAGCCAATATTTCCTTGGCAGCTCTATCAACGAAAATTTCTATGTTTGATGGTAACGCAGATGTGTACCATTCACTTCGAACTTCTTCGCTAGGCTTGGAAGTGGTCGGAATTTTATTCAAAAGCTTGTTGAAACGCGAGTTAGAATCTTTGATAGGTTCTCTTGATTCAGTCTTAAGATTCGATAGATCATTTATCAGTGTGGTCGTAGATCTATCATCACCGAACTTAGTCAAGAATTGTTCTTGGAAAATGTCCCAACTAGTGATGGATCCTAATGGTAATGAAAAATACCAAGATCTGGCTACTCCTTGTAAAGTATAAGGGAAGAGCTGGACAACAACATCTTCATTAGTAACACCATTTAGATTTATTGATAACATAAAGTTGTTTATGTGTTCTTCTACTAGCATTCTTGCTTTAGGATTAAACTTGGGCAGCCATTTTTCACGATGGGCTGGTATTTGACTCAAGGGCGCAGGCATTAAGAATGCTCCAGGGTTGTTCCATGGGGTGGCCATCGCTGAACTACTAACAGAGGAAAGCGCAGAGGATGTTCCTTGTTTTTGAGAATATGAGGATATTAAAGTTCTAGATGACTGAGAAGCAGATGTTGAAGTTCCAGTACTCTGGTGGACAATGATTTGAAGTGGAGGGGTGGATGGTTGACTTCGCAGTGGAGAAGTTGAGATGGATGATGACGATGAAAGAGTCTCACTATCAGACCCTTTAGGTGAATTCTTTTCTCTTTTCCTTTTAGGTAGAGGTAATTCAGTTGGTTCAATACCAAACTTTTCACTCTGCAATCTGGTAAGAGGATGAGAAGGATTGTATTGCAAAGTCACACTACCTTGAGATATTTCAGATTTTTGCGGTGATATGGAAAATCCTTAAAGTTTATGAATCAAATATTCAACTTCAGGAGGTTCGATAGTGGATTTCTCTGAAATTTTCGGGTTTGTGGCAGTGATTGTTGTTTTATCGACTTCTCGCTCAAGATTTAAATATTCAAAGTGCAATGGAGAAGTCGGGGGAGATGTTGAGGGTGATTTACTCTCATAATGGTATTTAGATTTGGATTTACTAGCCATTCACAGTTTGGGGCCCTCCTTCTAGCGCCAAATATGTTGAAGCCCCAAAAATCGGGTCTACAACAAGGGGCATACCCACCCGGTCCGGACCTTGAAAGCAACTCCTTTTCCGTTTGGGATGGTGGGTCCGACTAGGAATAATGGGACCAATTTCCCAATTTATGTGTGTGTGATGAGAATTGATATTTCCTTTCTAATGATTTCAAAGTAAAATGCTTTTAATCTAAGTCTAATTTAAAAACATGCAATTATATTCTAATGAACAGAAATATCTAATTCTAAAACTAACCCGAGATTTAACTTTTCAGTTATGTGATCTAAAATAATTTCTAACAACAATTGGTAATAAAGATCATTCAATTGCTACGAAAAAAGAATTCAATAAGAATGAATTGTTTCGTATAAAAAGTTAGCCAAAACAATTGTGAAAAGCATATCGCATAATAAGTCATTCATATATTAAGCATAAACAGAATAGTCATCACCGTACAAAAGTGCCAAATTGTAACTCAAGCATTCAAGCCTTCATATATAGATAACTGAACATAAATATCACTTCAACACATAAGCAGAAATCATTAAGAGATAAAAGTACCATTGATAACAAGTTCTACTCATGAGCTTCAGCAATATAGATTTATCTCTTCCTAATTCAACATCTACTAAGAGTACATAAGTGCATTTTAGTAGCAGACATTAAACACAGATATCAATAAACCTTGTTCCATTCATTCATCAAAACCTCCTCCAAGGGTGCAGAAGTGCATGTTCTGAGGAAACGTTTTTGACAAATTTTAGGACCTCTCTCTAAATGCATGAGAGGGGTTAAAATACTACTAACTAAATACTAAAAATAGTCTATTACAAAAATATAGGAGGAGGTTTAAATGACCGTCCTCATCTAAGGCAAAAAATAAATCAAAACTAAAACTAAAACTAAATCTGGAAATTAACTATCTACGTATTTGTTCTCTGATATCGCAAGCATTCAACATCGGCTTAACGAGTGTCGGTTGGCCGACCTTTGCTTTTAGTTGTCCTGCGAAAACAGAATTGGCAAGTGTTAGCGCTATCTTCTCGGCAGAGTTTTTAAGGCATTTGAGATTCATGCATTGACACTGTGGTTTAACCAAGTACTGCCAATAAGAATCCCAATTTAGCTTGGTCAACTTCTTGATGGACTCTGCTCTTTCTTCAGCCTTTTGCCTCCAGCTTGTCTACAGTTGTTGTGTCAAATAATCAAAAATTTGCATACCACCTAATGATATCCCTAATAAATACTGTTGGTTTTGGAGCGGGAGTCTCACCTTTAGCCTTTAGTGCTTTTTCCTATGGTTTTATGGGCTTACGGGTGACTGAGCGATCAGAGGCTTTCCTTCTCGATGGGTTTGGCCCAACGATGCGCGATTAGCATCGAAAACTGCCTTCTTTTCTCAATCTGGGCTTCCCTGATGCTAGTTTCACCTCTTGCGTGGTTTTGGTAGATGATACATAAACCTTAAATCTTGTGGAGCAAATGACCCAATGAGTTCTTGGCTCTGATTCTTGAATTGTCTACCTTTTATATCAACATTGTCCAATACCCACTTAATCATGTCTGTGTATGGAAAAATTCTGGGTCTTGTCGCTATTTGGTGCAAGAATGAACATGCAAGTTCTGTGATTGATGCTTCAGACGACCCGCGCGAGTCTGTTGTTGCTTTAACCTCCATAACTCTTGGACTTTCCTCTTCGAGCAGACTGTACATGCATTCCCAAGTAGTTATGCCAGCATCTCTGTTACAGGTGGTGTCTATGTATAAGGGCATCATTTCTTTGTCCTCAACAACCGGAGCTTTTCCCTTCTTTCCCATTACGCTCTGAGCACTACTGTGTATATTTTTCTGCTTTCCGCTCCTGCAAATTTACGAGTAAGGAAAGAATAATGATAAGAAATAAGGTGACGAGAGAGCTCTTAATGCTGAAATCATATAAAATATATCACCCTACGTGAAACGACCTTTCGATTAGATCTAAATCTTATCTCATTAATGACCATCAACTAACCCAGTAAATTGACATTAACACCCATAACTTGGTAACGGGTTACGAGATAAACTTTATCAAAGAATGAGCCCTGCAGATCTGCAATAAAGGGATTTTGTGATTTGCTTCGCAATATCACTAATCCATTATGTTAACAATCATTTATCACCACTTATTTCTGCGAGATGCAATTTGTGAGATACCCTATCGCATATCGCTAGGTCGGGATACTTTACCTTGAGTGATACTTGCGGCATAAGGAGGTTGTGACGTGCGATGAGTTTTCAAGGCATGCGATCTCGCATCATGTTCTCGCAATTTTGGTAGTTTGCTTATATGATGCACTTCATTACTCTTTGCGATGCAATGTCTTTTTGTTAAGAGAACGATTTTATTTGAACTTATCATAAAACTTAAGTCTTTTTTAGGTTTTGTGGGTGTTTTCCTATGTCTATGATAGTATGTTTTATTCAAAGGGGAATATAAGTGCTACTTTTCATTTTTTAGAAGGGTTCCCATTTATTTAGTATTCGTAATAAAACTAAATATAAAAGGAGGGTTGTTGCTAGCCACAATAGGACCAAGGCATAGAGTAGCCACAGGGGAATCATTTTGCTTTTTCTGGTGCCCTCTGTGTCTAAGAATGAGAACGAGAATGAGAAAACTAGATACATTGCAAATTTTCATAATGAATGCAGATAAATTCAAATTTCAAATCGATCCACTGTTCGGTGCCCACCCATCGATCCACTATTTTGCGCCCACACAATTCATCCCGCCCATTCCAACAATGTGCAAAATCTCGATTCGCGACTCAATTTTAACTTTCAAATGAGAAACATTGAATGTATACAACTAGCCACTGTCTTATCACCATATGTATGAACCATATCCGAACCATTGTGGATCCATGTACCATTAGCCATGCCATGGATGATGAAAGTCACTCACAAAACCATTAACTAGAAAGCGCTTGTCGAGAAATATTCCAGGTGTGTCAGTGTGGTTATACCGGAGAGTTTCGTGAATTGAACCATCGGCAGGTACTATAAGGGTCGGGCATTAAATTTCCTATAGGGGTGGAAATAAGGCTCGCCCTTCATTTTCGTCAAGAAACGAAATATGGAGTCCACACGTGCTTATCTCTGATTCATCGAGCATCCACTTTTGGTTTGGGATGTGGTTAGCAGTGGACCACCGGGGCATTTATATTTTTTTAGTGTGACAACATAAAGTGGATTGGGATGTGGTTAGTAGTGGACCACCAGGGCATTTGTATTCTTTTAATGTGCCAACATAAAGAGAGTTATATAGGGGAGGGATGCCATTACCTGTGCACCCTCCCCTCCACCTCACCTACACCCATGTGAACAGCACATTACCTTGTACGACAAGTGTCTGACGTGGACTGCCACATGTTGTGCAGCATGTCAGCACTTCAAAACTTGTTTTCCAACCTTTCGCCCAGTTTTTTCCACCTATTTGCTGCGATTTGTGGTTTTCCTCTTGTTTTTCTATTCGGGTCTGGTGTTTTGGCGAAGCCCTCCGCTGATGATGGTGCGGGACGGCTCCATTACCTGCACGCTTTGTCCGCCATCGTTGAGCTGATGTTTGCCATTGTTTGCTTGCACGCATCCATGGTTGGAACAGGGTTTCTATTGTTCTTGTGGTTTTCCGCCTACAGTTGTTGTTCATTCTGGACCGCCGGTGGTTTAGGGTTTCCTTGGTGGTTGTTTCATTCACATGACCTGTTGTTTGGGGAGGAGCTAGTACCAATTTTAGACAGTTCGAGGTCGAAGGTTGCATTTACAGGTAATTGTAGGTTTTTTTTGTTTCTCCATTTGCTAATTTCCAACTTGTTGCAGGTGTGGCGAGCTCTGGAGAAGGTCTTGTGAAGGTGTGGTGAGCTCTTGACTTGGACATGGATTCTATTCGGTAGGATTTTAATCCTACCAACCATTCCTTATGTGTTTTTCAACACCTCACCTTTTGTTTTTCAACACCTCGCCTTGTTTATTGGAATTTTTGTTAAATTTGCACTTGGAGTTTCAGGTAGGTTTTGGGTTTTGTAGGTTAGGGGTTTTGTTTTGAGGGTTTAGGGTTTTGCAGGTTAGGGGTTTAGGGATTTTCAGGTTAGTGTTTTTTATTTAGGCTCCTTGCAGGTTAGTGGGTTTTTGCAGGTTAGTGGTTTTTATTAATCAGGACTCCTTGGATCTTGCCATGCGATATCCGATAGCAATCTTGAATTGTAGTTGGATCACTTCCAACATCAATAGGATTTCATTGGTCGCATCATCTCTTTCCAGGACGTCCTTACCTGAAAGCAACTTTGACCGCCGATAGATCTCGACAATGTTCAAACACTAATTTTGATTCCCCCCTCGTATGGCCTATATAGGGCACCCAGTCAGCTATGGTTGCAATAACCTCTAAATTGGAACAAAAATCCTGGTCTGTGATGATTTCCTCCTCTGCCTCCTACAATTCCTGTTGGATCTCTTGTAGAGTTTGCAAACCAAAGAGCTGAGCTGAAGACTGGGCTCGATCATCTGTCTATTTATTGAAGCTAATTCCAATGTAATTATCAGAGCTGGTGATTTGAATTGCAAATTTGTTTATAATGGTTAGAATGTCTTTGAAGTTCGGACCCATCAATCTCAGGTTTTCTTCATTTATCATAGTGCACCTATCAGTACTTAGAGTAATTTATCACCTTCTACTCATATGGTTCCCTCTTTGCATCATTTCTCAAACCCTAGTCCGACAGGTGGAAACAGAGTATTTTATACAGTTAGGTTTTCGACCTCTGGTCATTTTTCTTCTACCTCCGAAATTTTCAATTTTTTCAGGGTTTTCACCATTTTCCATGGAGTTTGAGTCTTCATACTCCTTCAGTGATGCCTTTTTGTTTCCTATGATCCCCCGAACCTAGGGTTTCATTTTCCCTATCATTCTCATCATATCTTTTGAGGGTCATCTTTTTGTGAGGTTTTATAAAACCTGGGGATTATTCAAGGGTCTCTCTTCCCTTCATTTCTCTGAATTTTCCCTCATCTAGTAGCATCTTGAAGGAGTTGGTTCTCAAAATTTGTTGTTGATGCTATTGATGTTGTTTTATACTCAACAATGCACTGAGCATAATGAAGAAATTTATTGTTGGAAAGTGTACTGGTTTCTTAACCATTTCCTTACTGTTCTTTTTGGGTTGAACATTGTGAGATAAGGGAAATTGGATGCCTTCTTATTTTGAGTGGAGATTTGAATTTTTTGTTCCTATTGTGGCTTCATTTTGTATTTCTGACCTAACCGCTGGAGAAACTGAGAAACACATGCTTTTTGATCCAAGATCTCCACAATGCAAAATATTGTTGTGAGAGGAAGGCTTTTTCCTGGGGGTGATCTGTAAAAGATTTTGTAAAGAGTGGAACAAAGTATATAATGGCTCATATGCTAGGATCAAAGCTCATTTGTTTCATAATGAATATTTGAATAAAGTTTATCCTAGCCTAGACAACATGTAGAAGTTTGAAGTTTGCTAACATTTATTGTTTCACTTTCAGTTGAGGGTTGCTAACATTTACTTTTCCTTCCACACCATCGTCTTGAAGAGAGGCTTGTGGATGTGAATGAACTTAGTAGGCATGTCGATTAGTGATTTTTAGATTGTGTGGATGTGGATGATCGCTTCATCTTTCCTCGTCATTTGAAAAAATTGATAGATCCCAAGCAGTTCAGTAGGTATTTTTCCTCTTTAATCTGTCTTTTGTCGGGGCGGAGGTCAAATTATAGTAAGGGACATAGCAGGATATGAGACATGGAGCCTAACTGGATGGTTTCTTCTTGTTGATGATTACTTTCTCATCATCTAAAAGAACTGCTAGATCCGAAGCATTTCGGGCATCGTCCTACTCTCAGGCATCGTCACCCCTAGCTTCCTTTTCAGTTTCCCTTGATGTTGTTGCAATGGACCATGACACTATCCAGGTGTATGAAGGATCACATCCATATATCCTCCCTCTCATTCTCTTAGCTCTAGATGGTGAATTTATTATGCCATGTCCTTCCTCTTCCTTTTCAAATTCATTTTCAATCGATGCTTGCATTTATTTTAGTCATAGCTCTATTAGTTATCCTATGGCTTTTGATGTATTATGCAAAGAAACCTCCTCTTCCTTATCTGCAAAACTTTCCTCTCATTCGGTCCCTGCTATTTTCCCTTTTTCTCTCACCACTGCAATAGATAGGTAGGTCAGGACTTGATCCTTGTTTAGATTTTTAACCAGGACAAACTATATTTCTTCCACTGTAATAAATAGTCTTTCAATGTTATTAATCAATTTTTATAAACATTTGTGCTTAGCTCGCAAACAAAACTGCTTTACAACTAACCAAGCTATTGTTGGCTTTTCAATGTAGTGAATGCATAGAACCATAATGTTGTTAGTGTTTCAAAGCAATAAAAAAACCTAGGTTAAAGCATTTCTTCCACTGTAATAAATAGTCTTTCAATGTTATTAATCAATTTTTTATAAACATTTGTGCTTAGCTCGCAAACAAAACTGCTTTACAACCAACCAAGTTGTTGTTGGCTTTTCAATGTAGTGAATGCACAGAACCATAATGTTGTTAGCATTTCAAAGCAATAAAACAACCTAGGTTAAAGCATTTCTTCCATTGTAATAAATAGTCTTTCACTATTATTAATCAATTTTTTATAAACATTTGTGCTTAGCTCGCAAACAAAACTGCTTTACAACCAACCAAGCTGTTGTTGGCTTTTCAATGTAGTGAATGAATAGAACCATAATGTTGTTAGTGTTTCAAAGCAATAAAACAACCTAGGTTAAAGCATTTCTTCCACTGTAATAAATAGTCTTTCAATGTTATTAATCAATTTTTTATAAACATTTGTGCATAGCTCGCAAACAAAACTGTTTTACAACCAACCAAGCTGTTGTTGGCTTTTCAATGTAGTGAATGCATAGAACCATAATGTTGTTAGCGTTTCAAAGAAATAAAACAACCTAGGTTGTAAGCCAAAATGTTTTCGTGATAAGAAAAAGACACAATCCATCCAAAATCCACATCATAATGTGGTTACAACCAAAAACATATGACACCCCTATTCTTTATGACCCTGAGAATCTTGTAAGATTTCTACATTATAATAGACTATAGATGTTCCTTCTAAATTGGACTTTGGCTACAATGTTGCACACATTATGAAATAAAACAACCTAGGTTGTAAGCCAAAATGTTTTTGTGACAAGAAAAAGATACAATCCATCTAAAATCCACATCATAATGTGGTTACAACCAAAAACATATGACACCCCTATTCTTTATGGCCCTGAGAATCTTGAGTGCCAAAACTCCCCGGGTTACCATCTTGAGCCAGGTAGGTTGGCATACCTGTCAAGGGTTTATTGCTGCCATATGATTGAGTCTAATTTGTAGCTTCCAACCATGGAGGTATTGAGTACCCATACCTCACATTTGCACTACTGACCCTTGCATTAAGTGGAGGTGTGTAATGAGCATACATAGAATTGACATCAACTCTGGTAGGAATACGGAAAGTGGGTAAACCCTCAGTTTGATAGTGAGGCACTTGAATGTTTATGAGATCTTGGAATAATGGTGTATTATCTGCAATGGAGTCCAATGAGTTTGAAATAATCCTGGTTTCATCAGCTATTCTTGTATCATTGTCAACCATATTGATCATCCCTTGTTCCTTTTCAAGCATTTGTTGTGCCTTTCATTTTTCCTTTTCCTGTCTTGCCATTTGTTTTTGTTGGTCCTTAACTTGCCTTGCTTTATCTCTTTCAATCCTTTCATCTTCTCGACGTTGCGCTGCAACAATCCTTGCTGCCTTCTTATCCTTGACTAGATCCTTCTTTTTCTGTTTTAATTCTTGCATTTCAAATTTCTTTTTTTCAGATTCAACTAATAGGTTTATATAGTCCTCTGAGGTGAGTAACCATGAGCTTTGGCCCAAACTAAGACTACCCTGTGCACCTTGCTTCTTTTTCATTAATACTCTCTCTACTGGTAGCTTTAGGAACCGGCCAAGTGTCTTCTCCACCCCTCCAACCTGCATGTCATTGCTTGGTACCTCCCTTTCAGTATCTATTGGAACTGATTGAACTATATCATTATCTTCATTTGATGCCTCATTATGTCCTTCATCTTCTTCCATTGATATATTGTCCACAAAAAAATGAACAATTTCACTGTTCAATTCTACTGGTTGTGAGGGCATGTTCATGCTTTCTTCATTGGTTGCTGAGACACTATGTGCATTCATATTGATCATTGCTTCTGCTAGCCATGAAGGTGGGGTTACTTGGCTTGGCAATGTCAATTGGTCATTGTCAACTACATGTTCAACAATGTCATTAACAATATCAGCAACAGGAGTTTCATGTTCTTGAGTTGGTGGAACGATCTCCATGTTACTGCGAATTTGTTCATGGTTATATTGTGTTTCACATACAGTTTCATCATCTTCAGCATATAAGTGTCCTTGAGATAGGGAAATCATATTACCAGCTGCAACAACATCGTCTTGGTCATCTACTTCTTGCACTTCAACACCTGTTTGGGCATTCCCTTCTTCCTGACCATCCACATGAAACGCTTGGCTACAACCAGTATCATGCATAAGAGCATCATAGCTCAATGGCTAGATTCCTGTCCTCCTAAAGCCAGCCTTGATATTTGATGGTGTCACAGCCATTTTAAAAGCTTTACTTGCAAGCTCTGGTAGCTCGAACCTTTTCACCTCAACCCCAGGATTCTTTGCCATCCATGCAGCACGCTCCGACCTAAAATAGTTCTTGAAAGGGCCAAACACACTAACATCAAGGGGTTGCAGTCTGTGAGTGGTATGAGCAGGCAATGTCAACAGGTCGATGCCTAAATTGTTTGCTTCCTCAATTGTTTGTACAGCCATGTGGCTCCCATGGCCATCTAATATCAATAGGTGTCTGTTATTAGGCGAGACACCACCTTGTACTGATGCAACAAAGTGAAAAATACAATTTAGAAATAGTTCTTTAGTCATCCATGCATGGGGATGTGCAACCATGCATGCACGTGGTTCACAATTTTGTATATAGTTTTTCAGTTGATTTTTACCTTTGAATAGATAAAATCCTAGGATTGAAGTACCAATTACATTGACACAACATAAAATAGTTATCCACTCCCTGCTCTTAGGCAAAATATTTGGCACATTTCGTCTCCCTCTCTTGGCAATTACCCGCATGCCACAATTCCTCCTTGCCTGTAAACCTATTTCATCACAGTTCCATATATGGTCAGCTCCATAAGTATGTTTATCGTAAGCACTAGAAAGTGTGTCATAGAACTTTTGTACAACTGCAGGGTGCAAATTTAATGCTCTGTCTCCGTTAAGGCCCTCAGCAGTACGCAATACAAGTTCTGGATGCCTTTTATTAAACCCAAACCACCATGATTTACTAGGAAACCCATCTTTGAATGGGTTTGGCCTCCCTTAATAGATTTGAGCAACTGTTGATTTGAGTTGTATCAACTCTAGCCCATGTCCCAATTGGGCCATCTCTTTACACCACTTAACCACCTCGGCCTCCTCCTCCTCAGTCATAATTGTAAGTGGCCCTCTATGTTTTGTATGAGTCAGTCCATTTATCCAATAATGTATTAATGAGGGAGGAATGGCATGTTTTTTTGCAGATGCCCGAACTGAGTATCCATTAAACTCTATGTCGTCAATTGCAACTAACATTTGTTCTTTTGTCCATCCTCTTATAGCATTGATCTTTTTTAGTTGAACTTACCCCTTGGACTGTTGTTGATGGTGGTTCTGTGGCTGATGGTGTGTTAACATCAGCTGTTGTCACATGGTCATCCTCAACAATGTTCCCTGGTGCATTGTTGGCATTGACATCAACTATCTTATCCTCATCAGATGATGTGCATCGTAGCTGCGCACCCCTTGTCACTGATCCGGATTTAAACAGGAACGCAACAAATTACAGAGATAACCATATACACAAAGATGCAGCGGAAATAATACTTCATTTCATTAATGGAAAATACTGAAATATGCTTACAACCAGAAATGGAAATAAACCAGCTAGGGCGATGGTAGCTTATCTCTGAGAAGAGATGTGATGGCTACATGCCTCTGAACTGTGTTACAATGAGGCTCGAAGGCCTATTTATTGTTGAGAAACAATGGAAAACCCTTAACATTCCAAAACCTAACCCTAGGAGATGAAACGCCAAACTGTGGGCCCCGTTTGGGGTAAATTGGTACATCAACTTCCCGGGGTCGTAACTTTGGCATATGATCTCCATTTGACGCATACAATAGCTCGTTAGAAAGATCTATCCGAGCACTACCATTGTTGGAACGGGAAACATTGTTCCATTCCATGGACCCATGTTGCCCCCGAATTCCCCAAAAAACGTCGTTTAGGGCCTCAAAACGGCTCCGGAAGTTCAGGACCCGAAAAATTGCTAAAAATAGTAAGTTGTGCTACAATTAAGGAAACTGAAAATGCTGAGAAAGACAATGGTGGGGGTCCAGGTGGACTTGGCAAGTGGCCACCAATATCCACCTGGATCATTCCTCCCCCCTTAGGAAGCAATGGTCCCCATTGCGTTGAGCTCCTCCATGAGATGAGGAAACTTTTGCTGAACTTGTTCCCTGGTGAGCCACTTGCCCTGCTGAAGGAGTTGGCCTGCTTTGACAACTCGATACAGTTGGATATTCTGTTGGCGAGTGTTCTTGATCTGTGTGTCCATGATCCGATCAGTTGCAGCTTGTTCCATGCAATCTGGATTTAATTCTGTGGGTTTGAGCTATTCTACAATGTCGGATGTGTCTAGCAATGGTGGAAAGTATGGCCGAAGGCAGTCCACATTGAACACTGGGTGCAGGCCAAGGAATGGGGGAATGTTGAGCTCAAATGCATTGTCTCCCATAGCCTTAGTAATGGTGTAAGGACCATATCGGAGTGGTCTCAATTTCCGATAGGCTCCAGTAAGGCGTTCCTTTTGCAAATGCAACTAGAATTTGTCGCCCACCTGAAACTTGTGTGGCACCCGATGTTGATCATGTCGCTGCTTGTACTTGGCATTTGATTTCTCAAGAATGTCATGGACCTGCTGGCGAATATGTTGGATGCGCTCAATGAAGCTGGTGACCTTATCTATTTCGAACTGGACATGAGCTGAATTTATGTGAGTAGCTGCAAGTGGCATGGCCACATCAATGGGGCATAGTGGCTGGAATCCCAAACCCACCTGAAAAGGGCTATGGCCAGTGGAGCTATGAAGAGCTTGGTTGTAGTTGTGCTGAACATAGGGGAGGCTCTCATCCCATGTGCGTGGATGCTTTGAGTTATACATGCGCAGAATGTGCACAATCATCCTATTGACAACCTCTGTCTGGCCATCAGTTTGAGGATGGAAGGTTGTGGACTTCATGAGTTTGGTGTCCAGCATTGACCAGAGACTGGACCAAAATGTGCTGAGAAACCGACTGTCCCGATCTGAGATGATAGACTGTGGGATCCCAAAGTGCACCCACACTCGTTCAAAGAAGAGTTTAGCAGTGGCTTCTACTGTGATATTCTTCTTGCAGGCCACCATAATGGCCATCTTCGAGAACCTGTCGACGACCACAAAAACACAGTCATTTCAATGCTTAGTGGAAGGAAGGCCTGACATGTAATCCATGGAGATGGATTCCCACGGTCAACTAGGGGTAGGCAACGGGGTATAGAGGCCGTGCTTCTTAATGGTCGGTTTGGCAATGGCACAGGCAGTACATGATCTGATGTACTTCCCAACATCCTGTCAAAGATTCGTCCAATAGAAATAATTTTGCAGTACTGCCACTGTTTTCTCGACCCCGAAATGCCCAGCAGCCCGACTGTAGTGTGCTTCCCAAATCATCTTGGCACGCTCGCTTGAAGGAACACAAAGGTGACCGAGGTGGCATAATAGGGCATCCTGGAGGTGAAAATCTGCAACATGCCGACCCTCCAAGAGTGTCTGGTATGTGTGGCCGAATTCTGGGTCGCTTTTGTAGAGAAGTGGCCAATCAGAAGTCTCGTGCCCACAAGAGTTGAGCACGGTGGTTAACGCCATGATCGGTGGTCGACTGAGGCAATCTGCAACATTATTGGTGCTGCCCTTCTTATATTTGATATTCAAGTGGAACTGTTGCAGGTATGTAGACCACTTCTGATGGCGATCATTCTGCAATTTCCCTTGGGTCTGTATGAACTACAGGGGTCGGTGGTTTGTGTGTATGACCGTTTCCTTTCCCAAAATGTAATGCTTCCATTGTCGGCAGGCCTGTACAATGGAATACATCTCTTTATCATAAGTGGGGTACTTCTGGACTATGTCTGAAAGTGTTTCACTGTGATATGCCACTGGATGTCCATGTTGAGTAAGGACTGCCCCAATAGCATAGTCAGAGGCATCTGTCTCGACCTCAAATGGTTGTTGTAAATCTGGTAACACGAGCACTGGTGCCGTGCAGAGGCGATCCTTCAACTCCATGAATGCCTTCTGTTGAGATTCAGACCAAAAGAATTTTGCTTTCGCCCCTCCCTTGGTGACTTGACTCAAGGGCTAAGAAATATGAGAAAACCCCAACACAAACCTGCGGTAGAAGTTGGCAAGACCTAGAAAGTTGCGGAGCTCTGTTAGAGAGGTTGGAGAGGGCCAATCCCGAATGACTTGGATCTTGGCTAGATCGACATGCACCCCCTGTTCATCAATGATGTATCCCAGATACTGAACCTGGGTCATGACAAAAGTGCATTTCTCCAAATTGGCACATAGCTTGTGTTGCCGCAGTGTTTGGAGAACCTGTCGGATGTGGTGGAGGTGCTCTTCCCAACTCTGGCTGAAGATCAGAATGTCATCCAAGTATACTACTACAAAGGATTTGGTGAATGGCCGCAAGATGTCATCCATTAGCCTCATAAAGGTTGCAGGAGCATTCGTCAATCCGAAAGGCATAACCAACCATTCGAAGAGGCCCTCCTTGGATTTGAAGGCAGTCTTCCACACATCAGAGGGTTCGATTGGTACCTGGTGATATCCTGACTTCAGATCGATCTTGCTGAAATATTTCGCCCCCTTTAGTTGGTCTAGGAGGTCATCAATCCGCGGGATCGGGTACCTATTACGGACAGTGATCTTGTTCAGTGCCCGATAGTCAATACAGAGTCTCCACGTCCCATCCTTCTTCTGTACCAACACGATCAGGCTCCCACAGGGCGATGAACTCGGACGGATGTGACCTTTCTGCAGGAGCTCCTGAATTTGCCTCTTGATTTCATTGTTCTCCAGAACGGAGCGCCAATAAATTGGTCCATTGGGTAGCGGCGCACCTAGGGTCAGATCGATGGAGTGCTTAACTTGACAGTGCAGGGGAACCCCTGCCGGGGAGGTGAAGATGTCCTCGTACTCCTCCACAATCTTGTCCATCTGTAGTTGTCGTGTAGAGGGACCCCGTCTGGAAACCGCGGCCACTGTCTTCTTCTTTCCTTGAGGGCGTATCATCAGGAAAACAAATTTCCTGGTTTTGGAAATGATCTTACTGCATTGTTTTGTAGTAATCAAAGAGATGGCGGTAGGTGGTGCTACCTCTGGTATCCTGAACAACTTATTTCCCAATGTAATAATAACAGCACGGGGCCTTGATTCATACACAGCATGTCGCTTCCACAAGTATGGTTGTCCTAGTAATACATCACAAACTTCAAGGGGAGCAATGTCACACAATACCTCATCCGTGAAGGGCTTGATGTTGTATGGAAGGCGACACTGCTGGCTCACGCGAAGATCTCGTCCTTGGTGAAGCCACCCAATGGTGTATGGTTGTGGATGTGTTGTGGTCGGTAAGCCCAACCGCTTCACGACCTCTGTCGAAATGAGGTTCTTTTGACTCCCGCTATCAACAATGAACTGTATCGGGGAGCCCTTTACCCACATCTAGGAGTGGAAGAGACGCTCCTCCTCCTCTGAATCTTCGGGTTCATTTTTCTGGATCTTTGCGGTAGCAACAGTGGCGCTGGGATCCGCATCAATGATCTGCTTCCCTTTTTCATACCCCTTATCGGGTTCTGACTCAGAGTCGGAACATGCATCTGATTCTGAAACCTTTAGCTCAGCCACCAGTGACTGCTTGGCCCGACACTCACTTGTGTTGTGAGTGGAGCTCTTATGGAACTCGCACCATTTTCCAGTGTCCTTTCTCGGCTTCGCGGCGCTGTTCTTTGCTTGCAGCTTCGGCTAGTTGTCTTGGGCTGTCCCGTCTTGGCTTTGTCCTTTATTCTGTGGTTTAGGGGCACCTTTCCCCTGCTTTGGATTCGCAGATCCAAAGTCTCGCTTCTTTTGTTTAAACTTCTGCTCGACCTTGACGGCATATCGGTATGCTGCGCCGAGCGAGGGGATGTTTAGGAATTGTATTTCTTCCTGGATGTACTTGTGCAGGCAGCCACGGTATTTGAGTATCAAATGTTGCTCCGAATCCTTGATACCCAACTTTGTGCGAAGGGTATGGAAAAGATTGGTGAACTCCGGCACGTCTTGGTCCCTTCCCTGCCGCAGCGTGGTCCACTTTATGTATTCATCCTCATAGCTTCCAACAGGGTAGTACTACTCCTTGATGGCATCCCGGAATGAATCCCAGGTGGGTGCGGCTGAAAATAGTGAGCCAGTACTTTCATCCTTCTGCTCGCAGTAGGTTTCCCACCAGTCCTTGACGTGGGGGGCTGCTTTGAGAAGAGCAAAAACAATCTTTTCCCGACTCGAAAATTCATGAACAGAAAAATAACCCTCTAGCAGATTTAACCATTTATCTACGACTTCTGCGTCTATCTGACCCTCGAATATGGGGATTTCAAAATTAACAAGTACCTTAAAGGGTGTGGCGTTTCCAGAGTAGCTGCTGGAAGCTGATGCGTCGCTTCTGGGTAGCCGCTGAAGGATCTGGGCAAAGCTGTCCATCATCGCGTTCCGTTGTCGCTCGAGGGCTTCTTCGAGCAAGATTTTGATGGGATCTCCTACCCCCTCGTCTTTCTTCTCATCCGCCATGGGAGGCCGTCGGGATTTGCGAGGCTGGTCTTGCAAAGGTTCAACCAGTTCAAGCCCTAACTCCTTATATCCCGACCTTGTTGGGGACATGCAAAGAAAAACAGAGAAAAAGCAGACCGCTCTGATACCACTGATCCAGATTTAAACAGGAACGCAACAAATTACAGAGATAACCATATACACAAAGATGCAGTGGAAATAATACTTCATTTCATTAATGGAAAATACTGAAATATGCTTACAACCAGAAATGGAAATAAACCAGCTAGGGCGATGGTAGCTTATCTCTGAGAAGAGATGTGATGGCTACATGCCTCTGAACTGTGTTACAATGAGGCTCGAAGGCCTATTTATTGTTGAGAAACAATGGAAAACCCTTAACATTCCAAAACCTAACCCTAGGAGATGAAATGCCAAACTGTGGGCCCCGTTTGGGGTAAATTGGTACATCAACTTCCCGGGGTCGTAACTTTGGCATATGATCTTCGTTTGACGCATACAATAGCTCGCTAGAAAGATCTATCCGAGCACTACCATTGTTAGAACGGGCAACATCGGTCCATTCCATAGACCCCATGTTGCCCCCGGATTCCCCAAAAAACGTCGTTTAGGGCCTCAAAACGGATCCGGAAGTTCAGGACCCGAAAAACTGCTAAAAATAGTAAGTTGTGCTACAATTAAGGAAACTGAAAATGCTGAGAAAGACAATGGTGGGGGTCCAGGTGGACTTGGCAGGTGGCCACCAATATCCACCTGGATCAGTCACTCTCCTGCCACTTCTCCTTATACGAGCAGTATAACTTCCTTTTTCCATAGATGCAACAACCTATAAAATTATTGCATGCATTTAGACATTAGAATATTTGTAAATTATGCTTTCATACAAGGCAAAAATACTTTTGCTTTGTTACAGGAAATTATCAACATGTATGTTATAGGAAATCGAATTGCATTACTTCGTAGTCTCTCATTGCAAATTACTTCGTAGTCTATCAATTTCCTGCCTGTTCATCAGTTTAGCAACTTTTATATGGATATCTGCTAATGGGGTTCAAGTAGGATTCTATGATAGAAGTTGTAGCGCAATTGAAGGCATTATTCAGCAATCAGTTTCCAAGGATTTTTCTCAGAATTCCCTTATAGCAAGTTGGGCTTATAAGGATGCATTTCCATGACTACTTCGTTAATGTAAGGATAGGAACTAACATACAACCATGTATATCCAAGCTGCATGTTTCTAGTTATAAATGCACCCAAAGTACTGTCTAAATTTAATGCATTGCTGCTATAAATTCAAGTTGTCAGTATCTAATTTATAAATGGATCCAAATATTGTCTATTTTAATGCATTATTGTATATAGTTGATAGTGAACACTATCCACTCAGTTACACAACATTGAATGTTGTTGTTAGTGGTGTATGGATTCTGGACCATTAGATTTACCATCTGTTCAAATTAGATAATTTACAGACCACTCTCATAGCGTTCAATGTTGCTTAGCCTGATGGATAGTGTTTAATTAGAATTGATAAACTCATCCAAGTTGTAAAATGTATCAGATAGTGTTCCTGTAGAATTGGTAAACTCACCCAAGCTGTAGAAGGTATCTTGATATTTAATGCTTTTTAGTTGGCCTTTAGGCATAGGATTACTCTTCTTTTAAGGTTATATCTGTTGTGATGTGCTTTAGGCTTAGAACTAATCTCTTGGTAAGATCATCTGTGTGGTGATTGTTTTTTTAAGAGTATGATAGATCAAGAATTTTGACATTTCATTAGCATTTTTAATAAAAACTTGTTGTTTTAAAATAAGTTTGGTAGTAGTCTATAGGCTTACATTCCATTGCCATCAGTTTTCTTGTTGGTATGCTTTCCATCTGCAAAAATATTGAAAACTCACAATGTTTTAGCTAAGGCATAAGCAAGTGAAATGTGCACATATATTTTGTTTCAAATATCATTTTCCATTTTTTTGTTGTTTGGCATTGCCAAAAATGTCTCAGTACTGCAACTTCTCCATTGCAGTCCATGGCCACCATTCCAATCATAGTAATTAGTTTGGAAACTCAAACAAAATATGGTCATATGCTCTAGAAGAGTGTGATGCCTGTCATAATCACAAGTAATGCTGGGCATAAATTCTATGTTCGAAACAACTTGTAGTTGTGATCAGCGTTGGAATGGACTTATCATCACTTTCAACATTATACAGAACAATATCTTTAAAACTACCACGTTATATCCACAATATTTTAAGTGGCTGATCCATAAGTATAAGTTTAGATCACCTGATGATCACATTGCTAGAGCTTTCTTTTCCTGACAACATGGGAATTAAGTCAATTGCCTGCCTGTTCATCAATTTAGCAACTTTTATATGGATCTCTGCTAGTGGGCTTCAAGTAGGATTCTATGATAAAAGTTGCAGTGCAGTTGAAAGGTTTCGTTCATTCCCATTACAATAGACTTTCATGTAAATCAAGATTCCCATATTGGACAAAGAAAAGTTAACTGAAGACGCGTGAGAAAAGATCTTAGGTTTTTAAAACATTTATCTCATTAAATGGAGAAATTAGAGTTTGAAATAAGAAACTCTACAAAAACTCTATAAAAAGCAGCTGTGTGGTTATATGGTTTCCAATTTTTATTATCAGTCATAAAAAGTTTTAGAAAATTGAACTAAAAAAATTAAGTATGTTGAAGGCATTCATTTTTTTTATTTTAAGGAATGGTTTTAACTTTTCAAAATAGTTATATTTAGAACCTACTTTTTATTCAATGGCTGTTTGTGAAACCATCCAGCGATCCTTTTAGGATTTATGGCTAGACAGATCATGTAAGAACTCTAATAAATGAAAACAATAAAAACAGAACTGTAAGAAGAATGAGTTGTAATTGATATAGCTAACCTGGATATATTGGCAACTATTTTGTGATGTTGTCTTCAAGTTTGCTGGATAGTTTGAAAGCATAAGATGCAACTTCAACAGTGGGTGGACTTCTTTTATAGTTTTTGGCACTTGAATTTAATTGGTGGACATGGATGCACATGGATTACAATGGCTTCATTTTGAATGTGTGGTCTGGATTTAATTTGATGTGATCTAATAGTTGGGAATTGGTTACTTGTTGATCCATGTGCTTTGATCTGTTTTAATGAGAAATAGAGTGAGTTGGGTGTCATTTATTGCAGTTATTGGGTCTGGGTGTCATTTATTGAACAAAGTGGGTTTGAATGTCATTGGGTTGGGTGTCATTTATTGAACATAGGGGGTTTAGTTGTTGAACAACACAGCAGTTATGGCAGACATACATTCCCTTTTATTATGTGCAGGTAGGAATATTGATTTGGGATACAAAGCTTCAATTCTGATGAGTGGGGGTTGAAGTGTCTGCTCCTTTGTACTGGAATAGACCATTTTGGAAGCATTTATGGTTTTAGCTGTTTTCTAGTTGGGTCAATATGATTTGCAGTCTTAAGTAGTAAAATACTATTTATGAACAGTTGTGGGCCCAGTGAATGTATGGGGAAATTTTGGACATAAATTAATACTTATTTATACTTAATGTTATTTATTTTTGTTTAATTATTGGGTTCAAAAGTCTCAATTTATGGTGGTTTGGTGGGACCAGTACTATATCAATGAGTCCCAGCACAACATTAGGAATCTCTCCCCTAGCCTTCTTGCCATTTCCCTCCTCCTGTTAAGTTGGATGAACCCAACACCCACGCCGAGTTAATCGGAGGGATTTTCTCCAAATTCAGACCGCCATTCCGTCAAACGGAGACTCGCACAACCCGAAGTCCGGCAGGTTGGAAATCTTCCGATTTCTGCAAGCATACTCCGTTTTTGAAACCAAAAATGGGAGAGACGGCGAAGTCTGAAGAGATTTTGTGCAAGGCGTATTTGGCAGTGACAACTTGAATTTGTTGACGACAAAGAGAAGATGCGGAATGGTTGGCACAGAATTGGGGAAGTTGAAGGCATTGGGGTCTCTCAGGCAATACACTGTGGCCTCATAAGCATGGGTGGCATGCTCTGCCGTGTGGCAAAGAGAAGATGCGGAATGGTTGGCACAGAATCGGGGAAGTTGAAGGCATTGGGGTCTCTCAGGAAATACACTGTGGCCTCATAAGCATGGGTGGAATGCTCTGCCCAGCTATATCTTCTTTCTTGTTTTGGCAATTTTGTGGACGATCTTTGTCCGGTGGAGATGGCGAATAGTGGTTTCGGAGGCTTTCTCCATATTTGTCAACGCAATGCCATGGTATTGTGATTGGAGGGATAAACAACAGATCACAATGTATTAAAGTTATTTGTAATTTTTATTTGTTTATAATTTCTTTTGCATTTCACAAAATTATATGTGCTGCAGTTTTTGTGGTGCAATTTTTAATTTACATATCAAGATATTTGATCTTTAGAGTTTGATCTCTCTACCCTTAATAAATCTAAAATAAAAATAAATTTATACGGATTTCGATCTTGCCATACGAATTTCTGACACCCACTTTCCCTCTTTCGCAATCGGATCCCCTAAAATTGGCGGAAATTTTTCCCCGATCTTCCACCGGATGAGGCTGGGAATCGTGCTGTCAGGAATATGGAGTGTTTCTCCATACTTGTCCACACAATGCCAACACGGTGTAGTGGGAGGAAAACATCGGATCACAATCTGGAAACGTAGAGCTTGACAATTGTTGATCTCAAAATCTTAAATCAAATGGAATCCTCTTGCAGTGTGGATTTAAGATGGGGAAGCGCATATATATATAGATAGAAATACACGTATTGATTGTCACTTAACAGGCGCGGTCCTAAGATTTAAAACGTGTGAGAAAACATTGACTTTTGGAGATTTGTCACGGTGAGCCATTACCTGTCACTATGATGGAATTTGAGTGGCCAATTGCCATTTTGCGTTAAAAATGATGAAAACAACTGGGATGGCAGAAACCTAGGGGAAAAATGATATATATCCATAGAAATATTGATCGTCACTTAACAGGCACGAGATTTAAAACGTGTGAGAAAACATTGACTTTTGGAGATCTGTAACGGGGAGCCATTACCTGTCATTATGATGGAATTTGAGTGGCCAATTGCCATTTTGCGTTAAAAATGATGAAAACGACTAGGATGGCAGAAACTTAGGGGAAAAATGATGAAAACGACTAGGATGTCAGATACCTACGAGTGTTTCATATTTGAAATTCCTACCCTAAACCTAGATCCCGTTGGTATGCTTCTGCTACGCTTATGCAAAGGTGTACATCATCCTATTTAGAGTGATTTTAGATTCGATGGTGCCAACTGTGCATATGGAATATTTACTGAATATCCTATAGTTGTATAAGATATTTATTGTTGAGCATTTTTGAGCGAGCGTTACAAGCAGGGGTTAAATTTGACACCTGTATGCCTGTTTTTTGCGTTTTTACAAGCTAATTATTATTGGTTTTTAAATCTGCACGTTATTACTGATTAGTTAATAATATTTGAAAAAGTCATATTGATAGGTATATTGAAAATTGACCAGTTTTAATTTCTTTATATATATATATATATACCACATATTGCAGTGACAGCACTCCGGAGCCTGCACTACGCTCGTCCTGAGGCATCATACATGGGTAGCAAACCAATTGCTACCCAATTATTCTAAAAATGAAAAGACAGAGAGAAGCCAATTTCTGAACGAACACAAAGTACTAAGTAGCACAGAGCAAGTAAGCACGTGATAGACCTTAGCTGAGAAAAGTTCCCATCGACCAACAAAATTCCAAATAAATGTATTGCTTTGAGAAATTTTATGTACCATTCAATATAACATCCGACTTTCCTCCACTAATTTTCCTCCTTCCGTAACGTACTCACGCAGCCCCTGTCTATGCCATATGGAAATGTAACGAGCGAATGTTAGACTACACTCTATAAAACCGTTGTAGATCATCAATTGCGTATAGTAGATAAACTTTGTAAAAGGGCATCAAAATGAATCAAAGTTTTATATTCGAGTAGTTGGCATCGTGGATTGGTTACCACTTTGTACCTCCGTTGGTAGATTAAACAATGTTTATAATAAAATGAAAATTTGAAATAAATTTATTATTTTGTATTTATATTAAAATACTAAGTTTTGCTATTCCACAATAATAAGATTTGTTGAAGCTCTAAAGTTGTCACGATGAGAAGATTACATAGTTAACACCGCAACGTTAAGTGTGAAGGTCATCTCGACTTTTTATGCACTATGAATTAATTGTCATCTTGACTTTCTTTGCACTATGAATTAATTGTCATGTTGGTGATTCGTGACCTCCCAGAGTCCCACCTAAGTTACCACTTATCAGCCTATCATTTATGTTCACAGCTTTCAGACTCGTGTTAGAGATCGCAGTTTGAGAACAGATTGCAGACCACTCGCAAAGTTTGAAATTCTAGCATTTTAGATATTGCAGTTTGAGACAGATTGCAGACCACTTGCACAGTTTGAAATTCTAGCCATTTTAGAGATCGTAATTTGAGAAAAGATTGCAGACCACTCGCACAGTTTGAGAACAAGAATCTATTTGGTAGTTCTTAAGCTTCTTGCTAGTAGGGTTTCTTACACTTGGTTCTTTTGTGTTTTTGTCGCAAAGTTTTCAAGTATATAATGCAATATTGAAACAGTGGCTCCAATGAATATATTTATAGTTTTGATTAAAAGTGATTTTAATATGAATAGAGTTTGTATTACACATATTTGTAGTTTAGTCATGAGATCTTGCAAAATACTCTTCCTTTCACCGTTCTTTGAATTTCTTCGGCTTGTTCTTGCAATAATTTTTCTTTCCTATTCACATAAATTTAGTAAGACTCAATTCTTCTCTCTCCTCTCGGTCCTTTATGGACCTCCGAGTAAGCCTCAGCTCTCCTCTCTCCTCTCAGTTCTTTATGGACCTCCAAGGTCTTGGTTCTATCAGTGTCTCTTTTCTCCCCCTTATCTCATCATCCTAGTTTCTACTCCAGGAAAACTTAATTTGACTACCAATCCAAATAACTAAAATGCCCATCTTATTGGTATATTGGAAAAGCTCGGTAAGATCGCCACCCAAACCCATAAAGGGAAGGCTAAAGCAAAGTGAAATCCGCAACCAAACCCATCAAGAGAAGGCTAAGGCAAGGTGAGAACCGAGATTGGTCCCCAAACCAACTAAGGATGCTTGATCCCCAAACCACAAATTTATAATCACTTTTCACTATCACGATGGGCTCCAGTTCCACGGCCTCACCCTCCCTTTAGATTAGGAAGGAAGGACGATTTCAATGCGAAAAGAAACGGTGATGGCTAATGCATTGCATCAACACCTGTATTGTCAAATTTGGCATTTCCCTTACGTTTATATAGACCTCAGACTCAGAATGACTTTAAATTTATATCATTTTTAAAAATGGTGTCTTTTCATCGTTTTAAACTTCTTTTAAAATAAATCTATGAAACACTATATTTTTATATATTATACATCTTAAATTTACCGTTAATTAAAATTAAAAAAATAATAATATAAAACATAGAATAATTAGACTACGTTATAAATATATATATAGGAATCATATTACGCTGGAGAGTGCTATAAAAGATTTGGGCTGGGCAATAATTAAGCGCACAACCAATGCCAAGAGTCACTAGTTGCTTATTTTAGTGAATACTTATATCACATAACTAATTTCTTTTGTTGAATTTTAGTTGCAACAATATTTACATTCACTATTTTCATATGAGAATAGTTATGAATATATATTTTTTTTCATTTTATAATATATATTTTTGTTATTTTTTAGAAATAAAAAAATACAGGTATGTAGATACATGTTTTGCATCTATTTTCTCACTATATCCATCTTAAAAAAACGCTGAATATTTCAACAACCTGGAAAAATCATAAAAAAATTTCATCAACACGTCTCAAATGAAAGTATAACAATAACATTTAACTTGATTGGTACAACACAGCATGGAAATTTTGTAACAATTATAAATACAATTTGCAAAAATTAGATGAAACTTGTACAAATAAATATTAAAAATCATATGACAATTTAAAAGTAAAACCTTCGTTAAAAAAAAGTTCTATGACGAGTAAAAACACCCGTCTAATTTAACCCCTGCTTACAAGTCTCAAAAGAAAAAAACAAGAATTCAGTTCATAACGTACGACGTGGAGAAAGAGATAAAGTGAAATATGAAGGTGCACGTGTATTCATTTTTGTCAAGAAACGAAATGTGGAGTCCACACGCGCTTATCTCCGAGTCATCGAGCATCCACTTTTGGTTTGGGTTGTGGTTAGCAGTGGACCACCAACACCCGTCAAATTTAACCCCTGCTTACAAGTGTCAAAAGAAAAAAACAAGAATAACGTACGACGTGGAGAAAGAGATAAAGTGAAATATGAAGGTGCACGTGTATTCATTTTCGTCGAGAGACGAAATGTGGAGTCCACACGCGCTTATCTCCGAGTCATCGAGCATCCACTTTTGGTTTGGGATGTGGTTAGCAGTGGACCGCCGGGGCATTTGTATTTTTTGAATGTGACAACATATATATATATATTTATATTTATATTTAGATTAGGGCCAATTTCAGTGTTAATGGAAAAAAATCTTCTCACTAATAAATTATATATTAGTTATATATATAGAGTTTTAGAATTTCTTATATTTTAGTGTAAAATTTTAAAAAAGGAAATTTATTTTAAAATTAAAAAAATTTAATTAATATTATTACTCTTTAATATGTAAAATTTTGATTAATATTATTAATTTTTAATAAGTAAACCGTTAAGTGATATATATTTTTTTAATATTTTATTAAATAATTAAATGAATATTTAAAACATTTTTGGAAGAAAAAATATTTTTTAAAAAACCATATTAGAAGATTTTGGTGCGTGTGGTTCATCTTTAGAATAAGATGAAGAAACACATCAAGGCAGCCAATTAAATAGGAAGCCAATTAAATAGGAAGCACGCCATCTTAATGATTAAAAGAAAACGAGTATATTTGATTTGGAGAGGAAAAAGGAAATATTTTATATTATTTAAATAATTTTTATAATGAACCAATTAATTTAAATAATCATTTTTTATAACTAAATAATCTAAAATATATATAAATTAAATTCATAAAATTAACTTTAGATTTGACTAGGAAAAGAATAAGATATAAATAAATATATTATAACAAATTCATAATTAAGGGAAGGGAATAATAAAATAATAAACATTATTCCTTCTTAAGATAAAGTAGGAATAAAATAATTTTAGATGAATGATAATATATAAAATGCAACAAATTAAAATTAAAAAAAAATAATAATAAAGGATATAAATAACTATGGACATTATTTTCTACCTAATTATAAAGGATTAAATATAAAAATCTAATCTTTTAGTTAAAAATTAAATGGACAATATATATTCAAAATTATAAATTAAAGAAAAATATGGCTTATGAGTAAATGAGAAATAAGAATATAAATATAAATATATATGGATTAAAAAAAATTATAAATCAGGTAAGGGAAATAACCTATAACAATGAATCAAGATTAAAATTACATAAAGAGGAAGAATGGAGAAAAAGAAAAGAAAAGAGGATTGATAAATCATACAAGGAGAAATCAAAACAAAATACAAACAGGGAAAAAACTATACAAAGACGAAAAAATTAAGAAGAAAGGGAAGGAATCCAACAACTACTAATTTTCCATCCGTCATCCCTATTGAGATTACTGGGTGTCTTCTCAATTTCAATGGCTTCCCTAAACTTATGGTGATGAAAATGAGAAATATTCATAATAACGTTTGTCTCCTCAATGCATATATGATGATCGGTCTTCTCTGCATGTTCCGCCAAAGCCGAAAAGTAGGTCCTTCCATGCTTGATATCAACAACGTGTTCCTTAATCCTCTGATTAATAGATCAACCAGTTTCGCCAATGTATGAGGTTCCACAAGAACACGGGGTGACATAAACACCTTTTATATCCATATGGTTCACATGGTCTTTAACAAATTTTATGGAACTTCTAATGGTGTTGAGGGGCCTAAAGGTTGAGGGAACATTATGATTCTTGATGATTTTCGCAATCTTGTATGTCGTCCCTTGGATGAAGGAGAGGTGAATTCCTGAATTACGATCAACGGGGTCTTTCTTAATCTTAGGACCTTAACTAGCTTTGAGGAAAGCTTTAATACCCTAGTGCTCTTTCTTAATCTTAGGACCTTTACTAGGTTTGAGGAAAGCTATAATACCCTAGTGCCTACTATATCCATTATTAACAAAAACATTAAGCAGATAGAATTTTCTTTAGAAAGGTGGTCTTCATAAAATCTTTAGAGTAGGAGTTTTCTTTAGAAAAGTGGTCTTCATGAAATCCTTAGAGTAAGAGTGGCTAACTTAGTGAGAACACCTATCTTCTAAGCAGGAAAAATTTCCATGCACAAAAAGAAAATTTGTAATCTCTCATTTTAATTTTATATTAAATTTTCTGTTTGTTTTCTAATATTTATTATTAAATTTATTTATTTGAAATGATTTCATTGAATATTTAAAATTTAATTTATCATTTTATAATCAGTTAAAAATTATAAAATAAAAATTTAATAATGTTTGAATATAAAATTGTTTATAAAAAATATACAAATAATATGTAAAAAATAAAAATATATAAATGACATGTGAAGAAAACTGATTATTGAAATTAATTTTCATTAATTTCCTTATAACTTATAAAAATATATAATTTATACATTGATTTATCTTCATTGAATGTTTAATAATTAACCTTTAGATATTGCATTCCATAAATATATTTTAAAATTTAATGAATATTTAATAGTTAACTTTTAAATGTTGCATTCCATAAATATATTTTAAAATGTATTGATGCTCATGTAAAATAATTGAATTAATATACAACTCACATTTAATTCTCCAAATTGACATGAGAACATGTAGAGTTACAATTTAATTAAAAATATTGATTAATTTATTTAAAAAATATTTATAATAATTATTATTTTATTAAATAAAGTTTAATAATTAATAAAAATGTAACTGATAAAAAAATAAAAAATAATTACACTTAAGTACAAATATTTTTTAAATAATAATAATATATTTTTTAAAACCGTAAATAAAATTGTAAAATTAATGTTATAATATATCTAATTTTAATTATAAAACCACTTTTAACTTATAGAATCATGCACTATTTTCTAATTGGTAAGTTGTGTTAGGAAAAAACATCATTTAGTATGTCAGTGATGCTCTATTATGGAAAATAGTACTATTTAGTAAGTTAATGATTGCAACGAATGGGCAAGGACTGTGCCAGCGATATTTAAGAGAAAACGTTGACTTTATTGCATTTTTCCAATGACAGGTTGTGCTAGGAAAAACACATCATTCAGTATGTCAATCATGCTCTATTATGGAAAATACTAAATTGTTTATTTTTGGTACGATATGGATAAAAGATAGCAGTTTACTCAAAATGTTTTTGGGTCTTGAAAATAATGGAAATTTTGGTTAGATTTTGATAAAATTTGGTAGAGATTTTTGTAAATCTAAATTACAGTAGTGAAACTTCATATTTATGAGTGTGTCAATTTTTTTTGATAGTACTGAATCTATTTCCACTATCAAAAATATGATTCAAATACTACTATAACAAAATTTATTAAAAATAATTACTCAAATTCCCGTCATTTTGACAGTCTAGACAATTCCTCTGCCCGACTGCTAACACAAAAGAGAAAAGAAAAGACAATTCCTCTGCCCGACTGCTAACACAAAAAAGGAAAGAAAAGAAAGACTAAAACCATCATTGACTTACACCATTCGCAAAAAAACACCACTACTAATTTAAAAGAACAACTTATCAAGATTAGACAAATAACCAAAGTCAGCCTTGTTTGTTCATAGACTATATTCATCAAGTTATTTCTCCGAGTCAATAGACGGTAATTTCTGAAACCCGCTGTCGCAAGCCCACTCCGTTTCTATAGCCAGAGACCATCGTGATGGCGATGGCGGTTTCTCCCTCCGCTTATTCTTCTTATTCATATTGTCCGGAGAGGGAAAATTCAAAGGGATTTCGTTCAAGGCATATTTGGCCGCAGCATCCTGAATTTGCTGATGAGAAAGAGAAGAGTCAGGCGGAATGGCGGGCACGTAATCGGGGAAATTGAATTTGGCGTTTGGGCCTCTGAGGCAATAGAGTGCGGCATCGTAAGCACGGGCGGCTTGCTCGGCAGTTTTATAGGATCCTAGCCAGATCCTCACCGTCGATCTCGGCATCCGAATTTCGGAAACCCACTTTCCCCATTTTCGCTTTCGGATTCCCTTAAATTGGCGGCAAGTTTTTCCTCTATCTTCCTCTGGTGGAGGCTGGGAATGGTTCTGTCCGGACTCTGCGGGGTTTCTCCACATTTGGCGAAGCAATGCCAACGCTGTGTAGTGGGAGGGAAACATAGAATCACAATTTGGAGGCGTTGTCAACTCCATTGAAAACGCAGTGTGTTGCGGAATTAAGATGCAGAGTCGCATATGTCTATGTATATATATGCATGGAAATACACGCGGTGAAAGCGCGTATTGATTTCAAACCTGGTACAAATTTTTCAATTTTTGGGAAGTTTTGACGGTGACCAATCAGTAATCACCGCGGCAAGCCATCTTTCCTATGCTATACTGTATTTAATGTTCATAAATACATCTTCTGCATCTCTCCATACAGACGAAACACATGGATTTTTGCATGACTAACATGAGCATGCATGTGACTTCATTACCGCATTTCCCATCACTCAAACTTTCCGAATAGTCTTGCCCTCGTTTTCCAGCTGACGGCGTCAGTGTCAAGCGCTGGCACAGCCATAACTAATAGTTAATAACTAGATATGCGTAATTATTGAAAGCGTGGGTGCAGTTAATAAAAGCTCAAAAGTCGTGTGAATAATGGTTTAATAACTGGAACATAGTACACTTAATTATTTGGATTTAATTAAAACTCACCCCTTGACTTCTGATATGTGATTCGTGGATAAAAGATAAAATAAGATAACTAAAGACATTATGTAAAAAATATAATATTTTAAAATATTTTAGATGGAATATTAGAAAACTAATAAAATATAAATAATGAAAATATTAGATATTTGTTAATAACTTATGGGTGGGAAGGATATATTCCAGGGTTATACTAAAATATAATTTTTTAAATATTTTATACAGAAAAATAGAAAACTATAAATAATGAAAACATTAGATATTAGTTAATAACTTATGTGTGGGAAGGATATATTGAAAGGTACAAGTAAAGAAGAAATAGTTTAAAAGTTTTATATTTTTATTTCATAAAATTATATTAATGAAATTTGTAGGGGGTAAAAATTGTGAGGATAAATTTATTTATAACACGTGAGAGAAACAAATGTATTATAATTAATTTAGATTTTATTATTTATGTAAAATGAGAGTTTTTTTTATTTGCATAACATAAATTTGAATTTCACATTTTTGAAAAAAATCAAGTTATATGGATATAAATAGTTCTCTAAATTTCATTTTGTTCGTCTAATATTAATTTCTCCTTAAATATCCATTGTTTAAGATTTTTTATGAAAATAAGATTAATATATAAAAATGGTGGTGTATGGTTTAATCCCATGAAAATAACAACTAGATTCATAATAATTATTTGAGTAAATAAATATTAGGGGAATTTTGAGATCAACAATAAACCTCAAAACAAAAAAATGTATTAACAAAATAAAATTTAAAAGAACAAATAATATTCAAAATGATAATAGAGTCTTTAAGAAATAAGATTAATATATAAAAAAAATGTGTTGTATGGCCTAATCCCATGAAAATAGCAACTAAATTTATAATAATTATTTGAGTAAATAAATATTAGGGGGATTTTGAGATCAACAATAAACCTCAAAAAAAATTGTATTAACAAAATGAAATTTAAAAGAACAAATAATATTCAAAATGGTAATAGAGTCTTTCAAAAAATAAGATTAATATATACAAATTGTGTTGTATGGTTTAATCCCTGAAAATAACAACTAAATTTATAATAATTATTTGAGTAAATAAATATTAGGGGAATTTTGAGATCAACAATGGACCTTAAAACAAAAAAATGTATTAACAAAATGACTCAAATGGAGTTGGCGATTCTTGGATGCAAAATTCAATTCCTGATCTAGTGTGCCCACTTGATGTCTAAAAATTCAATTCCTGATCTAGTGTGCCAACTTGATGTCTAAAAATTCAATTCCTCATCTACGTGCCCACTTGATATTTGAGTAAACCTACACTTGATATTTTACTAAACATACATAAAAAAAATACTATAAAAAAAGTTTTCTTTCTTTTCATTTATAAATTCATAATTCTTATTTTATTGTTTTAACAATTATTTTGTTATTATCCTTTAAAAAACCCATTTTAAACCTCAAATTTCTCTTAATAAAAAAATCGTGTTAGAGTATCAATAAATAATGATCTTTTTAGAAAAATATTGTGATAAACTGAATATGGATGATTACAATTGGATATAGTTTCCATTTCATATTACTTAGCAATCAATAATATGATTCTATATGTATTCTCAAAATAGAATAAAGAGCCACATTTTACAATAATACTCAAAAATACCAACATGATGATATCTAAAATCCTTTCATAAAGTGTCCTCCCATTTGCTACTAAATTTTTGGATAGAATGGGGTGAATCGAAGAAGTGGTAATGATTGCATTCCAATCCTTTTATGCTCCACCAAGAGCCAAACAAAGAGTGTCCATCCATTTAACATGGCCCAAATACTTATTGTATTTACACCAATTTGACATATATTAAGGCATCCTTATTCTTAGGCAAATAAGTAATTGAATTTTTAACCCATGTTTTTTTTTAAATTTATCTATGAAACAATCAAATAGTTTACGCATCAACTTTATTGGGAGAAGAAAAAAATACAAAATTTATATCCATTTTTTTATGAGAAGAAGAAATATTTAGAAATACATTCAATGATATTGTTTAGATACGCCTCCATTATCTCTTGATCATAAAATTTAACCAACGTGAGTAGTCATTGTCCTTTCTCAAATAGAATCCTTCAAAGGTTATTTATGTGTTTTATTTCCTATGTTCCCTTCTAAGGTTATTTATGTGTTTGATTTCCTATGTTCCAATCATCTAGGGATCTAGGCCTATTTGATTTTTTTTCAATTCACAATTATTCATCTTACAATACCATAAACCTAAGGGTAGCAAGCATTCTAAAGTTTCTAAAATATTGATCGGTTTATCTATTGTTCATTCTTTTAAATATATATCAGTTATTCATATTTATTCTATGACTTTTCTCTAATAATCATCATTAGTTATTGGCCTCCATAGGCTCTTGGTTGTAATATATTTTCCAAATAAGAAAGAGTTCTTGAACCATGAAGCTCTACTAAACCACCAATATCATCCATTTCCCAATATTTTCTCTTTAAAAAATCTAAAACAAAAAAAATCCTCATCATATTACTTATTGACTTTGGAACAAATGCATATAAACATAGCATACAAGAATGCACCCAAGAACAACTTTGAATTATCTTTTCTCTCATAACAAAAACTAAAAAATATCCTCGTTGTCTTAATTATTGTCTTTGAAACAAATGCTAGAAAAATATAGTATACAAGATTATAGTTAATGTGCAACAACCATGCATAACACCCACGTACTGATTTTGAACACACTGAAAAGACTTCGCAAAATATATACGCTTTTTTGAACACATTTAAAAGATTTCGCAGAATATATATATGTTTTTCTGAACACACTAAAAGGACTTCGCAGAATATATATGCTTTTATGAACACACTGAAAAGACTTTGCAAAATATATACGCTTTTCTGAACACACTAAAAAGACTTTGCAGAATATATATACATTTTTCTAAACACACTAAAAAGACTTCGTAGAATATATATGCTTTTCAGTGTGTTCAAAATTTGTACATGGGTGTTATGCATGGTTGTTTCATACATACATTGATATGTTTTATGGAAGTCGCGTATGTCTTCTAGGGTTTCGCAATATGGCTTGTTGATGACATTTCATCTGTTCTGCTTTGTTTGTTGTTGTCTGTAATGATGTCTCTATCATGATAATCTGTGTTTGACCGTACTGGTTGAGTTGAGTAGGTTATGGAATGAAATGTTGATTAGTAAATATGTTACTGTGTTGTGATATGTAATTAGATTAATGATCTATGATTGATGTAGTAATTGGTTCAATGGTTATTTCAGTATTACAGTGATTCATATTCAGTTGTGATTTGTACACAGGTCATCTTTAGAGGAATCATGTACATACACAGGTGTGCTTCATAGAAGTAGCATATACATTCTGACATGTGTTTGATCAGGGTTTACTGTGACAACATTTATTTTCTATGATGAATAGTACATGGTCTAGTATACTTATGAGTGGTTAAGCATTGATATGATATGATATGAATTTCTTTGATCTAGTTGCATTGGTTGACAAAGATTCAGTGATTGATTCGATGATTCAGTTGGTTCAATGATTGGGTGATTTGATTTAGTGATTGATTTGATGATTCAGTCGATTCAATGATTGGGTGATTTGATTCAGTGATTGTTTTTACAATTGTTACTTAGTTTGAGCTTAATAATAGAAGTGGGTCCAATCTAAAAATATGATGAAAGGTGGCTTACATTTTTTATGTGTTGAGCCAGGTGGATCTAGTATGAAACATTATGAAACGTGGTAACCAAGAGGTGTTGATGGTTGGAGCCTTCATTGAGGGAGTCGAAGCTTCCTTCGAGTAGTAGTTGGAGAATTTGTGCAAGGGGTAGGAGCTCCCTTCGGGTAGGAGTCGATAAACGAGATCAAGGGGTTGGAGTTCCCTTCCAATGGGTGCTGGAGAATGAGAGAAGGTTGTAGCCTTCTACAGGTGGGTCCTTGTATACTGGTATGAGTTTGCGCTAATACAAGATTGTAATATGTTTTCCTTTGTAATAAAAGAAGAAGACAAAGATGACGACAGTGATGGCTCTATCCCACATTGGGTTCCCACATACAACCTCAGTGTTCTATGTGTTTTGCTTATGTTTTGTGTTAGCTTCTCTTTACTTCTCATGGTTTCTTCTTAATAAATGAATAATGACATAATGATGCACTAGTTAAAGATGAATATTTGATGGAACATACGGAAAGTTAGTTAATTGAATATATGTGGCTTTACTTCATAGAAGTTCCGTATATATGTGGTTTGCATAAATGACAGTAGCGTACGAAATGAAGAATATTAAATGAAAAGTTTAAAGTGAATTTAAAATACTAATTCACCAACCCCCTCCCTCCCCCTCCCCTCTTAGTATTTTTCCCAACACTAAGAGATCTGAGGAAGGTCAAATTGCTTGGGGAAAGAGGTGCCTTGCTTGTCCAAGGAAGGAAAATTAGAATTTTTATGACAACCATTAAAGTGTGGTCGGTGTGCCTTTAATAGGTAGGTCTGCTGAAGAGTCATTGGGCTGAAGTGTCTAGTGAATGTGATTGTTCTGCATGCATGTTAGTTTTTAATGTCTTGGTTATGCATGCATTGTGATTATTATGTTTATCATGCATAGTAGGTTAGAC
This sequence comes from Pinus tabuliformis, assembly GCA_031772625.1. Classification (NCBI taxonomy): domain Eukaryota; kingdom Viridiplantae; phylum Streptophyta; class Pinopsida; order Pinales; family Pinaceae; genus Pinus; species Pinus tabuliformis. The sequence goes on along the minus strand of CM062812.1, from coordinate 449,092,995 downwards.
ATGCATCGTGGTGGTCATTATTGCAATAGTTTCATCATGATGTTGTTCGTGTCATTATGTATATTATGCTAATACCAATTGATGTTGCATACAGGATAGCCTCCCATCAAACACACTAAGGTATGATTGGATTATGTCTATAATTGGTTTAGCTAAAATGGCATGTTTGCAAGCGATAAAAGATTAGATATGACGAGCAGAATGGTGGATTACAATTCACGTGACTCTCCTTACAGATCATCCAAGTAGAAAGGAGATGAGTATTCTCCTGATTTAGCAGATACACTGAGATGTTTGAAGCAAAAGATCAGAAGTTGCAAGGCAGACAATAACAAGTTGATTGAGTCACAGGAAAGACTTGTGAAAGCTCAGGAAAATCAAGTAGAAGATAATGCAGTAATCCTTCATATCCTATCAAATTTGCATTGACAAGAACAGTTGAGGATCATCCATGGGCAAGAGGAAAGGACTAATGAGGAATATGATATCAGGTCTCAATCATGATACATGTTGGACATGGATGATACGTTGAGAGGTGGTAGATGGTTGGATACACCTGACAGGATGCATTAGAGGCCCTCCATCAATCCAAACGGTGACACCAACACTCCTTGCTACTCTGATAGTGGATGAGATGCCTCAAACCATTTACTATGTCTTTGAGTAAGAAGCCCCATGAGAAGTTCACCCATGTGCTTTTTGTCACCATACCTCTCACCCTACGTCAGTCTCTAGCAAGAAAGAGAAACAAACGAAAACAACTACCCCAAACTCAACCCCTTTCAATGTTAGAAGCCATATGTATATGCAAGCACTTTTGTATATGCATATAGATATGCAAGCAGATATAGAGAAATCCACTTTCATAAATGCGCTTTCATTCCTGCATATGAAACTGTCAATATATTTAATCTCTTTTTGATATTTAAGCATAGTTTCATTTCTAAGTTAAGGTCCCACCTACAACGGTCATGTCAACTCCCAATTTTTATATACACACATATATTAAAGTGCATGTATATGAAAGAAATATTTTGTATATGTGTGAATTTTGTAATTGCACACAAATATAACAACATGCATATCTAACAACCACACATGTATATGCAGAAGCGCATATAGGAAAATATTTATAAAATATTATTGTCATATTTGTTGTTCTCCTAATACTTCAAATTTTTATAGGTACTCTATAAATGGGATCTCATGCAAAATGATGCCATGCATGTCCGCCACTTGTCATTGGTGAATGATTTAGTTAAATGATGTGTCAAAAACATTAACATCTTTTCATAAAATAAAAAAACAAATTCTTTTTCAAAAATTTGAATTTCCTATATGCACTTTCATATAACACTTCATTTCTAAGGGCTTTAATGGAATCCATATGACCAAGTGCAGACAAGAAATTTAATAGGTATTTCACCTATTCATTTATATTCATATCCAAGCTTAAAATTTTATACACTATATTTCTTTATACTCGAAGGCCCAAATAACCAAATAACCTGTTACGTGCGAAATCAAGACCATTTTTGGAACCTCAACCAAATTCTTTTGCTTTTGATGAATTCAGATCATGACTTCAATCTCATGTCCATGCTGCCTACAACCCTAGACAATAGGATTCTTGCATGGCATGGTATGGTCCTACTTGAGAAAATTAAAATAAAAAGAAAAATTCTACCAAACAAATCCCAGTGCAAGTCCTGAGACTTCGGGAGTTCTCATGTGGAAATTTTGAGAACCAATCAAAACTTTCCACTTGGTTCTCTTGCCATGTCATGTCTTCCATGTCACTGCCACATCATCTCTTCCATGTCACTACCATGTCATCACTTCGATGTCACTGCCACCTAATCTTCCAAGTCAACACATTTCCATGTGTTATTCTCTGCTACCTCCATGTGTCAAATACCGCCTATCCAATTAACCACCTAAAAGTGAAAAAAATGAGTGTCACATGTCATCACCCTTTGTTGCCACGTTGGTGTCCTCTGCCACCTAGACCCACCTGTCATTCCATCTATATCACCATTATGTTGGGGTCCACATGTTGGCTAAGGTAAGGAATTATAGATCCGACTATTTCTTAAGCATTTCTCGGTTGCACTTGTAGGCGCCCAGATGCCTAGATATAAACAAATTATCCAAATGTATCATATATCTAGTTATTAAGCCAATGTGATGCGCAACAAAGGTCTTGATTACTGGATGCCTCAATGCATCCTGAGATGGTCTAGATTCAATTATAAGATGACAAGTGGTTGTCATGCATGGCCTCATTTTTCATGAGATACCATTTATAGAGTACCTATTAAAATTTGAAGTATTAGGAGAACAACAAATATGACAATAAGCTTTTATAAATATTTTCCTATATGCACTTCCATATCTACATGTGTGGCTTTTAGATATGCATGTTGTTATATTTGTGTGCAATTACAAAAGTCACACACATACAAAAGTTTGCTTTCATATGTGTGCAATTTAATATATGTGTGTATATAAAAATTGGGAGCCAACATGAGCATTGTAGGTGGGACCTTAACTTACAAACAAAACTATGCTTACATATAATGAATGTGTTCATAGTTGAGCATTTGTATCAAGTATGAATCTTGGAAGGCTATATACATTTGTGTATGTTTTTCATTCATCATCATGAAGAGTTACTTGATCAACAATGAAGGCTTTGGTCTCGGCCAACCTTTGTTGTTCTATTCTCATTTTGGCTTGAAATATTTTCCTTTCAAGGGCCTTGGCTTTAAGCCTTTTCTCTTCATTTATGGCCTTTCAAAGGGCCCCTACTTTTGAAGGGAATTGCTTTCTTTGTTTTTCCCTTTTCCTTATTTTGGGGTAGTGAATAGGAAGCAAGTCATAATATTCTCTCTGTTGCATTTTGTTCCATAACTCTTCATATGTGAGCATGTCTTGGAACATGAGTTCTTAGGGAGAGACTAATGTTCATATGGATGTAAGAGTTTCATATACTTGCAATGCTCTTTAACTATATGATGGGGGTTGTGTCTTTTAAAAATTCTTGTGAGGAGCTCAAGCTCCTTTTTTTCCTGCCCAAGGAAACTTTGCCAGATCATAGTTGTATATTTTGATAGCGAAGCCCGACCATGACCTTGTATTGATGTTTGCTAAAAATAATGTTATCCCAAATTCCATAGTTTGATCGACATATTTTAACATATAAGTATTTGAAACTTATTTTATGCATTCCCATGGTTTATCTTTTATGGTTTTTATTTCATGTTATTATGCCATGTTATGTATATGTATATTTTATGATTATGGTAATGGTGTTGGTGTCGGTTGCATCACCCCAGTTGGGTGAATTGGAGATGTTTCAAGTCCCAATATATAAGTATCAAATTCTTGATACAACATCATTGGTGATTGCTTTAACCCATACAGGGAATTTTTTAGCATGCATATCGACTCTTTCTTTCCTTTCACAACAAAACCTTCTAGTTGCTTCATTTAGTTTTCTTCTTCTAAATCCCCAAAAAGGAATTTTATGTTCACATCCATTTGTTCTACTTCAAGATCAAAAGCAGTACAATAGATATAAGAAATATAATAGAAGTAAACTTAGGAACAAGAGAAAAAATATCAACAAATTTAATTCCTTGTAACTGGGAATAACCCTTTGCTACTAACTAAGATTTGCATTTCTCCTTTTTTGATAGCATGTTTGTACCATGTGCATACTTAATGCCTTGTAAGTTAGGAGAATGTTGAAACTCTCTAGGTTGTCCTAATGATAACAACTCCTCCTCAAAATGTGTTATATAAGGGGAAAATTTTACAAGACTCCAATGGTGTAAAGATATGAGTTTTTCACCATTGGGAAAGGTTCAATTCCAATGAGGCTTCCCTAGACCCATGGGACACCTTGACTGATTGAACTTGTGGTTACACCCAAAGAGAGGATGAAAGATTGAAATGAGAAAACTCACAGTACTTTCTTACATCTTGAGGTAGGAAGTTGTCCATGCATTCTCCCTTTTCACTAATGATCATACCACTTTTGAGCTTGGTGTGATTGGTAACCTATTTGATCAATTCTATCATTGGAAATGCTAATGCCCTTCCCATTACCAAATGTAAAGTTGATTTCTTGATAAAATTGAAAACAAAATAATCTACCTTTCATTGGTATTGTTAACTATATGGTGTGAAGTATGTGTGTTATTAGTTCTTGGACATAGTATACACGTATTTCTAGGATAGAATCATCATCGACAATCATATCCTTTCTTTTCTATCCCCAAATCAAAGGATCCTCATATCCAAATTTCTCTTTGACAATGAAATAACATCTGATCATCTTCCTAATTTATATTCTTTCTCGTGTATCGTCATAGGGATAGATGTTATGACTGCTTCCTTAGCCTTCATATTTGGATTATTTGGATATTTCCACACTACAACTCCTTTTTGTAGCATTTCTTTGTTTGAATCTACATGCAAAAAAAAAAAATCCAATTTTTTATATAGAAAAAGAAAAAGGATGGGAAATGTTTGGAAATTACCATGAATAACTCTAAACTAATGATGATTTCACCTAATGTAAAATATGAAGGTTGCATCTCAAATCACTTAATCACAAAACAATAATCAAATATAATTAAGTGATATCACCATGTATTGAAACAATAGTTGCTTCATTGTTTCACTTTTGTTTGAATTTTTTTTATGGAATGAAACATTACAAGATTCTAGGTGAATTTAAATCCAACTAGGTTTGACTTTTGTTTGAATTCTTTTTATGGAATGAAGCATTAAAAGATTCTAGGTGAATTTAAATCCAACGAGGCACCCAATCTATGTTATTTATGACAAAATTTCTGAATTGTCTAGTCCTAATGTAGTAGTGTATGTTCGAATTGACATTGATGGGTGGTATGATGTTCCAAGCACATGAAACTGTCATTTGGTGATTTCAAAAGGATTTTGGATGCATTCATCAATGATTTCCCATTAGTGGATGACATCATGGATTGCTAATTAGTGTTATGTACTTCGAGTTTTGATGTTTTCCTTATGGTTACATTGATGCTATACTAGGTAAATTCCATCAATTATTGATTTTTGACCATCACAAATAACATTTTCAAGTTAAATATTTGTTGATTGTGTCAACGGTGACATGGAATTACATGGTTTGATGTCATTGGGCCTAATTTATGACAAGATGGACTCGCTCAAATCGAACTTCATCTTTTAAATGGATGGTTGAGAAATATTATTAGTGCCCTATTGAGTGATTTGGTTAACATCGGAAATCAACGTTAGGATTTCACTAATGTCCATTAAGTCATTGAATGTTGACGACCTTTTGGCGATGGATAAACTCTTTGGTATCAATGAAATCCTCTAGGAAACACAATTTTCTAGACACTTGTGGGATTTGTTGGCCATCGATGAATTCTTTTGAGTTATATCATGTCCAACCAAATATATTTCATTGTCATTGATAAGCTTATTGATGATCGATGAAATGCATTGTGTCACACATTTTGTTACCCATCAAATCTTGTTCAACACTGATAGGGATGTTGGAGGTCAATGAAATATTTTGGGTGACACATTTTGCTAGTCATCAAATTTCTCTAACATTGAGAGGGGTTTCAAAAATAGGTGAAATATGTTAGGTTGCACATTATGTTTCCCATTGAATTTTTACTAATGCTAATAGGCTTGTCAACGGTTGGTGAAAAATTTCGGGTGGCACATTATGCTACTCATCAAATTTCATTAGTCATCGATAGGTTTGTTGGTGACAAGACAAATATGTTGGTCACGTGTTATGTTATGCATCATTTTTTTCTAATATCCAATTGGGTTATTTTAAGAAATTATTAAAGTTGATTGTGTTTTTCCAAAATTTCTTGGATATTTTTCAAATGAATCTCAACAATAGAAAACATTATTCATAAAAATTTTCAACAAGATGATTACTTAGAAAACATAAATGGGACAATAGGTTGAAGTTGAGAAAACAAAGTGGTATCCGAAAATTTCTTTGTAGTGAATTTTAAGAGGATGTGTTGAGAAGTCAACATGGAGCAACACTCTGATACCTACACTGATAGGCTTATTGGTGATCAATGAAATGCATTGTGTCACACATTATGCTACCCAACAAATTTCGTTAAGCACTGATAGGCCAATTGGAGGTCAATGACATATTTTGGGTTACATCTTTTGCTACTCATCAAATTTCTCCAATTATTGATAAGGGTGTCAAAAATCAATGAAATATGTTAGGTTGCACATTATGTTTCCCATTGAATTTTTCCTAATGTTGATAGGCTTGTGAGTGGCTAGTGAAATATTTCGGGTAGCACATTATGCTACTCATCAAATTTCATTGATCATCGGTAGGTTTGTTGGTTATAAGATAAATATGTTGGTCACTTGTTATGTTATGCATCAAATTTTGCTAATGACCAATGAACTTGGGTGATTTTAAGAAATTATTAAAGGGATATTTCTAGAGTCGATGAAGAGGGGATATAGGGACGGCTGATCAAAGAAACTCATGGTCCAAACCAAAAGTGCATCATCAAACGGACCGTGAGTTTCTTTGCTCAGCCGTCCCTATATCCCCTCTTCATCGACTCTAGAAATATCCCTTTAATAATTTCTTAAAATCACCAAAGTTCATTGGTCATTAGCAAAATTTGATGCATAACATAACAAGTGACCAACATATTTATCTTATCACCAACAAACCTACCGATGATCAATGAAATTTGATGAGTAGCATAATGTGCTACCCGAAATATTTCACTAGCCACTGACAAGCCTATCAACATTAGGAAAAATTCAATGGGAAACATAATGTGCAACCTAACATATTTCATTGATTTTTGACACCCTTATCAATAATTGGAGAAATTTGATGAGTAGTAAAATATGTAACCCAAAATATGTCATTGACCTCCAATTGGCCTATCAGTGCTTAACGGAATTTGTTGGGTAGCATAATGTGTGACACAATGCATTTCATCGATCACCAATAAGCCTATCAGTGTAGGTATCAGAGTGTTGCTCCATGTTGACTTCTCAACACATCCTCTTAAAATTCACTACAAAGAAATTTTAGGATACCACTTTGTTTTCTCAACTTCAACTTATTGTCCCATTTATGTTTTCTAAGTAATCATCTTGTTGAAAATTTTGATGAATAATGTTTTCTATTGTTGAGATTCATTTGAAAAATATCCAAGAAATTTTGGAAAAACACAATCAACTTTAATAATTGCTTAAAATAACCCAATTGGATATTAGAAAAAATTGATGCATAACATAACACATGACCAACATATTTGTCTTATCACCAACAAACCTATCGATGACTAATGAAATTTGATGAGTAGCATAATGTGCCACCCGAAATTTTTCACCAACCACTGACAAGCCTATTAGCATTAGTAAAAATTCAATGGGAAACATAATGTGCAACCTAACATATTTCACCTATTTTTGAAACCCCTCTCAATGATTAGAGAAATTTGATGACTAGCAAAATGTGTCACCCAAAATATTTCATTGACCTCCAACAGCCCTATCAGTGTTGAACGAGATTTGATGGGTAACAAAATGTGTGACACAATGCATTTCATCGATCATCAATAAGCTTATCAATGACAATGAAATATATTTGGTTGGACATGATATAACTCAAAAGAATTCATCGATGGCCAACAAATCCCATAAGTGTCTAGAAAATTGTGTTTCCTAGAGGATTTCATTGATACCATAGAGTTTATCGATCACCAAAAGGTCGTCAACATTCAATGACTTAATGGACATCAGTGAAATCCTAATGTTGATTTTTGATGTTAACCAAATCACTCAATAGGGCACTAATAATATTTCTCAACCATCCATTTAAAAGATGAAGTTCAATTCGAGCGAGTCCATCTTGTCATAAATTAGGCCCAATGACATCAAACCATGTAATTCCATGTCACCGTTGACACAATCAACAAATATTTAACTTGAAAATGTTATTTGTGATGGTCAAAAATCAATAATTGATGGAATTTACCTAGTATAGCATCAATGTAACCATAAGGAAAACATCAAAACTCGAAGTACATAACACTAATTAGCAATCCATGATGTCATCCACTAATGGGTAATCATTGACGAATGCATCCAAAATCCTTTTGAAATCACCAAATGACAGTTTCATGTGCTTGGAACATCATACCAGCCATCAATGTCAATTCGAGCATACACTACTACATTAGGACTAGACAATTCAGAAATTTTGTCATAAATAACATAGATTGGGCGCCCAGTTGGATTTAAATTCACCTAGAATCTTGTAATGCTTCATTCCATAAAAAGAATTCAAACAAAAGTCAAACCTAGTTGGATTTAAATTCACCTAGAATCTTGTAATGTTTCATTCCATAAAAAAATTCAAACAAAAGTGAAACAATGAAGCAACTATTGTTTCAATACATGGTGATATCACTTAATTATATTTGATTATTGTTTTGTGATTAAGTGACTTGAGATGCAACCTTCATATTTTACATTAGGTGAAATCATCATTAGTTTAGAGTTATTCATGGTAATTTCCAAACATTTCCCATCCTTTTTCTTTTTCTATATAAAAAATTGGATTATTTTTTTTTTGCGTGTAGATTCAAACAAAGAAATGCTACAAAAAGGAGTTGTAGTGTGGAAATATCGAAATAATCCAAATATGAAGGCTAAGGAAGCAGTCATAACATCTATCCCTATGACGATACATGAGAAAGAATATAAATTAGGAAGATGATCAGATGTTATTTCATTGTCGAAGAGAAATTTGGATATGAGGATCCTTTGATTTGGGGATAGAAAAGAAAGGATATGATTGTCAATGATGATTCTATCCTAGAAATACGTGTATACTATGTCCAAGAACTAATAACACACATACTTCACACCATATAGTTAACAATACCAATGAAAGGTAGATTATTTTGTTTTCAATTTTATCAAGAAATCAACTTTACATTTGGTAATGGGAAGGGCATTGGCATTTCCAACGATAGAATTGATCAAATAGGTTACCAATCACACCAAGCTCAAAAGTGGTATGATCATTAGTGAAAAGGGAGAATGCATGGACAACTTCCTACCTCAAGATGTAAGTAAGTACTGTGAGTTTGCTCATTTCAATCTTTCATCCTCTCTTTGGGTGTAACCACAAGTTCAATCAGTCAAGGTGTCCCATGGGTCTAGGGAAGGCTCATTGGAATTGAACCTTTCCCAATGGTGAAAAATTCATATCTTTACACCATTGGAGTCTTGTAAAATTTTCCCCTTATATAACACATTTTGAGGAGGAGTTGTTATCATTAGGACAACCTGGAGAGTTTCAACATTCTCCTAACTTACAAGGCATTAAGTATGCACATGGTACAAACATGCTATCAAAAAAGGAGAAATGCAAATCTTAGTTAGTAGCAAAGGGTTATTCCCAGTTACAAGGAATTAAATTTGTTGATATTTTTTCTCTTGTTCCTAAGTTTACTTCTATTATATTTCTTATATCTATTGTACTGCTTTTGATCTTGAAGTAGAAAAAATGGATGTGAACATAACATTCCTTTTTGGGGATTTAGAAGAAGAAAACTAAATGAAGCAACTAGAAGGATTTGTTGTGAAAGGAAAGAAAAAGTTAATATGCATGCTAAAAAATTCCTTGTATGGGTTCAAGCAATCACCAATGATGTTGTATCAAGAATTTGATACTTATATATTGGGACTTGAAACATCTCCAATTCACCCAACTGGGGTGATGCAACCGACACCAACACCATTACCATAATCATAAAATATACATATACATAACATGGCATAATAACATGAAATAAAAACCATAAAAGATAAACCATGGGAATGCACAAAATAAGTTTCAAATACTTATATGTTAAAATATGTCGATCAAACTATGGAATTTGGGATAACATTATTTTTAGCAAACATCAATACAAGCTCATGGTCTGGCTTCGCTATCAAAATATACAACTATGATCTGGCAAAGTTTCCTTGGGCAAGAAAAAAAGGAGCTTGAGCTCCTCACAAGAATTTTTAAAAGACACAACCCCCATCATATAGTTAAAGAGCATTGCAAGTTTATGAAACTCTTACATCCATATGAACATTAGTCGCTCTCCCTAAGAACTCATGTTCCAAGACATGCTCACATATGAAGAGTTATGGAACAAAATGCAACAGAGAGAATATTATGACTTGCTTCCTATTCACTACCCCAAAATAAGGAAAAGGGAAAAACAAAGAAAGAAATTCCCTTCAAAAGTAGAGGCCCTTTGAAAGGCCATAAAAGAAGAGAAAAGGCTTAAATCCAAGGCCCTTGAAAGGAAAATATTTCAAGCCAAAATGAGAATAGAACAACAACGGTTGGCCGAGACCAAAGCCTTCATTGTTGATCAAGTAACTCTTCATGATGATGAATGAAAAACATAGACAAATGTATATAGCCTTCCAAGATTCATACTTGATACAAATGCTCAACTATGAACACATTCATTATATGTAAGCATAGTTTTGTTTGTAAGTTAAGGTCCCACCTACAATGCTCATGTTGGCTCCCAATTTTTATATACACACATATATTAAATTGCACACATATGAAAGCAAACTTTTGTATGTGTGTGACTTTTGTAATTGCACACAAATATAAAAACATGCATATCTAAAAGCCACACATGTAGATATGGAAGTGCATATAGGAAAATATTTATAAAAGCTTATTGTCATATTTGTTGTTCTCCTAATACTTCAAATTTTAATAGGTACTCTATAAATGGTATCTCATGAAAAATGAGGCCATGCATGCCAACCACTTGTCATCTTATAATTGAATCCAGACCATCTCGGGATGCATTGAGGCATCTAGTAATCAAGACCTTTGTTGCGCATCACATTGGCTTAATAACTAGATATATGATACATTTGGATAATTTGTTTATATCTAGCCATCTGGGCGCCCACAAGTGCAACCGAGAAATGCTTAAGAAATAGTCGGATCTATATTTCCTTACCTTAGCCAACATGTGGACCCCAACATAATGGTGATATAGATGGAATGACAGGTGGGGCTAGGTGGCAGAGGACATCAACATGGCAACAAAGGGTAATGACATGTGACACTCATTTTTTTCACTTTTAGGTGGTTAACTGGATAGGCGGTATTTGACACATGGAGGTAGCAGAGAATAACACATGGAAATGTGTTGACTTGGAAGATTAGGTGGCAGTGACATCGAAGTGATGACATGGTAGTGACATGGAAGAGATGATGTGACAGTGACATGGAAGACATAACATGGCAAGAGAACCAAGTGGGAAGTTTTGATTGGTTCTCAAAATTTCCACATGAGAACTCCCGAAGTCTCAGGACTTGCACTGGGATTTTTTTGGTAGACTTTTTCTTCTTATTTTAATCTTCTCAAGTAGGACCATACCATGCCATGCAAGAATCCTATTGTCTAGGGTTGTAAGCAGCATGGACATGAGATTGAAGTCACGATCTGAATTCATCAAAAGCAAAAGAATTTGGTTGAGGTTCCAAAAATGGTCTTGATTTCGCACGTAACAGGTTATTTGGTTATTTGGCCCTTCGAGTATAAAGAAATATAGTGTATAAAATTTTAAGCTTGGATATGAATACAAATGAATAGGTGAAATACCTATTAAATTTCTTGTCTGCACTTGGTCATATGGATTCCATTAAAGCCCTTAGAAATGAAGTGTTATATGAAAGTGCATATAGGAAATTCAAATTTTTGAAAAAGAATTTGTTTCTTTATTTTATGAAAAGATGTTATTGTTTTTGACACATCATTTAACTAATCATTCACCAATGACAAGTGGCGGACATGCATGGCATCATTTTGCATGAGATCCCATTTATAGAGTACCTATAAAAATTTGAAGTATTAGGAGAACAACAAATATGACAATAATATTTTATAAATATTTTCCTATATGCGCTTCCGCATATACATGTGTGGTTGTTAGATATGCATGTTGTTATATTTGTGTGCAATTACAAAATTCACACATATACAAAATATTTCTTTCATATACGTGCACTTTAATATATGTGTGTATATAAAAATTGGGAGTCGACATGACCGTTGTAGGTGGGACCTTAACTTAGAAATGAAACTATGCTTAAATATCAAAAAGAGATTAAATATATTGACAGTTTCATATGCAGGAATGAAAGCGCATTTATGAAAGTGGATTTCTCTATATCTGCTTGCATATCTATATGCATATACAAAAGTGCTTGCATATACATATGGCTTCTAACATTGAAAGGGGTTGAGTTTGGGGTAGTTGTTTTCGTTTGTTTCTCTTTCTTGCTAGAACTGACGTAGGGTGAGAGGTATGGTGACAAAAAGCGCATGGGTGAACTTCTCATGGGGCTTCTTACTCAAAGACATAGTAAATGGTTTGAGGCATCTCATCCACTATCAGAGTAGCAAGGAGTGTTGGTGTCACCGTTTGGATTGATGGAGGGCCTCTAATGCATCCTGTTAGGTGTATCCAACCATCTGCCACCTCTCAACGTATCATCCATGTCCAACATGTATCATGATTGAGACCTGATATCATATTCCTCATTAGTCCTTTCCTCTTGCCCATGGATGATCCTCAACTGTTCTTGTCAATGCAAATTTGATAGGATATGAAGGATTACTGCATTATCTTCTACTTGATTTTCCTAAGCTTTCACAAGTCTTTCCTGTGACTCAATCAACTTGTTATTGTCTGCCTTGCAACTTCTGATCTTTTGCTTCAAACATCTCAGTGTATCTGCTAAATCAGGAGAATACTCATCTCCTTTCTACTTGGATGATCTGTAAGGAGAGTCACGTGAATTGTAATCCACCATTATGCTCGTCATATCTAATCTTTTATCGTTTGCAAACATGCCATGTTAGCTATACCAAATATAGACATAATCAAATCATACCTTAGTGTGTTTCATGGGAGGCTATCCTGTATGCAACATCAATTGGTGTTAGCATAATATACATAATGACACGAACAACATCATGATGAAACTATTGCAATAATGACCACCACGATGCATGTCTAACCTACTATGCATGATAAACATAATAATCACAATGCATGCATAACCAAGACATTAAAAACTAACATGCATGCAGAACAATCACGTTCACTAGACACTTCAGCCCAATGACTCTTCAGCAGACCTACCTATTAAAGGCACACCGACCATACTTTAATGGTTGTCATAAAAATTCTAATTTTCCTTCCTTGGACAAGCGAGGCACCTCTTTCCCCAAGCAATTTGACCTCCCTCAGATCTCTTAGTGTTGGGAAAAATACTAAGAGGGGAGGGGGAGGGAGGGGGTTGGTGAATTAGTATTTTAAACTCACTTTAAACTTTTCATTTAATATTCTTCATTTCGTACGCTACTGTCATTTATGCAAACCACATATATACACAACTTCTATGAAGTAAAGCCACATATATTCAATTAACTAACTTTCCGTATGTTCCATCAAATATTCATCTTTAACTAGTGCATCATTATGTCATTATTCATTTATTAAGAAGAAACCATGAGAAGTAAAGAGAAGCTAACACAAAACATAAGCAACACACATAGAACACTGAGGTTGTATGTGGAAACCCAATGTGGGACAAAGCCATCATTGTCGTCATCTTTGTCTTCTTCTTTTATTACAAAGGAAAACATATTACAATATTGTATTGACGCAGACTCATACCAGTATACAAGGACCCACCTGTAGAAGGCTACAACCTTCTCTCATTCTCCAGCACTCATTGGAAGGGAACTCCAACCCCTTGATCTCGTTTATCGACTCCTACCCGAAGGGAGTTCCTACCCCTTGCACAAATTCTCCAACTACTACTCGAAGGAAGCTTCGACTCCCTCAATGAAGGCTCCAACCATCAACACCTCTTGGTTACCACGTTTCATAATGTTTCATACTAGATCCACCTGACTCAACACATCAAAAATGTAGGCCACCTTTCATCATATTTTCAGATTGGACCCACTTCTATTATTAAGCTCAAACTAAGTAACAATTGTAAAAACAATCACTGAATCAAATCACCCAATCATTGAACCGACTGAATCATCAAATCAATCACTAAATCAAATCACCCAATCATTGAACCAACTGAATCATCGAATCAATCACTGAATCTTTGTCAACCAATGCAACTAGATCAAAGAAATTCATATCATATCATATCAATGCTTAACCACTCATAAGTATACTAGACCATGTACTATTCATCACAGAAACCAAATGTTGTCACTGTAAACCCTGATCAAACACATGTCAGAATGTATATGCTACTTCTATGAAGCACACCTGTGTATGTACACGATTCCTCTAAAGATGACCTGTGTACAAATCACAGCTGAATATGAATCACTGTAATACTGAAATAACCACTGAACCAATTACTACATCAATCATAGATCATTAATCTAATTACATATCACAACACAGTAACATATTTACTAATCAACATTTCATTCCATAACCAACTCAACTCAACCAGTACGGTCAAACACCAATTATCATGATAGAGACATCATTGACAGACAACAACAAACATAGCAGAACAGATGAAATGTCATCAACAAACCATATTGCAAAACCCTAGAAGACATACGCGACTTCCATAAAACATATCAATGTATGTATGAAACAACCATGCATAACACCCATGTACAAATTTTGAACACACTGAAAAGCATATATATTCTACGAAGTCTTTTTAGTGTGTTTAGAAAAATGTATATATATTCTGCAAAGTCTTTTTAGTGTGTTGAGAAAAGCGTATATATTTTGCAAAGTCTTTTCAGTGTGTTCAGAAAAGCGTATATATTCTGCGAAGTCTTTTTAGTGTGTTCAGAAAAACATATATATATTCTGCGAAGTCTTTTCAATGTGTTCAAAAAAGCGTATATATTTTGCGAAGTCTTTTCAGTGTGTTCAAAATCAGTACGTGGGTGTTATGCATGGTTGTTGCACATTAACTACAATCTTGTATACTATATTTTTCTAGCATTTGTTTCAAAGACAATAATTAATACAATGAGGATATTTTTTAGTTTTTGTTATGAGAGAAAAGATAATTCAAAGTTGTTCTTGGGTGCATTCTTGTATGCTATGTTTATATGCATTTGTTCCAAAGTCAATAAGTAATACGATGAGGATTTTTTTTGTTTTAGCTTTTTTAAAGAGAAAATATTGGGAAATGGATGACATTGGTGGTTTAGTAGAGCTTCATGGTTCAAGAACTCTTTCTTATTTGGAAAATATCTTACAACCAAGAGCCTATGGAGGCCAATAACTAATGATGATTATTAGAGAAAAGTCATAGAATAAATATGAATAACTGATATATATTTAAAAGAATGAACAATAGATTAACTGATCAATATTTTAGAAACTTTAGAATGCTTGCTACCCTTAGGTTTATGGTATTGTAAGATGAATAATTGTGAATTGAAAGAAAATCAAATAGGCCTAGATCCCTAAATAATTGGAACATAGGAAATCAAACACTTAAATAACCTTAGAAGGGAACATAGGAAATAAAACACATAAATAACCTTTGAAGGATTCTATTTGAGAAAGGACAATGACTACTCACGTTGGTTAAATTTTATGATCAAGAGATAATGGAGGCGTATCTAAACAATATCATTGAATGTATTTCTAAATATTTCTTCTTCTCATAAAAAAATGGATATAAATTTTGTATTTTTTTCTTCTCCCAATAAAGTTGATGCGTAAACTATTTGATTGTTTCATAGATAAATTTAAAAAAAAACATGGGTTAAAAATTCAATTACTTATTTGCCTAAGAATAAGGATGCCTTAATATATGTCAAATTGGTGTAAATACAATAAGTATTTGGGCCATGTTAAATGGATGGACACTCTTTGTTTGGCTCTTGGTGGAGCATAAAAGGATTGGAATGCAATCATTACCACTTCTTCGATTCACCCCATTCTATCCAAAAATTTAGTAGCAAATGGGAGGACACTTTATGAAAGGATTTTAGATATCGTCATGTTGGTATTTTTGAGTATTATTGTAAAATGTGGCTCTTTATTCTATTTTGAGAATACATATAGAATCATATTATTGATTGCTAAGTAATATGAAATGGAAACTATATCCAATTGTAATCATCCATATTCAGTTTATCACAATATTTTTCTAAAAAAATCATTATTTATTGATACTCTAACACGATTTTTTTATTAAGAGAAATTTGAGGTTTAAAATGGGTTTTTTAAAGGAAAATAACAAAATAATTGTTAAAACAATAAAATAAGAATTATAAATTTATAAATGAAAAGAAAGAAAACTTTTTTTATAGTATTTTTTTTATGTATGTTTAGTAAAATATCAAGTGTAGGTTTACTCAAATATCAAGTGGGCACGTAGATGAGGAATTGAATTTTTAGACATCAAGTCGGCACACTAGATCAAGAATTGAATTTTTAGACATCAAGTGGGCACACTAGATCAGGAATTGAATTTTGCATCCAAGAATTGCCAACTCCATTTGAGTCATTTTGTTAATACATTTTTTTGTTTTAAGGTCCATTGTTGATCTCAAAACTCCCCTAATATTTATTTACTCAAATAATTATTATAAATTTAGTTGTTATTTTCAGGGATTAAACCATACAACACAATTTGTATATATTAATCTTATTTTTTGAAAGACTCTATTACCATTTTGAATATTATTTGTTCTTTTAAATTTCATTTTGTTAATACAATTTTTTTTTAGGTTTATTGTTGATCTCAAAATTCCCCTAATATTTATTTACTCAAATAATTATTATAAATTTAGTTGCTATTTTTATGGGATTAGGCCATACAACACATTTTTTTTTATATATTAATCTTATTTCCTAAAGACTCTATTATCATTTTGAATATTATTTGTTCTTTTAAATTTTATTTTGTTAATACATTTTTTTGTTTTGAGGTTTATTGTTGATCTCAAAATTCCCCTAATATTTATTTACTCAAATAATTATTTTGAATCTAGTTGTTATTTTCATGGGATTAAACCATACACCACCATTTTTATATATTAATCTTATTTTCATAAAAAATCTTAAACAATGGATATTTAAGGAGAAATTAATATTAGACGAACAAAATGAAATTTAGAGAACTATTTATATCCATATAACTTAATTTTTTTCAAAAATGTGAAATTCAAATTTATGTTATGCAAATAAAAAAAACTCTCATTTTACATAAATAATAAAATCTAAATTAATTATAATACATTTGTTTCTCTCATGTGTTATAAATAAATTTATCCTCACAATTTTTACCCCCTGCAAACTTCATTAATATAATTTTATGAAATAAAAAAATAAAACTTTTAAACTATTTCTTCTTTACTTGTACCTTTCAATATATCCTTCCCAGACATAAGTTATTAACTAATATCTAATATTTTCATTATTTATATTTTATTAGTTTTCTACTTCTCTGTATAAAATATTTAAAAAAATTATATTTTAGCATAACCCTAGAATATATCTTTCCCACCCATAAGTTATTAACAAATATCTAATATTTTCATTATTTATATTTTATTAGTTTTCTATATTCAAAATAAAATATTTTAAAATATTATATTTTTAACGTAATGTCTTTAGTTATCTTATTTTATCATTTATCAGCGAATCACATATCTGAAGTCAAGGGGTGAGTTTTAATTAAGTCTAAATAATTAAGTGTACTATGTTCCAGTTATTAAACCATTATGCACACGACTTTTGAGCTTTTATTAACTGCACCCACGCTTTCAATAATTACACATATCTAGTTATTAACTATTAGTTATGGCTGTGCCAGCGCTTGACACTGACGCCGTCAGCTGGAAAACGAGGGCAAGACTACTCGGAAAGTTTGAGTGATGGGAAATACGGTAATGAAGTCACATGCATGCTCATGGTAGTCATGCAAAAATCCATGTGTTTCGTCTTTATGGAGAGATGCAGAGGATGTACTTAAGAACATTAAATACCGTATAGCATAGGAAATATGGCTTGCCGTGGTGATTACTGATTGGTCATCGTCAAAACTCCCCAAAAATTGAAAATTTCTACCACGTTTGAAATCAATACGCGCTTTCACCACGTGTATTTCCATGCATATATATACAGAGACATATGCGACTCTGCATCTTAATTCAGCAACACACTGCGTTTTCATTGGAGTTGACAACGCCTCCAAACGCGCTTTCGCCGCGTGTATTTCCATGCATATATATGCATAGACATATGCGACTCTGCATCTTAATTCCCCAACACAATGCGTTTTCATTGGAGTTGACAATGTCTCCAAACGCATAGTGTAACGAGGTGGAGGAGTTGCTTGGAAAGTTATGGAAATTCTGGTTATATTTAGAGAAAATTCGGCAAAAGATTTTTGTAAATCCAAGTTATAGTTGTTAAACTTCAAAATTTTAGGTGTCTTAAACGTTTTTTATAGTGTTGAATCTATTTCCACCATCAAAAACAGGATTCAAACACTACCTCTACAAAAAATTTTGAAATTTGTTTGCCCAGATTCGTGCTATTGTTGGCCGTCCGAACAATTTCTCCCCTCGTTAGTCTACTCCGCCTCCAAATTGTGATTCTATGTTTCCCTCCCACTACATAGCGTTGGCATTGCGACGCCAAATGTGGAGAAACCCCGCAGAGTCCGGACAGAACCATTCCCAGCCTCCACCAGAGGAAGATAGAGGAAAAACTTGCCGCCGATATAAGGGAATCCGAAAGCGAAAATGGGGAAAGTGGGTGTCCGAAATTCGGATGCCGAGATCGAAGGTGAGGATCTGGCTAGGATCCTATAAAACTGCCGAGCAAGCCGCCCGTGCTTACGATGCCGCACTCTATTGCCTCAGAGGCCCAAACGCCAAATTCAATTTCCCCGATTCCGTGCCCGCCATTCCGCCTGACTCTTCTCTTTCTCATCAGCAAATTCAGGATGCTGCGGCCAAATATGCCTTGAACGAAATCCCTTTGAATTTTCCCTCTCCGGACAATATGAATAAGAAGAATAAGCGGACGGAGAAACCGCCATCGCCATCACGATGGTCTCTGGCTTTAGAAACGGAGTGGGCTTGCGACAGCGGGTTTCAGAAATTACCGTCTATTAACTCGGAGAAATAACTTGATGAATAAAGTCTATGAACAAACAAGGCTGACTTTGGTTATTTGTATAATCTTGATAAGTTGTTTTTTTAAATTAGTAATGGTGTGTTTTTGCGAATGTTGTAAGTCAATGATGATTTTACTCTTTCTTTCCTTTTTTTGGTTAGCTGTCAGCCACAGGAATTGTCTAGATTGTCAAAATGACGGGAATTTGAGCAATTTTTTTTATTAAATTTTGTTATAGTAGTATTTGAATCATATTTTTGATAGTGGAAATAGATTCAGTACTATCAAAAAAAATTTGACACACCCATAAGCATGAGCATGAAGTTTTACTACTGTAATTTGGATTTACAAAAATCCCTGCCAAATTTTATCAAAATCTAACCAGAATTTCCATGATTTTCAAGACCAAAAAACATTATGAGTAAACTACTATTTTTTTGTCCATATCCTACCAAAGATAAACAATTATTTACTTAATAGAGCATGATTGACATACTGAATGATGTGTTTTTCGTAGCACAACCTGTCATTGGAAAAATCCAATGAAGTCAACGTTTTCTCTTAAATATCGCTGGCACAGTCCTTGTCCATTCGTTGCAATCATTAACTTACTAAATAGTACTATTTTCCCTAATAGAGCATCATTGACATGCTAAATGATGTTTTTTTTCCTAACACAACTTACCATTAGAAAATAGTGCATGATTCTATAAGTTAAAAGTGGTTTTATAATTAAAATTAGATATATTATAACATTAATTTTACAATTTTATTTACGGTTTTTAAAAATATATTATTATTATTTAAAAAAATATTCATACTTAAGTGTAATTATTTTTTATTTTTTATCGGTTACATTTTTATTAATTATTAAACTTTATTTAATAAAATAATAATTATTATAAATATTTTTTAAATAAATTAATTAATATTTTTAATTAAATTGTAACTCTACATGTACTCATGTCAATTTGGAGAATTAAATGTGAGTTGTATATTAATTCAACTATTTTACATGAGCATCAATTTGGAGAATTAAATGTGAGTTGTATATTAAGTCAACTATTTTACATGAGCATAGTAAATTTTAAAATATATTTATGGATTGCAATATCTAAAAGCTAACTATTAAATATTCATTAAATTTTAAAATATATTTATGGAATGCAATATCTAAAGGTTAACTATTAAATATTCAATGAAGATAAATCAATGTATTGTGAAGTATTAAGATTATTATTCATTTAATATATTATTTAGAAATTTATTATAAATTATATTTTTTTATAAGTTATGAGGAAATTAATGAAAATTATTTTCAATAATCAATTTTTTTCAAATGTTATTTATACATTTTTATTTTTTTTACATATTATTTGTACATTTTTTTTTAACAATTTTATATTCAAACATTATTAAATTTTTATTTTATAATTTTTAACTGATTATAAAATGATAAATTAAATTTTAAATATTCAATGAAATTATTTCAAATAAATAAAGTTAATAATAAATATTAGAAAACAAACAGAAAATTTAATATAAAATCAAAATGAGAGATTACAAATTTTCCTTTTTGTGCATGGAAATTTTTCCTACTTAGAAGATAGGTGTTCTCACTAAGTTAGCCACTCTTACTCCAAGGATTTCATGAAGACCACTTTTCTAAAGAAAACTCCTACTCTAAGGATTTTATGAAGACCACCTTTCTAAAGAAAAGTCTATCTGCTTAATGTTTTTGTTAATAATGGATATAGTAGGCACTGCAGTCCGAGATCTCCTCAAATCTGAACAACCAGACCTTCTCCTACTTCAAGAGACCAAAATCACGGAACAAGAATTCCAAAATCACATAAAAAGAAGCAAAAGTTATGCAGGTGTAGCAACTAGTGCAGCTGGCGCCTCAGGAGGCATAGGAACATTATGGGACAAAAGCAAATGGGAACTCAAAGAGCAAAAGTCTTACAGCTGGTGGGTAAGAACAGACATGCAGAACAAAGCCTCAAAAGAGGAATACTCTATATACAACATATACGCCCCTAACCATTATAGGGACAAAGCTTCATGCTGGGAATCAATAACATTAGACCTCATGACAGTACAGGGAAGGAACATTTTCCTTGGAGGTGACTTAAACCTAATAAGGAATGCAGATGAGAAATTGGGAGGAAACTACTATGCTGATCCCTCAAGAGACTCACTAGAAACAATAATCCAAACCCATAATCTAGTGGATATTCCTCCGCACAACGGGAGATTCACCTGGAGCAACAAAAGAACCGGCAACAACAATATAAAAGAGAGATTAGATCGAATCCTCGCTCAAGAAAGAACAGTGGCAAGATTTTCAAACATCCAAAGCAAAATCATCCAAGGATACATCTCAGACCATAAACCTGTGGCTCTGACTTTAGACAAAGGAAAGAACATGGGACCTCTCCCCTTTAAATACAACAAGGCATGGGACAGCAAAGAAGAATTCCGAAACTTGATCAAGGAGCAGTGGGCAAAAGAAATTATAGGTTCGCCCCACTATATTTGGGAAGTCAAGCTTAAATCCCTCAGGACGGTTATCAAACGATGGGCAAGAAACCACGCTGCAGAGGAAAGTAAAAAAAGAATTGATCTCCAATCACAGCTTGAACAATGGAGCCAGGAAAAGGAGCGAACCCAGTATACAGAGGAAGATCAAGCCAAAGAGAATGAAATGTACAAAGAATTGTATAAGCAGAACAGGATGGAAGAAGAAGAGCAGAGACAAAAATCTCGCTGCCTTTGGCTCAAAGCCGGAGACAAAAACACTTCTTTTTTTCACAATAGCCTAAAACTCAGGCGGGCAGGGAACCATATAGAGAAAATCATAATGGATGGAAGAGAGCTCAGAGACCAAGAGGAAATAAAAGAGGCTGCGTCCAGACACTTTTGCGCCCTCTTATCCGCAGACACTCAGCCCAACGATAATGCGGAATTCCTCAGCCTAATTGAAAATAAAATCTCAGCAGACCAAAACAACGAGCTGGACCAAGAGGTCACGACAGAGGAAATTGAGGGGTCGATCTTCAGCATGGCACAAGATAAGGCACCGGGCCCAGACGGGTTCACAGTGGCATTCTACAGAAATCATTGGGAAATCATCAAGAAAGACTTCATTAGAATGGTAAAGAACTTCTTCTCAAAGTGCAAAATGGGGAACAACATCAAATCTTCTCACATAGCCCTTATCCCCAAGGATCCCAACCCCCAATCCTTCGATCGATTCCGCCCAATCTCTCTGTACAATGTCTCCTATAAAATCATCACCAAAATTCTAGCCAATAGGCTAAAAAAGCTCCTCCCCTCCCTCATCTCTGAGAATCAAGGAGGCTTCGTCCCCAGAAGACAAATTACGGATAACGTTATCCTTATCCAAGAGGCAATTCACAGCAGCATAAATAGAAAGGAAAAGGGTATGATTATTAAACTAGACATGGCAAACGCCTTTGATAGAGTCAACCATCAATTCCTTAAGGCAGCCCTTGGGAAATTTGGGATATCCAGCACCTTCATCAGCAGGATCATGGAGTGTATATCATCCCCTTGGACAGCCCCTCTGATTAATGGCAGGCCAAGCAACTTCTTCAAAAGCTCAAGGGGATTGAGACAAGGCTGCCCGCTCTCCCCTTTCCTCTACATAATCATGGTCGAAACGCTAAGCATACACATGGAAAATCTTCGCAGGCAAAAAGAAATCACAGGTATCAGCATAGTGCGTGGAACCAAGGGGATAAATCACTCTCTCTTCGCTGATGACACCCTCCTAATTGGAGGAGCTTCCAGTCTCATGGCAAGAAGGTTCAAGAAAACGTTAGAGCTCTTTCTACAAGTGTCTGGAGGAAAGCTCAATAACAATAAGTGCATGATATACACCTGGAACGTCCCCAGGCAGATTATTCAGAGAATCTCCTCAATCTTGGACATCCCTGCCCAAAGGAACTGGATCCACTTCTTGTACCTGGGATTGCCACTAGCAAAGGAATCGGTCAAAACTGAAATCTGGGTGAAACTAATAGAGAAGCTAAGAGGAAAACTTCAGAGTTGGGGTGTGTCCTGGCTCAACCTGGCGGGAAGAACAACTCTCATAAAAGCCATCCTCTCAGCTCTCCCTATATATCAGTTTGCAACCACTCTCGCCCCGGCCAGCACTCATAAGCACATGGAATTGATTATCAGGAGCTTCTTGTGGCAGGGAGGAAGGCAGGACTCCAAAAAATTCAGTCTTGTAAAATGGGACCAGGTTATTTTACCTTTCGAAAAAGGAGGGCTAGGAATAAGAATCCCAAGACTAGCCAACATGGCCATGGGTTTCAAGCTGATTTGGAGAATCCTCAATGAAAAAGGAGCATGGTGGACAGAAGTAATCAAAAGAAAATACCTGAACGGCCCCAACTCCAACATCCTAATGGAACCTATCGTTGACAGGTAGTGCACCCCAGTCTGGAAGCTTATTAAAAAAACTCTCCCCCATTTCAAAGATTATATCTCAAGAGCTCCGGGCAGTGGAAGAGACATTAATATCTGGACTGATCGTATAATGGGCTCAGAAGCAAGGGAAGCTCTCCCAAATCTCAGACCACTGCTTTTGTGGATGGAAGGAAAAAATCTCAAATCCCTATATGACATTTCCTCTTGGGATCAAAACAGGTGGCTGGGTTGGAAGCATCTCCCCCTCCCAAACAATCTAAGGGATCTGTGGGCCGACCTTAAGCTATCCCTCTCAGGGTCAGCTCCCCTTAACAGTCTGTCCGAGGATAAATATGTCTGGGACCCCAATGGTGGAAATTACACAGTCAGAGAAGGATACAAAATCCTCCAAAATGCCACAGCCATCAATAATTGGCCTCTTCATAAAGTGGCCTGGAATCTGGAATGCCTCCCAAAGATCAAATTTTTTAATTGGACTCTCCTTAAAAGCAAAATCCTTACAGCGGAAAATCTAAGGAAGAAAGGCATCCTCGGTCCCTCAATATGCTGCCTGTGTAGAGCAGCGGAAGAAAGCAGCAATCACCTCTTCCTAGAATGCTCCTTTGCCCGAAATTACTAGAATCTCATTACCAGTCCGTTAAGGATAGGGGAATTGCCCAATCAGATCACCCTCCTTCAAAAAATTGGGGGAATAGCTACCCCTACCCCAAGAAAAACAAAACCCTTGCCAAAAGACTGTGGAACAGCATCCCCCCTACCCTTTGTTGGCAAATCTGGAACACCCGAAACAAAAGCATTTTTAATAACAAGAAGGCCAGCATCTCAAGCACCCTTGCAAAAACAATCGCCCTCATCTCGGAGACTATCAGTGCTAATGGAATAGTCCAATTAGATCAAGAATCTGGGAACCCAAGGGAAACCGAATGGATGGGCAAATTCAGTTATGAATCAAGGAACCATAAAGTAGCAAGTACAGGTCAGAAAAAGATTGAGTGGAAGCTAAGAGGCTCTAATGAGGAAATCAGAGAATGGATTCAAAATCAAAAGAGGCCCTCCCTCCAGTTCGACGGGGCTTCAAATAACAATCTGGGTCAGGCAGGTGCTGGAGGAGTCATCAAAGATCATCAAGGCGAAATTATAGTGACCTATGAGTGGGGATTGGGCATAATGTCCAACAATAGGGCCGAGGCCTATAGTCTTCTCCTGGGAACCTCCATTCTGAAGAGACTTGGTCTTCAAAATCCGCTCATAATGGGTGACTCAGCAATTATTATAGCTGCTATGGTCTCGGGGAGGGACTTCAAGCAAACTGCCCTGAACAACATTAAAGCTAGGATCCTCGACAACATAAGAGATATTAACGGGGCCACCCTCAAACATGTGCTAAGGAGCAGCAACAAAGAGGCTGATGAACAGGCCAACAAGGCAGCCAGTAGACCCGTAGGCCAAGTCAGAGAAAACGACTCCTTCTATGACAAAGCAATTCCTTAAAGAATATTATCCTTCTTCCTTTTCTCAGATTCTGAGCCACCTCAGACTCCATCCTTCTCGAAATTTGCTCATCCCCGAATCTCCTCACTCTCTGCCAAATCTCCTCGACTGCGCCACTCCGTCCCTCCTCTCTCAGATCCTCCCCCCTGTAAGTGTTTATGTCACCTCTCTCAGCCCCGACCTTGGGTCTTATTCGTCCTTCGCCGTCATTCTCAGGCTCTGTTCAGACTGTCATCATATCAAAATCTCCTCCGCGAGCAGCAAAATCTCCCCCTGGACTCTCAGTCACCTCAGAAACCGTTTCGATCAGCTCCTGATCGCTCAATCGAGCTACCTCTCTCCCTCTATTTATAGCAGCAAGGCCATCACTTTAATCTCATCCTCTACCGTTTCGAAGGTCCGGGCACGCGCCTCCTCCCAGCACAGTCTTTCTCTTGAAGCAGGGCGCAGTCATCTGGAGCTCAGATCTCGTCCCTCATCAGCGGTAAAATCAGGCAATTTTATTTTTAGAGTCTCTTTTTCTTCTAACGGGTTGTGTGTTTGGCTGTTACAGTGCTCCCCCTATCTTTCTCCTGCTCCCCCGCCATCCTATTCCTCCCAACTGGTCCCCTCCTTGTGCAAAGCTCTGCACTCCCCCTTTCTGTCTTCCATCTATTTCGCCCCCATCCCCAGAATCCGTCCCTATCTGCAACTCCAGCTCTTTGGCCTTCTTTCCCAGCTCGGAGAAATGGCAGATCAGCAGGTTCAGCAAGGAGCTCAGGAGCCTGCTAACAACCCCCTAGAAAATGTCATCACAAACAGTGAATGCACTCTCTGCAAAGCGCACACCTTCATGATTGGCAGATTCATCAAGCGATTCAACGACCTCAAGGATGATTATCAGGCGGACAGCAGATCAAAAAGGAAGAAGCTGGAAAAATATAAAGCTGAGATCGAGGCCCTGAAGGACAGATGCACCCACCTAGAGGAAGCCATAGCACATATCAGGACTCTTACTCAAAGTATGCAAGCGGAAGCTTCAACCAGAGCCAGCGCAAGGAAGGAATCTCTCCCGGATGACTCAGTTAACCAGAAGCACCCCTAGGACTCATGAACTGCAAATTTTGTTGGCTGGCAGGCTCTTTTATCCGGCAATATAGCCGTTACCTTTTTCATTTCAGTTACCGTTTATGTAGCAACAAGGATCTAGGGTCTGCGAACCCGTTTTGGATCCTTAATGCCTCGGTTTATCATATCCATGTAATAGGACTCAGTCCCTGGAAGTTTTTATAATATATCAGTACCCGATTTTGTAAAAAAAAAAAATAAAAAAATGGATATAGTAGGCACTAGGGTATTAAATTTTTCCTCAAACCCAGTAAAGGTCCTAAGATTAAGAAAGAGCGCTAGGGTATTAAAGCTTTCCTCAAAGCTACTTAAGGTCCTAAGATTAAGAAAGACCCCGTTGATCGTAATTCAGGAATTCACCTCCTCTTCATCCAAGGGATGACATACAAGATTGCGAAAATCATCAAGAATCATAATGTTCCCTCAACCTTTAGGCCCCTCAATACCATTAGAAGTTCCCTAAAATTTGTTAAAGACCATGTGAACCATATGGATATAAAAGGTGTTTATGTCACCCCGTGTTCTTGTGGAACCTCATACATTGGCGAAACTGGTTGATCTATTAATCAGAGGATTAAGGAACACGTTGTTGATATCAAGCATGGAAGGACCTACTTTTCGGCTTTGGTGGAACATGCAGAGAAGACCAATCATCATATATGCATTGAGGAGGCTAAGGTTATTATGAAGATTTCTCATTTTCATCACCATAAGTTTAGGGAAGCCATTGAAATTGAGAGGACACCCAGTAATCTCAATAGGGATGACGAATGGAAAATTAGTAGTTGTTGGATTCCTTCCCTTTCTTCTTAATTTTTTCGTCTTTGTCTAGTTTTTTCCCTGTTTGTATTTTGTTCTGATATCTCCCTGTATGATTTATCAATCCTCTTTTCTTTTATTTTTCTCCATTCTTCCTCTTTATGTAATTTTAATCTTGATTCATTGTTATAGGTTATTTCCCTTATCTGATTTATAATTTTTTTTTAATCCATATATATTTATATTTATATTCTTATTTCTCTTAATTTAGTCATAAGTCATATTTTTCTTTAATTTATAATTTTGAATATATATTATGCATTTAATTTATAACTAAAAGATTAGATTCTCATATTTAATCTTTATAATTAGGTAGAAAAGAATGTCCATAGTTATTTATATCCTTTATTATTTATTTTTATTTTTATTTGTTTCATTTGATATATTATTATTAATCTAAAATTATTTTATTCCTACTTTATCTTAGGAAGGAATAATGTTTATTATTTTATTATTCTCTTCCCTAAATTATGAATTTGTTATAATATATTTATGTATATCTTATTCCTAGTCAAATCTAAAGTTAATTTTATGAATTTAATTTATATATATATTAAATTATTTAGTTATAAAAAATGATTATTTAAATTAATTGGTTTAAAATTAAATAAAAAATATTAGTAAGCATTATAAAAATTATTTAAATAATATAAAATATTTCCTTTTTCCTCTCCAAGTCAAATATAGTCGATTTCTTTTAATCGTTAAGATGGCGTCCTTCCTATTTAATCTGCTGCCTTGATGTGTTTCTTCATCTTGTTCTAAAGATGAACCACACGCACCAAAATCTTCTAATATGATTTCTTAGAAAATATTTTTTCTTCCAAAAATGTTTTAAATATTCATTTAATTATTTAATAAAATATTAAAAATATATATATCACTTAACAATTTACTTATTAAAAATTAATAATATTAACCAAAATTTTACATATTAAAGACTAATAATATTAACTAAATTTTTTTAATTTTAAAATAGATTTCTATTTTTAAAATTTTACACTAAAATATAAGAAATTCTAAAACTCTATATATATAAGATCTTTTTTCCATTAACATTGAAATTGGCCCTAATCTAAAAATATATATGTAACTCTTTTTATGTTGTCACATTAAAAAAATACAAATGCCCCGGTGGTCCAACTGCTAACCACATCCCAAACCAAAAGTGGATGCTCGATGACTCGGAGATAAGCGCGTGTGGACTCCACATTTCGTTTCTTGACGAAAATGAATACACGTGCACCTTCATATTTCACTTTATCTCTTTCTCCACGTCGTACGTTATGAACTGAATTCTTGTTTTTTTCTTTTGAGATTTTGAGACTTGTAACCATGGGTTAAATTTGACGGGTGTTTTTACTTGTTAGAGAATTTTTTTTATGACAGTTTTATTTTTAAATTGCTCTTACAAAATTTCTATGCTTTGTTGTACCAATCAACTTAAGTGTTATTGCTACACTTTCATTTGAGACGTGTTGATGAAACTTTTTTATGATTTTTCCACGTTGTTGAAATATTCAACGTTTTTTTAAAGATGGAAATAGTGAGAAAATAGATGCAAAACATGTATCTACATACCTGTAATTTTTTTAAATCTAAAAAATAACAAAAATATATATTATAAAATGAAAAAAATATATATTCATAACTATTCTCATATGAAAATAGTGAATGTAAATATTGTTGCAACTAAAATTAGACAAAAGAAATTAGTTATGTGATATAAGTATTCACTAAAATAAGCAACCAGTCACTGTTGGCATTGGTTGTGCGCTTAATTATTGCCCAACCCAAATCTTTTATAGCACTCTCCAGCGTAATATGATTCCTATATATATATTTATAACGTAGTCTAATTATTCTATGTTTTATATATATATATATATATATATTATATTTTAATTAACAGTAAATTTAAGATGTATAATATATAAAAATATAGTGTTTCATAGATTTATTTTAAAAGAAGTTTAAAACGATGAAAAGACACCATTTTTAAAAATGATATAAATTTAAAATCATTCTGAGTTTGGCTTGGGCGATGGGTGTATTACCAACAGCAAAAACGGGTCTATATAAACGTAAGGGACATGCCATCTTTGGCAATACAGGTGCTGATGCAATGCGTTAGCCCTCGCCATTTCCTTTCGCATTGAAATCGTCCTTCCTTTCTAATCCAAAGGGAGGGTGAGGCCGCGGAACTCGAGCCCGTCGCGGATACAGCACTGGTAGTGAAAAGTGACTCTAAATTTGTGGTTTGGGGATCGAGCATCCTCGGTTGGTTTGAGGACCAATCTCGGTTTTCACCTCGCCTTAGCCTTCCCCTTATGGGTTTGGGTGCGGATTTCACTTTGCTTTAGCCTTCCGTTTATGGGTTTGGGGATCTTACCGGACTTCGCCAATATACCGGTAAGATGGGCATTTTAGTTATGTGGATTGGTAGTCAAATTAAGTTTTCTTGGAGTAGAAACTAGGATGATGAGACAAGGGGGAGAAAAGAGACACTGATAGAACCAAGACCTTGGAGGTCCATAAAGAACTGAGAGGAGAGAGGAGAGCTGAGGCTTACTCGGAGGTCCATAAAGAACTGAGAGAAGAGAGGAGAATTGAGTCTTACTAAATCTATGTGAATAGCAAAGAAAAATTATGGCAAGAACAAGCCGAAGAAATTCAAAGAACGATGAAAGGAAGAGTATTGTGCAAAATCTCATGACTAAACTACAAATATGTGTAATACAAACTCTATTCATATATTAAAATCACTTTTGATCAAAACTGTAAATATATTCATTGGAGCCACTATTTCAATATTGCATTATATACTTGAAAACTTTGGGACAAAAACACAAAAAAAAATTCGAAAAAAAACACAATAGAACCAAGTGAAGAAACCCCACTAGCAAGAAGCTTAAGAACTACCAAACAGATTCTTGTTCTCAAACTGTGCGAGTGGTCTGCAATCTGTTCTCAAACTGCGATCTCTAAAATGGCTAGACTTTCAAACTATGCAAGTGGTCTGCAATCTGTCTCAAACTGCGATATCTAAAATGGCTAGAATTTCAAACTTTGCGAGTGGTCTGCAATCTGTTCTCAAACTGCGATCTCTAACACTGGAGTCTGGAAGCTGTGAACATAAATGATAGGCTGATAAGTGGTAACTTAGGTGGGACTCTGGGAGGTCACGAGTCACCAACATGACAATTAATTCATAGTGCATAGAAAGTCAAGATGACAATTAATTCATAGTGCATAAAAAGTTGAGATGACCTTCACACTTAACGTTGTGGTGTTAACTATGTAATCTTCTCATTGTGACAACTTTAGAGCTTCAACGAATCTTATTATTGTGAAATAGAAAAACTTAGTATTTTAATATAAATACAAAATAATAAATTTATTTCAAATTATCATTTTATTATAAACATTGTTTAATCTACCAATGGAGGTACAAAGTGGTAACCAATCCACGATGCCAACTACTCGAATATAGAACTTTGCTTCATTTTGACGCCCTTTTACAAAATTTATCTACTATACGCAATTAATGATCTACAACGGTTTTATACAGTGTAGTCTAACATTGGCTGGTTACATTTCCATATGGCATAGATAGGCGCTGCGTGAGTAAGTTAAGGAAGGAGGAAAATTAGTGGAGGAAAGTCGGATGCTATATTGAATGGTACATAAAATTTCTCGAAGCAATACATTTATTTGGAATTTTGTTGGTCGATGGGACCTTTTCTCAGTTGAGGTCTATCACGTGCTTACTTGCTCTGCGCTACTTAGTACTTTGTGTTCGTTCAGAAATTGGCTTCTCTATGTCTTTTCATTTTCGAAGTAGTTGCTTTGCTACCCATGCATGATGCCTCAAGGCGAGCGTAGTACGGGCTCCGGAGTGCCCTCACTGATACCAATTTCTAGCAGGGGCTCCTGTCACGAGCTTGCTCTTTCTCTGTGTCTCTTCGTATTTCTCTGGTGGCCAACTCCTGATGAACCAGTGATGAACCTACTTGGATCTTTCACACTCTGCAGGCCTCAACAACGGCGTCCACGCCTTCAAATGGCCTTGGTGTCCCTTCGATCTTTTGGTGAACTTCCTGCGAACTTGGGATGAAAGCACAGAGAAAACTACTACCACAGCGGGCTTATAAATATACAGAGGTACTCAATAACAGAATGGCATACTCATTTTATTCAGAATGGAGAAAATTCTCACAGGATGCTTACAGAGCTTTTATAGAAATGGATTCTATACAGAGATAGACTAATCTCGCATTTACCGGACTTTTCACAGCTCAAAATTGAGCAAGTTACTACCGGAGGCTGCTGGCGAGGTATAGGCTCTGTCTCAGAATCAGACTTAACACCCAAACACTTGACTCTTCTAATGGTTCGGCCACTTTAGGTTCTTATCAGTGCCGAGCACACTGATACGCAGGCTTCTCAAACCAACTAAGGACTTTGAGTGATTTCTCGTGTTGCAAGCAGATCAGACTGGATGTCCGCAGATGCAGAGCAGGAGAACACTCGACTCAAACACACACACAAGACTCTTCAAAATCCGATGCCCAACAAATGAACCTTACCCTTCTTATATAGGATGAGAAGGGGGGACAAACATTACTGTTGGTCGGACAGAAATGACTTAAAGAATCATTACTTTTCAGTCTTTATCAGAGCGACGTCCGCACAAATATTCGGGTCCATAAAACAGACAGAATAATTGCTTTCGGGTAACGCATGAGATATAGTCTGTAAAGTAGATTCGGACATTATGGCTATCTACACAGTGGATACTTTTGTACAAAAAGCCCACGGGAAAAGACTAGATAAGAATATTTACACTGTGGAAGCTTTTAAACAGTAAAGCCCACGAGAACTCTGGTCACAATTAAGACCTTGTGACTGGTACGTAATCAAAATACAGTCAGGTCAGGGAATCTGTTTCTTTTATAAAGTAGATCATCACATGCCTTTGTATAAATCCTCCGGACTATCATGGGTTTACCCAGTATGATTTGATGCTGGACTTTGGTTAAGACATACCATTCTAAGTGTTCTCTCATGTATTCCTGGAGGGAATAATTTGTCATGTGAAAAGGATCCCACTCTTGAACTGTCATTTCTTTGACTGTGCTGTATATGCGATGGAAACATTCCCCAATGTTGTACTCAAAACATCTATGACAATATTTTCTTTCATATCCTTCATGATATACTGGGTCCATGGCTGTTCTGTTAACTCCGTAATCTGCCCACCAATTCTGAAACCATTCACATTGTAGATTTTTCTGGGATGCTGCCATTGTACTGAATTTCAACTTTGTGTAATGGGTTTCTTCTCTGTCATCAACATTCATGAAGTCCCACCACAGCTTTTTATAATCTGAAAAATCATAAACTGTGTCAGGGAACATTACTTTGGGATCATTTATGGGCCATCGAGCACACGGTTGGACTTGGGGTTGGTTGATCCACAAGTCTCTGGTTCGGTAGATGCAATAATAGCTTTCATAGATTCCTGTGTCACGGCCTCCATGGTGCCAGATACATCCAATGTCATGAAAATTCGTTTCCAGGGCCCGTCTTGCGGTTCCAGCATCTGCTTTTGCTTTGTCATACATCATATCATGGATCCATTTTCTGCCCTTTGGGTACACCTTTCTTTCAGGTACATAATGCTGGAGATCAGTGTGAGGCTGTAAGTTGGCATCAAGGACTTTTGTGTTCCTTAATTGCCATGTGGGTCTCCAATTGTCTCTGTATGTATCCCAGTCTTGATTATCTGGAATGGTTCTCAAGACCTCTTGTTTTTGGTGCTGGTCCCACTCAGTAATAATCATCATGATATGTGCTATATTTTGTTCAAGGTATTCCCTGCTGAGAAAGTCAGGAAGACAATTTTCCTCTCCTTTGATGTGCTCAATGGAAAAATCAAAATTTGCAAAGAGCGCCTACCATCTGGCAAACTTTGCTTCTTCTGGTTTCTTGATGTCCTTGGATAGGACTTTCTTCATTGCTGACGCATCTGTTCTGAGAAGAAAAGGCTTGTTTATTAGATATACTGCAAACTTGCTGATGCAATTCCATGCAGCTTTCACTTCTCTTTCAATAACAGAATAATTCTGTTCTGCTGGGTTCCATACTCCTGAGGCAAACTGTACCACTTGTTCTTCTTTGGCAACTTTTTGTTTTAGAATCCCTCCCCAGCCTATGTCACTAGCGTCGGATTCAACTATCTTGAATGCCTCATCATCTGCTATGTATAGTATAGGCAAGGACTTTACCTTTGCTTTGATTTCTTGCACTGCTCTGGTATGGACATCTGACCATTGAGGGGGATTTTTGCCAAGCCGCTTATTGAGCACATTTCTGTCACTGGCACAGTCTTGATAAAAACTGCTTACATAGTTTAGGCAGCCAAGGAACCTTTGCAGTTGTGTCTTGTCTTTTAAGACATCTGGAAATTTGTCTGCAAAGTCAATGGCATGTTGTTGCAGAGAGATTTGTCCATTAGAAATATGGTGGCCTAAGAACTTTATAGAAGTCTGGAATACTTCTATTTTCTTTTTACTAAGCACAAGCCCATTTTTCTTGACCAACTTCATGAAAATATTTACATGCTTAAAGTGATCATCAATATTTTTGGAAAAAATTAAAACATCATCAATATATACAAGTAGCCAATCAAAATATGGCTTAAAAATATCATCCATGACCTTTTGAAACTTTGAAGGAGCATTTTTAAGACCGAATGGCATGACATTCCATTCATAGTGCCCTGCAGGAATACTAAAAGCAGTTTTGAACTTATCTTCCTCATTAATGGCAACTTGCCAAAATCCTGCTTTTAAATCAAATTTTGAAAATATTTTTGCCCCTGCAATTCTCCTGATCAAGTCTCCTTTATGTGGAATGGGATAAGTGTCATCAGCCAAAACTGAATTTAGAGGCTTGTAATTTATTACAAGTCTAGGGATACCTCTAATTTGTTCAGCTCTTTTGTTTACATAGAATCCATAGCAATTCCAGGGGCTAGTGGATTCTCTGATCAATCCTCTGTTGAGCAATTGCTGAATTTCTTTTTGGCATAGTTCTCTGTATTCCTGGCTCATAGGGATTGCTCTGCTTTTACAGGGCTTTCCTGTGTATCCTTCTTTATAGGGCAACTTAATGGTATGTTGCTTTCTGTGCCAAAAAGCATTTGGCTCTTCTGAACAACATTTTTCTTCCAGTTTTCCTTTCAGTTCTTGGATTCTTCTTTTGATTTGGGGTAGTTTCAGCTGTTCTTCTACTCTCAATGTGCTTTTTAGATCTTTAAGATCTGACAGCAAAGATTCTGCTTTGTCTAATTTCTGCATGGCTTGAACCATTGTAGAAACTCTTGGAGTTGAAACATAAGGAAGCTCAATTCTTTTTCTTCTACCTTTAGATGTAGGTACAGAAATGAAATAACCAGCTCTACTTCCTTTCAACCTGGCTGAGCCATGAGGTTCCACTGCAGCTAAAAAAACATTCCCTAATATACAATCAACAGGGATGTCTGCTATGGCAAACTTCATGTATACACAGTGGGTATCAAAACATAGTGAAGCTCTAGGAATTTCATATTTGAGTTTCTTATTTCCTAGGCCTATAACTTCTCTTTCAGCAGAGACCCAATATTTCGCTGGAACATTTCTGATGTTAAGAATATTAATATCTGCACCAGAATCTAATAATGCAGTCATGAAAAATATCTGGCCTTGGATACAGATTTTTACCTTGACATGATGTTGCTGATATGTGATGGTAAACAATCTCATATCTTGAAAGCCAAAATTTGGGTCTGACCTTCCTTCAGCAACTTGAATTTCTTGGCTATGGGCTGTTGTGTTCCAGGATTCTTCTTCTTTTTCTTCTTGAATCTCCTTGCCTTTCTTAATTTCTGCAGTTTGAGCTTTGATTGCAGAAATCTCTGCTTTGAGTTGGTGGATTTCACCGCTTACTTCTCCCAAAGTCAGGGATCTTACTTTCCCTGGTTTCTGGTGATGCATCTGGAAAGACTTAGTGTTTCTTTCATAGGATGCATCGACAAACAAAGGTTTCTTACCTGATTCTTTTGAGGCTTTTGATTTAAGCTGATCTGTGAATGCTTCTATCAGGCGGTTCTTCATGGCTCCTTCTTCCATTGTCCTAATATGTGATAAAATCTTCATTTCTGCTTCTTCTTCAGCAGATGCCATTAGGACTTTTTCTTTAGGAGGCTTTGTTCTTTCTTCTTCTTCTTCGCTGGAACTGTACAGAAATTCAGAATCATCTTCATAAAATATATGACATGCACATTCTTCTGAATTAGAACAAGAACATTCAGATGATTCAGAATCAGTATACTGGCCCATATTAACTTGAAATTCTTCTTCTGAAGTGCTAAAAGAATCAAGAGACGATTCCTCTAATTGGTGCTGCTGGGCTGAGTCTTTGATAATAAGATTTGGGCACCTTTCTGTAGCATGGGTCTTTGATTTGCATCTCAGGCAAAAGCTTGGACCTGAATGCTCTTTTTTAACCTATTTGGCCTTTTGAGCATAAACAGCTGTCTTTTTTCCCTTATTAAGCTTTGATTCTTCCCCTTGGGGACATCTTGAAGCTGTATGCCCAGTCTGGCCACACAACCAGCAAGTAATTTTGTTCCATTTTTCTTGCTTAAAACTTGTCAATTTTCAATAGGAGTAGTCTACCTAGGTGGTAGAATGGCCCGTTTTTCGTCACTGGCCAGAAAATCATCCGGCTCCGGCCACCGGCAATCCCTCCGCCCTCCACCACCCTCCTCTAGCTCCGCCACCCTCCTTCTCCGCCACCCTCCCCTGGCAATCCTCACATTCCCTGCCATTCCCTAACAAAAAATCAGATTGCAGCTGGAGAGCCTGACATCCCCGCGGAGTATTATTGCCGGTTCGAATTTGAATTGAGGAAATGGTCACCCGCGCGCTGCTCACTCACCTTCCTCTTTGACTCGGCGCTTCCCGCTCTGCAGCTCGCCACCCAGGTACTCTTCGGTGAACCTGTTAGCATCCTCTGCTAAAACAATGGCGCCTCAAAGGTCCAGTGTTCTGGATTGGCCGTATTGGCGATTGAATCAGGCCCCTGCGCCTCAAAGGTGTAGTGTTGAGGATCGAACAGATCGGCCGTCCTGGCGACGGTATCAAACGTCATGCGTCTTAATGGTCTAGTGCTCAGAGGTGCAGTGCTGTGGATTACCTGTCTTGGTGATGGTATTAGACGCCCTGCACCCAAAGGTGTAGCGCTGCAAATTGGCCGTGTTGGTGATCGTATCTGATGCCCTGGGCCTCGGGTCCTTACTTTAATTTTCTAAATCCAAGTACAGTGGTCATTTATTCGTCTTTTCTGGTGTAAGATTGCTGGTTTTTGTTTGTATTTTTTGCCAAAGATGTTCTTGTGTTTTTCTGAACGATAGTGTATTGGCTCGATGATGACTTTCTGTCTTAACCACACCGAAATAGGGGCTGGCCGAAGCTGTTGCGGCTAAACCCTCATCCTTGCGAAGTTGGAAGATCCTCTTTGGTAAATTCTTGATGGTCGTCGTCTGGTGTTTACCAGAGAGGTGGTAACTTGGCGTAGGTGAGGGTTTTGATGCAAACTGGTGAACGCCGTAACTTCCTCTATGCGGACAAACTGGCCATGTCTGAGAGCTATTCCACTCAAAAAATTCTTGCTTTGATTGATTTGGTTCTTACCCCTTTCTTTGGTTCCGATTCCGAAGACTGCTACTAGGCTTTTAGCTTTACTCCCAAATTTGTCTAAAGGGATGATAGGTTATAGGGGTAGTTAGATCTGGCGTCCTTAAAGGATAGGATTTTATTTCTTTTAGATGATGTGGGTGAGGGTTTGTATATGTGACCTTGGGCTTTTAGCCCTACTCCCGAATTTATCTGAAGGGATGATAAGTTCCTGGGGTAGTTAGATCTGGCGTCTTTAAAGGTTAGGATTTTATTTCTTTCAGATGGTGTGGGTGAGGGTTTTTATACGTGACCCTGTAACATTCTCGGTCCCAGAAAAAAACACATACTTTTTAGGTTTTTTAGAATTTATCTGTAGGGTTAATGGGTACTGGGGGTAGTCAATTATGACGTCTTTCGAGGTTAATCTGTTTTTTGGGGGCGTCAGATATGGTGCCTTTCAAGGTTAATATGTTTTTCGGATGATGTAGGTGAGGGCTTTTATATGTGACCCTTTAATATGTTTGATCTTGAAAAACGTTTGTTCTCTGCAAGTTTCAAAGCGTTGAAGTCTGTATCAATAGTATTAGTTGTCGCTCTCATAATGGTCCGGATGTGATAGTTCATGTTTTTTTTTAAAGTACAAGTTATGTACAACAAATGGGCTATCATGCTTCATATTTGTGGGTGGCTAAGTCATAGGAGAAGCTCTGGATATATGCACGTCAATATTTCACTGCAGCATCCCTATGCACTCGTATTTGCCGGAAGAGCACATGTTGCCGTGGTTCATGATTTTTTTTGTTTTCTTTTATTGCTTCGCAGCCTTTGTTTCATTTTTGGCTAATGAATATTTTGACATCGAACATTTAAAATGTCTCAACTCAATTTCTGCTTGAGATTGAGTAATTAATTGATAAACTAATTTTGATTGCAGTTGAGAGTTTCACTTCATATTCACGTGATTATTTTACTCATTTCTAAACCGTACACTTATTAATTATATGTTATCTGTTTCTAGACCACAGGGTTGTTATTTATAGGTTTCTATCTTATTATTATTATAATTGAAATTGTAGTATCGGATTTCTCTCTCAAAAAAATCTGATCATAATTTGGGGTTATTATTTATATGTTTCTATTCTCGTTAATTTTATTATTATTATAATCAAAATTATAATATGAAGATTTCAAATTTTTCAGTGTTGTTTACTGAGATCACAATTTTGTTTTAAAAGTTATTTTGCTTTGTTTTAAAATTTATTTTGTTTGTTGGTATGGAGCTATTTTGTTTTTATAGTGACTAAGATTATAATTTTATTTATTTATTTATTTATTTGTATTTTGTCATTTTGTTTGGTGAAAATGGCAGTGTTTTTTTAGCTGAAAATGGATTCTTCACTATAAAAACAAGAAATCTAAGTCTTATCACAAGTCTTCTTACAGATGAAAAAAGAAATCTGACCATAATAGTGTTGTTATAGATGAAACAATAAATCTTATCATAAGTCTTCTTACAGATGAAACAAGAAATCTGACCATAATAGTGTTCTTATAGATGAAACAAAAAATCTGATCATAATAATGTTCTTATAGATAAAACAAGAAATTTGATCATAATAGTGTTGTTATCCATTTTTAATCATAATAATTTGATCATAATAGTGTTGTTATCCATTTCTAATCATAATAATGTTATAGATGAAACAAGAAATCTGATCATAAATCTTTCTTCAAGAAATCTGATCATAAATCTTCTTATAGATGAAACAAGAAATCTGACGGAAATGGGCCATTCTACCGCCTAGGTAGACTAGCCGAAATAGAATTTGTTTCTTGCCTTGACACTTGAACACTTTATGTAACCCATCATATAAAGTGCATAAATATGACTAAAATAGAATTTGTTTCTTGTCTGGATATTTTAACACATTATGCCACCCATCGGAATGACTTGCCATGATTTACCATTACAGATTACTAAATAAGGATCATTTTTCTCTTCACCAATAAAAAATTAAATAAATTTAATTTAATAATTAAAAAAAAATATATTTGTAATTTTTAATGTCATCTCAAGTATAATCATAAGGGCCATTTTTCTCTACACTGATAAAAATTAAATAAATTTAATTTAATAATTTGAAAAAATAAATTATTTGTATTCTCTAATGTCCACTTAAATGTTTTTTATAAAAAATTTATCAAAATGAAATTAATTGAAAAATTAATATATTTTTGAATATGTTATACCCTAAGGATAATAAAAATATCCTAAAACCAGCCAACTCCAAAGTTTAGAGGCTTGGGAGCCCATTGTATTAAATTTTTGAGATCTATCGTAGAAATCTCGATTATGGGTCAAAACTAAAAATTCATATTTATTCATTTATCTCTAATTTTGTAAATAATTTTAATTTTTAATTATAATAATTGTTTGCAATTAGTGTTTTTAAAATTCATATTTATTCATTGATCTCTAATTGTAAATAATTTTAATTTTTCATTATAATAATGGTTTGTAGTTAGTGATTTCGGGTTTAATCTTTATTTTTGTATAATAATTTTTAATTTTTAATTAAAATAATTGTTTGTAGTTTAATTTTAATTTTTCATTATAATAATTGTTTGTAGTTAGTGATTTCGGGTTTAATCTTTATTTTTGTATAATAATTTTTAATTTTTAATTATAATAATTGTTTGTGTTAGTGATTTTGGGTTTAATCTTTTTTTTTATAATAATTGTTTGCGGTTAGTGATTTTGGGGTTAATTTTTATTTTTGTATATATTTGGATTTGGGCTTTTGCCGTTAGTGATTTTGGGGTTAACCTTTATTTTTGTATATATTTGGATTTGGGCTTTTTGAGGTTAGTGATTTTGGGGTTAATCTTTTATCTTGTATATATTTGGATTTGGGCTTTTGAAATTTGAATTTTACAAATAAGATTGATTGAAAAATTATTCTTTCAACTTTTTCTTTTCAAGTTTTAGTTTTTATTAAATTTGAGGTATAAAATTTAGTTCTTTAAATAAAATTATAAATTATAAATTAAATTTACATGGATTTAGTTTTTATTTTGAAATATAAAATTTAATATTTTTAAATAAAAAAATAAATCACAAATTTAATTTAAAAAAATTGAAACTTAAACCAAACACTAACAATAAAAACACAAAATTAAAAAATTAAATAACTTAAATCTCAAATTCCATTAACAACAAATATTTAAAATCTAAATTATAAATTTTATTAACAATAAAAATGTAAATGATTTTGATTATTATAATAATAAGTTAATAAAGATGAAAAAATAGAAATAATAATCATGTGAATCAAAGGAAAAAATAGTCTAATAAAGTTATAATTTAACTTGGAAAATAGTAAAAAATTAGCAAAAATTTTGAGAAATTTTTTTGAGAAATTTAGTTTACAGCGATCAAAATTCAAGATTCAATATTTCAAATGCCTAAAAATTTTAGCAGAAATTAAGATTTAATCTATAATTATCGAAACTCAAGATTCAAAATTTAAAAATTCAAGATTCAAAATTTAAAATACCTAAAGAATTTGTTCAAAATTCAAGATTCAAAATTTCAAATGCCTAAAGATTTTCGATAGTTTGATGGTGGTTTGATGGTGCTGAATCCATTTCATAAATAATAACACTATTATGATCAAATTTCTTCTTTCATCTATAACAACATTATTATGATCAGATTTCTTGTTTCATCTATAAGAAGACTTATGATCAGATTTCTTGAAGAAAGACTTCTGATCAGATTTCTTGTTTCATCTATAACATTATTATGATTAGAAATGGATAAAAACACTATTATGATCAAATTATTATGATTAAAAATGGATAACAACACTATTATGATCAAATTTCTTGTTTCATCTATAGGAACACTATTATGATCAGATTTCTTGTTTCATCTATAAGAACACTATATGATCAGATTTCTTGTTTCATCTATAAGAACACTATTATGGTCAGATTTCTTGTTTCATCTGTAAGAAGACTTATGATAAGATTTATTGTTTCATCTATAACAACACTATTATGGTCAGATTTCTTGTTTCCTCTGTAAGAAGACTTGTGATAAGACTTAGATTTCTTGTTTTTATAGTGAAGAATCCATTTTCAGCTAAAAAAACACTGCCATTTTCACCAAACAAAATGACAAAATACAAAATAAATAAATAATAAA
This sequence comes from Pinus tabuliformis, assembly GCA_031772625.1. Classification (NCBI taxonomy): domain Eukaryota; kingdom Viridiplantae; phylum Streptophyta; class Pinopsida; order Pinales; family Pinaceae; genus Pinus; species Pinus tabuliformis. The sequence continues at coordinate 449,051,892 of CM062812.1, read as the reverse complement.
TAAAATTATAATCTCAGTCACTATAAAAACAAAATAACTACATACCAACAAACAAAATAACTTTTAAAACAAAACAAAATAACTTTTAAAACAAAATTGTGATCTCAGTAAATAACACTGAAAAATTTGAAATCTTCATATTATAATTTTGATTATAATAATAATAAAAATTAACTAGGATAGAAACATATAAATAATAACCCCAAATTATGATCAGATTTTTTTGAGAGAGAAATCTGATACTACAATTTCAATTATAATAATAATAATAAGATAGAAACCTATAAATAATAACCCTGAACAGGTAATATATAATTAATAAGCGTATGGTTTAGAAATGAGTAAAATAATCACGAGAATATGAAGTGAAACTCTCAACTGCAATCAAAATTAGTTTATCAGTTAATTACTCAATCTCAAGCAGAAATTGAGTTGAGACATTTTAAATGTTCGATGTCAAAATATTCATTAGCCAAAAATGAAACAAAGGCTGCAAAGCAATAAAAGACAACAAAAAAAATCATGAACCACGGCAACATGTGCTCTTCTGGCAAATACGAGTGCATAGGGATGCTGCAGTAAAATATTGACGTGCATATATCCAGAGCTTCTCCTATGACTTAGCCACCCACAAATACGAAGCATGATAGCCTATTTGTTGTACATAACCTGTACTTTAAAAAAAAACATGAACTATCACATCCGGACCATTGTGAGAGCGACAACTAATACTATTGATACAGACTTCAACGCTTTGGAACTTGTAGAGAACAGACGTTTTTCAAGATCAAACATATTAAAAGGGTCACATATAAAAACGGAGTAGTCTATCTAGTCTATTCTCTAATGTTATAGACGGAAAACGGGCCATTCTATCGCCTAGGTAGACTTATGATCAGATTTCTTGTTTCATCTATAACATTATTATGATTAGAAATGGATAACAACACTATTATGATCAAATTATTATGATTAAAAATGGATAACAACACTATTATGATCAAATTTCTTGTTTTATCTATAAGAACATTATTATGATCAGATTTCTTGTTTCATCTATAAGAACACTATTATGGTCAGATTTCTTGTTTCATCTGTAAGAAGACTTATGATAAGATTTATTGTTTCATCTATAACAACACTATTATGGTCAGATTTCTTGTTTCATCTGTAAGAAGACTTGTGATAAGACTTAGATTTCTTGTTTTTATAGTGAAGAATCCATTTTCAGCTAAAAAAACACTGCCATTTTCACCAAACAAAATGACAAAATACAAATAAATAAATAAATAAATAAAATTATAATCTTAGTCACTATAAAAACAAAATAGCTCCATACCAACGAACAAAATAACTTTTAAAACAAAACAAAATAACTTTTAAAACAAAATTGTGATCTCAGTAAACAACACTGAAAAATTTGAAATCTTCATATTATAATTTTGATTATAATAATAATAAAATTAACGAAAATAGAAACATATAAATAATAACCCCAAATTATGATCAGATTTTTTTGAGAGAGAAATCCGATACTACAATTTCAATTATAAAATAATAAGATAGAAACCTATAAATAACAACCCTGTGGTCTAGAAACAGATAACATATAATTAATAAGTGTACGGTTTAGAAATGAGTAAAATAATCACGAGAATATGAAGTGAAACTCTCAACTGCAATCAAAATTAGTTTATCAATTAATTACTCAATCTCAAGCAGAAATTGAGTTGAGACATTTTAAATGTTCGATGTCAAAATATTCATTAGCCAAAAATGAAACAAAGGCTGCGAAGCAATAAAAGAAAACAAAAAAAATCATGAACCACGGCAACATGTGCTCTTCCGGCAAATACGAGTGCATAGGGATGCTGCAGTAAAATATTGACGTGCATATATCCAGAGCTTCTCCTATGACTTAGCCACCCACAAATATGAAGCATGATAGCCCATTTGTTGTACATAACCTGTACTTTAAAAAAAAACATGAACTATCACATCCGGACCATTATGAGAGCGACAACTAATACTATTGATACAGACTTCAACGCTTTGAAACTTGCAGAGAACAGACGTTTTTCAAGATCAAACATATTAAAGGGTCACATATAAAAGCCCTCACCTACATCATCCGAAAAACATATTAACCTTGAAAGGCGCCATATCTGACGCCCCCAAAAAACAGATTAACCTCGAAAGACGTCATAATTGACTACCCCCAGTACCCATTAACCCTACAGATAAATTCTAAAAAACCTAGAAAGTATGTGTTTTTTTCTGGGACCGAGAATGTTACAGGGTCACGTATACAAACCCTCACCCACACCATCTGAAAGAAATAAAATCCTAACCTTTAAAGACGCCAGATCTAACTACCCCTGGAACTTATCATCCCTTCAGATAAATTCGGGAGTAGGGCTAAAAGCCCAGGGTCACATATACAAACCCTCACCCACATCATCTAAAAGAAATAAAATCCTATCCTTTAAGGACGCCAGATCTAACTACCCCTATAACCTATCATCCCTTTAGACAAATTTGGGAGTAAAGCTAAAAGCCTAGTAGCAGTCTTCGGAATCGGAACCAAAGAAAGGGGTAAGAACCAAATCAATCAAAGCAAGAATTTTTTGAGTGGAATAGCTCTCAGACATGGCCAGTTTGTCCGCATAGAGGAAGTTACGGCGTTCACCAGTTTGCATCAAAACCCTCACCTACGCCAAGTTACCACCTCTCTGGTAAACACCAGACGACGACCATCAAGAATTTACCAAAGAGGATCTTCCAACTTCGCGAGGATGAGGGTTTAGCCGCAACAGCTTCGGCCAGCCCCTGTTTCGGTGTGGTTAAGACAGAAAGTCATCATCGAGCCAATACACTATCGTTCAGAAAAACACAAGAACATCTTTGGCAAAAAATACAAACAAAAACCAGCAATCTTACACCAGAAAAGACGAATAAATGACCACTGTACTTGGATTTAGAAAATTAAAGTAAGGACCCGAGGCCCAAGGCATCAGATACGATCACCAACACGGCCAATTTGCAGCGCTACACCTTTGGGTGCAGGGCGTCTGATACCATCACCAAGACAGGTAATCCACAACACTGCACCTCTGAGCACTAGACCATTAAGACGCATGACGTTTGATACCGTCACCAGGACGGCCGATCTGTTCGATCCTCAACACTACACCTTTGAGGCGCAGGGGCCTGATTCAATCGCCAATACGGCCAATCCAGAACACTGGACCTTTGAGGCGCCATTGTTTTAGCAGAGGATGCTAACAGGTTCACCGAAGAGTACCTGGGTGGCGAGCTGCAGAGCGGGAAGCGCCGAGTCGAAGAGGAAGGTGAGTGAGCAGCGCGTGGGTGACCATTTCCTCAATTCAAATTCGAACCGGCAATAATACTCTGCGGCTGCAATTCCAGCGCATCCCCGATCTGTCAGGGGATGTCAGGCTCTTCAGCTGCAATCTGACATATGTCAGGCTCTTCAGCTGCAATCTGATTTTTTGTCAGGGAATGGCAGGGAATGTCAGGATTGCCAGGGGAGGGTGGCGGAGCTAGAGGAGGGTGGCTGAGGGCGGAGGGATTGCCGGTGACCGGAGCCGGATGATTTTCTGGCTGGTGACGGAAAACGGGCCATTCTACCACCTAGGTAGACTACTCCTTTTCAATATATCTGTCAATATGACTTTTTCAAATATTATTAACTAATCAATAATTACGTGCAGATTTAAAAACCAATAATATTTAAATTGTAAAAACGCAAAAAAAAAAAAAGGCATACGGGCGTCAAATTTAACCCCTTCTTGTAACGCTCGCTCAAAAAGGCTCAACAATAAATATCCTATACAGCTATATGATATTCACTAAATATTCCATATGCACAGTTGGCACCATCGAATCTAAAATCACTTTAAATAGGATGACGTACACCTTTGCATAAGCGTAGCGGAAGCATACGACGGGATCTAGGTTTAGGGTAGGAATTTCAAATGTGAAACACTCGTAGGTATCTGACATCCTAGTCGTTTTCATCATTTTTAACGCAAAATGGCAATTGGCCACTCAAATTCCATCATAGTGACCGGTAATGGCTCACCGTGACAGATATCCAAAAGACAATGTTTTCTCACACGTTTTAAATCTCAGGACCGCGCCTGTTAAGTGACAATCAATACGTGTATTTCTATATATATATATATATGCGCTTCCCCATCTTAAATCCACACTACAAGAAGATTCCATTTGATTTAAGATTTTGAGATCAGCAATTGTCAAGCTCTACGTTTCCAGATTGTGATTCGATGTTTTCCTCCCACTACACCGCGTTGGCATTATGTGGCCAAGTATGGAGAAACACTCCATAGTCCCGACAGCACGATTCTCAGCCTCCTCCAGTGGAAGATCGGGGAAAAATTTCCGCCAATTTTAGGGAATCCGATTGCGAAAGAGGGAAAGTGGGTGTCGGAAATTCGTATGGCAAGATCAAAAATCAGTATAAATTTATTTTTATTTTAGATTTATTAAGGATCGAGAGATCAAATATTTTATTTTAGATCTATTAAGGTTAGAGAAAGATCAAATATTTTGATATGTAAATTAAAAACTACACCAAATATAATTTTGTGAAATGCAAAAAAATTATAAACAAATAAAAATTACAAATAACTTTAATACATTGTGATCCTCTGTTTATCCCTCCAATCACAATACCATGGCATTGCATTGCCAAATATGGAGAAAGCCTCCGAAACCACTATTCGCAATCTCAACCGGACAAAGATCATCCACAAAATTGCCAAAACAAGAAAGAAGATATAGCTGGGCTCCTACAAATGGCAGAGCATGCACCCATGCTTATGAGGCCGCAGTGTATTGCCTGAGAGACCCCAACGCCTTCAACTTCCCCGATTCTGTGCCAGCCATTCCGCATCTTCTCTTTGCCATCAACAAATTCAAGTTGTCGCTGCCAAATACGCCTTGCACAAAATCTCTTCGACTTTGCCGTCTCTCCCGTTTTTGGTTTCAGAAACGGAGTATGCTTGCGGCAATCGGAAGATTTCCAACCTGCCGGACTTCGGGTTGTGCGAGTCTCAGTTTGACGGAATGACCGTCTGAATTTGGAGAAAATCCCCAGATTAACTCGCCGTGCGTGTTGGGATTCATTCCAACCTAACAGTTGGAGCAGCAAGAAGGCTAGGGGAGAGATTCCTAATGTTGTGCAGGGACCAGTGATTGATATAGTACTGGTCCCACCAAACCACCATAAATTGAGACTTTTGAAACCAATATTTAAACAAAAATAAATAACATTAAGTATAAATAAGTATTAATTTATGTCCAAAATTTCCCCATACATTGACTGGGCCCACAACTGTCCATAAATAGTATTTTTTTACTTAACACTGCAAACCATATTGACCCAACTAGAAAACAGCTAAAACCATAGATGCTTCCAAAATGCTCTATTCCAGAAGTAAAAAGTAGCAGTCACTTCAACCCCCACTCATCAGAACTGAAACTTTGTATCCCAAATCAATATTCCTACCTGCACATAATAAAAGGGAATGTATGTTAGCCATAACCGCTGTGTTGTTCAACAACTAAACCCGCTATGTCATTTAATAAATGACACCCAACCCAATAACATTTAAACCCACTTTGTTCAATAAATGACACCCAGACCCAATAATTGCAATAAATGGCACCCAACTCACTCTATTTCTCATTCAAACAGATCAAAGCACATGGATCAACAAATAACCAATTCCCAACCATTAGATCACAGATCAAATTAAATCCAGACCACACATTCAAAATGAAGCCATTGCAATCCATGTGCATCCATGTCCACCAATTAAATTCAAGTGCCAAAAACTATAAAAGAAGTCCACCCACTATTGAAGTTGCATCTTATGCTTTCAAACTATTCAGCAAACTTGAAGACAACATCACAAAATAGTTGCCAATATATCCAGGTTAGTTATATCAATTACAACTCATTCTTCTTACAGTTCTGTTTTCATTGTTTTCATTTATTAGAGTTCTTACATGATCTGTCTGGCCATAACTACTAAAAGGATAGCTGGATGGTTTCACAAACATCGATTGAATAAAAAGTAGGTTCTAAATATAGCTATTTAGAAAAGTTAAAACCATTCCTTAAAATAATAAAAAATGAATGCCTTCAACATACTTAATTTTTTGAGTTCAATTTTCTGAAACTTTTTATGACTGATAATAAAAATTGGAAACCATATAACCACACAACTGCTTTTTATAGAGTTTTTCTAGAGTTTCTTATTTCAAACTCTAATTTCTCTATTCAATGAGATAAATGTTTTAAAAACCTAAGATCTTTTCTCACACATGTTAGTTAAGTTTTCTTTGTCCAATATGGGAATCTTGATTTACGTGAAAGTCTATCATAATGGGAATGAATGAAACCTTTCAACTGCACTGCAACTTCTATCATAGAATCCTACTTGAAGCCCACTAGCAGAGATCCATATAAAAGTTGCTAAACTGATGAACAGGCAGACAATTGACTTAATTTCCATGTTGTTAGGAAAAGCAAGCTCCAACAATGTGATCATCAGGTGATCTAAACTTATACTTATGGATTAGCCACTTAAAATATTGTGGATATAACGTGGTAGTTTTAAAGATATTGTTTTGTATAATGTTGAAAGTGACAATAAGTCCATTCCAAGGCTGATCACAGCGGCAAGTTGTTCCCAACATAGAATTTATGCCCAGCCTTACTGTGATTATGATAGGCATAGCACTCTTCTGGAGCATATGACCATATTTTGTTTGAGTTTCCAAACTAATTACTATGCCTGGAATGGTGGCCATGGACTGCAATGGAGAAGTTGCAGTACTGAGACATTTTTGGCAATGCCAAACAACAAAAAAATGGAAAATGATATTTGAAACAAAATATATGTGCACATTTCATTTGCTTATGCCTTAGCTAAAACATTGTGAGTTTTCAGTATTTTTGCAGATGGAAAGCATACCAACAAGAAAACTGATGGCAATGGAATGTAAGCCTATGGACTACTACCAAACTTAATTTAAAACAACGGGTTTTTATTAAAAATGCTAATGAAATGTCAAAATTCTTGATCTATCATACTCTTAAAAAAACAATCACCACACAGTTGATCTTACCAAGAGAGTAGTTCTAAGCCTAAAGCACATCACAACAGATATACCCTTAAAAGAAGAGTAATTCTATGCCTAAAGGCCAACTAAAAAGCATTAACTATCAAGATACCTTCTATAGCTTGGGTGAGTTTACCAATTCTACAGGAACACTATCTGATACCTTTTACAACTTGGATGAGTTTATCAATTCTAATTAAACACTATCCATCTGGCTAAGCAGCATTGAACACTATGAGAGTGGTACGTAAACTTTCTAATTGAACACTATGAGAGTGGTCTGTAAACTGTCTAATTTGAATAGATGGTAGATCTGATGGTCCAGACTCCATACACCACTGACAGCAGCATTCAATGTTGTGTAACCGAGTGGATAGTGTTCACTATCAACTATATACAATAATGCATTAAAATAGACAATATTTGGATCCATTTATAAATTAGATACTCACAACTTGAATTTATAGCAGCAATGCATTAAATTTAGACAGTACTTTGGGTGCATTTATAACTAGAAACATGCAACTTGGATATACATGGCTGTATGCTAGTTCCTATCCTTACATTAACGAAGTAGTCATGGAAATGCATCCTTATAAGCCCAGCTTGCTATAAGGGAATTCTGAGCAAAAGCCTTGGAAACTGATTGCTGAATAATGCCTTCAACTGCACTGCAACTTCTATCATAGAATCCTACTTGAAGCCCATTAGCAGATATCCATATAAAAGTTGCTAAACTGATGAACAGGCAGGCAATTGAGAGACTACGAAGTAATTTGCAATAAGAGACTACGAAGTAATGCAATTCGATTTCCTGTAACATACATGTTGATAATTTCCTGTAATAAAGAAAAAGTATTTTTGCCTTGTATGAAAGCATAATTTACAAATATTCTAATGTCTAAATGCATGCAATAATTTTATAGGTTGTTGCATCTATGGCAAAAGGAAGTTATATTGCTCGTACAAAGAGAAGTGGCAGGAGAGTGACAAGGGGTGTGCAGCTACGATGCACATCATCTGATGAGGACAAGACAACTGATGTCAATGCCAACAATGCACCAGGGGACATTGTTGAGGATGACCATGTGATGGCAGCTGATGTTAACACACCATCAACCACAAAACCACCATCAAAAATAGTCCAAGGGGCAAGTTCAACTAAAAAGATCAGTACTATAAGAGGATGGACAAAAGAACAAATGTTAGTTGCAATTGATGACATAGAGTTTAATGGATACTCAGTTCGGGCATCTGCAAAAAAACATGGTATTTCTCCCTCATCAATATATTATTGGATAAATGGATTGACTCATACAAAACGTAGAGGGCCACTTACAGTTATGATTGAGGAGGAGGAGGCCGAGGTGGTTGAGTGGTGTAAAGAGATGGCCCAATTGGGACATGGGCTAGAGTTGATACAACTCAAATCAAAAGTTGCTCAAATCTGTCAAGGGAGGCCAAACCCATTCAAAGATGGGTTTCCTAGTAAATCATGGTGGTTTGGGTTTAAAAAAAGGCATCCAGAACTTGTATTGCGTACTGCTGAGGGCCTTAACAGAGACAGAGCATTAAATTTGTGCCCTGTAGTTGTGCAAAATTTCTATGACACACTTTCTAGTGCTTACGATAAACATTCTTATGGAGCAGACCATATATGGAACTGTGATGAAACAGGTTTACAGGCAGGGAGGCATTGTGGCATGCGGGTAATTGCCAAGAGAGGGAGACGAAATGCGCCAAAGATTTTTCCTAAGAGCAGGGAGTGGATAACTATTTTATGTTGTGCCAATGCAATTGGTACTTCAATCCCAGGATTTTATCTATTCAAAGGTAAAAATCAACTGAAAAACTATATACAGACTTGTGAACCAGGTGCATGCATGGCTGCACATCCCCATGCATGGATGACTAAAGAACTGTTTCTAAGTTGGCTTTTTCACTTTGCTGCATCGGTACCAGGTGGCGTCTCACCTAATAACAGACACCTATTGATATTAGATGGCCATGGGAGCCACATGGCTGTACAAACAATTGAGGAAGCAAACAATTTAGGCATCGACCTGTTGACATTTCCCGCTCATACCACTCACAGACTGCAACCCCTTGATGTTAGTGTGTTTGGCCCTTTCAAGAACTATTTCAGGTCAGAGCGTGCTACATGGATGGCAAAGAATCCAGGGGTTGAGGTGAAAAGGTTGGAGCTAGTAGAGTTTGCAAGTAAAGCTTTTAAAAGGGCTTTGACACCATCAAATATCAAGGTTGGCTTTAGAAGGATAGGAATCTGGCCACTAAACTATGATGCTCTTATGCATGATACTGGCTGTAGCCAAGCGTTTCATGTGGATGCTTAGGAAGAAGGGAATGCCCAAACAGGTGTTGAAGTGCAAGAAGTAGATGACCAAGATGATGTTGTTGTAGCTGGTAATATGATTTCCCTATCTCAAGGACACTTATATGCTGAAGACGATGAAACTGTATGTGAAACACAATATGACCATGAACAAATTCGGAGTAATATGGAGATCGTTCCACCAACTCAAGAACATGAAACTCCTATTGTTGATATTGTTAATGACATTGTTGAACATGCAGTTGACAATTACCAATTAACATTGCCAAATCAAGTAACCCCACCTTCATGGCTAGCAGAATCAATGATCAATATGAATGCACATAGTGTCTCAGCAACCAATGAAGAAATCATGAACATGCCCTCACAACCAACATAATTGAACAATGAAATTGTTCCTTTTTTTGTGGACAATAGATCAATGGAAGAAGATGAAGGACATAATGAGGCATCAAATGAAGATAACGATATAGTTCAATCAGTTCCAACAGATACTGAAAGGGAAGTACCAAGCAATGACATGCAGGTGGGAGGGGTGGAGAAGACACTTGCCCGGTTCCTAAAGCTACCAGTAGAGAGAGTATTAATGAAAAAAAAGCAAGGTGCACCGGGTAGTCTTCGTCTGGGCCGAAGCTCACAGTTACTCACCTCAGAGGACTATATAAACCTGTTAGTTGAGTCTGGAAAAAAGAAATTTGAAATGCAAGAATTAAAACAGAAAAAGAAGGATTTAGTCAAGGAGAAGAAGGCAGCAAGGATTGTTGCAGCGCAATGTCGAGCAGATGAAAGGATTGAAAGAGATAAAGCAAGGAAAGTTAAGGACCAACAAAAACAAATGGCAAGACAGGAGAAGGAAAAAAGAAAGGCACAACAAATGCTTGAAAAGGAACAAGCGATGATCAAAGATACAAGAATAGCTGATGAAACCAGGATTATTTCAAACTCATTGGACTCCATTGCAGATAATACACCATTATTCCAAGATCTCATAAACGTTCAAGTGCCTCACTATCAAACTGAGGGTTTACCCATTTGCCTTGTTCTTACCAGAGTTGGTGTCAATTCTCTGTATGCTCATTACACACCTCCACTTAATGCAGGGTTCAGTAGTGCAAATGTGAGGTATGGGTACTCAATACCTCCATGGTTGAAAGCTGCAAATTGGAATCAATCATATGGCAGCAATCAACCATTTCCTAATCAACCCTTGATTGGTAGGCCAAACTACCTAGCTCAAGAAGGTAACTCGGGGAGTTTTGGCACTCAAGATTCTCAGGGCCATAAAGAATAGGGGTGTCATATGTTTTTGGTTCTAACCACATTATGATGTGGATTTTGGATGGATTGTATCTTTTTCTTGTCACAAAAACATTTTGGCTTACAACCTAGGTTGTTTTATTTCATAATGTGTGCGACATTGTAGCCAAAATCCATTTTAGAAGGAACATCTATAGTCTATTATAATGTAGAAATCTTACAAGATTCTCAGGGTCATAAAGAATAGAGTTTAAGAATTCTCAATGAATTACGCATACTTTCAAGATATGCAATGTATCGTTAAATTCACTAAACCTCTGATCTTTTGAATGTCCTGCATGCAATTACCAAATTAATGAAATTAAATGAATCAGTCATGAGAACTGAGGTATATCTTATATACATTGTATAAAACAACTTTTCAATTTGACTAGCCTTTGTGACCAATGCTCTTTTTATTAGCAAATCTATCTCTAATCTTATGTCTGCGACTTAAATCAGTTTATTGTAGTTTATATAATACAGAAAAATACAGAAAATATGAAAGTTTGAATGAAAATTATACGTGTACGTCAATGTAAATCCAAGATTCCAAACCATTAGAGATAGTTGCTCAAGTTGAACTCTTTGCTTAACTGAATTTATATCCCAAGATGGACTCCTTAACTCATGTTATCCTAGACTAAAATATTCTCTGATGGTTTTATGTAAGAACATTCTGTAGTCATCTCTTTGGTTGATGTTCACAATATTCTAAAACGTGGCTATAGCTATCCATAACTTTCAAGTCTATTCCATAGAATCCATGTATGCTAAGCTCTGACACCAAATACTTGGAAGATATGTCAAATATATTCACAGCCAATATTAATAATGCAAGTTGGTTGTTCCATCAACAAAGATAGAGTATTTTGGCCTTATAGAAACATTAGGGATAACATGTAGCTCAATAGACAATTGAATCAAAACACCGTAAGACTAGGGCATATGATAGCTGGCCACCTAGTTAAACTGTTGTTCCATGAAGAAGAAAGCTTCACTCCCCAAATGTCGGGGAGAAGTAGGGATCCAGAAATTGGATCTTCCAAGTGAAACCTAATGACTAAGCCATTTTGGAGGATGATTCAAGAAAAATACTTGACTATGGAGCAGAATTTTAGAGCTATGTACACAGACAATGCTCTAATATCAATTCTTCTTTATAAGGCTCTTCACCCTAGAGGCTTTTGTTTATGGAATTTGACAATAAAAGAACAAAACTTGTTTGCATAAAATGCCTTCTAGGTCAATGGCAATGACAAAACAACAAGATTTTTGGATAATCAGTGGCAAGGTCATCAGGCTTTATCCAAAATTCCAAGTCTGGATAGGATATCTAGTCAGCTCATAGAAAAAGGATGAATTGGAGAAGAAACTTGCTGAAATATAATTCAAATCAACAGCCAGTTTTAAGAAATTGGTGAGGTTTCAAGGAAAAGCCAGGACCATTATCTGGTAACTCAACCCAACAGAAGTAAAGATCCTTCAGGAAGCTCTTAACCAAAGGAAAGTTCTTCATATGCCAAAGCTTGAATAAACTGTGCTGGATTGACAAAGACAAATGCTCTTTCTTGGTTAAGGACTGTTACATCCAAGCATTGCTCAGGGGCTACCAGCGAAGAAAAAGATTCCTTCTGGACCAGATTTTGGAAAAAGGGGATTTGATCAGAGATAGCACATTTATTGGATTGCAAATTGCAATAAAAAACAGAATTCTAACCCAGTCAATCTTCAAGAAACATGGAATCACAGGTCCCTCCAGATGCAATGGTTGTGAACAGAATAAGAAAGATGCTACTCACCTCATTCTGGACTGTGAAATCGCAAAGTCTCTGTGGCAGCTTTGGGAAAATGACTTATCATGTTCCAAGCCTGAGTGCAATTTAGTGATGGAACTTGGAAGTCCTCCAAAACCAGAAGTCTACTCCCTCTAACATAAGTTTCTAAAATTAATATGCATCATTAGTCTATTTATCTTCTGGAATGTATGGATTGAAAGGAACTTTAGGATCATTGAAAATAATATTCTCAACCCTCTTAAAATCTGGAAGAAAACGAGGCTGATTAGGCTGAGACTTTAAGAGGACAAAGTGATTTCCCAAGAAGATGGACAGGTTAAGGAGCCACAGGGAAAACATCTATTGGAGCTATGCAATCAAGGATAGCTGACAGGTTCCCAGGAGAACAATGGAAACCTCCTTGGAAGAAATCTACAGCTTGAACTTTGATGCAGCTGCAAAAGGAAATCTAGAAAAGGTTGCCATTGAAGGGGTATAAGAGACAGTAATGTACAATGGGTGTGTAATTGCTAGCTACATGGAGCTATTGGAATTTATTCGAAAGTTTTAACTGGAGGGATTAAGACTTTACTCAAGTTGAATCTGAGAAAGGTTGATAGAAGCTTATCTGGTCGGCTATAGGAGGTGGCACTTACACTCCCAATTTGGTCGGAATCTGGTATCCACGCCTAAATCTTTGAATTTTCCAATTCCAAAATAAGAACCATTTCCTGTGATTCATTTCTAGAAGAGGTGGAATTGTTTTCGGCAGATGGACACAATTCTTGAAAGCTAGCAACCATTTTCATCTGCTGGAAACAATTCCTGTCCAAACAAGAAAACAAAAAGAATGCATGACTTCTATTCAGGCATGGGCTTCCTTGAGGGTAGGATACTTTTGGAAGGAAATAGAGGGCCAGCACATGATTTACTCACAAACCCTAAAATCTCATTAAATTTTTGATATAACTTCCTCGCTTGTAAAGTTTATCTGTTCTTTCCTTGATCTACTCCTAACAATGTAAACTTTGAAACGGGAACTATAAACTCAAAATGGGAACTTTGGCCAAAAAACCCCGAAAAAACATCAAAAACAGTGCTAAAAACGAAAAGTGTGTATACTGGAACGATGATTTTATTTTTTAGGGGTCAATTTTGAACATGTTTTAAAAATGGCAGTACTACGAAATTTACTACGAAATTTTCGTGCAAAATATAGCTTCAAAATGAAAAAGTGATGATACTGGAACGATGATTTTTTTTTAGGGCCAATTTTCAAACTTTTATAAAAATGCTAGTAAAACCCAATTTTTATGTGCCAAACAAAGTTGTTTATGAGGAAAAAACACATTAATGTTTCATGGAAATTAGGTTTATTTTCGAATCAAATCATTTATGATGCAATAGATATCCATTGACATATTTAAAAAGTCTAAAATTTTATTTCCCAATTTTGTTTTATAGTAAAACAATATATTGTAAAATACTATTAATTTATTTTTATATATTTTTATACAGTGATACAACTTATATTTCCCAATTTCTTTTATTGTAAAACAATATATTGTAAAATATTATTAATTTATTTTAATATATATTTTTTTATACCATGGTCACTATGTTAGGATAAGTTTTCTTATTATATAAAAAAATAAAATCCATTTTAAATTTAAAAAAAAAAATTAACAATCGAACTTCATAACTTTAATAAAACTTTAAAACTAAATAGCAAGAATTACAGATCTTGAAGTATAAAAAACTTTAAAACATTTACCCTTATATCAAAGTTGTACAATTAAAATAACAATATAATTAACAACAAAAATGATATTCATTCATAAAATGATATCGATATGTCATTACAATGTCAACATCATGACAGAAGATGGTGGTGATGGGAAAATAACTCAATTAAATATAGTAGTTATGGGTGGTCCTCCTCCTCCGCAATTAAATGATGAGGTTAGCCTAAAATGGATTTCTTACATCTCAGCAAAGCACATTTGACACTTGTAACAATACATAATATTCCCTTATATGACAAAGGGTTGACGGGAACCGATGTCAAATAATGCAAACTAGCTCCGCTAATTATTGGAGACACGATATTGAAGTGCTTATCCTTATCACGACTTTATTCTAGAGATGACAAACTATAATGAATGTGATCGATAGCTTTATATTTTCTTGACGGCCGCATGCGATGCAATTTTCAGTGAATATTTCATAATTTGACCAGACATTGTTATTACGTCGTCTGTGGAAATGTAAATTTCATGGTTGTTAACATTTGACATTCAACGCTGGAAGCAATAACAAATAATTTTAGTGTTATGTGAATGACAAGTTAAAAGATAATAATATCGTAATCATTATAATTTAATATGTTTTTCACTTTTGTTTGTGGGGAACTTTGTTTCATGTGCTCTCCCATATATTCCGTTACATCCCTATCCCTTTTTCTTCATGACTTTAATGGGAGATATATATGAGTTTTTTTTTTTTACCGGTGAAATCGGTAATTCGCTAGCTCGTATTAGCGTGATACGGGTCTATCCCATCGCTATCAATATAATTTCAGGTGCAATTGCACCGCCTCCAACACAGCTCACGGGTAAGACTAGATTTAAGCTTGTAAACTGAACAGCGACACGACACCAACAAGCCCCACCCTGATATATATGAGACTTTTAAAGCTGGTTGAAATCACTAATTCTATGTGGGCGGATAAAGTGAGATTATATTGTCCGGCATTGATGTACTGAGGCTCTGGCTCTTTTCCGTTGCCCTAAGAAGGGCTAGGGAAATGGATATAGATTTTCCGCCTAACCTTGATATATTTTTTACAAAGAAAGGTTCCACATCTAATCATGGCCATATGGCTGATTACATAGAAAGTCCAGAACAGTTAACCACAGCCACGTGACCTCTAACTCTGAAAACCTAGACCTATTACTGCTGCATATAAATTTTCAGCCACAGCTAGTAAACTTGAAAAACTCATATTTATTTTTACAAAGAAAACTTCATCTGAGAACCACGATAACAGCAGGTGGCCGATCTATTTCATAGTTTCAGGCCTGCATGAGCTAGAAAAGGACGGAAAGTACTCTAAACATATTTCTGAAATTTATAATCGAGCTAGGTTTTCTTATAGTGCTTAAAAAAAAATAAAAAAATTGAATTTTAAAATACTTTGTACCTGGAAAAAAAAGAATTCAAGAACCTTCTCCATAGGAACAGTGTTGTTGGAAATTTGAACAATGTGTGTTTGTTTTCCACATGTTGGGTGATCCAATTTCAAACAAAACTATATACATATGAGCTATTCAATAACAATTTCTAAATAATAAATAAAAACTCCATGGAAAATTCTCTATCTCCAATATCACAAGAACCGCAATAGCTACTCGCATTCAAGAACCTCATAACAACCAATTCGTACAGAGTCCACGCCAGATTAATGGAGTCTAGCCGCTAATTTTCTCTCTCATAACACAAGAACCGCAATAGCTGCTCGCATTCAAGAACCTCATCATCATCGATCCATACAGAGTCCTCAATGAAAACAACATCAGAAATATTACAAACTGGGTGGCTAGAATTGCCGGGTGGTGGGGCGATTCTCAGAATTGCCCCACCATGGAAAATTCTCTATCTCCAATATCACAAGAACCGCAATAGCTGTTCGCATTCAAGAACCTCATAACAACCAATCTGTACAGAGTCCACGCCAGATTAATGGAGTCTGGCCGTCAATTTTCTCTCTCATAACACAAGAACCGCAATAGCTGCTCGCATTCAAGAACCTCATCATCATCGATCCATACAGAGTCAATGAAAAAAACATCAGAAATATTACAAACTGGGTGGCTAGAATCGCTGGGTGGTGGGGCGATTCTCAGAATCGCCCCACCACCCGGCGATTCTCATAATCGCCCCATTTGCTGGCAGAAGAAAAAGTGAAGCATCTACATGGAGATTTGTAGTGGAGAACAAAATGGCTACGAGTGTTATCAACACTTCCATTTCAAATCTGAGTGTCGCCTCACTCAAGTCGTCCGCAAATGCCAGGACTCAATCCAAATACCCGATGCGAGTCCGAGCTAAAGTGGAACCTTCTGACAAATCTGTTGAAATAATGAGGAAATTTTCTGAACAGTATGCTCGCCGGTCAGACACATACTTTTGTGTTGATAAAGCAGCTACTTCTGTTGTTATTAAGGGTTTGGCAGAACATAAATATACCTTAGGCGCACCTTTATGTCCTTGCAGGCATTATGATGATAAAGGTGCAGAGGTAGAACAAGGATTTTGGAATAGTCCATGTGTACCTATGCGAAAAAGGAAGGAGTGCCATTGTATGCTTTTCCTGACAACTGATAATGATTTTGCTGGAAAATAACAGACGATCTCTTCGGAGGAGATCAAGGATTTGACAGCAAAGTTCTAAGTCGCAGAAAGCTATATTCGTTGTTATTATTGAAGCTCATACAATAGATATTGGTTCTAAGTTATTATGCAAGCTTATTGGATTTCAAGAATGTTCTGCGCAATAGCAGCTGTAGATGTATAGATCGTTGGGTACATTAAGGCAAACGATTGTCTGTATTTCAGTTTCTGGAATAAGAAGAATCCACATGGGTGCATGCATCACAAAATTTTTTGTAATTTGATCAACTTATGGTTTAAATTGCAATTCTGATAATCTATTTCGATTCAATAACCATTTTTTGTAATTTGATCAATTTATGATTTAAATCGCAATTCTGAAATTCTGATAATTTATTTCGATTCAAAAACCATCGTGCAGTTTTTAAATACCCAAATTACAAAATTGGGATTATTGCAATCTTGACGTCCGGATTTGAGGTAAATCCTCAATGAAAACAACATAAAAAATATTACAAACTGGGTGGCTACATTTGAGATTATCCTCCATGAAAACAAACCCCGCAATTGGGGCGACCTTGTTGCAGATTACGCTACATTGGAGATGACTTTTATTATTGAATTATGACTGGATCTATCCCTTAAGGATGCGTTGTCATTTTTATTTTCAAATAAATTTTGGTATTTATAATGTGTAGTATATAATTCTACTGAGTCCATTTTTAATATTTCATAAATCCATTTTATATATTTTCCGTCATTTTACATTTTCACAAATCCACTTTCATTTTTATATGCAAAGGACGTTTACTTTATAGTCCCAAATATTATAGTAGTCGCTTACGAGTGCATGTATCAAATTTACTAGTGCGTGGGTGCATGTATCAAATATGGCAGAAGAAAAAGTGAAGAATCCAACTCAGCCGTTTCTTCTCAATGAACATGTAGGTCCTTCTTTCTTTCTTTCTTTTGTTTTTTTGGAATAATTAACTCCGACTAAGATATAAATGAATAATCAATCCATAAACGTCTTTCTTTCTTTCTTTTGTTTTTTTAATAATTAACTTTGACTAAGATATAAATGAATAATCAATCCATAAACGTTGATTAGATTACATTGTTTGATTATTTCTAACCATCTTCATGGTATTTCTTCTCAACAAAAACCAGACTAAGGTTAACCAATAAGGTTTCATATCAAATTTGGTTTGATATGTGATCTATCTCCTCTCCTCGGAATTATAACCTATCCAAATCTCTTATTCATGATGCATAGATTAGGCATCTATGCCAGGTTTGCAAGCAATTATAAAAATCTGCAATATAGTATTTATGACTTTTCTTTTTCACCCATGGATCTGCCACATCTATTTGTTTCCTTCCCATCCTTTTTTTCATTGGGTATAACACAATATTTTCCAATCATTGTGTATGACACAATATTTGCCCATCTTCCATTGTCAGATATTTTTTGATGCTAAATAATCTTGGCAAGCGAAAAAGAATGGTTATTGGTGTGTATTGTGAAGGAAAAAGAGACAATCTAACACGGTTTAGCTCTTCTCCATCTTTTAGATGAACACATAGGTTTCTTTCTTTTTTCCAAAATAATGAACTCCGAATAAGATAGAAATGTAGGTGTCTTTTTCTTTTGCTAAAATAATTAACATATGATGAGATAGAAATAAATAAAGAATTATGAATTGGGATCACAAATTTCAAGATTTGAGTATACTCAAATGTTCATTTTTACATTCTCTTGTAAGTTTGTTTTGATTAGGTCTATTGAATCAAATTGGTTTTCAATAGGTTTGTTTTGAGTATGTGAGGTTTCTGGTGTCTTATTAATTCAAGTGGAAAAGATCTTTCTTACATATCATTAGATTATGAAGTGACATTGGACATAATTAAGCTTTGGGCCATACCCTTTTAGAAACAACAACCCAAACTAAATGATTAGTTATTAGACCTTTTTATTTAGTCGATCTAAACTAGAAGATTATAAAAAAAATTCCTTTCATTGCTCCTCATAAACCAAGATAGATTGATTCATCCCTCCTTTTTAGTGTACAAAGAGGAGTGCTTGATTTTTACTCAAAAAGATGGGGTGTTGATGTATCTATATATGGGTGCTCAGGTTTTTATATTAAAAATTTTCTCCAGTGCTTGATTTGTAGTCAAAGAGATGCAGTGATAATGTATCTAGATATGGGTGTTGAGTTTTTTATATTGAAATTTTCTCTTTGTTTCAATTAGAATTAGAAGGGTTTGTTCTTTTTGTTTTCCTTATAATAAACTATTGTTCTCGATTGAAATTGGATCATTTGTATTAATGTTTCTTTTCAACGTAAGTTTGAAGTGCAAGTTACTTATTTTATTTTTAGACTATGATATTTAACACATAGTGACCTATGCTTAATAAACTAAAATTAGGAAGGTTTAATAACTTGCTTAGTTTTTTTTATGGTTTTGGTGTAGCTTGTTTGTAGAGATACTAGAGATTTGTCCCCTAGGCAATAACATTCTCTTGCATCTTTGAAATCTTATTTATTGGTTCTATGTGCTTGCATTACCATCTTTTCTTAAAAAAAAGTGATTATTATTATTTTTTTGACATGAAATTCATAAAAAAAACTATTATTTAACCATTTTTAGTTAAAATTTTCGTATAAAAATTGTGATTTTGACATGTCAATTCTAGCAAAAAATTATCAAAACGTGTAGTTTTTTTAGTTATATTTATGTTAAAAATGATTATTTTTATGTCCATTGTTAAAAAATATTGTTTTTTAGAAACAATTATTTCATGTGGATTGAAAAATTAATTAGGGATGTATAAATATGTAGAATATCGAAAATTCAAAATATTGACTTTCTAATTTAAAAATGCAAAACAATAAAAACATCACTACAAAAAAATTAAAATTAAAATAAAAAACAAGAAAATATGAAGAAAACGACCACTTCAAAAATTATTAAATTTACAAAATAATTATTTACATTTCATAAATTAGAAAATTTAAAGTCAAAAAATAGGTCTTTTAAAAAAAGGGTCTGATGCAGAATACCCACTTTTTAAAATCAGCATGAAAATCACTCCCATTCTAAAACGTAATGTACATAAAAAAAATTAAAGTGCCAAAAACTAGGCTCTAAAAAAAACATGTGTGTTCTGCATCACCGCTTTTCAAAATCGGGTCACTTTTTTGCTATCTCTACGAAACGGGTAACAGTATCAGTTCCCGTTTCAAAGTTTACATTATTTCCTATTTTTGGCATTTTGCAGTCCACCTTGGATTGAGTATCCACATTTTTTATTTCTCAAGTTTGTCAAATTTTTATTCTTTGAATCTTCTACTTCAATGTTTCTGTTCACACTGACCTGTAATTTTTTGGATTGGCATGAACAATAAATACCCAACAATTTTCCCCTGCGTGCTGCTCCAAAGTTCCGCAAGACAGTTGGGAGAGAGTTTTAGGTGATGGTAAGATATTAAGCAGACCTGCACTCCTAAGCAAGCCAGGTGGCTGAAGGCTGAAGGGTAAAAGTTTTGCAGCCCTTGGGACAGTACTTCCCACCAAAAGCTTTGAATCAAATCAATATAGAGGCTGAAAATAGTGTTGGTGCACAAATACCAGCATAGAAAGCCACAAAGAACATCAAAATATCCACAAAAAAGGGATGAAAGATCCCTGTAACCCTAAACCCTCAAAACCAGCCATGCAAAGTTTACAAAAATTCCAAATAGGGTGTTTTGTGTTGAAAAACACATAGAAATAGCTGGTAGGATTAAAATCCTACCGGATAGAGGCCATGGATGGTTGCCGACCTTCTCCAGAGCTCGCCACACCTTCGCCAGACCCTCTCCACACCTGCAATGAGAAGAAATAAGCCATTAGACAACAGAAAAAACCAAAAAAACTAGCACAGAACAACAAAACCTGCAATTACCTCTTAAAAAAAACCTTCGACCTCGAACTCGCTAAAACTGCAACTGGCTCCTCCCCAAACAACAAAAACTGCGAATTAAACCACCACCAAAGAAACCCTAAACAACCAGCAGTCCAAATTGACCAACAAATCTAGGCGGAAAACCACAAGAAAGCCAGAAACCCTGTTCCAACCATGGACACGTAACCTCGAACAATGGCGGACATCAGCTCTTGGTTAGCAGACGAAGCGCGCAGGTTCTGGGGCCGTCCCGCGCCATCTTCGGCGGAGGGCTTCGCCCAACAACTGGCCCCGAGCAGAAAGACAAAGGGAAAAATGAACATCGCAGCAATGACCCCAAACAAACCCTCGAAACGGTGCGGAAAGGAGTTTTAAGGACATGACACGATGCCCAACACGTGGACCTCCACGGCGGACAGGTGTCGTACGGTAGTCACGAGGGTTCACGTGGCGGCAGGCGACGTGGCGGGGAGGGCGCACAGGTAATGACGTCCCTCCCCTACATCTTGTTTGACCCCACAGATTTGTGGAACTTCCAAGATATTTGTGGAAGATACGGCGAAGAAAAGTAAAGGAGCATTTCGCTTCGAAAATGCCAACGACGTAGCACCTTTATTATGTCGCATTGTCAACCAAGCAACTGGCCAGTGGCATCTATCTAATAGTCTTGTCATTTTTACAGCTCAGTACTGTGTAATGATGTTTTTATCATTAAAGTTAGAAATTTGGTTTATATTTATCAAAATAAAAATTAAAAATTTAAAAAAAATACCTATACAAAATATTTAATTAATATTAATTTTTTAAAAAAATTACACATGAAAAAATTAGATTCAGTTCATATAATCTATAATATAAAATAGATCTATATCTGTAATTTAAAATAGATCTATAGTGATTTCATAATTCAAATCTTTATTTAAATATTTTTATAATTCAAATCTTGTTGACATGTTGTGGCACAAGATATCAATAACATTGGTTTGGCAAATTTAATTAATGTGTCAATATCACGTTTCAAATCAAATTTTGAGGGAAAACTTGTAATTAACTAACTTGTAATTGACACGAAATTATACTTAGTTCTTTCCTCCGTATAAACAAAGAATTATACTCATTTGGCTTGTAATTAGCTAACTCGTTAACTTGTAATTAACATTGGCCATTTCCCAATGTCAAAAGAAAGAATTATCAGCATGGCATGGTCTCCACAGGTAGGTTAACACAACACTCCAGCGCTTCAATGTTCCGATGGTCGACACAGCCAATATGGTAGTGATTTTGGACAAACAAAAAAAATTAATACACTATTAAAGAAAATATAACCAAGTACACTTTCAAACAAATACTTATTTCTCTCGGTCCAGGAAGGGTCAAGGTTTAGACCCATAGAGGCTTTATACCAATTTGAGAATCAACACAGCCAATATGGTAGTGATTTTGGACAAACAAAAAAAATTAATACACTTTTAAAGAAAATATAACCCAGTACACTTTCAAACAAATACATATTTCTCTCGGTCCAGGAAGGGTCAAGGTTCAGACCCATAGAGGCTCTATACCAATTTGAGAATCAAATTTCACACTAAAATTTTATTGAATTATGTTAAACATCATATATAAATACAATAAGTATTGGTTTCATAGAAATTCTATCTTAACTATACAATCAATTAATTGAGAAAATATCTCAACCAAACACCAAAATAGAATCTATATTAGTTGGACTAAATCTCTCAGATTCAACTAATTAACAATCACATAACAATTACATTTAATGATGAATATCAGTTAGTAGGCATAGGGCAAATAGGATTTAATTCTCCAAGTCCCTCTCTTAACCAGTACTTGTCTTGATCTTATTATTACAACATCTTCATTAGCTTCTTTAAACATCTTCGAAATCTCATAGAGCGAACTCCATCAAGTTGTCTTATAACCCTCAAAAAGGTGTAGTCAACAAATTGGATTCCCGAGTTCCACTCTCCAACTCCCGAACCACGGATCTCCCAAAGTCAATTACAAAACAACCTCCCAAGCTGTCGCATAACCTCACCAAAACACCACTCTCACGTCTTCAACAAATGAGGGATCCTTCTCTAGATCCACAACTGCAAAACTAACTCGACAACCATCCATATTAAGTTTTGCACCACTAGATCTCTTAAATAATGGCTTCAGACACAATCAATTACATATTCATTCTATGGGCAAGCTCCCATATACCGAGATACATTGTACTCTCTAGTTATATAGAAGAGCCCTCTAGAAACTAAATATATCTAGGGTTAATTTTACAAATAACCTCCTCATTTGATTTTGATTTTGAAAGCTCACCATCAACTAATTTTTACTGTCACATCAGGCAGTAACTCCTCAAAAACAACTTATTCATATTCATTCAGGTTGGTCTTTATTATATACATGAGGGAGACACTGTTCACTTCATCTCCCGGTGACTATTCATATTTCTTATTATTTATTTACATGAGTTACACTTATTCACCCAATCTTGATGATTAGGTGTCAACATTCCCCCCCTTAATCTGAAGGGATGTTGGTGAGTCCAAGCATCGTTCTGAATCGTTCAATCTTTTCTCTTCCAAGCGCTTTGGTGAAGATGTCTGCAATTTGCTCATTAGTGGAACAATGGCGGAGATGGATTGTTTTGGCCTCAACATGATGTCGAATCAAATGATATTTAGTATTGATGTGCTTTGTTCGATCATGGAACTTTGGGTTCTTGGCCAACTTTATTGACGAGGTATTGTCAATCATGAGTGGAGTTGGTTTTTCTTGTTTTACCTGCAAATCTTCAAGAATTTTCCTGAGCCACACAATCTCTTTTGTTGCCTCAGCTGCTGCCACATATTCTGCTTCTGTTGTGGAATTTGCTGGAATTGATTGTTTGTGTGATCTCTAGGAGACAGCTCCTGATCCAAGACTCATAACATAACCTGAAGTAGATTTATTTGTCTCCATCGAAGTCTGAGTCAAAGTATCCAATCAAGCTGAAGTCATCCACCTGTGTATACTTGATTCAAAAGTCTTGAGTTCCCTTCAAATACCTGATAACTCTTTTTGCAGCAAACCAATGTCCCTCACAAGGCTTTTGCATAAACCTGGAGAGGATTCCAACAGCAAATGAAATGTCTGGTTTGGTAGCAGTTAGGTAGTTGAGACTTCTTACAAGCTGTCTATACTTTGTTGCATCCTCAAATTCTTTTCCTTCAATGGATGTGAGCTTTAAGTTTTGTTCCATTGGAGTAGTAAGAGGATTGCATTCTGTCATGCCAAACTTGTTCAATAGATCTCCAATGTACTTCTTTTGGGAAAGGAATATGGACTTCGGATGTTGAGTTACTTCAATACCAAGATAGTAATGAACATAGCCCAAATCAGTCATTTCAAAACCTTTCTTCAGTTCTTTCTTTATGGATGCAATGTAGCTTTCATTGTTCCCTGTCACCAAAAGATCATCTACATATACCACAAGATATACAACTGTTTTACCAACTTTCTTGACAAATAAAGTTGCATCATCAAAATCATAATGTTTGAAATTGAGTTTCAGAAGATGCTCAGTTAGTTTTTCATACCAGGCTCGCGATGCTTGTTTGAGGCCATACAAGGATTTCGCAAGTTTGCATACTTTATGTTCATGTCCTTTCACAGTAAATCATTCAAGTTGGGACATAAAAACATTCTCTTTTAGATCTCCATTCAAGAAAGCATTTTTTACATCCATTTGATGGACTTTCCAACCGTTCTGAGCTGCTAGGGCAAAGAGTGTTCGGATGGTAGCCCATTTTGTTGTGGGGGCAAAAGTATCCTCATAATCGACCCCTTCCTTCTGTGCAAAACCTTTTGCCACAAGCATGGATTTGTGCTTGTCAAGTGAGCCATCGGCTTTATACTTGTTCTTGTAGACCTACTTGCAGCCAATTGGTTTGGTTCCTAATGGAGGATCAACCAGCTTCCAAGTGCCATTCTTTATCAGGGCATCATACTCCTTTTGCATTGCTTCTTTCCATTCATCATGAGAAGCAACTTCTTTGAAGGAAGTTGGTTCAAAATCTGTAGACAAATTCAATTCACAATAATAAGAAACATCCATATCAATAAGTGAATCAGAGTCATCTACATCACCTCCATTTTGCCGGTTTGAATTTCTAGTTCCTGTCTGTCCAACCTCATCATGATGAACACTTTAAAGTGTCTTTATCGGCCACTTTGGGGGACCTTTCTCAGATGGTCAAGGCTGCTCCGTTGATTGATTTGGGACTGAATCAAGATTGAGTCTCCCAATTCTATCAATCACATCACTTAAAGCATCATCCGTTGTTGGAGTTTCATGCGGGGGAGAGAGTTCTTCAAAAGAAGATTCCATATGTTGATCTAGTATAGGAATCCCCCCTTCAAGATGTGGAATCTGATTATCAAATTCTTGAAATGATTTTGCATTTGCGAATCTATCCAAGCGATCAAGTTGCCGCTCAACAACATTATCAGTTTTGGATGATTCAAGAAAGATTACATCTCTAGATACAACAAAATTTTTATTGACTTCATCATAGAGTCGGTATGCTTTGGAGGTGTTTGAATACCCCAGGAAGATACACTTACGACTTCTTGCACCAAGTTTGTTTCTATGTACCTTTAGTATCAAGGCATAACAGGTGGAACCAAAGACCCTGAGATGCTTTACCGAAGGAACGTGCCCATACCACATTTCATAGGGAGTCTTGTTTCTGATAGCATTAGATGGACATCTATTCTTTATATATACAACACATAGAAGTGCATCAGCCCAAAACATCAACTTTACTTTTTTGAAAAACATCATGGAGCGCACCATATTTAAGATTGTTCTATTCATTCTTTCAGCTACATCGTTCTATTGGGGATTATAAGGCACAGTTGTTTGATGTTTGATCCCATGTTGGAGAAGATAGTTTTCAAATTCATTTGAAGTGTATTCTTTTCCATTATCAGTCCGAATAGAGCCAATATGAGATTGTGCATCATTTTCAATCCATTTATGAAAGTTCTTGAATGTTTGAAAAGCATCAAATTTGTTCTTCAATAAATAAACCCAACACATTCTAGTGTAGTCATCAATAAATGTCATCATATATTTGTTTCCATTTGTAGAAGGAACAAGCATTGGACCACATAAATCTGAATGAATGAGTTCAAGTTTTCTATGTGCTCTTGAATGTGAATCATGAAAACAATGTTTGCTATGCTTTCCTAGAATACAAGCATCACATTGCTTAAGTTTCCTAGGAATTGCAGGCAAACCAGCAACACCATTTTTCTTCAACAAGCGGAGGTTGTCATAGTTCAAATGTCCAAATATAGCATGCCATAATAAACTAGATGGAAGTGTACCTTCTTCATAATGAGAGTTGTATGAGAAATGTTGTGCACGAGCAGAGGTACCCTGCAGCTTGAGAAGCCTTTCTTCTTCTATTCCCCTCATGAAAAGTGAGTGGTCAGATGTTTTTCTCACCTCAAACTTGCCATCAAACATATGAATGGAGTCACTTTGCTGGCGGATGTGGACCAAGGACACCAAGTTTCTCCTTAGCTGTGGGAGATATAGAACATGATGCAGAAGAAAGTCTGGAAGACCATGCAATTTAAGCCTAATTGTGCCAAGCCCTGACGGCTTGATTTTTGATTGGTCTGCAAAGTATACTGCTCCATCAACATTGTCAGTAAATTCTTCAAAAAAATCTTTTCTATGAGTCATGTGGCATGTTGCCCCTGAATCAAGCAGCCAATCATTTTTCCAAGAAGCAAGTGAAGCATTAAATAAATCTTCATTTACTCTGATATTACATTGTGCTACAACATAATGAGTGGATTCAGGTGCTTTACCTTTGCCTGTGTCATTATTTTTACATTTTTGTTGGTTTCTTTGCTGCTCAAGTTTTTCCCAAGGTATCATGCATGTAGAGACATCATGCGATCCATTTCTTTTGCAGCGTATGCAGTGCAAATCTGCCTTTTCTCCTTGAGAGTGTCTGCCCCCCCTGCCTCTGAAATATCTTCCTCTTCCTCTTCGACCACTTCTTCCTCTGGAAGAATCTTGGGCAAGATTCTTTTCTTTATGAGCAAGGCACACAGCCTCTTCAGAAGAAGATATGATTGAATGCATTGTAAAATCTGAGTGCTGTAAAAATACTTCTGCTAGCAAAAAAATGTGCTTTTGTGGAGGAAAAAAACTTCTGCTGCTAAAAAATTGATTATGATATATGATATATGGACACAGAGGTATTATACCATGGAGCAGAATAATTTATCTTCAAAGCTATCTCAATCCAAATTCACAAAAAAATATCAAAGATATATGTGAACAAATTATTTTCATCTTCATGGCATCTTTGATACAAAGTTTCATGTCATCAATTATTGTCTATGCTGTCAGACCATCGAAAGCTTCAACGTATGTGCTGTTAATGGATTTCCACTATTAAAAAGGACATACCAAACGACAACAATATTTGAACAGTTTCAAAATTTCTAAGTCTCCACACTTTTCTTTATGATTCTCAACAAGCTGGGATTATTTCCCCTCTTTACGTTTCTTAAGGCAAATTCGAAACCTTGTATTTCATGTACCTACGACTATAGTGGTGCGGTCCCTTCTTAATATATGCCAACGCTTCATAATTTACATCTGTTCTTTATCATTTTATTTGAATCCCATGGTGTAAATAATAATGCAATTTCCTAAAGCAAATTCGAAACCACGTCCTACGACAATAGTAGGAAAATACCAGGAGTTACACAGGTGGAAAGCGTGATGCTAGCTCAGACTTTCGGAAGGACGTGCTTTACCAAGGAACAATCCTTCTTCCAGTGAGACATCTGCAGAGAATTTCACAGCTACACTAATAGCCTGATCACGTGTTCATCAATTCTCCCATGGCGTAGCATAGCTAGCAGGTGCCTCAAATATCCATGTGTGTATTTGCCAAACCACCCTCCAGATGTGGGCAGGAACGTTCAATTCCAAGCGCACTTGCTAATGTCTCTGCTGCGGCCTCTTTGATTTGTAAAACACGTCTCTCTTATGAACCATTTCCTTTCACAACCCTAAAGGCTTCCACACCATTTACAGAGTTCTGTTTGGTAGGTTGTATACACTGCAGGTTGTAAGCTCCACTAGAAACCCCGGAGTGAGAGGCTGGTATTAGGGTTAAAGATCAGGTGAAAATTATGGGAGAAGACTGCTCACCTTCAAAAACACCTAACAACGTTAAGCGTGGAGCCAGGAGAGCTGCATAAATCTTAGGTACGGCGGATTTAGGCAGAACAGATAACCAACACGTAGGAGGAGATACACAGTGATGGAGGTGGTGTGGGAAAACGGTATGGCAATGGATGGAGAGAGCATAGACCAGGACAGAGAAACGCAGATACAAAAGGACAGAGAATCAACTAAACTATAATTTACTGCATGAAAGCTAAAAATGGCTCTGGACAACAATATCAATTGAAACACCGTATCAATTTAATGGGTTAATGGCTCAATTCTCATACCGCAACAGTTTGTAATGGAGGTGGAGGATATGCGCTGTGGAGATGGGCTTTTTTTTTTTTTTTATTGTGAATGTGTTCATAACCACCACAGACCTGACATGTACGGTTAGGACATGAGAAAACTATTCAGCAAAAATGCTCATGAAGAGGAGCGAGTCAGAGCATAGAGGCGTTTTTTTACACAATCAATGGCAGGCACTACAACGGAACAAAACCACCACGCTTCGGCTGTGCCAGATTAAGGCTTTGCAACTGTTCAGAGGAACTATAAAACAGAGGAAATATAAAACGCATATGACACTGTATGGAGTAGACTTCAGGTAACTGACACTAGGCAGGGGTGTGAGTTCTGCAAAATAGGCAGAACATAGGCAGGAAACTGACACCAGGAGTTACACAAAAGCTAATTTCAGGACCTGGCTCTGATACCATGTCAAACCAGGCAGTAGCTCCTCAAAAACAACTTATTCATATTCATTCAGGTTGGTCTTTATTATATACATGAGGGAGAGACTGTTCACTTCATCTCCCGGTGACTATTCATATTTCTTATTATTTATTTACATGAGTTACACTTATTCACCCAATCCTGATGATTAGGTGTCAACATTTACTAGCAAACTTCTACAAATACAAACATCTGAAATTCTATAGAAAATCTATTACTAATTAATATCGATGTCCATTTGCAAAACACACTTACAATAACATAGCATCATGTAGAATAGAACATCCATGTAATTCGACCATTTTTGTTATGAGTGTAGTTACAAGAGGTTACTAAATAAGAAAGGACATGAAACTGAATACAACCACACAAGTAAAAAACTCAAGATTTACATGGTAAAACCCTCACAGGGTGTCAAGGAAACATCCACGGGGCAAGGGATTGGAATTTCTATTTAATCAATAAATGATTCTCCATTACAATAGTTCGGGCATTCATCAGTTTTATATGAGCCTCCTCAGTTACATAACTGTTGTTTCAGTATAAAACTAACTTGTCAATAACTAATACAATTTTACCCAAATTTACATTAATTAGTTGTCAATTTCCAACAAACTCCACCTTGACAACAATTTTCCTAATCCCTTGCCCATGCCCATTCATCATCTCTTCTGCAAGCCAAGAGAAGCTAAACACCATCGCAGCTTCTCTACTGTAACTGGCTTTGTGAATATGTCTGCACAATTATCCCATGTATGGACCTTTTGAAGAGCTACTTTTCCACCATCGATCACATGTCTCAGAAAATGATACCTTACATCAATGTGCTTGGTTCTACTATGATAAGTAGGATTTGTAGCCAAGTGAATAGCACTTTGACTATCACAAAGTACATTCACTTTCTCCTGCATCCTTCCAATCTCATCAAGTAGACCCTTTAACCAGATTGCTTCTTTACTGGCATCTGAAGCAACTATATATTCTGCTTCGGTAGTGGACAACGCAACTGTTTCTTGAAGCTTTGACATCCAACTAATTGCTCCACCTGCAAGAGTAAAGACATAACCTGTAGTAGATCTTCTTTTGTAAAAATCACCTGCATAATCAACATCTACATATCCACAGACTGATCCTTCACTACCATTAAAGATGATGTAATGATCACTTGTGCCTCTTAGATATCGAAGCACCCATTTCACTTCTTGCCAATGTTCTTCACCTAGATGCCATGAACTTGCTGACAACTCCAACTACATGTGAAATGTCGG
The DNA here is from genome assembly GCA_031772625.1 of Pinus tabuliformis. Lineage (NCBI taxonomy): Eukaryota > Viridiplantae > Streptophyta > Pinopsida > Pinales > Pinaceae > Pinus > Pinus tabuliformis. The sequence continues at coordinate 449,021,675 of CM062812.1, read as the reverse complement.
GTCTTGTATATTCCATCGCATACATTAAGTTGCTTACAGCATTTGCATATGGTACATGAGACATATACTACTTTTCTTCATCAGTTCTAGGAGTCAAAACCGAAGAAAGCTTAAAATGGGAAGCTAATGGAACATTAACAGGTTTCACATTGTTCATACATAACTTTTCAAGTACTTTCTCCACATACTTCTGCTGTGATAACCAAAGCTTACCATTTTTCCTGTCTTTGTGTATCTCCATGCCCAAGATATGCTTTGCTGCTCCAAGATCCTTCATATCAAATGTCCTACAGAGCTGATCCTTTAACCTGTTGATATCTTCCATGCTTTTGCTTTCAATAAGCATATCGTCAACATATAAAGCTAAGATAATGAATATGCCATTGAAACTCTTGAAGTATACAAAATGATCATACTCACTTCTAATAAAGTTCTGGCTCACCATGAAGGAGTCAAACTTCTTGTACCATTGTCTGGGAGACTGCCTCAGACCGTACAATGATTTCCTGAGCTTGCAAACTAATCTTCTACTTCAACCTTGTACAAAACCTTCTGGTTGTTCCATATATAACTCTTCATTCAAATCACCATGTAGAAAAGTTGTTTTAACATATAATTGTTCTAACTCAAGGTTAAGTTGTTTTTACATATAATTGTTCTCACGAAAGTCGATACCTTCAACCTGAGAATACCCTTTTGCTACAAGTCTCACCTTATACCTTTCAATACTTCCATCAAATTTCCGTTTTATTTTGAAGACCCATTTGCATCCAACAACACTTCTCCCTTCAGGAAGTTCTACAAGATCCTAGGTATTGTTCTTGGCTAATGAATCCATTTCTTCTTCCATAGCCATTTTCCGTTTTTCACTATCCATATCATCTACTGCTTCCTGATAACAAGAAGGTTCCCCATCTTCAGTAATCAAAGCAAAAGATGCAACAGAATCTTCATACCTTTTGGGAGTGTTTCTTTCCCTTGTAGACCTTCTTAGAGTGACTGGTTGCTGCACTGGTTCAGAAACTTCAACAACTTCCTTTGTATCTTCAACACCTTTTTCTCCAGAAGTCTCTTCTTCCTTTTGGCTGTCACCAAAAGGTCTAGCCTCCAACTAAATTTGTTGATTTGGCAATACATGTTCCTGTTCAATTCTTTCAACATTTGATTTTAAAAGAGAATATTCATCAAATGTTACATCTCTGCTAATGACTATCTTTCGTGACGTAGGATCCCACAACCTGTACCCTTTCACTGCATAGTCATACCCATCAAAGACATAACATTTCGATTTTGGATCTAATTTTGAACATTGATTTTTAGGAATAAGAGCATATGCATCACAACCAAATATCCTTAAATGTGAATAATCACAAGACTGACCTGACCAAACTTCTTCAAGAATTTTACATTTAATTGTTACTGAAGGTGATTAGTTAGCTAAATAACAAGCAGTGGATACTGCTTCTGCCCACAAATCCTTTTACAGGTTAGCATTGCTGACCATGCTTCTGGCTCTTTCCATAAGAGTCTGATTCATAAGTTCAGCAACACTATTTTGCTGAGGAGTATAAACAACAGTTTTGTGTCTAACAATTCCTTCATCCTTACAATATTGTTCAATTCTATTGAAGTAAATTCACCACCATTTTTAGTTCTTAAACATTTAATTGATTTGTCTGTTCTTTTCTCTACCATTTCTTTAAATTGTTTAAAGATATTGAATACATCAGCTTTCTTTTTCAGCATAAAGACCCAAACTTTACGGGGGAAATCATCAATAAACATTAAAAAATATAGAGCACCTCCATATGATACAACAGGAGATGGTCCCCACAAATCAAAATGAATATAGTCTAAAATATCTTTACTATTATGATTTCCAGTTTTAAATCTCTGTTTACACTGTTTTGCATACACACAATGTTTATAGAAATCCAACTTCAAAGATCTCAGATCAGGAAGTGATTTACATTTCATCAGTACTTGAAGACCTTTCTCACTCATGTGACCCAATCGCTGATGCCATAGGCGAGCACCTTCTTCTTATTTTTCTGACACAATCATTGCTTCACTTCCCTGAGTACTTCCTTTGAGTCTATAAAGATTTCCAACCATTTCTACTTTCATAACAAATAGGGTGCCTTTAGAGACTTTCAGTACTCCATTCTAACCTGTAAACTTATAACCATACAAATCCAACACTCCTAAAGAAATCAAATTTTTCTTCAATTCAGGTACATGTCTAACACTAGTTAATGTTCTAACTGTGTTATCATACATTTTAATCTTGATATTTCCCAACCCAATAGTGTGACATGTTACATTATTACTCATAAACACAGAACTACCATTTACATCTTCATATGAAGTAAACCAATTTCAGTGTGGACACATGTGATGAGAAGCACCAGAGTCTAACAACCAACTTTCAAAACCCTGGGAGACATTACATACAGGTAAAGTTTCATCTATCATACATAATTCTTCTACAGATAAAACTTTGTCTGTCATACCTGAATCAACCTGATTTGCTTCCTTCTTCGGGTTATTAGACTCTTTTCATTTCCAACAGTCTTTCTTAAGGTGTCCAATTTTGTTGCAGTGCCAACATTTTCCCTTACACTTCTTTTCCTTTGATTTAGATCTGGAAGACCCCCTTCTTTTTTCTCCTCTTTCTTTTGACCGTCCTCTAGCTATCATGGCTTCTAGTGCAACTGTTTCAGTACTGGATTTCCTTCGTACTTCTTCAGACAAGAGAGCTCCCACAACTCATTCAAATTTCAAAGAATCAATGGTGCTCAAACTGATTGAAGTTACGAAGTGGTCCCATGACTCGGGCATAGAACACAACAAGGTTATAGCTTTGTCTTCTTCCTGAATTTTAACTTCCATATCTGATAATTGGCATATAAGTGTATTAAAAACATTTAAATGCTCTGTAACTTTTGAACCCTCCTTCATTCGAAGACTGTACAATTGTCTTTTCAAATAAATTCTATTGGTTAACGACTTTGTCATATATAGTTTTTCTAGTTTTTCCCATAAGCCTGAAGTTGTACTCTCTTCAACAATGTTGAAGAGAACTTCATCCACCAGGCATAACCTGATGGTACTGAGAGCTCGGGCATCCAAGTCCTCCCAGTCCGAATCTTTCATGCTAGCAGGTTTCTTATTTGCCTCGTCCAAAGCTTTGTGCAACCCTTGTTGCACCAACAAATCCCTAACTTTCAGTTTCCAAAGAGCAAAGTTGTTCTGGCCGGTGAATTTCTCCACCTCAAACTTTGCATTCGTCATCTTGGCCATTTCTTTCCTCCTAGGGTTTCGGTCTTTCAACTAGGGTTTCTTTCAAAAAAAATATTTTGATTGTCTTCTTCCAACAAAGGATTTTCCAAGTTTTTAATTTTTCCTACAATTTTTTGGAAAAATTTTACAAATTCCCAAAAAAAAATTCAGAATTTTTCTTTCCCATTTTTTTTTTCAAATTGACTTAGAAAACCTACAACATCTTTCTGAAAATTCCTTTTGTTTAATTTCAGTTTCCTGAAAGAAAAATCTTTGTTCTTCGATTTAAAGAAACCCTTTAACAAACCCTGAATTTATTCAACAAATTTTGCAAAAAAAAAATACCCGGCCTTCCAAGATGATTAGGCAGAGGGTCCTCTGGTTCTGCTTGACGACTCTGGGCTAGCAACAGCTCCACGGGCTCTGCCTTCCTCGACCAGCACGAAGAGGTCTTCGACGCACAATGGTGCCCTCCTTGACGGCTCTGGCAGCACGCAGAGGTATTCGATGGGTGGCAAGCTCTTCAAGCTCTGGTCCACGTACACGCAGAGAGTAGAGAGCATTGGCTGGCCTCTTCATAACACACAGTAGGTCCACGACAGTTCTGGACAACCTCTTCGTAACACACAGTAGGTCCACAACAGTTCTGGACAGCCTCTTCGTAACACGCAGCAGGTCCACGATGCAGTGTTGCCTTCCTCGATGGAGTGTTGCCTTCCTACTCTCCTCGACGCAAACTAGCAGTTCTTTCACTAGCGTTCGCCTCCAACTCAACTCAACTTGCCTCTGATACCATTTGTAGTTACAAGAGGTTACTAAACAAGAAAGAACATGAAACTGAATACAACCACACAAGTAAAAAACTTAAGATTTACGTGGTAAAACCCTGACAGGGTGTCAAGGAAACATCCACGAGGCAAGGGATTGGAATTTCTATTCAATCAATAAATGATTCTCCATTACAATAGTTCAAGCATTCATCAGTTTTATATGAGCCTCCTCAGTTACATAACTGTTGTTTCGGTATAAAACTAACTTGTCAATAACTAATACAATTTTACCCAAATTTACATTAATTAGTTGTCAATTTCCAACATTGAGCTCATTCTCCTTATTTGACCTGCCATTTTCTTTGGTAGTAAGATCGTTACGTTGTGAAGACTGTTGAGTTGTAGCACAAGGAACAAACAAAATATACTAATAAATTGTGTCGAGCTTGGCTTGATCCATCTTTATATTTTTTTTGGTAGAATCCTACAAACTCATTTAGCCAAGTCAAATAGGTTGCTGGGATTTTTCATCATTTGGAATTATCAACCAAATATTGCATGTGTAATTCCATTCGTTGTTTTTACCTTATATCCCATCAATAAAAGAACATAACTCTATCCGCAATTTTCCTTAAAATAATTAAAGTGGCTGCAATCAGGATAGACCACGGTCGCATATAGATCCATCAGACTCATTAATTTTCCATTCATAAATGTGGTGGAAGATTCTACAAATGGGAATTTCAGAGCACGAGCTTCCTTAATAGTGGTTCGCACTACGTTGTAGCTCTACACATACGCTGCTCCACATGCACATAGGTTGTTTCCCAATGTCTAAAGAAAGAATTATTAGCATGGCATGGTGTCCACAAGCAGCTTAAGACAACGCTCCAGCACTTTAATGTCCACAGCCAATATGGCAGTGATTTTGGACAAACAAAAAAATTAACACAATACTAAAGAAAATATAACCCGGTACATTCTCAAATAAATACATATACTCTCCTATTTCTCTCTGTCCATGAAGGGCCAAGACCCATATGGGCTGTCATACTAATTTAAGAATCATATTGTACACTAAAATTTCTTGTATTTTATCAAATATTACATCTAAATACAACAAGTATTAGTTTAAGATAGAAATTATATCTTAACCATACAATCAACTAGTTGATAAAATATCTCAACCATACACCAAAATATGAGCTATATTAGTTGGACTAAATATCTGAGATCCAACTAATTAACAATCACACAACAATTACATTTAATGATGAACATCAATTAATAGGCACAAGACAAGTAAGAATTAATTCTCCAAAAAAATTATATTTTAGTAAGAGTATTATTTTTTTTAAACTAATTATTATTTTTTATATTTTTTTAATAAATAAATTTTCATAATCATTATTAAAAAGAAACGATTGATCAATAAGAGATAAGGAGTGATGGCTATTTTGAAGACCATTAGGTTTTCTTGCGTCTGTGGAGCTTTGTCAATTGTTGCCATCAAGCGCAGGCTAGCCTTTGACAACAATGGTGAGCTCGGGTGTGGGCTGGAGCGATCAAGAGGAGGTTGCTCTACTTTGCATGAGATGATTTGCATAAAATGTAGTAGATCTGAGATCTAGGTTTCCCTATAGTAGTTATGGCTAGTCTTTAACAATGTTGGTACACTCCGGTGTGGGATGGAGCAATCGAGCAGAGGTTTTTGGCTTTGCATGCATTGATATGAGTGAACAAAAGTAGATCTGTGATTTGGGTTTTCGCGGAGTTGATGTGGTGGCCACATAGTCATGAGAGGTCATTAGAAATCTTATTTCGAATAGATTTGGCAACTCTTTCATGCTTTGCTCGATTCAGATTATTTTTATAGAGGTGTCGGGGATGGTACTTGAGAGAGATATTCATTTGCAAGGAGATATGACCCACTACCCTTATCCAAAGCCGATGAAAAGCTAGGGCTATCGTCACAACCCTCCCCCCAGTCGATGTTTTTGGATGATCTTCTAGATCTGCATGCCCGCTAAAGCCTCCAAAAATCAATATCCCGAAAGGAAAAATCAGCTTTGATGAGATCTTCCAAATTTTTGTTAAAACCCTAAGCGGGAAATCGGTTTGGTTAGGGGTTTGGATCTAGTAGAAGATTTGAAGAAGATCATTCAGAATAAGTTGCGTATACTAGTGATTGTATAAAGTTTGATTCCGAGGGGAAATTGTTGCAAGATGCTACACAATTGTAATAATATGACATAGCAAGGAACCCATCCATTGTATTAAATCTAAGGTTTAAGGGGAGGAGTTCCATGTAGCAATGTCCCCAAAGGACCAACTTCATTTAAACATGCAGTGAAAGGGAAGGCTAGGCCACACAACTCATCTAATCCAATCTGAAATAATTGAAGACTTCACATGGTTGAATAGATGGAACAAGCTTTGGCTATGGCAGTTCATTTACCATAGGTAAATGGTCTATCTACTATTCTTGAATCTAACGTTGTTATATGTAGATTCAATGGTTTATGGCCTAGATCAGAGGATTTATATCAGTGATTTTTCACTACCTAGACACCCAAATTTGATATCTACCTATTCTAAGGGTTTCTTTGTTGTACAATTTGATGCACATAAAGATATGAGATTTGCATTAAATGAGGGGGCATGGTTTTGGGGTAAAGCAAGACTCTTCATAACTCCATGGTTTCCAGAGTCATAACTCCATGGTTTCCAGAGTTCGATGCTAACACTATGAAGATCTCAACAATGCTCCTATGGGTAAGACTACATAATCTCCTTCTTCCTTTCTGGCATCATCAAGTGTTATAGGGCATTGGAAATAAACTGGGCAAGTTTAAAAATATGAATTTAGAAAGAACGAAAAAAAGAAATTTTGACTTTTTTCTACATTTGCATAGAGGTAGACCTTAAAAAAGGTCTACCTGATTGCATTTTGGTTCATAAAAACTTTCAGTGGACTCAAATACTAAATTATGAAAACATGACATTTAGGTGTCAAATGTGTTTTAAAATTTCACTTTTCCATAACACATGTCCCGAGGAAAGACAATTCCCAAGAAGGAAAAAGAGATAACCTCAAAATCTAAAGGGATGACAGTCTTCAAATCCACATCTTTCAGAAGAAGAAGAAATGACGGAAAACCCTCCAAACATGGATGTACAAAATCAACAAACGAATCAAGAAGGCATGGTGCTGAGGATTTGTGCGAAATTGAAAATCCTTTAGAGAAAGGTATTGAACTAGTTGTAATTCAAATTCCAGATCAACAAAAAAAGGAAAGTCACGTTTGGGTGGCACAAACAGAACTCATGCTTCCAAGAGCTCAAATTATGATAAAAGAAAGTTCCCCTTCAGAGTAGTGATAAAGAAATGGCAATGCTAGTTGTTGATCCCAACCTTGGGGGTTGGCAAAATGTCTAGAAGAAAAAAAGAGCAAATGAAGCAAATGAGAAACTTAGTGGATTTACTGTATTTTTTTTTTTTTTTTCATTGTTTTCATAAATTGAAAAATTTATATGGTTGAATGCTTTACCCTTTGCTATTATATGCGTAAGCACTTAATGTTTCTACATAATATAATTTTATCATTTTCAATAAATAAATAAATAAAATCATTTAATAAATTGTAAAATTTTTTTATTATATATATATATATATATATATATATTTTAATTTTTTTTAATATTTTTTAATTTTTTTTTTTTTAATTTTTCTTTTAATACCTTAGTATTAATCAAAACATTTTACATAACCATTTTATTAATGCATATACATAATTTACCAAATCCTCATATCTTTAATACTCTTTTAATTTTTATCTTTTAAATCTCATTATATTTCTTAATAGTGCAAATATTTTATTATGATATTTTAATTAATATTTTTAAATCACAATGATCACCTCTTTTTATAGAATCCAGTTAAATAATTTTATTTTTTATAAAATAATAATTAAAAAAGATCATATACCTAACCAAGATAAATTGAATTGCATAATTTTTAAATGAAATTGAACCTAAATGTAAATAATTTTATTTTTTTATAAAATAATAATTAAAAAGATCATATGCTTCACCAAGATAAATTGAATGGCATAATTTTTAAAAGAAATTGAACCTAAATATAAATAATGGGAAAATAATATTTTTATGTTTTTAATTATTTTCAATACTTTCTTCAAAATCAATATATAACATACGTTTATTTATATATATAATTAATTAACTATTAATAATAAATACAAACTAACTCTAAATTAAAAACACTCTATTTGAAATAATTATATGATAATGAGGCAAAATTTCATTATTACTATATCCCAAGGAGTAGAATTTTTCCCACGCATCCGATACTTTGGTTGGTTACAAAATTTGATAGGGTATATGATATAATATTAATAATATAATATAATAATATAATAATAAATATAAATTAATTAATAATAAAAATTAAAATAATTTTAGAAACAAATAATAGTATAGATAAATAAATATTAATAATAATATATAATGTGGGTTTAATGGTTAAGAGCATGTGTTTCCTTCTAAGAAGTCACAGGTTCAAACTTAGAGGGGTAGAGTATGTCTTTTTAGATTTAGCAATCAAACGGAGTGTCCCTTGTCCCACAAACAAGGGGGTCTCATACACCAATTTGGTGGGTTCCTTGTCCCACAAACAAGGGGCTCCCATGTCTAGCTTGACGGTGACCTTAAAATTGGATAATCATAATAATAATACTAATTATAAAAAGTAATTAAACACAATTTAATAAAAAGTAAATAATTACAATTATTTTAATATGATAAAATAAACAATCAAATTAGGAATAAAATATTAATAAAAATTAATAACCCAAATAAAAATAAAAATAGAAATTAATTAATAAAATGAATTAATTATATTAAAAAAAATTAATAGTAATAATAATAATAAATAATAAAATTAATTATTACCATTAATAATAATAGAATATTAATGATAAAATTCAAACAATGTCAAATGTTCCTAATTAAGAATGTAAATTGAGAGAAAAACAAATTATTATAATTAACAATTCACACTATTAATGATAATAGTTTTTGTTAATATGGAAAATATTATTATTCATAATATTATTAATATAATAAACGAAAAGTATTAATACTTAGAGAAAAAACAATATAAATATAAAAATTAAAATTTTAATATAATTATAGGAAAATAATCTGGTAAAAATTTGAAAAAAGCAATATAAATACAAATATTGAAGAATAAGTATAACCATAGGAAAAAGTAAAGGCATTAAAAACCACATAAATTTCTGAATGATCAAGAACCATTGTGGATTTCTAACAAGCATTGATGATGGTTAAGAAATGATGATTATGATGATCTTGGTCGTAATGCAACAAAAAAAGGATGACTAATTTTAAACATTACAGGACTAATGACAAGAACATGAATTTAATAACATCGAAAGAAATAAAAAAACATATTTTATTTCTAACAATGACAACACAATCCACAAAAATAGACTTCATTAGGAATTGCTCCGCAACTATGCGCCTTGACCTATGGTGTGAAGGTCTAGTGATGTAGTTGGTCATAAGGTCCCCGTGGCAGGGCCTCGCCCCCTATGTTAGGCTTGGCCCTTTCTGCCTGTGTTGGTTGGTCCCCGTTCGTCGTGTCTGCAACTGTCTGCGTTTCTTTCAACTAAATTCTTAAACTTCTTCGTGTGTTATGCTTCTTTGTTGCCCTTGTTTCGCGCATTAGGCTAGCGTTGTTACCGTCTACTAGGTCCCCTTTGTTGGTCCTTGCTCTGCTTGGGCTTGACCCCCCCTTCTTGCCTTTGCTGGTTGGCCCTTGTCGGTAGGGTTTTTAGTTGTCCGTGTCTCTTTCGTCGCCCTCCTTGTTTATTCTGGGGTTGGGTGTGCGATGTCTGAACCATCCCAGGAAGCACCGTTGTAGTCAGAGATTGTTGCTTTCAATATCATGGTGGCCTCTGCTCTGAAGTTTTGCAAGTAGGGGGAATCCAAGTTTGTGAAGAAAGCTACTGAGATCCCCAAGATAGAAATATGCCCCCCATAGGCCCACTCTTGTGCTCTGCAGCTTGCGAATAGGGGCCTTATTGGCCAGTTCATGGGTGTTTGGCCATCCCCTCGGACGGTAAAGGCCTGAGTTGAGAAGAATAAGAATCCTCTTATAAAAGGTGCAGTCATCTCCTCCTTTTGTGGCAAAGGTTTCTATAACTTTTATTTTGAGAATGGATTGCACCGTGATTTGGTGTTTAGGAGTAGTCCATATTTTATGGGGGCAAAGGGGCTCTATTTAGACCGGTGGAGCCCTAGCTTCAACCCGAAATGTGATGTTCCTTCATTGGTTTCGGTCTAGGTGAAGTTATCTTACCTCCCCCTTCATTGCTGGAATGATGCGACCTTCAGACTCATTGGGAACTCCCTGGGGAGGTATCTCGATTGCTCTGAACCAAAAGATGGCCTCTTCTCATATGCAAGGATTTGTGTGGAAGTGGATTTAGAGAAGGGTCTCCTAGCGGCTCTCAATTTTTGTATGGATAGTTGGACGCATGTGCAAGAAGTTTATTATGGCCAACTTCTCTTGAAGTGTAAGTTGTGCCATGAATATGGACACTTTGAAAAAGGTTACTCTAAAGGAGGCGACTTCAAGGAGAATCAGTCTGGGGACACCAAAGATTAATGGAACTAGGTCAAGCACTGTAAGTCTTCGAAATTTTCGCCTTAAGCCGACACCCCTGGCTCTGTTCTGGTCACAAAGGAGGTCGAATATGCCCCCCGAGGCACACCAATTGGGGGCGGTCTCAGTTTAGTATCGGAGAATCGTTTTGGGCACTTGGACTCTGATATTGTTGTAGAAGTTGCAGTACCACCCCACTCCCTCTCCTCCTCTTAGGAAGTCCTAATCACTTGTTCTACTCCCTTGGGTCACCCCCCAAAAGGTCATAAGGAGTCTAGCTCTAGCCCTGACACTGACAGTAGTTCAGATGAATCATCGGAGGAGGAAGAAGATATGGATGGTTTCCTGACATCTACGAAAGGCCTGGGGCCTTCCACACAACTGAGCTTTGCTAATGACACATCAGAGGGTGCAAGACCGAAGCAGTCTGTCAAAAAAGAGAAGAAAGCGGGAAGAAAATCAAATAAGGAAGTTAGAAGGGAGAAAACTGAAAAAGACAAAGAAATGGGAGTCTAGCACACTATTCCTCGTCAACTAGCAAGTGCGTGGAACAAAGGAGGTAGAGGAAAAAAAGGAAATAATATGGGCCTTGGCATGGGGTCGGGGAACTAAAAAAAGTGATTAATGAATATCATATCTTGGAACTGTAGAGGTCTAGGATCAGTAAAAAGAATCATGGAAGTGAAATCACTCATCAGTAAAGAAAGACCAAAAGTTGCTCTCCTATAGGAAACCAAGTTGGATGAGGAGTCTATCAACTCTATTAAAAACAAGTTTTAAAATACTAGCAATCTGGAAACAGTCAGTTCAAGAGGAGCATCTAGAGGCCTATGTACGATCTAGAATCTGGAAAAGATACAACTGGTAAGTACCCTAAAAGAAACTCACTGGATAGAAACTATTTTTAATATTAAAGAGAAACAACAACTCTTCATAGTGATCACCCTGTATATGCCTACCCATTTTCAGGAAAAACAGGAGTGCTAGAAATCCCTAATGGACCTAAAAGACACTTAGTTCGGGCATAAATGCATTATTGTTGGAGATTTCAACACAACAATGGGAAACCATGAAAAAAGAGAGGGCTCCATCATTCGTGACATCCAACAGGAATATATCGAGGACCTCATCTTAACCATGAACCTCTTTGATGTCAAATCTAAAAAATCTATGTATACCTAGACTAACAAAAGAGTGGGTGTAAACCATATTGCTGCCCCGCTGGACCATTTCATTGTTGGTGACAAACTCCTAATCCTGAGTTACAACCTCAAATCTTGAATCCTCCCATGGGTCGGTTCAGTCCACTAGTCAATCAGCCTGGTTATCTCTCCGCCCTTGGATCTCGAATCTATCCCCTTTCGCTACTCTCCCCAATGGCTGGATGTCCCCAATTTATTGGAGGTGGTCTCCCTTTCCTGGTTGGGTTGGATTTATGGAAGCCCAATAACCATCTAGGAGTCTAAGATCCATAGACTAAAACACGAAATTAAAAAGTGGCTAAAGGATCATAAATCTGAAAGACAAAACAACACGAAAGACATGGAAGAAAAACTTGTTGCAATCCAAGGGAGAATGGAATCAATTCCGGTCCAGGAATCGTATTTCCATAAGGAAGAAAACACTTTCAAGACACTTCACTCAAACCTAAGAAAGGAAGAGGAGTATTGGAGACTAAAATCTAGAAATAATTGGCTTAGGGCTCGGGATAGGAACACCAAGTTATTCCAAAAGCAAGCCAAGTTCAGGGTATCAAAAAATAATATAACTCACATTATTCATGTGGGGGATACCATCAATAATTTTGAGGAAATCAAAAGAGTAGCAGTTGAGCATTATAAAAATATGTACACTAAGGACCATACTTGGGATCTTGCCAGCGAAGAATTCTTTCTTGTGAACATCCCTCAAATGGCATTAGAGGAGTAGAATCACTCTCTGATTTCCCCTCTGACGGTGGAGGAAATTCGAAAGGTGATTTTATCCTTCCCCCCAGATAAGGAACTGGGTCCGGAAGGACTCTTGGCGAGCTTCTATCACCCCTTTTGGGATGTTATTAATAAGGACCTTTGCAGATAGGTGGGATACTCATTTAAACACTCTTCTATGGGGGGCGGCATAAACTCTTCCTTCCTGGCCTTAATTTCTAAAGAATCAAATCCCTCCTCATTCTCTAGATTCCACCCTATTTTCCCTTGCAATGTCTCCTACAAAACCTTCTCGAAGTTGTTGGCCTATCATCTTAAACCTTTATTTCCCTCTCTGATCTCTGAAAATCAGGGGGGGTTTGTCCCAGGTAGGCAAATATTCGATAATATTATCCTGATCCAAGTAGCTCTAGACTCAAGCTGGCATAGGGTAGACCAAGGAATGATCATTAAGCTGGACATGGAAAACGCTTTTAACCATGTTAGGCATGGATTCCTGTTAAAAGTCCTCATAAAAATGGGGTTGGATGAGACCTTTATTAGATGGATAAATCTTTGTATTCCTTCTCCTTAGATTGCTCTGCTAGTGAATGGAAGTGTCGCAGGCTTCTTCAAAGCTTCGAGGGGCCTTTGACAAGGGTGCCCCCTCTATCCTTTATTATATATCAACATGGTTGATGCCCTAAGCAGGAATTTGGAATTAGAAAGAGCTTCCCTCAACCTCTCGTGCATACGTTATAAGGATGGCATCAAAAGTATAAATCATGGTCAGTTTGTTGATGATACTATTTTGATGGGTGGAGCTTTGACCACAATTGCTCGACGATTTAAGAAAATCTTAGATAAATTCCTTAGTGTGTCTAGGGTTGCCATGAATGAAGGAAAAACCCACATCTACATCTGGAAGATCTCAAGAAATAAGGAAAAATAGATCACATAAATCCTGGGATTTAAAGCAGTCCGTCAGTGGAAATATTTGAACTATTTAGGGATCTCAATCTTCCTTGGAAGAGTTCCTCCCCATGCCTAGCAAAAAGTGCAAGATAAAATGAAAAAAAAAATTATAAAATGGGGTGGGACTTGGCTTAATTATGCAGGTAGAGAAATCCTTGTTAAGTCAGTCCTGTCAACGATCCCTCTGTATCAGTTCACTACCCTGCATACCCCCAACGGTGTGCTTCACCAAATGGGCATGTGTATAAGAAAATTCCTGTGGGAAGGAGATAAAATAGAAACAAAGAAATACCACTTAGTGAATTGGAAAACAGTTAGAGCTCTGAAACAACATGGGGGATTGGGAATCAGGCACTAGAGGACAACTAATATGGTAATGGGAGATAAATTGTACAAGAGTTTGATCATGAATCTGAGTCAATGGTGGTCCCAAGTGATTCAGGCTAAATATCTATCTCAACAATTTGACCGTGGATGCTGTGACGCCAATAGATTGGGTGCCCCCATCTAGTGCTTGATCAACTCCTCCAGGGACATTATCACCAAAGTCCTAACCAAAAATATGGGAAATGGAGCCTCCACCAAGATTTTTTCCAATTCAATTATGGGAATCCATCCCTTGGAGTCTAACCTTTCCCTGGTGGAGCTTAAGAAATTCTTGAGCCACAGGGAGGAGGAAAATATGGGCCAAATTGTAGAGTGGAACCAACAAGGAGGTTGGAAGGGTTGGAAGCTCGAAAATATCTCAGAGGATCTTCTCCTCCAAAGAGATAATCTATTAAAGAAGTTAAGAGGTTGTGCCCCCATAGCTCTTACAGAGGCATACAAGTGGGGATAGAAGAATGCCACTTATACTGTTAAAGAGGGGTATTTTCACATGCTATTACACTCCCAATTACCTCCAAAAAACTCTATTTGGGGAAAAATATGGAAAACGAATGCCATCCCAAAAGTCAATTTTTTCTGCTAGTTGTTATCTGTTGTGCTGTACAACAACCCCCCATTTCATAAAATTTTTCTTTAAAAATCATAATATGAAATGGGTCCCTTTTAAACATAGATGTGTGAATAAATTGGTATTAACTCATTATTAGAAAAAACCCTCATCAAAAGGTCCGACTGAAATGTGATATACCTTTCAAACAATGATAAAATAGGTCTTTTAAACAAATCATAAAGCTTTTTATTATTACGATAAAGCGATCGCAAGATCACATATCGCAATAATAAGAAAAACATATATAAAGACCCATTGAATTACTCCGATCCGAAAAGGGAAATCGCTATCGGATATCGGGGAAAGGCAAAGTGCATCATATATATAAGGCACCCCCCCCCATTCCTCCGATGTGATAAAATGTATCGCTATCGGCAATCGGCTGTGGCAATCAATTCATTAACTGTGACACCTTCAAATCTTCCGATGCGATAAGGCGTATCGCCATCGACGATCGGCGATTTCGCAATAGCGTAAGTAAAGTGACCCGAGCCCTGTCCCGATTGCGATACATTAAATCAAGGCGCGTGTTTCTAAGCATATTAAAGATCGGCATGCATTATACCACCTTTGGTGATTGAACGATATTTTGGACTATTATTAAAACCCTCCCTTTTACGTCACCAATCATCAAATACGATTAGCCGCCAAAAATATAAGCCACGCTTGAATCAATTATTCACCATATAGATGTTATGATGGATATTTAAAAGCTCCCTTATCATGATTGACAGGTGAAGCGGCCAATTAATGAAGCAGTTATGCCGAGATTTTCCACTTAGATTCTATCTGTGGCAATTTCACTATGATCTTTGATTACTCGCTAATAGATATAACTCTTTCATATTGGCTCATGTTATCTATTTCTCTGTATCACGCTGGTTTCCTTCCTTGTGCAGAATTCCGTCGAAATAACAAGTTTTAAGCAAATGGGAAAGAAATCCAAGAGATCCGCCGCAGCAGCGGCCCCTGCAGTAACAGTCCAGCCCACCAGTGACCTAGGACCAAGCAAAAAGGGCCTAATTTCAGACACTACATGTCTCGGCCTTGGAAATACAAGCTGGCAAAGCATATATAATTTAATTGAGGTAGAAGAACCGGAGGAAGTGTCGGAAGAAGCTATTGCAGGCTCAACTAATAAATCAGACGCCTCCCTGAAAGATTTAGCCGACTCATTTTTGCATAGGATAGCAGCTCGGGAGAAAATTCTTCCTTACACTGATGTGGTTAGATGGGTGGTCAAACAAATTCCTGTTTCTAATAGGACGTTTTGCATAGTTGATGGAAGAGTTTTTGGTTCATTTCAGCCTGACGACTTGAGGAAAATGTATCATTTGCCCGAACCTGAAAAGAAATACAACAAAGCCTTTCTGGAGAAATTCGCAGAGGAGAATGAGACGGAATCAGCCCCGATTAGACAATGGAGACAGAATCCCACAAAGCACAAACATGAATCATCGGGTAAGTACTCCGTGGATTCCTTGTCATCTCCTTACTGTTACGTTGGGGCAATGATGTGTAGGATATGGGGAATGCATGATTCAGCAAAATTTACTATCGAAATGGTTCCTTTAATGGAAGCGGCTGTTAGTAGTTATGTCATGGATTGGGTGAATATATTGTCTAATAAATTAGCCTCTGCAATTCTTGATTTTAGATTCAATTCACACAAAACCACCAGGACTATTCCCCCCTTCTATTACAGTGCTTATGTTATGGATATGCTTTGCTTTAATTCCGAATACCCGATACTTGGGTGGAGGTGGACGCCACAGGACCCTAAGCCAATCCACATCTATCATCAGATGTTATGGAAGGCACATTATAAAGACCACTTGTATCAAATCTGTAATGGTTTCATGTTGCCTATCTATTATGCCATTTTTGATAAGCCTGCCCCAAGGATTTCCGAGGAGGCAGAAGTTGACTTGACTGCTGTGGGAAATTGGTTCGGGGAAGATAAGTTCACATATATAAGGGTGTTTGGTAGCGCCACAAGACCCCATGTCCTCCCATTGTATGTACCTGATAAACTGTTGGCACGAGAATTAGCTTACCAAATAACAACCGCTGGAACATCCAAAACTCTTAGGACTTCCAAAAAGCAGTCATGGCCCATATTCCCTTTGAGATGCGGTGTTTATACTCTACTTGATTACAAACATGCTGAGAAGGAGACAGGAAAAATAAATATTCTCAATCTTGTGACCATCCCTAACAGGCAATTCGATCCCTGGAAGGTTGCCTATAATGTGCTTGAACAGGCCAAACTTACTAAGTTTGACCATGAAAAAGATGAATTTGACGACCTATTTTCTTCAGCAGAATCATTGCCTCAGGTTAAAACATTGGCTAAGATGAAATATAATGATGAAGGACTGGTATAATTCAATAGGCTCAGAGAACAGAGGTTGCAAACTCTGCCTTTGGACTTATTGGCTACTACACCAACAACTAAGTCAAGCGAGCCTGAACAGAAGAGTATTGATGAGCCTCCTGCTACAGAGAAAATTCTCGAAAAGGGAAAAGAGCCAGAAAAAGGAAAAGAGTAGGAAACAGAGCAAGAGAAAGAAAAGAAGTAGGACAGTGAGGTTATTGATTTAGAGACTCAAATTGATCCCAAACTCCTCAAAGAGTGGCAACAATTTGACTCTATTATAAGCAATCCCGAGACTTTACAAGGATTCGGCACACCCCAAGTAACAGTCAGTCAAGAAACAACCACGACTACGGTTCCAAGTGAAGGGACCAATGGCCTACCCAGTAGCAAAGATGCGGAAATAATTCCCAAAGATCCATCCAATCAGATTGTTTTATAGATAGAAGACATACCACCATTAGATGTCTTTTACAGTCCCAAACATAGGTTTGTGGTGAAAAGACAGAGGAAAAGGAGGAGACTTGATCAATCTTCCCTTTTGCCAGATCAAACAGAGATGGCTAATGTGGTGTGGAAGGAGGAATTTAACCCTTCCGATGACCTTACGAAACTTTCCCAGTATGCCAGAGCGTATTCGGCAGCCACCATGGATAAAGCCTCGGAAGTAAGTAATCTCCTTAAGGAAAAAGATCAAGTAATTGGTTCATTGCAGTCACAGGTGTCTGAAGCACAGCGAAAAATAGAACAGTTAGAACAACAACTATCAACACAGCGGCAGACAAACAACCAATTAAATGAGCAATTGCTCAAAGAGAAACAGAGGATAGACTTGAGCACAGTACAGAAACAAAAGGAATTGTCTGAAGCATTGGCCAGATTAAAGGCGATGAATGAACAAATGAGCAAGACTAAGGATGAGTGAATCGCTCAACTGTCACAAGAAGTAGAAAAGTTCAGGAGCTTTCCTCAAGTCGTAGAGTTCAGAACAGAAGCTCTACAAATCAATAAGGCATTGATTACACAGCTAAAACTACTATGTCATAACATTTCTCTGGCTGAACCTCTTTGTGAGATTACTACATCAATAGTTGATAAATCAGTTGAAGCTAGGCAGGATTTAGAACAGGCCGATGAGACCTTAACCAGCTTTCTTGCTTGGCAAGACTCCCGTGAAGGACAAGCTGCGGATCTGCCCAAAATTCTAGAGTCACACGAAGACATCCTTTTCCTAGAATGGCAGTCGCAACTAATGAAGGTAGAAAGAGAAACCTCAAGATGTCGGTTATCTACTAGCAATTTAATTGAATTTGTCAATGACACTCTTTATCTGTCTAACATGATTTCACAGTGTAATCCAGGTAAATTGACATCGGCCAAAGCCTTGGAACAAACATGCAATCAGGAATTGGAAAAGAATAGAAGACTAATCGCTGGCATCCAAAGTTTAACTTGGGATGTCTTTTGGTTTTTCTTAATCAAGCCATACAGTCAGAGGGCCACACTCAAATGTTTAACTGATGCCATCAGTTGCATGCTTCCCGAGATCCAAGATGCCACATATTTAGCCCAACTGAATTCTCGTCTAAGTCACCCTCCAGAATTGCAACCGATGCTAGATATTTGCCAGCTCAAGCCAGAGGGAGATCATCCGAAACAATGAATCATGCTGTCGACTGAGGACAAGCCGATTTTGAGGAGATATTCATAATATAGTTGTACCAATTAAATAGCACTTTTATTTTGTAATTAGTTAGCTTAATTAGTATTTATAGGCCCTTTCATGCATTTAGAAGGGGTCCTCAGTTTTTGTATAAACTCAAATCAGTAAGTCACACTATTGTGCTTCTGATCTATTTTTTATGAAGACTGGGCCATTATTCTGAATTTTGACGAAGAAAGCTTTGATGACATGTGCACTATTGCCTTTTGTGGAAGTGTTTCTAAGTTAAAAAAGGAATTTGAATGCGATTGATATCGGGAGTGATCCAAATAACATATGGTACTATTATCTATGCTCTTGTGTCATTCTTTTATGTGAATCAGCATTTGTTTAAATTTTGCTATCATTGAATATATGTATGTGGTTTTAACAACAATCCTTGTACTTTTCACTATTGAATGTCTAAGGATTGTTATTCTTTCAATCATATCTATGTCTATGATATATATGAGGAATAGTGTAATAATGTTTGCTTGATTGCTTTGTTCAACTGTTTGGGCTTAGTAATTATCATATGAATAAATATCTTTGTTTACCAACAAGAGTCATCTATATGCCTGTTTGTGGATGAAGACCATCAAAAGTTACGCTAAAAGCAGAAATTTCCCGGGATAGGATAGTTGTTTATAATTTTACTTTTAGATTAAATCATTCATCCATTATCATTAGATATCAGAGAATCAATCATTTATCCATCCTATTCACCAATCATTGGGAAACTGGTCCCATTATATCCAGTCGGAGCCACCACACCAAACGGAAAAGGAGCTGCCTTTAAGGTGCAGACCGGGTGGTTATCCCCGATGTCGATGCAGCGATTTTCGAAGCATCAACATTATCTCATAAAAAAATTCTTAGTATGGAAAATCTTCGGAAGAGGGGACAATCGGCCCCTCAAGATGCTCGCTATGTGAAGCTATGGAGGAATATATCCCCCACCTCTTTCTCCATTGCCATGTGGCTAAAGAAGTTTTGTTTGTATTCCTTGGGCCTCTATACTCAAGAACTTCCTGGCCTTTAGACATCCTATTCTTCTTTAGTTCTTGGCCCAAATCTTACTTAGAATCCCTTCAGGCCAAAAGAAAATTTAAAGCAATCTGGTTTACTCTTCCTAAGTATGTCTATTGGCAACTATGGCTATCAAGGAAAAATGAGATATTTAAAAAGTCCCAACCCCCGACTGGGGTAATAACCATGACTGCCCTTTCAGCATGTATGGAATTGCATAAACCAGATATAGAACCTTCCTTGGATTAGCTTTAATCTGCTTGGTTGGCTTTGTGGGTGTGCTCCTCAGCCTCTCAGGTCTCGAGGCATAGTTCTCCCTCTCAATCCAAGTGAATTCTGAGGTTGTCCTCAGAAGTTTTGGTGGATTGGCTTAGATCCACAAATAAATGGACCCTTCCATTTGATGGTGTATCAAAAGTTAACCCTGGGGTGGTAGGAGGGGGAGGGATTCTCATTAATCTCGAAGGAATCATTGAATAGAGATATGCTTGGGGGATTGGATGGAAGACCAACAAAAGAGCAGAAGTGTATGGCTTGTTCCTGGGCCGTGCATTGGCTAAAAATAAGGGCATAAAAAAAATACAGGTATTAGGGGACTCCATGATAATTCTTAGGCATATGATCTATGCTTCATCGACTAAAAATACTACCTTAAATGAAATAATCAAGAGATCCAAGGGGTTGATCCCCTCCTTCAAATTTGTGTCTTTCTTCCATACTCTTAGAGGAAATAATCACGAAGCTGACATATAGGCTAACCATGCATACCAGTTGAGAGAAGAAAGGAGCATTGTGAATGAGGTCGTGGGGACGACTAACATCCCTTAAGTGTGTTGATGAGATACAAATTCTGGATTGTTGATGTTGTTCTTAGCCTTCCAAGGAAGTTAACAAACTTAAGAATTGGGGATTTTTCTTTTAGATTCCTTAGGGTGCCTAATTGGCCTCTCCTCCCTCCCCTTAGCCCTCCCCCTTTCCTTCCCCTCCCCTCCCCTTCCCTTTGTTTCCCCTCTTCCCCATTTATCCCCCCCATCCCTTCCCTCGAACATTCCCCTTTCTTTTTCCCCATCTCTCCCATCTCCCATTCCGTCCCACCTCCCCTCCTTATCGTCATGTTCCCCACCCCTGCCCACCTCATCCCCCTGCCCCTTGGGCCCTATCGCATCACTCCATGTGAGCCCTGGCCTTTCATGAATCCTTGTGGCAGGCACGTCCTTTTCTTACAGCTACGACGTGTCTGTGATCATCACCCTAGTACAACACTTGTTCGTAGAAGGGAACTCTACGTGTGTATTCAGTTCCCATGCCCTAGTTCTTCGTGAAAAGGCCAGTGCACCACCTCAGATGATTGCAGGATAATGGAGATGACAAAACAACATTTAATTCTAGAGCACATAATGAACCTGATTGCTCGTGGGAGGAAGCTTAGGATGGGAATGATGGACCAGGAGCAGAACTGGGAAATCATGGGGTACAACTAAGAATTACGGAAATACATCGGGAGCTCAGCTCCATTAGCTTCTTCACACAATATTGCACCATCACACAGTCATATAGGTGCTATATAAGGAATAACAATATGTTCAGTTTTCATGGTTCAATGTTCTTTTCTTCTTAAGTGGCCTCTGCGAAGGCCTAGCAGCTGAAGCTAAGGTCACTACGAGTCAGTTGTTGGGTATGGATTGAAGGGTAGAAACTCAAGGCGTCGGATGAGCATGAGATTTTTAGTGGGAAACTTGAAGGGGCCGCAGGTTTGAGTGCATTTGATGGTTTGAGTGTCGTTGCTGGGTTGGGTATTATTATTTTGTTGAATTGGAAGGGGGTTCTTGTCCAGAACCTCAAGGAAGATTTGAGAGTAGAACCACAGAGGGAATTTTTTTTGAATATGAACCATTTTAAGATTGTTGTTGGAGAGAAGGTTTATAAACTTCTAAACTGTGAGGGTGACCTGGGTCAGAACCTTGGGGCTTTGTTGGAGGCCAGTGAGGTGGAAGCAGTGGTAGATAGTCAGTTCCGGGAGTGGTGGGACAAGAGAATCCTGGATTTGAGGAGTGACAGAAGGTTTTGTGACATTCTGGGAAATCTGAAGACGGGTTTGAGTGTGCAGAGTGCAGAGAATAGTTCCCGGTCAGGCTCTTGGGGCAGTCGCAGGCTGAGGTCAGGGGGGTCGTAGGAGGGAAATTCTCTGGTTGCTAGGAGAAATCGGAAACCTGCATCAATTGTGTGTAGGACAGAATGGATTTAAGGGAAGGAATAGTTGTATTGTAGCGCAACATGTATAATCAGCAACAAGAGACCCTGACTATGAAGGAGAGACAACTAGAAAACAGGGAGTGTATTCGTTAACTGGAGGCTGAAGTGGATGCACTGCACAACAAATTGAGCAGCTAAGCTCAAGGTTGAGGAGAATAGCAAGAAAAATGAGGAGGAACCCACTAAGTTGGACCAGAACAGGGGCACCGAAGAAGTCTCCACTGGCCTGGACCTGAACAGTCCAACGGCAATGGATATTTAGTCTTTATAATTATTTCTCTCTATTTTTATATGGCACAATGCAAATTTAAATATTCAATGCTTCATTTTTGTCGAATTTATAGGTATAGGAGCACTGGAATGGGGAATTTTTGTGCAAA
This sequence comes from Pinus tabuliformis, assembly GCA_031772625.1. Taxonomy (NCBI): domain Eukaryota; kingdom Viridiplantae; phylum Streptophyta; class Pinopsida; order Pinales; family Pinaceae; genus Pinus; species Pinus tabuliformis. The sequence goes on along the minus strand of CM062812.1, from coordinate 448,999,294 downwards.
GTACAAAGAACACTTATACAACAGGACTGCAGACCAAATGATGTATCATTACCCCTTAGAAGTATTGAAAATACTTTGTAAAATCTCGGTTTTGTTTGCTAACGAGCGTGTTACATTTATATAAAAAATATACTCATTCTGGTTAAAAAAAAAACAATGCATTCCACAACAAAATCCAACTTTCAACACTGAACTAAAACAAAATTATTTGATACTAGCCTCTTCTAAAACACACCCAGGCTAGTGATAAAAGCAACACCAATTCAAATCAACAGGATAATGATCACGATACCTGATGCTTTCAAGACAATCCCTTCTCGTTTTCCTCCCTGATTCTCTTTAGTGCAAATGATATAAAGTTTCAACATCAGATTTCATTCCACTCAAAACATGGATACGCTCATCAACAAAATCAAGATGGAAGCCACGTCTTCTATTAAACCTTACGTGAATAAAGGTAACGAAACTAATGGCTTCCACAATAGATTTAATCACTTTGATGTAATATAGACCATCATTATTGTCCATATCTATGAATCATTAACAAAAACATACAATTAAAATTAGTATGTTCAAACAAAACAAATAAACATAAGCTAAATTGTTTATTTATGATTTTCCTTATTTCGCATTGAAACATAAATGTAACAGGATTCAAAAGAACGAGAGAGAAAAGTGGAAACAAGTACAATCAAAGCAATGAAACAACAAAAAAACACAAAAAGCTTTATTAGCACATGCAATTTATCCCAAACAGTCAATTTACTTACTTCACCAATCAAACATTGTATTGAAATTAACAACAAGAATAATAAATAACTTATCAAGGTGCATTCAAATAATTCCAAGACAATTCACTCAAACATAATAAAGGAAGAGGAGTATTGGAGACTAAAATCTAGAAGTTATTGGCTTAGGCTTGGGGATAGGAACACCAAGTTTTTCCACAAGAAAGCCAAGTTCAGTGTATCAAAAAATAATATAACTCGGATTATTCATGCGGGGGAGACAATCAATAATTTTGAGGAAACCAAAAGAGAAGGATTTGAGCATTATAAAAATCTGTACACTAAGGACCATACTTGGGATCTTGCTAGTAAAGACTTCTTTCTTGATAACATCCCTCAAATGGTGTTAGAGGAGCGAAATAACTCTCTAATTTCCTCTCCGACGGTGGATAAAATTCGAAAGGTGATTTTCTCCTTCCCCCCATATAAGGTGCTAGGTTCGAATGGATTCACGACGAGCTTCTATCACTCCTCTTGGGATGTTATTAATAAGGACCTTTGCATATTGGTGGGATACTCTTTAAAACTCTTTTCCATGGGGAGGGAGGCATAAACTCTTCCT